>OX422213.1:217318659-218568659 GCA_949130495.1 Sambucus nigra
TAAAAAATTTAATGACTGATAGGGAGAAATGATTTTTTTGGAATCATGCATGATAAACCTTGTGAGAACATAATCGATATATGTGTCTTGGGATAAGCTCATTATCTTATTTTTTCCGATCGGTGAAATCTTGATTTTTAGGATGTGACTGGCTTCTCCTAAGTACTTTACATTGAACTGACTATAAAACCACTCTCTTATAATAGATAATACACCCATATAATTCCCGATTATGAGAATACCATCCATATAAAGTACTAGAAATATCACCACATTTTCGTCATGCTTCTGATACACACAAGTTTCATCCAAACTTTGATCAAAACAAAAATATTTTATTTTTTTCTTATCAAATTGGATGTTCCAAGACCTTTATGCTTGCTTAAGTCCATAAATGGATCTCTTAAGCTTGCACACATTACTTTCTTGATTTTAACCAATATTTAATTAATTCCTTGATTCTCAAACTTAACGTATTTTTCTACTCCATCAGATTATGAAATAATCCACTAATCAGGTTTGATTAGTGGAAAAAAATCTTATAAGTATATCAATGGGGTATTGCAATACAAGATATCCCCAAACGGATATTCCTATGAAATATAATCTCATACCTAATCACACAACTATCACCCACTATGCGAGGATCATTTGATTCAATCTAAGATCGAATCACACCCATAGAAATAAAAGAAACAATCTTGCAAGAATGATAAAACATATAATTCTAGGTATTAAGAATATATGCACGATTTTCAAATAGTGTGAGATTACAAAAGTCTAATCAAGATAAACCTTAGACTCAAATCTCACAGGTGTCCCAATTAAATATATTCCTAGATGTACCGATCATAATCCTCTGTTGAACTATCGTATACGTTGTCGAACAATAACATAGGTTCTTGTAGTTTTAGATAAAGTAATAGGGTTGCATTAAAACTGTTATGATAGTATGTCAACTCCTTATATAGGTTGTGAAATATTCAGTAGTACTAGAATCAAAATTTCAATCTTACGTGACCAAGAGAAACCCAACTTATCGGAATTCCTACAAAGTACCATTGACTAACTTATATATGAAATAATATATTTAAAAACATGAATATAAAGTTTTCTCACAAACATGACTCCCATTTCCAAATGAACAACATAATACTTTATAAAATAAAATAACATGTCTTTACATAAAACCCCCAATATATATTACAAAGGTCTTTATACCCTCAGGGATTTTTTGAAAGACCTCATACTTTTTAATTGATTTACCAAGAAGTCTTGGCGGGATAGGGAGGATATTACCTATATAATATGCGTCACATTACACAAATAGAAATTCACTGGCAAAACAAAGAAACAAAAGGAATTATAGAGAGAAAGTTGAAATTCCAAAACAACAAACCATTGTCATTTTTATTAAAGAGTTGATGGATTCAACAAACAAACTACATATGGATAAAAAAATATTTAATTCTTTTCAAGTCTTGGTCTTATCAAGGTCCTCTTCGTTTGGGTTTTTGGTGGAAGGTATTGGAATAGACTTGTTCTTTGTGGATGAGGGAGAAAAGGTTTAATATTCATCTTTAGAGTTGGAGAACTCAAGAGTCCCACCCTCATTATTGCTCTCATTGTCAGAATATCCTCTAGTTAAATCCTTAGCAAGAAGACCATGGACATCAACATCGGTGAAAGGAAACTAGACCTTATCTTTATAGTCTTTAAACCCGAGGAATATTTATAGAAAATTAACCTTCGTTAGTCATCAGATCTACGATAGGCACCCATCTATCTCCTTATCAAAAAGTCCACTTTCCCCAAGAGCTAAGAGAGCTTGACTTAGAACCTATAGAGTTCCTCCTATAACTTTAAGCTCTCAGCCATCATGGAGTCCATTAGATCTTTAATGTTAGAGATCTTCTTTTTTAATGACTCCACGACGCCAACTTGATGTTGGAGCTTGTCATTTTCACCCCAGATCTTAAGCACTTCATATTGGAGAACTTCTATAGTCTGCCTATGATGGATTAGACTTTAAGTATTGGACTTGTCAACCTTAGATAATGAATTCCATATAGCATAATAGAGAGCATCACTGTCATAAATGACCTTTCATTCAAACAATTGGTCTAATCAAGAGAACTTATTTTAGTTTGAAAACTCTCAATATCATCCTCCGTGGATTCTATTTCAATTTTTGAGTACAAATAATCTCATGAGGGTTTAAATTATCCAAGTTCCACTTCTTATCCATCATCACATTTTTCTTCCATGTCCTCTAACCCTCAATAGCATTAGTAGTTATGAGGGCCTCGATAAAATATTGGGCTTCAAACACAAAAGAAAGATGTTAGCAGAAAGAAAAATGAGAAAAATACAATGAATTAAAATAAATGAAGTAGTGAAAAGTAACCTTGCCAAAAATATGGGCCATCTCTTCAGGGTTGGCTAAACTCCCCCTGCCACTCATCGTCGACACCATCTCAGAACAATTGGTTTTGGTCAATAATGTTAAAGCCTTAAAAAGTGAGTCAAGTGAGTCTTTCTCCTCAGAATACTATGGTCTGGAATACTTGTAATCCTTATAGAACGTCAAATCCACTCTTCCTCTTCCTCAATATGTTCCCCAAGTTCGTCAGAGGTCATTGGGGAGATTATCGATGACCTCTTCTCCTTTAGTAGGGACCCCTCATACAACTTCATAAGAGTCCAAGTATATTCCTTTCCCTTCAATAAAGGAATAATCAAATTTCCACATCACATGTTTGTAAGGACATAAATTTCCAATTGAGTCCCTATATTGTTTTGACTAAATTCTGTGAACAAAACTGTGTTTGTAATATGTCATAGGAAGATTTTAATTTTTCATGATCACACCATGCCGAAGTTTAATTAGTGTAAGTTTATTCGTCTTCAAGTTAATTATATTTCGAGATCACACAGGTATGAATGCGTATAATTAATGGTGCTCGGAATTATTTTTATAAAAGATAAGGATGTAATTTCATAAAGAAAAATGTTTTAAATGATTTACACTACGTTTAATTCTGATAAGATCAATAAAGAGCTTGACTTAATTGGATCTCTTTTGGAAGAGACGTTTCATAAAAAAGCAAAAAGTCAAACTGACAAGCAGCGTCATTCAAAGGACAAGCTGTCTCCTTCAAACGAGATGGCTATGTAGCGCGAACGACAGGCCAATATCGTTAGAGCGACACATTTTTCCCGGTGGTGATTTTTTACTATTTAAAGCATGGTTTCGTCAGAGTTTACAAGTGTGCATTCTGGATAAACAATTTACGATCTAGAAACTTATTTTCACATGTTTTTCTAAGGTTTCAAAGCTTAAACACATCCTTAGAGTTTGCAAAGATCCGAGTTATCATTATTATATGTTTATGTGATCTTGCTGCACCAAGAAGGCTTGTTTTACAATTTAACATCAAGGTTTTGCGGTGAAGAAAAGAGA
Source organism: Sambucus nigra (assembly GCA_949130495.1). Lineage (NCBI taxonomy): Eukaryota > Viridiplantae > Streptophyta > Magnoliopsida > Dipsacales > Adoxaceae > Sambucus > Sambucus nigra. The sequence continues at coordinate 217,322,123 of OX422213.1, forward strand.
AGGACTTCTTGTTCAACATCGTAGGCGTATCAAAGCCATTCGTTGGACACTAAGACATACGTGGACGCGTGTGTTATGGATAGGTATCGTGGAAGAAGGAATTTCTGTGTGGGCACTGTGAGAGGAGTGGTTGAATATCAAAAGAGCATCAAAACCCATGGGGATCGAGTCGTTGAGTGAGTCTTTAGTCTGTTCGTTGTAATTCCACATTCATAGTGATTGTCTGGCTTGGGCCGTCCAAGATTTTTTCCCATCTTGGACTTTTCCTCGTACATCCAGCGTTGTGAGTATTCTTTACTTTACTTTAATTTCTTTAATCACTAGATGCATGTTTAGGATTAATCAAGATAAAATTGGTTTAAAGTAAAATTTGGGGTTTCACAACTTGGTTTGGTACACATTAAAAGTTGGATAATTTTGGTGAAAATTGGTTTGAATTGAAACACACGAATAGGGACCACCCCCCGCTTTTACAAATTGGTATTAGAGCTAGAAAACATAATTTATTTGTTTTGTGATCCCGTGTGTTTTCAAAAACGAATTTCAGAAATAATAAACTTTTTCGAACTCCTTTTTTTATGGCACTAATTACACCTATTGGAAGATGAGAATGAAAAGTGCATTAAAATCTATTGATGAACATGTGTGGCTAGCAGTTGAGAAAGGTTGGACACCCCCTGTCCCTATTTTAGGTGAGGTCACTAATTTAAAGCCTGTCGAGTCATGGACCGAAACTGAACATATACTTTCATAATATAATCCTAAGGGTTTGCACGTTATTTCTTCACATGTCACATCGGAAGAATATAATAAAATTATAACTTGTGAAACATCAAAAGAGGCTTAGGATATTTTGGCACTCACTCACGAGCGCACTAGCACAGCTAGGGTGTCAAAACATCAAAATCTCACTACATAGTTTGAGACCATTAGGATGTTAGAAAGTGAGGCTTTTGATGAGTTTTATGCTAGGTTGTCTAATATTGTCAACTCTTCGTCTAGCCTAGGTGAGAAAATTCCTAACAATCGTGTCATTAAGAAAATATTTAGGTCATTGCCTAGTATGTTTGATGAGAAAGTGATTATTTTAAATTCATTGGGTAAGTTAGAGTTGACGAAACTAGAAGAGATTGTAGGTGACTTATAACCCTATGAAATTGACATGATTAACTCGGAGCAAGTGCCTAAGAAAGAAAAGGGTGTTGCTTTGAAAACCCGGAAGGAGGAAATTAAAGTTTTGGATTCCAATTCTGATTTCGATTTTGAGGATGTTGCTTTGTTGGCAAAGAAATTAAAAAAATTTATTAAGTTTCAAAAGCAATTGAAAGATGCCAATAAATTTGAAAAATTCAAGAACAACAAAGTTGATCCCACCTCTAAGGATAAGTTTGATAAGCCTAAGAGAGATGAGTTGGATAAGTGTTTTGGGTGTGAGGGGTATGGTCACAAAGTTAGGGAGTGTCTAACCAGACTTAAGAAAGAGTGCAAGCAAGCCATTGTTTATAGTGCCACCTTAAGTGATAGTGATCCGAAAGAGGGAGAGAGTTCCCCCATTGATCATAACTTTGTTTCATTTATGGCATGTGAGCGATGACGATTCTCATGTGAATGACACTTCGGAGGAGGTTTTGAGTGAATCCCATGTTAGTGAGGGCGAAGAGAGTGACGAGGAGGAGATAGATGTGAAAGAATTGCAAAATGCGTTTAATGAGTTGTATACCAAAACGGTGAAGGTGAAAAAGGATAACTCAAAATTACAAGCTAAGTTGAATGAGCCTGCCATAGAAAATAATGATGCATTGATAAAGGACCTTAGGACACGAGAGAAGAAGTTTAGGGAGAAACTAGAGTTTGTGGAGAAAGAGAGAGATAATCTCCGTGGTTTGATGGAGTCTTTATAAAAAGGAGATTTTAGTGTTTGAGGAGTGTAGACGTTTGCTCGAGTCTAGGATTCATGAGTTAGAGGAGATATTGAGAGACTCGTCTAGAGTTAAGTTTGATTTGGAGGCTAGGTCAGAGAAGTTAGATAAGATCCTAGGCATCTTCCAAATTAAGGGAGATAGGGGAGGTATAGGTTTTAGTGAGAGAGTTGTTCCCATTCCCCCTGTATGTGTGAGAAACACTAGGAAGGTTAGAAAAGGTCCACATATAGGTAATCATTCCCACCATTTCTACACTTGCAGGTTTTGTGGTAGGAAAGGTCACCTTAGGCATTATTGTTACGACCTTAGACAAGAACCTAGGAAGTTTAGGAATAAAATCGCCCTGATTCCTCAAACCCCCATGCGTTATTTTACACCTACTTGGGTTAGGAAATCGGATTTAGTGGCTTTAGGAATAAAACTTCATGATTCTCGTTTGGGTGCACTTGATTCTTCCCATGCTAAATCTAGAGGATTATAGTGTTGCCTTGTTTGTTATATGCTAGTTTTCTTCATGATATATTCGTTGCTAGTATAGTGACATGTGTATCATTTTGTATTATAGTTTTCATTTGTTTGATTCCTATTTGAAATATACAAAAAGATTTTGTTTTTGAGAAAACTTTTGAAAAATATAAAAAGATTTTGTTTTTGAGAAAACTTTTGAAAACCCCAAAAAAAAAATTATTTTATTTGTGTCAAAATATGTTTGAAAAGCCAAAAAGATTTTTTTTGTTTTTGTTTTTTTGAGTTTACATGTTTGATGTGGCATATTGGTGTGCTTGTGCCCCATCGTTTCATATCCATGTGGCTAGGACATTTGGTCATTATTATCGATGCTTAGAATGATCTTAACCATTGTTTATATAGGGTTGTTTTGAAGTTGATATGCATTTTGATTCGACTTTGTATATATGCCAACATTGCAGACATGCACGAGTTTATATGGATGTCTGAATTCTCTTGCATATTTGAATTTGGTGAGGCGTTCTTATCTCAATCTTATCATCTATGCGTAAGTAGACTTAAGGAGAGGTGTCCATGTAAGAATCATTTATCGTGAGGATTTGCATTGGTATCTAATTGAAAAAATGATGAGTGATTCACAGGAAAGGGCTGCGAAAGTTCAAAATTAACTCGTCGTGAAAGCCACCATTTGTAAGAGCCCAAAAGAAAAGGCAATATGCTAAGAAAATGGGCCAATAAGATTTTCTCTAAGTTGATAATGCTAGAAACCTCAAAAGAAATTGAAAAAAGTATGTTTATGAGGGTGTTTGGTTGGAGAAAATTTAAAATGGGTTTGCACAACTAATCCTAATGTTGAAACATTGTAATTTGACGATATTATTTGTAGAATCGTCAAAATTCTGGATTTTTGTGAATGTAGTATGTTTAGTTCATTAAGCTCACACTTTAATTGTCATATGGATATGATAAAGTTTGATGATTTATTTCTATCAATTAGAGCTTCTTGATCGTTTCGATGTGTTGGAATTGTGACTCATTTGTTGTAGTTTCACGCCCATACACTCCATGTCCATGTTTGAGCATATCGGTACTATGTTTTCATGTAACTCGCATTGTTAGTTTTATGCATTTTTGCGTTTTATGTTAAAAGCTTACTCTTTTAGCACCGTTTTGCTGCTGTTAGGCCCTTCCATTGTGTTTTTCTTGAAATTTTTTCAATGGGCAAAAATATAAGATATTTTTGGGAAACTGGAAAATTTTGGCTTATTGCGAGAATTCGTTCAAGCGACATCTCCATGTCGAGCGAAGTCTCGATCGAGCGACATCTCCATGTCAAGCGAAGTCTCGTTCGAGCGACGTAATCATCTCGTTTGAGAGATGTCCCTGGTTCGTTCGAACGACAACCTATATTTTGTGCTTTGTTCTGGTTTGTAGCCCTATGGTTTATTTTGGTATATTTTTTGGTACCTCTGGAAGATTTCTAGACTAACTAGTTTATAGGAAGGTTTTGTTGTCTCATATTAATAGTTTCCGTATGATTTCGTTTATCACAGCTGATTAGTTTGATATATTCTTTTTGTGATTCCTTGGTTTACTAGCTACTGATTTGTCATTACTTGATCATATTTATCTGATTCTTTCATGATTATCTAGTGATTTCACTTCTTTCAAATTGGTATATTCTCATGCTAGATACTTGTTGATTCGTTTATCTTTTCACCAGATTGTCTATTCAAGACAAAAAGGGGGAGAGATGTATGCGATGTAGGGGGAGATTTGAGCATGTGTTTAATTACATATTTTACATATTTGTATTTCAAATTAGTAGTATAAATTTAGTATCATTTTGTTGCTCCATTGTTTAACAAATGATTTTTCAGAGTTTATTCATATTGGTATCTATTGTAAAATTTATATCATTTGGATATATATATATATATATATATATATATATATATATATATATATATTGGTTTCATTTGTTCCTCCATACTTCACTGGGTATTTGTTTGTCTGTTTCATGTGTGTGTAGGTATGCTTCAGTGATTTGAGATTTCAAGTCTGCATCACATTCAGAAAGTTCATGCTTGCCGGTTCTACATATACTAGTCCGTGTCCTGTATTTTTGACTTTGGGCTTATGGAATGAGATTTAGTTGTCATACAGCTTGACGGCCTGGCTTAGGCATTTCACTGGTTTAGTTTTGTCCTGAAATAGTCAAAGGGAGAGATTTGTATGGACATAAATTTCTAATTGAGTTCCTGTATTGTTCTGACTTAATTCCGTGAACAAAACTGTGTTTGTAATATGTCATAGGAAGATTTTATTTTGTTACGATGCCACTTTTTCTATGATGTATTGAAGACGTTGCGGCAAAGCTTCACAGAATTAATCATGTCGAAGTTTAATTGTTGAAAGTTTATTCGTCTTCAAGTTAATTGCGTTCCGAGATCACACATGTATGAATGCGTATAATTAATGGTGTTCGGAATTATTTTTATAAAAGATAAGGATGTAATTTTATAAAGAAAAATGTTTTAAAATGTTTTAAAAGTGTTTTAAATGGTTTACACTGCGTTTCATTCTAATAAGCTCGAAAAATGTTTGACTTATTTGGATCTCTTTTGGAAGAGACATTTTAAATAAAAAGTCAAACTGACACGCGGCATCGTTCAAATGACAAGTTGTCTCATTCAAACGAGATGGCTATGTCGCGCAAACGACAGACCAATATCGTTCGAGCGACATGTTTTTCGAGGCGGTGATTTTTTACTATTTAAAGCGTGGTTTCGTTAGAGTTTACAAGTGTGCATTCTGGAAAAATAGTTTACGATCCAGAAAATTGTTTGCAAATATTTTTCTAAGGTTTCAAAGCTTAAACATATCCTTAGAGTTCGCAAAGATCCGAGTTATCATTCTTATATGTTTATGTGATCTTGCTGAACCAAGAAGGTTTGTTCTACAATTGAACATTAGGGTTTTGCGGTGAAGAAAAGAGAAGGATTTCTTGTTCGACATCATAGACGTATCAAAGCCATTTGGTGGACACCGAGACATACGTGGACGCATGTGTTATGGACAGGTATCGTGGAAGAATGACTTTATTCATGGGCACTATAAGAGGAGTGGTTAAAGATCAGAAGAGAGTCGAGAACCATGGGTATCGAGTCATTTAGTGAGTCTTTAGTCTGTTCGTTGTAATTCCTCATTCATAGTGATTGTCTGGCTTGGGTCGTCCGAGATTTTTTCCCGTCTTGGGTTTTTCCTCATACATCTAGTGTTGTGAGTATTATTTACTTTACTTTACTTGCTTTAATCACTGTATTAATGTTTAGGATTAATCAAGATAAAATTGGTTTAAAGTAAAAATTGGGTTTTCCCAACTTGGTTGGGTGCACATTAAAAGTTGGATAATTTTGGTGAAAATTGGTTTGAATTGAAACACATGAATAGGTACCCCCCCCCCCCCCCATTTTACAATGTTGCGATACATGGATTCAAGTCCCCTAGAACAAAAGGTGCACTCTGGGTTTCACCAAAGGATCCACCTACTCTGGTAATGCTTATGACAAAGGTCAAGTTTTAAAACTTGTCTCTACGGTAAATCTTCTTTTAGCTTAAACATCCATTCAGGATTAACCAATGGCCCTCTAGATGGAACATGTATATCATTGAGAGCATTGAATTTAATGCGCTTCATGGACACAACCTTTTTCCCTTTCACCAAAGTTGGAGGGGATAAATGTTTCTTAGCTTGGCGTCTATCCACCTTCCTACATTCGCATTTGTCTATTTATCCCATAATATCCAAGAGTTATTAAAAGAAATTCGTCAAAGAGAAATATATAACAAAGAACAAATTCAACAAACTCACTTGGTGAATAATTAACGTTTAGAATGACTAAGCTCTTCATATGAGTCAAAACCTAAAAAAATCCATGGCAATATCATCACCCTTCTTTGCCCACCCATCCTTACCTTTAATGGCCTCCGACACCTCATAGACAACAACTGAAACTTTTAGAATGCCCACAACCACTGCCTTAAACTTTATCTGGACCACGATAAAAGCCTCACCTCCTTCCTCCTCCCTAACCATGATATATGGTGTCTCAAGAACCACTCCAGAAATCGTTGCCTTGGGTTGAGGTCCAAAACCAATTTTTACAAATAGTTGGGGGTGATCTAGATCTCAAAATGGGTGGCTTCTAAAATCATGGCTTCCTTCAACCTATTAGGATCCTGGTAACTGAAGATAATGGATCTTCCAAGAAAGGAAATGTTGATATAACTTCAGACCAAGAGAAGAAAAGGTAAATATTAATTGAAAACTCATAAAGGGCTCGGGGAAGGCACCATAGAAAAGCGTAATAAATTCTCTCCATAAGATTTGGGGTGGCTCAAGACACTCCAATAAAAAAGAATCTAGTCTTTAATTATTTAGGAGTGTTGTTCTTCTCCCTCATGAAGGCAATGGGAGGTTTGGCAGAAAAGTACTTCAAACCCTTATTCACAGCTTTAGTGTTCTCCTGATCCTGGCACAAAGTAAACAACTGATGCAAAAAGATGCCATAGTTGCCTCCCCTAGACTTTAAAGATAAAACAAGAGCCATCTGAGGTATTTAGTAGTTAACCATAATTTGGATAAGGGTAAGAATCTCCACGATCGAGGAAGGAAGTTGAAACTTCACCTCATAGGATAAAAATCATTTATTGAAACAAACATGATTGGTTACCATAAAATAATCCCTCACATCCGACTTAGCAATCCTCAGAGTCACACTATATGGTATATAATATTATAGACAAATATCTTCTAGGTATTTGCCCATGATTTTTGAATCCATTTAAGCCCCAACTGAGAAATTGGGGTCACTAGGCCCAAAGTATTTAACAACTTGGGAACTAGTAGGAATTCCCCAAGTAGGCAGCTAGATTAAAGTTCTAGCTCCCTGCTCAACAAAGGAAGCAAAAGAGACATGAGGACCCACCGTAGAAAGTGGGTTTGAATTCAATATGTATGAGGGTGAAATATTTCAAGAAGACATGGTTTTAAAGGAATGAAAAGGAAGAGATCATCTAGTTGCAAGAGGAAGTTCAAGCAAAGAAGATGTAATTGATAAAAGTGAATGGTGAGTTTATCAATATATCGAGTGGATTAATTTATAGTCATCAAATGTCGGAGACGCCGCGCTTCTCTACCTACAACACTCAATATATGATGCTTCCCAATGCAATTTGAGAATGAGGAAAATCCTACTCGGTTGTTGAGTTGCTTCCCTTACTTATTTAAACATATATGAATTGTGCCTTCAAATTCTTGCAAGAAGTAATAAGGAGCTTTCGATGATTCCATAATTGGTTTCTTGGGAATTCTAAGGGTCTATATCCTTTTACCTTCCCTCAAGTAAGGGATGAGTCTCGAAGGTCTACTAGAGACCTTTGTTAGGACAGTGTTAATCCTCGAAGACCATGGTTATATTAAAGAAAAATCCATAACGATTTCGGAGACCATAATAATATCCTCAAAGCTACACAACACTCAATTGCATTACCAGTCCTTAAAGGCCAAGCTAGTGACCTCGGGATGAATAATTTCAAGTCTCAAACTAGTCCAATAGTCCTTAAACGAGCAAGAATTAACCTTCATTAAGTTCATGAATCCATTTATTAATTCCCATTTTATTCTGCAATATTAATCTCATACCATTTTAAGAAACCTCATTCATTCGAAGACCCCTCAGAAGTTCGACAAGGCTTCTGGAACTTCTCTACTAAGTAGATAAAAGGTGCAGACATTATTATACATATTGTCACCACTCTCTCCCACTAGCATTGAATGCTCCAATCCACATTTAGTTCTCTAATAAACTACTTTATACCACCTATAATACTTTGACCAACACACCATTGTGATACTGTAGCTTTCAAACCTTAGAGCAACCTTACTCATGCGGCTTTAGTCCACTCATTCTCTCTCCCTATCTCTCTGGGAGAGCCTATATATTAAAGATTTATAAAGGGTTAAAAATCATCTTATATTATAATAAAAAAATTATCGAACAATCAGGATATTATTAAGTAAACACCAGAGAAGCTAAAAATCTCATATCTCAAGTGTTTATCATTTTAGTTTTAACTAACCTAAGGTTAGATGAATATAGGAGAAGGTTTGGATCATTTATAACCTTTCACATTTTGTATTCTCTATAGAATCCTAAAATAAGATAAGATATCTCTTGGGAAGTCCATAAGCTACTCCTAACAGTTCCTTTGAGTAGGGTTGAAGATCACAAAAACCATAGACAAGCTTGGCCAAATAAAAAGAGGTATTTAGAATGTAATACTCTAATTTTCGAACTCTTACATAAAGAAACACATTTCATAACGGATATAGGATCATTAGTTAGGGTTTTGAACCATTCTATATCCTCTATTTTCACTTTGACATACCTTTGCACTAACTAGTCTGTGGTCTAGTGAGGAGCATCTTCCAGGGTGAGGTCTCAAAAGATTTCAAGCACCCACCATAAGCTATACCACTATGCTTGAAACTTGTTATAAGTTATACTAGAATTCCTAATGGGTTTTTTGCCAATTGGTAAGATGATATGTTATTCTAATTTGTATCACTCTTCCCATCGGGTTTTGTGCCATTTGGTAGGAGAATGACAAGTTATAAGTTGTACCTCTGTTCCTCGTAGATTTTATGTTGATTCATAGGCAATCGACTTTGTCTAAGTCGTACCACTATTCTTAATGGGTTTTGTAACATTTCGTAGGCGACCAACTTGTTTAAATTCTTACCACTATCCCTAGTGGATTTTGTGCCAATTCGTAAGTACTCGACTTGCTCTAGATAATATCATTTTCCCACTGGTTTTTGTACCAATTTCTAAGCGACCATATTGTTTTAAGGCATACCAGTATTCTTAGTGGAATTTGTTCCAATTATTAGGCTTATGATTTATTCTAAGTCGTATAACTTTTCCAGTGGGTTTTGAGCCAATTCGTAAGCGATCAACTTTCTCTAAGACATAACATTGTTCCAACTGGATTTTGTACCAATTCATTAGTTACTAACTTATTTTATGTTTCAAAACCATTCCTATGTGTTTTATGCCAATTTGCAGATGATGAAATTGGTTTAAGTCATACCACTGTTCCTAGTGGATTTTGTGCCAATTCATAAGTGGTCGACTTGTTCAAAATCATACCAACATTCGCAGTGGGTTTTTATAGTGATTGACATACTCTAAGTCTTTCCACTGTTTCTAATCATTTTTGTTTAGGTGACTGACTTGTTGTAAGTCGTACCACTATTCCCCATAGTTTTTAGTTATAAAATAATATATTCCTATTATAGAAATATATAACACCTCAGTTGAAGCTAAATTACTCTTAAACTTTAATTTATATTCTAGTCTTTGAATAATTATTTACTTAACTAATGATAAAGTTCCTAAGGTAAGCTAAGTCCAATGTTCTAATGATAAAAGTTCCTCAAATTCATGACATTCCATTATATATGCACCGATGTTCCATCCAACATTTCCATGTTATTAATCCAGTTCCTCTAATGAGATAATTCGGTAAACACCCTCCCAATTAGGGGGGGGGGGGGGGGGGGGGGGGGGGAGGATATCTTTCCATCATAAGTTTTATTGCTCCCAAGTGGAACTTTTTCATCACAAAATCATCCACTAAAAATTTTCACTCTTTGAACTACATGTTGGGTTAATTAGCAACCCCCTACTGGTATGATGAAAGGTAGATGTGGTCTTTTGTAAGGACACAAGTCTCAGATTGAGTCTTAAATGTAGTGTTGGCTCAATTCCGGACAAAATCATTTGAGTCATAGGATAGGATTCATATGTATCCATCCAAGCCTATGATGTGTTAATTGAAGATGTAGTGGACAAGATTAAAGCTTCATCGAATGCCGAATTTAGTGTGCCTCGTTTTTACGTCAACAACATTGTTCCATGCTCCTAAGGTATGAATGCAATATATATAGGAGCTTGAAAATTAATTGGGTGTAATTTATAATTTTTATAAATCATTTTTAACGACTTTGTTTTGCTCAGAAAATAGTTTTTAGAAGTTGTCATAAAAAGTTTTAGACTTAGAATGATTATTTTATTTTCTGATTTTCTGACCCGTCGTTTGAATCACACTGGAATCTCGTTCGAACGAGATTACCATATCGTTCGAACGAACTGGCATCTCATTCGAACGAGATTGCCAGGTCGTTCGAACGAGACTTCTAACGAATTTCCTTTTTCCCTACTAGAACCTCGTTAGTGAAGTCATTCGAACGAGAATTTCGTTCGAACGAGATTTGGCGGGAACAGTTTTTTTGGGCTTTGTTTTACGATTTTCCCACTTTTCCCACTTATTTTCCCCACTATCTTTTGCTAGATTTATTATGTGCGGGAACCAACATTTTGGAACGAACTTTTTCATATACTAAAATCTCCAAGAGAGAGTTTGAGAGAAAAAATTCTAAAAAGAAAGTGTTCAAGTTTTGAGTGTTTTATTTTTCAAGAAAAATTCTTAAACACTTTTGTTTCACCCAATTGTTTAGTTTATCCAAGTTCCTTAATATATATACTTTGCTTGGAGTTTTGGCACCGATTTTATCTCTACCGTTTGAAGAGTTTTTGGGTTTACTTCTACATCCCCAAAAGAAGAAGTTCGTTGTTTTGTTGCGGCATTCTCATACGGTGAAAGGCACCGTGTGTGGTTGATGGGTTCCTAAAAGTCCGATCGGTGGATTCCGAGGCCGCGATGGAGCTCCGTGGTCATTCGCTAGGCAAAGGTGTATACAATAAGGAGCATTGGGGCTTGGATGGAGTCAAGTCGAGTGTTGTAAGTCTTACTGTCTTATATTTGTAAAACCGTACTTAGTGGATTTAAGGCTAGGGTCGTCTAATGTTTTTTCCCGTTATGTGTTTTTCCTCGTACATCGCGGCGTAGTGGGTTGTCTCCTTATTTTATCTTTTGCAAAATCACATTAGATGCATGTTTGTGTAAAAAGATAAAATTGGGATATTTAATTTGGTGCATGTTTAATATTTGGGTAGTGTTTTAAATAATTTAGTTCAAGTCATTACTTTAATTTGATAAAATTTGGTTTGGCCTAATATTGCAAATTGAATATTTATTATTAGGCAAATTTCTAGGACTTGTATTAAATTTAAGTTTTGGGCTTAAAGTAAAAATTCACAAATTTGATTTTGAGTATAATTCTAATTTTGTGAAAATTAAAATTTGGTTTACTTTTGTTTTAATTTGTGAAGAAATTAAAATTTGGTTTATGTAGTTGTTTAGTTGAACCATCTCTATTCCGCATTTGTAAAAGGAAATTGAAATTAAATTTTTGTTTCAGATTTAAAAATTGGGGGTGTTATCATTTCAATGTCTTTCTCTCTTTTCTATTATTTTAGTTCAAACTTACGGAATATTCGATCATCATTGTGTCAGTCTTCATAAATTTTGGACCTGTATTGGTAAGCAGATTTCAATAGGAATGACGACCTCCATACCATAAGAAAAGGCATATAAAGTTTATCTAATTGACAATAGCGGAGCAGTTTTATAAGACTAAGAATATTAGGTAACTCATTCACTGACCTTCCTCTGGATTTCTCTAGTCATTGCTTGATCTCGATAAGGGGAGTCTTGGTAGGGATCTCATCAAGTACATTAATTTGAGAAAAAAACACTTACATATAGTGGTGGCGAAACCCATATTCCACACAAAAGTCCCTGAACTAGTTGTCGCAAATTAGGTTCCATTACCTGACATAATGTCCATAAGAATCCTAAATCTGGTGATGAAAATCCCCTACACAAACCTCTTTATGTTTTTTTTCTTTAATGTGAGTCAGTGACTCTACTTCTATCCATTTGGTGAAGTAATCAGTCATTATAATCAGAAATTTCTGTTGACTTAAACCCCTTGGCAATGGTATGACTATATCCATGCCTCATTGGGCAAACAACTAAAGTGAAAGTGAGTATTCTTAAAACCAAGATGGACGAAGGATACCCAATTAAATCACTTGTCAATAAAAAGACAATGCTTTTTCTTTAAATCAAGTTTTAGGGTAATAAGAATAATGACTAATGTATATATGACAAATTATTTACCGAGTAGATTACACCAAATTATATCTTCAATATCATGTCATTTAATCTAATTGTGGAAAGGAAAATAATATAAAACAACACTAAAGCTTATGAGGAAAACCCACTATGGGAATAAACATCGGGCGACAGAACAACCAATGAACTATGATAGGACATATAGAGGGGAACCACGTCTTAGAACACTTAATGTATAACTATTCCTAATGTTCTTTCATACCATATCTTCCATCAAATGGTAGGCATCAACAACCGGTGCACACTTCACAATGGCCACCAGTTTTGGTCACAACCAATGTCTTCTTCAAGCCATAATCAACAATCATCCCTTATAAGTGGAAGAATGAATTTTCTTTGAAATCATCAAAACAAAGTTAAAAAGATTCCAATGAATGTACTTAGACCTTCTAGGTGTGTCAAGAACCTAAAGTGAAAGTGTATTTTGAAAAATGGCTTAACATGTAAATATATTTTTAAGATAAGTAAAAACAAAAAATAACTCGAGGAAAAATTAAAAATATATTTGTTAAAGGTTTAAAAAGATTTTAAAGAAAATAAATTTACTTGAAAATATTTTAGACTCAACAAGTATTGAAATTAAAATATCTCAAGAATATAAAGAGGGAAAAATATTAAAACTTAGAAGAATACGAGATTCAACATAAAAGAATTTTTTGTCTTACAAACATTTTCCTCTCTAAATATGATTCTTATAAAGAAATGATTCTTATGACAAGAAAGATTTATTAAACTATTTTGTCTCACAAAGAAATCCCAAAACCAAATTTCTTTCATACTTATCTCATGCTCATAAAATAGAAATATAAACCCACACACACATACACTCAAGCTTGCATGAGAAGATTGGGAAGGCAAGTAGGTAAGTTGTAAACTTACATTGAAGTGACAAGGTGCAAAAGGCAAAAGATATGAAAGGATATTAGTGTTGCACGAGCACTAATAAAGATGTGCACAATCTAACTAAAAAAACTATATTTTTTTGCCAGAATGGAACTTTCACTACAGCCAGAATATTCTTCGTTGTGGCGATGCCTCGATGAAATAGGTCTTGGAAAAACTTAAGAAAATTCGTGGAAGAGTGCGTGTCCAACAAAGGACATTTCCATTCCGTGAAAAAAAAATCTCCGTGGAGATGCTAGGGCAACAAACTCAGTAAAAAGGCAAAGGGTCTTTGAGTTTGATTTTCACATATGTCCAAGTTTTAACTCAACCAAAATATTTTTAATGCAATATAATTTTTTTCAAATTAAGTTTGTGCATTAAATATATTTTCCACATCAAGGAAGCTATACCAAAGCTCGCACATATACAAAACAGCTTATGAGAATATAACTTATGTGATAAAACATTCATAAAAGTCTCTAAGTCGTTTTACCTTAATAAGAGTGGTATGAAAAGGATATGTGTCTTTGAGGATGTTCGTTGAATGATTTGAATGAATCTTTCCAGGACGAGCCCAAGGACATGACTCAAATTGTATTTTGTAATGGGATAAGATAGTATTGTCCTATGGAGTACATAATTATAATGCATACTCTTAAAATTTCCCCCTTTATCTAGTCCTTGACAAAATACGCAAAAAGAATATTACAAGCATTTTTGAGAAAATCTAACAACCTATGACCTAAAGAATCTAGCCCAACAAAAGGCAAAGATCAACCTATACTAATATCTTCAAAATAAGAACTCGTCGATATGAAAAGGCCTTCAACTTGTGAAGATGTCATAAATTCTAAAACAAGAGAATTAATTATGTCAATGTATAGAAGCAGTTTAATAGTAAGAGAGTGATGAATAAGATATCAAGGTTAACTCATCATCTCAATGCATATATTCTAAGTCTAGCATGTGAATATTATAATGAACAAAAGTGAGAAATGTAGTTCATTTCTTGAATATATATTATATCTTTTTGTAATTTCTTATGAAATAAATCACACCATGTTCAGTAATAAAACTCGCCCTTAGTCTAATCTTTATTCCCTCTTTTGTCATGCAATTGACAAAAGTAAAATAATATTAACTTAAGTAAGTGTATTATCAAAGATTAGACAATGAGTTATTTCAATGGAAATGAATAAAGACACTCTTTACAATTCAAGGGATGTAGTCGAAATCATCAAGGCAATGACAAAAAAAATTGACCAGCTAAAATATGAACATATAAGAGTACAGATCGAAAACATCTTAGTATATCGTAGTGAGTAAGAAATGCTAATCAATTTAGTACAAAATATGGAGTAATAGCCAACAAGCACGAGATAATGAATAGTGGAGCTTAAAAAATCCATATTTTGTTAAGAAAAGACAAAATATGAGCTAAATATCACATAATTGATAGTCAAAATAAGTGATCGAGCAACTCATAACATAAAATGTCACAAAAAATATTTCAAGAAGCTATAAAAAGCTTCACTAAAATGTACTACAACCAACTAAGTAGAAAACAAACCTCCAAAATAGATAAAGACCAAAAGTAACGACCAAAAGTTCCAAAAAAAGATATCAAATAAAAGCGATAAACAAATAGAACCTCAACAAGAAATATATCAACACCATCATAAAAACTACCACCACCATAAGGCTATCACCACCTCCAAATAGAAATCACCATCAATCTACTCATCGTTATCATCATCAGACCTTTCATGGCAGATGGAGAGAAAGAGAAACTCACTGCTAATGCAACAATATCTCGATGCAACACTTCCATTTGTGTTAAGACAAATGTCTGAAATATGTCTTGGCCATGTGAAGACAACAATCACATTACTGCTAAGGCAATAATCACATTGCTGGGCCATGTGAAGAGGATGGGAGGCGATATGGTGATGAAAAAAATATATAACCCTGCCAAAAATTTGATCAATTTTCTGATATGGGATGCAAAAATAACCTGAAGATTGTGAAGGATCTGTAAACAATATCATTATCTCTCCTTCTTCAGCAGAGATCAATGATCCAAGAAAGAGGAACATAAAAGCTTCTGTACAGTGCACCATACCTAAGAAAACTATAGAGAATATTATTTGTAACTAATTCTGTTATTAGTGAAATTCAGTTGTAACATCCTCTATACAGTAACTATAAATATGTAATGTGGTATTGTCTTGTGGTTAATAAGAAATGAAAACAAAAATCTGAGTCTTCTACTTTCCTCTTCTTCTACTATTCTTAATATTCAAACTCTGCAGAATCTTACATGGGATCAGAGCATAATTAAAGAGATTAACATTTCAAAGATCTGATCCAATGTCTTCTTCATCTTTTTCTGTTAACTCTTAATCTGAAGCTTCCATGGCATATGGTGCCATTTATAATCCATATTCTTCGATCTATCTACTTTCTAATATCTGTAATTTAATTTCAATCCAACTTGATTCAATAAATTATATCTCTTGGAGTTATCAAATTACTTCAATTCTCAAAGCTCACTCACTGTTTGGATTCATTGATAGTATAAACCCAACTCCATCTCTAATAATTTCTAAAATGAACACACCTAATCCGTCATTTCTTCACTGGACAATGATGGATCAAGCTTTACTTACTCTCATCAATGCTACATTATCTACCATAACACTCTCACATGTTGTTTGTCACACCAATTTTTGAAAAGTATGGATTGCACTTTAAAGAAGATTCTCCTAAAATTCTTGATCAAATGTTCTTCAGTTAAAAACTAATGTTCAAAAGATCATTAAAGGTTCAGATTCCATCAATCAATACATGCAGAAGATTAAAGAAGAACGAGATAATCTCGCATCTGTTGCAATTCAAATTGAAGATGAAGATATCTTGATATATGCCCTAAATGGCCTTCATGTATCATACAGTGCCTTTAAAACCTCAATTCGAACAAGATCTTAACCAATTCCGGCTGAAGAATTACATTTAATCCTCAAGAATGAGGAACAAGCAATTGCCCAATCCTCCGAGTCACCTGCTAATGTTTTAATAGCAATGATGACGATGAATCATACGGAATCCTCTTAAAAGAATTTCTCTCCTGGACAGTTTAGAGGAAAATAAAAATGTCGATTCCATTCTCGTGGAGGTAGATCTGGAAGACGACATCAATATTCCTCTTCTATCTTATTCAATAGCTCCATTTACAATAATCCCCGCCCTCAGATGAATTCATGACCTTATACACCATCTGCTCCATGTCAGATATGTTCAATGAATTATAGCTATCATGGTCGTCTTCCTCCTCAACATCTTGTTGTTATGTCCACCTCATATGTACCTTCTCAATACTCCAGCAATATATGGTACACTGATTCTGGATCTTTCTCTCACATGACAAATGATTTCTCCAACCTCTCAATTGGTACAAAATATCAAGGTGATGAGTCAATCTCAGTTGCTAATGGCTAGCATCTCCCAATTTCTATCTATGGTATTTCATCTTTGAATACCCCTTCTCATAAATTTTTACTCTGCAATACTCTATGTGTACCTTCACTGTCCTCAAATCTGCTTTCTGTTCATCAACTTTGCAAAGATAACAATTGTTCTTGTATTTTTTATGCTAATTCTCTCAAAATACAGGACAATCTGTCAAGGAAGATCCTCTTTCAGGGCCTTAGCTCTAATGGTCTATATCCCATCTCCTCCTATAGATCTCTTTCTTCTAGAAATTTTACCACAAAATCATCATAACCAGGCCCTCAGTTCTCTTCTCCCTCAGCTCATTTGGGAAAGCAGGTCTTAAATACTCTCCGGCACAACAGACTGGGGTATCCCTCAAGTGCTGTTTTAAATTAAATTTTAAATACTTTTTCACCTTCTTGTAATAAAACTGTTTCTCAGTCTTCTGAGTTGTGTGAGCACTGCTTGATAGGAAAAATGTGCAAACTTTCATTCCCTATTTCTTTCACTAGAGCTTGCACTCCTTTGCAAATAATTCATAGTGACTTGTGGGGATCTTCCCCTATTTATTCTCTCAATGGTTACAATTACTATGTGTCTTTTTTGGATGATTATCGTAGGTTCACCTGGATAAATCTCAGACTTTCTCCGCTCTCTCTCACTTTTACACTTAATGGAGAATTAATTGAATCACAAAATTAATGTTTTAACAACAAATAGAGGAGGAGAGTACCTTAAAACTGAATTTCAAAACTTCCTTTCACTTCATGGCATACAAGACCATAAATCATGTGCTAAGACCTCTCAGCAAAATGGTAGAGATGAAAGGAAGCATATATATATAGTGGAAATTGGTCTTACTCTTCTGTCCACAGCATCTTTGCCTACTAAATTTTGGTATCATGCTTTTTCTATAACCACATTTCTCATTAATGGGATGCCAAGTTCAAATACTCAATCCAAATATTCTTTTGAGCTTCTATTTCACACCTAACCTGACTATACTAATCTCAAAACCTTTGTTTCACTTGCCATCCTCTTCTCACTCCTTTTGATTCAAGTAAATTATAACCCAAAAACTAAGCCTTGTATTTTTCTTGGCTACCCTAGCAACTACAAAGGATATATATGCTATGATCCTACCACTAAAAAATCCAAGTTTCTAGACATGCTCACTTCAAGGAATCTGCATTTCTAGGTAATGATTCTACCTCTGTTGACTCTCTTTTATCAGCCTGGCTACCTGCCTCATCTTCACAACATACCACTACTATCTCTTTACCTCCATACCCATTACCTCCTCTACTTCCTCTACCCATTTCAATACCTACACCAATTCCTCCTATATCAGTAGCACCTTTATGTATCTCTTCAAGCCTACCTCCTATTAGTCCTAATTATATTCCCAGTGTTCCACCCTCAAATTCTCATTCTATGCAAACCAGGAGTAAATCTGGTATCTACAAACCTAAATCCTTTCATATCTATTCCTCTCCAAGAGAACCCACCTGTTTTACTGAGGCATGCAAGAGTGTGGAATGGAGAACCTCAATGGCAGAGGAGTTTTCATCTCTTCATCAATAAGGTACTTGGTCCTTAACTCCTCTTCCTCTTGGCAAGAACTTGGTCGGTTATAAGTGGGTTTATAAATTGAAATACAATGCTGATGGAACACTTTCTAGACACCAGGCTAGACTAGTGGCTAAGGGGTTTCATCAAGAGGATGACTTAAATTATACAGATACCTTCAGTTGAGTAGTTAAGTATACTACTATTAGACCCATACTCAAACTTTTAGCTCACTATAGTTAATCTTTGAAGAAACTAGATGTTAAGAATGTTTTTCTTCATGGGCATCTCACTGAGGAGGTTTATATGACTTAGCCACAAGGTTCTATTGATCAATCCACAACCACATATGTGTGTACAATCCATAAGACTATATATGGATTAAAGTAATCCCCCAGGGCTTGGTTCCAAACTTTCACCACTCATCTACTTGAATTTCAGTTTCTACAATCTACTACTGATAGCTCCCTGTTTATCAAACACATGGATTCCTCCTACAAAGTGCTTATACTTTATGTGGATGACATAATTGTTACTAGTAATGATCCTTTCTTCATCAAGAAATTAATCCATGATCTTAGTTCCACTTTTTGACATGAAAGATTTGGGTTCCCTCAATTATTTTTGGGATTAGAAATTCATCATTCTCCACAATGCATCAAAATCTCTTAAGACAAGTATCTCAGATATCTACTTCACAAATCCAACATAGTTGATTGCAAACCTTATAAACATCCCTTCTCCACTTCAGCCAGACTCGGTAAATTGGATGGTACTACTCTAATTGATCCTACTTTATACAGAAGTACAGTTGGAGCCCTTCAATACCAAACCTTTACTAGACCAGACATTGCCTTCTCAGTTAACAATGTGTGCTAATATATGCATTGTCCTACTGATGTTCATTTAGTTGCTGTAAAGATAATTCTCATGTATCTCAAAGGCTCACCTAATTGTGGTCTTCATTATCATAAAAATGATCTTCATCTTACTGTATTATCTGATGCTGATTGGGCTGGAGACCCTAATGATATGAGGAGCACTACTGGGTTTATTATTCTACTAGGCCAGGATCCTATTAGTTAGAGTGACAAGAAGCAGCACAGAGTGGCTAGGTCCTCTGTTGAGGCCGAGTATAGGGTATTGGCTATTACCACTGCTGAGCTTGATTGGGTAAGGATGCTTCTATGTGATCTCAAAATTTCATTACTCCTACCTCCTACCTTGTTCTGTGATAACATTTCTGCCTTAGCTCTAGCCTCTAATCTCGTTTTCCATGCTCGCACCAAACATATTGAATTTGACTATCATTTCATCCAAGATAAGGTCATTAACAAAGATATTGGCATTCAATATATCTCTTCAAAAGACCATCTTGCTGATGTTTTCACTAAAGGTCTAGCTACAGATCCATTTTTAGCTATTAGGTCCAAACTGATGTTCTGTAATCCCATCAGTTTGAGGGAGGATTTAAACAATATCATTATCTCTCATTCTTCAGCAGAGATCAATGATCCAAGAAAGAGGAGCACAAAAGCTTCTATACAGTGCACCACACCTAAGAAAACTCTAGAAAAGATTAATTATAACTAATTCCGTTATTAGTCTAATTCTGTTGTAACCTTCTCTGTAAAGTCCCTATAAATATGTAATGTGGTATTGTCCCATGGTTAATAAGAAATGAAAACCACAATATGATTCTTCTAATTTCCTCTTCTTCTACTATTCTTAATATTCAAACTCTGCAGAATCTTACAAGATCATCTCGAAGTCTCTATCATGATGATAAACCCGGTTCACATGCGTGAACTTATTTACCTCACCAACCTCTTATACATTCTCCTCATGTTCTGACTTCTTTATTCGCAAGTGGAATAAAGTGCATGTGAAGATTTTCCGAGAAGATACCTTCTTGTCATTCAAAAAATGTGGACATCTCGAGAAATAAGGAAACGCTGAATTGAACGACCAAAAAAGAGAAAGTAACATTGTCTTCCTTTGATTGTGATCACCTTAGTCATCAAGCCAATCACAATATCATATAGGAAATTGTAATTAAATGATGGAATGTAGCAGCAGTGAGTGTTCTGGGTGATGTTGGTAGAAAAGATCATATGGAGCATAGTCAAAATCAGTTATGTAATTTTTCTCTAAGCCTTTCTTTTCGTTCACATTGATAGGACCACCAGTAATCTCTTGAACCATAGCACTGTCACTTGACGAAGTCTCCGTGGTGTATGAATACTCAACTTCACTAACAAGGGTAAATCCAGAAATCTAGGCAATGAAAGTAGGAGTGATGTTGATCATGATGCAACCATAATAACATTAAAACCAAAGTCAACAGGAAAAAAATGAACTGTGGTGTAAAGCTCTCAAGCCATGTCTGGATACATCTCTTCGTTATCGGGACCTTAATTTTTTGATACCCAGCTAAGAACGTCTCTCAAAGACTTCTATAGCAGTAGAGTGGTTATCCTGTAGGGAATTCCAGTCAATGTTATGTATATCATATCTATAAAAATGGATGACTCCAATAAACACACCTCAAATTCTAAGCTCTTCACGTATGATTCAATATTGAAGATCTCTCTCCTAAAATTCACTCTCCCTCTTTTCTCAAATGTTCTCATTCTAGCGAAAGTTATTTACTTCCCTCTCTCTATCTCCATCTTTCAGTTATGTTTCTTCTCCCTCAACCCCTTCATCTTCCCACCCTTTATAATTTAAATCTTTTCGTTTATTAAAAAAATTATCTCTATATATCGTCTTACACATGTTCATTCCCTCTAGAGGAAACCAATGTTTTTCACCTAAAGTGACTAACCAATCCCAACGAGATCCACTTTTATAGTATAGCCACTGCTCGCAAAACAGTCGCAATGTTAGTTGATCCCATGTAAATCACCGGATGAGGCTTACCCACCACATCCACATTCACAAATCTACATTACCATCCACTCTTATGAGCAATAAATACGGATTTATAGGATGGTACACCACAAATAATGGCATTCACCGAGTATTAGGTTTGATTTCCAATATCAAGTTTGATTTTCGTTCAAATGCAAAATCAGCTTGGGGGTTAAATTTGGACTGCAATTAGGTTTAAGATCGTGATTTTATTTAATTATGGTTTTACTATGGTTTCATATAGGGTTTGATTAAATTCAATTCATGGTTTGCTTTTGAAGTCAATTTATGAGATTTTATTTTTATAAATTTTATATTTTATATTTTATTGATTTTGATTTTTTCGTTTAATCTCGATTTTATTGATGGCTGAGATGTCGAGTTTTTCGTTGTATATATGCGTTTTTTGGCCATAAGATGGTGGGTGTGCCAATTTTGGTTGCGTGTTTCGCTACCTCCATTTTTATAGTTTTGGTGTTTTGCGTTATATTTTACAGTCTGGTGGTGGACCTATGATGCTGGTGGTCAACATGTTTTGGTGTATCCATGGAGGAGGAGGTGGAGTTGCCTATTTTGTTACATGTTCAGACCCATGACTTCTTTCCTTCAATGAGATATACATTTCAATGGATAATAGTTGATCTTGGTTCATTGATAATGATCAAAAATACAAAGTTAACTCTTAAGTTGGGACAACTAAAAAAAATAGTGGATTCTTAAATTGGGATCAATTAGTTGTAAGATTCATTTAAACCCAATATGTTAAAAAAAATGCTATTGTATATAGAATTTTTTTTTCAAGCATGAATTGTAGGAGAGATTTTATTCCTTAAATTATATACAATTTTAACTATGTTATTTTAGGGTTTAGGATTCTTCACCATGGATTTTAACAATTTCAATTTAACCACCCTAACAAATAATCTTAGTATCCAATGTTTCTTTAATACATGGTTCTTTATTTGGTTGGTTTTGCTTTTTAGGTATGTTTTAAATAAATGTTATAATACGCTTGCACATTGTGCGGGTTGCAGGCTAGTGCTTATAAAATACTGAACGTTCCTTGAAATAATCAAACCACTGATAGTGATTCCTGGTACCTCGATTTATCATTCTGGCCCAAGATGAGTAACCCAATCGAAGCGGACCAAAGTCGGGAAGCCTCACGCCCCAATTCATTCAGTTACGACTTAGTCTACTCCTAAAATATCATAAGGAGATATTATAGGAGTTGTGGATTGACGTGGGGGAGTCCAACACTCCCACTCCCCGAAAACAAACACATATATAACGAACCCTTAGCCCGGGATAAAGGGAATGTATTATTTTTCCTATAAAACACTCCTCGGAGTATAGAGAAATAATATCGAGAGCACCACCGTGGATGTAGGCATTCTTGCCGAACCACGTAAATATTGTGTCGTGTGATTGGAGTTCTTTACATCCTTTATTTGCTTTGGTGATTGCCTTTTCTTATTAATTTGTGTTGAACTTAATTGTCACCATAATTGGCGCCGTCTGTGGGAAACATTTGTCTTCCTTTAAGAAATCCCTCACCAGTAAAGAATTTGGAATGTCTGGTCACAGTAGCAATGCCCCTCAAGCAGGGGATATCCAAGAGCATTATGCCCCCCGCAGGATCAGATCTGAGGTTCGAAGTTCTGATCAAAGGGCTCGCCCAGAGCGGTAAGCCTTAGAAGAAAGCCAGGGACCAACGAGGTCCACACAAATCTCCAGGTTGATCGATGCCTATGAGGAAAAGCTTTAAGAGCAGAGAGAAGCCACTCGCGAGAAAGAGGCTGAGAATGCTCGCCTAAAAAGGATATTGGAAAGGATGGAGAAAGTGCTCCATCGTAGCACCAGGCGATTTCAATACCGCACTCCTAGTCCTCAGGCAAGAAAGTCTCACAACCGAGGAAGGAGCCCTAGATGCGGATCCCAAAGAATTAAGGAACACGAGTCAGATGACAACTTACACGAGCAACAGCGACGAGCTCGCCGTTGCAAGAGCCCAGCTCGAGGGGATGGGGATATACGAAATTTGGTCCAAAGAGAAATGGACCAGCACCCAGTACATCGCGGTGCCATATCGACCAGAGAGCTAACTCGGTGAGCTCTCAGAACTCAGATGAAATCCCCTTTCTCAAGGGAGATAGAAGAAGAAGAAGCCCCCAAGAATTTTATAATTCCAAGATTTAAGATCTATGACGGTAAGACTGACCCTATCGATCACGTTAGGCGGTACAGGCAGGCCATGAATCTCTGAAACCACAGGGATGCACTAATGTGCTGAATCTTTCCCTCGAGTTTGAATGATGTGGCCAAGAAGTAGTTCGAGACTCCCTCATAGATCCATCAAGAGCTTTGAGTCCCTTACAGAGCTCTTCACGGCTCGCTTTAGTACCAGAAGCTCCCATCCAAGGAGGATGGATGACTTGTTAATAATGAAGAAGATGCCCCAGGAGATCCTTCGAGACTACGCAAAAAGGTACTAGGAGTTATTCAATGAGGCCGAGGACTGCTCAGAGCAGGTAGCAGTGGCCTCTTTCAAGATTGGCCTACCCAGCTCTTGCCTCTTGCACCAATCCCTGACTAAGAAGGAGGCCACAACCATCGACGACGTGATGGATCGCATCGAGAAGTACGCTAAAGTTGATGATGTGACCCCCTCAGTGTAGAGGAGAATGGTCGAGCTAAACTCGCTGCCAAGGGCAACGACAAGGCTGAAAACCAGAATAAAAGAGGCAAGAATGAGGGCAAGGGTAGCTCTAAGAACAAAAATAGGAATGATGTTTCAAAATCATTTTAGGCAGTAAACACTGTCTTCAAAGACCCAATTTATAAGATCCTAGCGAAGATCAAGGACAAGCCATTTGTTAAGTGGCCTAGAAAAATGGGAGGAGATCCCTCAAAGAGAAACAACGCGTTGAGATGCACTTTTCACAAGGAAGGAGGACATAAGATTGAGCACTACAAGGCTATTAAGTCTCACCTTGAAGAGTTGGCCCAGACCGAGCATCTGAACGAGTTTGTGAAAAAGAAGGCAGAGAAAGTTGCTGCCAACGGAGATATAAGGCCCGATAATTTTCTCGAAGACGATGCTGGCCATGAGCTCGTAGTGATTCATGGGGCATCTGATCTAAAACATATTCAGGGAAACTCAACTCGGATGGAAGTAAAAAAACTTACAGCAGTAATGCAAGCTTTTCAGATCGATCAAGCAAATACACAGTCAGGGAATCGGCAGCGAGCAGATGACATTGACTACAACAAACACATCGTGTTCACGGATGAAGACCTAGTGGGGGTAAGAACTCCACATAATGATGATTTTATCATTACCCTTAGGATAGCCAACTATGATGTCAATAAGTAGTTCGTCGACCATGGAAGATCATCCGAAGTAATGTATCTCGACCTGTTTAGAAAACTGAAGTTAAGCGTTGCCGACTTGAGGGAATCCACTGTCCCTCTTATTGGCTTCGCCGGGAAAGTAACTATCCCTTTGGGAAAGATCATGCTACCAGTGAGGGAATGAAATGTCTCCAAGATGATCGAGTTTCTGGTAGTCCACATTGACTCACCCTACCAATTTATCCTCGTTAGAGGATGGTTACATGCGATGAGGTTTGTCCCCTCGAACTACCATTAGAAGCTCAAGTACGTGACTGAGCGAGGAGTGATGGAGATCCATGGAGATCAGGAGATGGCAAGAAGGTTCTTTATAGCAGCCATCTGCCCAAAACCAAAGAAGAAGGCCAAATAGAATCTTGAGGAACAGGAAGGTTTGATACCTTCAAAATAGCAGCTAAAGTATGGAAGACTCGGAGTGAAGGAGACCAGGATCCCACCCTCTGAGCGGGTCATTAAGAATCTAGAAAAGGTCGCAGCCAGTGGTAGCAAAAAAGACATGATGTTCTTGATTGGAGCTTCTCTCATAAATCGAGAGAAGAAGGAATTGATGGTACTATTGAGGAGCAATTTAGATGTTTTTGCATGGGAACCGTACGAGCTACTTGGAATTGACCCCAATGTGGTTTGCCATCGATTGCACATCATCCCAACCTTTAGGCCTATTACTCATAAGGCACAACGAACTGCGCCTGAGAATGCCAAGGCTATAGAAAAGGAAGTAGGGAACCTGCTAGATATAGGATCCGTACGAGAAGTTCAATTCCCTAAATGGTTGTTCAACCCAGTAGTGGTTCCAAAGAACAATGTAAAATGGAGAGTTTGTATCGAATTCACTGACCTTAACAGGGCATGCCCTAAGGACAGTTTCCCTCTTTCAAAGATCGACCAGTTGGTGGACGCCACAGCAGCTCATGAAAGGATGAGTTTCCTGGATGCATACTCGGGGTATCACCAGATTCCTCTGCATGCACCACCAGACCAAGACAGGACAACGATCATCACCATCCTCTAGTTATACTGTTATAAAGTTATTCCCTTTGGGCTAAAAAATGCAGGAGCAACCTACTAGCAGCTGGTCACCAAGATGTTTAAAGACCAAATGGGAGATACTATGCAAGTCTACATCGACGATATGCTCGTCAAGATCAGGCACAAAGAAGACCACCTCTCAGACCTATCAAGGACCTTTGAAATCCTCAGAAAATATCGAATGAAACTCAATGCGAGCAAATGTTCCTTTGGTGTCCAGTCAGGAAAATTTCTTGGGTACTTGGTTAGCGAGAGGGGTGTTGAAGCGAACCCAGACCAGATTGATGCCATCAACAAGGTATAGCCTCCCCACATGATACGAGACGTACAAAAGCTCACGGGCATTCTCACCGCCTTGAATAGGTTCATCTCCAAGTCCTCCAAAAAGTGCCAACCATTCTTCCAGCTATTGAAGAGAAGCAAAACAATGGCGTGGAATCAAGATTGCTTGAGAGCATTGGAAGAGCTCAAATCTTATCTCAGCACACCACCCTCGCTCGTAATACCTCAAGAGAATGATTCCTTGTACTTTTACCTTGCCGTATCCAGCCACGCTATCAGTTCTACACTAGTATACGAAAAAAAGGAATCCAGTACCTAGTTTACTATGCGAGCAAGACCCTATTGGACGCTGAGCAGTGATAGCTACCACTGAAAAAGCTCGCCTTTGCACTAGTGGTAGCCTCGAGAAAACTAAAGTACTACTTCAAAGCTCACTTTATCATCTTCCTCACATCACACCCCCTTAAAGCAATCCTGCGGAGAGCGGATCTGTTCGGCAGACTATCAAAGTGGTTAGTCGAGCCATGGCAATTTGACATCCAATTTCAACCAAGGAATTTAATCAAGGGGCAGGCCCTCACCGACTTCATTGCAGAGTTCATAGGCGAACAACCTTGCGACCAACTCTAACCCATGGATAAAAGGGAGGATCACTTAAGAGGAGGCGTTTAGAGATTATTTGTTGCTGGAGCCTCCAACTCGAAGGGGGCAGGAGTAGGCATTGTGCTCGTTACCCCAGAAGATACAATTCTCGAGAAGGAGATCAGACTTGGATTTGAAGCCTCCAATAATGAGGAAAAATATGAGGCTTTGATAGCAGGCCTGCAGAAGGCACATGCGTTGGGTGCAAAACAACTACAGGTGTTCGGAGACTCACAATTATTCTCCAATCAGATAAGTGGGGACATCAATGCGAGGGACAAAAGAATGGAAGCCTACCTTACATTAGCAATTAATGTCCAACTTCGAGGAAATCAGTATCCAGCAGTTTCCCAGAGGACAAAATAGTCATGCTAATTCCCTAGAAGCTTTGAGTTCAGCTTTCAACTCTGACTTAAAGAGAACAATCCCTATCAACTTCCTCGCTCAGCCGAGCATCAACAAGAGCGACGAGCTGCAAGACATGGGCCATATTCTTTAGATTGAATCATCACCTAGTTAGATGGACCCCATAAGGGACTATTTAATGGATAGTGCACTACCGAATGATAAGAAGGCCGCTCATCAGATAAGAGTCAAAGGTGCCCACTTCCACTTATCTCCTGAGGGAAAGTTATATAAAATATCATTCACCGGCCCCTACCTCCAATGTGCTCACCCAAAAGACGTCAAGCAAGTTCTGAACGAGCTTCATGAAAGAATCTGTGGGAGCTATATTTGAGGCAGATCTCTAGCTTTTAGAGCAATAAAGGAAAGCTACTAGTGTCCATACATGCAGAGGGATTTTGGGGTATATGCTCGCAAGTGCGAGAAATGTCAACTACACGCTCCTATGGTCCACCAACCCGCCAGCGACCTAAGACCACTTACCATCCCTTGGCCTTTCGCCCAGTGGGGAATGGACATCATGGGCCCTCTTCCTATCGCTGTCAGCAATCGCAAGTATTTGTTGGTAAGGAAAGACTACTTCACCAAATGGATTGAGGCAGAGTCACTGGCGAACATCAGAGACGCAAATATGATGAGACACATATGAAAAAAATATAATTACCTGCTTTGGGATACCTAGAACCATCATCACCGACAACAGAACGTAGTTTCAGAGTGGCCCCTTCCAGAGTTTTTGCAATGACCATGGGATCAGGCACCATTTCAGCTGGGTAGCCTAGCCCCAGAGTAACGGCCAAGCGTAAGCTTCCAACAAAACAGTGATCGATGGATTGAAGAAATTACTAGAGCGAGACAAAGGCACATAAGAGAGCGAGTTGCCACGTATCCTATGGTCCTAGCGCACTACCCCACACCGAGCAACTAGTGACACCCCATTAGCACTAACATATAGAATGGAAGCAATCATACCCTTAGAAGCTGGCCTCCCAACCATGAGATCCACCCTATTCGACCAGGGCCAGAATGATACAGTATTACTCGTTGAACTTGACCTAGCTGACGAACGCAGAGAGCTAGCCCTAGTGAGACTAGCGAGCTATCAGTATCATCTCGCAAGGCACTATAACAAGAAGGTCAATCCAAGGGCATTCCAGGTTGGAGACTATGTCCTAAGGAAGGTCCTTGGCAGCTCAGTAAAACCATCTGATGGCAAGCTAGGTCCAATCTGGGAGGGACCATTCAAAGTGCCAAGAGACGACCTACAAGGAGCCTATCACTTAGAAATGCTGGAGGGCAGAGAGATACCCTGATCTTGGAACGTAGCCAACCTGAAAAAATTCTATTTCTAGTTTTTTATTCATCTTTTATCACATTATTGTAATTGGAAACTCATTTTTTATTATTTTTAATAAAAGATTGTTCGACAGTGTCATTCTATGAAGTGTTAATTTTGTTTTATGAACTTTATAACTTGCACACATTTTCCAAGCCGCGACAGGCACATTGCTCAGTATATAAAAGTAGGGACTCACCCTCCTCAGGTTGTTGTCATGAAACACAAACAGCCTCTTAGCACTGCCCCTGGAAATATATGAAGCCCTACAGGGGACCCTTAGGCAGTTTGGCCAAATCGAATTGGTCACCAAATAATGTTTGGCTCAAAAAAACTGATCGTATAGAACATCCAACACCAGGTGTGTCCTTGCCATTGCCACACTTAGTCCTAAGGGAGTGTGACGACATGACCTAAAAGGTAAAGTGGGGCAGAATGGTATCTCATAAGAATACTGGACTGGGAGGATACTCACACAATAAAAACAACTCTACCCATATCAAATCTAGTCAGCTACAAAGATCCCAAGATAATCAAACACAAAATTAATGAAGTAAAAAAAATACACAACACATGTTTAGTTGGAAAATCGCCTAAAACATAAATATTTTATTACTTCATTACATTTACAAAGAGTTACATTGAATTAAGTAAATCTTAATTAAGCCTTTGAGCAAAATAATCAGCCACTTGCGCTCTTTGGTCGTCATCCGGATAAGGAGCTAATTCTTCCTCAACTTCATTCGCATCTGGCTCCAATAGCTCCCTGGGGATAGCATCTATAGGGACCCACTGGTTGTCCCTCTTGAAAGGTTTAGGCCTCATAGTTGAAGGAGAGATCTCATGAAGATACTAGAGCACTGAGTTCCTAGGGACCTGCAGCTCCCTGAGGGAACTCAACCATCCCCTAATAAAGGATAACTCTTCGACCTTTGCCAACCTCATCGGAGCATCTATCCAACCCTAGTCAAAACCATCAACCCACACTCGTCGAGGTCCTTTCTTAAACATATTCCTCAGCCGCGTGACATCTCTTTGAAGCCCAATATCTATCAGATAAGCTCGACGAACATCTCCTCAAAGCTCATCCATCTCCCTAGCTGGACCCCATGTATTTATACCAGCTCACAGACCAACCGATGAAGTGGAACCTCGCAAAACTTGAGGAGTGGCACTCGGTGCTATACCAGCTCGCGGACCAGCCGATGAAGTGGAACCTCACAAAACTTAAGGTGCAACACTCGGCGCATTCTTCCTGAGTCGCGACACCTTCCTCCTCAGAGTTTTATTCTCCTGTTGAAGAACTTCTCCGACTTGATTAATCTCGAAGGCATCCAGACGTTTAACTCTCAGAGTATTCACTTCTTCTTGGACAGAGGAACCAACCTCTTCCATCTCCTGAAGCCTATCCTTCAGTTTGGCGACGAGCTCAGAATGGTCCTTAAAACTCTTATTCCTCGACCTAAGAGACATGCAAATCCTTACAAAGGCTTGGTGAACTTGACTTCTTGCATTATGACAAAGGATCCTTCCCAGTTGAGAAATTGCAGGTATATACTCATCTACATCAATCAACTACAAGCCATAAAAAGCATTAAAGAGTAAAAGAATCAGTATGCATAAAGGAAAGTGTTTTCATTTCATTAAAATAGAGCGGTCCAATTACATCAGTAATCAAAAGGACAGTATAAATAAAGTAAAATACAAAGAGTTTCCTCAGAACAGGATAACTGGCAACCTCAGTTTGCTATGAGGTCGTCGATTTCTTTCCCTTGTCTGCAGCAGTAGGAACACCTCCCTCAAAGGGAGCAATTTTTATCCCTTGGGCAGAAGGACCACCAGCAGGAAGGGTCTGAGAAGTAGAGACACCACTGTCAATGGCCGGGGCAGGAGCCTCATCCATAATAGGCTTTGAGCCTAGATCATGCTCGTCAAATAGTGGAGAATCAATGTCCACTCCAGTAGCTAAAAAGCCTGGTTCTAGCCCTTCTTAAAGTTCACTCAACCGATATAGCCTATCTGAGCCTCAGCATCCTCGTACGCAGCAGCCCACCCGACATTGTACGATCTCTCATCCACCTTCTCCACCTTCTCTTCCAGCACCCTTTTCTCCTCCACTACCATTAACTTGCTCATGTAGACCAATTTATAGGACTGCCGCAGCTCGCTAAGCTCTTCGACCGACACCTCCTTTGCCTGATTGGCTTCAGTGAGGGCGAGATCGGAAGACCGCTAAGCATCATTGACAATCTTCAAACTGGCCTCCAGCTCAACACTTTTCCCCTTCAGCTCAGCATTCTGCTTCTCCAAATCATTATTCCTCTTCACCAGCTCATCGCGGGTGCGATAAAGGACGGTGAAGTCAGTCACGAACTAGAGAAAAGAGTAAACATTAAGAAAGAGAAGGGGTGAACAGAATATTGTAAGCATAAAAAAATGAAGACAGACTTACCAAGGCTAGCCTCTGACTTGCCTTCAGAGCTAAATGGTTGGTACTCATTGCCTTCTGACGAACAGTAGGCAAAATCACTCTCTCGAGCAACACAGGAGCCAACTGAGGAGAAATGGAGACAGAGGCCCCCCGGGCTAAGAGGATACAGGCACTAGCGCTTACCCTGCCTTCATACTCATCTCTTCTTCTTTATCCTTCCTCTCATTCTCAACTCTTCTCATCTCTTCCACTTTCTTTCTCTCCTCTACCTTCTTACTCTTTTCCTCCTTTTTCTCACACTCTCTCAACCTCTCTTCCTCTTTTTTCTTCTTCTCCTGCTCACGAACGACATACTAAGAACCAGTTGCAATCTCTTCATTGCTAGATTTCTTCTTCTTTGACCAAAGGGAGAGAAGCACATCATCATCATCGTCATCATCACGAATCAGATTCTTCCTGGGAGGAGCCATGTCTTCCTCGTTGGAGCTGATCGATTCACTAAAAAACTCTCGAGATTCTAAAACTTCTTCTGAGCTGAAAGACCCTTCACCACAAGATCTCTCTTCACTATATCCACCTTCAGTACCACCCCCATTATCACCCTCGCTATCCTCACCAGAGATGCTCTCTTCCACATCCAATAGGATGGGATTTGCAGCAACTTATTCAGAGATGTCTAACTCAGGGATGTTGTCTACAGGTCGCTCAATAAAGCTGGACCCAACATTATTATATTCCAAGAGAAAAGCCACTGATCAAGGATATTCACCGTCAGCAAAGAGTTCCCTGATATTCCAGGCTTTGACCAACTCATCAGCTCAAACTTCGTTGAGAGCAGGTTCCAAGTTCTTTGTCCTCGCTGAAAAGAAAGAGAGAAGAATATTAGAGAAATCATACCTTAACAGAGGATTGATAAGCAAAGCAAAAACTAAGCCTACCTATAAACTCCTCCCCATAAAAGGGGACCATGAACCTAACAGACCTCGATCGCTCAGTATAGGGAGGAAACTGCCAATTTCTAGCAAGAAAACCCTCTTGCCAGTAATCCTTGTGGGAATCAGGTATATTTACTACCAATACCCTATCAAGACTCCTGGACTTGAGGTAAAGAAGACCAAAACTTGTTTGCGAGAAATAACAACAAAAATAGATCTCAGTAAGTCCTAGATTGGTTCCATAGAGCTTATTTATTCTATGGACATCATTAACAATCTTCCAGACATTTGGCGAACACTATGTAGGAACAATATGGAAATAACTATAGAAATGCAAAAACAAATTGCTTGGGGGAAAGTGAGACCCCCTTGGGACATTAAGAGAACATGAATCTAATGAGCATCCTCAATCTCTCTAACATTACGAGGGACTGGGGCACACTCAATATCTACCCAATCTGGAATGTTATAAAACTTCCTAAATTCAGATACCGACCTATTGCCTATTTTCACCATTTACAAATCCTAACTACAAATGCGAAGAAATTTCAACAGAAAAATCAAAGATAAAGAACAAAAGGAACTTACGAAGTAAAAACTTAGCTTGAGACGGTGCAAAGTCACAAGTAAAGACGATGAAGAAGATTGGAATTGGAAGACGAAGGCCTAGGAATGAAAGGGCAACAACGGGAGCTTGGAGAAGGTTGGAAATATGGAGAAACTTAAAGCGACAACAATAAAACACTTCTCAGAAGGATTTTTAGATGTTTCTAATCATTGATGATGCTAAGATTTAGCACCACCGGATAAGTGATAGTGAGCTCAAACAGTAGCAGACATGGTAGCCATAGAGATGTATAAGTGTATAAGTATGTGGAAGGGGATAAGTATAAGAGGAAATAAGATAATGATGTATAGTGGTTCAGCCAATTTGGCCTACATCCACTGTGAGTGTGTGATCCACTAAGTATGGGAACTAATGGCCTTGGATACAATACACATAACCCTCTCTCTCTCACTATTGTGTGTACAAGCAGAGTTTTAGCTAGGGCTACAATTAATGGATCGATCCCTTGTAAGGTTGTAGGTGACAAGTATATATAGGTCTTGGGGGGTGTAGTGTACCCCCCAAGTATGCATGGTGAATGTGAATGATAATCTAGCCAATCCCCTGTTGACACCTGTAGATGCCAAATGATGACATAATATTCCCTCACGTGAGGGTGTGATTTGGTTATAACGGTCTTCCACGTGCCATGTGAGCCTCACGCGCACTATTCCACGCGTCTCCCAAACCACGCGCTGTCATGATGTCACCCTCGGCCTATGAGCCGAGGCCGAGGGCAAAGCTTCTTCCGGTAGTGTGTCTAGCCTAATTCTGGCCTCGTACTGTCGTACCCTCGGAGGGTCGTCCGGAACCTGGTGAAGGGTCGGCCCCTCATAGGGCCGTCTGGAACCTGGTGAAGGGTCGGCCCCTCATAGGGTCGTCTGGAGATTGGTGAAGGGTCGGCCCCTCGTAGGGTCGTCTGAGGGGTCGTCCGTCTAGAGGCATTCTTCAATCATGCCGAGGATATAAACGGGTATATCAATCACCCCCCAGCCCTTAGCCATAGGTACTGTTGAGATGGCTGAGGGATAGTGTTGTAATTGGGATGCGTGTATGATCAGTTAGGTGAGTGACACCTGGGCAGACACTCATTGTTGTTCCAGTTTCCAAGGCATGGCGGCTGCACACTTTTCTTGGGGCTTTGTGCCCTAATGATGCCTTCCTCGTGGGCTGTGTCCTGCCTTAGTCAATGGGCCCACTCATTGCTAAGGTATTTAAGAGATTTTCAAACTCTCTCTCCTTCTTCTTCTTCTTCACGCCCAAGCCTTCTCTCTCTAGAATTTTATCAGTTTTCATCGCCATTTTCTGCAGCCTTCAATCCTTCAAGCCTAGCAACGTTCTTGCTCTCTTTATCAGGTAATCTCTTTCACCCAGCGCTCTCTTTTGCCTTCATTTCTATTTGCTTTTTAGGGTTGTGGGGATGCATTTTCTTTGGGTTATCCCATAGCTTTTTCCGGTGTCTTCTCCGACAACTGAATGTTCTTGAGTGAAAATCATCAATTCCCTTTTTAATCCAAAAGTCCAATTTGGTCAACTCCAAACTTGTTTGTAGTTAAGTTCCTCAAATTCCTCCAAGTGTAGGGTCTTCCCTTTTAATGCTTATGAAGGTTTACAGTTTAGCGTCTGAATTCCCATCCTTGAGAGAAAAGCTCTTTGCAGAGATCAGACGAGTAGAGGAAGAGAGGAGATGAGGGGCCGGCCCTAATTGGGTACGACCCATCTTTCCCATTCCTCTTGCCACCATAAAACCATTTGAACCGTCTGAGTCCTGTGGGTCGTCCCATCGTCCAGCCGAGTGTCATTCAAGCGAGATGGACGAGAGAGCGTCCTCGCCAACTGGCGCTGGACCTTCCGGTAGGCGAGAGACATCTGACCTAAGCCCAGGCTGAGAGGCCGAGGGCATGTTCCCCTCCGAGGCAGTCCCTGTAACAACCCTGTCTCCCCATGCCTTCCAAGTGGCTTTTCCCCAGGGGCCTCTGGCAGAGGGAGAGGGGACTGAGGACGAGGACGATGATACAGATGACGAGGTTGATACCTCCCATGCCTCGTCCTTTATTTCCTCTGTTAGGGATCGCGACCTCCTGATATGGAGGCATGCCTATGGGGTGTCACCCAGCATAACTATGAGGGTTCCCTCTGACTCTGAGAGGGTTTTGATTGTGAAGAGGGAGAGGTTGCAGTCTATGAACAAATTCTCAAGGTTGGAGTCAGATTCCTTCTACATCCTTCCGTCGTAGATATCCTATCTGCCCTCGGTGTTGCTCCCTCTCAACTTCCCCCCCAACTCTTGGAGGATGATCTTGGTCTACATCTCCCTGTGGAAGAATGCTTTCATCGATGAGCCCTCGGTCGACCTATTCTAGGGTTGCTACAACATCACCTCTTCGTTTAAATAGCCTGGATACTATCATCTGGGGGCAAGGAGGTCTGAGAAGAAACTCCTCCACGTGGCACAAACTTCCAACCACGATTGGAAAAAGAGATTCTTCTTTATCTCTGGGGAGTGGGAGCCCACCGTCGATGGTCCGAGGGTCCCCAGAAAATGGTCTAACCCTTCCATGAAGGCCAGGGCAAACCCTGGACTTAGTCTGGAGGAGAAGGACATCGTTGAATATCTGAGGGGACGAGGGAGAGAAGTTGAACTTCCAAAATTTGAAGACCTGATGACCCCCCGGTTCCTCAAAGAAGCTGGCTTGAGGGTCGGCCCTCTGACTGAACTATGTGAGTTATACTTAACATTTTCTATTCTTTTCTTTTTCCAAGTGTTTCCTCTTTGGATTTGCATTTTTTTGACGTGTCGTCCTCTTATCAGGTCGTCCTGCAGGTATATCAGACTATCTTTGGGAAATGACTGCTCCCAGCTTATTATCAGGATTGGCAAAGAAGAAAGGAAAGGAGCCTCAGCAGGCTCCGAGGAAGACGAGGGCCGCTGGGCTGACGGTGGTGGAGCCGACCACCGATAGCAATAAAAGGAAGGAGCCTGAGGCCCCTATTGACCCTCGGCATGATTCTCGGATGAGGGACAAGGTCGAAGCCTCTGAGGGGACGACCTCTTCATCCAGTATGGGAGCCTTCTGTTCTCAAAACCTGGCGCATCTGAGGGCCGATCCCTCATCACTTATTGCAAACTTGAGGGCAACCAAGGCCTCAATGTTTTCTGCACCTTCGGCCTCTGACTACGAGTTCCTATCGAAGATGCCTCCTACCAAAGTGTATGACTATGGTCTGTACTCCCTTGCACAGGTATTGGTCTTGACCTATTTCTTAACTGTTTTCTCCTGCCAAACTATTTTCTCGGCCTCTTGACATGTGTTTATTTTTCTATGCAGTCCGTCTGTGCCTTCACCTCGGCCACAAAGTGGATGGATGAAAATCAGGCGAAGTTTCATGAGGACGACCTGTAGACAGAGCTTGAGACTGCTAGGGCCGAACTCGAGAGTGCTAGGATAGAGCATGCCAGGGTCTTAGATGAACTGACGAGGCAGCACGACGAGGACCTTAAGGCCAAGGACTTGGTGATCAAAGAGAAGGACGAGGCCCTGATCAACATGGAGGTCAAGCACAAGACTGATCTCGAAGTGGCTGTCGGGAAAGCCGAGGCCGATGCTGTTGAGGCTTATAAAATATCTGACGAGTTTCAAGGCTTCGGCCTTGAATGTTTGGAGAGGGGAATCAGGACGGCCTGCCGGTGGGTCGTCCTCAGATTTGGTGATGTCGTCTCCTCGGTTCGTCCTTCACTGGAGGGTGTTCAACTGGACGATCCCCTAATTGCCGAGGCTCTAAACCAAGTGGAATCCCAAGTCGAGGGGGTCGGCACATCTGAAGATCATCCAGTTCTGGTTATTGAGGAGACCACTCCTGTAGATGTTGAGGCCCTACCCTCCGATATCGTCCCATAGGGTGGCTGCCTGTAGCCCATACCCTCTTAGTGTATTTATCATTTTTGTGCTCCCTTTTGTAAAACACTTGATATTTTATGTAACATCGGCATTTCATTAATACCATCGTCTTCTTTACTGTCTTCCATATTTATTTCCTGTATGGTTTACTGTCTTCCATATTTGCTTCTTGTATGGTTTTCTATCTTTGTTAATGCCACTAACCTCTCCCCCGTCTTTCTTGAGGGTGAACAAGGGGTGATCCCCTGCGTTGGCCCTCATTATAGCCGAAGAGTCAAATTACCAAACTGGTTCTTAATAAAGTTTTCCCTCGTATTTCTTGAGGACAGTGGTGGGGTCGTCCCCTCCACTTACCCTCATTATAGCCGAGGGATAAGGTTACCAAATTAATGGTTTTTAACAAAGTTTTCCCTCGTCTTTCTTGAGGACAGTGGTGGGGTCTTCCCCTCCACAGGTCCCCATTATAGACGAGGGATCAACTTACCAATTTAATGGTTTTTTTAAGTCTTCCCTCGTCTTTCTTGAGGACAGTGGTGGGGTCGTCCCCTCCACTGGTCCCCATTATAGCCGAGGGATCAACTTACCAATTTAATGGATTTTTAAAGTCTTCCCTCGTCTTTCTTGAGGACAGTGGTGGGGTCATCCTCTCCACTGGTACCCATTATAGCCGAGGGATTAACTTACCAATTTAATGGTTTTTAACAGTCTTCCATCGTCTTTCTTGAGGACAGTGGTGGGGTCGTCCCCTCCACTGGTCCCCATTATAGCCGAGGGATCAACTTACCAATTTAATGGATTTTTAAGTCTTCCCTCGTCTTTCTTGAGGACAGTGGTGGGGTCGTCCCCTCCACTGGTCCCCATTATAGCCGAGGGATCAACTTACCAATTTAATGGATTTTTCAAGTTTTCCCTCGTCTTTGTTGAGGACAGTGGTGGGGTCGTCCCCTCCACTGGTCCCCATTATAGCCGAGGGATCAACTTACCAATTTAATGGATTTTTTAAGCCTTCCCTCGTCTTTCTTGAGGACAGTGGTGGGGTCGTCCCCTCCACTGGTCCCCATTATAGCCGAGGGATCAACTTACCAATTTAATGGATTTTTTAAGTCTGCCCTCGTCTTTCTTGAGGACAGTGGTGGGGTCGTCCCCTCCACTGGTCCCCATTATAGCCGAGGGTGGTTCTCTGTAGATGTTTCCATGCGTGCTCGAACTGATAACCACAGGATGAGGGGAAACACTGATATTTCTCATTAATTTTCAAAGTGTTCTGTTGGAGCAACTCTTATTATAATTATGGCCTATCAAGACCTTACAACACTACTGATAGTATTTCTTCAAATGATCTACATTCCAGGGGTTGGAAAAAGGTTCCCCCTCTAGGTTTTCTAGTCTGTAGGTCCCAGGGACGACTTCATCGATGACCCTATATGGGCCATGCCAATTAGGATGGAGCTTGTTGGTCTTTTTCCAAGTCTTCTTGAGGACCAAGTCCCCCACTGCGATAGGCCTCTGTTTCACCCTCTGATTGTAGAACCTTGCGGCCCTTTGCTAGTAGGCGACTTGCCTTATCTCAGCGTCCTCCCTTCTTTCCTCAATCAAGTCCAAGTCGAGTCTCCTCTCCTCTGCATTTTTCTGGGGGTCGTACACCTGGACTCTATGTGTAGGAAACTCAATCTCCGTGGGGATGACGACTTCTGATCCATAAGATAGCATGAATGGGGTCTCCCCGGTAGGGTTCCTCACTGTCGTCCTGTATGTCCACAACACGGCATATAATTCCTCGACCCATCTTCCTTTTGCCTCCTCAAGCCTCTTCTTGATTCCATCTAGGATTGTCCTGTTCGTAACTTCGGTTTGCCCATTGGCCTGAGGTCGGCCTGGGGTGGAGAAAAATTGTTTGATACTTACCCTCTCACAGTACTTCTGTAGAGAGGCATTCTTGAACTGAGTCCCGTTATCCGATATGAGGATGTTCGGGAGACCATATCTGCATATAATATTTTTCCAGATGAACTGGAAGGTCTTCTGCTCTGTGATCGTTACCATCGGCTCCGCTTCCACCCATTTTGAAAAATAGTTAATGGCTACGATGAAGAATCGATATTTATTGATGGCCCTAGGCAAGGGTCCTACTAGGTTGATCCCCCACACTGCAAATGGCCATGGGGATGTAATGGAAGTAAGAGGCTGATGGGGCTGGTGAGGGATGGTGGCAAATCTTTGACATTTGTCGCACTTTTTTACATATGCCGTTGCGTCTTTCCCCAAGGTTGGCCACCAGTACCCCTGGGTGATCGCCCTCTTCGCTAAGGATTTGCCCCCGATGTGGCTTGAGCACGATCCTTCGTACACATCTTGCAAAATGGAAGGGACTTCTGAGGGATGCACACACCTAAGTAAGGGGAGCAAAAACCCCTTTTTGTATAAGGTGTCTCCGATGACAGTGAATTTTGCAGCCCTGTACCTCAGCTTCTTCCTTTCTTGCCTTGCTTCTGGCATCTCACCCTCTTTAATGTATCTGATCAGGGGGTCCATCCACGAGGCTTCTTGAGAAACATTTAGGCAATTGCTAAGTGTTCCCTCTGCGTCTTCAATAGTTGGCCGAAGCAAAATTTCTACTGGGACCATCCTCCTGATATATGTTCTTGTTGCCGAGGCCAACCTAGCAAGGGCATCAGCACGGCCATTGTCGAGCCTAGGTACCCTCCTTAATTTCACTTCTCTAAAGCCCTTCACTAATGACTTCACCTTCTCAAGGTACCTAGCCATCCTCTCGTCCTTAGCCTCGTAGGCTCCTAGTATCTGATTCACTACTAGCCTTGAATCACTATGGACCAAAATCTGGCCGACACTAAGAGACCTGGCTAAGGAGAGGCCTGCTACCAAGGCCTTATATTCAGCCTCGTTGTTGGAGTCTTTGAAGTTGAACCTCAGGGAATATTCAACGTCTATGCCATCGGGTGCTGATAGTATCAGTCCAGCTCCACTTCCGCTGTCACAGGAGGACCTGTTAATGAAGAGGCTCCACAGAGTCTTTCCCTTTGAAAAATTTCCCTCAGAGAGGGACCCCTGTCTAAATATGTATCTTCCCTCTTTATTTTCAGTCGCTTTCCTTCTAGCGGTGCTTGTCTCAGTCCTATCTGCGGGTGTGTCAACGGGTCTGTCTTCTGTATCCGTCTTCCCGAGGGTCTCACCCTCGGCCTCATCATCTTCCCAAGTGAACTCAACCACGAAGTCTGCCAATGCCTGCCCCTTAATGACCGTCCTAGGCTGATACACAATGTCAAACTCCCCCAGCTCTATAGCCCAGGCCATCAACCTACCTGATTTTTCTGGCTTGTGTAGGACCTGCCTAAGAGGAGAGTCGGTGAGGATGACCATTGTATGGTACTGGAAGTATGGCTTCATCTTCCTCGAGGCATGGATCAAGGCGTAGGCCAACTTCTCCATCCTCGGGTATCTTTGCTCTGCCTCCTGGAGTGCCTTGCTGTTAAAATACACAGGCTTTTGTATCCCGTCTTCGTCTCTCACAATGGCTGCACTGATGGCCGACTCTGAGACGACGAGGTACATATAAAGTCATTCACCCTGCACGGGTCGTGATAGCAGCAAGGGAGACCCTAAGTATGACTTTAGGACCCTGAAAGCCTCATCACACTCTTCACTCCACTCGAAGGCCTTCCTAAAGATCTTGAAGAATGGCAAGCACTTGTTTGTGGCCCTAGACACGAACCTGTTCAAGGCAGCAACTCTCCCTGTGAGCCTCTGAACGTCTTTAATGGACTTGGGGGTCTTCATTTCAACAAGGGCCTTTATCTTTTCAGGATTGGCCTCGATGCCTCTTTGATTGACAATGAACCCCAAGAACTTCCCTGCTCCGACCCCGAAGACACACTTGGACGGATTAAGCTTCATTTTGTATTTGTCCATCGTATTAAAGGTCCTCTCCAGGTCTTCCACATGATCCTCGGCCTTTAGACTCTTAGTCAGCATGTCATCTACGTAGACCTCCATAGACTTCCTAATTTGGTCTTCAAATATTTTATTTATGAGGCGCTGGTATGTTGCCCCCGCATTTTTGAGGCCAAAGGGCATGACCCTGTAACAGTATGTCCCCTTGTCGGTGATGAAGGTTGTCCTCTCCGAGTCTTCGGGGTTCATGAAGATCTGGTTATACCCTGAATAGGCATCCATGAAGCTCATGAGCTCATGGCCTGCGGTAGCGTCTACCATCTGGTCAATGCGGGGGAGAGGGAAGCTGTCTTTGGGACAGTGCTTGTTGAGGTCTGTGAAGTCCACGCACATTCTCCACTTCCCGTTGGCCTTTGGGACAATAACTGCATTGGACATCCATTCAGGGTAGATGACCTCTCTGATAAATTCAGCGTCTTCTAATTTTTTGACCTCGTCCCTAATGACCTCATATTTTTCCATGGAGTAAATTCTCCTCTTCTGCTTCACCGGATTCGCTCCCTCTACCACATTGAGCTTGTGGCACATGATTTCAGGGTCGATCCCCGGCATATCTACATGACTCCATGTGAAGACGCTTCGCCTTCTCCTCAACAGTTTAACGAGGTCTTCCTTGATATTGGGCTTCAGAGACTTGCCGATTTGGACGGTTTTTTCTGTGTCATCCTCGTCGAGGATGATGGATTCTACCTCTTCCACAGCCTCTCCTTTCTTTAGCTTCGTCTCATCCTTGGGGTCTAGGGTATCAATATTATAAGTGGTCGTAGCCCTCTTGAGTGTTTCCTTTTCTTCAGCGGAGTTGTAGTAACATTCTCGCGCTGTCGTCTGGTCTCCCTGAACTTCCCCCACCCCGTAAGGGGTAGGAAATTTGATCATCTAATGGACCGTAGACGGCACAGCCTCAAACCCCTTAAGGGCCACACGCCCCAGTATGATGTTGTAGGCCGAAAAAACCTGCTCGTCCATAACAAAGAAACTGACCTTCTTGATGAGCCATCTCGGCCACTCGTCCCCCATCCTCACATCGGCCTCATATACCCCAAGGGGATGAACCTTTTCCCCACTGAACCCAATCAATGGATGATGGTAGGGGACGAGTCTAGCACGGCTGAGACCCAAGGCTTTGAAGCATGGCCAAAACATCACATCTGCAGAGCTACCCCCATCTACCAAGATCCTCGGCACCTCGCATCCGTGCACCCTGGTAGTGATGACGAGAGGGTCATCATGTGGGGCTAAGAGGCCTTTGAAGTCCATTCTTGAAAATCCCACTATCAGTGTGTCCATATCAACCTTCTTCCTTTTTTCTGACTTGACCTCCAGGGAGGTTGCGTGTACTGTCTTCGTCACTACCTTGGCCTCAGCCACATGGGCCTTCCTGTCGGCGACCTCGGACCCTCCTCCTGCAAGACCCACGGAGATCATTCCTACTCTGAGCGAGATCATATTAACCCTCTTAACAGGTTCGTGGTCGTCTCTCGGCGGGAGGTCAGGGTCGTCCTCATCATCAGAAGGGTCGTCCCCTCTTTTTTGAGGACCTTCTCTGCATGCATCGCCTCGCTTCTTTCTGGGGTAGTCCCCTCGGCCCCTCTTGAAGGCGCATTTGTCGACGTACTTTCTGAGCTTCCCTTCCTTCAGCATCTTCTCAATCTCATCTTTCAGAGAAAAGCATTTGTACGTTATGTGGCCGTGGTCTTGGTGAAATTCACACCACAGGTTCTTATTCCTATTGCCGGGGGCTGCCCTCAGCTTCTCAGGCCACTTTAGGGACCGGTCACTCTTTATCTCATTGAGAATCTGTTCACAGCTGACCGTCAGAGGGGTGTACCCAGGGAACTTGTCATCCGTGGACCTCTTCTTCCCCTCTTTATTCTTCTTAGGGTATTTACTCCCACTAGCACCTCCTCTTTCGTCTTCATATTTCACAGCCATCGCCTCTTCGGCGTTCATCACCTTTCCTGCTGTCGATAACAGCTCAGCCATCGTCCTTGGAGGGTCTTCAGTAAGCTTCCATAACAGCTTCCCCTTTTGGATCCCTCCAATCAGGGCTGTCATAGCTATGCTCTCCTCATAGTCTTCCACCTCCAGCTTCTCCTTATTGAATCTGGCTATGTAGTCTCTCAGACTCTCATTCTTCCCCTGCTTAACATAGAGCAGGTGGGTGGTCTTCTTCTGTGGCCTCACCCCA
The DNA here is from genome assembly GCA_949130495.1 of Sambucus nigra. NCBI lineage: Eukaryota > Viridiplantae > Streptophyta > Magnoliopsida > Dipsacales > Adoxaceae > Sambucus > Sambucus nigra. The sequence goes on from OX422213.1 coordinate 217,364,679, forward strand.
AAGCAGAAGTTATGGATGAACAGGTCTGCCAACTGCTTGAAGTTTTCAATGGAATTTTTTGGAAGAGACGTGTACCATACATGCACAGCCCCTGTCAAGGTACCAGAGAAGGCACGACACCTCATCTCATCTGAGATAGAGTATATGTCTGCTGCTGACTGATACATCTCCACGTGGTGGACGGGGTTGGTGTTCCCGTCATACCTTGGGGTGACCACGGGTGGCTTGAATTTTGACGGTGTGGGGAAGTTGACTATCTTTGCCACAAAGGATGAGCCTATGGTGTACCCCCTCTGAAGAGGGTCTCGGCTCTTCAGTATATCTCCGATATTATCCTCTAACCGCTGGATTGAGTCATTCCAGGGCCTCATAGGGTCGGTCTGGCCGATGTTATCCCCTGCCGCCTCTCCGAGGTGGACGGAGGGTTCTGCTACAGCAGGCCTGTGTCGTCTGTTCACTTCCCTTTGGCCATCATCTCGTCCTCTGGGTCGGCCATCGGCTGCCTCCCTCCTGGATCTCGCAACACTTCTTGGCCTGGATAACTGTTCTCGCAGGTCATTTACTGGGCCTAGACTCTCAAAGGCCGACCCCCTGCTCAAGCGATCAAAAGCAGAGCCCCTCGGGCGATCATCAGGGTTTGGTCTCCCGCACTTTCCTCTACTGTCCTAGAGAGGTCGTACAGTATTATTGGAGACCTCATAGGGTTCCCAGCACTCTATAGGGGCCTCCTCTCCCTCCGGATCGTCATACCTGTCCTCAGGGCAAGGGTTTCCTTGCATCCCCAAGCGTAGATGTCGGGGGTCAGCAGCATCCCTACGCCGCTGAGGGGGTGGAAGGTCTTTGCGTGGTGCCTGGGGTGGTCCCCTGGCCTTATGCTGTCCTAGAGCTGCTGCCAGAGTAATCATCTCAAGTGAAACTCCTGGTGCCCTTAGTATGTTCTGACTTAGAGCTGTGAACTGCTCCTACATCATCCGCTGGCTTGTTACCAGAGACTTTAAGGCTGCCTCTACATCAGCCATCTCAGACTGAGGCGGCGGCTGACTGGAACTGGGTCTTCCCCCCTCATCTGGTGGGGGAAGTGGTCGTGGTGGCATCTCAGGTGCCATGTGCTTGAGCTATGAAAAGTTAAACTGAAGAAAATACTGGTGAGCTTGGGAACCTTAGTGGGTCTCTTTCAATGGTGAAACACCTCCTCTCAGGGGGAGTGTTGGTTCACCACTAGAGTGCCCAGTGAGGTCAAGTTGTACAAAGGAAGAGATGTCTTCTCGATTCCCACAGACGGGGCCAAACTGATGATGCTAAGATTTATCACCACCGGATAAGTGATAGTGAGCTCAAACAGTAGCAGCCATGGCAGCCATAGAGATGTATAAGTGTATAAGTATGTGGAAGGGGATGAGTATAAGAGGAAATAAGACAATGATGTATAGTGGTTCAGCCAATTTGGCCTACATCCACTATGAGTGTGTGATCCACTAAGTATGGGCACTAATGGCCTTGGATACAATGCACATAACCCTCTCTCACTACTGTGTGTACAAGCAGAGTTTTAGCTAGGGCTACAATTAATGGATCGATCCCTTGTAAGGTTGTAGGTGACAAGTATATATAGGTCTTGGGGGGTGTAGTGTACCCCCCAAGTATGCATGGTGCATGTGAATGATGATCTAGCTAATCCCCTGTTGACACCTGTAGATGCCAAATGATGACATAATATTCCCTCACGTGAGGGTGTGATTTGGTTATAACGGTCTTCCACGTGCCATGTGAGCCTCACGCGCACTATTCCACGCGTCTCCCAAACCACGCGCTGTCATGATGTCACCCTCGGACTCTGAGCCGAGGCCGAAGGCAAAGCTTCTTCCGGTAGTGTGTCTGGCCTAATTCTGGCCTCGTACTGTCATACCCTCGGAGGGTCGTCCGGAACCTGGTGAAGGGTCGGCCCCTCATAGGGTCATCTGGAACCTGGTGAAGGGTCGGCCCCTCGTAGGGTCGTCTGGAACCTGAATAAGGGTCGGCCCCTCATAGGGTCGTCTGAAGACTGGTGAAGGGTCGGCCCCTCATAGGGTCGTCTGAGGGGTCGTCCGTCTGGAGGCATTATTCAATCATGCCGAGGATATAAACGGGTATATCAATCATGGCGCACGAGAAACGAAGCGGACTGCCGCCTAAACTAGTTCATAAGAGGCGCTTCAATCTTGGAAAGTATTGACCAATTTACAAAAATGCCATTATGACAAATCATTTAAAATTATTGAGCCCGAATTGCAGCCCAATAACTTTAAGGGTAATTTTGGGTACCTCGATTTATCATTCTGGCCCAAGACGAGTAGCCCAATCGAAGCGGACCAAAGTTGGGAAGCCTCACGCCCCAATTCATTCAGATACGAATTAGTCTACTCCTAAAATGTCATAAGGAGATATTCTAGGAGTTGTGGATTGACGTGGGGGAGTCCAATACCCCCACTCCCCAGAAACGAACATGTATATAATGAACCCTTAGCCCGGGGCATAGGGCATGCATTATTTTTCCTCTAAAATACTCCCCGGTGTATAGAGAAATAATATCGAGAGCACCACCGTGGACGTAGGCATTTTTGCTGAACCACGTAAATATTGTGTCGTGTGATTAGCGTTCTTTACATCCTTTATTTTCTTTAGTGATTGCCTTTTCTTATTAATTTGTGTTGAGCTTAATTGTCACCATAGTGATCCTGTACAACAAAACGTGGAGGGGAGGGCGGATTTTTAGGAGCTAAAGTAGAGTAACCCATGACAAAATGACATCTATTCATAAGGCCAAAAATTCTTTGCATTGTAACTGACCAAAAATATTTACAAGAAAAAATCACATTTAAGAACAAAATAAACCCAAAAGGATGAAATTATACAACGGGGGTGTTCAATCATTGGTGCAGCACACCAATGATATCACTAACTTAGAAAATATCGAAACTAGACCTTTAAAATATATAATAGCTTAATATATGGGATTTAACTAATAAACATGAACACAACCTAAAAGTGCTAAACTATCAAGCTGGAGATGAAGTATAACTTCAAAAATGAATGAAATAGCATAACGTTTTTGAATCCATGAAAAGATGTCAAAAAGGATCTAAAGGACCAAATCTAGAAATGAAATATGGAAATAAGCTTAACAAGTATTTTCTAGAAGTGGAAATATGACATAAAGATTCAAGAAAACTCCAAATCGACCAAAAATGGTAGTTGGTAAAAAGTGGAGTGATAGATAAAGGTATAGAAGAGATGAAAATGACAAAAAAGATTAGTCTGGCACTATCTAAAACCTTAATTCAAGGGTCTTGAGCATTTCTGAAGTGATGAAATACTTCTTTGAAGCTAAAGTTTCACCGCGGTGCTGAAAAGCTTCATTGGCTGCGATGTTGACCAAAGATTTTTGATTCCCCAAAATGAGTGTTCAAGAGAAAGAGACCATCAAAATACACAAAATTACCATATACACAAGATCCACTATTTAAAATAAATTTGGTTAATAAATTTAAGCATGTTTGGGATGCATTGTTATAATCAAGATAAATGGTTATTCCAAGTACTCTAAACAAATAATGACTAGATAATAAAAGATATATAAGGTGTTTTGAGTCAATTCGAAACAACACATAGGAGATAACTCGTGGGAAGAGATAAAAGTACAAATATGAGCATTTGTCCGATTAAATCAAAACAAATATAAAAATTATTTTTATTAGGAAATCTCAAACTTTAATTGATTTTATTTTAAAAAGTATTATTTTGGTTAAAAAATAAAATCTTCAAGTAGAACATTTTTCTTCCTCACTAAGAGATTATGGTTAAAACCTTAAAAATCTCAGATACTTGATGTTACTTAATTTTTGGATAGATTGAAATATTTGAGACATCGTTTTAACTAAAATTATCATGTGGAGGCTTTCTCATATTCAATACTAAAGGTGGGGAACTCTGCCTAAATAAAATGTAGTTCTCATAAGAATATAGTTGTAATCCTGACCACATCATCTCTCATGATTTTGAGATATATCATTTTTAACTCCAACCACGACGATAAAAATATCACAAGAATGAAGGCTAAAATGACATTCATTTTCAATTCAAATACATTTTGAAAGATACATAAAGTATTACTCAAATATGTTTTATTACTTAGTTTATAACACAATGCTCAAAATATAGTGTGCTGTAAGTGCAATGAGTCATGAATATACTCAAGATAAATTAAGCCTATAATATCATAAAATTTCAAAGCTTTTAAATCCTCGGCATAAAGTTCATTGTCATAGCCACAACCAAGATATAAACATCATATGAAAACAAAATAAAAAGTTAAGCTAAAATAACATAACCAACCAAATTATTAATAAGTAAAATACGCAACAAAGCATCACAAGAAAATAATGAGCCAAGGAATATGATGAGCACTCTAAAGAGTACCAAGCACAATGAGTAACATTTTCTAACGAGTAAAAACTGAGGGAACCAGTGAATGATTTGGTCTAATTTCTAAATCTATCTTACATAAACGATCCCTCCTCAACAAAATTTGACTAACACCAGACAAATCAAGAGTGGGTTGAACCTTAGGCTTATTAGTAATTTTCTTAACACGAGGAAAATGTTCACTCGGTTTCCCCATAGTGTTGTTCTTAACAAAGCTATAATTCTTCCTAGAATTATGAAAATTCAAGGTTGACATAAGAAAATTATAAAATTCTCTCAAATGTCATTTCCCATTGAAATGGTCACATCTATAAACTCTAGGATGAGGCATAAGAGAAATAGTTTTGGAAATCACTTTTCAAAATACTGAACCTTTTTCAAATTAAAAAAAATATCAATGATGACCATTCTTATGATAATAATATTAGGTAATATCACTACCAGGTATTCTATTATGAAAATTTTGATTTTTCAAATGGTAGGAGACACATTACACTTCTCTTTCAAATTGTTTATCATATCCTGTTTACTTTGTTTATTAAAGTTTTGAAAACCATGATGAAAAGTAGACAAATGATTTGATGTCAAAGTTTTGCATATAAGGACTCTCCTCTAGAATATATCGATAGTTAGTATCTTATTCCAAAGATGGATCTTTCACTTTCTTTAAAAACATGGCAATAAAATCAATACTGTTTTAAATCCCCTTTTCCAAAGTGTCTACGAAGAATGTCAAATCATCTCACTCCTTTTCCTAAGTGCAAAAACTTTCATCCTCAACTAAAGGTAACTCATTATCTTCTTTTAATTCATCAAGATATTTTAAGAAGTCATTAAATTTTAAAAGTACTCCTAAAGTAATTAATTAAATGATTAACCGAAGTAATCATGCACCAATTGAACCGAATGTTGTGCTAACAGTTTACTAAATTTTATATTTTCCTAAAACATGCATCTAAGTAAGTATATATATCAAAAATAAAATTAAACAATCATACAAAATGCCGATACATGAGGAAACCCACAATGGAAAAACCCTTGGGCGACCCAACCACAAAAATTCATTATGATTTGAGAATTACATAAGGATGACATATGACTTACGTAACTGACTTTACTCATTCAAGATCTGATGTTATCTTTGCTCTTTGAAACTTCTTTATAGCAAAACATAATAATTCACCCATGAACTGCCAGAACACGTGCTCCTCACACGTATCGGTATCCACCGACCCTGATATTAGCAAATCGTCACTAAAACATGGAGTTCGTTGTGTCAAATTGCAACACACATGGAATCCACCTTATGAAATAATACTCAACAAAAGTGAAGTGTAAATGAAATTTAATGCTCAAACACAATATCTCAAACTAGCATATTTAGATGAAACTCGGTTGTCAAATTATTGGGTGTAAACTAGGATTTTGGAGGCTTTTTATTGCTTTAAAAAAATGATTTTTAGAGACTTAAAAAATAAAAACTACTTGTAAGCCCTGTATTTATAGAAAACACGAAAAATGAGGAGGTAGAAAAATGAACGCAAATTCATTCGAGAAAAAATCATAAGGTCATTATAAAGAGTTGTACAATCTCGTTTGGAAAAAATGAAAATAGTTCGAATGGGATAGGTAAACTCGTTTGAAGGAGCTTTTAATTATCTTTGAGGGAGAATTATCTTCTTCACATGAACTTCTCGTTTGACCCTCATTTTCTTTTCATTTGAATGAAAAGTCTCAGGTCATTTGATTAACTTAAATCGTAATTCAAACAACGTATGAAAACTCGTTTAAACGAAATTAGTCAATTTATTCGAACAACTCAGAAACAAAAAATATATTTTTTATTTTACCATGCTTTATAAAAATATGCCTTAAAGAAAATTTTAAAATCACACCCAAAAGTATCTAGGGATGAAACTAAGTTCGCATCCATACCGCTTGAGATCCCATTGGTTAAAGAAAAATACTCGGCACAAAATATGGCATGATGATGAAGTCGATTTATTTGGCTGCTAAGATATTCAATAATGCATCCTAGGCTATAAAGATAAACACACTCAAATCCTAACCTATGACTCAAATGGTTTTTTTCAAACAAAATAAATCCAAATTATATACTAATTAACCTGATAGGAAATTTTTCTTTACTATTATCTCCCTTTGGCTATTCCGGGACAAGATAAAAAAATTAACCTATGGGACATTAAGCTGTCCTAAGACTTAATCCCAACCTTTAAAGTTAAATTATAGACACTTAATAGACATAAACTTTGGGTACCTTTTCTTTTGTGAATCTTTTCACATCGTTGCAAACAAGTATAATTAAACACTTTATTAAATGCAAACAGAATATAACCTACATAATCATCACTTGAAAATAAAACTCCCCCTTTGTTAGATATCTCCCTCCTAGAGTATGTATCCCCTTTAGGTAATGATGATTCAAAGTTGATTGAGAATTTGAGGGAACATGAGAAGACTCTTAGGGATAACCTCAAGTACGTTAAGGAAGAGAGAGAAAAACTTCATGGTATGTATGTGAATTTAAAGTGGGAGTCCCTTATGTTTGGAGATTCAAGGAGTTTTCTTGAACTAAACCAAATCCTGGGATTGATTATGGCCTAGGGGTTGCATATTTGGTCCGTGACCAGCTTGTCATAGATCAAAGCCATGACCATATCAAACTTTGGCGTGACCATCTCCATGACATGCATTATGTATACACACACACACACACACACACACACACACATGCATTATGTATGTCCATTTATGTGTGTGTGTGTGTGGATGTGTGGGTGGGTGAGTGGGTGGGTGGTGTTTATGTTTTAAGTATCTGCGTTTTCATTTAATCAGTGTTTTCCATATGCTTCATTGTTATAATGATCATATTGGTATATTTTATTTTATTGTTTACATTTGTATCATTTTTTCATTATTTAGATTAATAGTGCTTGTGTTGGCGAGTTTTATTTGTCTTTGCATATTTCACTTCACATCATAGCATGATATACATGTTTCCTTTATGCTCACATATGTTACATTATGGGGGAAAAGTTATTTATATTATTCACTTTACCTTTCTCTATTTCAGAACAAAAATGGGGAGAAGTAAAACCTAAGGGGATTCATACTCTATAGAGGAGATGCCTAACAGGGGATATTTTTATATACTAATTATACAGGTTGTATTCTCTTTGCATTTTAAGGTATGTTTGTGTTTGAGTTTGTAATGTTGCAATAAAGTTTTCACAAGGGCAAAGGTACTCAAAGTTTGTGTCGGTCAAGTATGTTGACTTTTTCATTTAAAAGTTGGGATTGAATCTCAGGAGATATTAACGGTCCAAAGGTTATTTGTTTTCGGTTTTGTCTCGGAATATCGAAAGGGGGATATTTGTAAGGAAAAAGTTGGAGTCGAGTCAGTCTGTATGTAATTTGAGTTTGTTCTATTTGGAAAAAACCATTTGAGTCATAAGTTAGGGTTTGAGTTTTTTTATCCTTCAAGCTTATAATGCATGATTGAAGACCGTAGAGATTAATTAAAGAGACTTCATCACTGTGCCATATTTTTTTACCAAGTTTTGTCTTCAACATCCATGGAATACAAAGAGGTACGAATGCATATTTCATTTAATACCTGGATACTTTTGGGTGTTATTTTAAAAATATTCTTTGATGCATTTTTCGTAAAGAATTCTAAACGAAAAAATATTTTTATTTTTAAGTCCTTTAAACGAATTTACAGATTTCGTTCAGATAAGTTTTCATAAGTCATCCGAATGAGATTTATAGTTATTCAAATGACCCAAGGGATTTTGTTCATATGAGGTTCAAATGAGTAGTCATTGTGAAGCGTAGAATTCTCATTCAAAGCTCGTACAAACGAGTTTTTCTATCTCCTTCGATAAAGATGGATTTCATTTTATAACAGACTTATAAAATACTTAGAGATTTACTAAGTTGTGTAGTAATCCCGTCCAATCATCCAAATCCAATGATGCAGCTTCATAACCATCCCAGAGTAAGTAACTTTTGCCTAGGTATCCATCGATCAGCCTAAGGAATCCATATTCCTTTCCTTTTCAGTCGTAGAGAATAATCTCCACAAAAGTTAGCAATAGAGAATTAACTCCATAAGATTTGGAACATACAACTTGTTCAAGGGGTTTGATTAGAAATTTTTTAAGAGTATGATCACAAAAATAACTTTAAAAGACTTGAAAATAAATGCATCCCCGCATCTCTATTTATAAGGAGAAATATCACCAAAAGATAGATATAAAGATTGCATTTGAAATTTGTTAAAAAAAAATCTCGCGTAATCATTTGAATGGAGGTACATCTCTTTTGAACGAAATACCCTATCTCATTCAAACACACTCGAAACGACAAATCAAATGACATTCCAAATCCTTTAAAAGGCGGGAAAATAGAACTCATTCAAAAAAAATAAGAAATGTTCTAACGAGCTGTAGGAACTCGTTCGAGAGACATCTAAGGTCGTTCTAACGAACCAATAAATTTTTCAAAAATATTTTGGGAAATATTTAAAGTTTCAAAATATTAAAAGTATCCTTGAATAAAAAGAGTTCAAAGACTACCCTCACAAACCTTCTCCAATAAAGTAGTTACGATCTTTGATTCTTGCGTCAGTCACTAGATCTTCTTTATTTGAAGTCTTGATAAGATTTATGATGGTACAGTGGGGTGTAACGGGAGACATCAAATTAAAATAAATAACGAGCAATTATAAATCTTGATCTTACAAATTTCCCCTTTGGCTATTCTAGTATGAAACAAAAACTGAAAATAATAACCCTTAAGATAAATCTAACTAATGCCCTCCCAAACCATAAAATGAAAAAGCGTAAGTAACATTTTCTTCAAGCAAAAGTATTCATGTGTAGTCCATGAAATGATCAAGGTGGAAATGCCTACACACATCAAGGAAAAGAAATACCGTGATGCATTGGAGTTTAAAGATATTATAAAAACTCCCCTTCAATGTGTTCTTCCCCTTTTTGTCCATAATATACATAGGGTTATAAATTAAACCTAAAATGATAGCTTCACACAAATCCAAATATGAAATATCATCACAAATATGAACAATTTAGCAAATACAATGAAATTCCAAATAAGCAACCAACTATTTTTGAACACTTTTCTAATTTTTTTAGTATATAAAAGTAAAAATCTATAAAATGTACATGGGTATAAAAATACATATGAGTACAAGTGAAAACAAGAGAACCATGTAATAGCATGAAAATATCCAAATCATGAAAATGAAAAAATATTATGTGAACTTAAACCAAGGTAAAATCAACATATGCATATGAAGCAAAGGTGCACGAAGTCAATGAGATAATGCTAAAAAAATAAATTTCAACCTTAGGTGTAATAACGTCAAACAAAGTGAAATTTACTCAACTTATGAAAAATTCCATGAATTTTGATGCTTTGCAAATCAATAACACCAAACTACTTAATATTTTTCAAGGAAGGTAAAATATCACATTTTTAAGAATACACTCTCAAATTTTTAAAGGAATCATAATTCTAATGATAATGAAGCATCAATGAAAAAAATCGCCTTTGGAAGATTTGTTTTTATGTGCCATACATCTTGTAGGATCTTGTCATTGGTGGCCTTTAATGCAAAGCAGACTTTTTCTTTCAACGCTCATTTCCATTGCTTAAAAAAATCAAATCTTGTGGGAAAATAAATTTGGGTAATGTTTCTTACATGCACAATTTGTTTCTTGTAGATTTGGTTCATTATTAAACATTACTGAGATGAGAACATCATATTCGACATATAATAAGAAAGTACAATGTTGAAAAAGTCCGTGCAAGTATGCAATAAAGGTAATAAAGATTCTAATTTGAAGAAAGTAATCATCAAAGAATAACAAAATGCTAACCATACATTATTAAGAACACTAAAGAAATGAGCCAAGTCTCAAACACCATGAATAAATAACATGAATGTAAGAAATGTAATTGTGATTCGAACATCTTAAATGCACATCCATATATGGTGAAAAAACAAAGTACAAAATATTTTTTAATTTTTCAAATTTTTATCAAAAATAAAATCTTTTTAAAAATTCTAAATCTTTTTTTAAAAGAAAATAAAATGTTTTTCAATTTTGCATCGCATATAAACATAGAAATCCAATCTAGAAATATGGACAAAACATAGCAACATGATAATCACCGTATACTTGATGCAATACCCAAACTCAATCTATGGCACAAATACCTAAGGACTTACTACGATCCTCAATTTTTTGTGCATCTAAAGGTTTCGTGAAAATATTTTCCAATGAAGTTTAGTGCTCACGAAGCTCAACAGAATGATCTTCTCCTCAACAAGATCACAAGTGATGTGCTCACGAATCGTAATATGCTTTGTACGAGCATTTTGGAATGAATTACAGGAAATATGGATTTCATTCGTATTATCACAAGAAATAGTCATTGTGTCTTAGGTAATATCATAATCTTCTAATATTTTCTTCATCCACAAGAGTTATGTGTGACAAATCTCGACAACGATGCAATCGTTCTCCACCATGGATAAAAAAATAGAGTTTTTCTTCTTGCTCAACCAAGATATAAGGGCACTCCCAAGGTAAAATATTCCACCTGAGGTGATTTTTACAACCATCAACATCCCTGGCTCACTCAGCAACAGAGTAAGTCGATAAACAATCAATGGTTTTAAAGGAATACCAAATATCACAAGGAAGAGTGCCACTCATATATTTGATCATGTGTTTAAGACAAAGAAAATAAGGCTTTTTTGGGAACACTTGGTAACGTGCACAAACTCCAACACTAAAGGAAATATTAGGATGACTGTCAATTGAGACTACCTATCATACTACTATAAAGGCTTTTCTTTATGTCCTTGCCTTCAGTGTCTTTATTAAGCTTAACTGAGGAACTCATCGGTGGAGTTTAAAACAAACTTCTTCACTAGGTTCCTAGCATATGTAGATTGAGATATAAATATTCCATCCTCAAGTTTATGCACTTAGAGACCTAAGAAAAACGTGAGTTCATCAATCATGATCGTATCAAACTCACTCTTTATATCCTCCTCAAAAGTGTTATTATATTGGGAATATGTGGGTAACTTTGGAAAATAAGATATCACCTCCCTTTCACCTAACAAAAAATTTATTATTAGCTCCCCCTCTCTTGAAACTATAAACAAAGAGTTAATAAGTGATCCATTCATACCAAGCACAAGATGCTTTCTTCAATCCATACAAGGCCCTATTAAGATAAAAGATGTGTCCTAAGTGCTTTAGGTATTTAAACACCTTTAGTTGTTCTAAGTAAACTTCCTTATGAAGAATGCGATTAAGGAAGGCACTCTTAACAACTATTTTATGTAACTTTATTTATAGATGACATGATATGCCGAGTAGTAGGTGAACAGACTCAAGAGTAATAACAGGAGCAAATGTCTAGTCAAAATCTACACCCTCAATGTGTGTATTCTTGAGCGACCAACCTAGCCTTATTGCAAACTATGATACCATTCTCATCCATATTATTCTTGTAAACCCACTCAATACTAATCACATTAGTTTTGCTAGGTCCGGAGACCAACTCTCAAACATCGTTCCTCAGAAATTGTAGCAACTCATCTTGCATAGCACATATCCAATGCTCGTCCTTGAGTGCTTAGTTCACATTCTTGGTCTCTAATGTGGATGTGTAGCAAAAGTAGCTAAACACATTATCTAGTTGAAAGCGATTCCTTACACCTACTGTGGCATCACGGAGTATGTCGAGAGGGTTATGACTCTTTCGAACCCAAGAGGGTGGATCCTCTATATCAAGAGAGGAGTCCAATAAGGTAGTTAGTGGAACAATGAGATCTTCACCGAGTGTGAATTTTTCTCACATTTCGGTCTATGAACAATAAACATAGCCACCTAATCATCTCTAATTATGACATTTATCGATTCTATAACCTTAGATATTTCAAGGTTAAACACTCTATAGGCTCCACTCGACGATAAATACCCCAAAAATATTCCTTCATAGCTTCTGGAGTCAAACTTTCCTAAGTGTTCTCTATCTCAAAGTATGTAGCAAAGACACCCAAAAATTTGGAAATACGATAGTTGGGTATTTTTTACCTATCCATATCTCCTATGGAGTGTAGCCTGTGTGGAGGAAAATATATATTCCTTATTCATCGTGTGGCATGCGGTATTAACCCCCTCTTCCCAAAAATGTCTAGTCATGTTTCTCCTAAAAAGCATGGATCTAGCCATCTCTTGAATTTTTCAGTTCTTCCTCTCAATAATCCTATTTTGTTAAGGAGTACAAATATTCGAAAACTCATGTTTGATGTCGACTTCATCACAAAATCAATCCCCTCTATATTTTTTAAATTCAGTGCCATCATCACTATGCATCCGATTAGTGACAACACCGTGTTGATTCGGTAAGACGTGACACTTGGTTAGGAACTCAATCTCATTAACTTTTCTCCAAGAAATTCCACGATAGAATATCTCGAAAAGTCATCAACCATCACTAGGATATACTTTTTACTATCAATCCTCTCTGCATGTGTGGTACCACTAAGATCCTTGTGTATTAACTCCAGAACACGATAAATGGTAATGGTATTCAACTTTTAATGGGACTCTTAATTTGTTTTTCTTATTGGCATGGACTACAAACTGAGGAAGCTGGTTTCCTAAGTAATGGCAAGCCACGAATTAGGTCTTTATACACTAATATTCCACTTTCTCTAAAATTTACATGACCTAGTAGTTGATGCCAAATGTCCACAAGAGAGACCTTAGCATTATTACAAACTAAAGAGGATGTGGGAATGTTCTGATAGAAATTATCATTTTTCTTGGCAACTTGTATTAAAAGTTCAATAGATCAATTATACACGTTACACTCCAATGATCAAACTTGACCTCAAAGTGTTCATCAAAAAGTTGGCTTATGCTAATCAAGCTCTCTTTCAACCCTTCAACATACAATACACTATCTAGCTTTGGAAAAACGAGTATTTAAATACAACCAAGCCCTATGATGCTAAACCTACTCCCATATCCAAGGTGACTTTTGCTTCCTTACGATCCATAAGGTTGATAAAATGCAATTTTGTAAGGACATAAATTTCCAATTGAGTCCATGTGTTGTTTTGACTTAATTCCCTGAACAAAACTGTGTTTGTAATATGTCATATGGAGAATTTATTTTGTCACGATCCCACTTGGTATATAACGTATTGAAAAAAATTGAAGACGTTGCGGCAAAGCTTCAAAGAATGAATCATGCCAAAGTTTAAATTGGTGCAAGTTTATTCATATTCAAAGTTAATTGCATTCCGAGATCACACAGGTATGAATGCGTATAATTAATGGTGCTCGAAATTATTTTTAATAAAGATAAGGATGTAATTTTTATAAGAAAAATATTTTAAAATGTTTTTAAAAGTGTTTTAAATGTTTAAACTTCGTTTTTATTGTGATAAGCTCCAAATAGAGTTTGACTAATTTGGATCTCCTTTAAAAGAGATGTTTTGAATAAAAAGTCAAAAAGATAAACAGACACGGGCTCGTTCAAATGATAACCAATCTCGTTCAAATGAGATGGGTATGTCGCGTGAACAACATCCCTATGTCGTTCGAACGACATATTTTTCGAGGCGGTGCTTAATTCCTATTTAAAGTGTGTTTGTGTCAGAATTAAATAGGTGTGCATTCTGGAAAAATAGTTTATGTTCTAGTACGAGTTTTGCACATGTTTTCTAAGGTTTAAAAGGCTTAAACACATCCTTAGAGTTTGCAAAGATCCTAGATATCATTATTATATGTTTATGTGATCTTGCTGCTCCAAGAAGGTTTGTTCTACCATTGAACATCAGGGTTTTGCGATGAAGAAAAGAGAAGGACTTGTTATTCAACATCGTAGATGAATCAAAGCCATTCAGTGGACACCGAGACATACATGGACACGTGTGTTGTGGAAAGGTTTCGTGGAAGATGAAATTTCTGCGTGGGCACTATTGAAGAACAGTAGAAGATCAGAAGTAGCATCAATACCCGTGGTTATCGAGTCCTTGAGTAAGGCTAACATGTCTTTGTAAAACCTTTGTTCATAGTGATTGTCTGGCTTGAACCGTCCGAGGTTGTTTTCCCGTTTTGGATTTTTTCCTCGTACATCCGGCGTTGTGAGTATTCTTTACTTTACACTACTTGCTTTAATCACTAGATGAATCTTTAGGATTAATTAAGATAAATGTTGTTTAAAGTAAGGATTGGTTTTCACAACTTGGTTTGGTGCTAATTAAAAGTTGGATAATTTTTGGCAAAAATTGGCGTGATTTGAACACACATAGGGACCACCCCGCCTTTTCAATTTGGTATCAAAGCTAGAAAACATATTTGATTTGTTTTGTGATCCTGTGTGTTTTCAAATATGGATTTTGGATATAACGAATTTTCTCGAACTCCTGCTTTTGATGGCACTAATTACTCTTATTGGAAGATGAGAATGAGATATGCATTAAAATCTATTGATGAGCGTGTGTGGCTAGAATTTGAGAAAGTTTGGACACCCCCTCTCACTATTATAGGTGAGGTCACTAGTTTAAAGCCAGTTGCATCATGGACCGAAACTGAACAAAGACTTGCACAATATAATTCTAAGGGTCTGCACGTTATTTCTTCAGATGTCAAACAGGAAGAATATAATAGAATTATGACTTGTGAAACATCAAAAGAGGCTTGGGATATTTTGGCACTCACTCACGAGGGCACTAGCATAGTCAAGGCGTCAAAACTTCAAAATCTTACTACACAGTTTAAGACCATTAGGATGTTAGAGAGTGAGACCTTTGATGAGTTTTATGATAGGTTGTCCAATATTGTCAACTTATCGTTTAACCTAAGTGAGAAAATTCCCGACAACCATGTCATTAAGAAAATCCTTAGGTCGTCGTCGAGTAGGTTTGATGTGAAAGTGACCTTTTTAAACTCCTTAGGTAAGTTAGAGTCGACGAAACTAGAGGAGATTGTAGGTGACTTACAAAACTATGAAATCAACATGATTACCTCCAAGCAAGTGCCTAAGAAAGAAAATGGTATTGCTTTGAAAACCTGAAAGGAGAAAATTAAAGTTTCAAATTTTGATTCCAATTTCGATTTTGAGGATGTTTCTTTGTTGGCAAAGAAATTTAAAAAATTTATTAAGTTTCAAAAGCAATCGGAAGATGCCAAGAAATTTGAAAAATTCAAGATCAACAAAGTAGATCCCACCTCTAAGGATAAGTTTGAGAAGCCTAAGAGTGATGAGTCGGATAAGTGTTTTGGGTGTGAGGGGTACGATCACAAAGTTAAGGAGTGTCCCACTAGACTTAAGAAAGAGGGCAAGCAACCCATTGTCTATAATGCCACCTTAAGTGATAGTGATCCAAAAGAGGAAGAGAGTCCCCCCATTGATTGTAACTTCATTGCGTTTATGGAATGTCATGTGAGCGTCGACGATTCTCATGTACACGACACTTCCGAGTTGGTTTTAAGTGAATCCCATGTTAGTGAGGGCGAAGAGAGTGACGAGGAGGAGGTAGATGTGAAAGAATTGCAAGTTTCATTTAATGAGTTGCATGACGAGACGGTTAAGGTGAAAAAGGCAAATGCAAAAATGCAAGCTAAGTTGAATGAGCATGCCATAGAATATGATGATAGTTTGATTGAGGATCTTAGGGCACGGGAGAAGATGTTTAGGGAGAAACTAGAGTTGATGGAGAAAGAGAGAGATAATCTCCGTGGTTTGATGGAGTCTTTAAAAAAAGAGATTTTAGCATTTGACGAGTCTAGGCGTTTGCTCGAGTCTAGGATTCATGAGTTGGAGGAGAGATTGAGAGACTTGTTTAGAGTCAAGTTTTAGTTGGAGGCTAGGTCGGAGAAGTTAGATAAGATCCTAGGCACCATGCAAATTAAGGGAGATAGAGAAGTTATTCCTATTCTCCCCTCACGTGTGAGAAAAACTAGTAAGGTTCGAAAAGGTCCACATATAGGTAATCATTTCCACCATCGCTACACTTACACGTTTTGTGGTAGGAAAGGTCACCTTAGGCGTTATTTTTACGACCTTAGACAAGCTCCTAAGAATTTTAGGAATAAAGTTTCCCTGGTTCCCAAAACCCCCATGCGTCGTTTTACACCTACTTGGGTTAGGAAATCGGATTTAGTGGCTTTACAAATAAAACTTCATGATTATCGTTTGGGTGTTTTTGATTCTTACCATGCTAAATCTAAAGGATGATTGTGTTGCCTTATTTGTTATATGCTAGTTTGCTTCATGATATATTAATTGCTAGTATAATGATTTGCGTATCATTTTGTATTATAGTTTTCTCTTGTTTGAGTCCTATTAAAAAAATACAAAAAGATTTTTGTTAGAAAACTTTTGAAAACCCAAAAAGGTTTAACTTTTATTTGAGTCAAAATATGAAAAGCCAAAAAGATTTTTTATTTTTATTTTTGAGTTTACAAGTTTGATGTGGCTTATTGGTGTGCTTGCACCCCCTCCCATCATTTCATATCCATGTGGATAGGACATTTGGTCATTATTATCGATGCTTAGAATGATATTAACCATTGTTTTATATGGTATAGTTTCGAAGTGGATATGCATTTTGATTCGACTTTGTATATATGCCAACATTGCACACATGCACGAGTTTATATGAATGTTTGACTTCTCTTGCATATTTGAATTTGGTGAGGTGTTCTTATCTCAATCTTGTCATCTATGCATAAGTAAACTTAAGGAGAAGTGTGAATGTAATAACCATTTACTGTGAGGTTTTGAATTGGTACTTAATTGAAAAATAATGAGTGATTCACGAGAAAGGGCTGCGAGAGTTCAAAATTGACTCGTAGTGAAAGCCACCGTTTAAAAGAGCCCAAAAGAAAATGCAATATGCTAAGAAAAGGGACAAATTAGTTTAGTTCATTCCAAAGAAAATATGATATTATTGAGGAAGTTTGGATGGATTAAAAATCTAAGCGGGGTTGCACAACTAACCCTAATGTTGAAACACTGCAATTTGACGCTATTGTTTGTAGAATTGTCAAAATTCTGGATTTGTGCGCATGTAGTATGTTTAGTTCATTAAGCACACACTTTAATTGTCATATGGATATGATAAAGTTTGATGATTTATCACTATCAATTAGAGCTTCTTGATCATTTCGATGTGTTGGAATTGTGACTCATTTGTTGTAGTCTCATGCTGATTCATTCCATGTCCATGTTTGAGCACATCGGTACTATATTTTCATGTAACTCGCATTGTTAGTTTTTATGCGTTTTTTGAGTTTCGTGTTAAAAACCTACTGTTTTAGCACTGTTTTACTGCTGTCAGTCCCTTCCTGGCATTTTTTTTCTGGAAATTTTTTCACTTGGCGAAAATATAACATATTTTTGGGAAACCGTGTAAGTTTCGCATGTCGCGAGATCTCGTTCGAACGACATTACTATCTCGCACGAAGTATCATTCGAGCGACGTCCCTGGCTCGTTCGAACGACAGCCTGAATTCTAGCTTCTGATTTGTTTGCAGATCATTGGTTATTTTGGTATATTTTTTTGGTTCTCCTGGAAGTTTTTCTGGGTTGACTGGTTTACATGCAAGTTTTATTGGTTCAAAATTGGATTTTTACATATAGTCCGTTTATCATACGTGATTAGATTGCTATATTCTTTGTGTGATTCTTGGTTTACTATCTACGGATTTGTCATTACTTGATCATATTTAGTTGATTGTTTCATGATTATCTAGCGATGACAAATCTCAAATTGGTATATTCTCATGCTAGATACTTTCATTGGTTTATCTTTTCACCGGATTGTCTATTTGAGACAGAAAGGGGGGAGATGTATGTGATGTAGGTGGAGATTTGAGCATGTTTTGGATTACATATTTCACAAATTGGTAGTTTTAATTTGGTATCTTTTTGTTGCTCAATTGTTTAACAAATGATTTTTATGAGTTTATTCATATTGGTATATATTGTTGTTTGGTATCAATTGGATATATATTGGTTTCATTTGTTCCTCCATACTTCAGTGGGTATTTGTTTGTATGCTTCATGTGTGTAGGTATGCTTTAGTGATTTGAGATTTCAAGTCTACCTCACATTCAGAGAGTTCATGCTTGCCGGTGCTACATATTCTAGTCCGTGTCTTGTAATTTTTTGATTTTGGGTTTATGTGATAGGATTTAGGCGTCATACGGCTTGATGGACCGACTTAGGCATTTCACTGGTTTAGTTTTATCCTGGAATAGTCAAAGGGGGAGATTTGTAAGGACATAAATTTCCAATTGAGTCCATGTATTGTTTTGACTTAATTCTGTGAACAAAACTCTGTTTGTAATGTGTCATAGGGAGATTTCATTTGGTCACGATCCCACTTGGTCTATGATGTATTGAAGAAAGTTAAAGACGTTGCGGCAAAGCTTCAAAGAATTAATCATGCCGAAGTATAAATTGGTGCAAGTTTATTCATCTTTAAAGTTAATTGCATTCTGAGATCACAGAGGTATGACTGCGTATAATTAATGGTGTTCGGAATTATTTTTATTAAGATAAGGATGTAATTTTTATAAGGAAAATATTTTAAAATATTTTTAAAAGTATTTTAAATGTTTACACTACGTTTTTATTCTGATAAGCTCGAACTAGAGTTTAACTAATTTGGATCTCCTTTAAAAGAGATGTTTTAAATAAAAAGTCAAAAAGACACACTGACATGCGGACTCATTCAAATGATAACCAATCTCATTCAAACGAGATGGGTATGTCACGCGAATGATAGTCCTATGTCGTTTGAACGACACATTTTTTGAGGCACCGCTTAATTCCTATTTAAAGCGTGTTTGCGTCAGAATTAAATGGGTGTGCATTCTGGAAAAACAATTTACATTCCAGTACGATTTTTGCACACGTTTTCTAAGGTTTAAAAAGTTTAAACACATCCTTAGAGTTTGCAAAGATCCGAGACATCATTCTTATATGTTTATGTGATCTTGTTGCACCAAGAAGGTTTGTTCTACCATTGAACATCAGGGTTTTGCGGTGAAGAAAAGAGAAGGACTTCTTGTTCGACACCGTAGATGAATCAAATCCATTCGGTGGACACCGATACATACGTGGATGTGTGTGTTGTGGACAGGTATCGTGGAAGACGAAATTTTTGTGTGGGAACTATTGAAGAACGGTAGAAGATCATAAGGAGCATCAAGACCCGTGGGGATTGAGTCATTGAGTAAGGATAATTTGTCTTTGTAAAACCTTTGTTCATAGTGATTGTGTGGCTTGGGCCTTCCGAGGTTGTTTTCCCGTTTTGGGTTTTTTCCTCGTACATCTGGCGTTGTGAGTATTCTTTACTTTACTTTACTTGATTTAATCACTAGATGCATGTTTAGGATTAATCAAGATAAAATTGGTTTAAAGTAAGGATTGGTTTTCACAACTTGGTTTGGTGCCAATTAAAAAGTTGGATAATTTTTGGTAAAAATTGGTTTGATTTGAAACACACATAAGGACCACCTCGCATTTTCAGATCTATCCCCAGTCATGTGCCTAGATAACCCATTATCAAAATATCATGGGGAAGTATCACGAACCTTGAGAGAAACGTGAAAAATAAAGGATTTTCCATCATTCGGAGGTACCCAAGCAGAGTTAACTTCTTTCTTGCCCTTATAATTGTTGGCTCAAGCCGAAGTGTTGGAAGTGTTCTGAAAAGTCATAGAGATTTATTGAAATTGTTCCATTACTCTTTTAGAATTTATGACTACGAACTCAACTTTATCTCTAAGACGAGTAAAGTCACTATAGTTGTATGTGGGAGCATGTGTGTAAGAAATTCTTCGTAACTTATAATAAATTTCCTAAGGCGGCCTCTTCATTTGCAACGGGTACAAATATAAACTAGTTTGGGTTTACCTTGGTTCGCATGTTTAGATTAAGTTCTATTTGGTAGGTTAGGTCAAGGCCCACATGGATCCAAAACAAATTTGGGAACCAGTTCATATGTTTTTTTAGAAGTTGTTTCACTTTTATAGCCAAACCCTTGACTCTCTTTAAAACCTAACGAGGACCTAGTAACATCTTTCCAACCTTCTTCGATGTGTACTCTAATGTAACCATGACCTCTTAGGCAGATTCAATATCTTTATCGAGTTGGAAAACAAGGACTTTAATTTTCTCATGAGTCTTAAATGAAGCTTAAACATCTCTCCTAAGACTGTACACTTTGTTGATCAAGTCACTTTTTTGCCTCTCCACTTAAACTACCTTTGCATTAAAAAAAGTCATCATCGAGGTCTGACTCTCTCTGGATTCCTTAAACTCCTTTTCTAATGATAATATCCTAAGATCCAATTCTAATTTTTATTTTTAGTTTTAAACGACTCAACATAAAGCTCGACGCAAGTGCGTTGAATAACACATTCTCCTTTACTTAAAGTATCATCTCCCTCATTCTCTCTAGAATGGTTCGACAAACTGTCGCGGATATCATTTTTAAAAACATTATCATCGGTGTGAGACAAGTGCTAACATAACTAGCCATAAATGCGATGAAGTTACGTCCATGCGTTGATTCATCACCGTAATCCACTAACTCGACGTCATTATCACTTAGAGTGGAATTATAATCAGGTTTTCCTTCGCCCTATCTCTTAATCCTAGTATCACACTCATGGGCCTTCTACGCTTATCCTCACAATCATAGCATCTCCCTGAATCATATTTCTTAGGTTACTCTTTTTTCTCTTTTGTTTGATCATTCTCAAAAACATTGTGCCCGAACTAAAATTTTTGCCTTTCTTCAAACTTTTATTTTCTACATTGGAAGAATTTTGATTTCTTAGTTTGAGAAACTTTTTACATTTTTTGCAAAAAAGGCATGATCATCTAGATTAAAATCAAACACGGATTCAGAAACCTCCTTTTATGTCTTTTATTGGGCTTTTAAAGCTATTGTTTTTCCTATCTTCTTTCTAGTTTTGGGTTAATATCTATTTTGTAAATCTTAAGATACCTGACTTTCGCATTAAAATGGTGTGAAAGAGATCTCAAAATTTTCTTAACTACCCTTGTCTCGGGAATTCTCTCACCTAAATTAAAACTAGAATTAATAATATTGGACAAGTGTGCCTAAAATTCATCAAATGTCTCTGAATCAAGCATGCATATTATCTAAAATTAAATGGAAAAATTCTAAAGCTTAGAAGACTTCACAACGTTAGTACCCTCGTGAGTGAGTTGGAGGAGATCCCATGCTTCCTTAAATGTGGTACTCATATTGAGATGAAACTCGCCAGGTAAATAACACTTAAGCCTCGGGAGTTGATGTTACTCCATTTAAGATAATTCTTAGTCTAAGAAGTGATAGGTTTCAAAGTTATGACACCATCATTAGTCATAGTAAGTGGTGTCCACCCTTCTTCATAAATAAACTATACTCACTCGTCAATCAATTTCAATATCGTCCTCATTCGAGCTTTCCCATATGCATAATTAGTCCCATAAAAATAGGTTATTTATTGTATTTGTAATCTATGTAACTTGTAGAAACAAGTTTTTATGCTAATTTGAAAATTTGTTATAGGTCCATGCCATATGAATGAGTCATAGACTAGGTCACACACATAAACACCAAATTCCTTTTAGACCAAATTTTATCTTAATTGAGTTAGGTCGACATGCAAGATAATTTAAATCTATGTAAAGAAAACAACCCAGCGAATATCTAAACTAAATGAGAAGAACATGAGGAAAAATCCCTTTCGGGGAAAACCAACACCATGTTTGAATAAGACAAATAATAGAACATGTATAAAACACTTCGAGATCTACTAAATTATATAGTAATGTATTCTAATCATCTATAACCAACGATGCAAATTTATCACTGTCCCATAATAAACATCTCTGGCCTTGGTATCCATCAATGAGCCTCCGGAATCAATAATCCATTATTCATAATCTTGACAAAAGTTAACAGTAAAGAAATGGAATTTGTTCTTGGTTTGGTAAAGTGATCTCAAATGATCCAAGGGTTTGGATGGAAACGTTTAGAGAGTTTAGGAGGGGTATGACTAGGCTCTGGTAAGATACTGAAACGGGTGAGGCATGACCCACTTCAATGAACTCTACCTTCTAGGTTTTCAAGAACTTCTAGAGCAGCACTTGGTAAAACCTTCTCCTTTTGGTAAAAAATGGAACCAAAGTAAAAACTACTCCCTACAAGAAGATGAACTTCACAACATAGTAGTAACTTTTCTCAAGAGAAACTCCTGAGAATGATGGCTATCAGTATGGAGTGAAGGACCAAAGCACTGGGCACTTAAAGAGAGAGCGGGCAGAGAACACTAGATATCTGGTGTGATTTTGACAAAATAATGGTATGGATTAAGTTCTGATTGTGGTCGGACCATATCTAGGGGTCCTATTTATACTAGGGCACTGAGGATGAGTTGTCACTTTTGGGTGCCACAACTGAGGGGGTTGGTGAGGGGCAAGGTCTGTAATATACCATTTGTCCCTACCTGTGTGTAGCCACCTATCCCCTCTGATAGGTTCCACCTAGTGTAAACCAAAGTCAAAAAGAAAATATGTTTGCGCGTCTAGACAATCTATTTGATTTGGTAAATATCTTTTTAAAGGACAACTTTTTATACAATCTTTATAAACTTGAGGAAGGTATGAAGGACCACCTCCTCTAAAATCTTTAATAAACTTGAGGATAGGTATCAAGGACCATCTCCTCTAAAATCATTTTATAAACTACTCATTCCTTGTGAGCAACCTCTTTGTTACTCACTTCAGTTATGACTGGTGTGACTGTGCAAGGACTGGGTGACTCTGAGGGTCTTTAGTGTTCTCTCAATCTTAAAGTGATAAGTGGTTAAACATTCTCGACAAACCTTGTTCCTTAGCCACCAAGCCAAAACTCCTAAGAGATCTCAACTTGTCTTTTTGAGTCCTGCTTGCTCAATCAGGCTACTTGTACAAGAAAGTAACATATCAGTACTTTAATATATATTTGTGTAACAAATCTTGGGGAGGTCACTCTAGCTGGACCTCCTCATCGATTGGTTCTTTTTAGTAAAGTATTTAGACTTCTTGGGATGAGGGGCTCATCATGATGGGACTCCCCGCCCAAACCTTGTTCTTGTAATCTTTAATAATTTGGGTACGAGGAACCCCTTATGGTGGGCCTCCTCGCCCAAATTTCATTACTGTGGTTTTTGAGCTATTTAGGGACAAGGAGCCCCTCATGGTGGTCCTCCTCGCCCAAATTTCCAAATTCTGGTTTTTGAGTATTTTGGGATGAGGAGCCTCTCATGGTTAACCTCCTCGACTAAATTTTTTTTCTGTGATTCTTGGGAATTTTGGGACGAGGAGCCCTTATTGGTGGACCTCCTCACCTAAATTTCACTTTTTTTATTCTTAGCTTTTTCGGATGAGGAGCCCCTCATGGTGGGACTCCTCGTCCAAGTTCTATTTCAGTGAATTCGGGGCATTTTGGGACGAGGATCCCTTCGTGGTGGGCCTCCTAGACGAAATTTTATTTTTGTGAATTTCGAGATTCTTGGGATGAGGAGACTTTCCTGGTGGGCCTCCTCGCCCAAATTTACTTTTATCTTAGTCAGGTCACTTCTTTCTGGGGTTGTTCATGGTGAGTCCCCCTCTCCAATTGGGCCTGCTCCCCTAACTATTTGGGCAATTGGTTGTGTACCCCTCTACAGTATTCCCCTCCTACAAACATCTATGTGTTGGATATAGCAAAGGTTTTTATACGCAATAATACATTATTTATTTGAATATGAACAATTTAACTCCATCTCATGATGATACTATCACATTCATTAGGATTATCACCTCTTCCCACTTTTATGATCTCGAAGTGATACGTGTTAGATGGGGAATACAGATCTCATCACTAGGGAAATGTTATGCTCTTTTTTTTATTGGCAGTCTGCGTGTGGCTTAATAGGGTATAAAAATCCTTCTTAAACTTTAATTCTTTTTTACCTTAGCACTTGCTTTCAAACTTAGGTTCTTTAGAGTGAGAAAAGAAGTCAAAATTTTCCATATCCACTATCCTTTCTTCCCCCTTTCACCACTGTAAATGGCTTCTTCATCTTCTCAAAAACTCGTTTCCACCATTACCATTGCCACTAGCGAGGTGCTAGTGGTTTTGGTACCTATTTCTGCCACCGTCTCAATGGTTTTGGCCACCAGAGCCACACTATTACCTATGTAATTTTGTATTTTGTTTTTGGAGATTTTGGCGCTTCGTCTGTCGGGATGCCCATCAGGGGGCCTCCTTGCTATTGGGATTCCCACAAAGGGTAGCTCGTCGTGTGTTGAGATGCCCACCAGGGGGCCTCCTCGTCTATTGCCTACTCAAAGTTCCAAAAGGAGTACCTAGATGCTCGCCAACAAAAGGACTTTGGCCTTTATTATCTAGCGCTTTATTTTGGAAAAGAGGATACCTTCATGACCTCACTCGACAATTTTGAGCACGAGTTTGTGGTGAAGATAAATGAGCGACCCCAAGTGGGTCTAGGTGAGTCTTCTGATTTTCCCATTGTCTTACCTGATTCAATTCTTAGGGTGCGAGGGGACAAGGGTAAGTTTCCCCATCCCAATATTAAGGTTAAGGCATGCGGGGGTGACATTGAGGAATGGGCTCTTTGGGTAGATCATGTCTTGTCAACCCCCTCGCACAAGGTTGTTATTGATGGTCTAGGTGTTCTGACAACCATTAGTAGTCTTAAGTAGTGCTCAATAGCCAAACAATCCCCTTCTTTTACTTTTCTAACTTCTCGATGGAGTACAGATTCACACACTTTCATTACTAGTTGGAGGGAATTTACCATTACTTTGAAGGATATCTGATAGTTGCTCACTCTTACTTAATTGGGAAGCCATGTTTTTACTGATGGCTTTGAGGATGAGGTCGAGGAGAAAATAATGGGAAAGATCCACCCTGCTTTGCGTGAGTGCTTGAAATATGTTTCTATTAATTTTACTAGGACGACGAAGCATTCCTTCACCAAGTGGTAAAGATATTGGTTCTAAGATTTCGAGCAGCTTCCCAAGGGTGAATTTTTCGAGTAGGGACTTACGGAGTTAGGAGGGCCCAAAAATTAACTCCCCCTTATACTTACCATCATTCTTTGTCACTTTTCTGAGTAGGTTCCTTATTCATAGGAGGCCAGATGATTCTCCTCATGAGATTTTTTCAAGGTTTGTGTGAGTCTTTCTCTAGGGAGGGCAGTTCCCCTCGTAACTCTAACCTTTGGGTGTATATACACTTGTTTGGATAGGGCTCATGTGGATGTTGAGTGATCTTATAGGGGTTATGATGCCATCGACTTTGCCAACACTTTCATAATCATGTCCTTTTTATTTGAAAGATTTCCCAACTTTGTCCTAGAGGCTAAGGCTTGTCATAGCATGGTTTCTCGAGCTCCGAGATGGCACAAGAAGACTCTTAAGACTTCTCTAGGGATTTTGATAAACAACATTGATGAGTTTTCCTTCAGGCATTACTGCAAGGCCGTTGGAGGTATTTTTACTTAGCACTCCTTCTCTACTTCTTGGGGCACCTTCTACTACCCTATTGATGCTGAGTCTGTTCCTACCTGCCCCTACATTTCTGTGAGTGATATGCGTATACCATACACCTTGCCTTATCTGAATGGCCTGGACAAAGTGTGGAGTTCTACCACTTTGAGAGAGTGAGGAGGTAGTTTGGTTATGATCAGGGGGTACACACCCCCGTTTATCTTTCGAACACCTCCCCCTCTGAGCAATACCTTGAGGATTTTTCCAATTTCTCATTTGAGGGGGTGGTTAACAGAGTTATCCACCTGGGTAACCAGTTTGTAACCTCTCGAGATTACTTTCCTTCTTTCACTCATTCGTGTTTTACCCTTTAGCAGAGGCAGATCCTCCTAATTCAAACCTGTGTGAGGGATATCCCTTATGAAACTATTTCCATAAAAATTCCCAACAATGACAGGTACTTTGGTAAGAGGACACAAAGGTCACTGTACAATCGGAGCACTATCCCCATGTCTTCTCTCAAGCATCTCACTCCTATCTTCATGAGGCCTATGATCGATGAGTCTATTTATTCTAAGTAACCCGAGCCTCAACCTGCTAAGCCTAAGTCAAAAGGCAAGATGAGAGAACCCATTCCTTCTAAGAGGAAGCATCTTGATGTGTATGTTTTCAACTTCATACCAGTTACCATTATTATTGCTACTGCTCGTACTCCCCCTCATCAGTAAGTGATGATGTTGGAAACAGCACCACCCTTCAAGGTGTTTGTAAGCTCAATTCAATGTCAACAATGGCAGCACAAGGCATATAGAAGGTATACATATATAGTAGAAGGAGATGAGGATAAGAAGATTCACACCGGAATATAAGTGGTTCAGCCAATGAGGCCTACGTCCACTGTACAAGTGTATGATGTGTATCAATATGTAAGGGCTCTAATGGTTATAGATACAATCTCTCAAGTTTTCTCTCTCTACTGTGTATTCGAACAGAGTTTCAGCTAGGGTTGCTAATTTCTCCTCCTTTACATGGTAGAGGATTACCTCTATATATAGTACCTAGGGGGTGTAATGTACCCCCCATGCATGTAATGAGCATGTGTGTGTTTATCTAGACAATATGGAGAAGCTATCTGTCACTGTCACAAGTAGAGAATGATGATGAAATATTCTCCCCACGTGTGGGGAATGATTTGTTATAACTAACTTGTGTCCACGTGCCCTTATCCAAATGTCTGGAGGTGCTCGGCCATCGCGCTTAGTCATGACCTTGGCCTGGTATAAGCCGAGGTTGATAAAGTCCAGTTGCTCATTCAATCCGAGATGGGCCATGAAGGTCTGGGCTTTTGTTAAGCCGAGACAATGGATAGGGGTCGACCTGGGCCGAGGTTGAGCTGGCTTGTGCTTGGAGCATCGACTGATATCTTGATGAGGTTGGCCTTGGTAGAAGTCTGGCTTCCCGCGACCTCGATCAGTCCCTGGCCGAGGTCGTAACATTCAGCTGAACTGTAGTGCCGTAAACCCGTATGCAGTGCCCCTTTTGATGAGGTTGGTGGCAGTGTCGTCCTGGGCTGACCTTGCTATGGCCGAGGGCTGATGTCACGGACCCAAGGCTTTCCCAGCGTCGGCTACATCCTCAACTGAGGTTGATGCCTCCGAGACGAGGTGACACTTGTGGCATATCAATCACCCCCAACCCTTAGTTACATGTGAATGCAGGTGACTATGAGATCTCTAAACCTCCGAGGCCTTTCTCCTATGAGCCAATGTTCGCTTGACACTTGTCCATTGCTAAAGTTTGGTTTGCTTGGCAAGCTTGTGTTGTCAGGCGCCTTTTGGGTCTCCCAAGGCAAGGATGGGCCTTGGGAAACGTGCTCCCATATTTAAGAGTTTGAACCCCATTTCTCCCTCCTTCTTCCTTATTTCTCTTGCTTGGAGCGACTCTATTTCTGCAACAGCTTCTCTCTTTAGAAATCTTGGGTTCGAAGCCCTTGGTGGTGAATCTTCATATTTTCTTCGCTTTTCCTTATCGTTTCATCCTCAGGTATCTTCTTCCCTTCCTTTGCCTTTATTTTTCCTGCTTTTCCCCTTACTTTTGTGTTTTTCAGCGAATTTCTGATTTTTTCGGTGAGACCACCATAGTTTCAGGCATACTATTCTTGCCTTAGGTTTTATAGTTTGATCCTTAAACTGCTTTACTTAATTAGCCAATCTTGTTTGTCGTTTAGAAGCTCCTTAAGTGTAGTGTCGGCCTCTGATGCTCAGACCCTTATACCAACTTCTTGAGGAGTTCCCCTCTCTCAGAGAGAAGACTTTAGAAAAAATTAGGCAAATAGAGAGAGCAGAGGAGGAGGCTCGTAGGTCACAAGAATTACCTCTTAGACCCATCTTTCCACCACCCCTGAAGGTGATATATCCTGATCTATTAGAGCCGTTTAGCCAAACAGAGGTCCCTGCCGAACTAGTGTTGATGTCTGAGTCTGAGTCTTTAACTTCAGACCCTATGTCTGTGGATTCCTTCCAGGAGGCCATGGACTTCACAACTCGACATGATCAAGCCCCTAATCAAGTCGAGGTCTCTAGCCGAGCCTCGTCCCATAATAATTCAAGCACCTCATCCTCTTCCTCAGAGGTTGAGATTGTTGAGACGAGTGTGGCCATTCCACCCATTCTTGATGCTATTCCTCTATCGACCGTCACGAGGGTCGAGTTCGCTCAGTGGTTACCGAGTAATCCATCAACGTCTGCTCCGGTCGACGTTGAGCTAAATAATGATGATGATGATGACGTTGAAAGTGATTTCGACGTCTCTAAGGGGGTCGAGATTTAGAGTACCGTTACTGAGGTAGACCTTCTTTGCTTCAGATATTTGTACTCCATCAGCCCCTCCATAAGGCTTAGGAGACCTCTGAGGGAAAAGAGGGCCTACAATGGCCGAGATGGTGAGATCTGCTTGTACGAGAAAATGTTCAAGTTAGGGTTTCGTTTGCCCATTCATCCCATTATCAGGTCCATCCTTTCCTACATCAATTTGGCCCCCTCCCAATTATCCCCTAATGCCTGGAGGGTCATAATAGGGGCCATAGTCTTATGGAGGGCTGTCCACCACTCAGACCTTCCATTTCAGGTCTTTGTTGGTTGCTATGTCCCTTCCTCAGCAAAAAATCATCCGAGCTACTATTATTTTGTAGCTCGGAAGCCTGAGAAAAATATTCTTCAGATAACTCAGACTTCCAACCACAACTGGAAGCCTCGATACTTTTTTTCTTCAAGACCATGGGAATTTGGTCCATGTGTTCCCCTATCCTTACTAGAGCCGAGGATGCCCCTAAGATGGGGTAAGGTAACAATATCTGCGAAGGCCGACCCTGGCCTAAGCCTACAAAACCTTCAAAAGGTGAAAGACCTTCAAGATCAGGGGATGCATGGTTTGCTCGTTAAGTTCGAACACTTGATGACCCCCCACTACCTCTCTGATACAGGTCTAGGTGGAAGTCCCCTTGCTGAGCTTGGTAAGCATTTTTTATTCCAAGTTAAACCTCTGAGTTTATTCATGTCTGATCTTCAAACTCAAACCTTTCAATTTTGTAGAGCGCCCGAAGGATATCTCAGATGACCTTTGGGAAATGGCAGCTCCGAGTTTAACGAAGCTTGCGAAGAAGGTAGGTCTTAATGCTCCTCCTCCCGCACCCTTAACCTCGAAGCCTTAAGCCACCAAGAAGAGGGCTCCTACCGAACATGCCCCTGAGGATCAGAGGCAAAAGAAAAAGGGGGGAGATTCTGCCATCCCCATCTCTTATACAGACGTGCTGACAGCTTTTTTAGAGCAATTAAAGATTATCGACAGCATCGTCGGCCACAATCTGCAGGCCCTGGATGCCTTAGTCTCTATAATGACCGAGGCCGATAAGTGTTTCTTCCGGTCACTAGATACACCCTTGCTGATTGAGTTCATCATCCACAGATCCATTCAGGTATGACCTCATATTTCCTTATAATTTCCAAGTCTAACCTCTGATTTGTCTCGAACTTATTCATGATCACATAATCTGTAGGGCTTGGCAGCTATGCACCACCTCTCTAACAGGACTCTGAGGAAGTTGCCCTCATCTAGAAGGGTCAAGAGGCTGAGAAGGTGCAAAGCACTCTAAACGAAGAAATTGACCGCCTGAAGTCTGAGCTGGGTGAGTCTGAGAAGAAGGTGAAGGGGTTGGAGAAGGAGATCTCTCAGCTCAAGAATGACCATGCTGTGGCTCTGAAGGCTAAGGATGATGTTTTACAGCAGAAGGTCAACTCGGCAGTGAAGGCAACCCTTGATGATGCCTCAGAGGGGATATTAGCAGAATACAAAGCCTCTGATGAATTTATGAGCTTTGGATTTGAGTACCTCGAGAGAGGTATCAAAGCTACTACTAAATGGGCAGCTGTCAAGGAGAAGGAGGCTGGCAGTTTGAAAGCCACTGATTTCATAGGCCTTGGCTTTGCTAATCCTCATCTTGCCCAGGCCCTTCAGGAGATTGAGGAGGAGGTTGCCACGCCTACCGAGGCTGCAACGTTGGATGGCACAGAGGTTAGAGGGCATACCACAATGATGACATTGTCGAGGTGACCAATGTCGTCCAACAAAAATAGGCCTAAGACACCATCATTCCCCCCTCAAACCCTTAGATTCAATTGTGAAGCTTTAGTCTGTAACCCTTGGATATTTGCAGTCTCTGAATATTTAGTTCTCTTATTTTTTTTTTTGAATCAACACTGTAAATCAGCCTCTGAGGAGGATCATTTCATTTGTTTGTTGAATGTTTATGATGTTTTAACTCTTGAAGTCTTTTTGCAATAGTCTCTTTAAACTCAATTAGTAGTCTCACCTCAGACCTCGTCACCATTGAGTGATGTTATAAGGGTCTGAGGTCGTCACCTAAGATGTTATCCTCCTAATTAATCTCACCAAATTAATGATGTTAAGGGTCTGAGGACATCCCATTATGGTGTCTGAGCTCAGACCTCGTCACCACTGAATGGTGTTATGAGGGTCTGAGGTCATCACCTAAGGTGTTATCCTCATAATGAATCTCACCAAATTAATGATGTTAAGGGTTTGAGGTCATCCCATTATGGTGTCTGAGCTCAGACCTCGTCACCATTGAATGGTGTTATGAGGGTCTGAGGTCATCACCTAAGGTGTTATCCTCATAATTAATCTCACCAAATTAATGATGTTAAGGGTCTGAGGTCATCCCATTATGGTGTCTGAGCTTAGACCTCATCACCACTGAATGGTGTTATGAGGGTATGAGGTCATCACCTAAGGTGTTATCCTCATAATTAATCTCACCAAATTAATGAAGTTAAGGGTCTGAGGTCATCCCATTATGGTGTCTTAGCTCAGACCTTGTCACCACTGAATGGTGTTATGAGGGTATGAAGTCATCACCTAAGATGTTATCCTGATAATGAATATCACCAAATTAATGATGTAAGGGTCTGAGGTCATCCCATTATAGTGTCTGAGCTCAGACCTCGTCACCACTGAATGGTGTTATGGGGGTCTGAGGTCATCACCTAAGATGTTATCCTCATAATTAGTCTCACCAAATTAATGATGTTAATGGTCTGAGGTCATCCCATTATGGTGTCTGAGCTTAGACCTCGTCACCACTGAATGGTGTTATGAGGGTCTGAGGTCATCACCTAAGGTGTTATCCTCATAATTAGTCTCACCAAATTAATGATGTTAAGGGTCTGAGGTTATCCCATTATGGTGTCTGAGCTCAGACCTCGTCACCACTTAATGGTGTTATGGGGGTCTGAGGTCATCACCTAAGGTGTTATCCTCATAATTAGTCACACTAAATTAATGATGTTAAGGGTCTGAGGTCATCCCATTATGGTGTCTGAGCTCAGACCTCGTCACCACTGAATGGTGTTGTGAGTGTCTGAGGTCATCACCTAAGATGTTATCCTCATAATGGGATATTACATACTTCCCCCTAATAACAGAATTTCATCCCGAAATTCGAAAAGATGTAGGTATACCTGGTAAAAATAATTCTGGATATTTATCACGCATCTCATCCTCGCACTCCCAGTAGACTCCTCGGTATTATTATGCCTCCACTGAACATGCACTAACGGTACTATCTTCAACCTCAATTTCCTCTCCCTATGGTCTAGGATAGCAACTGGCCCCTCTTCGAAGGAACTATCTGACTTTATATCAATCTCCTCGAAAGAAATATGAGTGTGGGCCAACTCATCCCGAATATATCTCCTCAGCGAAAAAATATGGAACACGTCATGAATCATATGTAAGTTATCCAACAACCCAAGTCTATAAGACACACGCCCAATCTGCTAAATAATAGGGGATGTTCCCACCTATCTCGGATCCAACTTCATTATTTTCCCAAACCTCATTATCCCCTTCATATGAGATACTTGTAGAAACACTGGTCTCCCATATTAACTCTCGAAAGAACCTTTTTTCATTGGCGTAGCTCTTCTATCTACCTTGAATATACCGTATACAACTCTGTATCATCTCAATCCTGGAAGAAGTATCCTGGATTACTTCGGGCCCAAGTAGCCTGTTGTCCCCCACCTCTAGCTAACACGATGGAGAACGATAAGGCCTACGACATAATTCCTCGAATTGAGTCATACCAATAGTAAACTAAATTGAGTTATTCTACGCAGATTCCACCCGTACCTCCCGAAGAACTCGAAAATCCACATACCTAACAATCCTTCCAACATTTAATTAGTCTGCTCATCTTGTTTGTTCGTTTGCAGTTGATAGGTCGTACTCAATCTCAACTCCATACTCATGGCCTCATTAAAACTCTCCCAATAATGAATTACCAATCTTTTCCTTATCAGACACAATATCAATCGACAACTCATGCAGTCTCACTATCTCGAAGTAAAAATCACTTTAATTACTTATAATACCACGTATTTTTATGATATTTTTAATTATGGGGTTATTTGAGGATTAATTGACTTAAAAATGGGACATTTATTTATAATTAATTCGGATTTAATTAAATAATTAACAGCGTGACGAGAGTTAGAATTTATTGATGTGAGTTATGGTGAATATTACTTAGTGAGTAAAGTAATATATGATTATGATAATATTAAAGTTTTAGTGAGTGAAAAATATGGAAGTTACAGTAAACTTAGTTGGGACGCGCGTTTGAGTCGTATTGGGACTTAAATGAGGATTTAAAAGGTAATTTTATTTTTGGTTATTTGGATGGTTGTTTTGAGTGCCAATGTGTTCGATAGGGTTGAGATAGTCAGAAAAGACTACTTGGGTGTTTATTTTGTAGTTCGAGGCAACGTTAGTCCAACCCGACACCCCAGAGGGGGTATTTTTATCTTTTGAAAAATTGGGATTAATTAATGGACAAAAATTAGATTAATATATCATCCCTTACGTAGTAGTAATTAGGGTTATGTTTTGCAAAAATAGAGAGAGACCAACAGGAAGGAGGATAAGAGGTTCCTAGGAGTTCCAAGGCCAAACCCAGTCACTATTCACCAAAAACATCAACAACGTGTAGATCGAGAAGATGAGAACGCATCTATACCAGTTTCATTTGATGATTCAGACCTTCGTGAAAAGGCAAGTGTTTATCTTGCTTAATTTTAGAGCATATAATGTCCATGTAAATTTTAGTTGGTGGTTTATTCACGCTATTATGGAATTAGGACTGAAATTAGGCTTTAAATCTCCGATTATGATATAGGTTTTGCATGTAGATGAATAAAAATATATTGGGGATTAGAAATATAAATTTTATATGTTGAAATCACGAATTTAAATCGAGGTTTAATTGTGATTAATGGTGATTTTGTGAAATTAGGGCTTTTTGATGATTTCAGGAATAAATCAGAATTCGGATTATAATTTTAAGGATTTGATGTTAAAAATATGTTGGCAATCATTTTATTACTAGTGGTAATAGTTTTAAATCATTGGATTTAAGTTAGAATCAGAGTTTGAGAAATTTGGATGATGAAAAGATGGAAACATGCAGGATTAGAATTGACATGGATGAACTGCTGTTTTCTCGTTCGAACGACCTCGTTTGAACAAGAATTCCAACGAACCATCTAACAAGAATTCAGAGTGCAATTCGTTCAAAGTTTCATTCAAACGACCTAGTTCGAATGACCTCATTCGAATGAGAATTCAGTCCTTAACTCATTCAAACGAGAATCTCCCCACTTTTAACGAGATTTCAGAAACTTTAAATTTTGGTCGGACTAGTTAAAATCTTATGAGATAAATTCTAGTGAGAAAGAATGACCTACTCTATCCTCGAGTGACTTTATTACTTAGCCTAGTGGTGAGATGACTGGGTAACTACAAAAGTATTATGTTGGAAAAAAGGAGGACCTTATGGAATATATGATAGAGAGACTAATCGTACGGATAGCATAACGTGAGAATTAGAGATGATAATACTACATATAAACTTGGGGACTTGGGCTGCATGAATACGTAATGATTATTATAGGTTGTGTATATGTACCTATTGATTGTATTATTGTGTGTACTACATACCTACGCTTCTTGCTGTCGGGTGGAGGTTACGCATTGTGGACAATCATATCTTAAGGAGCCTTCGGGGGGATAGAACATAGAACCTTGGTACGTGTTATTTGTTAGAAAGCTAGTGTTGATGGTCATATGGGTGCGTAGGTATGTACGTATCCCATGGACTTGGAACTATGTTTGCCTCCAATATGTGTGTTTGTTTTGATGGTTCGCGAGAGATTGAACATGTAGTCCTTCATGGAATGAGCGATGCACCGAGAAATGATAGCAAAGTATGCATTGAACCAAGGGAGACTTGACCTAGGGGTGCTGAAATAGTATATGGATAAAGAGAGATAAATATATGTATACCGATTACTTATTCTACTGTTCGTGTTTAGTAGATGTGGAAATATTGATACTTTAAAATATTCTTTGTGAGAAAAGGAATACCTATGAGAATAACGATTATGTATATGAATAACCATCCATAAACATGTGGTAATACAGGTTATGGGTGATACATGTAAATGCATGAAATTATTAGTGTGATAATGATTATCTTCGGACTATTTAGGCTGGGTAGCATAACTAGGATGGGTTAAATATATGCGTTAGGTGTGCACATTAAATGAGCGGTGAGTATCTCAAGTTAGAGTACGGGGATCTAACATGTACACTATATGTGCTATTGTTTTCATTTAAGCAATTGTTGATTTTTAAACTATTGTCAACTTAGGCTCTGACCCGTTTATTGCAAATCTCTTTTCTTTCGTCAAATCTTTTTAGGTGCCCAGCCATAGGGACACCAAGGATAGGAGTTCCATTTATTTGACGAGGTGTAGCTACTGTGGAAGTAGCATGACTTGGTAGTAGACGCCTCTATGATTCTCATTCCTCCGTTTTTAGTTATCTATTTCAGTTAGGGCATGTCGCCCCTTTTTACTTTTCAGACAGTCAGAGATTTGTGGAGCTATTCATTTACTCCTTTCATTTGTTGGTTTATTTTTTTGGGTTATTATTTTTGGGATTTAGGCTGGAAGTGTTTACTCAACTCTCATTTATTACCTTAGTCATTTTATTTCTTATAAGATTCATTTGAATGGTGTATGATTAGTAATTGGTTAATTTGATTTCTGTTAATTAAAAGATAAAATTTTGGCATCAACCTTTTTAAATATTAGGTGGTTAGTGTTAGTAATAAAGCTTTCGACACTGATTCATATTTTAAACCAACTGGATATTCTAGATTAATTTAATAAAGGACTGATCACCTGGTATTTAATTAGGCGAGGTGCCATAGGTGGTATTAGAGAATCTAGATAGTGGGCTACGGGAGAAGTTTAGAAACCTTAAACTTGGCAAAAACCAACCCCACCTCCATTATCATCTTAAGAAGAACTTGTAGAGAGAGAGAGAGAGGACAACTCAGCCTACAAGATTCAACATCAAATTCAGAGAAAGATTAGAGGCAAGTGGTTTAATTATAATTGATTCAATGCTATGCTTTTCCATGTTTAGGATAATCAATAAATTTATCTTGGAAAATTGATTAGACCCATGAATTTGAGGATTAAAACTATGAACTATGTTAAGAATTGCATGTAGAAACATTCTGGACGAATTATGCATTCAAAACAGAACCATTGATGATCTAAAAACGGATTTTAGAAGAAGTTTATTAAGTTTATTAATGTTCTAGGGTCCTTTAGGATCTATACAACTTATTATGCTTCTAGCGTAGCTTTCTCTGGTATAGATCCCTATATTTAGGACTTTTGTATTCACTATTTTCTCATTTTACGTCTTGAGCTATTTGAGATATCTACTGTGGATTTATAAAGATTCCCTCTCATTTCAAATGCCTTCCAGACGTGAACAACGAGCTCCTAGGGATACCCATCCAGCTCCGACCCAGGGCATGATAAATGTTGAGGTTGTCGCTATTGTAGCGTAGGTAGTAAATGCAGCTTTGGACATTGTAAGATGTGGGTTCTTTAGATACTGTTAGTATTAAGTGAGGCGTATTCCCTTATCAAGATCAGTATTAACACCATTACATAAGTAATATAGACAGTGGCCACAGATAAATCAGAGACAAAGTGATTCGATATTATAGCTTGAATTAAAGAGCATATTAAAACAGGAAATATAAGACAAGCATAATAAATGAATGGGACCAGTGGGTGGAGTGGTCGGAGGGAGAAAGAACAAGCACTCTAGGCATAATAAAGACAAGGTAGGAACTTCAAGCTCAGTTAACGCCGAATGATGGGTGCATAAAATGTGTATGGGAGTTAACGCTCTCATAAGGGTTCTCTAGTATAAGGGAATTTGGGAAGCAATTCTGAACTCTGGATGATCTCCCTCCTGATTTGTTTTGTTTGGTCATATTTATATGGGGGATAGGCTTCTCGAGTCAGCATACCCTCGATCCCTCTGGTAGAGTGCATTAAATGCATAAAATATTGCATATAATGCATGGGGATCTAATTGTTTTGGCGAGAAACCATTATATTGGATGGAAGTATCAAGGGCATTAATAAGGGGTATGACTTTTAGGCTTGAGGCTTAATATAGGATGGCTAGGTGGTCAGGTTTGGTGAACCAGACCTACCATCCTAAGGGTAAAGCCACTTGAGTGCTACATTATTGAGTCCCTGAATGTCAGGCATCCTGACGTCAGGAAGTGGTTCAAACAGTGATTATTGTTAGGTATCTAGTCACATCAATTAGGCAGGCTGACACCCAAGGTACCTCGAGGAGGTAACGTCGAGGGGGCAAGTATTGAGGGATATCGATGAACTCGAGGAGATTCACTCGAATAGGTATGAAATGAGTAGGCTCTAGTGACTTTTCTACTAGGTGAAGTTTTTTCCAAGTGTGCTAAGAGGGTTGGTAATAATTACCAACGTTGCCTTGTTCTCAATCCTCCAAACAATGTCCTTGCAATGTTCCCAAGAGGAGGTTGCTTGATAGAGCATGAAATCTCTCCCATGCCCTACCAGGCATGGTCCCTCGTGGGTACCAAACAACCTCACTCGACATGTACATTCATAGGAAAAAATACAATTTACAACATTCTATTTCTTATTACAAACTACTGTCATCCAAGTGACTTTGTTCTTAGGATTGGATCCTTCAAGCTAGTCCGTTATAGACTCTTCGAGATGGGGCACTTCGAGATACTTACTGTGAAGGATCCTTGAGGTGGGTCTTGCAAACCTCTTATATGGAGGATCTTCGAAGTGTGTTTGTGGGACATCATTCTTTGTAAATAATCGATCTTCCTGGCTAAGTTAATTACTTATCGGGGAGGACACCCCCTATATTTGCCCCTTCGTAGAGATATTTGTTTACTCTATGAAGAAATATCTGTACAAAACCTTTTTGTAAATCTTTGAATTTCTCTCTTGGGGAAAATGAAGATGTTTATTTAAATTTCCCCCAAAGCTCTTTGTTTCCTAAGGAAGATAAGACTCCAAGCATGTTACATTAAATGTAACACTCGTTTGCACTTCTGCTCATCACACACAATAATGCCACGGTGCACGTATGTAAACTACGTCACTAATCATCGTGTTATCCCCCGAAGCATCATCATAACGACCCTTGGTTTTTTACGGCCACACATATTTGACAACCACGTCAGTCAGACTATTCCAAAGAGCCATCATTACACTTTTTTGAAGCGTCACTTTTTGCCGTCTTTTGGGATTCATGTTTCCCCTATAAAAGGGGAATATCCTCAATTGAAACTTCACCTTTGGGTTCTCACTTTCTGAGTTTTAACTTTTTTGCGAGAGTTAGGAAAGAAACACTTGCTTCCTTTAACTTTCTTGCTCCTTTCCAATTACTCTCCATTCTCTTATTTATTATCTCTCATGGCGCCGGTGAAAAGAACTCTCTCTGTTAGGGGAGATTCTCCTGTAACTTAGGTGCGCCAAGATTAATGGGCATGATACCATTAGTCCCCTTATTTTTGAGACAACGACCACTTATGGGAAATGAAGGAGAAATTCCCTAGTGATTTGGTGCCGACTGAAAATCCCAACCTGTTGATGGAAGAAGGCGAGTATGCTAAAGACTTTGCTTACCTCCCCACTGTCACTGTTAACCACTTTAGAATTGAGCGTGGTGATTTTCCCTACTCAAAGGTGGAATTTAAATCTTTTTCGAGTGTTGGTGACGGGTTGGGCCCTTGGAGTGAGTATATCCATTCAAAATATTCCATTCAGTTTGACCTTGTAGGCTTATCTTACTCCCTTTGGATGGGTGACCTTACTCTTGCCAAGAACAATACATCTCTGCAACTATTTGTTTCTCGTTGGAGCTACAAGTCACACACCTTTGTGGTCGCTTGGGGTGATTTTACTTTCACCTTGAGAGATGTATGTGAACTTTTCGGGTTAGAGGCTGCTGGGTTTGACACCTTCTTCAAGGAGGCTGTCTCTAGTGAAGAAAAAGCCTTAAGAGAGGAACTCGAGGCAGTGGTGAAGGACTGCATGGTCACTCACAACAAGTACACCTACTCTAAAGTAATTCTTTACTTTTTTTATTGAGTAGAAGGTCATTACTAGAGATCACGAGGCATCCAGGGAGAACCCTCGGGGGAAGGAGGTATTTAAACAGAATCTTACTGGAAAAGGCTATGGATCCAAGATCGAGGTTGCGGGCTACATATGGGTGATTCTATCAAAGGTATATCTTTCGAGAAAGCACCATGATTTTCCTCGAAAGGACTTGATCAACATGTCCGTTTGCATGGACAACAGTGTAAAAATCCTCCTTGCTGCCAATGTTCTCCGCTCCTTATATACCTGGCTGGATCGTGTAGTGGAGGACTCTTCTCGAAGCATCGGTCGGTTTGATGTTTCTAATTATGCCAACAATGTTCTCTTGACAACTTTTCTACATGACCACTTTCCTGATTACACCCTCGTCGGTAATTACCCCAGTTCACAGCTCATGAAGATCCCCCAAATATGTTGTTGGAAGAATACGAGTGTTAAGAAGCCTCTGATTGCCCTGCTTAATCGAGCTAAGAGGTTCATACATCTCCCTTATGTTGGGGTGAGTAAGTTTTTTACTAACGATTTCTTTGCTGAAGGGGAGCGTCCCATTGCTCCTATTGACGAAGCCTTTGCTAGAAATTTCCCAGAGAATAGTGTCCCCTTTGTTAATCTCCTCATATCTTCCTTCTTATACCGAATGATCATCTTTTTATTCTGTGTATAGCCCACACCGAGTAGCCTTATAGTTTTGTTACGACCAAGGGGCCCCTTGTTGAGTCATTTTACTCGAGAGAAACCCACCAATTTTTCTTTTTCCTGTTCTAATTATTTGACCTCCACTGTTGTTAGTTTACCCAGCCAATTATGTGATCCCGAGCAAAGAAGCTCGAGGAGGAAGGTCAGCTATGTACATCAATATGTTTTGGAAGAATCAGTTGGTTCTCTTTCAAACCAAACTCTTGAAGGAGCCCAAATATCCCGAAGTTGAAAGGTGTCATACCCTGCTAAATTCTGGCGTCGGTCGCTACCAAAACTACGTTGGGTGCAAGTAAATTAAATATCATCCTTAGAATGTAACAGATATGAGACAATAATTTTTTAATCCATAAGATAAATAATTTGACCAATCCCAAATATTAATAACATCCAACTGATAGAGAACCAAGGAGCAATATAAAACCCATCACATGCAATCTTCAAATATCTCAATAAATAAATAATTAAAATTTAACTCAAATCTCAAAACAACTTTGGAACCGAACAACCCAATATAACTCAAATGTAGCCTCATAAAAATACGATGGAATAGGAGAAGAAAAAATCTAACTACTAAAGCAATAAAAATAGATGCAGTTGCATCTCCAAAAGATCTCCAATGAATCCTATGCAGCTACGCCTATCAATTAGGGTCCTTGAACCCAAACAATAGTGTTATATATATTGTGGGTACCTCGATTTGTCACTTTGGCCCATATGAGTAGCCCAATTAAACACGACCCAAAGTCTAGAGGCCCCGCATCTTAACCAATTTAGTTTTGACCCAGTCAGTTCCTAAAATCTCTCTTCAGAGATACTTTAGGGATTATGGGCTAATGTGGAGGAGTCTCACTCATCCACTCTCCGAAATAACATGTATATATCAAACCCCTAGCCCGGGGCAAAAAGGTATGCAATTTGTAAAAACTCCCCTGGAGTAAAGAGCAATAAAATACTGAGAGCACCAGCGTGGACGTAGGTCTTCTTGCCGAACCTGGTATATCTTGTGTTGTGTGTTGTGATTGCCATTCTTTTAAGTTCTTTATCTATTCTATTGATTGCATTTTCTTGTTATTTTTTGTTGAGTCTAATCGTCACCACATGTATAAACCATAATAATGGAATATTTTAATTAAGAAGATAATTAATTGCCAAAAATAAATTACTAACTACCCGCAACGTTTCTTTAAAATATGCCACACTAATATTATTTAAATTTCCCCGCATTCCCAACAATGTTAAATTTAATTAAATGAACCACAAAGATGATTTACTAATATACACTTCTCCTTCTCAAAGCTGTCGTCTAACCCATTTTAAACTGTCGGCCCCGCGATATGACAAAGTTCCACCCACACACATGTCCCCTTGTCAAGGCCAACGTCTGATCCGTTTTTATCATGTGATCCTCGCGATATGACAAGGTTCCATACAGATACTACATAAATCATCCTCTGACCCGTTTAAACTGTCGGCCCCGGCACATTATGTCGCCAATAAATTTTAATACCCATTTTAGTCCTGCCGTATGAATTTCCAAAATTTCTCAGACTCATTATTCAAATTTAATTCCCTCACCCTTAAAAGCGATGTGAAAATCCTCAAAATACCCCTTAGTCCCAACTAAGAGTTCCCAAACACAAATATGTCCTATCCTAAGCATATGATGACTATAAAAATTTCACTCCACCTAGACACCAATACTAGGCTAAAGTAGGTATGGTATAATGTAGAAATTTATCCCCCATCCTAAATTATATAACCCGCATAGACTCACACTAACTAGTCTTATACCTAGAAAGAATAAATCGCAACTAAGGCCTACTTACTAGTCCCATACCTAGAAAGTATGCTATACGCAGGGTGAAAACAAATTCCTACATTACCCAACGTCCCCGATATATGAAAATTATAATAATTACATAAAATGGCACAATTAACAACTTATAAGAATATTCCTAACAACATTAAATTCCCCATTTGCTTAATTTAATTAAATGGTTGAAATCAAGGACACATAAATATTACAATTTTTAGAAAAACAACAACATGCAATTCCTATCATGATTATTATTTTCCAACACAAGTAACCAAATAAATCTAGTATTTTCCCCAGAAATAACAAAATTTACTTTCTAAGGGCTCCTCTACATGCGCACGTCCATAACATATTCGGCGACCCAAACACTACCCAAAGAACAACAAGGTTATTAGTATTAGGTAATATTATTATTTCATGCAAAATAATCCCAATATTTATTTCTTTAAGAATTATGTTCATGAGTTATTTTAGAAAGCATGAGTATAATGGAGGCAACAATAAAGGAATATAACACTAAGGGAAAAGAATAGGATAAACATGCATGTGATTAGATGTAGAAAAACTAATTAGAGATTTGAGTTCCTCTCGAAAATGGATCAGAGACGCCTCTTTATTGAACTTGGGACAGATTAGTTTATGCCTTTAAAACTGAGCTTAAAAAGTGAATTTAATGGAGGCTAGGGTTTGGAGATTGAAGATGACGGAAAAAT
This sequence comes from Sambucus nigra, assembly GCA_949130495.1. Classification (NCBI taxonomy): domain Eukaryota; kingdom Viridiplantae; phylum Streptophyta; class Magnoliopsida; order Dipsacales; family Adoxaceae; genus Sambucus; species Sambucus nigra. The sequence goes on from OX422213.1 coordinate 217,407,143, forward strand.
ACAGAGTCTGCTGTTCAAGGGTGTGCTTCAAAAACCTATCCCCTAAGTCCATTTATATAATTAGGTTAAAGAGTTTTAAAATCATAAAATTCGTCAATACAGAAAGTTGCTGCGCACGAAATCTGAAGGGGTTGATAGATTGACCCCTGGAGTCGATCGATCAATCACTCAGTAATTTCGATTCGGCCGACTTAAAAAATTTCAAGGGATAAACTTTAAAAATCATTTTAAATTTCGTTTTAACTCCGATTTTGAAACCGATTGAAAATCTCGTCTTTAAAAATAATTCTCAACATTTTTAAGCAGGAAAAATAATTAAATAAAAAACATTATTTTCCTCCACTTTCTAGAAATTAAATTTAAAATACTCAAAAATTATGCGGGTTGTTACATACTTCCCCACTAGCAAGAGAATTTCGTACTTGAAATTTAGCAAACTAAAAGCGCAAAATAAACTAAAGTTCACACGAGTCCACCATGTCGTACTATAATTAGGCACCCATACACCTAATCATACCCAAGTGAAAATACGAATATTATTCATATAACACCTACATAAATACGTATAAAAAATATTACGTATCCATCCTCTAATAGCCACATCGTGGCTCCTGCGGTGACTGTTCCTCTCGAGGATGAAGTAGGTATTACCTCTCATAACCAGTGTTGGTTGGTGCTGCAGCCACTCCTTGTGCACAAGATGCTGCCGGTGCTCCTGGCGCTCCCTGAACACCTATCGCCGCCAGTGCTACTGGCGCTCCCCACACTTAGGGCGCTACTGGTGCTGGAGGCCCTTGGCCTTGCTGGTGTAACACCCCGTATTTTTGTACATTTAATATTTAATTAATTCGCGAATTTTAAATTACTTGTGTGTTGTAATTTTAATCGAATTAATCAGGGAGTGAATGGTTAATGTTTAGGGAAATTTATTTACTAAGTGAATAGTAATAATTTAATTACGTCGTTTCGGGTATTAATGACGGGGTATGCATTTATCTCAGTCGGGAGTCGGTATAGACTAAATTCGGTGTGAGATAAGGATTTTTATAAATTAATTCAGATGCCAATTCTGAGTGCGCGGTTGAGTCCGGATGGGTCGAAATAGTCAGAAAAGAGTACCCGGGGGTAGTAATTGGGTCTCGGGGTATTTTTGAGCATAACCGGGCCCACACAGGGTGAGTTGGGCCACTTTAATTAAGCCCATTAGGTGAAAAACGGGATTAAGGGTTTGTAACCTAGTTGGGAGATTAAGAAATGACAGCCAACATAACTCTAAACCTAGGGTTTGAGAGGGGATTTGGGGGAAAGAAAATCAAGAGCAAATTGGAGGTTATTGGTGCCAAATTAAGGGACATCAACAACGGATCAGACACTACGAACACTTACAGGCAAGTGGTTAACTGTTGTGATTTCTAAAAGTTTGATAATCAATTCATATCATAGTGATGTGTGTATGAAAATTCGTTTTGGGTGTGTCACCAAAATCTAAATTGGGTTTTTGTAAATTTATATACCTTAATGAGATTAAGGGGGAGATTAATCGTGTTTATGATTCTAGAATGTAGAGAACTGAATCAGATGTTAAAATCAGTAAGATTAGAGGGTTAATTACTGATAAAATGAATGAAATTCGTATTGGGGATTGAAAACCCGGATAATACCCAATTCGGGAAAAAGTAGGAAATCTTGAGATTTAATTCCAAATTGATGTTCTATTAGGTGCTTTGGTCCTATTCTTATGTAGTAAGAGGGTTGATTGGGCTTGGGTTAGTCCAGGGGAAAGAATGAAAGTTGTAGGTTTTCGTTAATGGTGGAACTACCTGTTGGAGAAGACGAAGTCAGGGACGATCGATCGATCGACCCAGGGGTTCGATCGATCGATGATTCGGAATTCTGGGCAGTTCGCCCAGTTTGTATATAAGGGGAAAATTAATTAAAAATTTAACTCCCAAACATTTATTTAGTGATAAATAAATATGAAACAAATATTCCTAGAAATTATGGGAGAAAGTAATTGGGACTAGGATGAAATTATGTGGGGCATTTAATGGATGAATTTGAGAGACTTCATTCCAAAATAGTGAGGTACGGATCAAGTGAGTGAATCCGGGTATATTGGTCATGCGACCCCAAGGTAGTGAATTAAGTTTAGAAATAAACTAAATTATTTTGAGTCGGGATATAGACTCGGGGAATATTTAATTATGGACCAAGTGGGCGAGTCCGGGCATGTTGGTAATTATAGGTAAATATAATTGGGAAAATTATGGAAATAAATGGGTGACACATTGTGGGCGAAAAATGTGGGAAAGAAATTATGAGATGTAAATTGGACCAAGTGAGCGAGTCCGGGTATGTTGGTTAAGTGACATTAAGGCATTAAATTAATTATCGAGAGAAAGTAATTAGTTTGGAGTCCGAACATTGACTCGGGAAATGTTGAGGTACGGGACAAGTGAGAGAGTCCGGGGATAATGGTTGGGTGACACCAAGTTATTAAATTAATGAATGCGTTAATTAATTTAGTTAGAGTCGGACTGTAGACTCGGGTAATATTAAATTAATAAGAGTGATAATTAATTTAATAAGAGTCGGATTGTAGACTCGGGTAATATTATATTAATAAGAGTGATAATTAATTTAATAAGAGTCGGATTGTAGACTCGGGTAGTATTAAATTAATAAGTGTATTAATTAATTTAATTAGAGACGGTTTGTAGACTCAGGTAGGATTAAATTAACAAGGGTGTTAATTAATTTAATTAAAGTCGGTTTATAGACTCGGGTTTGATTAAATTAATGGGTGGGATAATTAGTTTAATCAGAATCGGATTGTAGACTCGTGAAGGGTACTTAGTAATTAATGTGATAATTAATTATATTAGCCTCGGACCATAGACTCGGGAAGAGGATAAGTTATTAAGTGAGAAAATTAATTACATTGAGTCGAGCCACAGACTCAGGAAATTACAGGCAGTGTATGGGATGTTGAGTACATGGTAAAGCTGGGGTTATTAATATATATATACGGTGTAGTGATAGTATATATAGATATATATACGTGTATGTATTGTGTGTGACATTAAATTACAGGCAGTGTATGGGATTTTGAGTACACGGTAAAACCGGGGTTCATAATATATATATACGGGTAGTGATAGTATATATATATGTGTATATATTGTGTGTGATAGTAAATATCAGTGACTAGATATTTATTCAATTTAAATACTCTAATGCTATCAAGGGAGGTTGCGCGATGTGGGTGAATCCCCTAGCTTGAGGAGTATGGCGAGTATATCCCCAGGTCATGGCATCCGGTACATGGGTGAGGAGATTATCTCACTTTCAGGGAAGGAATATGACCGCCTCCACTTCATTTATATTTTGGTCCAAGTTGGTGAGCGATTCTAACTTGGGGAAACTAGGTTTTGTGAGCACACCTAGTGAGATAGCATTCTAGAGGGAATCATCCGGTGAGGGTAAACTCGGAAGGATGGATACACGTATGATATATGTGTGGATGTTAGTAAAGGTACGTATAATATGGTAGTAAATATTATATGTAGGTGATAGTACAGTGTGTGATGTATTTACCTTATATAACTCGGGTTACAGTTATATGCTGTTAATTAATGAGAAATTAATTAAGTTATTCATTTGTGGGAATAATACAGTGTGTGATGTATTTACTTTATATAACTTGTGAGACGGTTATATGCTACTATTGAAGATGCATTAATTAAGTTAATTGTGAGATAACTTATAATTCAAGAAATTATTATACTCGGGTTAGAGTAATATGGTAAGGGAAGGTTATACCAGGACTAGTTGGACGGGGTAGTACAACTAGGTGGGGTTAAGGTAACCGGTAGGTGTGCACAATAGTGGAGGGGTTAGAATGTCCTCAAGGGAGTGCGACACTAACTTAAATTTGAAGCGCATTCATGCATTTTAAATTACTGCAGTTAATTCACTTGCTAAATATTTTCAAAATGTTTTGGGTTCTAACCCTTGCTATAAAAATATTTTCAAAACCTTTTAGGTGTCCAGCCACAGGGATGCCAGGATTGATATTCTATTCCAGGGACACGGATCTGCGGCATATGTGGATGCTAGCAGGAGTTTGGAGTAGACGCATCTTTCATTCATTCCTAGAGTAGGAATCTTGTACCAGTTTCAGTTTTATTTAGGGCTTGTCGCCCAGGCTTCTCGGTACAGTTTTCAGGTGTATTTATTCAGGTGTTGAATATTTGTATTGGATTATTTCCTTGGTGGCCGGTGATTTATTTGGCAAGTTGTGTAATTATAATTCAGTTATTTTTCATTCAGTTGTGTGAATGGTTTATATATTAATTCCGCATGTACTGTTTTGTTTAATCAAAAAGTTAAAATTGGCACCAGCTTTTGGAATACTAGGTGGTTAGTAAGTTTTAAAAAGTTTTCGACAGTGATGCTAAGAATGATCCAACTGGGATTCCTGTTTTAATTTTGTATAGGACTGATCACCCGGTATTTTATTAGGCGGGGTGTCGCAGGTGGTATCAGAGCATCAGGTTCTAGTGTCCTTAGGATCTGTGCGGCTTTTCACGCTTTGGCTTAGCAATCTTTGATATAGAGCCCTATCATAGGATTGTTGTATTCTCATACGTATGCGCATATACGTTCTTTTGCGAATTTATATTGAAAGTGAACTCATACAATTCGATTCTCATTCCAGATGATGCCCAGAAGAGGGAGAGAAGCTAGGGCAGCAGGGGGAGGTGAGACGAGGGAGGCTCGTCAGGAGTAAGAGTTACGACAGCAACTGCCAAAGATAATTTTGGCAGCACAAGTAACCGAACTAATGGCGTGGGCGATTGAAATGACGGTAGTCGCAAACAAGGTACTTTCCACGGGACCCGCCACAAGTGTTAGTGGCGTCAGATGTTCAGACTCACGTGGGGTCGTTGGGGTGCAAATAAGAAAGAGAAGTTATTTTTAGTGGGAACCCACCAGAGTTGCGAGGTGGTTCAGGTGTAGTACTAGCGTGTCAAGGAAGAGAGGTATCCAGCGTCACCTACGCATGGGAGATTGCGCTGGGGTGCAAAAATAAATGCTAACCACTTTTAGTTAGTGGGAGCGGCGCTACAGTGGTGGGGGTAGATCACCACAGTTGAGGAAAGGGAAACACTAGCTACTGCAGAGTTTTGGGTGCGGTTCGACCGCAAGTATTTTTCCTTTAGCGATCGAGACCGAAATGAGGAGAAATTTTTTTTGAGGATACTCAAAGGGAGACCGTTCAGTGGTCGATTACGAAGAAGATTTCACTCGTTGGAAAATTTTGTACCGGATGAGGTAAGCGAGGAAAAGAGAAAGAAAGCAAATTTTATGGATGGGTTAGTCTGGAGAATCAGACAACATTTAATTGATAATTTCCGCATTAGTAGGTTATACTGATGTCATTAACGCAACACTTCGGCACTGTTGGGAATATCGCTTCCACGCGAAAGGAAGCGGGAAGGGAGTGGGGATTAACCAGTCGGATGAGGCAGAAGGGAACAATACTAGTGGGGTATCCCAGCAGCAGACTGGGGGAGATCAGGGGCAGGATTTTCGGCAGGGAAATCATGCAAAACGATCTAAAACTGGAGGCTATCGACGAGATGGCCAGGAATTCCAATAAGGTTGGCATGGAAGGGATCAGTGGTAGGGTGAACATATTAGAAAGTGTTTAATTTGTGGGAAAAGCGAGACACATGAAGAGATATTTCCTTAAGCGAGGCAGGGGTCAACTACAGGATGAGGTCCTGGATGTACAGCCACTAAAGTAAGTCACGGGTGCATTCGGGCAGGGAGAAGCTGCTCCGGAAATCGAGAACTAGTCATTGCAGCTGGAGTATAGAAGTAATTATTTTACCCTAGGGCCATGGGGTATATTGTTGAGTGACAAAGAGGATGTCACAGTATAAGACTTATTTTTCACCAGAGTTCGCAGGTGAGTCGAACTTAGTGGGTGCGTTGGCGGTAGCAGCCATAGCATGTGGGTAAACTTTCCGTAGGGTAGAGGAGTTCCCTAATGTTCTTCATGGGAGAGTGGAGGCATACACTGAGTGATTGGTTGAATTATGTGAGAATTACTACTTTCGAAAATTATGGGAGTAGGGTTGATAATACTTTTAAACATCGGCTGGATAGCGATGGAATTTAACTATTGTGGATAGTGGAGTTAAATTTTGGTGTCCGCAACACCAGGGTATGGTCGGTACTAGGTATCACCGGAGAGGGCGTATAGCCTATATATGTGGATATATATGTTGTATTGCGTGGTGCAATGGCACATATTGAGATTTTGTATTCTCACATTTTTATCCCGGTAAGTGAGGATGTTTACTGAAGTGAATCAAGGTGGTTAAATTGAATTTTCGAGCAAAGAGAGATAGCTCGGGGTTTATTTTGCGTAAGGACTAAGGGTAGTAAGGGCGCGGTATTATGTTGTCTTTGGTAGCATAAGGGTAAGCGTATATTCTTTTGTGTTGAGAGATAAGTATTTATGGGGAGATAGTTGGACGTAGCATGGGTTGAGTACCCGGACAGTAATTATATATGTATATATATATATGTAATATGACTACGGGTTCGAAGTTATATTACGGGTTACGACTAGCATAGTCGGGTAACTTTCGTGCGGTAGAGCGCGGGGATATGGTGTATGGGCACCCGGGTTAATTAAGGCAAATTTTGTGCGGTTAAGCGTGGGTATAGGGTGTATGGGCGCCCTCGCAAATTTTAAATGCATACTTGTGTAACGTATGGTTAGAAGCGGATGGGATAGATATAGCGGGGCTTGGAGGCACATGACTAGTAAGTAATATGTGAATATTGGAACACTAGGTTTATCTTAATTTCGAGGATGAAATTACTTTGTAAGGGGGGAAGTATGTAACACCCCGTATTTTTGTAGATTTAATATTTAATTAATTCGAGAATTTTATATTACTTGTGTGTTGTAATTTTAATTGAATTAATTATGGCAATATATATATATATATATATATATATATATTTAAATATTAATCGGGGAGTGACTGGTTAATGTTTAGGGAAATTTATTTACTAAGTAAATAGTAATAATTTAAATACGTCGTTTCGGGTATTAACGACGGGGTATGCATTTATCTCAGCCGGGAGTCGGTATAGACTAAATTCGGTGTGAGATAAGGATTTTTATAAATTAATTCGGATGCCAATTCTGAGTGCGCGGTTGAGTTCGGATGGGTCGAAATAGTCAGAAAAGAGTACCCGGGGGTAGTAATTGGGTCTCAAGATATTTTTGGGCATAACCGGGCCCACACGGGGTGAGTTGGGTCACTTTAATTAAGCCCGTTAGGTGAAAAACGGGATTAAGGGTTTTTAACCTAGTTGGGATATTAAGAAATGGCAGCCAACATAACTCTAAACCTAGGGTTTGAGAGGGGATTTGGGGGAAAGCAAATCAAGAGTAAATTGGAGGTTATTGGTGCCAAATTAAGGGGAATCAACAACGGATCAGACACTACGAACACTTACAGGCAAGTGGTTAACTGTTGTGATTTCTAAAAGTTTGATAATCAATTCATATCATAGTGATGTGTGTATGAAAATTCGTTTTGGGTGTGTCACCAAAATCTAAATTGGGTTTTTGTAAATTTATATACCTTAATGAGATTAAGGGGGAGATTAATCGTGTTTATGATTCTAGAATGTAGAGAACTGAATCAGATGTTAAAATCAGTAAGATTAGAGGGTTAATTACTGATAAAATGAATGAAATTCGTATTGGGGATTGAAAACCCGGATAATACCCAATTCGGGAAAAAGTAGGAAATCTTGAGATTTAATTCCAGATTGATGTTCTATAAGGTGCTTTGGTCCTATTCTTATGTAGAAATATGGTTGATTGGGCTTGGGTTAGTCCAGGGGAAAGAATGAAAGTTGGAGGTTTTCGTTAATGGTGGAACTGCCTATTGGAGAAGACGAAGTCAGGGACGATCGATCGATCGACCTAGGGGTTCGATCGATCGATAATTCGGAATTCTGGGCGATTCGCCCAGTTTGTATATAAGGGGAAAATTAATTAAAAGTTTAACTCCCAAATATTTATTTAGTGATAAATAAATATGAAACAAATATTCCTAGAAATTATGGGAGAAAGTAATTGGGACTAGGATGAAATTATGTGGGGCATTTAATGGATGAATTTGAGAGACTTCATTCCAAAATAGTGAGGTACGGATCAAGTGAGTGAATCCGGGTATACTGGTCATGCGACCTTAAGGTAGTGAATTAAGTTTAGAAATAAACTAAATTGTTTTGAGTCGGGATATAGACTCGGGGAATATTTAATTATGGACCAAGTGGGCGAGTCCGGGCATGTTGGTAATTATAGGTAAATATAATTGGGAAAATTATGGAAATAAATGGGTGACACATTGTGGGCGAAAAATGTGGGAAAAAATTATGAGATGTAAATTGGACCAAGTGAGCGAGTCCGGGTATGTTGGTTAAGTGACATCAAGGCATTAAATTAATTATCGAGAGAAAGTAATTAGTTTGGAGTCGGAAAATTGACTCGGGAAATGTTGAGGTACGGGCCAAGTGAGAGAGTCCGGGGATAATGGTTGGGTGACACCAAGTTATTAAATTAATGAATGTGTTAATTAATTTTGTTAGTGTCGGATTGTAGACTCGAGTAATATTAAATTAATAAGAGTGATAATTAATTTAATAAGAGTCGGATTGTAGACTCGGGTAATATTAAATTAATAAGAGTGATAATTAGTTTAATAAGAGTCGGATTGTAGACTCGGGTAGTATTAAATTAATAAGTGTATTAATTAATTTAATTAGAGTCGGTTTGTAGACTCGGGAAGGATTAAATTAACAAGGGTGTTAATTAATTTAATCAAAGTCAGTTTATAGACTCGGGTATGATTAAATTAATGGATGGGATAATTAGTTTAATCAGAATCGGATTGTAGACTCGTGAAGGGTACTTAGTAGTTAATGTGATAATTAATTATATTAGCGTCGGACCATAGACTCGGGAAGAGGATAAGTTATGAAGTGAGAAAATTAATTACATTGAGTCGAGCCACAGACTCAGGAAATTACAGGCAGTGTATGGGATGTTGAGTACATGGTAAAGTCGGGGTTATTAATATATATATACGGTGTAGTGATAGTATATATATATATATATATATATATATATATATATATATATATATATATATTATGAACCCCGGTTTTACCGTGTACTCAAAATCCCATACACTGTGTGTGTGTGTGTGTGTGTGTGTGTGTGTGTGTGTGTATTGTGTGTGACATTAAATTACAGGCAGTGTATGGGATTTTGAGTACACGGTAAAACCGGGGTTCATAATATATATATATATATATATATATATATATATATATATATATATATATATATATATATATATATACGGGTAGTGATAGTATATATATATGTGTATAAATTGTGTGTGATAGTAAATATCAGTGACTAGATATTTATTCAATTTAAATACTCTAATGCTATCAAGGGAGGTTGCGCAATGTGGGTGAATCCCCTAGCTTGAGGAGTAGGGCGAGTATATCCCCAGGTCATAGCGTCCGGTACATGGGTGAGGAGATTATCTCACTTTCAGGGAAGGAATATGACCGCCTCCACTTTGTTTACATTTTGATCCAAGTTACTGAGCGATTCTAACTTGGGGAATTTAGGTTTTGTCAGCACACCTAGTGAGATAGCATTCTAGAGGGAATCATCCGTTGAGGGTAAACTCGGAAGGATGGATACACGTATGATATATGTGTGGATGTTAGTAAAGGTACGTATAATATGGTAGTAAATATTATATGTAGGTGATAATACAGTGTGTGATGTATTTACCTTATATAACTCGGGTTACAGTTATATGCTGTTAATTAATGAGAAATTAATTAAGTTATTCATTTGTGGAAATAATACAGTCTGTGATGTATTTACTTTATATAACTTGTGAGACGGTTATATGCTACTATTGAAGAGTCATTAATTAAGTTAATTGTGAGATAACTTATAATTCAAGAAATTATTATACTCGGGTTAGAATAATATGGTAAGGGAAGGTTATACCAGGACTAGTTGGACGGGGTAGTACAACTAGGTGTGGTTAAGGTAACCGGTAGGTGTGCACAATAGTGGAGGGATGAGAATGTCCTCAAGGGAGTGCGACACTAACTTAAATATGAAGCGCATTCATGCATTTTAAATTACTGTAGTTAATTCACTTACTAAATATTTTCAAAATGTTTTGGGTTCTAACCCTTGCTATAAAAATATTTTCAAAACCTTTTAGGTGTCCAGCCACAGGGACGCCAGGATTGATATTCTATTCCAGGGACACGTAGCTGCGGCATATGTGGATGCTAGCAGAAGTTTGGAGTAGACGCATCTTTCATTCATTCCTAGAGTAGGAATCTTGTACTAGTTTCAGTTTTATTTAGGGCTATTCGCCCAGGCTTCTCGGTACAGTTTTCAGGTGTATTTATTCAGGTGTTGAATATTTGTATTGGATTATTTCCTTGGTGGCCGGTGATTTATTCGGCAAGTTGTGTAATTATAATTCAGTTATTTTTCATTCAGTTGTGTGAATGGTTTATATATTAATTCCGCATGTACTATTTTGTTTAATCAAAAAGTTAAAATTGGCACCAGCTTTTGGAATACCTAGGTGGTTAGTAAGTTTTGATAAGTTTTCGACAGTGATGCTAAGGATGATCCAACTGGGATTCCTGTTTTAATTTGGTATAGGACTGATCACCCGGTATTTTATTAGGCGGGGTGTCACAGCTGGCCCGGAGTAACTTGACCCTGATTTCCCTCTCTCTTGAAACACCTATTTTCTTTTTATTCCACTTTCCCACAAATGAAACAAGTACCCCGAAAAGGCTCCGAATTCATATTCCAATTTCGCTACCCTTGACGAACCTGTCTCTGGTTATCCTGTTGAAAATTGTTGCTCTGTTATCCTTGATTAGGCCTTTGTCTCTTCCATACTTGGTCATTGCGACCCTTGTTGTCTCCTCCCTGACTATCTGTTTCTTGCCTTTTTCCTAATTTCTTCTGATAACTAATTTTCTCCTACCAATGTAATATTGAGATATCCACTACTTGGACGTAAGCAGTGTATGCCGGATTTCCCAAAACCATTTGCCTAATGGGACAGGACAACCCTTTTGATGAAGCACTCTATCTTTTTCCTCTCAGTGTCTACCTCCTCTGGTAGAAACATAGATAAATTGGTCAACTCTTGTTCATACTCGACAATTGATTTTAAACCTTGCTCCAACTCTTGAAATTCTCTTTTCTTTGCAATCCTTATAGAATACGGGAAGTACTTGTTTTTTAACCTAATTTGAGACTCTGTATAACTCAATTGATCTCTCTCCTCTGGTGTGGTGGTGCTTTACCACCACAGTAAGGCATTTCCAGTCAACTTGAATGTAGCTAACATCTGTTTATCTACCTCCATGCAGTCCACCAATATTAAATGTTGCTCCATATACCTTCTCCATTGGTGAGCGGCCGTGGGTTCGGATCCTCCTGCAAAGGTAAAAGGATTCCCCTTAAAAAAGTTGGTCCTTACTCTATCCCAATTTGAGAGTGGTGTCCCTTGTTGTTGCGATTCCAACGTCACCCATCTCTGTCTCTCAATCTCAATACCAGCCGCTGTGGACTCTTGCACAATCACCTCTAGTGTCTTAGCATCCAAAATAAATTATCCCTGCCTCTCATGAAATGCAGGACCAAAAATGGACTCCTCTTTCCTACTACCAGCTCTCCTAGTGTTCTCCATCTGGAAAGATAGGAACAAACAACATCAGACTTAGAAAACTAAGAGTACAAATCGTCGAAAGGAATCAAAGATAAGTAATGCGGAAGATAAAATAAACAAATAACCTACAGAGACCTAAGACCATGCTCTGATACCATATGTCACACCCCGCTAAATTCTAGCATCAGCTGCCACCAAAACTGAGTCGGGTGCGAGTAAATTAAATAAAATCCTTCGCATGTGACAAATATGAGACATAAATTTTTTTAATCCACGAGATAAATAATTTGACCAATCCCAAATATTAATTACATCCAACTGATAGAGCACCAAAGAGAGATATAAAACCCATCACATGCAATCTCCTAATATCTCAATAAATAAATAATTAAAATTTAAGTGAAATCTCAAAACAACTTTAGAGCCGAACGACATAATATAACTCAAATGTAGCCTCATAAAAATACGACGGAATAGGAGAAGAAAAATCTAACTACTAAAGCAATAAAAATAGCTCCAGTTGTGTCTCCAAAAGATCTCCAATAAATCTTATGCAGCTACTCCGAATTAATTCCTGAAAACATTAGTCAACGCATGTGTCAGAACCAAAGCCCTGAGCATGAATACCAGCTACTCCTCTCAATTAGGGTCCTTGAACCCAGACAAAAGTGTTATATATATCAACCATAACAATGGAATATTTTAATTAAAAAGATAATTAATTGCCAAAAACAAATTACTAACTACCCGAAAGGTTTCTTTAAAATACGCCACACTAATATTATTTAAATTTCCCTGCATTCCCAACAATGTTAAATTTAATTAAATGAACCACAAAGATGATTTAACAAGATACACTTTACCTTGTCAAAGGTGCCGTCTGACCCATTTTAAACTGTTGGCCCCAGCGATATGACAAGGTTCCACCCACACACCGGACCCCTTGTCAAGGCCATCATCTGATCCATTTTATCAAGTGATCCTCGCGATATGACAAGGTGCCACACAGATACGACATAAATCGTCCTCTGACCCGTTTAAACTGTCATCCCCGACACATTATGTCGCCAATAAATTTTAATACCCGTTTTAGTCCTGCAGTATGAATTTCCAAAATTTCTCAGACTCATTATTCAAATTTAAGTTCCCCCACCCTTAAAAGCGATTTGAAAATCCTCAAAATACCCCTTAGTTCCAACTAAGAGTTCCCAAATACAAATTCGTCCTATCCTAAGTATATGATGACTATAAAAATTTCACTCCACCTACACACCAATACTAGGCTAAAGTAGGTATGGTATAATGTAGAAATTTATCCCCCATCCTAAATTATATAACCCGCATAGACTCACACTAACTAGTCCTATACCTAGAAAGAATAAATCGCAACTAAGGCCTACTTACTAGTCCCATACCTAGAAAGTATGCTATACGTAGGGTGAAAATAAATTCCTACATTACCCAACGTCCCCGAGATATCAAAATTATAATAAATACATAAAGTGGCACAAATAACAATTTATAAGAATATTCCTAACAACATTAAATTCCTCATTTGCTTAATTTAATTAAATAGTTAAAATCAAGGACACGTAAATATTGCGATTTTTAGAATAACAACTACTTGAAAGTCCTATCATGATTATTATTTCCCAACACAAGTAACCCAATAAATCTAGGATTTTCGTCTGAAATAACAAAATTTACTTTCAAAGGGCTCCTCTACATGCGCATGTCCATAACATAGTATTACGTAATATTAATATTTCATGCAAAATAGTCCCAATATTTCTTTCTTTAAGAATTATATTCATGAGTTGTTTTAGAAATCATGAATTTAATGGAGGCTACAATAAATGAATATAACACTAAGGGAAAAGAATAGAATAAACATTCCTGTGATTAGATGTAGAAACACTGATTAGAGATTTGAGTACCTCTCGAAAATGGATCAGAGACTCCTCTTGAATGAACTTGGGACAGATTAGTTTATGCCTTAAAAACTAAGCTTAAAAAGTGGTTTTAATAGATGCTAGGGTTTGGAGATGGGAGATGATGGAAAAATACAGAGTCTGTTGTTCAATGGTTTATTGAACATGTGTTTGAAAAACCTAGCCCCGAAGTCCATTTATATAATTAGGTTAAAGAGTTTTAAAATCATAAAATTCGTCAATATAGAAACCTACTACGCACAAGATCTGAAGGGGTCGATAGATCGACCCCCTGGAGTCGATCGATCGATCACTCAGTAATTTTGATTCTGCCGACTTAAAAAATTTTAAGGGATAAAATTTAAATATTATTTAAAATTTTGTTTTAACTCTGATTTTTAAAATGATTGAAAATCTCGTCTTTAAAAATAATTCTCAACATTTTTAAGCTGGAAAAATAATTAAATAAAAAACTTTATTTCCCTCCACTTTCTAGAAGATAAATTTAAAATACCCAAAAATTACGCGGGTTGTTATATACATCCCCAGTAGCAAGAGAATTTCGTCCTCGAAATTTAGCAAACTAAAAGCGCAAACTAAACTAAAGTTCACACGAGTCCACCATATCGTTCTATAATTAGGTGCCCATACACCTTATCATACCCAAGAAAAAATACGAATATTATTCATATAACATCTACATACATACGTATAAAAAATATTACGTATCGATCCTCTACTAGCCACATCGTGTCTCCTGTGGTGCCTGCTCCTCTCGAGGCTGAAGTAGGTCGTACCTCCCATAACCAGTGTTGGTTAGTGCTCCATCCACTCCCTGTGCACCAGATGCTGCCGGCGCTCCTGACCCTCCCTGAAAACTTATCTCCGCCAGTGCTACTAGCGCTCCCCGCACTTCGGGCACTACTGATGCTGGAGGCCCTTGGCCTTTCTGGCCCGGAGTAACTTGACCCTGATTTCCCTCTCTCTTGAAACACCTATTTGCTTTGCGTTCCACTTTCCCACAAATGAAACAACTACCCTGAAAAGGCTCCGAATTCATATTCCAATTTCGCTCCCCCTGACGGCTCTGTCTGTGGTTATCCTGTTGAACATTGTTGCTCTGTTGTCATTGATTAGGCCTTCGTCTCTTCCATGCTTGGTCATTGAGACCCTTGTTGTCTCCTCCCTGACTATTTATTTCTTGCCATTTTCCCAATATCTTCTCATAACTAATTTTCTCCTACCAACGTAACTCTGCAACATCCACTACTTGGGCGTAAGCAGTGTATGCTGGATTTCTAAAAACCATTTGCCTAATGGGACAGGACAACCCTTTGATGAAGCACTTCATCTTTTTCCTCTCAGTGTCTACCTCCTCTGGTACAAACATTGATAAATTGGTGAACTCTTATTCATACTTGACAATTGATTTTGAACTTTGCCCCAACTCTAGAAATTCTCTTTTCTTGGCACTCCTTATAGCATACGGGAAGTACTTGTTGTTGAACCAAATTTGAAACTCTTCATAA
This sequence comes from Sambucus nigra, assembly GCA_949130495.1. Lineage (NCBI taxonomy): Eukaryota > Viridiplantae > Streptophyta > Magnoliopsida > Dipsacales > Adoxaceae > Sambucus > Sambucus nigra. Next base: position 217,422,446 of record OX422213.1, read on the forward strand.
CTCAATTAATCTCGAACTTCTGGTGTGGTGGTGCTTTCCCACCACTGTAAGGCATTCCCAGTCAACTTGAATGTAGCTAACATCTATTTATGCACCTCCTTGCAATCCATCAATCTCAAATGTTTCTCCATATCCCTTCTCCATTGGTGAGCAACCGTGGGGTCGGATCCTCCTGCAAATGTAGAAGGATTCAACTTGAAGAAGTTGGTACTTACTATATCCCAATTTGAGACGGGTGTCCCTTGTTGTTGCGGTTCTAACGTCACCCATCTCCGTCTCCCAATATCAATACCAGCCACTGTGGCCTCTAGCACAATTGCCGCTAGTGCCTTGGCATCCAAAATAAATTATCCTTGTCTCTCAAGAAATGCAGAACCAGAAATGGACTCCTCTTTCCTATTACCAGCTCTTCTAGTGTTCTCCATCTGGAAAGATAGGAACAAACAACATTAGACTTAGAAAACTAAGAGTACAAATCATCAAAAGGAATCAAAGACAAGTAATGCGGAAAATAAAATGGACACATAACCTACGAGACCTAAGACCATGCTCTGATACCATTTGTCACACCCCGCTAAATTCTGGCGTCAGCTGTCACCAAAACTGAGTCGGGTGCGAGTAAATTAAATAAAATCCATCGCATGTGACAAATATGAGACATAAATTTTTTTAATCCATGAGATAAATAATTTGACCAATACCAAATATTAATAACATCCAACTGATAGAGCACCAAAGAGCGATATAAAACCCATCACATGAAATCTCCAAATATCTCAATAAATAAAAAATTAAAATTTAACTGAAATCTCAAAACAACTTTGGAGCCAAATGACCCAATATAACTCAAATGTATCCTCATGAAAATACGACGAAATAGGAGAAGAAAAAATCTAACTACTAAAGGAATAAAAATAGCTCCAGCAGCGTCTCCAAAAGATCTCCAATAAATCCTATGCATCTACTCCGAATTAATTCCTGAAAAGATTAGTCAACGCATGTGTCAGAGCCAAAACCCCGAGAATGAATACCGGCTACTCCTCTCAATTAGGGTCCTTGAACCCAGACAATAGTGTTATATATTTCAACCATAATAATGGAATATTTTAATTAAAAAGATAATTAATTATCAAAAATAAATTACTAACTACCCGCAAGGTTTATTTAAAATATGCCACACCAATATTATTTTAATTAACTTGCATTCCCAACAATATTAAATTTAATTAAATTAACCACGAAGATGATTTACCAAGATACACTTCCCCTTGTCAAAGCCATCGTTTGACCCGTTTTAAACTGTCGGCCCTCGCGATATGACAAGGTTCCACCCATACACCCGTTCCCTTATCAAGGCCGCCGTCTGATCCGTTTTAATCTTGCGATCCTCGTGATATGACAAAGTTCCACACACGATACGACATAAACCATCCTCTGACCCATTCAAACTATCGGCACCGACACATTATGTTGCCAATAAATTTTAATACCCGTTTTAGTACTGCGGTATGAATTTCCAAAATTTCTCAGACTCATTATTCAAATTTAATTTCCCCCACCCTTAAAAGCGATGTGAAAATCCTCAAAATACCCCTTAGTCCCAACTAAGAGTTCCCAAACAAAAATTCGTCCAATCCTAAGTATAGGATGACTATAAAAATTTCACTCCACCTAGACACCAATCCTAGGCTAACGTAGAGACAGTATAATGAGAAATTCAGCCCCCACCCCAAATTGTATAACCCGCATAGACTCACACTAACTAGTCCCATACCTAGAAATCATAAATCGCTACTAAGGCCTACTTACTAGTCCCATACCTAGCAAGTATGCTATAAGCATGGTGAAAACAAATTCCTACATTACCCAACGTCCATGAGATATCAAAATTATAATAATTCCAAAAAGTGGCACAATTAATAATTTATAACAATACTCCTAACAACATTAAATTCCCCATTTGCTTAATTTAATTAAATAGTTGAAATCAAGGACACATAAATATTGCGATTTTTAGAATAAAAACTACATGCAAGTCCTATCATGATTGTTATTTTCCAACACAGGTAACCAAATCAATCTACGGTTTTCTCGTGAAATAACAAAAATTTACTTTCTAAGGGCTCCTCTACATGTGCATGCCCGTTACATGTTCGGCGACCCAAACACTACCCAAAGAACAACAAGGCTATGAGTATTAGGTAATATTAATATTTCATGCAAAATAGTCCCAATATTTATTTCTTTAAGAATTATGTTCATGAGTTATTTTAGAAAGCAGGATTTTAATGAAGGCTACAATCAAGACATATAACACTAAGGGAAAAGAATAGGATAAACATGCTTATGACTAGATGTAGAAAAACTGATTATAGATTTGAGTTCCTCTCGAACATGGATCAGAGACTCCTCTTGAATAAACTTGGGAAAGATTAGTTTATGCCTTTAAAAGTGAGCTTAAAAAGTGATTTTAGTGGAGGCTAGGGTTTGGAGATGAAAGATGACGGAAAAATAGAGTGTCTGCTGTTTAAGGGTTTGTAGAATATGTGTTTCAAAAACCTAGCTCGAAGTCCATTTATATAATTAGGTTGAAGAGTTTTAAAATCATAAAATTCGTCAATACATAAACCTACTGCGCACGAAATCTGAAGGGGTCGATCGATCGACCCCCTGGAGTCGATCGATCGATCACTCAGTAATTTTGATTCTGCCGACTTAAAAAATATCAAGGGATAAACTTTAAAAATCATTTTAAATTTCATTTTAACTCTGATTTTGAAACTGATTGAAAATGTCATCTTTAAAAATAATTATCAACATTTTTAAGCAAGAAAAATAATTAAATAAAAAACTTTATTTTCTGCCATTTTCTAGAAATTAAATTTAAAATACCCCAAAATTACGCGGGTTGTTACAAAAGGTTTCCACCCACTGAGTTAAGTTTAAGGAATTGCACCACCCAGTCCTCCATTTTTTCTCTTAGTACAGACAATACCAACTCTCCCCCCCGAGCTGCCTCCGCTAGCGCCTGTGGATCAGATTGTTGTAAAAAGAAAGAAAGCCTCCCAAAACTTTGTTTAAGCCGATGTTGCCCCTATTCCTTCGAGGCCAGTTGGAAGGACAAGGTCTCCTCGCGTTGCCACATCGGGCACAACAGTTAGGGCAACTTGAAAAGCGCCTTTGAAGAAGCTCAAAAATGTTTCGCGGCCTTTCGTAGCCTATACTCATGACCCAAAGATTACCGAAGATCTGAGCCAGATGATGGATCATCTTTGCCAAATTTGGGAACATTTTAGTGAACAATACAGAGTTTTCATGTCAGCCGAGTGTAACAACCCACCCGCCCGGGGAGAGCAAACGGAGTGCTACTATCGATAAAACTAAACTAATCCACAAATAATAAGGTATAGAGCATCTAAATCCCACAATAAAACAAGAAACCACTATTCTCATCTTCAAATTAATACAACAAATCTCTCGAAATAATTACAACAATCCAACTATCTCGAAAATAAAATAAATCTCCAAATGCTCTATACATCAAAATAAATACAAGTCTTCTCATCTTGTATTAAAAATTCTTCCCAAATAATCCTCGCTAAAATCATCCCAATTGGTCCATAGCACTCAAATTCGTGCTCACCTGCCAACTAAGAAAAAGATGGGGAAGTACACAATACGAGAGGAATATGCTCAACAAAGATGTTAGCGATGAACAAAGCGCAACAATATGACTACGAATACTCAAATCAAATAATGCAAATCTCAATAGCATTTTATCAATAAATTTCTCAACAAAACATTAACCGGAGTCACCAGGCCTCACCATACCGCGCCATACTTTATCAAGTAGCCGGAAAAGGAGTCTTGGCGGGTGCCCAATATCAGTGCCATATTAAAATCTCATGACAGCGTGCATGAATAATACCTCGTGAATGAAAATAATTCCAACAATTATTTTTCCAGATTTCCGAGAATTTAACAATTCAAAATATGAGTTCAATTAACAAGAATTCAACGGAATAAACACTCGCGAGATTTCAGGAGCATATTGTGTAAAACTCCATACCTCAAAATCATCAAATGAATCATCGCATAATTCAGCCTCAAAATCTAATCACACCATCACCTTCTTCTCGCGAAAATAATCAAAATAAGCTTTCTAATCTAAGGTTGAAATCTTGAATAGGTTTGGGGCTATGGTTTGTAGATGAAAGGGAGTAATTTTGGAGAGGTCTTCTGGTTGAAAAGTTTGAGAAAAAGTGATTTGAAAAGTCAAGCCACAAATTAGTTGATATATTAAGGATTAAGAGTTTGATTAAGAAAAGAGTTCTAATCAGATACAAACACTAAAATTTTTATTCCGGACGATCGGAGGGTTGGAATCGCTTGAAATTTTAGTATGTTGTAGCGAACGGCGAGACAGGAATTCTGACAAAAATTCAGCTTGATCGGACGGTCGAATTTCTAAAAATATTATTTTTACTAGAGAGTTTTATGTTCCGAGGACTCTTAAAGAGTTTTATGTTTTGAGGACTCTTCTAAATAATAAAAATTCAATTAAAACTCCATTTTAATTCCGATTTCGAAATCGTTTGAAATTCTCGCGTTTAAAAATAATAACCAACATATTTGAGCAATACAAATAATTTTATCTCAAAATTTATTTTTCCTCTTAATTTCGAAAACACCCCAAAAATTACGCGGGTTGTTACACTTCCCCACTAATAATGGAATTTCGCCCTCGAAATTCGTCGAATACCTAACACTCAAAAATCAGGCCAACAATTTCCAAAAATAATCTCGTCTCCAAAATAATTTCCTCACATCTAATCTAGATGCTTAATACGAAACAATACTCTAAAACTTCTATCTCCAAAATACGCGCCACAAAAACGCAAAAGACCCAAAACCCAAGACCCGAGGGTGGTCGTATACCTAAGCTCTGATACCATTCTGTAACACCCCGCCCGCCCGGGGAGAGCGAACTGAGCGCTACTATCGATAAAACTAAACTAATCCACAAATAATAAGGTATAGAGCATCTAAATCCCACAATAAAACAAGAAACCACTATTCTCATCTTCAAATTAATACAACAAATCTCTCGAAATAATTACAACAATCCAACAATCTCGAAAATAAAATAAATCTCCAAATGCTCTATACATCAAAATAAATACAAGTCTTCTCATCTTGTATTAAAAATTCTTCCCAAATAATCCTCGCTAAAATCATCCCAATTGGTCCATAGCTTTTAAATCCGTGCTCACCTGCCAACTAAGAAAAAGATGGGGAAGTACACAATACGAGAGGAATATGCTCAACAAAGATGTTAGCGATGAACAAAGCGCAACAATATGACTACGAATACTCAAATCAAATAATGCAAATCTCAATAGCATTTTATCAATAAATTTCTCAACAACACATTAACCGGAGTCACCAGGCCTCACCATACTTTATCAAGTAGCCGGAAAAGGAGTCTTGGCGGGTGCCCAATATTAGTGCCATATTAAAATCTCATGACAGTGTGCATGAATAATACCTCATGAATGAAAATAATTCCAACAATTATTTTTCCAGATTTCCAAGAATTTAACAATTCAAAATATGAGTTCAATTAACAAGAATTCAACGGAATAAACACACGCGAGATTTTAGGGGCATATTGTGTAAAACCCCATACCTCAAAATCATCAAATGAATCATCGCATAATTCAGCCTCAAAATCTAATCACACCATCACGTTCTTCTCGCGAAAATAATCAAATCTCGTTCTAGCCCAAACTCGAGAAAACACCAAATAAGCTTTCTAATCTAAGGTTGAAATCTTGAATAGGTTTGGGGCTATGGTTTGTAGATGAAAGGGAGTAATTTTGGAGAGGTCTTCTGGTTGAAAAGTTTGAGAAAAAGTGATTTGAAAAGTCAAGCCACAAATTAGTTGATATATAAAGGATTAAGAGTTTGATTAAGAAAAGAGTTCTAATCAGATACAAACACTAAAAATTTTATTCCGGACGATCGGAGGGTTGGAATCGCTTGAAATTTTAGTATGTTGTAGCGAACGGCGAGACAGGAATTCTGACAAAAATTCAGCTTGATCGGACGGTCGAATTTCTAAAAATATTATTTTTACAAGAGAGTTTTATGTTCCGAGGACTCTTAAAGAGTTTTATGTTTTGAGGACTCTTCTAAATAATAAAAATTCAATTAAAACTCCATTTTAATTTCGATTTCTAAATCGTTTGAAATTCTCGCCTTTAAAAATAATAACCAACATATTTGAGCAATACAAATAATTTTATCTCAAAATTTATTTTTCCTCTTAATTTCGAAAATACCGCAAAAATTACGCGGGTTGTTACACTTCCCCACTAACAATGGAATTTCTCCCTCGAAATTCGTCGAATACCTAACACTCAAAAATCAGGCCAACAATTTCCAAAAATAATCTCGTCTCCAAAATAATTTCCTCACATCTAATCTAGATGCTTAATACGAAACAATACTCTAAAACTTCTATCTCCAAAATACGCGCCACAAAAACGCAACAGACCCAAAACCCAAGACCCGAGGGTGGTCGTATACCTAAGCTCTGATACCATTCTGTAACACCCCGCCCGCTCGGGGAGAGCGAACTGAGCGCTACTATCGATAAAACTAAACTAATCCACAAATAATAAGGTATAGAGCATCTAAATCCCACAATAAAACAAGAAACCGCTATTCTCATCTTCAAATTAATACAACAAATCTCTCGAAATAATTACAACAATCCAACTATCTCGAAAATAAAATAAATCTCCAAATGCTCTATACATCAAAATAAATACAAGTCTTCTCATCTTGTATTAAAAATTCTTCCCAAATAATCCTCGCTAAAATCATCCCAATTGGTCCATAGCTTTTAAATCCGTGCTCACCTGCCAACTAAGAAAAAGATGGGGAAGTACACAATACGAGAGGAATATGCTCAACAAAGATGTTAGCGATGAACAAAGCGCAACAATATGACTACGAATACTCAAATCAAATAATGCAAATCTCAATAGCATTTTATCAATAAATTTCTCAACAAAACATTAACCGGAGTCACCAGGCCTCACCATACTTTATCAATTAGCCGGAAAAGGAGTCTTGGCGGGTGCCAAATATCAGTGCCATATTAAAATCTCATGACAGCGTGCATGAATAATACCTCATGAATGAAAATAATTCCAACAATTATTTTTCCAGATTTCCAAGAATTTAACAATTCAAAATATGAGTTCAATTAACAAGAATTCAACGGAATAAACACTCGCGAGATTTTAGGGGCATATTGTGTAAAACCCCATACCTCAAAATCATCAAATGAATCATCGCATAATTCAGCCTCAAAATCTAATCACACCATCACGTTCTTCTCGCGAAAATAATCAAATCTCGTTCTAGCCCAAACTCGAGAAAACACCAAATAAGCTTTCTAATCTAAGGTTGAAATCTTGAATAGGTTTGGGGCTATGGTTTGTAGATGAAAGGGAGTAATTTTGGAGAGGTCTTCTGGTTGAAAAGTTTGAGAAAAAGTGATTTGAAAAGTCAAGCCACAAATTAGTTGATATATAAAGGATTAAGAGTTTGATTAAGAAAAGAGTTCTAATCAGATACAAACACTAAAAATTTTATTCCGGACGATCGGAGGGTTGGAATCGCTTAAAATTTTAATATGTTGTAGCGAACGGCGAGACAGGACTTCGGACAAAAATTCAGCTTGATCGGACGGTCGAATTTCTAAAAATATTATTTTTACAAGAGAGTTTTATGTTCCGAGGACTCTTAAAGAGTTTTATGTTTTGAGGACTCTTCTAAATAATAAAAATTCAATTAAAACTCCATTTTAATTTCGATTTCTAAATCGTTTGAAATTCTCGCCTTTAAAAATAATAACCAACATATTTGAGCAATACAAATAATTTTATCTCAAAATTTATTTTTCCTCTTAATTTCGAAAATACCGCAAAAATTACGCGGGTTGTTACACTTCCCCACTAACAATGGAATTTCTCCCTCGAAATTCGTTGAATACCTAACACTCAAAAATCAGGCCAACAATTTCCAAAAATAATCTCGTCTCCAAAATAATTTCCTCACATCTAATCTAGATGCTTAATACGAAACAATACTCTAAAACTTCTATCTCCAAAATACGCGCCACAAAAACGCAACAGACCCAAAACCCAAGACCCGAGGGTGGTCGTATACCTAAGCTCTGATACCATTCTGTAACACCCCGCCCGCTCGGGGAGAGCGAACGGAGCGCTACTATCGATAAAACTAAACTAATCCACAAATAATAAGGTATAGAGCATCTAAATCCCACAATAAAACAAGAAACCGCTATTCTCATCTTCAAATTAATACAACAAATCTCTCGAAATAATTACAACAATCCAACTATCTCGAAAATAAAATAAATCTCCAAATGCTCTATACATCAAAATAAATACAAGTCTTCTCATCTTGTATTAAAAATTCTTCCCAAATAATCCTCGCTAAAATCATCCCAATTGGTCCATAGCACTCAAATCCGTGCTCACCTGCCAACTAAGAAAAAGATGGGGAAGTACACAATACGAGAGGAATATGCTCAACAAAGATGTTAGCGATGAACAAAGCGCAACAATACGACTACGAATACTCAAATCAAATAATGCAAATCTCAATAGCATTTTATCAATAAATTTCTCAACAAAACATTAACCGGAGTCACCAGGCCTCACCATACCGCGCCATACTTTATCAAGTAGCCGGAAAAGGAGTCTTGGCGGGTGCCCAATATCAGTCCCCTATTAAAATCTCATGACAGCGTGCATGAATAATACCTCATGAATGAAAATAATTCCAACAATTATTTTTCCAGATTTCCGAGAATTTAACAATTCAAAATATGAGTTCAATTAACAAGAATTCAACGGAATAAACACTCGCGAGATTTCAGGAGCATATTGTGTAAAACCCCATACCTCAAAATCATCAAATGAATCATCGCATAATTCAGCCTCAAAATCTAATCACACCATCACGTTCTTCTCGCGAAAATAATCAAATCTCGTTCTAGCCCAAACTCGAGAAAACACCAAATAAGCTTTCTAATCTAAGGTTGAAATCTTGAATAGGTTTGGGGCTATGGTTTGTAGATGAAAGGGAGTAATTTTGGAGAGGTCTTCTGGTTGAAAAGTTTGAGAAAAAGTGATTTGAAAAGACAAGCCACGAATTAGTTGATATATAAAGGATTAAGAGTTTGATTAAGAAAAGAGTTCTAATCAGATACAAACACTAATTTTTTTTTTCCGGACGTTGGGATTGTTGGAATCGCTTGAAATTTTAACATGTTGTAGCGAACGGCGAGACAGGACTTCTGACAAAAATTTAGCTTGATCGGACGGTCGGATTTCTAAAAATATTATTTTTACTAGAGAGTTTTATGTTCCGAGGACTCTTAAAGAATTTTATGTTTTGAGGACTCTTCTAAATAATAAAAATTCAATTAAAACTCCATTTTAATTCCGATTTCGAAATCGTTTGAAATTCTCGCCTTTAAAAATAATAACCAACATAGTTGAGCAATACAAATAATTTTATCTCAAAATTTATTTTTCCTCTTAATTTCGAAAATACCCCAAAAATTACGCGGGTTGTTACACTTCCCCACTAACAATGGAATTTCGCCCTCGAAATTCGCCGAATACCTAACACTCAAAAATCAGGCCAACAATTTCAAAAAATAATCTTGTCTCCAAAATAATTTCCTCACATCTAATCTAGATGCATAATACGAAACAATACTCTAAAATTTTTATCTCCAAAATACGCGCCACAAAAATGCAACAGACCCAAAACCCAAGCCCCGAGGGTGGTCGTATACCTAAGCTCTGATGCCATTCTGTAACACCCCGCCCGCCCGGGGAGAGCGAATGGAGCGCTACTATCGATAAAACTAAACTAATCCACAAATAATAAGGTATAGAGCATCTAAATCCCACAATAAAACAAGAAACCACTATTGTCATCTTCAAATTAATACAACAAATCTCTTGAAATAATTACAACAATCCAACTATCTCGAAAATAAAATAAATCTCCAAATGCTCTATACATCAAAATAAATACAAGTCTTCTCATCTTGTATTAAAAATTCTTCCCAAATAATCCTCGCTAAAATCATCCCAATTGGTCCATAGCACTCAAATCCGTGCTCACCTGCCAACTAAGAAAAAGATGGGGAAGTACACAATACGAGATTATTATGCTCAACAAAGATGTTAGCGATGAACAAAGCGCAACAATACGACTACAAATACTCAAATCAAATAATGAAAATCTCAATAGCATTTTATCAATAAATTTCTCAACAACACATTAACCGGAGTCACCAGGCCTCACCATACCGCGCCATACTTTATCAAGTAGCCGGAAAAGGAGTCTTGGCGGGTGCCCAATATCAGTGCCATATTAAAATGTCATGACAGCGTGCATGAATAATACCTCATGAATGAAAATAATTCCAACAATTATTTTTCCAGATTTTAAAGAATTTAACAATTCAAAATATGAGTTCAATTAACAAGAATTCAACGGAATAAACACTCGCGAGATTTCAAGAGCATATTGTGTAAAACCCCATACCTCAAAATCATCAAATGAATCATCGCATAATTCAGCCTCAAAATCTAATCACACCATCACGTTCTTCTCGCGAAAATAATCAAATCTCGTTCTAGCCCAAACTCGAGAAAACACCAAATAAGCTTTCTAATCTAAGGTTGAAATCTTGAATAGGTTTGGGGCTATGGTTTGTAGATGAAAGGGAGTAATTTTGGAGAGGTCTTCTGGTTGAAAAGTTTGAGAAAAAGTGATTTGAAAAGCCAAGCCACAAATTAGTTGATATATAAAGGATTAAGAGTTTGATTAAGAAAAGAGTTCTAATCAGATACAAACACTAAAAAAAAAATTCCGGACGATCGGATTGTTGGAATCGCTTGAAATTTTAGTATGTTGTAGCGAACGGCGAGACAGGACTTCTGACAAAAATTCAGCTTGATCGGACGGTCGGATTTCTAAAAATATTATTTTTACTAGAGAGTTTTATGTTCCGAGGACTCTTAAAGAATTTTATGTTTTGAGGACTCTTCTAAATAATAAAAATTCAATTAAAACTCCATTTTAATTCCGATTTCGAAATCGTTTGAAATTCTCGCCTTTAAAAATAATAACCAACATAGTTGAGCAATACAAATAATTTTATCTCAAAATTTATTTTTCCTCTTAATTTCGAAAATACCCCAAAAATTACGCGGGTTGTTACACTTCCCCACTAACAATGGAATTTCGCCCTCGAAATTCGCCGAATACCTAAACACTCAAAAATCAGGCCAACAATTTCAAAAAATAATCTCGTCTCCAAAATAATTTCCTCACATCTAATCTAGATGCATAATACGAAACAATACTCTAAAATTTTTATCTCCAAAATACGCACCACAAAAATGTAACAGACCCAAAACCCAAGACCCGAGGGTGGTCGTATACCTAAGCTCTGATGCCATTCTGTAACACCCCGCCCGCCCGGGGAGAGCGAACGGAGCGCTACTATCGATAAAACTAAACTAATCCACAAATAATAAGGTATAGAGCATCTAAATCCCACAATAAAACAAGAAACCACTATTCTCATCTTCAAATTAATACAACAAATCTCTTGAAATAATTACAACAATCCAACTATCTCGAAAATAAAATAAATCTCCAATTGCTCTATACATCAAAATAAATACAAGTCTTCTCATCTTGTATTAAAAATTCTTCCCAAATAATCCTCGCTAAAATCATCCCAATTGGTCCATAGCACTCAAATCCGTGCTCACCTGCCAACTAAGAAAAAGATGGGGAAGTACACAATACGAGAGGATTATGCTCAACAAAGATGTTAGCGATGAACAAAGCGCAACAATACGACTACGAATACTCAAATCAAATAATGCAAATCTCAATAGCATTTTATCAATAAATTTCTCAACAACACATTAACCGGAGTCACCAGGCCTCACCATACTTTATCAAGTAGCCGGAAAAGGAGTCTTGGCGGGTGCCCAATATCAGTGCCATATTAAAATGTCATGACAGCGTGCATGAATAATACCTCATGAATGAAAATAATTCCAACAATTATTTTTCCAGATTTCCAAGAATTTAACAATTCAAAATATGAGTTCAATTAACAAGAATTCAACGGAATAAACACTCGCGAGATTTCAAGAGCATATTGTGTAAAACCCCATACCTCAAAATCATCAAATGAATCATCGCATAATTCAGCCTCAAAATCTAATCACACCATCACGTTCTTCTCGCGAAAATAATCAAATCTCGTTCTAGCCCAAACTCGAGAAAACACCAAATAAGCTTTCTAATCTAAGGTTGAAATCTTGAATAGGTTTGGGGCTATGGTTTGTAGATGAAAGGGAGTAATTTTGGAGAGGTCTTCTGGTTGAAAAGTTTGAGAAAAAGTGATTTGAAAAGCCAAGCCACGAATTAGTTGATATATAAAGGATTAAGAGTTTGATTAAGAAAAGAGTTCTAATCAGATACAAACACTAAATTTTTTTTTTCCGGACGATCGGATTGTTGGAATCGCTTGAAATTTTAGTATGTTGTAGCGAACGGCGAGACAGGACTTTTGACAAAAATTCAGCTTGATCGGACGGTCGGATTTCTAAAAATATTATTTTTACTAGAGAGTTTTATGTTCCGAGGACTCTTAAAGAATTTTATGTTTTGAGGACTCTTCTAAATAATAAAAATTCAATTAAAACTCCATTTTAATTCCGATTTCGAAATCGTTTGAAATTCTCGCCTTTAAAAATAATAACCAACATAGTTGAGCAATACAAATAATTTTATCTCAAAATTTACTTTTCCTCTTAATTTCGAAAATACTCCAAAAATTACGCGGGTTGTTACACTGAGATGTCTACTCATGGATTTTCTTATGACCCTCAATCTGCTGGGGGTAGTAAGAAGAGTAAAATGATTAGCCCACGCAATCTTGTGATGGAGGAGTCGAGTGAGTCCAGTGAGGATAAGTTGCTTGAGGAGCACGTGTCTGGTGGTGATGTTCGTGATAAAGATGAGGAAAAAGATAAGGAAGCCGAAGAAGAAGAAGAAGAAGAAGAAGAAGAAGAAGAAGAAGAAGAAGAAGAAGAAGAAGAAGAGACTTCGTTGGTGTGGAGGCATAGATTGAGGATGATGATTTCTTCTTCAAAACCTGCCTCACCTCCTTAAGATTATGAGATTGCAGAGGATGTGTTAGAGGGAGAGGTAAGTCCCTTAATCTCACTTACTCTAAATATATTCTTCCTTATTTTCCTTTTATACTGATAATCCCATGTTGCTTTAACGTGCGAGGTGATGCGCACGATGGGGTTGGATAGGATCGTCCCTTCGAGAGAGCTTCCCCTACTACTTTATAGGTATTCTCCCATTTCCATTAGGGGCAATTATATTTGATACTTCATCCGAGTCTAGTAGCGGCTATTCTCCTGATCCCTCTTTTTTCGCGAGCAGGCTAGCCTTGAGAAGGATGCTCCTAGTATGAGATCTACTGAGAATATACCCAAGTCCCATATACTTGTGGTGAGTTTATTTTCTTATTTGATCTGTTTTTGCTCTTTCAACTTATTATTATAACTTTTAACTTCTTCATTACAGGCCCCCGAACTTGTTCAAACTACTCCTTCAGTCCACCTTCCTTTGAATGACCAAATACTTTTATCTGTGTTTGGGACTTCCATTCTGAACTAAGAAGGTGCTGAGCTTGTTGTAGCTGTCCAAGGTGAGGGCGAACCACAACGTGTGGTTAAGGCAATGGAGGATAGTAGGCTGAAGCAAGTTGCTAAAATTGGGGGGGATGTGATTGCCCCTCAAAGTTAGTGAGTATTGATAGCTGAGGAAGAAGATGTGGTTCAGATGACCACTCACGAATTTGCTGACGAGCGGCTTCCCGAGGTACTTCCAATCTTCCATATATTTATTGCATATAAATTTGTTAATTTTGTCAAGTAGTATTGGGCTTTGAGCTCAAAATTTCCCATAATCGAGGGTCAGCAAGCTTAGTAATGTAGGACTTTAAAAAAATCTCCCATAACCGAGGGTCAGGCAGGCCTAGTCTTATAGGCATAATCTCCCATAACCGAGGGTCAGGCGGGCCTAGTCTTATAGGCATACTCTCCCATAACTGAGGTTCAGGCGAACTAGTAATGTAGGACTTTAAGATTAAAATCTCTCATAACCAAGGGTCAGGCGGGCCTAGACTTATAGGCATAATCTCCCATAATCAAGGGTCAGGCGAGCCTAGTAATGTAGGACTTTAAGATTAAAATCTCCCATAACCGAGGGTCGGGCGGGCCTAGTCTTATAGGCATAATCTCCCATAACCGAGGGTTAGGCGAACCTAGTAATGTAGGACTTTAAGACTAAAATCTCCCATAATCGAGGGTCAGGCGGGTATAGTCTTATTGGCACAATCTCCCATAACCGAGGGTCAGGCTAGCCTAGTCTTAGGCATAATCTCTATGTTAGCAAGATATTTTATACATGCTTTCCTCATTTTTATTTATTACTTTAGTTGTTTGTTGTATTTCAGGTGGAGGTCGATCAACCTGTGGCCCATAGGCCCGAAGTTGAACATATTGCTCAGGGGTTAATTCAGGTAGGGACCTTAGATGGAGTTACTTCTTTAGGAGAGGCCCCTAAGATTGGTGATGCCCCACGTTGATTGCTCTATAGATTCAAGCGAGTGATAGTGCCTCGCATACCCACCGGACCGCTCCCAGTGATAGTATTTCCAGCATGCATTCCCCTGAGGCAGCCCTCGAAGTGGTTGTGAGGCAGACATTGATCAATTTACCTTATGTTTTAACTGAGGTCCCTCGCCTGTTGATCGAGCAGCTACTGGTTCACTTTCCTTTAACCTTTATCGCTAGGTGCCTTCAGCCGATTCCTGGAATGATAGCGTGTCATTTTCTTAGGCTTGCGATGGTGTTGGAGGAAATCCTCAATACTCCCCTCTTATCTTTTAGCCCTAATACCATCAAGACTTTACTGGGGAGGGTTAATGTATTGATAAATGATGGGTTTTCTATGACTTGGCTGGTGGAGCTACTGCAGAGTTTCAAGAAGGCTGATCTTCCCCTTATTTTCCATCGCCTCCAAAGTTCATATTGTTCACAAGTGGCCATCTTAGAGGAGCTTGTAAGCCTGGAATCCCAATTGATGATATCAAAACTAAGTGTGCAGGACGCCCGCGAGGTAGTTGCTCATGCAAAGGATGAGTTAGTTGAGAAAGAGCGGGAATTATAGGCCATTCATCAGACCAGGGAGCTTCGTCAGAAGGATTTAGCTGATCTTATTACAGATCAAAGCAACCTTGAGAAAATTCTTCCCCAACATCACCACCAGCTACTTAGTTAAGAGAGTCTTCATTTTATCATAGACGACCCCTAACTTCATTATTCAGTGTTTCTTTGGTTGGTGCTGCTAATTTCTATGGATTTTTGAATTTTCGGACTTAGTGGTAACCACAACGCTATTGTTTATTTGAAAAAAAAGAAACATTGGCAAATTTGGTGTTTACTTTCATTTCTGTTGTTTCAATTGAATATTGGCTACGCTTCCTACATCAATACTAAGTACATCGTGCATAATAAAGGAATCAAACAGTGAACTTGTGAAAATAAAATAGTGATCCAACATATTCCACATGAATATTTCTTCCGACTATATTAAACGGGCGAGCCCGATTGCTTTAAAGCATACATCCATCGTTTCTAAAAAAATTGAGTCAATGAACAAGAGTGGCAGAACATACATTCAGACGTAATAAATCTTTAGCCACTTGTTGTGCAATTTTAAAGTCATATTATCTTCCAGCTTAGATATCTCAGAGTAACCCGA
Organism: Sambucus nigra; assembly: GCA_949130495.1. NCBI lineage: Eukaryota > Viridiplantae > Streptophyta > Magnoliopsida > Dipsacales > Adoxaceae > Sambucus > Sambucus nigra. The sequence goes on from OX422213.1 coordinate 217,438,439, forward strand.
ATCGTGAGTTGCTCGAACAATATAGGGCTCTTTCCAGTTTACTTCGAACTTTGGTAGTGAAAAACCTCTTATGTGTCTTGTGCATGCTTTTAGAACCAAGTCCCCCTCCTTGAACTTCCTTGGCCTCACCAATTAATCATAATATCTTGATAAATACCTCATGTATATCTTAAAGTGCCTCGCGGCATTATCCATATATTCTTCCAAGGCTTCAAGTTGTATATCGCGGCTGTGAGGGAGCATATCACTTCGTAGGTGGTAGCAAGAAGAAGGTACCTTGAGTTCAATCGGTAACACAACTTCTGCCCCAAATACTAATAATAATAGTGTGTACCCTATTAGATTTCTTTTCATCGTTCGATAATCCCATAGAACCTCGAGGATCTTCTGATCCCATGAGCCTAGAAAATCTTATAACATTTTTACCAAAATGTTCACTAAAGTTTTGTTAGTGGCCTCTACCTACCCATTACACTTCGGGTATGCCACTGTTGATTTGTGATAGATGATAGAAAACTTTTCTTTGAGTAAGCGCACTTCGTTATTTATAAAGGGGGTACCATTGTCCGACTAAAACAGCTTCGGGATGCCAAAGCGGTAAATAATGTATTCCTTTATAAATCGAGCTACTACCCCTGCAGTGGCTTTCGTAAGTGGTATAACCTCCGTCCACTTAGTGAAACATTATGTGTCTACTAAGATCCATATCTTTCCTCATGACGAAGGGTGGATGGCTCCTACCAAGTCAAAGGCCCAAGTATGGATTGGGAATGGTGTAGATAGAGAGTGCAGGTCCACTGAAGGAGCATGAATCATATTCCCATATAGCTGACAAGCTTTGCACCTTCGAATGAAATCAGCTGAGTCTTTATCCATCGAAGGCCAATAATATACCAAAATCATTAGTTGATCGTAAAGCTTATCTCCTCTGATATGCCCTGGGTCATGAGTTTGCTTTAATACCTCCTTAGCCTCTTCTCTTCTTATTCACCTTAGAGGCCTGTCATGGTAGCCTCATCGGTACAACTGGCCATCTTGTATAAAATACCTCAATGCTCCTCTTTCTATCTTCGTAGCGTCCTTTTTATCTATTGGCATCACTCTATCTATCAATAAATCCATATAGGGTTGTCTCCAGTCTTCCAGCTGATCAATGAAGTTGCATTTTGCTGCCTCATAGAAAAGATAGCACTTTGAACACTCTCTCTGCACTACGACGGCCTCCTATCTCATTGAAATGCCAATAGTACCTTGCTCGTTGTATCCTCCTATACAAAGGGATCTCGGTGGTCTCACAGCTATCTTTGTGTACTTTAATTAGCCTTCTTTTAGCTTCTTCAGGGTCTATACATTTGGATATCCAACCTCCTTTATTCTTATAGTATAAGTTGCCCCAGGAAATAAAGTACTGCGCTAAATTGGCTAGGTTAAGTGTCCCTTCCCCTCTCTCCAACTGCCTTCGGATTTCACCCCTCCAATCATCTTTGTCCTCTAAGGGCAGCATCTCAGACACCATTGATGGGCCCATTATTTTTGTGATTCAGACCACGGTTGACTCTCTATCGAAGGTAATCTTTTATGCGATGGTGGCATAGGCATCCACGTGTCTATTTATCATTCAAGGATGCCTCTTTATCTTTACCATATCGAATTGTTCAAGAAGTCGCTGGATGATCGTATGGTAAGGCACTAGACTCATGTGCTTCAGAGAAAATTCCCATGTAACTTGTTTAATAACCAAGTTAGAATCCCCTTTAATTTCCAGGACTTAGATGCCCCTTCTCAGTGCTTAGAGAAACCCTAGGACCAATGCCTCGTATTCAGATTCATTATTTGAGCATTCGAACTCCAATTTGAAAGACAAGTGAATTTTTTCACTGCCTCTTCGTAGAATGACTCCCGCTCCTTTTTCTCAGCTGAATAACCATCGAACTCCATACTCTATTCATCTAGGATGGCTCTATGAAATTGGCCTGGAGGTCATCACCCGAGATCTCTTCAATAGGCGACTCAAATGTCCCTGACAGGAAAATGTCCAATAAATATGCATATGCCTGACTTTTGATGGCCCGAGGGACCACGCACTTGATATTATACTCCAAAAGGATTAGAAACCACCTAGTTGCCCTTCCTATCAATACAGTTTTAGCAAGCAAAAATTTTATAGGATCACACTTAGTTATGATATGAACCGTGAATGATAACAAGTAATGACTTAGCTTTTGTGATACAAATAAATGGACAAACAATGCATTTCAATGCTAGTATATCTGGCCTCAAGCCCTTGTATGATCCTACTCAAGTAATAAATAGGTTTTTTAATGCCTTCGCTCCCTTATGCTAATAAAAGCCCCAATAGACCGTTCTATTGACGTAAGATATAAGCGTAAAGGGGTACCAACCATCGAGGGAATCATTGTCTGAGGAGAAGTAAGGAGGGCCTTCGGCTTGTCTATAGCTTCTTGGTTCATTACTTCCCATGAAAACATCACGCCCTTTCTCAGCATCTCTATTAAGGGGTGCATCACCTCAGCCAGTCCCGGACAAACCTCCTCAGGTAAGAGACCTTGCCAAGTAAACTCTTTAACTCTTTTACTAATTTTAGCCTTAGCATATCAAGGATGGCTCATCATTTATCCAAGTTCATTTGTACCCCCTGGTGGTTTACCATGAACCCCAAGAATTTCCCACTCGTTACCCTAAAGGGGCATTTGATAGGGTTCGTCTTTAGCTTATACTTCCTGCAGCGAGTGAATACCCTCCTCAAATCGTCCAGGAGAGAGCCCTCCTTCTTGGATTTAATCACCAAATCATCAACATAGAACTCCACGATCTTATGAAAAAGTTCATGGAAGATGGCCATTATTGTATTTTGGTAGGTGGCTCCTGTGTTCTTCAATCCAAAATGCATGACTATGTACGTAAAATTACCCAAAGGCATCCGAAAAGAAGTCTTCCATGTGTCGATCGAATCCATTTTTATTTGATTATATCCCACATATCCATCCATAAATCTATACATATCATGTCCTACTGTTGTATCAATCAGTCTATCAATTGAAGTCAACGGGCCTTCATCCTTCGAGCACGCCTGATTTAGGTCTCTGAAGTATATTCATATTCGGATTTGACTCTTGTCCTTCTTTCCCACAGGCACAATGCTAAAGATCCAGATCGGATGTTGGATCGGGACTATGAAACTAGCTATGAGCAACCTCTTAACCTCTTCTTTAATCTTTCGGTCCATCTCCATCTTATACGTTCGAGTGGCCTGTTTCACCGAAATGGCTGAGGGAAAAACATTCAATTTATGACAAATCACCTCACGGTCTACTCCAGGCATCTCGGTGTACTTTAAAGTGAAGACATCTTTGAACTCCGCTAGCAGCTTGATCAGCTTCCCTCAAGGGGTTCCCTTCAATTCCCTCGATATAAAAATAGGGTTTGGGTCTTCTCCCTCTCTATCCAGGTTGATCTTCTCCAACTCTTGAATCTGCGATCGAGGGTTATCCCTCATGAATTTTGGTTCTTCTTCAAGTTCCTCCATAAACTCTTGTATTCCAGAGTTATAGATTACCAAGCATTTCCCCTGGTTATCCGCCAGGAAGCATTCATGGATCGGGTCAGCTCAATCGTCCATACTCTCAGCTTCCCCCTCACACCTTCATAATTTATAGATAATTATGACACTAGGAAAAATCACCCACTTGCATTTCCAGTCCATTTACTTTTAAAAAGGCCTCTTTTTGTGATTCTCATCCACCTTTCTCACTGTTCGCCTTCTGAAAATGTACTGCATTTGGACTTAGTATTCAATGGGGTCAATACGCGGGGTCATTCAATCACAGATCTGCCTTGATAGACTAGGGGGCCTCATCGCTCCCATTTTGAGCTCTTCTCCATAAGTTACAATCATTCGAGGAGGTGACCGCACCCTCTCTTGAGTTGATGTGATCCTTATCCCCCAGTATATCTTGTTACCATGGTGGATTCTTTCGCCAGATTAGTATAGAAAGTTGTGCCCACTATGTGGGCCTCCTCCTTTGCAAAATGTTTCTTAGTAGCTCGAATCACCACCTGCTTACCCTTTATATTTTCTTTAGCACATTAATGATAAGTGGAGGGTACCAACCTATTATTTTTCATCCATACCCTACCTACTAACAACTGGTATGACTTCTCGCAATTCAAGATGTGGAATTTAATATGGTAAGTGATGTTCCCCATTTTGATGCCCACGTTAACATAACCCACTGACGTGGAGGATTGATTATCATAACCTGATATTGCCAACGAATGGGGCACTATCCTTGTCTCCAATAATCCGATGGCATAACCGGATCCAACGGGCATTCTATTAATGGATTCCCCCGTCCAATAATACTCATGAGAAAACGCAATCATTCACTGATGCAGTAACATAAAAGGGTCTATTGTGAGGATACCTGATCATCCTATCGGCCTCTGAGAATGTGACTTCTGAGAGATATCTACTCACCAGTTTAGCCATAGGTCCCTTCCATTTTAAATGCGGCGCTATGTTTTTCTTTGCGATCTCCAAAAATGGATCGTGTGACTTCCAATCGAGAATCTTCAGGAAGACCAACCTGATCAAAGAACTATCCAAACTTTGGGGAACGAGCCACATCGGTGCACTAAATCCATGGATCTGTCCGATCATCTTCTAACTCGTAAAATTCTTCCACATCTCTATATGCAGCCTCGTTGTATGTTATCACTGCATTAACTTTTTCCAGGGAATAGGTTACCAGCTGCTTGCTGAGTCCCTCAACAGGATAATATATTTCTTGCTCTTCGTCCTCTCAAATGGATTTGTGCCAACTCGAGTGTGCACACTTCTAAGGACTCTTCGAAGCCATCACCGAAAGATCCTTCGACGTCATTTCCTTTGAGCCACTGTCTCATTGCCAATTTCTCATCCTCTTCATCAAAATCTCTAGCCATATGGGCCCCATGAGGTGGAAGGGGGTTGTCATTTACATTTACTTGTGGCAATACGATGTCCCCATTATTTACATGACGGTCAATCAACCTCCTGAGTGAGAAGCACACTTTGGTAGGGTGGTTTACCCTATTGTGTAGTGCGTAATAATGAGGCTTCTCTCTATCTTCTCGCGTGAGTGGCACTGTGTGGACATTAACCGACCTGGATACTTTGTCACATACCATGAGATCATAAAGATTCAAGGCATGTTCCACCGTGCAAGGTAGTTCGGGTGGTCCTCTTCATCTTCAAACTTTCTTTTGCCATCTCTGCCCCTTGTACCTCCTCGGCCACAATTATTTCCTTCTTTACTCCCCATGTCTGCATAGTTGATCCTCGAGGGTAGAGCTGATAATTTTTAACCCGATAACTTGTTTACGGTAATAATCCGAAATAACCTGAACATGACCTGATTAGCTTATATAGATTTAAGAGTACCAAAAATATATACTAAAATAAAAATCAATAGGACCCGGTAATGACACGACTAACCCGAATTCCCACCCCTACTCAAGGGTATTCCCCTCCCCACGGTGACTATTGGCCTCATCAGCAAGCTTGGCAAGATGAGCGGGGGTACTATAGGTTTTACCACTAAAGAAATATTCCTTGCTGCTTTTAAAAATGCTGCATATGTACCTTCTCTTATTTCGTTAATTAGGTGACATATATATTTGGGCAGTAAGCCCTCTGCACACACTTTTAAAAGTTTTTCTTCTCGTGTCTCCTCTCTCACATCGAGGGAGCATTCACGGAACCTCCTAATATAAGCCACAACGTAGTCTCCTGGCTTTTGTTTCTCATGCGCGAGCTGAGTGAGTGTGAACTAATCCTCAGCCAAAAAGAAATTTTTCACAAACAAAACATACAACTCTTCCTAAGATCTTACACTATCTGGGGCTAGGTGGGAATACCACGTATAGGCTTTCTCTATCAGGAATTTTGAAAACTCCCTTATCCTTAAATTCTTTTCATTTTAGTGGGCTCCTAGACTCTTGATGAACCTCTTCACATGATCCTTAGGATTAGAGCCTTTCCCCGTGTATTTTTTAAAGATTAGAGGAATATAACCCACTTGGTAGGGTTCATTATTATACGCCTCTGGGTAGGGAGTACGGACGTCATCATACACTGAGGAATTATCTCCTTTAGATGCAACTATAAACTTTAGCATCTCTTTCTTCATATCCTCCAAGCTGGCCGGCGAGGGGCTGGCTGATCGCGACATTATTATCACCTGAGTCGTTGAGGCTAGCACATTTACTCCTTGGTTTACTGTTACAGCTAGAGTTGCTAAAGTTTCTTCACTGCTCTACATCGCTGACCCCGCTATCATGGGTGGGACCGTGGTAGGACATGCACCGTTTGAGGGTGGCGATACATTGGGGAAGAAATTATTAAAAGAAGACATTTCCACTACTCCTGTCACAGTGGGAGCTGGTATGGCAGTTGGCGGTGTAGTAAAGGAGTTCACTCCCATGGGTGCCCCTAACATTGCTTGGGCTGCTGGAGTTTTTATGAACTCCGCGAATAAACCCATCAGCCCCTGCATTTGTACTTGGCCTATTCCTCCTTACGTGGCCATCATCTCCGTCATTCCAACACCGGGAGCACTAGGTTACGTCCTTATCGTTCTCGCCCCCTTCGACGGCACAATATTATTTGCCTCTTCTTCACGCTGCATGGCGTCAAAGTAAATGACTCTAATGGTGTTATCCTCTGGTATATTTTCAAAAGATAATACCTCTCCAGTAGAGTCACCAAATGTAAGATGTGGGTTCTTCAGATATAGTAAGTATTAAGTGATGCGTAACCCCTTATCAAGATCGGGACTAACACCGTTAGGTACGTAATATAGACAGTGGCCATACATAAATCAGAGACAAAGATATTCGATATTTAGGCTTGTGTTAAAGAGCATATTAACATGGGAAATAAAGACAAGAACAATAAATGAATGGGACCAGGTGGCGTGGTCGGAGGGAGAAAGAGCAAGCACTCTAGGCACAATAACAACAATGCAGGAACTTCAAGCTTAGTTAATGCCCAATGATGGGTGCATTAAATGTGTATGGGAGTTAATTCTCTCACAAGGGTTCTTTGGTATAAGGGAATTTGGGCAGAAATTCTGGACTCCGGATGATCTCCCTCCTGATTTATTTTGTTTGGTCTTATTTATATGGGGGATAGGCTTCTCGAGTCAATATGCCCTCGACCCCTCTGATAGAGTGCATTAAATGCATGAGATATTGCATTAAATGCATGGGATCTGATAGTTTTGGTGGGAAACCATTATATTGGCTAGAAGTATTGAGGGCATTAATAAGGGATATGACTCGTCAGCTTGAGGCTTACTCTAGGATGGCTACGGGGTCTGGTTTGGTAAACTAGACCTGTCGTCCTAAGGGTAAAGCCACTTGAGTGCTACATTATTGAGTCCCTGAATGTCAGACGTCGTGACGTCAGGAAGAGGTTCAAGCAGTGACTATTATTAGGTATCTAATCACATCAGTCAGGCAGGCTGCACCCAAGGTACCTCTAGGAGGTAGCCTCGAGGGGGAAAGTATTGAGGGAGATTGGTTAACTCGAGGAGGTTCACTCGAATATGTAAGAAATGAGTAGTCTCGAGTGACATTTGTATTGGGTGAAGTTTTTTCCAAGTGTACCAAGAGGGTGGGTAATAATTCCCAACGTTACCTTGTTCTTAATCCTAAAAACCATGTACTTGCAAAGTTCCTAAAATGAGGTTTCTTGATAGAGCATGAAATCTCTCCCATGCCCTGCCAGGCATGGTCCCTCATGGGTACCAAATAAACTCACTTGATATGTACATTCATAGGAAAAAAATACGCAATATAACATTTTATTTCTTATTACAAACTACTGTCATCCAGGTGACTTTGTTCTTCAGATTGGATCCTTCGAGCCAGGTTCATTGGAGACTCTATGAGATGGGGTGCTACGAGCTACTTGTTGTGAAATATCCTCAAGGTGGGTCTTACGAACCTCTTGTATGGAGGATCTTCTAAGTGTGTTTGGGGGACATCCTTCTTTGTAAACAATCTATTTGCCAGGCTAAGTTAATTACTCATCGGGGAGGACACCCCAGCCAGTTCTGGCCCAGCATGATAAATGTTATGGAGGTTGTCGCTATTGTAGGGCAGGCGATAAATGCAGCTTTTGACATAGTACAGCAGGCCCCACCCCAGGCACCGGTGGTGGCCCCAACACCAGCTCATACTTTCCTTTCTACTTGGGAGGGAGTCAGAGATGCCTTCCAGAAGGCACAACCTTCGAAGTTCGTAGGGAGTTCTGATATTGTGATAGAGAGCCAATGGAAGAAAGACATCCAGTGACACTTGAAGATGTATAAATGTATTGAGTTTCAGAGGAATATACTAGCTACTTTTAAGCTAGTGGGAGTGGCACTACAGTGGTAGGAGTCTATTACCACTACCGAGGAGAGAGACGATATGACTATCCAAGACTTTTGAGTGCGGTTCAACCACAAATATTTCCCTTCCTTCATTCAGACTGAGATAAGGTGAAAATTACTGGATATCACCCCGGAGGAGAACACGTTTGAGGAATATGAGGAAGAGTTTACGAGAGTGATTAATCTGGTGCCAAATGATGTGCCTACTGAGGGGAAGGAAATTCAGATGTTTATGGACGACTTGACTTGGAGGATTGTTCAGCACTTTTTGGGTAATATTTCATTTGGTACATATACTGATGTACTTAGCGTTGCCCTACTGCACTGCTAGGATCACCACTTACATCAAAAGGGAAGCAAACAAGTGGAGGAGTCCATCCAGCAGGGTAGGATAGGAGGAAATGGTGCCAGTGGGGCACAACCAGCTCAGGTTGAGCAGAGTTCTCACCAGGGGGACCCTGCTAAGAGGTTCAGATCAGGTGACTACAGGCAGGGACAGGAAGGTTTAAGACAGGGCCAGCTTAGCCAACAGGGCCAGCAGAGTCAGAAGTGCTTTCAGTAGGGCCAGCAGAGTCAGAAGTGCTTTCAGTCAGAAGTGCTTTCAGTAGGGCCAGCAGAGTCAGAAGTGCTTTCAGTAGGGCCAGAAGTGCTTTCAGTAGGGCCAACAGGGCCAAGGGAGGGGTGGTAACGACCATCAGGGTTGAGGTCAGCAGGGTAAGAGGGGAAGAAACTTTCTAGGGAGATGCTTTGGTTGTGGTAACACTGTCCACAAATGTCAGGATTGTCCTCAGAAGGGTAGAGCCCCACAGCAGCGGTAGTAACAGGGCACTCGTCAGGAGCCCCAACGATCAATATTTATAGCCGCCCTCCCAGCACCAATGCAGGTACCAGCTTTGCTAGTCATTCTAGCAGCTCCAATCCAGTAGCTCCAATCCAGATGACTTTAGGGTGGATATTATTTGACACCGGGGCTTCACATAGTCTCATTGCCACTAGTTTTGCACCCTATTATTTGACACCGGGGCTTCACATAGTCTCATTGCCACTAGTTTTGCACCCTCCACGAGGTTATTAGACATGGAAGAGAGCACCGTTACTAGTGTAGACTCACCATTGGGTTATAGGTCTTTGATATTCTTTATATGTCGAGGAGTGGGCATAGAAATTGGGAGATTGATCTTACCGACTGACATGCTTATTTTATATATGCACGAGTATGATGCTATCATCGGGATGGATTGGCTAGTTATGTATAGGGAAATGATTGACTGTTATAGTCATAGTATTATGTTTCCCATACCGGGTCAGGAGATGTTTTTAGTGGCAATGCCTCGTCCTAAGGGAGGTTCATCCACCCATTTATATTATATAAAGGAGGAAACTTCTAAGGAGGTGGTGATTCCACTTGATTCAATTCTGGTTGCTCGTGAGTTCACTGATGTATTTCAGGATATACGAGGGCTACCACCTAGCAAAGAGATAGAGTTTATAATAGACTTGATGATGGGCACTCAGCCGATAGCCTATACACCTTACCGTATGGCTCCGACGGAGATGAGAGAGTTATGGGAGCATATCGAGCAGTTACGGGCTTCATCCGTAGGAGTACCTCTCCTTGGGGCACTCTCGTACTGTTCATCTAGAAGAGAGATAGGTCACTACAATTGTGTGTTGACTACAAATAGTTGAATAAGGTCACTATATGGAACAAGTATCCGTTGCCCTAAATCGATGAGCTATTTAACTAGTTGAGGGGTGTTGCCTACTTTTCAAAGATAAACTTGAGGTCGGGATACCATCAGTTATGTATCAAAGAGGAGGACGTGTCTAAGACTGCCTTCTTAACGCGATATGGATCATATGAGTTCAGGATTATTCCATTTGGGATAACCAACGCACTGGTCATATTTATGGACTTGATGAATAGAGTATTCAGAGAGTTCTTAGATCAGTTTGTCATTATTTTCATTGATGACATCCTGATTTACTCCCAGACTGAGAAGTAATGTGCCGAGCATTTGAGGATGGTTTTGCTGACACTCCGAGATCACGAGTTGTATGTGCAATATGAGAAGTGTGGGTTCTAGCTGATAGAAGTTCAGTTTTTGAAGCACATTATTTTCTGAAGAGGGGATATTTGTAGATCCGGGGAAGGTGTTAGCGGTGAAGGAGTGGGGACAACCCACGACGCTAACAAAGATACATAGTTTCTTGGGCCTGGAAGGATACTACAGGCGATTTATTCGAGGATTCACGAAGATAACTGTTCCTATGGAAAATTTGACTCACAAAGGGGTGCCATTTCTATGGGATGATGCCTGGCAGTTGTCTTTTGATGAGGTGAAGGACAACCTGACTTCAATACCACTTCTAGCACTACCCAGGCCGGGGGTGGAATACCTGGTTTACACTGATGCGTCCTTACTAGGACTTGGGGGTGCGCTTCAGCAGGAGGATACGGCTATAGCTTATGATTCCCATAAGATTAAGCCTCATGAGAGGAGTTACCCCACCCATGACTTGGAGTTAGAGGCAGTCATGTTTGCACTTTAGGTATGGAGATGTTATCTCTTAGGGGAGAAATTCTGCCTATTCACAGATCACAAGTCACTGCAGTACCTATTCACGTAGCGGGAGTTAAATATGCATCGGCGGAGGTAGGTTGAATTTTTGAAGGACTATCAGTTTGACATCCATTACCGCTCGGGGAAGGCTAACGTGGTAGCAGATGCGTTGAGCCATAGTCTAGCAGGTGAGGTGGCTGAGGTGTGGAAGTCGAAATAGAAGGAACTGGGACATCATGATGTGATTTCCCATTCATTCATGTCAGTTATGACAGTTAAACCCGAGGTCGTTACTAGGGTGACACAGGCTCAGGCAGCAGACTCGTTCTATCTGGACTGGATTGTATAGCTTCTACCCGAGGGGGCAGAGTCGTATGCTATGAGATTAGATGGGGTCTTACGATTTAATGGAAGACTAGTAGTTCCAAAAAGGTACGAATTACGATATACAGTGATGGCGGAGTCGCATGGATCACGATTTATGGTACATCCCGGAGGGGATAAGATGTACCAGGATATGAGGCGACAATGCTGGTGGAGTGGAATGAAGGACATTGTAAAGTTTTTTCAAAACGTGCCACTTGTCATCTGGTAAAAGTGGACCACCAGAGACCACCAGGGCTCCTATAGTCGTTAGAGATCCCTATGTGTAAATGGGAGAGCATTTCCATGGATTTCATCACACGGATGCCTACCTCATAGAGGGGCTACGATTCCATATGGGTGATTGTGGATCGGTTGACCAAGGTAGCTCATTTTTTGGCAGTTTGGACCGATTATAATATGAGGCAGTTCTCTCAGATCTACATCACCGGGATAGTGAGACTCCATGGGGCGCCCCTCGATATTGTGCCTCACCGGGACAAGATTTTTGTGTCTCGATTTTAGGAGAGCTTCTAGGAGGCCATGGGTACGGAGTTACGATTGAGTTTGGCCCATCACCCGCAGACGGATGGGAAGACATAGCGAACAAATTAGATGTTAAAGGATATGTTGCGGATGTGTCTCCTTGATTTTAGCGAGGGTTAGGAGCAGTACCTTCCACAGGAGGAGTTTGATTATAATAACTCCTACAAGTTTACTATTGGCATGGCTCCATTTGAGGCTTTATATGGTAGACCTTTTCGTTCTCCAGCATGTTGGCTAGAGGTGGAGGACAATAAGCTACTTGGGCTAGAGGTGATTTAGGATACCTCATCCATGATTGAGATGACTCGGAGGCGTATTCGGGTGGCTCAGTATAGACAGAAGATCTATGTCGATGCTAAGAGGTTATTCAGAGAGTTCAATATGGGGGATCATATGTTGTTACGAGTATCTCCTATGAATGAGGTGATGTAGTTTGGGAAGAAAGGGAAGTTGGCGCCAAGGTACGTAGGGCCATTCCCTATTACTGAGCGGATTCGGCCAGTAGCTTATAAACTTGGGTTAGTGGAGCACTTGCATATGATTCATGATGTGTTCCATATTTCTTCGCCGAGGAGATATCCTTGGGATGACATGACCCACACTCATATTGCTTTAAAGGAGATTGACCTACAACCTGATAGTTCCTACGAGGAGGGGCCAGTTGCTATCTTAGACCATAGCGAGAGGAAATTAAGGTCAAAGGTCGTGTCGTTAGTGCGTGTTCAGTGGCAGCATCATAACGTCCAGTAGTCTACCTGGGAGCGCGAGGATGAGATGCGCAATAAATATCCCGAGTTATTCTTACCAGGTATACATTTATTTCCAAATTTCGGGATGAAATTCCATTATTAGGGGGGAAGTATGTAATACCCCCTATTCTTATGATTTTTTTAATTATGGGGTTAATTGAGGATTAATTGACTTAAAAATGGTAAATTTATTTATAATTAATCTGAATTTAATTAAATAATTACTAGCGTGACAAGAGTTAGTATTTATTGATATAATTTATGGTGAATATTACTTAGTGAGTAAAGTAATATATTATTATGAAAATATTAAAGTTGTCGTGAGTGAAAAATACGGCAGTTACAGTAAACTTAGTTGGGATGCGTGTGTGAGTCGTGTCAGGACTTAAATGAGGATTTAAAAGGTAATTTTATTTTTGGTTATTTGGATGTCTGTTTTGAGTACTTCAATGTGTCTGGTAAGGGCCGAGATAGTCAGAAAAGCCTACTCGGGTGTTTAGTTTGGAGTCCGAGGCAACTTTAGGCCAACCCGACACCCCAGAGAGTATTTTTGTCTTTTGAAAATTTAGGATTAATCAATGGACAAAAATTATTTTAATATATCATCCCTTACGTAGTAGAAGTTAGGGTTATTTTCTGCAAAAATAAAGAGAGTCCAAGAGGAAGTAAGAGAAGAGGTTCCTAGGAGTTCTAAGGCCAAAACTAGTCACTTTTCACCAAAAACATCACCAAAGTGTAGATCAGGAAGAGGAGTACGCATCTATACCAGTTTCATTCGATGATTCAGACCTTCATGAAAAAGCAAGTGTTTATCTTGGTTAATTTTAGAGCATATAATGTCCATGTTAATTTAGTTGGTAGTTTATTCATGCTATTATGGAATTGGGACTGAAATTGGGCTTTAAATTTACGATTATGGTATAGGTTTTGCATGTAGATGAATAAAAATATACTGGGGATTAGAAATCTAAATTTTATATGCTGAAATCACGAATTTAAATATGGGTTTAGTTGTGATTAATGGTGATTTTGTGAAATTAGGGCTTTTTGATGATTTGAGGAATAAATCTGAATTCGGATTATAATATTAAGGATTTGATGTTAAAAATATGTTAGGAATCATTCTATTACTAGTGGGAATAGTTTTAAATCATTGTATTTGAGTTAGAATGAGAGTTTGAGAAATTTGGATGATGAAAAGATGGAAAAACGCAAGATTAGAACTGACAGGGCCAAACTGCGGTTTTCTGGTTCGAATGATCTAAGTCGTTTCAACGAGAATTCCAATGACCCATCTAATGAGAATTCAGAGTGAAATTCGTTCAAAGTTTCATTCGAGCGACCTAGTTCAAATGACTTCATCCGAACGAGAATTCCAACGAGAATTCAGTCCTTAATTCGTTCGAAGTTTCGTTCGAACGAGATTCTCCCCATTTCTAATAAGATTTCAGAATCTTTAAATTTTGGCCAGACAAGTAAAAATCTTATGAGATAAATTCTAGTGAGAGATATTGACCTAAGCTATCCTCGAGTGAATTCATTACTTATCCTAGTGATGAGAAAATTGGGTAACTACAAAAGGATTATGTTGGAAAAAAGGAGGACCTTATGGAATATACGATAGAGAGATTAATCGTACGGATAACGTAGCGTGATAATTAGAGATGATAATACTATGCATAAACTCGGGGATGTGGGTTGTGTGAATACCTAATAGTTATTATAGGTTGTGTATATGTACTTATTGATTGTATTATTGTGTGCACTACATACCTACGCTGCTTGCTATCGAGTGGAGGTTACGCATTGTGGACGATCATATCCTGAGGAGCCTTTGGGGGGATTTTTATTCGTATCACTAGAGCATAGAACCTTGGTACGAGCTATCAGTGAGAACGATAGTGTTGACGGTCATATGGGTGCGTAGGTATGTGCGTATCCCATGGGCTTGGAACTATGTTCGCCTCCAATATAAGTGTTTATTTTGATGGTTCGCGAGAGATTGAACCTATATTCCTTCATGCAATGAGCGATGCACCGGGACATGATAGTAGAGTATGCATTGTAGCGAGGGGGCCTTAACCCAGGGGTGCTGAAATAGTATATATATAGAGAGATAAATATATGTATACCTATTATTTATTCTACTGTGCGTGTTTAGTGGATGTTGAAATAATGATACTTTAAAATATTCTTAATGAGAAATGGAATACCTATGAGAATAACGGTTATGTATATGAATAACCATACTTAAACATGTGGTAATACGAGTTATGGGTGATACAGGTAAATGCATGAAATTATTACTGTGATAATAGTTATCTTCAAACTAGTTAGGAAGGGTAGCATAACTAGGATGGGTTAAATATACGCGTTAGGTGTGCATACTAGATGAGAGGTGAGTATCTTAAATGAGAGAACGAGGATCTAACATGTACACTATATGTGCTATTATTTTCAATTAAGCAGTTTTTGATTTTTAAACTGTTTTCAACTCAGGCTCTGACCCATTCAGTGCAAATCTCTTTTCTTTTGTCAAATATTTTTAGGTTCCCGGCCACAGGGACACTAAGGATAGGAGTTTCATTCATTTGACGAGTTGTGGTTGCTGTGGAAGTTACAAGACTTGGTAGTAGATGCCTCTATGATTCTCATTCCTTCGTTTTCAGTTATCTATTTTAGTTAGGGCATGTCGCCCCTTTTTACTTTTCACACAGTCAGAGATTTATGGATCTATTTATTTACTCCTTTCAGTTGTTGGTTTATTTTTTTGGATTATTTTATTTCGGATTTTAGGATGGAAGTGTTTACTCCAGTCTCATTTATTACCTTAGTCATTTTATTTCTTATGCGATTCGTTTGAATGGTGTATGATTAGTAATTGGTTAATTTGATTTCTGTTAATTAAAAGATAAAATTTTGACATCAACCTTTTTAAATATTAGGTGGTTAGTGTTAATAATAAATTTTTCGACAGTGATGCATGTTTTGAACCAACTGGATATTCTAAATTGATTGAATAAAGGACTGATCACCCTGTATTTAATTAGGCGGGGTGTAACATTTCCTTACATCCAAATATTTCATCTTTGTTTTTACCAATACTCCTTGGCGAGCACTCCACGCCTTACCATTTTTTCCCAACACTTCCATATTCTAATGGGTATTACATGCTAACGGCTATAACATTATATATACTGGGGAAAGGTCCCCTCTTTTCGAGGTGTCGATTGACCCCCCTTTGAAACCTTACACTCCATTCGTGGGAGACATCAAAAATTATACCAGACTACCCATGTCAGATTTCTGTCTTCAATTGATCTTGTTGTAATTCTCGTTATGTTACTCCTCTGTATAGAGTAGCTCTTGATTACCCTTAAAATTTTGAAATGTACATTCTCTGTACTTATCAACACTATTATTACCCCCTTTCATTTACTCTTTCGTTTTTGGTGGCACACCTTAATATAACCTCGTTTCCCCATGTCTCATTTGCCTATAGTTTACAAACCCGTCTACGTTTATTTCGTAATTTTCCACTTCGAAAAAGTTTATCCCCACTTTTAACGAGATTTTAGAAACTTTAAATTTTGTCCAGACAAGTTAAAACCTTACGAGATAATTTCTACTGAGATAGAATGACCTAAGCTATCCTCGAGTGACTTCATTACTTAGACTAGTGGTGAGAAAATTGGGTAACTACAAAAGGATTATGTTGGAAAAAAGGAGGACCTTATGGAATATACGATGGAGAGATTAATCATACGGATATCATAACGTGAGAATTAAAGATGATAATACTACGTATAAACTCGGGGATGTGGGTTTCATGAATACCTAATGATTATTATAGGTTGTGTATATGTACCTATTGATTGTATTATTGTGTGTACTACATACCTACGCTGCTTGCTATCAGGTGGAGGTTGCGCATTGTGGACGATCATATCCTGAGGAGCCTCTTGGGGGATTTTGATTCGTATCACTAGAACATAGAACCTTGGTACGGGCTATCAGTGAGAAAGATAGTGTCGATGGTCATATGGGTGTGTAGGTATGTGCGTATACTATGGGCTTGGAACTATGTTTGCCTCTAATATGCGTGTTTGTTTTGATGGTTCATGAGATATTGAACGTATAGCCCTTCATGCAATGACCGATGCACCGAGACATGATAGCACAGTATGCATTGCACCAAGGGGGCCTTAACCCAGGGGTGCTGAAATAGTATATATATATAGAGAAAGATAAATATATGTATACATGTTATTTATTCTACTGTGTGTGTTTAGTAGATGTGTAATTTGTAAGAGGGTAGTTTAGATTAGAAGGAGGCGTAACCCTTTTTTGAGTACAGTAATGATAAGTTAACTAACAACGCTATTGATTAACTACAAGACACACAAACACAACTTAATGAAGATAAACTCATTTTGAACTCACAAATCTCTCGTGTATAGCTCAGAAGATAATAACGAACTCGGAAGTTACTCCTTTAGAGGGAGAGAGAAGTTAGCGCCCTAGATACACCTTGGAAGGAAGCCAAACACCCCAACCACCCTCAAAGATCTCCGTCAAGTATTTATAGCTTAGTAATAAATAATAATGGTGGGTGAGAAAACTCTCTAGTTTGTAAAATAAATCTCTTTTCCTGATGTATATATTCTCTCTAGTAATAACTTCTGAACTCTAAAAAAAAGTAACCTCTCTTCCTCAGAGGTGGTTTGGGCTCTTAATTGTCACCCACACTATTCTTGAGGTAACTCAGTCATTAATAACCAAGGTTCTAAAAGGCGCGAGGCGTGGTCGAGGCGTAGAGGTCAAGCCTCAAGCCTTAGGAGCCTAGGCGCGCCTAGGCGGAGCCTAGGCGTAAAAAGGCGTTTTTCCTTTTTTTATTATTTTAATTATTCTAAGGCTAGTAATATAATAAAATAATACATACCTTGAATTTTGAAAATATATTCATATGTTTGGTAGCCATCTTTCTCATATTCGTGCTCCATAACCAATATTTGTCAACTAATCCTTCGTTTTTTTAAAAAAAAGTGTGCCTTAAGCCTTTTACCAAGAATAAGGCGTAATAAGGCGTGGGCGATGCGTTTCTCCCAAGCCTCAAGCCTAGGCGGGCCTAGGCGGAGCCTAGGCGGGCCTTTTAGAACACAGTTAATAACTATGAAAGACATCCCTCAAACTTTATGTCACAAATATTAAATTCCTGATGCACTAGTTAGCTCCACGTCATAAACATTTAATGCCAAGATATTCCTTTTGCCTAACCACTGTGGGTTAGGGGGCTATCATCACAGAGGTAGTTTACCAACCATCTGACAGCCCCAAATACCATAGTGGTTTACTCAAGTACAGATTTGATATTGCCTAACTGGTTAGTGGCATCACATGAAGTAGATGTGACACTAAGTGGGGGGTTGTTTGGTTCACAACACAATGCCCGATGGAACTCAAAGCTACTCCGCCCGAGATTCCACGATCAAGGTCCTTTGGTGTTTTACCAGGTGCATATAAGATAGCCAGGACAAGCCCCAACGGTGTCTCACTTATCAATCCTCCAAACCAAGTCCCTCTGAAGTTCCCATGGAGAGGTCGTTCGATAGAGCATGAAAGCTCTCCCAGGCCCTGCCAACCTGGTCTCTCGTGAGTATCGTTCGACCTCATGCTGAATGTCGTTATAATCGTTACATCATTACAATCGTTATAGCTCATAGTCAATATAAACCAAAGATACAATATGACTAAGTAATAGAACAAGCTAAAGTATGAGCTACCACGCTAAGCTGCCTCGCTTGAGTTGTCATGCTGAGCTACCTCGCTTGAGTTTCCACGCTGAGCTGCCATGATAAGTTGTTCGCTTGAGCTGCCACGCTGACCTACCTCATTGTCTTAATCCTAAACACCATTGTTAAAGGGGAGATGATCTCTAATCTCAATATTAACTTCAAGTACCCTCTACATTTTCCCCTTCGTGGAGAGATTTATTGTGGGAACAAGAAATGTCTGCATGAAAACTTCTCAATACGATGAACCTTTTCCGTGTGAAAAAATTCTGGTACCTTTTCCTTCATTAGCATTGCGGTTAACACTTTCAGGGAAAAGTAAAATTCTCCTCGATGTACCTGGGTCGAAGCACTGCGGCTTATTGGCGCTTTGGCGAAGGGAAATCGCAACTTCTCCCTGTTACCGAGCTTCAACTATTCAGGCTTGACTATTTAAAATTCTCCCGATAGACCTGTTGACTTTCCCAAACACCCGTTTTAACTCTAGGGAAGTGAAATTCTCCCTTGTAAACTTCTTGCTAGGAAATTCTCCCTATTTGAAGGTACTACTTCATCTGGTCTCTACTGCTCCGTCATTTTGGCGTGTTCAAAAAAGCAGAAAAATTCTCCCCGATGTAGCTGAGTCATATTTAAACAATGTTTGGACTTGTGGCGATGGGACATCGTAGCTTTTTTGAACTGTTGGGACACCTTCCTCGTTAGGAGTTATTGGATATGTGTGGCAAAAATTTTGGCGCCAAAACTCAAACTTGCCTATCAAGAAAAACCTTTCTACTCCCCATGCGTCACTTCATTAATGACGTGGTGTTGTCTTTTCAACTGTCACACTACACCAAAAAAACCAAATTGGCACCCTTTAGCCTGCCAGACTTGTCACGGTCATTGACCGTGACAAAAAAAATACACGTTTTTATCACGATCATTGACCGTGACAGGTCCATGACAAAGAATTATCATGGTCAATGACTGTGACAATTATTATAATATTATCACGGTCAAAGACCATGACATGTTCGTGACAAATTTAGCAGCAAAAAATCATTTCCCCTCCTTTTTTTCTCACCGCTTTGTTTCCCTCCACTTCCTCTCTCTCTCTACGCGCTGATCTCCCCCCTCTCTCTCTCTTCCATTTGTATATATATATATATATATATATATATATATATATATATATATATATCTGTGTGTGTGTGTGTGTGTGTGTGTGTGTGTACGTGTGTGTGGTGGGTGGGGGCTGGGGTAGGGAGGGGAGGGGAGGGGGTGTATGTGTGTGTATGGTGGGGGGTGGGGATGGGGATGTGTGTGTGTGTGTGGTGGGGGAAGGGGGTGGGGCTACGTGTGTGTGTGTGTGTGTGTGTGTGTGTATGTGCTCGTGTGTGTAGTGTGCATGTTTGTGAATATGTGCGGGAGGGGAAAATGATGCGGGGGGTGTGACGGGGAGTGGGGTTGCGTGCATGCGTGTGTGTGTGCGTGTGCGTGTGCGGGGAGGGGGTGGGGCAAGGGGAAATGAGGCGAGGGTGGGGCTTGTTAATTTTTTTTATTAAATTTTGATTTTTTTATTAGATATATTCCCTCATATGCAAGTAGTGTCCCTTGTAAACTAATTGATTGATTATTAATTTTTTTAGTAAACTAATATATGAAAGTAGGATTTCCCCTCATTGTAAATTAGTAAATTAATAATTGTATACTTTAATTGTTAGTGTAATTGATGAAAATAATTAATTGAGTAGATGAATTAGAAGGAGTATGGGATACACATTTGTTGTTCCCATTGCGGTTGGATTATAGTGGATTGATGTTGGGTTGGTCAATTTTAAAAGTGGCATGACCACTGGATTATTGTCTATATGGGGGTGGGATTTTCAACTTTTTTTGAAAATTACTTTGTATATATATATATATATATTACTTGAAATTACATATAGTGTGCATAGATACTAGCCTTCTAGTTCTTATACGTACGCATTCAATAGACCTTAGACCCGTTCGAGAGTCATCACCCATGTAATGAGATCTTTTGAATTGTCCCGTTTGGACAGTTTGGGTCTGCATAATTTCTGTATAATAATATTCTTAGTGGCTTAAAGTTGTTACTTTTGGAGAAAGTTCTGCAGTCGTATCCTAGTGTTCTCTGGGTACATACTAGATTGACAAGTGTGACTGTTATTTCAATTAATCAATTGAAATAACACTCACACTTGCCAATCTACATCGTGTACTTGGAGAACTACAGGGATATGCTGCCAAATTTTTCTCAAATCATAACAATGTGCATGAGCTGTTAAGTATATTACAGAAATATGAGGTCTTGAATGGGATTGGACCACTCACCCTTTAGAGGAGATGGAGGAAATAAGAATTTGTATTATAAATTTAATTTGAAATTGAAATTTAAGAATAGAATATAAATAAGACATAATTACATAAAACATACTATAAATCTATGTTTTATTTATACTAATCCATGAATATACACTTCTTACCTTTAATAGGTGATTAATTATAGTAGCTGTGATGGGATATCTGAAATACAAAGAGTGGATGGGTGAGACAAATAGAATGGGGGATGTGTTTCGTAGAGGTCCTAATGAATTTGTGAAATACGCAAAAAGATGTCATAATGATGAAGAGTTTTCGTGTCCGTGTGCTAGATGTAAGAATGGTACGGTGTTTGAGTGGAAAATAGTTGAACTATATTTGTTAAGATGGGGTATGCAATATAGTTATCGATTTTGGAGTCTTTACGGTGAATTGAAAGTTCCTTTTGTCCCTGAACAACCTTTACAACAACCTTCAACAAGTAGGATAGATGTAAAAGGGGACGATGTAGATCATAATATGTTAGAGGATTTAGTTGATGATGCGTACGGATTTTATGAAGAAGAGGAGAATGAGGTTATTGATGATGTACAAGGTTCAAGTGCTCGTGAAGATATCACGACAAACCTTGACGATGGCTACCAAAGTTTAAAATTTAAGGCAACCCAACCGTTATACTCTGGTTGTTAGAAATATCAAACAACTTTACATGCCATGGTTGGTTTGCACAGTTTGAAGACGCAATACAGTTTGTCTGGCAATGGCATGATAGGAATTCTGAAATGGGTGAAGGGGTTACTACCCAAGGAGAATACGCTTCCGAATAACTATCATGTTATGAAGAACAGTTTGAAAGGTTGTGGAATGAAGTATAAATCGATTCATGCTTATGTGTATGACTGCATACTATACCGAAAGGAGTATGAAAATCTCGATCGTTATCCGGTATGCGATGAACCTAGATATGTCCAATCTACTAGTAAGGAAGGCACAAGCTCAAAAGTGCCTCAAAAAGTGTTGAAATATTTTCCCGTTGGGCCTAGAATAAAGATATTTTTCACAGTACCATGGATAGCGGAGGCAATAACTTGGCATGCTAGGGAAGAAGTAGGGGGTAATCTCATGCGTCATCTTATTGATTCTATAGCCTGGAGGAGGATGAATTACGAGTAGCCTCATTTTTCTCGAGAACAACGCAACATTCATTTGGCTGTATCAACAGATGGTTTTAATCCATTTGGAAATCTAAGCACCAATCAGAGTGTATGGCCAGTGATCCTATCCAAACTCAACCTCCCTCCTTCATAGTGTATGAGACCTAAATTTTCGATGATGTCTATGTTGATACCTGGGCCAAAGGCACCAAGTGATGACATTGATGTCTACCTGTCTCCTTTGGTAGAAGAATTAAATGAGTTATGGAGAGAGGGTGTGCTATCATTTGACTCTTTTAAAAAAGAAGAGTTTACGCTGAAAGCTATGTTGATGTGGGAAATTCATGATTTTCCAGCTTATGGGACATTATCCAGTTTTGTAGTACATGGTTATTTGGGGTGTCCTATTTGTGTAGGGGAGGCTGAATCTCTTCGTCTATCCTTTATCTCAAAAAATGTATACCATTGCCATTGGAGTTTTTTACCCCCGGCTCATAGTTTCAGATTTGAGAAAGGTTCCAATTTTTTATTGGTCGCGGTAGAATATAGGCAACGGCCGAGACAACTTTCAGGTTCAGAAATTGAAAGTAAATCTTCTGAATGTGGCCCTAATATGCCATGTAAGAATCCCAAATTTAAGAATGTCAAGCATAAGAAGACCCCAACTGGGAATGCAACTGAGACAAAAAAGGTATGGTCTAGGAAGTTAATTTTATTTGACTTGCCTTATTGGACGAATAACCCGGTGCACCGTGTATTGGATGTGATGCATGCAGATAAGAACTTCTCTGAACATATTGTGGGCACTTGCCTTGGTGGAAGTCATTCAAAGGATGGAGAAAATGCATGAAAAGACCTTAAATCGTTGAAACTTAAGCCACAACTATGTTTGAAAGAAGATAGTAAGGGTGGGGGTGGGGATGTTTCGGATTTTTAGTAATTGTACATATTATGAGATAGATGTTGTTATTTTAGAATTCAGAATTGAGGTGTTAAACATCAACAATTCATTTGGATTTGTAGTAATTGTACGTATTTTCATGTCTTCTTCTAATTCATTTTGATTTGAACTAATAACAACACTTTTTTACAGAAGATGTCTCCTTCAGGTATTAAGGTGAGGATGATGATGCTGTTTATGATGATGTCATCTGGGCTCGGTGGTAGCGGAGGCGGCGAGAGCTCCTCGACCCCTAGGCTCCCCAAATATGGCAAATTGGGAATGGCCATCGAGGACAAGACGGGGCTATTAGCGATATCCCTAGAGCTAGTAAAGACGATCATCGACTCGGGGTATACTAGTTGGAGGGAGGTGCCAAATGAGCTCAAGTTATCTATTTGGGTGGCACTACATGTAATGTATATATATTTATATTTATATGAATATTTTAATTTCGATTTTGATTTCAATTTTATTTTATATTTATATTTACATTCATATTTATTCGCAACTAACATTGTATTTGTTTGACACGAACAATTCAGCCAGGATCCAAAGCTACGCGATTCCGTCTTGGAGCAGTTGAGGGAGCAACACATGACGTGAAAGAAAAATTTGCGGACCCAGTACTTTGGTAAGACACAAGAGTTCGTTATCCAAATGCATGAATACGTCTCGCCGAAGGAGCCGATATCATTGACACAAAGGCAAAAGTTCATTGACAATGAGATTGAGGAGCGACCATTGGCATCTCACCAATCGGGGAGGGAAAATTGAGCAAAAAAGACGGATGTGCACTACTCCGACTGGACGTCTTAAGCCGAGGTGGAGCATAGGATGATGGTAAGATTTATTTTTTCTATAATTACAGAAATATATTATTCTGCATTATTTTATTTTAAGGGGCCGATACTAATTTTACTTTATTTTATTTCATGGGATAGGGTGTGGCCCTGGGGGGTAGGCCACATACGCTCGATACCTATGTGGCTATTCGAACGAAGAAAGGGAAGGATAAGAAGGTGTCTCCGAGCATCGCGGCCACAATTGTAAGTAACTAGACAGTTTACTTTTTGTTAATTATACGTTATAATTTTTTCGTTTACTTATTTTACTAATCATGTCATTTTTCTCATTTCAGGCAAAGCTTAAGGAGGTGCATGAGTCACAGTCTGATGCCGATAAGCCATCTTTGTCCACAGACGCACTTAGCCAAGTTCTTGGCAGTAATCGCAAGGGGAGGAAAAGGGGGGTGATCTCGTGGGTGGCCAAATATAGGATCATTGGATTGGAGATGAGCGACACCAGGTTGGCTCGAACGGTGGACTCACATGATGCGAAGCTGTCCCATTTGGAGGTGACGGTCCAAGATATATTCTCATTCATGAAGCGTTCGTTGGGCAAAAATCGTAAGGGGAAAGGGAAGGGGAAGGTGGTGGAGGAGGAGGTGCATGAGGATGAGGTGCAAGATGATGAGGATGTGGACCTCGCAGCTTCATCGTCGACACGTGCGGACTATGATGATCAACTCCCCTATTTGGCTCCCTTCGACCGACCAATGTAGACACTTGATTGGACGAGCGTGTTCATAATAGACATATTTGATGGCCAGTAGATAGGGCGGGGGTTGAGGGACCCAAATACCGTTCAGGGTATGCCAATTCATGGACGTTCGCTTCAAGACATCGAGTCCAAGGTGCTCTTCACGCATGTGATACATGGGAAGGAGAATTCCTCATTGTGGTTACGCGAATAATACGGCACGATGTATATTAGTGGGTGTGTCAATTCGTATATCGTGTGGCCTGCTCACCTCCTCAGAGTTAACCTTACCCCAGACATTTAGTGACATTATTTGAATTGAATTATTTTAAGTTGTTACATTTGAATTATATTTGGATTATATCGTGATGCAAATTATCTCTATTTTGAATGTATATTTGAATTATCTCTATTTTATTTGGATATATGATGTTTGAACAGGTACAACGTTGCTATAACAGGTACAAATATACTGCTCGGCAGTGGCAGTGGCCATATTATCGAGTAGTGTTTTTTTTAATTCTGTCCAGAATTGTCACGATCATTGACCGTGATAAGTTTCTTTGTCACAGACTTGTCACGATCAATGACCGTGACAATTTTTTTAAAATTTTCACGGGCTTGTCATGGTCCTTAACCATGACAAACTTGTCAAGGTCAAGGGTCGTGACATGACCTTGACAAGTCTAACGAACTTGTCATGGTCATTGATTGTGACAAGTCTGTGATAACAAAAGTTGTCACCCCCAGAATTATCACGATCATTGACCTTGACAAGTTGAACTTGTCAAGGTCAATAACCATGACAATTCGGCAGATTTGGTGTAGTTTCAGGGCACTTCCCAAAGTGCCATGTGTCTGTTTGAAATGATTTTAGGCTACTTTTCACGTGAGGTGGTGGGAAACTCAAAAGGCAAACCCAGAAATTTCAAACGGCTATTATTCAAACACTTAACCATTTTTCCCCTACTTTGCCTTCGTCATCTTCAACTCCCAGTATTTTCAGAGCGCCATTGTTGTCAAGTTTTTACCTAGTTTCCTTCTTATCATCTCCTCTTACACCACCACATGTGGCTTTACTCCTCCATTTTCATCCATATCCCTTCCTTACCAAGCTGTTTCTTTCATCGCTACTTATTATGGATTCTTCAAGTGTCTCTAAGGCTACTACCACCGCTACTCAGCCAAGATCTAACTCTTCGACCTATGTTGCTGCTGCCACCCCTGACACCACCACCTTGGATATTGCTCATCAAGAGAAACTAAATTTCTATCGTCGGTCTCCCATATTTAGCAAGGGTGATGACTTCTATGGTTTCTGCAAGACTTTCACTTTTAGTGCTAAGTATGATTCTTTGCTTCTTAGGGATGGGGATGAGGATTCAGTTGAATGGGGATTCCTCCCCTCAGAGGGAACTCTGCATTTTCATCTTGAACGAGGTGACCTCCCTTAGTCCCATATTGATTTCGAGGGGCTCGGAGGCTCCCCTGCAAGTTTCGCTGCTTAGAATGCGCATAGGAAGATCTCCCATTCCATGACTCTCACCAAAGTTGGGTTGCATCTGGATTAATGGTTTGGCGAGTTCACCTTGTCAAAAAACAATGCTCCTCTTTCAGTCCTGGTTTCTCGCTGGAACATTACGACTCATACCTTTTATAGTTGTGTAGGGCAAGTTTACCGTGACACTAGAACATGTTTGTGAACTTTTAGGTCTTAAGCCTACAGGGGAGGTGCCTTATACCCATGAAGCATTAGATGCTAAAGAGGAAGCTACTCGTTATGAGTTGGATCGTATATGCCGAAGGTGCATAGGTACTTCCAACAAAGCCACTTTCACTCCCCTCATAAACTTCTTTCGAGATCCTTCTAAAGGTGTTTCTTCTGAAGATGCCCCAGACCAAGGTATATCGCTGGAATTGGCAGCTTATATTCTTATAGTCCTTTCTCGCTTTTTTTTCCTAGGACACTAAATAATCATCCCTGGAGGGATCTTATCAATATATCGATCCATTTGGCCCGGGGCGTTAGGCTTCCTCTAACGGCAATAGCATTGGTATCTCTCTATACGTAGCTTGACAGAACCCACAGGGACATGGAACGGTCCCTTGGCCGTTATAACTTAGCTAATTTTGTGAATGTCATAATTTTGACAAGCTTCCCATATATTCGTTTCCCTGCGGTAGCGGCCAAGACTAATCATCCTCCTTCTGGGGAAACCGTTTTCCCCCTCGCTGATATGTTTTCCATAAGAAACAGAGTCACAAGGAGTTAATTCCTATTGTTGATCAACCTGGGAGTTTTTTGAGGAGGCCTTATGGAGATGAGGTCTTCCTCCATACTTGGGATTTTTGCAAGCATGAAGCAAGGGTGGTCCAGTCAACTACTTTGAACCTCATCGTTGAAGACCCCTTGCTAGCTGTGGTCCTTCTATTCTCACAGGGGTACTTGCCTTCCTACACCAGTGAGCATTATAATCCCAATCAATGCATCCATCCATTCGGTTTCAATCAGGGGGATCCTTACCCAGTTTTTCAATTATCTCACCCCAAAGTTTCTTTTAGCAAGGCATGTTCCGTGTTCTCATCTACTGCTATGTGGGGAGTAAGTTCCACAATAATTGGTTGAGTCACCATTCCAAGCATCAACAGGCAAGGGGATGTGACCCCCTATTTGCAACGAAGTACTGGCCGGGATAGCATGCTTAAATTTGTGAGTTCGTTCAGGGGTCTCCCATGTATCCCCAAATTCTTTCATTTTCTACCCTGGAGCTAGGGCTGAAAGGTAATTCCGTTCTTGGGATCGAGTTCCCTCTAAACAAAATCCCCAAGGATCCTGCCACTGAGATTCCTTAACATTGCTCCATAATTCCCGTTATTACCCTAAAATCCAAAAAAGCCCCAACACCCAAACAGCCTTCCCCTTCTGGAGGTATTTCTGGTGAAGGGGTTTCAACCGAAGTAGTCTCTGGCGAAGGACCTTCCCAACCGTCAGCCAAAAAAACTAGGAGGTCCAAATTTCGAACTTCCTCAAAGACTACATCCCAAACTCAACATCAAACTCCTTTGGAAGCGTTCCCCACCACCTCCGTTCCTCCTCCCATGCCAGTAGAAGTGAGTGAGGAGTTGAGAAGGAAAATTCAAGCTGAGGTAGAGTAAATAAATGTTGCGCTTCGATGACACGCTCCCGTTGTTCCTCCTCCTACTTCCTTCCCTACTATCTTAGTTGATCCAATGGAACCGAGGTCATAGAGGAGGAAGAGCTCAACGATTCCTCAAAGTGTTGTTACTGCGGGTACGAGGAAAAAGACACTGGGTACTAAGCCTCAGAAGAAATGAGCTCCAGATGTGCATCCCATCCCAGCTCTCTCTGTCGTTGCCTCCCCTCCTGCTTTGCCAATGGTGATATCCTCCCATTCTCACTCTGGATCCAAGGTATGCATGTGTGTTGTTGTTATTACTCCCATTTTTCAAAAGTGAACTGCATCTATATAACTCTTAACAACTTTGGTGCAGGAGGTTGAAGAAGAAAGGCCTATCCTCCCCTGGAGTCCTTTCGTAAGGGATGTTTCAGTTTCTATTAAACCAATGTAACTCCTCCCCGTTCCCCCATGATCGGGCTTACTTACTCTCGTCGTTTGTCCTCACAACATGCGAAGGATGATGTTGCGGGGGTGATTCCGTTGAGTCTGTGGGAATCTCTTCTCAACCAGAGACAACTCCCCCAGCTTCTTTAGAATTATCACCTCAGCCCTAGGTTCTTCTTCCCATCATTCCAGCTGCAGAAAGTTCTCTCGAGTTAACACATTCTCAATAGCTGTTAGGTTTGGCGTCTTCTCTCTCTTCCACCCCTTTTTTCCTATTTACCACGCTAAACTTTAATCTGTTGGGATGCCTTAGGTCTAAATGGCGTCTTTATTGGCTAACATCCTTCTTCCCGCTGTGTCGACGAGACCCATAACTAAAGTTCCTCTCTTCATTACCATGACCGAGGTAAGTATAACTTAGAGATATTTCTTCTTTCTTTTGTATTTATTCCCCAATTCTAACACTTAGCTTCATTTTTGTAGTTTTCTACAGATCTTGTCCCACCAAGTTTGTTTGGTGGTCTTCCTATCCCCAAGGCTAGTGTTGATTTTTATTCCCAGCGTGGTGGTTCTTCTGCAGCTACTACCATTGGAGCATCCCTTGGAGGTCAAACACCTTCTCCAAGCAAGACTACTCCCATGTTGGCCTTGGTACCTTGTATTGGCGTAGGATCTTCAGCACACTTTGAGCTTCCCACCACTAGGGGCACTATGGGGGCTTTTAAGGAGATAACTTTGCCTTCCAGAGTTCCCCTCGTTACAGCTTCCATGACGGCTCCCGTTATGTCTCTATCTATTGGTGAGGTATTTCTCTACTTTCTCTTCCTTTCTCGCTATTTGTCCATTATTTGGCAATGTACAATCCAGAAGAATCTCTTTTTCAAACATTCAAACTTCACCGGTAACGGTGACTTAATAATGAAAACCACTTATTAAGATTTGTTTTGTAACATCCACCTCTAATGGTGACACCCATAATGGTTAACAATGACAACCACTTGTTAAGTTTTCGTCAAACTCCACCAATAACGATGACTTAACAATGATAAACGCTTGTTAAGATTTTCGTCAAAACTCCACTAATAACGGTGACTTAATAATAATAAATACTTATTAAGATTTTTTTTCGCAGCATCCACCTCTAACGGTGACTTAACAATAATAACTACTTGTTAACATTTTTATCAAACTCCACCAATAACGGTGACTTTATAATGATAAACACTTTTTAAGATTTTCGTCAAAACTCCACCAATAATGGTGACTTAACAATGATAAACACTTAAGATTTTGTTTTCCGTAACATTCTCCTCTAACGGTGACACCCATAATAGTGACATAATAGTGACATAATAATGCCAACAACTTATTAAGATTTTTGTCAAACTCCACCAATAACGGTGAATTAACAATTATAAATACTTGTTAAGATTTTCATACTCATTACCTATTTTAACCGTTCTCAGGTTGCTAGCGAGTCTCTTCAAATTAGAGATGTCTCT
This sequence comes from Sambucus nigra, assembly GCA_949130495.1. Lineage (NCBI taxonomy): Eukaryota > Viridiplantae > Streptophyta > Magnoliopsida > Dipsacales > Adoxaceae > Sambucus > Sambucus nigra. The sequence goes on from OX422213.1 coordinate 217,467,938, forward strand.
CCCAGTCCCTTCGCTTACTTCTTCACACCATTGAGAACCAGCTATTCTAGAAGATTCTAGTCCTAATGACCAGGGTTCCACGATGGGTACTGCGACTGATAGTGAGTCTGGTTGTGAGCTTCCTCTACCTTCCTTATCTCCCCATGAGTTCTGCCTTATAATCCTTCAACATTCTCCTCATATGTCTACCAGCCACCATTTAGTTACAAATTTCCATCCATTATCCTGAGACTTTCATTATTGACTGTCTTTGTTCAAAAATTCCAGTGCTGAGCCTCAGACTTTATCATGGATATGGTTAGCAACCCAACTTCCAATGTCACTAAGCCCGTGCTCAATCAATTTATGGGTTATTTAAAGGAGTTGGGTAGAGATGGATTCCAATTCAAATGGCTTATTGGACATTTGAAAACTCTAAAGATCCAATAGTTGGAAGGCCAGAGGGAGTTGTTGTTGTAGCATCGAGAGTCCCAACGAATTAAGGGAGCTAGATTGTCTGAGTTAGCATCCCTAATAGAGGTTGTTGATAAGAATATAAAGGAACTTGAATAAACTCTTCATGTAGCCAAGATAGAACGGGAGGAGATCCTTATAGAGCAGGCACAAGTTCAAACTAGACTGGATGTTTCTATTAATGCCGAACGGTCATGCCTGACAGCTTCTTCGGGGTTGCCTGGAGACTTTTTTACTGCTCCAGACCTGTGGTTCCTCTTCGACTAGTGAAAATAATGTTTTTATTTGCGTAGGTTTTTCCTTCTATAATTCTTGGGCAATAGATCCTAATTTTTTAATGTACGAACGTTTATGAATGAGAATAAAAAGTGTTGTATATTTTTCTATGCCCCTTCGTTGTGTTGTGACTACTTTACACAAGTTACAAAACTCTGCCATTTTTCATCTTCATTCAAATTGTAATAAAACATCTTTTTTAGGAACAATGGCTTGTATATTCATAACAAAACCACTAGATACAACGGTGATCCCAAGTTGATCACTCATACATGATAGGCCTTCAACCATTTATTGTTAATTTTAAACGATTTATCTTCTTTTATCTTGGAAATTAAGCAATAACCTGAATCATGAGCCTACTTTATAATGAAAGGTCCCTCCCAATTTGCTGCAAACTTAGGCAGAGGAAGCCCCCTGATGTGCTTTATTGTTGCCTTTAAAACAAGGTCTCCCTCCACGAACTTCCTTGGTCTCACCAAGTTGTCATACGCTCTTGAAAGATGCTTAGTGTACATTTAGAAGTGTTACATCGCATTGTCTCTGTGCTCATCCAACGCTTCCAATTGTACATATTTGTTCCGAGGGAGCATACTACTTCGCAAGGCATATCGAGCTGAGGGAACTTCCAACTCCACTGGGAGGATTGCTTCAGCCCTAAAATAAGGGAGAACGTGGTGTACCCCATTGTATTCCTCTTCATCGTGCGATAGGCCCACAACACTGCTGGGATTTTTTATCCCACGATCCTAGAAAATCCTCCATTATTTTTGTGAGAATGTTGACCAACGTCTTGTTGGTTGCCTCATCTTGTCTGTTCCCCTTTGGGTATGCCACCATCGAGGTATGATGAATGATAGAGTATTTTTTCATCATTATTGTTACTTCTGAGTTAACAAATGGAGTTTCGTTATCAGAGAGAATAACTTTTGGAATCCCAAAATGACAAATGATATACTCACTGATAAATTTGACTACTACTCCCGCAGTTGCTCTTCTCAGTGGTATCGCTTCAGCCCACTTTGTAAAGCACTTCGTTGCCACTAGTATCCAAATATTCCCTCTTGAAGAAGGGTGTATTACCCCTACAAGATCAAACACCCAAGTGTGAAAGGATACGGAGTTTCTAGGGAATGGAGGTCCACCGATGGGTCATGGATCATATTTCCATGCAACTGGCAAGCTTTACACTTTTGAACAAACTCTGCGGAGTCTTTCTCCATCGTTGGACAATAATAACCCAACGTCATCAACTGATCATACAACTTTTCCCCTCCTATATGAGCTGGGTCATGATCTTATTTTAGTACTTCGATTGCCTCTTCCTTCGTGATGCAACGCAATGGCCTATTAAAGTACCCTCTTCGATACAGTTGTCCCCCTTGAACATAGAACCTTGGGGCCCTTCTCTTGAGTACCATCATGTTAATCTTTTCTGTTGGGACAACTCCATCATTTATGAAATCAATATAGGGCTGCCTCCAATCTGGTTGAGCTTCAACGAAATAACACTCAACTTCCTCGAAGAAAAGATGACACTTGTCACACTTTCATTGTAGCTTTGCTGCGTCTTGCTTTATCCTGGGCCAAAAGTATCCCTCTCTTTGAATTCTTCTGTAAATAGGTATTTCAGTTGTTTCGCAGTGCTCTTCATGTGTCTTCTTTAACCTTTATTCTGCTTTTTCTGGACCGATGCATCTTGATAACCATCCTCCTACATTATTGTAGTAGAAGTTTCCCCTATTTGTAAAATATTGGGCCACCTCCCTTAGCTCCATCTTTCCTTCTCCAGACTCTAGTTGCTTCCTAATCACTCCCCTCTAGTCAGAATCATCTTCCATTGACAGGATTGACTGTACCATAGAGGGAGTTATTCTCCATTGGATCACCACCGTAGTTGAATCTTCCTTCATAATCATCTTTTGGGCAATAGTGGCATAGGCATCTGGATGACAATTCATCATTCTGGGATACCTCCTGATTTATCCGATGGAACTGGTTGAGAAGCCTTTGAATGATCATTTTATAAGGAGCCAAACTGAGGTGCTTTAGCGCATATTCCCCATTCACTTGTTAGATCACCAAGTTTAAATCACCCTTGATGCAGAGTGAACAAATTCCCCTTCGAAGGGCCTCCAGCAACCCTAGTACCAATGCTTCATATTCTTCTTCATTATTGGAGCAAGGAAAATCTAGCTTGTAAGAGAGACAAATTTCTTCAGCTCCTTTTGAAAGAATAACTCCTACTCCTCCTTTATTTTCTGTCGAAGATCCATAAAACTGCATTGTCCATTCTTCCTCACTCGTGTCTAAGTTGTTGGCCTAAAAATCATCCCCTGGAATTCTTTCTCTAGGTGGCTCAAATGTCCTAAAGGGGAATATTTCCAAGAGGTCTACGTATGCTTAGCTCTTGATTGCGCGAGGGACCACGCACTTCAAATCATACTCTGAGAGGATGAGGAACCACCTAGTGTCCCTACCAATCAATATAGTTCTTGCCAATAAAAACTTAATGGGATCACATCTTGTTACAATATAAATTGTAAAAGATAACATATAATTTCTAAGTTTTTGTGCTATAAAGACTAGGGCTAAACTATGTCTTTCCAAACTACTATACCTCACCTATAGCCCATGTATGATTCTACCCAGGTAGTAGACTGGTCATTCCTGCCCATCCACTTCTTGAGCCAGAAGAGCTCCAACAGACCTCGTGGTGTATGTGAGGTATAACTACAACGGTATTCCTGCTTTTGGGGGAATTATGGTTTATGGTGAAACGAGCAACTTCTTCAGCCTGCTAAGAGACTCCTGGTGAGCTAACTCCCATTTTGAACTTCGTGTTCCTTCACAACAGTTGCATCAATGGGTGTGTTATCTTAGCTAACCCTGGGATAAATATCCTAAGGTAGGAAACCTTATTGAGGAAACTCTTCAGTTCCTTCGTCATTCTTGGACTTGGCATTTCTAAGATTGCTTGTTGCTTGTTTCTTGTTGCTTGTTGCTTGTTGCTTGTTGCTTGTTCTAGTCCATATACACCCCTTGTTGATCCACCACAAAACTCAAGAATTTCCCACTAGTGACCCCGAATACGCATTTCAACGGATTCATATTCAGCTTATACTTCTTGTACCTGATGAATACCTTTTTGAGATCATCTAGAGGGGACTCCTCCTTCTTCGACTTGATGACCAAATCATCCATATAGAATTGCATGAACTTGTGGAAGAAATCATAAAAAATGGCCATCATCGCTCTTTGGTACGTTTCCCCTGTATTCTTCACTCCAAATGGCATTACTTTATACATGAAGTTGCCCAACGGAGCTCTGAATGTTGTCTTCTTTGTGTCTATCGGATCCATATTGATTTGGTTATACCCCGCATACCCATCCATGAAGCTGTACATCTCATGACCAGGCGTTGCATCTATCAAGCTATCAATGGATGGTAGAGGGAACTCATCTTTGGGGCAAGCCCTATTTAAGTCTCTGAAGTCCACACAGATCCTAATTTGATTCCTGTCTCTCTTTCCTAGTAGAACGATGCTAGATAGCCAAAGAGGGTGTTATATTAGTTTGATGAACCCTACCGTCAACAGACATTGGACCTCCTCCTTAATTTTCAGGTCCAACTCAGGCTTGTACGTTCTTATTGCTTATTTGACTGGGATGGATGAAGGCCTCACGTTCAATTTGTGACAACTTACTTATTTATCCAGCCTTTCTATTTCTATGTATTTCCACTAAAAACTGTCCACAAATTCTCTAATTAACTCAACTAAGGCCCCTCGTTTCTCTCCACCAAGATCCTTCGAAATGAAAATGGGCCTTATGTCCTCTCCTTTTTTCACCAGGTTTAGTTGCTCCAATTCTTGTACCAGTATCTTTGGTTGATCTACCATGTAATCTGGTTCTTCAGTGACATCATCCATGAACTCCTGTATGTTGGAGTTGTCTATCACCATGCATCGCCCCCGTTGATCCACTAGAAAATATTTATATATCGGGTCAGCCTCCTCATCCATCTGTGCCATGGCTTATTCAGCTGCCCATTCACATTATTATAATCGATATACCACCTTTCCCTCTTCAGTAACCATCTTCTTGCATTATCTACTAGCAGTTTCAACTGTCTTACTCTTCTTTTCCCTAGAAGCCTTGGCAACTTTTTCCCCTGAAAAATGATTCAGCATGCTTTGTCGTTGGACCTCACGCTCCATTGAATCCATTATGGGCCTTGCCTTGTCTTTTTGTTGCTTTGAGACCTCATAGGGTTGAGGAACCACGTGGTTGGTCTCTTTTGTTGCTCCTTTATTACCCATCATCTCTCCCTCTTGACCATTCACAGGTCCCATTCTTTCCCTGATTAAGGGAACCCATGCTCCCTCTATTTGCCTAGTTAGGACTCTAACGTCCTCCTCCAACTCTGTATAAAATGTTGTGTCCACTAGGTGGGCCTCTTCGTCACTCTAATAGTGATTTCAGTTCCCTTGATGTTGGCCTTGGCGCATTGATGATACATCGAAGGAAGTAGACCCTGGTTATGCATCCACACCCTTTTTATTAATAAGTGGTAGGAAGTTGCACTTTCTATTACATGGAATTTAACATGAGAACTTAAATTTCCCATTACAATCGCCACGTTCACATATCCGATGGATTTGGAAGACTGGTTATCATAACCAGAGATCACCAAAGGCATTAGAACTAACCTCTCTTCGAGAAAATTTACTGTGTGGAAGGAGCTGCTTGGCATGATGTTTATCGAGGCACCCCCATCCATGAGTACCCTAGCAAAGCCGACTCTGTTAATGCTGGTTATTACATATAACGACCAATTACGAGGAAACCTCATAGCTCTGTCTACATCACTAAATGTGATTTCGGACAAAAACTTTCTCACCATCCTCATCATTGGTCCCCTCCATTTCAATGAGGGGACTGTGTTCTTACTCACGATATTCAAAATTACCTCAGTTGTTTCTAATATCCTTTCTTTGGGCGTCCCCACCAGGTCAAAGAACCAAGTAAAATTTGGGGATCTTGAAACAGCACAATACTCCAAGTCTGTATCAACCTCTTAACCTTCAACATTTTAAGCCTCCTCGACATCCTTAGCACTTGCCTTGTCATAGGCTAATATCATATTTTCCATCCCTATGGTACATCCTTCTAACGTTTCCTCAAAACCTTTTTGCTCCCTCACTCGTCTTCTTGCTCTTTCCTCTTCTTCCTCATCATAAGCCACCACCATATTTTCCCCATGTGCTGGAAGTGGGTTTTTGTTGACATTCTGTGGAGGGATTTGCAAGGTCCCATTTTTCACATGTTTATCAATGATCTTTCTCAGCGTGAAATAACTTCTCGTTGGATGTTGGATCTTTCGATGGATCTGGAAATACTTGGGATCCGCCTTTGTTAACGCAATGGTTCCTTGGTATGGATGCCTTTAGGTTCATACACTGTTCCCCCAGTAACATTTCGTTACAGAAACTCACAGCTTCTTCGATCGTACAAGGCAGTGGCGGTGGGTCTTCTCGGTCTCGTCTGAACTTCCTCTTGTTGTCCTTCTTCGGTTGTTTTCTGTTGCCCGATCCTTCGGCATATCCCACCTATGGGGGGGCTGGTATCTTCCTCCTACAGGCTGTATCGATTGTCTGAACATCATGGGCTCCACCACAGGGTTTGATCGTACCACTAGTGCGATGTTCCTTACTTCTTTGAGGAACGCCACAAAAGTCCCTTTGCGCATCTCATTAAAAAGATGGAAGATGCTCTCAGGGAGTAGTCCTTCAGCACAAATTTGTAATAACTTGGATTCTTTGGCTTCTTCCCTCACATCGAGGGACCTTTCCATGAACCTTCAGATGTATGCTACTACGTCTTCTCCGAGTTTTTGCTTCTCCCTTCTTAGTTGGGTCATTGTGAACTCATCTTCTTCCAGAAAGAACTTCTGGATGAACAACACATGCATCTCCTCCCATGTGGAGACATTCTTGGGAGCCAAGTGGGAATACTAGGTGTAGAATTTATCCATCAAGGATTTATAAAACTCCTTCAATCGAAGCTTCTTATTATTGCAATGGTCCCCCAAGTGTTCAACGAAATGCTTGATGTGCTCCTTCGAATTTCCCCCTTTTACCGTATACTTCTAAAAAATAAGAGGAATATAGTCCTTCGGATAAGTCTCATAATTATATTCCTGGGGGTATGGCATCCGAAAGTCCACATAAACAGAAGCTACCTCATCGATAGATTACGAGGAAGCTTGCATGAAATTTAACATCTCCTTTTGCATCTCCTTCCTCATCTCTTCCATAGTGGACACCGTTAAGGGAACGGTTGGAGGAACCACAGGTGGAAAGATCGTTGTTACTGGAGTAACCATCGTTGGGACAGAGATGGGTGTCGCAACTAACGTCCCCATCGCTGGGACGAAAATGGGTGTAGTGATGGGTGGAGTAGTGCCCACTAGAACTATGCTTGGTGGGACCATTGGGACTACCCCTAATGTTGTGAAAGAGCTGGCATTGAACCCTCGCAATACCGTTGAGGCAACGGGAGTCTGTACGAACTCTTAGAACTTGCTCATAATAAGTGTCACTTTTGCTTGTCCCAATCATGCACTCGCGGAGGCCTGCATTACGCTTGCCACGCCCGTTGACGTTTGGACTGGCTCGTGGGGGACCATCCGGAGGGACCTCCTCTCTAGTTGCTTTCAGGTCTAATTTCGCCCATTTTTCATTCCTTTTTTTTAGTACAATAATGATAAGTTAACTAACCATGCTATCGATTAACTACAAGACACACAAACATAACTTAGTGAAGATAAACTCAGTTTGAACTCACAAATCTCTCGTGTATAACTCAGAAGATAATAACACACTCCGAAGTAACTTTTTTAGAGGGAGAGAGAAGTAAGTGTCTTAGATACACCTTGACAGGCAGCCAAACACCCCAACCACCCTTAAAGATCTCTGTCAAGTATTTAAATCTTCGTAATAAATAACAATGGTGGGTGAGTAAACTCTCTGGTTTAAAATAAACCTCTTTTCCTAATGTATATATTCTCTCTAGTAATAACTTCTGAACTCTAAACAAAAAGAACCTCTCTTCCTCAGAGATGGTTGGGGCTCTTAAATAGCCCCCACACCCCTCTCGAGGTAACTTAGTAATTAATAATTGTGAAAGACATCCCTCAAACTTTATATGACAAGCATTAAATGTCTGATGCACTAGTTATCTCCACGTCATAAAAATTAAATACCAAGACATGCCTTTTGCCTAACCATTGTGCATCAGGGGGCTATCGTCACAGAGGTGGCTTACCAACCATCTGACAGCCCCAAATACCACAGTGGTTTACTCAAGTCCCGATTTGACATTACCTATCTTATTAGTGGCATCACATAAAGTATATGTGACATTAAGTAGGAGGTTGTTTGGTTAACAACACAATGCCCGATGGAACTCAAAGTTTCTCCGCCCGAGGTTCCACAATCAAGGTCCTTTGGTGTTTTACTAGGTGCATATAATATGGTCAGGACAATCCCCAACGGTGACTCACTTCTCAATCCTCGAAACAAAGTCCCTCTGAAGTTTCCACGGCGAGGTCGTTCGATAGAGCATGAAATCTCTCCCAGGCCCTGCTAAGCCTGGTCTCTGATGAGTATCGTTCGACCTCACGCGGAATGCCATTATAATCATTACATCATTACAATCGTTATAGCTCATAGTCAATATAAACAAAAGATACAATATGACTAAGTAACACAATAATCTAAAGTATGAGCTATCACGCTAAGCTGCCACGCTTGAGCTGCCACACTGAGTTACCTCGCTTGAGCTGCCATGCTAAGCTGCCTCACTTGAACTGCCACGCGGAGTTGTGTCGGTGTCTTAATCCTAAACACTGTTGTTAATATGGGCATTATCTCTAATCTTAAGATTACCTTCAAGCCACCTCTACAGAAATAATGATACTTTAAAATATTCTTAGTGAGAAAAGTAATACCTATGAGAATAACGATTATGTATATGAATAACCATCCTTAAACATGTTGTAATACGGGTTACGGGTTATACAGGTAAATGCATGAAATTATTAGTGTGATAGTTGTTATCTTCAAAATATTTACGCGGGGTACCATAACTAGGATGGGTTAAATATACGCTTTAGATTTGCACATTAGATGTGAGTATCTCAAATGAGAGTACGAGAATCTAAAATGAACACTATATGTGTTATTGTTTTCATTTAAGCACTTGCTGATTTTTAAACTCTTTTCAACTCGGGCTCTATCCCATTTTATTGCAAATATCTTTTCTTTTGTAAAATCTTTTTAGGTGTCTAGCCACAGGGACACCAAGGATAAGAGTTCCATTCATTTAACGAGTTGTAGCTGTTGTGGAAGTTACAGGACTTGGTAGTAGACACCTCTATGATTCTCATTCCTCCGTTTTCAGTTAGATATTTCATTTAGGGCGTGTCGCCCCATTTTACTTTTTAGACAGTCAGATATTTATGGATCTATTTATTTACTCCTTTCAGTTGTTGGTTTATTTTTTTATATTATTGTATTTGGGGTTTTGGCTGGAAGTGTTTACTCTGGTCTCATTTATTACCTTAGTCATTTTATTTCTTATGAGATTCGTCTGAATGGTGTATGATTACTAATTGGTTAATTTGATTTCTGTTAATTAAAAGATAAAATTTTAACATCAACCTTTTCAAATATTAGGTTTTTAGTGTTAATAATTAAGTTTTTGATAGTGATGCATATTCTGAACTAACTCGATATTCCGAATTAATTTAATAAAGAACTGATCTCATGGTATTTAATTAGGCGGGGTTTCACATTACGTTGCATCAAAATATTTCATCTTTGTTTTTGTAAGAGGGTAGTTTATATTAGATGGAGGTGTAACCCTATTTTTTAGTATAGTAATGATAAGTTAACTAACCATGCTATCGATTAACTACGAGACATGCAAACACAACTTAGTGAAGATAAACTCAGTTTGAACTCACAAATCTCTCGTGTATAACTCAGAAGACAATAACAAACTCGGAAGTAACTCCTTTAGAGGGAGAGATATGTAAGCGTCATAGATACACCTTGGCAGGCAGACAAACACCCAAACCACCCTCAAAGATCTTTGTCAAGTATTTAAAGCTTCGTAATAAATAACAATGGCGGGTGAGTAAACTCTTTGGTTTGTAAAATAAATTTCTTTTCCTGATGTATATATTCTCTCTAGTAATAACTTCTGACCTCTAAAAAAAAGAACATCACTTCCTCAGAGGTGGTTGGGGCTCTTAAATAACCCCCACACCACTCCCGAGGTAACTTAGTCATTAATAACTGTGAAAGACATCCTTCAAACTTTATGTCACAAACATTAAATGCCTGATGCACTAGTTAGCTCCATGTCATAAATATTAAATGCCAAGATATGCCTTTTGCCTAACCACTGTGTGTCAGGGGGATGTAGTCACAGAGATGGCTTACCAACCATCTGACAGCCCAAATACCACAATGGTTGACTCAAGTGCAGATTTGACATTGCCTAGATGGTTAGTGGCATCACATAAAGTAGACATGACATTAAATAGGGTGTTGTTTAGTTCACACCACAACGCTCGATGGAACTCAAAGCTGCTCCGCTAGAGGTTCCACGGTCAAGGTCGTTTGGTGTTTAACCAGGTGCATCTAAGATGGTCATGACAAGCCCCACGGTGCCTCACTTCTTAATCCTCCAAACTAAGTCCCTCTGAAGTTCCCACGACGAGGTCGTTCGATAGAGCGTGAAAGCTTTCCCAGGCCCTGCCAAGCCTGGTCTCTCGCGAGTATCGTTCGACCTCACGCTGAATGCCATTATAATTGCTACATCATTTCAATCGTTATAACTCATAGTCAATATAAACAAAATATACAATATGACTAAGTAACACAACAAGCTAAAGTTTGAGCTACCACGCTAAGATGCCTCGCTCGAGCTGCCACACTGAGCTGCCACGCTGAGCTGCCTCGTTGTTTTAATCCCAATGACTGTTGTTAATGGGGGGGGGGGGGGGTTATCTCTAATCGAAAGATTACCTTCAATCCCCCTCTATAGTTTTTACGAATACTCCTTGGCAAGTACTCCACGCCTTACTATTTTTGCCCAACACTTACCCATTTTGATGGGCCTTACATGCTAATGGCTATAGCATTATCTATATTGGGGAAAGGTCCCCTCCTTCCTGGGTCCCAACTGCTACCCTTTGAAACCTTACACTCCCTTCATGGGAGATATCAATAATTATACGCGACTACACATGTCAGACTTTCGCATCTTCAATTTATCTTGATGTAATCCTTATCATGTTACTCCTCTACATAGAGTAGCTCTTGATTACCCTTAAAATTTTAAAATGTACATTTTCTGTACTTATCAACACTATTATTACCCCCATTCATTTACTCTTTCGTTTCTAGTAGAGCACCTTAATATAACCTCGTTTCCCCGCATCTCATTTGTCTCTAGTTTACAAATCCGTCTACATTTATTTCGTAATTTTCCACTTCTTTTCCTCGCAAAAGATACCCCAAATCTCAATTAACTAGGGCGCCCATACACCCCAGATCCCGCTCATTTATGCAAAAATTCACTAATTATAATATTCTTCATTCCTATTAAATCTTATATACCTAGCCGGGTCATACAGTGAGGTTCAAATCAACTTCCCCACTAATCGCAAATCAATTTGTCTCTAAGTTTTCCCAACTGATTTACTCGTGTTGTAATGTTCTACAATGTTCCTGACATAATCACTACACGACTATACCTGCCTTAAATTGCAATGTAAACATTAACTCCTAGTTATAACTACCTATACTTATAATAACTAAGGAACTAAACTCATGTTGTAAAGCCCAAACTTTTACCAACTTTTGACCTTTGTTAAGTATCATGCGTAGGATGTCTCGTAACGCGAAATCCAAATAAGGAACCTCTCGATACACTACTACCTAACATTGTCATTCGTCTATATTCGTTAGCCCCTCAATTAACAGTACGCACCCTAAAATTTCATTTCTTGACATAAAAATCTACTCATTCAGTCTCGTGATACAAACAATAATATATATTACAGTGCTCTTATTAAAACTAGTTTCTTAACGTGAATAGATCATGATTCATACACCCCTGCCTGATAATAAACTAGCCTATGCTGAATCACATCAGTAAACGACCCTAATCACCGAGATCAAATATAATAAGATAACATACTCACTGAAATTTGTGATACAATACCGTATATATAAATACATATATGCCCAACCCTCTTTCAGGTGATACCTCTCAAAAAGTATATTTCACCTTAGAATAATGAACACGATAGCCTTATCACATAGTCTACTACCGCGCATACTCTCGATATTCAGTCACTACAAAGGATTATAATAGATTTCTACTTTCATAATTCTCAATAGTAAAAAAATAATTTACATGATACAAACATCCCCCAGGTGTACACGCCCGCTCCCCACACAGGTGACACCAAACGTTCCGCTACTAAACGATAAACATATCCATAAGATGGTTGATACTGCCAACGCACCTACTAGCCCGACTCACACTCGGATTTGGTGTTAATACTCAAATACCGTGGCTCGTCCATGTCACTAAAAATGTATTTTATACTCATATGGATGAAGTAAAATTCTATTTCCCATTGTCATCTAGTTTGTCTGATCAACGGGTCCCTGAGCATAACTCTTATGTCAGATTTGACCCGGGACTTACTACTGTAGTTGTATATTTAGGATTCCATCCTCTAGTTACCCCTTGCCTCACTCTGGGTAATCTTTTTTTCCATGGTCTATCACTTTGCAACCATATTAATTTCTAAAAAAGCTCTTTTATTTCCATTCTGGCCTGTTGACCTTCCCTGTCATTCCCTCAGACCTAACAGCCCTGAGGAATGATTATACTGCTGTTACTATTGAGGAGCCTGCTGGACCTACATGATCTTTCCACTCTCTATCTAGTAACTTCCGAATCTAAATATCTTAGTCATGTCATTATGACAAAAGTTTCGCTCCTATTGTTATACTCTACTAGCATTATTCTCGTCTATATCTTAACCAGTTTGTTTTTACTTTCTAGCTATAGATAAGTTTTACATATGTGGTCCTATTCTCTACACATGGGACACATTTCTGGGTCATTCTCATATTTTTTCTCCCACTAGCCATGTTGGTGGGTCCTTTAGTCGGACCGGGTAGTCTTGGCCCTAATTGCTACTCGGTATTATCCCTTTGGTTCCGCTAGTCTTTTGGAACTCATCGTTGTCCTTAATGGTCCTGACTAATTCCACTGTCACTTGGTAGAAATTTGACTAGTTTGAAACATTTAAAGAGTCCCCTTAGTGGGTAAACCCTTCTATGACGCTTCACTAGTACCGTTAAATCTAGTCTTGTTCTTAGGTTAGATTATCTAACCCTATTGACTCCTTCCTCTTAGAAGTTTGATGTGAACTTATACACATGTGATCCAGGTGATATTGACATCAGTTATCCCAATCGGATTTCCTTTCCGCTCTTATGAATCCTTCATATGGGTCCATTATCAATCTGCGGACCCTTTATCATTCTTTGTATCCCCTTTGTCAGGTATGAAGTCTGCTAAACAAATAATCGTCTCTCTCATGATCGATCACCATCTATCTTACTTGTGATAAGTTTCCAAACTCCAATCGCATCTCTATTAGAACAGAAGAGAGAAGACTTTTCGATCACTTCTCCCTAATCCTTCAATTCAATTTATATCTACTTTCTTATATGGGATGACCAACTCATATCACCTCAATGATGCTCCTATGCGCAAGGGTTGTACCTTAGATTTTAGTCCTGGGTGTCAATGCACTACACCTTAAACAATTATCTTTGGATCAACTCCATCCGCCGGACAATCACACTACCTATCCTTCTTAAATCCTTACAGGTGACTCTTCGAAAGAGTCCCCCTTGATTCGCCCTTGCCTATAGCGTTGGGTGATTCTGGAATTGTATCATCATTCTTTACGATGATGTTTGGGGAAACTACTATCCTCAATTTATTATTATAATTGTCATTTGTTCCAACAATATTTATGGTAATTTCTAGCGTGGTTACTATTTCCAAAATACTCCATGGTTTCTGCTGAGTTCTTCATCCTGTAATCCTTGTAAAGTTCGTTCTTTATTGTTCGATGTACCACGCCAACCAAACTCATATATGAATCACCTCAACTATTCTTAATAGCAGGAGAACGTAAGTCGCATGCGTATAAGTATACAACAATCCTAAGGGTCTATATCAAAGAACGCTGCGCTGAAATGTGAAAAGATGCATAGATCCTAAAGACTCTAGAACTTAATGCTCTGATACCACCTGCGATACCCCACCTAATTAAATACCGGGTGATCAGTCCTTTATTAAATTTCAAATAGAATATCTAGTTGGACCAGTCTTAACAACACTGTCAAAAACTTTTTATTAATTACTAACCACCTAATATTTAATAAGTTAGATGTAAAATTTTATCTTTTTAATATAGCATGCAAGAAATAAAATGATTAACTAAACATCCACCATCCAATAATAATCTCATAGGAATTAAAACGACATAATGAAATCAATTGAGTCTGAAGTAAACACTTCCAGTCTAAATCCCAAATACAATAATTTGAAATCAAATAAATTCCAACCACTGAAATATAAATATATGTCTAAAATCACTATCTATGAATAAGGATGGGAAACATGACCTGACTTAAATAAATAACTCTGAATGAATCAAGGATAAATGTGGAGGCGTCTAATACTGAGATCCTGTAACTTCCACAGCAGCTACAACATGTCAACTGATGGGAACTCTAAGCTTGGTGTCCCTGTGGCTAGGCACTATATATATATATATATATATATATATATATATATATATATATATATATAAAGAGAGAGAGAGAGACGAAGAGATTTGCAAGAAACGGGTCAGAGCCCGAGTTGAAAATAGTTTTAAAATGGCAAGTGTTTAATTTGCATTAAACAATAAATATTATATACATGTTAGTCACATGCTCTCACTTGAGATTCTCACCTCTCAACTATTGTGCACGCCTAACGCATTATCCTAACCCATCCTAGTTACACTATCCGACTTAACTAGTTTGAATCAAGTCTCTTACTATGATGCGTAAGACATTGTGCCCACCCGTATCACCCAAATAATACATTCTTGCATTCCAATATTAATTAATTGAGTTCAAGTTTCACAATAATCCCTTGAGTTTTCACACAC
Source organism: Sambucus nigra (assembly GCA_949130495.1). Taxonomy (NCBI): domain Eukaryota; kingdom Viridiplantae; phylum Streptophyta; class Magnoliopsida; order Dipsacales; family Adoxaceae; genus Sambucus; species Sambucus nigra. The sequence continues at coordinate 217,483,000 of OX422213.1, forward strand.
TTAATATATCTTTGACATCATTATCATCATGTTCTACTAAGCAACACAGTAGAATAAACATAAGTGTATATATATATATTGCCATTATAGTATATACAAATACCGCACCCCACATAGGCGAAACTAACGGTGCATACATACTCTGCTATCAAGTCCCGGTACCTCACATACATAATAAGGACTAGAAATTCCGAATCTCTCAAGAATCATAATAAAATAAATCACACACAAACTGGAGGCGAACATGGACAATGGTGTAATGGGATATGCACATACCTACGCACCCATATAACCCAAACTTATCCACTCATAGATAAGTCCTCCTTAGATCCCATGCTCTGAGGTACCAATCTATAATCCCCCTAAAGGGCTCCTCAAGGTAATACGGTCCCTTTCAAGACCTCCCAGTGATAGCAAGTATGGTAGGTATGTTACACACATAAAAATCCATACAATAGGTATTCACACAACCTAACTATTTATATGTTGAATATTGGTATACACGCATCCCATATTACAAGTATCACAAATTTTATTTATAACCCGTATATCAAACGTAAATTTATTTAATACCATAACTCTCATCATATAAATTTAAATACCTTTCCCTATCCCAAAGGTTTACGAAGTCTCCCAATTATTCCCGAGGTTAATTCAGTACTATAGTGTCCCCCTACTACTGGTATTAACCCTAAGTTATAATTTATCCGAATGAAACCCCAATCCGTAAAATTTCCAATCGTAACGCATTCGAAAAACACTCGTGAATCTCGCCATTCAATCCCATACATAACGATACTTTCCAGGCCTTAACTATAACCATAGTGACCTCCCCTAAGTCCCATTATATACAATTAATCAACATTAAGGGTTCTTAAAAGCTAGGGTTGGATCGAAACTTAAAACAAAAAACAAGTCACAAATTTTAGGGGAATTGATCGATCGAAGATAGGGGTCGATCGATCAGCTGATCGATCGACATTCATAGGTCGATCGATCGATCGAGCAGTGACCAACCTACGTTTTCTGCATGTTTTTGCCTACGGATTTCTTCAATTTAAACCTCAAATCCTGCACTACAATGTCCCAAACTCCCAAATAATCATAATAACTATTATACCAATATAAACACATAAGTTCTATAGTATAAGAATCATCAAATCATCATGGGGAATCAATTTCTTGGATTAATTGTCATGAATATTTCTAGAAACCCTAGTTCTTCAATTTTTCTTCAAGAATATCAAAAATCTCAGATAAATTTTGTAATTCCTAATACTTAGGTTATGATTTCGTTTTTCCAACATTTCCAAAATATCATCTACATGCAAAACCTACCCATATTCAATATTCAATTCTCTAATTTCATAATATTTCAATTATTAAAGGTTTGTCTTCAAATCTAAACTATCATGTATAATATATGAACTGAATCTTTGCAAGATAAATCACTTGCGTTTAACTAGAAGTTCAAATCATTTGATGAAGATGGTGTGGGGTGATTCTCTCTTTCCGGTCTACGCGTCGGTGATGACGGTGGTGTAAACGGTGTATAGGTGGTAGTTCTAGGCTTAGAAACCTTTTATCCTTCCTCCTCTAATGGACTCCTAAACTTTTGTGAATTGTAAGCCTACAAGAAAACTCCTCTCATCTGGTATAACACTTTAATTTTCATAGGTTTAATTACTCTAAAAATTAAAATGTCTGAAATTCCCTCCCGGGATGCCGGTTTGACTTAAAACTGCCCCGAGACCCAAACTAAACCCCTAGATAGACTTTTCTGACTGTCTCGATCCTTTCGAACACTTTGGTGCACTCAAAATGACCACATGGGTGACTAATAAATAATTTACTTTCATTCCATAAATTTTAGTCCTGACACGCGTGTCTCGACTTAATTTTCCATAATTGTCGTATTATTCACTCGATAATTTGAATAAATTCATAATTACATATTACTTTAATCTTTAAGTAATATTCAACATAATTCACATCAATAAATACTAACTCTCATCACGCTAGTAATTATCTATTTAAATCCGGATTAATTTCCCATTTTTAAATCAATTAAGACTATAATTAAAATCATTAAAAAAATATGGGGTATTACATACTTCCCCACTAATAAGAGAATTTCTTCCCAAAATTCGAAAAAATATAGTTATACTTGGTAAAATAACTCTGGATATTTATCACACATCTCATCCTCGCGCTCCCACCTAGACTACTCGGCATGATGATGTCATCACTGAACACGCACTAACGGTACTATCTTCAACCTCAATTACTCTAAAGTCACATTTGAAGACGGGAGAAAGTCTAGCATAGTAGGATGAGGCACATTAGAGATATCGGGATTTACTAAGCTAAAGGATGATTTGTACGTCAAAGGTTTGAAATCAAACATTCTCAACATTGGCCAGTTGTGCAACCCTAACTTTGTAGTAAAGTTTGAACGGAACGAGAATAATGTTTATGATTATGCCGGTAAACTTCTATGGCAAGGGGTGAGGACTGAAGATAATTGCTATGGAATTATGCCAAAGTCCTCATTTGTCTACAACAATGCCACGATCACTCATATGGATTTGTGTCATTAACGTCTAGGTCATGTGAATTTTAGAGACTTGGAGAGATTAACTAAAAAGGACCTAGTACGTGGCTGTCCATCACTTGGAAATCCAACTTCCATGGTTTATGGACCCTGTTAGTTGGGAAATCAAGTCCTTTACCCCCCACAAGAAGTTGAATTCCATTACCACTTCACGAGTTCTTGAGTTGATACACATGAATCTTATGGGTCCTACTTGTATTGAGAGTTTGGGTATTAAGAGGCATATCCTCGTGATGGTAGATGATTTATCTCGTTACTCGATTATAGGTTTTCTAAGAGAGAAATACGATGCTATGGAATTTCTTATGACCAAGTGCCGTATCTGAAAAATCAACATGATGTCACCATTAATAGAATGCGGAGTGATAATGACACTGAGTTTAAGGAATCTAAAGTAGATCATTACTGTGATAGTCTCGGGATCAAACATGAATTTTTGGCTATGAAGACTCCTCATGAAAATGGGATTATTGATAGGGAGAATCGAACAATTTAGGAAATCGCTAGATCTATGCTTCTAGATCGTAGAGTTTCTAGGAGATTTTGGGCAGAGGCGGTGTCTACCACATGCCATACGGTAAATAAGGTTTAACTTCGTCCACACACACTTTAGACGCCCTATGAATTGTGGACTGGAAAGAAGACCAACCTTTCATATTTTTGTGTCATTGGGAGCAAATGCTACATCCTACGGGATATAGATTAATTAGTAAAGTTTGAATCCCGGAGAGACGAGGGAATATTGTTAGGGTATTCATCGACTAGTGAATTTTTTTGGGGTTTTAACCTGAGTAGCTCTAAGGTTATGGAGTCAATAAACGTCATTGTGAAAGATGACTAACCGTCGACTTTTGTTGATTCTAACATTTTGTGCGAGGAGGGTGCACTTCCTACTAAAAATTCCATTGTGCCTCCCATACCCAGGGTGGATCCTACTCCTGACTTAGGGGACACACCTGCTTGGGTTCACAAGAGTCATGATCCTACTGCCATTCTAGGATATCCCACCCTAGGGGTCAAGACTCGTGCTCAGATGGAGAACATGGTTAGTTTTATTTACTACACGTCTAAAGTCGAGCCCAAGAACATCAAGGAAGAACTCAAGGATGAACACTAGATATATTCTATGCAGGATGAGTTGCTTCAGTTTAGAAAGAATGACGTATGGGATCTAGTCCCCCGACCTATCGAGAAGAATGTGATTGGTACCGAGTGGATCTACAAGAATAAGATGGATGAGAATGGTACCATTATTCAAAATAAGGCAAGGTTGGTCACTCATGGCTACATACAGATAGAGGGTGTAGACTTTGATGAGATATTTTCCCATGTTGCAAGGCTTGAGTCCCTCCGCTTACTACTCGCCATCACATGTCATCTACTCTTCAAGTTATACCATATTGATGTCAAGAGTTCCTTTCTGAATGGAATTCAAAAAGATGAAGTTTATGTCGAACAACCAAAAGGATTCGAAGACCCTAAGCACCCCGATAAAGTCTATTTTCTGAGAAAAGTCTTATATAGTTTGAAGCAATCACCCTGTTCTTGGTATGAGCGGATTACTTCATATGTTTTAGCCCATGGCTTCATGAGAGGGGGAGTTGATAAGATGTTGTTTGTTAAGAGAGGAGACAGTGCTATTTTGGTTGCCCAGGTCTATGTGGACAACATAGTCGTTCGATCCACCTGCTCCTAATATGCTGACATCTTTGAGGAGGAGATGAAGAGTGAGTTTGAGATGAGCATGTTTAGTGAGCTTACATTCTTCCTTGGTCTCCAGGTTTGTCAGCTAGAGGATGGGATATTCATCTCCCATTCCAAGTATGTTAGAGACCTTGTGATAAAATTTGGTATAAACTCCGCTAAGAATGCACGTACCCCAATGAGTACCTCAACAAAGCTTAGCAAGTATACTTCAGACAAGGATATAGAGAAAACCTTGTATCAGAGTATGATAGGTAGTCTTCTATACTTGATTATCAGTCATCCCGATATAGCCTTTAGTATTGGAGTTTGTGCGCGATATGAGGAGTTCCCAAAAGAGCCTCACTTACTCTATCTTAAACGTATTATCAAATACATGAGTGGGACTCTCTCATTTGGCATTTAGTATTCCTTTGATACCAATGATCATTTATCTGCCTATTCAGATACCGATTGGGCCGAGGATGCAGATAAATGCATGAGCACTTCTGGTGGGTGTTTCTTCTTTGGTTCTGATCTTGTCTCTTGGTTGTGCAAAAAGAAAAACTCCATCTCTTTGTCCACTTTGGAGACTGAGTACATAGCTGTCGGGTGTTGTTGCATGAAACTTCTGTGGACGAAGAAGATGTTGGAGGATTATGGGATATTATAAGACACCATGAATATTTCCTGTGGTAACACGAGTGCAACACACATATCCCATAATCCAGTCCAGCATTCGTGCACAAAGCACATTAGGATACGCGAGCACTTTATACATGAGCTAGTAGAAGAGAAGGTCGTATCCTTGAGTTTTATGTCTACCCACCTCCAGTTAGCCGATATTTTCATGAAGCCTTTAGATTCCCTTAGATTCGAGAGTCTTAGGAAGTCTTTAGGAATTTGCACAGCTGACTGGGGGTGGTCACCATGTCTAGAGTAGGATGCATTTTTAATGTTCATATCATATTATTCCTATCTATAGATTGTATCATTGTATCATTATTTGTTTTTGGTTTTTATTTTTTCTTATTTTTTTGAAAAATACAAAAAAGATTTTCTATTTTTTGAAAAATTGAAAAATCTAAAAAGATTTTATTTTTTGATCAAAAAGATTTTCTTTTTATAATTTTTTTTAAATAAAAAACGGAGTTTTTTATTTTCTTTGCACCATTTATGGATGAATATTTAAGATAACCATAGTCAAAACTTCATTCCATATTTCACATGACTGTTTGATAGTGATTTGAGATGCCACATCATTTCATCCATGTGCTTTGCATTGTTTGGAGTCATTGAGACATGATTAGTGATATCTTCTGTGTATTTGGCTCATTATCTCCTTTATTTCACACCTGCACGGTCTTATTTGAATATTGTACTTGTCGATCACATGTTGGTTTGAGCATTTCCATCTCAATTCTGTTTATACAATGAACTAAATGCGATAAAACTTGATAAGAAAGCAGTGCATGTAAGAACCGTTGTGGTGAGTTTGTGTGATATATTTGAAAAATGGGGAAGGGCTACGAAAGGTACTCATTTATCCTATTGGACAAAAAGGTGGGCTAATAGGATTAAGTTTCATCACCTCACAAGAAAAAATAAAAATCATTATTATTTATGAGGGAGTTTGGATGGAATATATAACGGGTTTGCCTGTATTTGAAAGCCATGAAAAAGCGTTACATAGTTTTGGACGTTATTGGTGTGGAAATCACTTTGAGCTTTAGTTTGTTGATTTGAGTAAGTCAATTTCATATAATTCCACCATTTTTTCACCTAAGGAAGATCATGAGTTCATTCATTAGGAATATTCGAAATTCATCGTGCACATATGTTATGTTTTTATGCATTGATTTTCCAATCGAATTTGTTCACATCCCTACATTTTCGCTATCATCGACTTGGTTTTTTTCATGTTCTATCTTGATGTGATTATTTGTTGTATATTTTATGAGAAAATTTTTGAAAAATTCAATAAGTGAATGTTTGTTTACCTTGTGACATTTCCCATTTACATTCCTTTGTGTTCTTCATATATGTCCATTTGGGGACATCATAAAAAGGGGGAGAACGAATTATGGGGGAGAATTTTGTTTGATTTAATAATGATTTTCTTGAGATTAATTAATATTTATTTTTTCTTATCATTATATTTCAAACTGTTGCGCATCACGGGTGTTGTTTCTTGTCTCATGTGCATAGGTACAAAATTGAGGATCTTTTTGAACACCTTGATGATGACAATGTAAGATTGAAGAAGTTCAAGATTTGAAGATGTTGAAATCTTTTTGAAGCCATGTCATTTATTATTTCTAGTTTTTGGGTTTAATGGGGATATTAAATTGTATGTCATGTGTTTGAGTTTGGGTAGCATAATTCGGATAGTGTTTATGCATGTGCCAACATGGACATAGGGGGAGATTTGTAAGAACTTGGTTTTATATATGTTCGTATTAGTATCTAGGAATTTTATAAGTTTCCTACATCACATCATATATGTTTTATACCGCTACATTCGGCACGTCAAGACGATCACCCATGACGGCCTTGATCCAAATCCGAAGTTGCACGCTCGCATTATCTTCATACGTGCGTAGTGAAACATCTACTTGCAACGTGCATCTTCAACATTCCCACTACTCCACTCACGATTGTGGTAAAATATTTAATTTGGAGTTTTTAAGGTTTACATATATATATTTGGGATTTTTTTATAAACTGTTTTTAGTATGTAAAATGTTTTTCTCTGAGAAAACAATTTTTTTCTAAGTCAAGAGGTGGACTTTTTTACGCTTGGGTCGTTCAAGTGACACTCAATGTCGCGCGAAGCTGCTTCAAGCGAGATGTGCCTATCATTCAAATGAAGTAGGCATCTCATTCGAGCGAGATGGATAAGTCGTTCGAACAACATTACATCTCATTTGAGAGAGCCACTTCCTTAATTTTCCTATAAAATAGGTTTCTGCATTCACATTTTCTCAAGTCTTCCAACTTCATTTTCTGCAGAATCTTCTGCGAATAAGACTTCATTTTTTTAGAGTTTTAAACCTCTTTTGATTCACTAAATTATCCCAAATTCATATGTGAATCAGTTAAACCCTAGATTACTTGTTCTACTCATATGGAGTAATCTTGTGGGGAAGAATGTTGATTCTCCATTGCTGGCGATTGGAGCTCTTGCAGGATCTCTTGTCGATGACAACGAACCGACGCCTGCAAATATTCGTGTGTTAAGATTGTAAGACCTACGTGTGATAACGATTTAAATAGTTGCAGAAATTTCCAAATCTCAAACTAATTTAATTAGGTGTCTAAATTTGAAAAACTCAAATTCAATTTTAGTTCAGCCCCAAAACATGCATCTAATTTTCATAAACATTCAAATCATACATGTAAAACAAAGACGACGAATTCAGGAACAAACCCCTTTCAGGTAAAACCTTTTATAACACTTTGAAAAGTTTACAATACCATTGACTTACATACAACCCGATAATCGCACACACGTGTAATGCATCATGTCTTTGTCAAACCTTCAAAGCTATGAGAGACAGTGAAATACCCTCGAGGTGTTAGTTCCTCATCTTTGGCTCATCCACACACATAATATCTATGCTCGGTATCCACCGATCAGATATGGAGATGCCTTCTCCGCATAGGTTTAATAGTAGAAAAGTATGCTTTGGGTTCCACAAAATAACTCACACAAAAGCAATTGGGATTGTGAATTGTAAAACAAAAGTTATGAACCCTCTAATGGTTGGAGAATAATAGAAAATCGTGTTTGGTCAAAACTTGTTTCTCTCAAATGAAATTCGAAAGCCTAACACCCTTATTTATATTAAAAATCAAGGTGGTGACGTGTAACCAAAAACCTCTGTCATTTGAATGAAGAGGGACGTCGTTCGAGCGAAAGTCTATCTCGTTCGAACGAGATGTGACGTCGTTTGAACGACAGTCACTTATCCAAACAAAACTTTATTCTTTTAAATATTTTTGGAAACCTCAAAAAACTAAACTTATTTACGGAATCAGAAAAGGTTTATCCATATTTTTTTTTATGATAAAATGTTTTTGAAAATAAAAGTCGTTTATTCAAAATTCCAAAAACCATTATAACTTTTATAAAAATAAAATACTTTTAATGTGAGATGCAAATGAAACTTAAACATATTTTATCAAATTCATCCTTGTTGGGCATGAATGTTGAAGTCTTTTTGAAATTCAGATTCGTCTCTTGTAGATGTAATCTTCTCAATTCTTCGATGACTTCTAGCAACTTTTAGAGGTATACGACATACTAAATTGATAATGGACAATAATGTCCTTACAAATCTCCCCCTATGTCTATGCCAGTATAAAAATATTCGAATTATTAAATCAAATGACCTATACAAATCTACCCCCCCATAAACTCAAACGTGGAAAGATAAATGAACAAGTATTCAAACTTTTCAATCGATGCTTCAACAATCAACTTTTCAAAAACTCCAAGATTTTCTCATCAGGGTGTGCAATCTAAAAACAATCTTCCATTATACCTACACACATGAGACAAAGAAAAATACCTCGTGCACAAAACATGTAAGCATAATCGAATCTCCCCCATACATAAACTCCCCCATAAAATCATAATTCGTTCTCCCCTTTTTATTTGTCCGAAATAGACAAGGAAAATAATAAATCATATAAAACAAATCGCGGTGTCAGGGTAAACCAAGGCAAACAAACTATTTTTTATTTTTCTGTTTTTTCATACAAAAATCACACACCATGAATTCAGACTAAGACAACCAAATCGAGGAAACAGAATGAATGGGTGTAAACAAATTCGATAGGAAAATCAACTCAATCATATCATATGTGCAAAATGCATAAGTGTACTCCTAACGAATGGACATCAAAATAGTCCTTAGGTGTAGAATTGTTGAATTTAGATGACATCGTCTTAATAATATCAATAAATCAAAGTATAAACGATTTCCACACCAACAACGTCCAAAACTATGTAATGTTTTTCATGACTTTTAAGGACGTGCAAACCGTTATAAATTCCATCCAAACTCCTTCATTAAAAGATAATGCTTTTTATTTTTCTTATGAGGTGATGAAACTAAAACCTATTGGCCCATTTTTGGCATAATTTTCTTTTTATTGCCATTTAATTTTTTTCGATCTCTTTTAAACCTCATTAGACCCCGGAAAATTTTCAATTCCTCACTTTTTAGGTCCGTTTAAATGGTGGCTTTATCGCAAAGGAAAAAATAAAATACCCTTCCCCGTTTTTCCAAAATAAAACACACAAACTCACTAACGGTTTATATCATGCACTACTTTTTGTCAAGTTTTATCGCATTTGGTTTGTTGTATAGACAGAATTGAAATGGAAACACTCAACCAACATATGATAGACAAGTACAAAAGTCAAACAAATCCGTGCATGTGTGCAATGAAGGACAAATAGAGTCAATCATGTAGGTAGCAACATTATATCATCTCAAAGACTCCAAACTTTGTAAAGCACATGAATAACACAACATATATGTCACACCCCAAACCCAATATCCATACTAATCATTTGTTATCAAAATAATTGGATCATAATCTCGAGCCCATTGGAAAATATACTTCATTTATCAATATTTTTCTGCACAATGTGCATAATGAACATACTATTATTATTATACCATAAAATTCAATATTAGAGTCATAATTAAGCGGACATACAATACTGTGATTAACTATGATCAACTCAATCCATAATAAATCAATATATACAATGTGTGAGTATATTAAAATCTTCAGTGTGACAACGATAAAATCCCCATTTTTAAACCCCAGATCTCTCCAACGGTGCAACTCTCAAAGTTACCGGTCATATGGTATCCTAGCTGGCAGTGTACGAACCTGAAATTGTTAAAATATAAACTGTAAGCATTAAGCTTAGTGAGGTACTCCTTCCCTGCAACAGAATAACAATTCTATATCGAATATGTGGATATAAAATCCGAACAATCCTGCCCATTGGCAATAACAAATCATGGATCATAAGATCCGAATAATTCTGCCCGTTGGCAATAAAAAATCATGGATCATAAGATCCAAATAATTCTGTCCATTGGCGACAACAAATCCTGGATCATAAGACCCAAACAAATCCTGGATATTTTAATATCCAAACAAATCCTAAATACCGAAGTATTCAAACCAATCCTGGATCATGAGACCCAAACAAATCCTGGATATTTTAATATCCAAAAAAATTCTGAATACCGAAGTATTCAAACAAATCCTGCTCTTATAGCTATATTCATATTTATATATGAAACAAATCATAAGTACACTCACCTCAACAGTTTAACAGGATTTTCCCTTGCCTTTATCCAGTATTTGTTCAATCAGCTCTTCTTCCCTTCCTATCATTCTTACAATATTAGTATCATCATAAGAATATCAATAATCCAAAGATTGATTTAAACATAATTCAATCCATAAGCATCACATGATTCCATTCAAATCATTTATCACAAGTGAAGTTCCACCCAAATCCATGTTAATATATTTAACATATCCAAATCATAGACCAAATATAAATTCATTTATTATTGGTAATTCAATCCTTGTCTTGTTAGTATTCCAATACAAAAGACGGTACATAATTTCAAGTCTCTTAGAGCAAGATATGCCCATTTCTTTACCACATAGCAAATCTACCCTATAGGCTCTTTTATCGTTCATTCAACTTACAGGAAATTCCATAATTTTTCTAAATCATAAATTAATATGATATTTAAATCAACATCAGTAAACATATTGAACAATGCAAGATTAAAATTTCATAATTTTCAGAGTTCATTTGGTATGTCAAGCAAAACATCGAACACATGGCGGGCATACTTTCACCCTTCGGGAAGATTTCATACCCGAACTTCAAACTCTCACCAAAGACTCATTTCTTTGTATTTTCTCATGATTTTCGGATATGTCATAGATATATGAGTCCAGGTTAATATCCAATTTGAATCAATCAATTCTAGTAAGTATAGATAAGTATATGGAAGTTTGAATAAACAAGGCTCCTAAACAAAACAATCTCAAGGGTTTACACATTCAAGTTTACTTAAACTTGCATCTATCCATAAGTACATATCAAGACATGGAATTTTAGTAAAAAAATTATTATTTCAATCATTTAAATAAGTAATACAAAAAAATAAACAAGATTTATGGATGGAAATACCTTAGGGGCTTTTACGTAATTTTTTTATGAATTTTTCTTCAATTTCTCCTCACACTTTCTTCCTAAACTTCAAAACTCTCTTTCCTTAGGTTAAAACTATTCCATGGCTGAAATATGCTGAATAGAAGAGCTTAATGAAAGGGTTTAATTCAGAATAAGGCCGCCACCTCTTGGTCCAATCAAAATATAACATATGGCATTACATAAAACAAAATATCATTTAAGGCTAAATGACTACTTTACCCCCTGTTCGTAAAAAGACAATATCTTCCCACTCGGATGTCCGTTCGATGAAACGTTTGTTTTGTTATAAACCTAACTCATATATCTACAAAGATATAGTTTACACCTCAAGTTCATTGTTATGTCATAAAGGCCAAAACTAGCCTCCAACAGGAACATTCCTACCGAAAACTTTAAAATTTTACATTTGTAACTAATTCGATATTTCAAGCTTTATGAAGGTAGGATTAAACTAAAAATAATTAATTACATTATATATATACTAATAACATATTATTCATATCACATAAGCTAATCATGATTTAAACATGATTTATCATAATTATATTCGGGTTGTCATAATATATGTTCTCAAAACACTATCAAATAGTCACATGGATATGCAATGAAATTGTGACTTGGTCATCCTAAATGTCAATTCATATAAGGTGTAAACAAAATAAAAAATTCATTTTAGTTTTTTTTAAATTTTTCTAAAAAAGAAAATCTTTTTTGTAATTTTTCGTACACTGTTCATAAATAACCCAGCAGTACCAAAAATTATATCAATATGAACCATAGGACTGCAAACAAAAATTTTTAGAAACCCCAACAGGTCGTTCGAATGAGATTCCTTGTCGTTTTAACGACATAGGATCTCGTGAGAAGCCTTCACGTGACATATGTTCTCGTTAGAACGAGAATTTTTTCCAGTTTGTTCATGATAACATGCAGTTTTGTCCAGTGGAATTTTTTTGAGAAAACAGTTCCCGGAATGGGCAAACAGATCCAAAACAATGCTAAAACAGTACCAAAAAATGAGAAAAGTCACAAAATGCTAACAAAGTATAAAATAAATGGTACATACTAGCAATAGGCATAAGATAACATCATGTAAATCACCCTATGCTAGAAAAAATGTCTAGACCTCATCTAGTAGGTGCGGTGGAGTTTCCCAAAGATGATGACATCTTTTGAAACAACTCCATCAAGTCATGTGAAGTCTTGAACAAAAACATTACTTGCGCTTGAATATGTGCAAACTCTCTATCATTATGCGCAATCAAAGTATCATCGGTAGGTGCATGTGTGCAAACATGTGTAGAAGCAAAGCGCAACACATTACCCAAATTAAAACAAAATTCCCTAAGGTGTACTCTCCTTTTGCAATGGGAGAAAAAATAAATTGGCCTAGGTACACCTATCTCAAAAACTCTGGGACGTGCTCCCCTAATGGGTATAGTATGCCTAGGTGGGTAGGGTCGAGTCACTAAAGTGGGAATCGGATCAGTTGCAACAGTAGAAGTGGATACACCATCATGACCTTTTCCTAAATTCTCACCACCACCAGAAATGGGATTAAAAACCATCTTTTAAACTTTCTTATATGCGTTCTCTAAAGGGACTTTGACCTCCCAGTCATGTTCGAGATTACTCTCGAGTTGGGATACACGTGTCATCAGAGACACCGTGTCGGTCAAGCCACACTTTTCCCTACTTAAGACTTCTTTCTCTCTCTCCAAATCTAAAACTCGACGACCTAAATCACTATTATACTTCTTTGTTTTCAAGGTCTTGGTGTACAAATCCCTAAAAGATTTTTGGAGCTCACTTTCATCTCCACTCTCAAACTCGTTCTCATCTCCACTAGGGACACTCGAGTCATCACCGTCACTCTCGTGAACACTGTCATCATGAGATAAAGTGGGAGTGCTCACACGAATTGAAAAAAATACACACATCCCATGTGTTAAATCTTTACTCGAATCATCTCCCTCAACTCCCTCATTATCACTAAGTGTGGCGGGCATAGTAGTTTCTTTGCCCTTTCTCCTTATCCTAGTAGGACACTCTTTAGATATGTGCCATTTACCCCCACACTCAAAACACCTGATCTCATCCTCCTTATCACTTTATATGGCCTCCTCTTTCTTTTTATTTTTCTCAAAATATGTCCTTTTATTGGAAGAATTTTCTTTAGACATTTTGAGAAACTTTTTAAAAAATTTCACAAGTAAGGCCATGTCAAAATCAAACTCGAACTCACAACAACTCACTTTCTTTTTCTTATCCCTCTTCCTCGAAACATCCTCACTCAATATCGACTATGACCTAAGTGCAATCCCTCTATCTTTAGGTTTGACAGTTTGAGGAAACATATCTAACTCATAAGTCTAAAGATCACTTACCAACTCTTCTAACTTAAGTGTGCTCAAATTTCCCATCGAGTTTAAAACAGTGACTTTTGGAAGAAAAACTTTTCGAAGGGATCTCAAAATATTTTTCACAACCCATGTGTGATCAATTACGACATCCAAATTAAAACTAGTGTTGACAATGTCCGACAAACGTACGTAAAACTCATCAAAAGTCTCAGACTCTAACATAGTAATGGTATCAAATTGGGTGGCTAGATTTAGCAATTTTGACTCTTTAGCAATGATTGTACCTTTGTGTGTCAATTTTAAAACATCCCATGCCTCTTTAGATGTGGTGCACATCATAATACGACATAATTAGTCGGGAGTGATGGCTCCAGAAATAGCACTCAAACCACGGGAATTAAAGTTAGACAATTAATAATCGTCCTCGGTCCAGTTTGACACAGGTTTTAAAGAGGTGACATTATCAACAGTCAGGGTGGGAGGAGTCCAACCATTTTCAACCAACAACCAAACACGCTCATCAATGGCTTTTGAAACAAATTTCATGCGTGCTTTCCAATAAGCATAATTGTCGCCGTCAAAGATGGGAACCCTTTTATATAAGTGATCCATTGAAAAACTTGCGATTTTAAACAAAATCAAAATTTTCAAATGAAATCAATATCACACAAGATTGCGGAAAATAGGCATACGTGATAGATTAGCATAACCTGTTCTGATACCAATTTGTAAGATCTACGTGTGATACCATTTTAAATAGTTGCATAATTTCCAAATCACAAACTTATTTAATTAGGTGTCTAAATTTGAACAAATAAAATTCAATTTTAGTTCAGCCCCTAAACATGCAACTAAGTGTCATAAACATTCAAATCATGCATGTAAAACCAAGACGACAAATTCAGGAAAAATCCCTTTCGGGTAAAACCTTTTATAAAACTTTGAAAAGTTTACAAGACCATTGACTTACATATAACCTGATAATCGCCCACAAGTGTAACACACGGTGTTTTCGTCAAACCTTCAAAGCTACGAGAGACACTGAAATACACTCCAAGTGTCAGTTTGTTATCTTCGGCACATCCACACATATAATATCTACACTCGGTATCCACCGATAGATATGGAGATGCCTTCTCCACATAGGTTGAATAGCAACAAAGTATGCTTTGGGTTCTATAAATAATCTCACACAAAATCAAATGGGATTGTGAATTGTAAAATAAAAGTTAAGAACCCTCAAATGGTTGGAGAATAATAGAAAAACTTATTCTGTCAAAACCAGTTTTTCTCCACACGAAATTCAAAAGCCTGACACCCTTATTTATATTAAAAATTAAGGTGGTGACGTGTCAGCAAAAACCTTTATTGTTCGAACGAAGGATGACATCATTTGAGCAAAAGTCCATCTCGTTCGAACGAGATGTGACGTCGTTTGAATGACAATCACTTATCCAAACAAAACTTTAGTCTCTTAAATCTTTTGGAAGCCTCAAAACTAAACTTATTTATGGAATCAGAAAAGGATTATCCAAAAATTTTTATGATAATGTTTTTTGAAAATAAAAACCATTTATTAAAAATTCCAAAAACCATTTTAAATTTTATAAGAATATCCCAATACTTTTAATGTGAAATGTAAATGAAACTTAAACATATTTTACCAAATTCATCCTTATTGGGCTTGAATGTTGAAGTCTTTTTGAAATTCGAATTCGTCTCTTGTAGATGTAATGTTCTCAATTCTTCGACGACTTGTAACAGCCTATAGCGGTATATGACATACTATTGATAATGGAGAATAATGTCCTTACAAAGATGTATTTCTATGTATTTGTAAGTGTTACAAGATATAGTGAAATAAAAAAGGTTTTGTCCCTTTTGGGAATTTTCCTCATATTTGTGATTGTGTGCATGTTGGATTTCGTTTAATTAGTCAATCACAATTAGTTGCCAGAGTTAGGATTTTTGGGACTAAAATTGGAATTTAATTAAACAAGTTGATTCATTGATTTCTTGTGCACTCTCATGTATTATCTAAGCGTGTTGGTATTTTAGAGTTTCCCCTCTAACTATGGGGTACTTGTACATTTTTGAGCAAGTTAACAGTTTTTAGTTATGTCCCTGCATATTATTTGAGCAAGTTAATATTTTAGAGTTGTCCCCTCTAACTGTGGGGTAGTTGCATATTTTCTGAGCAGGTTAAAATTTTTATATATTTCCTCTCTAACTGTGGGGTGCTTGCATATTATCTGAGTAAGTTAATATTTTTTTAGTTATCCCCTCTAGCTGTGGGATACTTGCATATTTTCTGAGCAGGTTAACATTTTTAGATCTGTCCTCTCTAACTGTGGGGTACTTGAATATTATCTGAGCAAGTTAATATTTTAGAGTTGTCCCCTCTAGTTGTAGGGTACTTACATATTTTCTAAGCAAGTTAACAGTTTTAGATATGGCCCCTCTAACTATGGAGTACTTGCATATTATCTGAGAAAGTTAATATTTTTTTATAGATGCCCCCTCTGGCTGTGGGGGCATTTTATTATGCACATTCATCTCTTAGGGAATGACTGGGAGAAAAGGGTTAGCTCTTCTGCTTCCCTCAAACTTTGAATGTAATTTATAAATAAAAATAACTATCTTCAATAGAAATATTGCCCTTGATCTACAGGCTGAGTTCGAACTTTTGGGTGCCAAAACTGAAGAGGTTGGTTAGGGACAAGGTCTGGAATATACCATTTGTCCTTAACTGTGTGCAGCCGTCTGTCCCCTCTGACAGGTGCCACCTGGTGTAAACCAAAGTCAAAAAGAAAATATGTTTGCGCTTGTAGAAAAAATATCTGATTTGATAAATATCTTTTGAAATGGTAACTTGTTGTACAAGATTTGTAAACTTGAGGAGGGTCTCAAGGACCACCACCTCTAAAATCTTATATACACTTGAGGAAAGGTCTTAAGGACCATCTCCTCTAAAATAATTTTATAAACTTTTCATTCCTTGTGATCAACCTCTTGGTTGCTCATTTCAGTTAAGACTGGTTGTGCTTGTGCCAGTAATGGGTGACTCCTAGAGTCTTTGTACTAGTGTTTTTTCAATCTTAAAGTGCTAAGTGGTTGAGCTTTCTCAACAAACCTTGTTCCTCAGCTACCAAGCCAAAACTCCCAAGAGATCCCAACTTTCCTTTTTGATCCATACTTCCTCAATCAAGCTACCTGCATAAGAAAGTAACATATCACTACTTTAATATATATTTGAGTAATAAATCTTGGAGAGGAGGTCACTCTAGGTGAACCTCCTCGCCCACTAGTTCTTTTTAGTAAAGAATTTGGACTTTTGGGGGTGAGGGGATCATCATGGTGGGACTCCTTGCCCAAACGTTGTTCTTGTAATCTTTGAGCATTTAGGGATGAGGAGACCCCCATGGTGGGCCTCCTCACCCAAATTCCCAAATTGCGGTTTTTGAGTATTTTGGGACGAGGAGCGCCTCTTTGTGGACCTCCTCACTGAAATTTCCTTTTTTGATTCTTGGGCATTTTAGGACGAGTAGCCTTTCTTGGTGGGCCTCCTCACCCAAATTTCACTTTTGTGATTCTAATATTTTTGGGACGAGGAGACCCTCATGGGGGGCCTCCTCGTCCAAGTTCAATTTATGTGAATTCTGGGCATTTTGGGACGAGGAGCCCTTCATGGTGTACCTCCTCACCCAAATTTACATTTATCTTGGCTAGGGAACTTCTTTGGGGGGGGGGGGGGGGGTTGTTCGTGGTGAGCCCCCCTTGCCAATTGGGACTACTTGCCAACTTCTTGGGCAATTAGGTGGGTACCCTTCTACAGGGAGTTTGATCATAAAAATAACTACAAAAGTTTTAAAAACATATGCATCCCCTCACCTCTATTTATACGGAGAAATATTTGAATGAAGTACCCTATCTCGTTCGAACTTGCTTCAAATGACAGATCAAACGACATTCCAGAGCCCGCTAAAGGGTGTGATAAAAAAACTTATTAAAATAAAGGTTCAAAGTAAACTATTGAGCTGTAGGAACTCATTAGAACCACATGCAAGGCCGTTCTAATTTTTCAAAAAAACTATAAAAACATTTTGTAAAATATCTAAAGTTTCAAACTCTTAAAAATACCCCTTGTAAGAGAGTAGTCTAATTTGGGGAAATATCGGATTTTAGCACGTGTTTGACTTGAGCAACTTCGGTTGCGCCTACGTATCTGTTATGCTCGTAATCAAAGTCAGCGTAGTTCGTGGGTTTGTACTATTCGCCGAAAAACTCATTGTGGTGATTTTGTTGGAGAGATGGGAGGTGTTGAAACTCTTTTGAAAGAAATCATCTCAAAACTCTCTCTAAAAACTCACAACACAAAATCACTCTTCTCTCCCAAGAAGATCCCTCTCAAATGTATGGGGGTGAGGCTTATTTATAGCAAAACCAACCTAAGTGGGTTACCACGTGTCAAATAACCCGTGGTGACACTTGTCTTATTTTAAGTGTCATGTGTCCCATAACATATATCAAACCCTCAATACTAGAATATTATCTAGTTAATACCTAAATAATACACAAATATGCGTGATATGTCCGACGCGCATAATAATACTCCAGTCGCATAATCACATGGACTTTTGTCAATTTAAATAATCTCTAATCTCATTTAATAATTTAATGAGAGGCTTATCATTAATCCCCTCCTACATTTTCCCCCTCGTACATATAGTTGATATATTGATACATGTCTGAAATATATCGACTGTATGTACAAAATAACTTTAGTCAGTTTTCATATGTTCGATCGACCTGTGAATCGTGGGTAATAATCTCATATCTCATTTCATCTTGATGATGTATTTTTACCTCATATCTCACATTTTATGATATAATGAAATCTCATATTTCGTATCTCAGTTACATGATATACATCAATTTCATATCTCATATCTTAAATCTCATTTTGAGTCTTTGATCTCATAGGTTATTCCAAACGACCTCATTATCATTCTTTTCATATAAATGATATACTATGAATGTTGCCCCCATTCCTACTTAAATGAACATGCATCCACGATTTTATTGTGATTGTTCGTAACTCTGCTTTGGTAAAAGTATTATCATGGACACATAATAACTATCTCAGCATTCTCTTTCATCATTCTCAACCAAGCTTGGTGGAAGTATTATTATGGTTTACATAATAATTACTTCGTCTTTCTCTAGTTTGGTGGAAGTATTACTGTGGTTTACGTAATAACTACTTCATTATCCTCGATTAATTGTTTAGTGCATGCAAAATATTTTTTGATTTGTTTTAATCACGATGAGGTTTCTTGTGCATGTACGTATTATTGACTTGATCAAATTACCACTTTTTATTGTTTTTCACAAACTTGCACCTATAAGGTGACTTAATGATGAACACACACTTGTTAGAATTTTTCGTAAACTCCACCGTTAGAGGTGACTTAACAATGAAAACACACTTGTTATGTTTTTTCGTAAACTCCAGCGATAATGGTGAATTAACAATGAAAACATTTGTTAAGATTTTTATAAAACTCCACCAATAATGGTGACACCCATAACGGTGACTTAACAATGAAAAAACTTGTTAAGATTTTTCGTAAACTCCACCTATAATGGTGACACCCATAACGGTGACTTAACAATGAAAACACTTGTTAAGATTTTTGTAAAACTCCACCAATAACGGTGACTTAACAATGAAAACATTTTTTAAGATTTTTCGTAAACTCCATCTATAATGGTGACTTAACAATGAAACACTTGTTAAGATTTTTGTAAAACTCCACCAATAACGGTGACACCCATAACGGTGACTTAACAATAAAAACACTTGTTAATATTTTTTGTAAACTCCACCTATAACGGTGACTTAACAGTGAAAACATTTGTTAAGATTTTTATAAAACTCCACCAATAACGGTGACACCCATAATGCTGACTTAACAATGAAAACACTTGTTAAGATTTTTCGTAAACTCCACCTATAACGGTGACTTAACAATGAAAACACTTGTTAAGATTTTTCGTAAACTCCACTTATAATGGTGACTTAACAATGAAAACACTTGTTAATATTTTTGTAAAACTCCACAAATAACGGTGACACCCATAACAGTGACTTAATAATGAAAATAATTGTTAAGATTTTTCGTAAACTCCACCTATAACGGTGACACCCATAACGGTGACTTAATAATGAAAACACTTGTTAAGATTTTTGTAAAACTCCACCAATAACGGTGACACGTATAATGGTGACTTAACAATGAAAAAACTTCTTAAGATTTTTTGTAAACTCATTCTTTTGTATCACTTTTTCAGGACGGGAGCCCATACCTGCCGAATGACAAACCGAGTGTGGTCCTTCACCTCTTTGCATCAATGACCAACTTCTCCGGACGAGTCAAGTCACAACAACTTGGTTCAACCACTTACCAATTTCATCGAGTTTTTTGGAATGTAATACACTTCTGAAAAAGACTTACAACAATACTCGCAAAGTTCTTGTAATAAGATGTCATATCTGAGGATGACTACGACTTTGTCAATATCTTAGTGACAACAATTTAATCTGTCTAAACTTTTTGCAAAAGAAACTAAAGAAGCTTTTGTAATGGTCTGCTTGGATGTTACTATACTCTGAAGGTTCATCAAACTAACCTGTCGCGGAGGATGTCGAAGAAGCTTTACACTACAAGCTCTGTTACATCATAATATCCATTTGCCACCATTATTTTATTTTATCTCACGATAAAATAAAATAACTTACATATAACATTTACAATGCCCACCCGAAAAAAAATGAAAGCAGCCTAATCATTACATTTCATGGGGTATATCTCAAACTGTCATGTCTTTGAACAATGACTTGATATTTGTGTCGCTCAATATTTGCTTATTTAGAAGCCTCTGCAGAATAATATATTTCTGACACAATAATATAATTTTGCAAATGGTTAGTAAAACTTAGAAAATATTCAAGTGCAATTATCATCATGCCCCCTTTATTTGTTTTATATAATGTAATTAAATAAAAATAAATAAATAAAGTCTGGGGATATTTGTGCAAATGAATCATAACCACCGATTCTCGTAGGTGTATCGTGCACAATTTAATGTCGTTTAAGCACGTTTACTATCAAACTCAAGAGTGTGTGAAATATCAAGATGAATTCTGAATTGTGAAACATACTCAAGTTGTTTCGTAAATGATTCATAATGTATGCATCTGATGTACAAATATAGATTATTATTTGCAAATGTCATAAAACCCTCGAAGCTTCATTATGCTTCCTTTATCTCAAGATAAATCTATATACCTGGATTTAATGCTTTTATAAATCTTCTCAAATCATCAGCGTAACTCATGGAATTATCATATCAATTTGCGTAGTACCATATGACAATGATACATATATGAAAATAAATATTTTCTCATAGTGAAAGAAAATCAAGTGTGCACACATTCTTGCGTAATTTTTGTGCTCGAATTTAAAAAAAAAATATTGTCGAAAGGTACTATGTATCTCATACATCTCATAAGATCACTTAGATTGTTATGGACAACTTACATATGATTTGCATAATCGAGGTGTGTCAAATACTTTCAAGTTTGTCATTACATTCTCTTTTCAAATATCGTGACATAAATTGTCACATATCAATAATCAACATACTTTTCTATCGTTCTTCGTAATTAAGAGAGTACATACACCTTTAAATACTCAATGCATCTTATGTATATTGTCATACATAAAGTAAAATCAAAAGAAATCATGCTTATAAGGTACTGGCGTAACTTATATGATGAATCATAATATACTTACACATATACTGTTATGCCTGTCAAAAATTTATAACCGAGAAAAATAAATATTGAATGCAATTCCTTAAATAAAATTTTCAAAACACCCACCTCTTTTTTATCATCTAAATAACAATTTCTTGACCAAGCAATCATTTTTACGACATTATAAAGATATATGATTTTAAGAACACAATAAAAAGCAACGAATATTAAATGTGTCAAAGTGAAACTCATTTTCTATACTGAAACTCCAGCAACTAATACATAAATCAAATCAAAACCGTTCTGATAGAACGATGTGGCCTACAAGCTAGTGTGTCTCAATAATTAAAGATCACTTACAACACACGCACATAGAGTATGCTTCCTCTGAGTGAAAGGAAAAGTGACAGTAATGATAGTTCTATCAGTGTACCAATCGTGTACACATATTAACTTGTCTTTTGAGTTTGCCATTTTTGAAACAATAAAACTTTGTTTAAAGTTCAAATAACACAGTAACCCATTACATTTGCTTTACCATCAAACCTCTCCAAAACCACCACACCACCCCCAAGTCTTATCATAAAAAAAAACTATCGAAATCGTCAATAATCCCCACCACCAGCCTGCCAACACCATTCAATGAAAACCCATTAGAAAGAAATTCGCAGAGAGAGATGGGTCGGACCGTCAGAGGGTATTTAAAGCCGCCATTCCTTCAGTTGCTATCACCACAATCTCTGGCACGAGGTTTGTGGTCACCGTGTTTTCAAAATCGGTGGTGGGTTGCTCAAAAGATCAAGCTGTTTGTACCCATCTATGGTGGGTTGATGGATATCCAGGTGCACCAATTTGGGTTGATACGACCAAAGTGAGTCAGATTTTGCCTCTCATGGCAGAAGTAAGTTTCAAATCCCCAAGTCTAATCTCCTAATTCCTAGGTGAAAGCCTACCGTAACTCGGTTCTGAGTTTTTGTTGACAATCATGTTATCTCGATTTTGAGCAAGTCCAATATGATCTAATTAATTTATTCGTCTTCCCTCTAATGCTCACAGAGCCTCGTGTGTGGTGGTCGAAAGGGGCTAAGAAGAAAGGTGTTTTAATTTGGTGGACTCTGTAACACCCCGCCCGCCCGGGGAGAGTGAACGGAGCGCTAATGCGATAAAATAAATCTAAATCCACAAATGACAAGGTATAGAGCATGTAAATCCCACAACAACAAAAGAGAAACTACAAATCTCAATCTCTTCAAATTAAATACCAAATCTCTCGAATTACATACAACAACTAACTCGAAAATAAAATACAAATCTCCAAAGCTCTATACATCAAAATAATACAAATCTTTCCCAAACAATCCTCGCTAAAATCAATCTCCATAGCGCCCCAAAAATCCGCGCTAACCTGCCACTAAAAGAAAATACGGGGAAGTACACAATACGACAAGAAAGATGCTCAACAAATATATATTAGCGATGAATAAAACGTAACAACACGAGTATGAATATTCAAATCAAAATACAAATCTCAAAGCATTTATCAATATAATTTCTCAACAACACATCAATGGGTCACTAGGCCTCACCCCATTCGCATATGCTTTATCAAGCCATATCCCGGGAAACAGGAATTTTGGCGGGTGCCCAACATCCGTGCCATATTAAAATCTCATGGCAACGTGCTCATCAACAATATAATGATACCACATGAATCAAAATAATTTCAACAATTATTTTCAGATTTCAATGAATTTATCAATTCAAATATGAGTTCAATTAAACATGAAATCAACAGAATAAACTCGCGAGATTTAAAGGAGCATATTGTGTAAAACCCCATACCTCAAACCATGATGAGAAACCAATGATCACATCCTCAAGATCAACACAAAAGATCTACAGAAGCTCCTAGAAGAACCTCCAACAAAATAGCCCCAAGAACACCTCTAATCTAAGGTTGGAACTCACAAATCTCAAGGTCCAAAGTATAATTAAAAAGAAGAGGAATATAAAATATATTTGCTGCCAAAATTTGTGCCAAAAGTATGTTAAAAAGTGTTGCCCACGACCTCCTTTTATAATGCAAAGAAATAAATAGTTGGAATCCAAAAGACTCTTTTAAATAAGGCAAAGAAATGAAGAGTTGGAAGCCAAAACAACTCCAAGAGTTAAAAACATTTTAAAATCCGTTTTAACTCCGATTTCGAAACCGTTGGAAATTCTCGCCTTTAAAAAATAATATCCAACATATTTAAGCAATAAAAATAATTTTATCAAAAACTTTATTTTCCCCCATTTTCCAAAAATTAATTAAAATAGCCCAAAATTACACGGGTTATTACACTTCCCCACTAACAATGGAATTTTGCCCTCGAAATTTGCCGAATGCCTAACTCTCAAAATCAGGCTAACAATCTCCAAAATAATCTCGTATCCAAAAATAAATTCCTCACATCTAATCTCGAAACCTATCACGAATATCACCTAAAATTTTCTATCTCCAAAAATTGGTATCCACGCAATGAACCCAAAACTCAAGCCCCGAGGGTTGCCGTATACCTAAGCTCTGATACCATTTGTAACACCCCGCCCGCCCGGGGAGAGCGAACGGAGCGCTAATGCAATAAAATAAATCTAAATCCACAAATGACAAGGTATAGAGCATCTAAATCCCACAACAACAAAAGGGAAACTACAAACCTCAATCTCTTCAAATTAAATACAAAATCTCTCGAATTACATACAACAACTAACTCGAAAATAAAATACAAATCTCCAAAGCTCTATACATCAAAATAATACAAATCTTTCCCAAAAAATCCTCGCTAAAATCAATCTCCATAGCGCCCCAAAATCCGCGCTAACCTGCCACTAAAAGAAAATACGGGGAAGTACACAATACGACAAGAAAGATGCTCAACAAATATATATTAGCGATGAATAAAACGTAACAACACGAGTATGAATATTCAAATCAAAATACAAATCTCAAAGCATTTATCAATATAATTTCTCAACAACACATCAATGGGTCACCAGGCCTCACCCCATTCGCATATGCTTTATCAAGCCATAGCCCGGGAAACAGGAATTTTGGCGGGTGCCCAACATCCGTGCCATATTAAAATCTCATGACAACGTGCTCATCAACAATATAATGATACCACATGAATCAAAATAATTTCAACAATTATTTTCAGATTTCAATGAATTTATCAATTCAAATATGAGTTCAATTAAACATGAAATCAACGGAATAAACTCGCGAGATTTAAAGGAGCATATTGTGTAAAACCCCATACCTCAAACCATGATGAGAAACCAATGATCACATCCTCAAGATAAACACAAAAGATCTACAGAAGCTCCTCGAAGAACCTCCAACAAAATAGCCCCAAGAACACCTCTAATCTAAAGTTGGAACTCACAAATCTCAAGATCCAAAGTATAATTAAAAAGAAGAGGAATATAAAATATATTTGCTGCCAAAATTTGTGTCAAAAGTATGTTAAAAAGGGTTGCCCACGGCCTCCTTTTATAATGCAAAGAAATGAATAGTTGGAATCCAAAAGAATCCTTTAAATAAGGCAAATAAATGAAGAGTTGGAAGCCAAAACAACTCCAAGAGTTAAAAACATTTTAAAATCCGTTTTAACTTCGATTTCGAAACCGTTGGAAATTCTTGCCTTTAAAAAATAATATCCATCATATTTAAGCAATAAAAATAATTTTATCAAAAACTTTATTTTCCTCCATTTTCCAAAAATTAATTAAAATAGCCCAAAATTACGCGGGTTATTACACTTCCCCACTAACAATGGAATTTCGCCCTCGAAATTTGCCGAATGCCTAACTCTCAAAATCAGGCTAACAATCTCCAAAATAATCTCGTCTCCAAAAATAAATTCCTCACATCTAATCTCGAAACCTATCACGAATATCACCTAAAATTTCTATCTCCAAAAATTGTTATCCACGCAATGAACCCAAAACTCAAGCCCCGAGGGTTGCCGTATACCTAAGCTCTGATACCATTTGTAACACCCCGCCCGCCCGGGGAGAGCGAACGGAGCGTTAATGCGATAAAATAAATCTAAATCCACAAATGACAAGGTATAGAGCATCTAAATCCCACAACAACAAAAGAGAAACTACAAATCTCAATCTCTTCAAATTAAATACCAAATCTCTCGAAATACATACAACAACTAACTCGAAAATAAAATACAAATCTCCAAAGCTCTATACATCAAAATAATACAAATCTTTCCCAAACAATCCTCGCTAAAATCAATCTCCATAGCGCCCCAAAATCCGCACTAACCTTCCACTAAAAGAAAATATGGGGAAGTACACAATACGACAAGAAAGATGCTCAACAAATATATATTAGCGATGAATAAAACGTAACAACACGAGTACCATTTGTAACACCCCGCCCGCCCGGGGAGAGCGAACGGAGCGCTAATGCGATGAAATAAATACAAATCCACAAATAACAAGGTATAGAGCATCTAAATAAACCAACAATAATATAAATCCACTAATCTCAATCTCTTCAATTACAACAAGTCTCTCGAATTAAAATTACAAACTATCTAACTCGAATAAAAATGCTCTATACATCAATGAAATAATTAATACAAATCTTCCAAATTGTATTAAAAATTCTTCCCAAATAATACAAGCTAAAATCAATCTCCAATAATCCATAGCGCCTAAATCCACACTAACCTGCCAACTAAAGAAAATATGGGAAAGTACACAATACGACAAGAAAGATGCTTAACAAATATATATTAGCGATGAATAAAACATAACAACACGAGTATGAATATTCAAATCAAAATAAAAATCTCAAAGCATTTATCAATATAATTTCTCAACAACACATCAATGGGTCACCAGGCATCACCCCATTCGCATATGCTTTATCAAGCTATAGCCCGGGAAACAGGAATTTTGGCGGGTGCCCAACATTCGTGCCATATTAAAATCTCATGACAACGTGCTCATCAACAATATAATGATACCACATGAATCAAAATAATTTCAATAATTATTTTTCAGATTTCAATGAATTTATCAATTCAAATATGAGTTCAATTAAACATGAAATCAACGGAATAAACTCGCGAGATTTAAAGGAGCATATTGTGTAAAACCCCATACCTCAAATCATGATGAGAAACCAATGATCACATCCTCAAGATCAACACAAAAGATCTACAGAAGCTCCTCCAAGAACCTCCTACAAAATAGCCCCAAGAACACCTCTAATCTAAGGTTGGAACTCACAAATCTCAAGGGCCAAAGTATAATTAAAAAGAAGAGGAATATAAAATATATTTGCTGCCAAAATTTGTGCCAAAAGTATGTTAAAAAGTGTTGCCCACAACCTCCTTTTATAATGCAAAGAAATGAATATTTGGAATCCAAAAGACTCCTTTAAATAAGGCAAAGAAATGAAGAGTTGGAAGCCAAAACAACTCCAAGAGTTAAAAACATTTAAAAATCATTTTAAATTCCGTTTTAACTCCGATTTTGAAACTGTTTGAAATTCTCGCCTTTAAAAAATAATATCCAACATATTTAAGCAATAAAAATAATTTTATCAAAAACTTTATTTTCCTCCATTTTCCAAAAATTAATTAAAATAGCCCAAAATTACGCGGGTTATTACAGACTCTACTTGCCAAAGTGATTTCTATCAGCATGCGATTTGTTGGAGCTTCACCAAAAACGACATAGGTCTATTGGAGACAAACCAATTGGGTCTGGGTGATGGAGAAAAACTGTCCGATGAAGGTCTGCTGATGGATCTTCACCAAAAATGATGGAGCTCCCAAAAACATCTAGGCAGTATTAAAGCTGGAGCAGGCGAATCAGTCTTTGTTTTATTTTGTAACTTCACGTTTGGTCAATTGGCTCAAAACTAAATCCATCAAAGTTTTAGATGGTATTTGACAAAACTAAAACCTATATGTACTTTCAACTTTTTTACAATAGCTGTCAAATGGAAAAGACTACACAAACAGCAGACTTTAGAAATGCGTTTACATATTATAAACTATGTAATACATACTTCTGCTGACATGTTATAAATTTTCTTTTAATAAACGGTACAATAAATTAATGTTGGCAACGTATATCAGTATCCAACATGCACCTTTTTTTTATAGCCATTAACACACTGACTACTGCTTCAGTCATAGACATTAACGTCGTGCTACTCCCTCGATCAGTAGGTTTTTTATCAAGCACAAATACAATTAAAACTATGTGCGATCATGTTTTCTTCCATAAATTTTATCAAACTCTTTGAAACATTCATGTATCTTATCAATTTATGCCAAACGCAAAATATACAATCACAAGTAAAGATATAAATGTCAATCATCATTTCTTTTCAATCAAAGACATCTGATTGATGCTATATATAAAATATGATAAAATTTTGATGCAAGGTAGGAGATATTATAAGTAGGAAAATCAGATACTTATCTCGGATGAAGTTGCTTATTTTTTTCCATAAATGTTTGAGCATAAATCGTATTGTTAACCTCTTTTCTCCATCTCTATCCACTTTTCCGAGCACGAATGAGGCGTTACACGATAACAATTGCGAATACCTCCCCAGCAAAGTCGCCAAATGTAAGAGAGTAGTCTAATTTGGGAGAATATCGGATTTTAGCACATGTTTGACTTGAGCAACTTTGGTTGCACCTACGTATCCATTATGATTGGAATCAAAGTCAGCGAAGTTCGTGGGTTCATACTATTCATCGAAAAAATCATTGTGGTGATTTTTCGGAGAGATGGGAGGTGCTGAAACTCTTCTCAAAGAACTCATCTCAAAACTCTTTTCTAAAACTCTCTCTAAAAACTCATAAGACAAAATCACTCTTCTCTCCCAAGAAGATCCCTCTCAAAAGTATGGGGGTGAGGCTTAATTATAGCAAAACCAACCCAAGTGGGTCGCCACATGTCAAATAACCCGTGGTGACACATGTCCTATTTTAAGTGGCATGTGTCCCATAACATATATCAAACCCGCAATACTAGAATATTATCTAATTAATATGTAAAGAATACACAAATACGCGTGATATGTTCGACGCGCATAATAATACTCCAGGCACATAATCACATGGACTTTTGTCAATTTTAATTATCTCAAATCTCATTTAATAATTTAATGAGAGGCTTATCATTAAGCCCCTCCTACACCCCTGAATAATAAAAGTTCAAAAAATAAACAGATAAACCGTCTCCAATAAAGTAGTGACGATCGATCTTCGATTCTGGCATTCGGTCACTAAATCTTATTCACCTGAAGTCTTAAGAACATTCATAATGGTGTAGTGGGGTGTAACAAGATAAGACAAGTTAAAATAAATAATGATAAATTATAAATCTTACTCTCACATTGTGTAACCTCATTTTCATGATATCTATAAATAAAGGGATAACAAAGAGATTTTATTTTTTAAACATAATTTTTTTCAAAATTTCTTAGTTAACAAGGTCGTGTCATCGGAACCAATGTCAGACTCATCATATAAAATGCTTATTTCCTCCTTTTTGGATTTCAAAGTGATGCCCATATCTTTCTTCTTCGTGAGGAGAGGAAACATGGCAATGTCATAGTTTAAAGGTCACCAACAATCTTTTCAAGTTTCATTAGGTTAACAATTTTCGATGAATTGAGAACAATGACTTTAGGATTAAAATATTTCAGTAAAGGACATTGAGATTTTCTTCATAACTTTTGTTTCAGGGATTCTCTCTCCCAATCTAAAAGATGATTTTGCAATATCAGAAATTATTGCATGGAACTAATTAAAGTTGTCTCCTTCATCCATCCTAATAGTTTTAAACTTAGTGCTGATGTTCTAGAGTTTGGAAGCTTTAACTGAAGTTGTTCTTTTATGGTTGAGTTAGAGTATGCCCCACTCCTCTTTGGATTTTTCACATGTTATAACATGCTGGAACTCATCTAGTGTAACCACCAAAATAAATAATTCAAACTACGAGAATCATAGTTACACAACTTATGCTCATCCTCACTCCAATTCATAATAGGTTTAGGGACATGGATTTCACCTAGTAGAGTTATGACTTGATTCCACCCCTTTACAATAACTAACCATACCTTCTCATCGAGGCTTTTAAGTGCAAACTTCATACTCACTTTTCACTATGCATAATTCGACCCATTAAACAAAGGTGGACTAGATAACGATTGACTCTCCATATAAAAACATCTCGGATTCAAGCGTAAATAAATTATGGACACCCTCTCTAATACCAATTTGAAAGTTCTCCTACACCGAGGGTTAAAGAGATTGCCAAACAAGCACTAATATTTAATTTTCAAAATTAATTAACTGATTAACCCAATTAATCATGCACCAATTAAACCATATGTTATGTAAATAGTTTATCAAATTTTTTCTTTCCCAAACCATGTATCCAGGTGAGTATAGCAATGGTAAAATAAAGCAATTGCACAACACACTGATGTACGAGGAAAAATCTCGGATGACCCAACCACGAAATTCACTATGTTATAGGAATTAAATGTGGATGACATATGAAATAGACAACCGAATATACTCCTTCAAGAGAAGATGCTATCTT
Organism: Sambucus nigra; assembly: GCA_949130495.1. NCBI lineage: Eukaryota > Viridiplantae > Streptophyta > Magnoliopsida > Dipsacales > Adoxaceae > Sambucus > Sambucus nigra. The sequence goes on from OX422213.1 coordinate 217,513,395, forward strand.
TTCTCCTTGAACTTTCTTTACAGTGATACACAGGAATCCACCCATGATATTTGAATGCATGCTCCTCACACGTCTCGGTATCCACCGACCTTGTCTAGAAAATCGTTACTGTAACATATACAGAATCCACTACATGAAATAATACATAAAAAGTATGAAGAGTAAACTAACTCTAGTGCTCAAACATGAGATCCCAAACAAGTATATTCATATTAAACTTGGATCTCAAAATATGGGGTGTAAATTAGGGTTTGGAAGCCTATTAATTCCAATGGAAAATTGATTTTGAAAACCTTAGAAAAACACTTTGCCAATCATGTATTTGTATGAAAACACGAAAAAATAGGCAGCACAAAAATTGATGAAAAATTATTCAACAAAAAACATAAGGTCATTCGAACGAGTTGTTCAATCTCGTTCAAACGAGATAAAAAAACTCATTTCAACAAGATTCGAACGATCTTTGAACCATAATTCTCTTCTTTACAGAGACGTCCATTTTGATGTTCGTTTAAACGAACACCCCTTAAGTGAATGACTATAAACCTCATTTGAACGAAATCAGTCAATTCATTTGGACAACTTAGAAATAAAACTAATTTTTTTTCTTTTAGAATTCTTCACAAAAAATGTCTCAAAAAATATTTTTAAAATAACACCCAAAAGTATCCTGGCATGAAAATAAATACGCATCCTTACCCCTTAAGATCCTATGGAATCTAAAGACAAAAGTTAACATAAAACATGACACTATGATGAAGTTGGTTTATTTGGATGTCATGGTCTTTAACCATGCATCTAAGGATTCATGTATAAACAAATAAAAATCATAACTTATGACTCAAATGGTTTTGTACAAGTGGAATAAAGCCAAATTACATACAAATTGACTCAACTAGAAACTTGTCCTTACAAATTCTAAATCTAATGCTTTAACTTTAGGGTAAAAGGAATGGTCATGAGAATATATAGGTTGAAAGAATTCAGTTTATTCTTTAACGAAAGTTAGATAATTAAAAGTTCAGTTTTCTCATTTTGAAAGAATTTGATTCTATTAAGTAAAATATCCCTATCCAAAGGTAACCGAGAACATTTATGGTCTTCATTTTTTTATTCCATTTCCTTTTTCCAAATGTTTCATTCTCATATAATGTTTAGCATTGGGTTTAGATAAAATTTTGTTTTGAGAAACAAGTGCATCAAGACAATAATGTAGAACATCATCTTTAAAAATAGTAACACGGGTTGTAGAAATGTTAATGATAGAGTAATTCAAAATGATGGAGGATGTGATAAGTCTAGGTAAAGCATGATCCATTTTAATGCCCAGTATTTTATTCATTTAGTCATTAAAATGAAAGTCCATATTCACACACACTTTATCTACCTCTAGGTGATTTAAAAAAAAAAGGTCTATTTGCAATACCAGTTACGAGGCATGTACTCGAAACCAAGATGGATGGAGGATAACCAAATAAAATCACTTGTCTATAAAGAGACAAGGTTTTTCCTTAAATCAAGTTTTTGGGTAACAAGGACAAGGCATGTGGTCTATGTGATAAATTATTTACCAAATATATTACACCAAATTGTATCTTCAATATTAGGTTACTGAATCTAAGTGCCTAAAGGTAAACAATATATCACAACACCAAGACATACAAGAAAAAAACTTGAGCCGATAGAATGACAAAGGACCATGGTAGGACTTATAGGGGAAATACATCTTACAACACGTAATTTTGTAGTATCTCTTCCACGAATGGCAAGCGTGAACAACTGGAGCATGATTCACAATCGCCACTTGTTTTGGTCACAACCATTATTTTTGTCAAGACACAATCAATGATCCTCCTTTTGAAGTGGAAGAAGAACATTGTCTTCCAAATGTTTGGTGCAAAGTTGAGAAGCCTCCAACGAGTGTAGTACCAAATTCTAGTGTGTGAATAACCTAAAGTGAAAGCATATTTAAAAAAATGATTCAATTCATAATTATATTTTTGAGATAATAATTTATTTCAGAATTTTTTTTTAGATTTCATAAGAAGAGAAACTTAGAATATTTCAAGAATATAAAGAGGAGAAAAAAATATTAAAACTTGGAAGAATACAAGATTCAACATAAAAGAAGTTTTTATCTTTGAAAGATTTTTCTCTATATAAAATAATTCTTGTGACGAAAAATATTTTGTCTCACAAAGAAATCACAAAATCAAACTTGGCTCACACTCATAAAAATGAAGTATAAACCCAAAAACATATACACTCAAGCTTGCAAGAGAAGCTTTAGGGGGGGGGGGAAGTAGGTAAGTTGTATACTTACATTGATGTGACAGGGTGCAAAAGGTAAATAATATACCAGGATTTTAGCGTTGAATGAATACTAAGAAATATGTGCATAATCTATGTAAAAAAGAAAGCTTTATACGCGAGATTAACACTTTTATTGGAGCTTCTTTGAAGAGAGAATTTTCTTTGCCACAACGATGCCTTCATGTAACAAGTCACAAAAAAACTAATGAAAATCCCAAGAAGAGTGCATGTCCAGTTAATGATATTTTGTTGCAACAAAGAAAAAACTTCGCCATGGAGATGCGGGGTGACTAGCTCAATTTGTGTTGGATTTTTACACATGTCCAAATTCTAACGCAGTTAAAATATATTTAATGCAATATAGAGTTTTTCAAAGTAATTTTTTGAATTACATATATTTTTTAATCAAGGATGCCATACCAAAGGACACACATAATTTTTTTTATGAGAATATAACTTGTGTGATAAAATGTGCATAAGAGTCTATAAGTCCTTTTACCTTCATAAGAGTGGTATGAAAAGGATAGGTGTCTTCGAGGATGTCCATTGAATAATTGGAACGAAGTTTTTTCGTCATTACCTCAAGGACAAGATTCAAAGTATATTTTGACAACGGTGTAAGAAAATCTAATCCTATAGGGAACATGCGTATAATGCATACTCTTACATAAAGTGTTGTGATCAAGACTTTTCTTGGTCATTTACGATCACTTTTCACTCAAACATGCATGTAACTGATCAAATATTTTGTTTTCTTTCATGATCAATACTTCAAAACATGTAGTCAACTATTAACTTAATGTACTTTACGTTTGTGATGCCTTAATGGGTAATCTTCAAAACATCCCTTACTTTCTTTGTCTGTGTACAATTTATTATACAACCAAATTCACCAATACAAATGCTCCAAATATAGTATTTAAGCATTTAGTATGCCACCCACTATTTTTGTTAACATGGTAATTAAAATATGATTTAATATTTTTATATTGGAGCCCATAAAAAATGATAAAATATTCCCAACCCACTTCCACACTATTCCATATTATTTTATCCATGGATTGTAAATAAGTCCTCATTTTTAAATCGTGGTTGGTTTAAATAATTTCCCTCCATAGTAAACACAAAAATATACCCTAAGCGATAAAATCTAGAAAAAAGGGGCTTCGCTCTGATACTGGTTGAGAGTGTGTCTCCCTTAATGATAAATACTTGTTTGAAATTGTGGGTACCCAAATTTACCATTATGGGCTCGGACGAGTAGCATAATGAAAACGGCCCAAAATTCGGACCCCTCATCTGAACTAAAAAGAGTTATGACTTAGTCTCCTCCGAGAGTCTCGTATAGATATATTCTAGGAGAATGTGATGGGCGTGGGGGAGTCCAACGCCCCCACTCCCCGATGACACGCATATATATAATAAACCCTAGACCTGGGGCAAAGGACACGCACTCTATTCTCTGTAAACGCTCCTCGGAGTATATAGAAATAATACTGACTGCACCACCGTGGACATAGGCATTCTTGTTGAACCACGTACATATTGTGTTATGTGATTGGTATTTTATCTTCTTTATTTTCCTTGGTGATTGCACTTCTCTCTCTTATTTGTGTTGAATATAATTATCACCACAATTGGCGTCGTCTATGGGAACATTTGTCTTCCTTGAGAAAGCCCACACCAACAAAGAAGTTCGAAATGTCTGATCATAGCAGTAACGCTCCTCAAGTAGGAGATATCCAAGAACAAACTGCTCCTCACAGTATCAGATTTGAAATTCGGCATTCAGATCAGAGGGCTCGCTCAGAGAGGCCAGTCTCAGAGGAAAGCCAAGGGCCAACGAGGTCCACGCAAATATTCAGGCTGATCGATGCCTCTAAGGCAATGCTCCAAGAGCAAAGGGAGTCCTCTCGCAAGTAGGAGGCTGAGAATGCTCGCCTCAAAAGGAAATTAGAAAGGATGGAGAGAGAGCTCCATTGCAGCACTAGGCGATGTCCGCACCGCACTCCTAGCCCTCAGGCGAGCAAGTCTCGCAGTCGAGGAAGGAGCCTTAGGCATGGATCCCAAAAGAATGAAAGGCACGAGTCAAGCAGCGACTCACTCGAGAACCAGCGATCGGCTCGTCGTAATAGGATCCCAGATCGCAGCAATGAGAATATACGAAATTTGGTCCGAAGGGAGATGGACCAACACCCAATACATCGCGGCGCAAGATCGACCAGGGAGTTTGCTAGACGAGCTCTTAAGACTCAGATGAAATCCCCTTTCTTAAGGGAAATAGAAGAAGAGGAAGCCCCCAAGATATTCGTTATTCCAAGATTCAAGATTTAGGATGGGAAAACCGATCCCATCGATCAAGTTAGGCAGTACAGGCAAGATATGACCCTCTGAAACCATCGAGATGCACTAATGTGCCAGATTTTTCCCTCGAGCCTGAATGACATGACACAGAAATGGTTTGAAAGTATCCCTTACAGGTCTATCAGGAGCTTTAAGTCCCTGACCGAGCTCTTCACGACCCGCTTCATTACTAGTAGCTCCCATACCAAAAGGATGGATGCTTTGCTAACAATTAAAAAGGAAACTCAAGAGACCCTCTGAGACTACACGAAGAGGTACTGGGAGTTATTCAACAAGGTTGAGGACTGATCGGAACAGGTAGTAGTGGCCTCCTTTAAAATTGGGCTACCCAGCTCTTCCCTTCAGTACCAGTCCCTGATGAAGAAAGAGGCCACGACCATCGACGACCTGATGGCTCGCATTGAGAAAGACGCCAAGGTGGAGGATGTGACCCACAACAGCACAAGGGAGAATGATCAAACTAAGCTCGCTACCAAAAGTAGCGACAAAGCTAAGAACCAAAAGAAAGGAGGAAAGAATGGGGGCAAGAATGGATCCAATAATGGAGGCAAGAATGATGTGCCAAAAGCATTTCAGGCAGTCAACACTATCTTCAGAGAACCAATTTATAAGATTCTCGCAAAGATCAAAGACGAGCCATTTATTAAGTGGCCCAGAAAGATGGGAGGAGATCCCTCAAAGAGAAACAACGCGCTGAGATGCGCTTTTCATAAAGAAGGAGGACATAAGACTGAGCATTGTAAAGCTCTTAAGTCCCACCTCGAAGAACTGGCCCAGTCTGGGCATCTGAACGAATTTGTGGAGAACAGAACAGAGAAAGTTGCTACCAATGGAGAAACAAGACCTGACAGCGTACTCGAAGACGATGTTGGCCATGAATTCACAGTAATTCATGGGGCATCTGATATGAAGCAGATTCAGGAAAATTCAGCTCGGATGGAGGTAAAAAAGCTTGCAGCAGTAATGCAAGCTTTTCAGATCGATCCAGCAATGACCCAATCAGGAAAGTGTCGACGAGAAGATGAAGTCGACTATAGCAAGCATATCGTGTTTATAGATGAAGATCTTGTAGGATTAAGAACCCCACACCATGACACCTTGATCATTACGCTTAGGATTGCCAACTATGACGTCGACAAGTTGCTCATCGACCAAGGAATCTCATCTGAGGTAATGTATCTCGATCTGTTCAAAAAATTAAAGTTGAGTATCACCGACCTGAAGGAATCCACTGTCTCTCTGGTTGGCTTCGCAAAAAAAGTGACTATCCTATTAGAAAAGATTGTGCTACCGGTAAGGGCAGGAGGTATCTCCAAGATGATTGAGTTTCTGGTAGTCGACATTGACTCGCCGTACCAATCCATCCTCGGGAGAGGATGTCTACATGTGATGAAGGCAGTCCCCTCGACCTACCATCTGAAACTTAAGTATGTGACCGAGTGAGGAGTAATGGAGATCCATGGCGATCAAGCGATGGCAAGAAGGTGCTTCATAGCAGCCATCCACCCTAGACCAGAGAAGAAGGCCGAGAAGCCCAATGAGTAGGTCGAGGAACATGAAGGTCTGATACCTTCAAAATAGCAGTTAAGGTATGGAAGACCCGGAGTGGAGGAGACTAGGCTCCTCCCGTCTGAGTGGGTCGTGGAAAAACTGGTGGAAGTTACAACTGGTGGTATCGAAAAGGACATGGTATTTTTTATTGGATCTTCTCTCACAGATCAAGAAAAAAGGAATTGACGATTTTATTGAGAAGTAACGTAGATGTTTTTGCATGGGAACCATACGAGCTGCCTGGAATTGATCCCAATGTGGTTTTTCATCGGTTGCATGTCGACCCCACTTTCAAACCTATCACCCAAAAGGCACGGCAAACTATGCTCGAGAAGGCAAAAGCCATAGAGAAAGAAGTAGAAAAATTATTGGATGCAGGATCCATATGGGAGGTTCTATTCCCCAAATGGTTATCCAACCCAGTAGTAGTTCTAAAGAATAACGAGAAATAGAGAGTCTGCATCGACTTCACTGACCTTAACAGGGATTGCCCTAAGAACATTTCCCCCTCCTAAAATTAACCAATTGGTGGACGCCACAACAGCTCACAAAAGAATGAGTTTTATGGATGCATATCCGGGGTATCATCAGATCCCTATATATGCACTGGACCAGGACATGACAACATTCATCACCATCGTCGGATTATACTGTTACAAAGTTATGCCCTTCGGGCTAAAAAACGCAGGGGCAACCTACCAGCGGCTGGTCACCAAGATGTTCAAAGACCAAATGGGAGACACCATGGAGGTCTACATCGACGATATGCTCGTCAAGAGCAGAAGCAAAGAAGACCACCTCTCAAACCTATTGAGAACCTTCGAGATCCTCAGGAAATACCAAATGAATCTCAACACGAGTAAGTGTTCTTTCGGTGCCGAGTCAGGAAAATTTCTTGGATACTTAGTCAGTAAGAGAGGCATCGAGGCTACCCCGGACTAGATCGACGTAATCAACAGAGTACAGCCCCCTCGCACAATACGAGATATACAGAAGCTCACCGGCATGCTCGCTGCCTTGAACCATTTCATCTCGAAGTCCTCCGAGAAATGTAAACCATTCTTCCACCTCTTGAAGGGAAACAAGACAGTAGAATGGAATCAAGATTGCTCGCAAGCATTGAATGAGATCAAGGACTACCTTAGCTCACCACCCCTGCTTATCATACCTCAAGAAAGAGATTCCTTGTACTTATACCTCACCATTTTCAACCACGTTGTGAGTTCTGTACTAGTATGTGAGAAAGCAGGAATTCAGCACCCCATTTATTATGCGAGTAAGACTCTATTAGAGGCTAAACAACGGTACCTACCACTAGAGAAGCTCATTTTACACTTATAGTAGCTACAAGGAAGTTGAAGCACTATTTTGAAGCACACACCATCATTATTCTTACATCGCACCCCCTTAAAGCAATCCTGAGCAAAGAAGATCTATCAGGAAGACTAACTAAATGGTCAGTTGAGCGCGGACGATTTGACATACAATTTCAACCAAGGAATGCAATCAAGGGACAAGTCCTTGCTGATTTCATAGCTAAATTAACAGGCGAGCATCCTCTAGACCAACTTCAACCCATGAAGCAAGGAGAAAACCAAGCAACGGAGGGAGTTTGGAAATTATTTATTGATGGAGCCTCCAATTCAAAGGGATCATGAGTGGGCATTGTGCTTGTTACTCGAGAAGGTACAACCCTCGAATAGGGAATCAAGCTTAGATTTGAAGCCTCCAACAATGAGGCAGAATATGAAGCTTTGATAGTCGGTCTCTAGAAAGCACACACTTTAGGAGCGAAGCAGTTACAGGTGTTTGTCGAATCATAATTAGTCTCCAATCAGATAAGAGGGGACTACAACATAAAAGATGAAAGAATGGCAGCCTATCTCGCCTTGGCCAAGAGGCTAATGACCAGCTTCAAAGAAGTCAATGTCCAGCAATTTCCTAGAGGACAGAATAGCCATACTGACGCCCTGGCAGCCTTGAGTTTGATAATCAATTTCGACTTGAAAAGAACAATCCCCATCGACTTTCTCCCTCACCCGAGCATCAACCAGAGAAATAAGTTGCCAAGCGGGGAACATGTGCTCCAGATTGAGTTAGCACCCAGTTGGATGGACCCTTTAAGAGACTATTTGAGGGATAGTGCACTTTCAAGCGATAGGAAGACCGCTCATCAGATAAGAGTTAAAGCTGCTCGCTTTCACTTATGTCCTGAGGACAAGCTGTGTAAGAGATCGTTCTCCGGCCCTTACCTACAATGTGTTCACCCGAGGGATATCGAAAAGATTCTACACGAGCTTCACAAAGGAATCTGTGGGAGCCATATTAGAGGAAGATCACTAGCTTTCGAGCTATGAAGGAAGGCTACTGGTGGCCATATATGCAAAAAGATTCAGTAGTGTACGCTCGCACGTGCAAGAAATGTCAACTACATGCCCCTATGGTTCACCATCCTGCCAGCGACCTATGATCACTCACCAGCCCCTGGCCATTCGCCCAATGGGGAATGGAAATCATAGAACCACTTCCTATCACCGCCGGCAACCGTAAGTATCTGTTGGTCGCAACGGATTACTTCACCAAATGGATCGAGGCAGAGCCACTGAAAAACATTCAAGATGCAAATATGATGAGATTCATATTGAGAAACATAATTACCCATTTTGGAATCCCCAAAACCATCATCACTGACAACGAAACACAGTTGGAAAGTGGCCCTTTCCAAAGCTTCTGCAATGAGCACGGGATCAGGCACTATTTCAGCTTAGTGGTGTATCCTCAGAGCAACGGTCAAGCCAAAGCTTATAAAAAAATAGTGACCGATGGGTTAAAGAAACGATTAGAGTGAGCCAAAGGCACATGGGTAAACGAACTGCCACATATTCTGTGGGCTCGCCGCACTACCCCACGTCGAGCAACGGGGGAAACCCCATTCTCACTAACATATGAAATGGAAGCGATCATCCTATTAGAAGCAGGCCTACCAACTATGAGGTCCACCCTTATCGACCAGGGTCAGAATAATGCAGCATTGCTCGCTGAACTCGACCTAGTCGACGAAAGCAGAGAACTTGCCTTAGTGAAATTAGCGAGTTATCAGCAACAGCTCGTAAAACACTATAACAAGAAGGTGAATCCAAGGGCATTCCAAGTTGGCGACTATGTCCTAAGGAAAGTCCTTGGAAGCGCATTAAACCTATTAGATGGCAAGTTAGGGCCAAACTGGGAAGGACCATTCAAGATAATAAGAGATGACTTGCAAGGAGCCTATCACTTAGAAACGCTGGAGGGCAAAGAGATACCTCGAGCATGTAATGCAACAAATCTTAAGAAATTCTATTTCTAGTTTTTTCTTTCGCTTTTTTACCAGATTTTGGTAGCTCATTTACTTATGATTAACAAAAGTTGTTTGGTAGTTGCATTCTATGAGGTGTTGGTTAACTAATATATGAACTTTATAACTTGCACACCCTTTCCAAGTGGCATGCACACTACTCAGTACGCTATAGCAGGGAAGACACCCTCCTCAGGTTTTCGTTATGAAATATGAACAACCTCTTAGCATTGCCCCTGGAAATATATGAAGCCCTACAGGAGATCCTTAGGCAATTCTTCCAAGTTAAATTGGTCGCCAAACAATGTTTGGTCAGCAAAACCCTAATCGGATAGAACATCCAACACTAGGTGTTTCCTCGCCAATTGCCACACTTAGGCTTAAGGGAGTGTGACGACATGACCTAAAAGGTAAAGTAAGTTAGAATGGTATCCCATAAGCATACTGGACTGGAGGGACACTTACTCGATAATGCAAACTTACCAATCTAGTCGGCCAAGAGAGGCCCAAGATTATTAAGTAAAGAATAAATGATGCAAGAAATATAGAACACTTGTTTAGTCGATAAGTTCGCCTAAAACATAAATTTTATATTACTTCGTCACAACAGAAATAAACAACCCATGTATAATCGACGAAATCGTCCAAAGAATCAATACTACATTGCTTCATTACATATGTGTACAGAGTTACAATTGGAAAAATCTTAATTAGGCTGAGGCCTCTGTACAAGATAATCAGCAACTTGTGCTCTTTGACCATCGTCCGGATGAGGAGCTAGTCCCTCCTCGACATTATTTTCATCTGACTCTAATAGCTTTCGAAGGATGGCATCGATGGGGATCCACTGATCATCCCTCCTGAAGGGATTATGCCTTAAAGTGGAAGGGGAGATCTCATGATGGTACCAGAGTATTGAGTTCCTTGGAACTTATAGCTGCTTTAGGTCACTCAACCATCCCCTGATAAAGGCGAGCTCTTCAAACTCTGTTAGCCTCGTCGGAGCATCCACCCAACCTTGGTTGTAATTATCAGCCCATACTCGCGGAGGTCCTCTCTTAAACAGATGCCTCAGCCGTGTGACATCCCTTTGAAGCCCAGCAGCAATAATGTAAGCCCGACGAACATCTTCACGAAGCTCATCCATTCCCTAGCTAGGCTTCTTGCATTTGTACCAGCTCACAGAACGGTCAATGGGGTAGAGCCTCATATTATCGAAGGAACATCACTCGGTCCTGCCCCAGCTCAAGATGAGGAGGAACCCCTTAAAATGCGAGGCTCGGTGCTCGGCGCATGCTCCATGAGGAGAAACACTTACCTCCTCAAAGACTCATTTTCCTATTGCAAAATTTCTCCAACTTAGTTAATCTCAGTAGCATCGAGGAGTCTTGCTCGCAGAGTATGCACTTCCTCTTGAATAGAAGCTCTAACTTCCTCCATCTCCTTAAGCTTGTCCTTCAATTTAAAAACGACCTCCGTCTGCTCTATGAAATGCTTATTCCTCAATCACAGCAATTTGCAAATTCTTACGAAGGTATGACGAACTTCGAGACTCACATCAGGACCAAGAATTCTTCCTAATTGAGAAGTTTCAGGTATATAGTCATCTACATCAATCAACTGCAGGCCATAAAGGAGCAGTAAAGGATAAAATGAATCAGTACACTGAGGGAAAAAGCCTTCTCATTTCATTAATACATAAAGGGATCAGAGTACATCGAGAAACAGAAAGGAACATTACAAATAAAATATAAAATCAATCCTAAGGATAAATTAGCTGGCGACCTCAGGTTGCTCAGAATAAGCTAGCTGCTTCCCCTTGCCTGCAGCAATAGGAGCACCTCCCTCAACAGGGACAACTTTTGTCATCCGAATAGGAAGGGCGTCAACAGGAACTGACTGGGAGGCAGGGTTAACACTTTCAATGGCTAGGGTAGGGGATTCATCCATGATTGGCTTTGGGCCTGGATCATGCTCATCGAACAATGGAGAGGCAACATCCACCCCAGCACCCAAGAGGGATTTATTCCATCCTTTCTTAAAGTTCAGAGGGATGATGTAGCCTATCTGAAACTCAACATCTTCATATGTAGTAGCCCACTTGGAGTTATATGAGTCTTCCTTAATGATGGATGCCTCAGACTCCTCCTTCAGCTTCTTGTTCAGCACCTTATTCTCCTCCATGACCGCCAGCTTACTCGAGCAGACCAATTCGTAGGCCTACCCAGTTCATTTAGTTCTTTGATCGCTGCCTCCTTCTCTCGATTGGCTTTAACAAGTGCTAGATCAGAAGATGTCCAAGCAGCATCAACAGCCTTCAAGTTGGCCTCGAGCTCGGTACCCTTCACGTTCAAAGTAGCATTCTGCTTATACAGCTCACCATTCTTATTGATCAGCTCATCGTGGGAGTGATAGAGCACAGCAAAATCAATCACAAACTGCAAGTAGAAGAATATATTAGAAGAAGGAAACAGAAAGAATATGATAAGCATTACAAAAAGAGAAATAGGCTTACCAAGGATAGCCTCTGACTCTATTGCAGGTCTAACTGGACAGTCCCCATCGCCCTTTGGCGATCAGTAGGAAGGACTGCTCTCTCAAGTAGTGCAGGGGCCAGTTGAGGAGAAGTGGTAACCGAGGCCCCCTCTGGCAACGCGGACACAGTCACTAAGTCCTGCCCAGCCTTCGTCCTCACTTCCATTTTTCTCCTCTCCTCCTCCCTTTCCTTCTCCTTCTCTACCCTCTTCCTCTCCTCAACCTTCTTCTCCTCTTCCCTATTCCTCTCTCTCTCTCTCTCTCTCTCTTTCTCTCTCTCTCTCACCTGCTCTTCTTTCTTTCTCTTCTTCTCCTGCTCCTGAGTAGCAGATCGAGAACCAGTGGCAATATCCCCACTGGTGGACTTCTGGTTTTTCGACCTCTCAGCGAGAAGCACATCATCATCATCATCATCATCATCATCATCATCATCATCATCCGGGATCAAGTTTTTTCTTGGGGGAACAATTTCCTCGCTAGAGATGCTGGATGTACTTGAAGGTTCTTGGGCTTCAGAAACCTCTTCTGAGCTAGAAGAACTGTCATTGATGGAGCTCTCCTCGCCAGAACCACCTTCAGCACCTCCTCTGATATCACTCTTGCTCTCTTCCTCGTCCAACTGAATGGGATCGATAGCTGCTTCTTCAGAAGTATCAAATTCAGGAATGCTATCCACGGGCCTTGCAATAAAAATAGACCCAATTTTCTTATACGAGAGCATGAAAGTAGCAAACCGGGGATGTTCACCGTCAGCCAAGGGTTCCCTGATATTCCAAGCTTTGATCAACTCGAAAGTTCGAACCTCGCTGAGGGCAGGCTCCAAGTTCTTTATCCTCGCTGAAAAGAAAGTAGGAAAGTGTCAGAAAAATTGCACATTAATAAAGAAATCGAAAAGGAAGAGCAAAGACTACCTATGTACTCTTCCTAATAAAAGGGAATAGTGAATCTATTAGACCTCGACACCTTAGTCTGGGGGGGAGAACTACCAATTCCTAGCAAAAAATCCATCTTGCCAGTAGTCCTTATGGGAATCAGGTAAATTTACTACTAATACCCTGTCAGGACTCCTGGCCTTGAGGTAAAGAAGACCAGAGTTAGTTCGAGAAAAGGAATAACAAAAGAAAACTTCGGCGAGCCCTAATTTAGTGCCATAAAGTTGATTTATTCTATGGACACCATTAATTATCTTCCATACGTTGGGCCAACACTGTGTAGGGACAATGTTGAAATAACCAAAGAAATGAAGGAACAAATTATTTGGAGGAAAAGTAAGCCCCCCTTGAGAAAGCAGCATGACATGAATCCAATGAGCCCCCTCTATCTCTCTAACATTCTTAGGGAGAGAGGCGCACTCAATCTCTACCCATTATGGGATATTATAGAACTTACTAAACTCAGACACTGATCTATTACATATCTTTGACATTAGTAAACCCTAAAGTCACAAATTCAGAGAATACTCAACAAATAAAGCACAATGAAAGAGCGGAGAGGACTTACGAGATGAAAGATCACAAGCCCAGATGACGAGGGAGATTGAAAGTGAAGAAAATCAAGGCCTGTAGAAGGAGACACAACAACTAAAACTAGTAAAAGATGAGTGAACGCAAAGAAATTTGAAACGACAACTATAGAACGCTGCGCCAAATAGCTTTTAAATGCTCTCAATCATCGAGCACAGGATACGAAGCAACTGCCACCTAAATCATCTCTCGACTTTGGGAAGAGTTACACAATTCACAAAAGTACCATTATGGCAAATCATTTAAATTTATTGAGCCCAAATTGTGGCCCAACAACTTTAGGGACAATTGTAGGTACCCAAATTTACCATTATGGGCCCGTATGAGTAGCCTAATGAGAAAGGCCCAAAATCCGGACCCCTCACCTGAACTAAAAAGAGTTATGACTTAGTCTCCTTCGAGAGTCTTGTATAGAGATATTCCAGGAGAATGTGATTGACGTGGGGGAGTCCAACACCCCCACTCCCCGAGGACAGACATATATATAATAAACCCTAGACCTGGGGCAAAGGACACGCACTGTATTCTCTATAAACGCTTCCCGGAGTATATAGAAATAATACTAACTGCACCACTGTGGACGTAGTCATTCTTGCTGAACCACGTACATATTGTGCTGTGTGATTGGTATTTTATCTTCTTTATTTTCCTTGGTGATTGCACTTCTCTCACTTATTTGTGTTGAATATAATTGTCACCACAGAAATCAATAACAATTAAGAAATCTTTTCCTTTAATCCAAATTCGGGAAAAAACTTATTCTAACATCTGAGTCACAAAACATGATTTATAAGAATGATTATATTATTAACATATGTTCATTAAGTATATTAAGATAATAAACATGCAAAGAAACCCTTTTAAGAGAAAATATTGGGTCAAGATGACACCGTACACTAAAATAGGTAAAATATTACATGAAGAAATAAATGGTTTACAAACTTGAACCTCTCCTGTCACACCCCACAAAATTCTGGAGTCGATCGCCACGAAAAACTAAGCCGGGCATGAGTATATAAAATACCATCTTAGCATGAGACAGATATGAGACATAAAATCAATCCACGAGATAAATGATAATCAATAACAAAAAGGTAAACCATCCAACTAAGCGATAAAAGACCCATCACCATGCTAAACTCAAAGTAAATCCCATCTCTAATAATATGAAACTGAATAATCTCCGAAACAAATCGAGTGAAATACGGAATGAAACCCATAACAACTTTGGAGCTGAATGGCCCCAAAAAAAACCAAACGAAGTCTCATGATGAAATATGACTGAAAGAAAAGTCTAACTAAACAAAACGACAAAAGAATAAACTCCAATTGCACCTCCAAACGATATCCAATAAGTCCTATGCAGCTACTCCAGCACTAATACCTGAAAAAGTTAGTCAACGCATGAGGTTAGATCCCCGAGCATCCCCTCAAATAGGGTCCGTGAACCTAGACAGTACTGTTATACGCAATAAATATCATAATAGAGTATTTTAATTAAATGAGATAATTAAACGCGATAAATGTAAATCACTAACTACCTTCATAAATTCTCATTCCAAAAAGCACACCAATATGATTTTAAATTGCCAAGTCCCATGATGTTAATTTAATTAAATTAACCCAATTTTATTATTATTCTCACTTTTTACTATGGCGGTCCTCCCGCCCCAGGTGGTAATCCACCAAAGTGTCATACTTCCCCTAGTCAAATGACCTCTAATCCGTTTAAACTTTCGACCCCACCCCATGAAAAGGTTCCACACACGACATGACATAAATCGTCTGCTGACTCGTTTAAACTGTCGGTCCCTGACACATTATGTCTTCACAAATTTTAATACTCGTTTTTACCTAAGGAATTAATTATCGATTTCACAATTAACAATTTACCCCACCCTTTTAATTGATGTGAGATCCTCAAAATATCCCTTAGTCCCATAACTGAAGGTCACTAAGTCACCAATACGCCCCACCCAATGTATAGGATGAATTTATAACATAAATCTCGACCTAGTCTCATGCCTAGGCTAGCGTAACGACGATAAATTATCAAAAATCAGCCCACCCTCGACATAATAAAGTCGTAATAATTTACCCTCACCAGCCCCAAACCTAGAAAGTCGTACATCATTAAAAGGCCTACCCACTAGTCCCATACCTAGAAGGCATCCTAAAATATAGGGAGAGCCAAAATACCCAACAACCCATCGTCACAATAGTAATTCAATAATGCCAACAAGTCATACAAACAAGAATAATTAATCAACGTATAAAACTACTCATAATAGTCCAATTCAACTAAATCTTAATAAAATTATTACATCGTCATAAACACCCAGTTAATCCCATTTAATTATTTTAAATTAAATACATCGAGATTTCATCATTAATACATTATATTTCCAATTTCATTATTTGTACACAATTTACATGATTCATACGTCCCCATATTCATTTAATTCAAAACCAAGGTTTTTCTACATGTGACCTACAATAATAGAACCCAAAATCCACTCACCAATCCTATGCACCCAAGGCTTATGAATATTATTCAGATTAAAAGAATTAAGAAAAACAATCCCATAATTAGGGTCCACTTTTCCTAATTAAGTCACTACTTTCTTTTAAGAAAAACATGATTAAAGGTTTGGGAAATACTTAAAATGCATAATACCAAAGGAAAAGAATAGAGTATTCATGCATGAGATTAAGTTGAAGAAAAACTGGTAGCACGGTTGGATTTCTCTAAAAAAATAACAAAGAAGTGTTCTTGAACAAACTTGATTAAACCCCTATTAAGCCTTCCAAAACTTGTGACAAAAAAAACTTGATTATGTTGGTGGTTGATGATTATAGAGGAGTGGAAAATCTTTTGGAAGAGCTCTCTGTTGAAAAACTTGGGAAAAAGTGATTATGAGAAATTCCCCCACGAATTAGAATGGTTAAATACCAATTAAGAATCATAAACCAACTCAAACTCTCAAAATATAACCCACTGACATAAAATTTGGGCATAGTCGATCGAGATCAATCGACCCTATAGGTGTGGCGATAGTTTCCCTAAAAAATGCCTATAAGGCAAAAATAATTAAAACCTCATAAAAACTTCATTTTAAATCCAATTTCGATTGCGCTTGAAGTTTTATTCTTTTAAAATCAAAATCGACATATTTTTCCAAGAAAAATCATTAAATCCAAAATTTTATTTTTCTTGAATATTCCAATTAATTAATAAAAACACAGGGTGTTACATACTTCCCCGCTGGCAAAAGAATTTAGTCCTCGAAATTAGACAAAGCATACACATCAACGTGTAAATTCATGCAACGTAAAATAAGACTCACATATGCCTACCCGTAGAGTATCATGATTACACACCCATATACCCAATCCTACACGCACCTATCCCACGAACAATAAAATAATATAAAGCGCTATATGTATATATATAACTATGAAAGTAACATCGTACCATGCGCTCTAGCAAATCCCCACTCGATTCTATTTTTAATAATCTTCACAACATATAAATACTCAAATCAAATCACATCATTGCATCGATATAAGACATGCCCAAAATTTATACTAATGATCTTCCAAATAATTAACATCACCAAAATCAACTCTAAGGATCCTCACATTAAGATTACTAATTCTAAACTCAATGCCTGCAGCGTCCTTAACACAAAACTCCATATCTCCAAGAAACACATATAACACTTATGCTAGACTCTCTACCTTAAGGAGTACGAATAAATAAAGGGAATCAAAGATCGGTAATGTGAAAGCTAAACAGACTCACAATCTATGAGACCTAAGACCATGCTCTGATACCATCAGTCACACCCCGCATAATTCTGGCATCAGCCGCCTTCCAAAACTAAGCTGGAAGTGAGTAAATAAAATACAAATCTTAGCATGAGACAGATATGCGATATATAAAATCCACCCACGAAATAAATGATAATCAATACCAAAAAGGTAAAACATCCAACTAAGCGACAAACGACATATCACCATGCTAAACTCAAAGTAAATCTAATCTCTAATAATATGAAACTGATTAATCTCCAAAATAAATCCGGTGAAATACTGAATAAAACCCATAACAACTTTGGAATCGAATGGACCAATAAAACCCAAATGAAATCTCCTGATGAAATACGATTGAAACAAAATGTCTAACTAAATAAAGCGATAAAAGAATAAAATCCATCTGCACTTCCAAATGATATCCAATAAGTCCTATGCAGCTACTACAACACTAATATCTGAAAAAGTTAATCAACGCACGAGGTCAGAGCCCCGAGCATGAATACACACTACTCCCCTCAAATAGGATCCACGAACCCATACAGTAGCATTATACACAATAAATATTATAATAGAGTATTTAAATTAAACGACATAATTAAATGCAATAAATGTTAATCACTAACTACCCTAAGAAATTCCCATTCCAAAAAGCACACCAATATGATTTTAAATTCCTAAGTCCCACAATGTTAATTTAATTAAATTAACCCAATTTTATTATTGTTCTCACTTTTTATTATGGTGGTCCTTCTGCCCTGGATGGTAAGCCACCAAAGTGTCACACTTCTCCTTGTCAAATGGCCTCTAATCCGTTTAAACTGTCGACCCCGCCCCATGACAAGGTTCCACACACGACACGACATAAATCATTCGCTGACCCATTTAAAATGTCTATGTCACCATATATTTTAATACCCATTTTTATCTTAGGCATTAATTCTCAATTTCACAATTAACAATGTATCCCACCCTTTAATCGATGTGAGATCCTCAAAATATCAATTAGTCCAATAACTGAGGGTCCCCACTGATAAGCACCCAAAATTGTACATTTTATACCCCGAATAGATGTACTTTAGTTGTTAATTCTCGACAATATGGGTCTTATGTGCTTAAATGTTTATCTTGTCGGTCAAATGCTCATTTGCGAAGTCAAAAGCTATATATCGAGGCAAATGCCCGTTTTATTGAGCTAATTACCAATCCCGTAACCTTACCCGAGCCTAAACATAGCCTAAACCTACCCCTAACCATGTGTGTGTTTTGTTTGCCCCTTTTTTATTATTTTTTAGATTTTTAGTTTGAGTCATTTTTATTTTTAGGATTTATTTTAGATTTATTTAGTATTTCCTAGGTTTTATTTTCTATTTTTATTTTATTAGTATAATTTTATTTTATTTTTATTTTTATTAGTTTTTAGTTTCATTAGGATGAATTTTTAGGTGTTTATTTTTAGTTTATTTTTATATTTTATATTTTTTTTAGAACTATAATTTTCATTTAGATTTTTAGTTTTTTTTATTTCTTTTGTTTTATTTTAGTTTTTATATAAGCTTAGGATTTTATTTTCTTAAATTTTTATATTTTTTTAGTTAGTTAGATTTTGTTTGATTATTTTTATTTTTAGGTAGTTAGTATTATTTTAGGGTAACAAATTTAACACACACACACACACAAATTCCATACACACTATCTTACACCTAGGGGTGTGCAAAAAAACCGACCGAACCGAACCGGCCCGAACCGAACCGAAATCGGCGGTTTTTTTTAGCCCGGTTCGATTTGCGGTTTAAGGATTTAAAAAACCGACAATATCGGTTCGGTTGTCGATTTAGACAAAGAAAAAACCGATTCGAACCGAACCGAACCGACATCAATATTATATATTAAAAAACCCTTAAATATCTTTTATTTTTATATCCAAACACCATTCACCAACCTCCAAAACCGAAAACCGACCTACAAAAAACCGACCAAAACTGAAAATCGGTTAAAACCGAACCGAAACCGAACCGAATCGAATCGAACCGAAACCGATGTGAACCAAAACCGGTGGTTTTTTTCATCGTCGGTTCGGTTTCGGTCTGATTTTTTCCAAAACCGAACCGATCGGTTCGGTCTGAATTACGGTCCAAAACCGAACCGAACCGACCCGTGCACATCCCTACTTACACCTAAACACCTCCTCACTCACACATAACTCCCATGTACCTCACTACACACTATCACCCCCATGTCATCTTCAACCTCCAACCAACAACTTTTTCTCTCTCATCACCCATCACCAAAACACCCACCTCTTTCCACCTCTCTCTCTCTCTACCCGAAACCCCGGCGGTGCCAAACCGATGCCCATACCCGATCCCAGCCTTATCCCCCATACCCAATCCCCTTCCACCCATATCCGGCGCATCAAAGCCAACCCAATCGCTACCTACCTCTGAACTAAAACACTCCCCCGGCGATGGAACACCTGCCCCGGCGCTCCCCAAACCCGACCTTCTCCAACCTCCTACTCGCCCCCTGCCAAAGCCTATCGTCGATGCCTTGTCACCATACCAGCCCGCCAGCCCGACCCCTGCCCTCTCTGGTGACAGAACCTACCCCCCAGCTGAAACCAAACCCACCTGAATTCGTGTCCAAACCCGAAATCGATCCGAACCCGACAACCCAACAACCCCGATCCATGCGATCCATACCTCCTCCGAACCATCTCATCCCAAAACCGTTTGCCCATTTTCAAACCCAAAAACCCAATTCCACTAAAGTCACGATTCCTTTTCTAGCTGCCAAATCCCAATCCAAACACAAAATAAATTACCACATGTGCCAAACTAAACCCCTTTAAACCCTTTTCCTTTTTTAACCCCCAACTACTTTTTTTTACCCAACTTCCCATTATACCCTTTTCACAAATCAAATTTTTATTCCTTCTACCACTTATCCTCACACCTCACTAGGGGTGGCCATAGGCCCGAGCCCGCCAAGCCCGCCCAATAAAAAAATAGGGCTTGGATAAGGTGAATAGGCCCGCAAAGCGGGCTTGGAAAAATTTTATAGGCCCGATTTTTTTTCGGGCGGGCTTGGGCATGAGTTCTTAAGCCCGATGAGCCCCGGCCCGGCCCGAGGCCCGAAAAAAAAAAAAAAAAATATATATATATATATATATATATATATATATATATATATATATATATATATATATATATATATATATATATATATATATATATATGGGGGGGGGGGAACTTTTATAAATATAAAAACGTATACCAAGTCTTTTCATGTAGAGCGGGAAACTTTATATATGAACTTTGTAATATATGGAGTTTAAACTAGATTTTTAATTAAAAAAATTAGTTTTTAAATAAAAAATAGGTATTTTAATTTAAAAAAAATATTTTAATTAACATAATAAGCCCCAATCGGGCGGGCCTGGGTAAAGAGCTTTCAAATCTGGGCGGGCTTGGGATTACATAATAAGGCCCGATCTGGGCCCGAGCGGGCTTGGGATAGCACTTAATTTTTCAAGCCCGGCCCGAGCCCGACTGGGCCTGCCCAGGCCCCGCCCACGACCACCCCTACACCTCACCATTTCCATGCACACTCATGTCCATTTCCAACAATACCCCCATGCTCCATGTGCCTACTATAAATGAAGATTAAGACCCCATTTGAAAGGAGCTTTTGGAGAGAGAAGACTAGAGAGAGAAAACTAGTGATAGAAAATTCTAGAGAGCTTTTAGAAATTTTTGTAGAAAGTAGAATTAATTTTTTAGAAATTGATTTTAATTTTTTTGGAGTTCTTGTAATTGGGAAGAAGTGTTGAATCAAAGTGAAGATTAATTTCATTTCTCCTCTAATTTGGTTTGACTTCCTTTTCTCTTAAATTTCAATTTCATTTAGTTAATTTTTATTCCATTGTTAGTTAATTGAATTATGACTATGGTTGGCTAATCACTCCATTCAAGGAGTGAAATGTAGCCCCATATATTCAATTAGGTGTATTAATTACTCTAGTTTACTTTGTTCATCTTAGTTAATTTTTCTTTTCATTCCTACATGAGTTTATGCATTAAGAAATGATAAACCATCCTTGAGAAAGGATTAAAATCTAATACACTCTTAATTTTTGGATTCAAACTAGAAACATAATTATCCACTAATTAGAGTATATTCTATTTTATTATACTCATATATTAAATTTTTTTTTGATTTATGATTTATTATATGAATTTACTCTAGCGAGTGATTTATATAATTTTTCTAAGTCAATTATCATTTGAGTTGTGGGGATGAAAATTTGATTAACTAATTTTATATTAGTTTGTTTTATCAAATGATGAGAATCAATTGATAAAATAAATTAATATTTGGAAAATTAGTAAACTAGAATAATCAACACATTTAATTGATATAGTGGTGGTGAAGTTTCATTCCTTAAATATTTCTCAAATTTAAGTTCATCTCAATTCTTATTACTTAGTTCTTATTTGGCACACTAGTTAGTTTGTTAATTTCATCTATTATATTAGTTTAGAGTTAATCCACCTCATCTCACCTACTTGTTTTAATATTTGAAAAATGTAAAAAAAATTAGAAAAACCCAAAAGTAAAAAAAAAAAAAAGGGATCAGGTGAATTAGATTCATAATCCTCTCATGTTTAACATGTTCACACCTTAGATTAGGATTGACATCCTTACTTACCACTCTACACTTGAGTTTGTTATATATTTGTAGGTAATTGAGGTTTTGATTGAAGAGCTTTTTTTCAAGCAACGACTAATACACAAAAAGCCTATTCATCACCCACATCACCACTACGTCCTACCCTATGTATCGGATGAATTTCTAACATAAATCTCAACCTAGTATCATGCCTAGGCTAGAGTAACGATGATAAAATATAAAAAAATCGGCCCTCCCCCGACATAATAAAGTCGTAATAAACTACCCTCACTAGTCCCATACCTAGAAGGCGTAAATCATTAAAAGGCCTACCCGCTAGTCCCATACCTAGAAGGCATTCTAAAATATAGGGAGAGCAAAAATATCCAACAACCCGTCATCACAATAGTAATTCAATAATGCCAACAAGTCACACAAACAAGCATAATTAATCAACCTATAAAACTACGCATAATAGTCCAATTCAATTAAATCTTAATTTAATTACCACATCATCATAAACACCCAATTAATCCCATTTAATTAATTTAAATTAAATACACTGAGATTTCGTCATTAATACATTATATTTCCAATTTCATTATCTCTACACAATTTACATGAGTCATACCTCCCCAAATTCATTTAATTCAAAACTAAGGTTTTTCTACATGTACCCTACACCAATAAAACCCAAACTCACCAATCCTACGTACCCAAGGGTTATGAATATTATTCAGATTAAAAGAATTAATAAAAAAAAGTCCCATAATTAGTGTTCGCTTTTCCTAATTAAGTCACTTCTTTCTTTTAAGAAAAACACGATTAAAGGTTTGGGCAATACTTAAAACTCATAATACCAAAGGAATGGGATAGAGTATTCATGCTTGAGATTATTCCTCTCAAAAAATTAACAAATAAGTGTTCTTGAACAAACTTGATTAAACTCTTATTAAGCCTTCCAGAACTGACAAAAAAAACTTGATTATGTTGGAGGTTGATGATTATAGAGGAAAGGGAAATCTTTTGGAAGAGCTCTATGTTGTAAAACTTGGGAAAAAGTGATGATGAGAAGTCCCCCATGAATTAGAATGGTTAAATACCAATCAAGAATCCTAAACCAACTCAAACTTTCAAAATATAACCCACCGACTCAAAATTTGGGCATAGTAGGTCGGGCGACAGTTCCCCCAAAAAATGCCTATAAGGCAAAAATAATTAAAACCTCATAAAAACTTCATTTTAAATCCGATTTCAATTCAACTTGTAGTTTTATTCTTCTAAAATCAAAACCGACATATTTTCTCTAAGAAAAATCATTAAATCCAAAAATTTATTTTTCTCGAATATTCCAATTAATTAATTAAAAAAAAGACAGGGTGTTACATCTCCTAGACTCAATAATGCGCAACCTCAACAAAAACCTTTTCCCAACTTATAGTTGTAAGAACAAGTCAAAATCTCTCACCAAACACTTCCCACATCGTACACATCAACCTTGTTGATAATTTTGTGTTCCAACCTTTCGACAACTCTTATTTAGAGTTCAAGTAAAAGAAAATGTGGGAGGATATCCTATTGGTTGATGGTGTAAAGAATATTTGGATTAACTAGAAAAATATCATAAGTATTTTTCCAAGCTTGAAATAAGACTATACTCAAGAAAAAAAAATATTTTGGAAGATGGTTTTGTCAAAAATAGACTCTCTTTACACCATATAATTATCATTTAATGAAGGCTTGTCGTTTATTATTACTACACATACGAGTAAAATGTGTGCATGTAATGCTAATGGAAACTTAAATACATGACACATGTCATGACTTTGGACGTTGAATTAAGCACTAAGCATCATTTATAGGAGCATTAATGCACCTAGGCAGGAAATTGGGATATATAACCATTATGTAGTTATAAAGATACTTACATTGCATGACAAAAAACTCTATAAATAAACAATAACCAGACAAATAAAAAAAGGACTCCTTCACAAAAATAACTACATTTACTCATATTATCCTTTATTTTCCTTTATTTTCTCCTTTTCTTTGATTAGAAGTATATTCTAAGGTAATCTGTGACTTTCTTTCAAGTTTATTAAAAGTTTCTTGCCTTTAAATTTAATTTCTATTACTTTCGTGTTTTACATTTCATTGTGTAATCATTTATTTTACCGTTTTTACTTTTTTTAATTCCAAAGTTTTAGTTTTATGCTATTTAGAGTTTCTTTTATGATAGTCAATCATAACAACAAAGTTTTACCTAAGGAAAGCATAAGTGTTCGTAATTGAATCATGGAATGGTACACAACGGTTTGATATTATCACAAGGCTAATATATGTTGGTTAGAAAGACCAAAATTTTTGCCTGGCATGCTAGTAATTAAATTGATTAACCAAGCCAAGTGAAAACCACACAAATAATTTTTTAGCTCACTCGGTGTAACACCAAGTGCCAAATTATTGTTTATAATGTCTAGGACATGTAGAAATGATCATATTAGAGAAAATATTAGTGAAACTAGCTTGATTAACTAATATGTTATCACTTCAGAGCAAACAATGAATTCAGAGCAAACAATGGTTGAAACCACTCAAGAGTGGGGACTAATTGCTCACAGTCAAAATTTAAATGTGCAAACGAATACGAAAGTTGATAATATTCACAATACACTAGTCATTGATGTATCCAAAAATTCCCAATGCCAATTGATTAACAACTAAATTTAGGTCTTGGTCGTCTTGGGAACATAATACAAAACATTAACACTATGATCACCACAATGACTAGTTGGTTATACACACCAACTGGTGCTAATGGGTAGTGATATGAACCACAGTTTGATGTAAACTGATAAACTCAACCAAATCCTTCACATCTTGTCTATTACAGGCCTAACACAAGTAAAAACAATTTTGAAAATAACCTAAGGTTATAAGGATAACACAATACCACTGATCTAAGTAACAACAACCTATTGGAAAGTCCAAGACCATCTAATGCCTACCAGCAGTTGGGTTAGAATAATCTAATAAGGATAATGCTTCTCTGATAGGTGGGAGGAACCATACCATAGAAAAGGCAAGCCACTTAACTTCTAAGAAAAGGCAAGCCACTTAACTTCTGATGCATCCATTGGAGCTCTATTGTCTCAAAACTATGAGAACCACAAATAAAAAGTACTTTATTTCATTTGTAAATGTTTGGTCGATTGTCAATGTTGATATTCTGTAATGGAAAATTTTGTTTGACTTTGTATTTTACTGAAATAAAATTAAGATATTATCTATTGTCTAGAGAAGTATTTGTTATTTCAAAGTTTGATTTAATCAAATATATATTAATAAGACCTATTCTAAAAAAAATAGGATTAGCTAATGGGTATTAGTTTTATCCGTATTTTGCCTACATTGTGTACTTCAAAGAGGAGTAAAAGGTTAAGGCTTAGACTGACTTGTTATAGATCATCTAAGTGAGGATGAGCCAAAAGAGGACTATAAGATAGGATATATATCTCTAAGTCCATGGAATCTATAATTTGATCATTTGAATACTGGGATAATGTTAGTTATAGGATTGGTTATTGAATCCCCTGAACATATTAAAACCAAACATGAACACATATTAGAAGAGAATACACGTTCTAAGAATCAAGAAGAATATAAGTTTGTGATAATAGGCCTCAAGATTCTTCAAATTTGTGAAGCACCCTATATTTTTTACTCACTTGAGTCTATACTATATTAGAGCTTATTTAGTTTAGAAATAGTGACAAAATTAGAGTCATATCCCTTGCTACCAAAGAGCCTCAGACACTACATCAAATTCCTCTAATGGTCTCAAAGTTAGTATACTAATACTGCACCTAGTCTTGGATATTTTATGTTGCATTTGTATAATTTTAGGTGTCTGGGTGTTAATTCCCATCAAATTAGTTTTCTAAATATTTTTGGGATTTTTTAAACATTTTTAAAACATTTAAAATTTAGATTTTAAAATATTTTGGGCTGATTTGTAATATTGTTTAATTCCTAAAAACTTGGTTGGGCAGAAACGAAAACCGACAAGAATATGTGGGGTAGAAATTGGGATTTTTAAGAATCCAAAAACACACATTTTTTAACTCATCCAAGCCTTACACGTGTCTATTATATATCGTTTGAGATTTTGTTTTCTTTACCTCACATACCTGAGAACCTTTTAAAACCGTTGGATTAAACTTATCAATGGTGTGTACGTCGCCTATCTCAATCCAAGCCTTAACCAAATTGATCAATGAGAGAGCGTTTAAATGCGATGCGTTTACAACCTTTGGATTTAAACTCGATTCGTTAGACTTGATCCTGATCATTGGTTTGGTTAATGGTTCCAGACCCTTCCACTATCTAGTATAAATAGAGGCTATGGGTTATACATTTAGAATATTTAGTTAGTCTGATCTTTAGAGAGAAGAGAGAGAGAGAGAGAGAGAGAGAGAGAGAGAGAGAGAGAGAAAGAGAGAAATTACAAAACCTAGCTAAACTCTTGCAAAATTTTCCCAAAAAATATCCTTATGAGTTTGAGAATGATTCTTTGTTCGAAGATCAATTCTTCTCTGGTTTTAAATCTCTTATCCAACCAGTCACTTGAGTCTGTTTTATAGAAAATGTAGATCTGATTTCTTTTGTGATATAAATCACCTAGATCTGCTTAGTTTTATTTATTTTTAAAGAAATCATTATTTGTTGGTGTTTTTGTACTCAAATGTTTATTTTAAACATTTTACCAATAAATACCTTTTTCTGTTTCAAGTTTTGAGAAAAAAAGACTTCAAAACTTTTAAAGATCTTGAGATGTTTACACTTCTCTGTTCATATTTCACATTTTGTGAAATAGATTTGTAAGTAAATAAAAAGGAAGTGTATAGGATATTGGCTATGTTTGAATAGTAAGATTGTCACTTGATCTGTCATTAAAAAAAGAAGTCTAGTTTTTAATAAACTGTGACTCAGAATCTTGCATATCATTGTTAGATAAAATCTGTAATTTGTATGATTATTTGTTTGTATAAGTGTGTGCATATTCATGCATGTGTTAGGCACAACACCACAATACATCTTTCACACTACAACATTTGGATGAGAGATTTCTGACCTTAGAGTCGACGTAAAGCTAAAATGAGGAGGACGTATAAAGGTCCAGAATATTTAGGATAACTTCAGAGCCTTCAGAGAAGTCAGATATACCTAATGAATCTGGTATAAATTCTTGACTTAGTATAGGTCTTGTTGTGTGCTTATTTTGTTAATAGTTTGTAACCTCATAACTCTTTTTAG
Organism: Sambucus nigra; assembly: GCA_949130495.1. Taxonomy (NCBI): domain Eukaryota; kingdom Viridiplantae; phylum Streptophyta; class Magnoliopsida; order Dipsacales; family Adoxaceae; genus Sambucus; species Sambucus nigra. The sequence continues at coordinate 217,540,819 of OX422213.1, forward strand.
TGGATTTTTGTTTTGAGGTGTAGACACCTCCGTGGATGTTTCTCCAATTGGGTGGGGTTTTACCACGTTAAAATACCTGTATACTTGCATGTTTAATCTTCCTCTCATCCCCTTCTGATTGCGTTCTAATTTAAAACTTACTTAGTTTTATTTTTCAAAACTTGGTCACTCATAACTGAAATATCTCGTGCATAACAATTTTTATACATATCTTGTGTTACTAATTTATTTTGTAAAAAAAGAGTTTCTTAAACAAACTGTTCGGAGTCATTTAAATTGTTTTAAACCTTTTAAACAACTTAAGTGGCATTATTTTTCAATTGGTATCAGAGCTTTGGTTTGATAAAATCTTTTTGATCCTGAGTTTCTGAAATTGTTTTTTCAAAACAAATAATGGACGATTTGAGAGATCAGGTAACCTTTCCAGGCCCCCAGTCTTTGATGGAACCCACTTCCCTTACTGGAAAGTGAGGATGGTTTCCTTCATCCAAGTTACGTTAGGATGAAAATGGATACACTTTTCCTACTAAACCAGCCACAGAAGGAAGTACTATGAGGATTAGGAAATTGCTAAGTGAATACATTAAAGAAGAGAAATATACCTCCCATAATAATAATAAAAGCAAAAATGTCATATTCATGTCTATAAATGAACAAGAAGTTAAGAGGATATCTTTCCGTACTACCTCTAAGGAATCATGGGACACTTTAGTGACTACACATGAAGGAGACACATGTATTAAAGATGCTAAAACCCAAATGTTAATCCAGCAATACAACACTTTGGTCATGACTGAGAATGAGTCCTTCGATGACTTCTATATTAGATTAAAAGACAAAGTGACTAAGCTACATGCTAATGGAATAATTTATAATAGGAAGGAAACTGTTTATAAAATTCTAAGGCCACTTCCACAATAATTTGATAAAATCGCTATGCCATTGAGGAGATGGATGACCCGTATTTAACACCTGAACTCCTCAGTAGCAAGCTAAGAACAGTGGAAATGGAATTGGATTTTAAAAAATAGTTAACTCAGTCCCAAAAGAAATAGTCCTGCTCTAATCTTGTCTTCTCCTCTAAGTTGACCAAACATGAGTTCAATTTACTTGATATTGAGTTAGATTCTGATAAAGACTGTAATTTAGACAATTTGGATACATTGCCTTAATGTCTAAACAGTTTAAGAAAATATTAAAATTTAGAACTAAGGTTGCAAATATACAAGGCAAACCTTCTTATTCACAATTCTCTAATAATAGGCCTCGTGAGAAAAGACAGGACAAACACTAGACTGATAACCAAAACAAACCTGGAAAAGACCTAAAAAATGTTGAGTGTTTTAGATAAGGGAAATTAAGACATATGGCCTGTGATTGTAGAGTCAATTTGAATAAGAATAAAAAAAATAATAGGGCTAATTTATGCAAGACTTGGGATGATTCAAGAAAATCAGAAACTGATGAACCTAAGTCATTTAATTCTATTGGCCCTTGTATGTCATTCTTTGCCAAAATTATTTACACTTATGAGGCTATGACTAGTACTGAATCTAATAGTTGTATCTCTAATCTTGTTATGTTGAATGATATTGTTCCTAATGGTTTATCTGCTTAAAAAGATTAGAATTACATAATGCGATGAGAATTCTCTCCAAGAAAGCAGGAAGAACCTAGGGAGAATTCTCTTTCTCCCTTAGGTCTAAACACACTCTTTTCTCATGGCAAACTCAGCGATCCCTCCTGTAGATACACTGATCCAACCAAAACCTCCTGATCAAACAAATGTCTGGGCTAAGTCTTTTGAGAGTGTTATAAAGACTTCATCATCAAAAGAACCGGAATTAAAGAGGCCAATAACATTTAAAGGTGAACCAGCTGTAATCTTCTCTGAAGAAGACGTTCAAAATTTAGTGGAACCATTCAAGTTCTCCATCATTGGGAAATGTTCTCATGTAAAACCTCCAATGGAATTCATCAGGAAATCATTCCATACATTTTCTTTAAAATCAGAGTTTTCTATAGGTCTAATTGATTCAAAACATATTCTAATTCGTCTCAATTGTGAGGAAGATTAAGTGCGTCTATGTCTTAGAGAACTCTGGTATATTGGAAAATTACCCATGCGCACCTTTAAATGGTTTGTTGATTTTAAGCCTGATGAGGAGAGCCCAGTGGTTCCAGTGTGGATAAACCTCCCAAACCTCCCTATACACTTTTATGCGAAATTAGCCTTGTATTCAATAGCACAGCTTATAGGAAAACCTCTAAAGATTGATGCATCTATAGCTTCTTTATCAAGGCCTAGCATTGCAAGAATGTGTGTGGAAATCAACATTCTGAAAGAAAGGATCCACTAAATATGGATTTGTTCAGGTACAAAAGGTTTTTGGCAGCAAGTGGTATACGAAAACATTCCATCTTTCTGTGAATTTTGTAAAAAGAAAGGGCATCAAGAAGTGAAATGTTTGATCAAGAATCCTGCACTTAAAACCACTCAAAAACCTCTTGTAAAACCTCAAAATCAAGAAAACACAACCATGGAATAGTATCAAGATCTCCCAAAGAAGAATCAAGAACCTATGCAAAATATTTCAAAAAAGGTTTCTAAATCAGTTGCCCCATCAAACCACTTATCAAACCGTTTTGAAATTTTGCAAGATAATTTGTTAGAAGTTGTTGAAGATGATCTAGAGCCTCAAAAGGAAACCAATGATCAGATAACATTAACTTCTCCTATCAAAACTTTAACTCAGAGTCAGAAGCCTGCACCAATCCTCAAAATAGAACATTTGGGCTATATTATAGATGAAACATTAATTGTGGATCATTATAACTTATCTCCTAAAGGGTATGTTATACCAACAACTGGGAAACGTCCAGCTACTACTAAAGATTGTCACTCGGATAAGGAATACATTCTGATAGTTGAGGACCTGCAAAATTTTGCTTCTTGGATTGATGTTAAGTGGAAGGCAATTCAAGACTCAAAAGCATTCAAGAATAAGCAAATCAAAGAATCAAGAAACAATATCTCAGAAAGTATGAACCTCAAATCAGGAAAAACATCAAAATCAGATCCTCTATTTAAAATATTAACAAGATCCTCAGGTAAGTCTCTAACTCTTAATCCTAAATAGTCTTATGATTAATCTCATTTGCTAGAATGCTAGAGGTGTAGGAAATAGAGCTACAAGTAAAAGAATTAAAAAACTGATAAGAACATATAATTTTCCTTCCATTGCTATTTTAGAACCTAAAGTAGATAATATAAAACTGAAGCAATTTCAAATGAAATGGAGCTTTAACAATAGCACTGCAAACTCTTAAAACAAAATATGATTCTTATGGAACAATGAGCTTAATGTTCAGGTAATTTACAATTCTGAGCAAATGCTTTGTCTTAAAATTAATGTACAACTCTTAAACACTTCCATATTCATCATATTTATATATGCAAAATGCACTATTATAGAAAGGAGAACATTATGGGAAGAAATTAAAAATTATACTACAACTTTCTCAACATTCCCTGGATCATAATGGGTGATTTTAATGTGGTTTCTAAGGAAGAAGAAAAACTAGGTGGAAATCAAATTCATTTCCATGCAATTGAAGATTTTAATGAAACGATTGCCAATTGCTCCTTACTTGATTTAGGATACATAGGATCTTGATTTACCTGGACTAATAATAGAATTGCAGGAACGATATTTTATAGATTATATAGAGGATTAGTTAATAATCATTGGCTTATGCTCTTCCCAAATTCTTCAATAACTCATTTACACAAAACCTGTTCAGATCATAGTCCACTGCTATTTTCTGTAAAAAGTAGCTCAGATAACTATCCTAAAAGTTTTAAATTTTTATCCATGTGGTGCATTCAATCTAATGTGCAAGACATCATTGAAAATTCTTGGACTAGAGTCATTAAAGAGCCCCCTATGATCAAATTTGCTCTTAAATTAAAGCATTTAAAAACTTTTTTGAAAAATTGGAATAAAGACACTTTTAAAAATATTTTTCAATCAGTTAGTGACTTTAAAGATAAGGTTAAATTAACTGAATATTCTTTTGAAATTTCTCCAAATGAGAATACTAGGGAAGAGTTATTTGCAGATAGCGCTCATCTAAGCTTAGATTTGCAAAGAGAAGACCGTTACTGGTCTCAAAAGAGCCATGAAAAATGGCTCAAACTTGGAGATTCTAACACTAAATTTTTTCATTCTTCATTTAATCATAGGATAAGAAAGATGAAAATTAACAAAATAAAGACAAGTGATAACACATGGGAAGAATCTCCTAATGGTATTGCTAATTTTTTATGGCTCATTTTCAAAATATTTGGTTAGCAGATCTTATAGAACTTGACACTAATTTCTTGGAAGTTATTAAATGTTCTGTCACTGAAGATATGAATAAAAAATTAACAGATTTTCCAACAAAATCTAAAATTTTGTCTTCAATTCAAAGTCTTGATTCATTTAGTTCCCCTGGCCCCGATGGTTATGGGGGTGAATTCTACATAAAATTTTGGGATATTATTAAAAGTGATCTGATTAATGCTATTTATGCATTTTTTGTTGGTGCTGAGCTTCTTAGGAGTTGGACTGCCACAAATATTGCTCTTATTCCCAAAGTTAATACTCCTACAACCTGTGCTCAATAGAGACCAATAAGTCTCTGTAACTTCTCTAGTAAAATTATATCTAAAATTCTTAGTTATAGACTAGCCATCATTCTCCCATCCCTTATCTCCCCTAATCAAAATGGTTTTGTTAAAGGTAGGAGTATACAGGACAATATTCTCCTTGCCCAAGAAATGGTTCATCTAATAGGGAGAAAAGCTCATGGTAACAATGTTATAATTAAACTAGACATGGAAAAGGCTTATGATAAAGTCTATTGGCCTTTCTTATGTCAAGTGCTTAGAAGATTTGGGTTCAATGAACTTTTCATAGATATGGTTTGGAGAATTATCTCTAATAATTGGTTTTCTATCAATATTAATGGTCAAAGTGAGGGATTTTTTTAACTCTACTAGAGGTATTAGATAAGGTGATCCTTTATCTCCAAGTCTATTCATTCTAGCTGCTGAAAGCCTTAGTAGAAATATTGACAAAAATTTCAAACTAAGAAAGCAATCCCTTATTCTCACCCTAGTAAGTGTAGACTTATTTCTCATTTAGGATATGCGGATGATATCATAAATTTTCTTTAGTGGTGGTAGCAAAAGTATTCGTGTTATAATTAATTTACTTAAGGTTTATGAGGCCATGTCTGGCCAATCTGTAAATTATTCTAAAAGTTCATTCTATGTTGACAAAAAAATAAGCCTTGTCAGGAAAAAAGCAATAGAAACATGTTCAGGTTTACATCATAAACATCTTCCTCTAAAATACTTAGGTTGTCATATTAATAAAGGGAGAAATAAAATTATTCAATTTTCAGATCTTATGGCTAAAATTAGAGACAAACTAAATACTTAGCCATCTAAATTAATTTCTCAAGCTCGTAGAGCTGTGCTAATTAGACATGTGCTTCTCTCTATTCCTGTATATACCTTATCAGTTCTTAACCCTCCTAAAATTATTTTGAAAAGGCTTAACAATATTTTTGCTAAATTCTATTGGGGAGGTTCCAATAAAGAAAATCCATATCAATGGATGAAGTGGAAGGAAACATTCTTTTCTTTTGAAGAAGGGGGTTTTAACTTTAGAAGCTTAGAAGACGTTATAGTTGATTCTAGTATTAAACTTTATTGGAAATTTAAATTTGAGGATGGTATATGGGCCACTTTTATGAGACAAAAGTATTATAAAGGCTTGAACATTAGAATCAGTTCAAATACAGGCAAAAGATTCGATAAAATTTCATCTCTAGTAGATCTTTTCATTCAAGTAGACAATAAAATATGGAGTCCCTCCTTAACGGGAAAATTTTCTATGAAATCTGCTTTTGATGTTTGTAGACAATCAAGGTCTATTTATATAAGTTGGAAAATTAATTGGTCCTCAAAATATCCAATGAAAATTTCAAACTTTGTTTGGAACTTCTTAATAACTCGGTTCCATTTGAGACTCAAATTCAGCAGGTTGGTATAAGACTAGCATCAGTTTATATACAATGCTTTTTAGATGTTAACAGTGCCCAACATATCATCCTTGATTGTAAAATTTCCAAGTAAGTTTGGAGTTATTTTACTCAAATGTTTGGTGTGGTTTCGAATTATACTTCTTGCAGCTATATGTTGCTTTCATGGTGGATGACACATTTCAAAAAAGATTTCTTAAAATCCTTTTGTCAAATCATTCCTAGGATAATTATATGGGAATTATAGAAGTCTAGAAATAAAATTATTTTTGAAAATACCAAAACAAATTCTGCTTCTATAATTTATCAAATTATTTTCCTTACCACATCCATAATGAACAACATCAAATTTTATGATAAAAGCTCTTCTGAAGACTCCATCATTATCAACACTTTTAACATTAAAATTTTCCCAAGCAAAGTTCAAATCATTAAATGTGCTTGGGAAAACCCTCCTCAAGGTTATTTTAAATTAAATATCGATGGGGCTTCTAAAGGTAATCCTGGCCCAAGTGGTATTGGGGGTGTTATTAGAGATTCTAGAGGTATGTTTATTGCAGGTTTTGAGAAATCCATTGGAGTTCAATCTTCCTTTTTTGCCGAAACAATGGCTCTAAAGGAATGCCTAAATCTTGTGTCTATTTTAGATATTCAAAATATCATTATTCAAACAGATTGCAAGTTTCTTATTGAAGTCACTGAAAAGAAATCAAAACCTCCTTGGAAAGCTTTAGAGATCTTGAACAACTTTAGTGATTCAATCAATTTAAGCTAACTCATGTTTGGAGAGAAAATAATTCAGTAGCAGACCATCTAGCTTCAAGAGCTTCTATGAGCGACATTGACTCTGTATATTGGAACTTTGAATCTCTTTCTCAAATGTTCAAAGGTCTTCTTAAATTGGATAGGATCCATTCTCCTCAAATCAGACATAGAAGAATAAAATTGTTATGGGGTTAAATAAATCCCCAAGTTTATATTTTCAATTTTTCTCTCATTGTGATGGGGATATTTATAAATCCCCAAATTTCCTTTCATTTCATCTAGATTATTGGGCCCAATCTATAGATAAAGGTAAGTTTTTCTTTCTGGGTTTGTAAAGTCACGGAGAGGCTGTTTCTCTATTATTAAAAATTTTAATAAAATTTGTGGGGGTACCATCCCTCTTTGATAAAAAAAAATGGTTTATCTGCTTTGTTACTTGAGAATACTACTGGTAGTTTTAATGTCGTGTGTATGAGTCAAAGGTAGCGTTCTATTGATGATGTAGACATGTGTGCGAGTCCTAAAAATGAATCACTAGGGGACACTACACACTGTACACTTAGTGACTCTGATAATGAGGACCTCCTAGATATTCACATACTATACACAAAAACCCTCAAGAAGATTACTAAACTTAAAAAAGTAGTCAAGCACCTTATCGAGAAAACAGAAGTCCAAAGCCAAATGGTCAAACAAAATGCTGAAGAGTACAACTCTCAATGTCTAGATCTTGAGAATGAGACTAAGACTTTTGTTCAAAAAATCAAGGAGTTATCTGAATCAAATGAAATTCTAAAAAAAAATATAAAGTAACGTTTCTAGAATTGGAGCAATCTAAAGAAAAGACATCAACAGTCTTCAAAAAATTTATTAAATTTGAAAATAACTCAAACTATTTTGAAGACTTTGTTGCTGAAAGTAAAATCAATTCTGATGACATAACTGGAATAGGATTTTTCCCCAGTACTAACAAATAATCTAAAAATCTTAAAACTATTAAGTTTGTGTCCGGTGGCAAAAGACATATTAAAACTTGTCCAGACTTTCAAACCTTGAAAAATGATTTTGATTTAAAATAACAAATGATAGACATTGGTGAGGACAATACTTCTCTGTCTAAAGTTAAACATGAGGCTAAATGTGTCTGTCCTCCCATAAGAAAATGAGAATCATCTTTCCAACCTGTGCCCTCTAGAAATAAAGCTAGAGTCTAAACTTTAGGCAAATCCACGTTTAACAGCTTTCCTAAGGAGAAGCCTCCTAAGAGCCATCTTTATTGGTCATATTGCGATGTCTATGGACATTCTGTTGATGGATGTTTTTATAAACATTTATATAAACATGTCTTTCATTCACCTGTCTATCATAACTTCAACTACTCTAGAAAAGGAAGAAATAACTGTATTCCACCTAGGCAACCAGATAAGAACTCTAACTATCGTAACAGGAAGAAAAGATCAAGTAATAAAAGATCATCAATAAGAGGAAACCCTAGATTCATGACTAAACCAAATGCTTACAGATTTGAGAAAAATCAATATGCACAAAAATCTTTTAAAGAAAAGGCTAATGCTCGCAAATTCTACCTTATTCGAGCTAATCAACGCAAATATTTAAAAACCGGAGCAATCTGGGTTAGAAAAGATGAATTAATACCCCGAATGAGATCTAACATAGTGATTAGTGCTTTGAAAGCCGAGTATACATCATTTGGATGGTATTAGATTTAGGATGTTCTAAACAAATGACTGGGGATGATACCAAACTTTCAAATAAAATTAGCTTCTCAGGAGGTAAAGTTTTGTTTGGAGATGGGGTATCAGCCCAGATCATTAGTAAAGGGACGCTTCATGAAAAAGGGTTACCTACTTTAGAATATTTATTTCTAGTAAAAGGTCTAAAAGAAAATTTACTAAGTATATCACAATTTATGACTCTAACCGTATTGTCACATTTTCAAAGAATAATTGCAAAATTTAAAATGAAAATGGTGATTGCATTATTACAGGACTTAGTACTCCAGATAACTGTTACACAGTTAGTCCAAGTAATGAGGTTTGTAACATTTCCAGAATGGATGACAATAAGATTTGGCATAATAGGTTGGGTCACATAAATTTTGATAGCCTTGGTAAATTATATTCTCAAGAAATAGTTAGAGGTCTTCTTAAGATAAAGCCTATATCAAACATTGTTTGTGGGCCTTGCCAAGAAGGAAAAATAGTTAAGTCTGCACATAGTAAAGTCAAATATGTATTGACTACTTAACCTCAAGGACTAATCCATATGGACCTAATGTGTCCCGCTAAAACGGTTAGCCTATGTGGCAACAACCACATCTTAGTGATGGTTGATGATTTTACCTATTTTACTTGGATAACTTTCCTTAAATAAAAGTTCGACACCTTTCAAGAATTTCTAAAAATTCTCCTACGTATTGAAAATGAAAAGGATAATCAAGTAAATCATATCCATAGTGATCGAGGTGGAGAGTTTAAAGACTTAGGAGTAATTGAATATTGTACCTACAATGAATATCAACACGAATTTAGCGCTCCTAAAACCCCTCAGCAAATTGGTATAGCTGAAAGAAAGAAGAGGATTATTCAAGAAATGGCATGAGCAATGATTCATGCCAAAAGCCTCCTTAAGTATTTTTGGGTATAAGCTGTTACGACTGCCTGTCATATTATAAACTGTGTCTACCTTAGAAAATATACCAAACAGACTCCTTACGAACTTTGGTATGGCAAGAAACCTAACCTAAAATATTTTAGAACCTTTGACAGTGCGTGCTATATGTGTAAGGATAGAGAACATTTTTCCAAATTCAGAACCAGGGTTATAAAGCCATCTTCTTAGGTTACTCTCCCAATAGTAGAGCCTATCGTGTCTATAATCTTCGTACCAAAACCTTAATGGAATTCATTAATGTGATTGTTAGTGACACTAATGTTGAGAGTAAACACATAGGACCAACTATCATGAATGGGTATGAAAATATTTTAAATTATGAATCTCTAGAGATAGATGATCCTTTACCACCTGAGATACCTGAGGTGCCTGGCTGGGTTTTTAAAGACCATCCCTTAGACAACGTGGTTGGTAACCTTACAAAGCATGTTCGTACAAGATCCCAGCTATGAAATTTTGCTCATTATGCATGCTTTGTATCTCTCATAGAACCAAATAATGTAAATGAAGTGTAATACCCCATAATTTTATGATTTAAATAATTATCAGATTAATTATTATTGTGGGATAAATTGAGATTAATTGAATTAAAATGTGAGAATTTAATTGTTCATTAATCTGGATTTAAAATAAATATTAACTAGTTTGTCAAGGGTTAATATTTATTGATTGAATATTACTATGTAATATGTAATATGGAACTATACACTTCGGTAACTTGTCAAGAATATAAATTACGACAGTTTAGTAAATTAAGTCAGACGCGCGTGTGAGTCGTGTCGAGACTAATTTAATGGAATAAAAGATTAATTATTTTTGGGTAGCTCGTATGATCTTTTCGAGTGCACCGTTGAGTCCGAAAGGGTCGAGATAGTTGAAATAGTATACCCGGGTGTTTAGTTTGGATCCCGGGGCAATTTTAGGCCTAACCGGCACCCCGAGAGGGCATTATGATAAATTGTATTTTGGGGATTAATTAATGGACGAAAATTAGGAGTTATATTATCAGCCAAGGAAAGTCCATTAGGGTTAAAATTTATAGAAAGCTAAGAACGACCATAGAATGTGTGAGGCAGAGCAAATTCCAAGAGGAAAGGCCCAAGTTTACACCGCCTTACACAACTGCCACCACCACCGTGTAGATCGGGACAAGGGGAACACAACCATACCAACAACGTCAAGAAATCAGATGAAAAATTTGAGGCAAGTGTTTATGACTTGCTATACCTTAGCATTTATCATACTCATGTTAGTATAGGGTTGTTATAAACATGTTTTAGTTCATAAAAGTGATGAAAATTGGGGAATTAGGATATATAAATAGAATCTGAAATTTGTTAAATTGAAACCCTCCATCTATGTAGACTAGAAATCACGTTTTGATGAACTTATGTGAAGAATGAATCTAGAAATTATGTGTTCTTGAATAAGAATTTGAAGAACTAGGGTTTTGATAAATTAAATTGGGGATTCCATGTTTTATTAATTAATGATTCTAGGAGGTTAGAATTCATATATAATTGATAGGATTCAAATTAGAATTGTTTGTTTGGAGTTTGGGATGTTGATTTAGAGGTTTTAGGGTTAAAATGGTGGAAAAACGCTAAAATTTTAGGTAGGAGATGAACATTGCAATCTCGCGCGAAGTCACTCGAGCGACACATGGCAATCTTTCGAACGACATGCCATCTGGTTCAAGCGACAGGGTGAATTTTCGAAAAATTTCTTAGGGGCGGTTTTGGGATTTGTTCAATCTTTACAAGTGAGGGAAATTACCAGTTAAGGGATTTGAAATGAGGTAGGTCTACAACGAAGTAAGTGAGTTTTATATTTTAATTAATCCGAAAAGAAGAGTTACTTTGGAAATTACTAAAGAATTATGGAAATTAAGTAATATTATAAAACACGTAACGATGAGAATGAAATACGTATGGGACATATACAAGATGGTTAGGAATAATGCCTAATAATATTAATAGGATATGTGAATGCCTATTACTCGTTTAATATTATTTGTATTACATACCGAGCTACTTGCTATCACGGGGGGTTGTGTAGCGACAGTCTTATCCTGGGTGACCTTCGGGGGGGATATTTGACTCGTATCTCAGAACATAGTGCTGTGAAGACTTATTTGTGAGTTGATAAGTCAGCTGACTATGGGATCGTAGATATTTGTGCGTGACCCATAGGTATGTGAACTATGTTCACCGCCACTATGTGTGTTTTGTGTATATGGTTCGTGGGATACTTCCGAAACCAACAGTCTTTATTAGGGTACAAGATGTATCGGGACATGATAGCAGAGTATACAATGCACTACAGGTTTAGCCTTGGGTGCTGTATTAGTATATGCATATTATAGCAGTGAATGTATATATATATATATACTTGTGATATTCCTACTGTGAGATAATTATAGGTTATTGGGATAGTATAGTTGTAAGTGACATAAGCAACGAATATTTAACTTAGTGTGATAACACTTAATCGGATTAATAAATGATGGTATTAATAAGGTGAAAAACTGGGAATTATGCGTTACTACCACGAGGTATAACAAGAAGTATAAATAGTCATCTAGTTAGTAGCGTTACGAAAGGCTAGGTGAAAATAAATGTACGTTAGGCGTGCACAATAGACGAGAGGTGAGAATCTCATGTGAGAGTTCGAACTAACATGCATTTGACACTTGCTTTACTGCAAATTTTAAATACTTGCTAAAACAAATATTTTTACACATCGGGCTCTTACCCATTTCTTGCATCTCTTTTCTCTCTTGCTATATATATGTATTATATCAGGTGCTCAGCCACAGGGATACCAGGCTTAGAGATTTGGATGGCTTGGCATGCTACAGCTGTTGTGGAAGTTGTAGGTCTTCGTATTAGACGCCTCCATCATTTCATTTCCATTATTTATAGACTTTCTATTTGGGGCATGTGTCACCCATTCCTTAGATAGTTTTTCAGAGATTATGTTAGGTTTACTTTCTGTTCATTTTCATTGGGATTTATGGTTACTATGGTGCCTGGTTTAAAGTTTTGACCTTGAATCTTTTATCTAGGCTTAGTTATTTCAGCATGTGATTCTGATTCAGTATTTTATTAATTAATTATGCGTGGATGGATTATGTTTAATTTCGTGGATTAGTAATTGAATGATAAAAAAAATATGGCAATAATATTTTTTGTCACTAGCTTAATTAATTATTAGGTGGTTAATCAGATTTTTATGTTTTCGACAGTGATGCTAATAATGAACCAACTGAACATTTTGTTTTAAATTTTATAAAGACCCGATATTTAATTGGGTGGGGTGTCACATGAAGCCCTAAGTGACTCCTTGTGGATAAGTTCTATACAGGAGGAACTTTTTCAATTTGTCGCTCGTGACGTATGGTATCTTGTACCTAGGCAAGAAAATAAAAGGTTATTGACACACATTGGGTTTTTAAAAATAAAACAAATGAGACTTGGATAGTCATTAGAAATAAGGCTAGATTAGTTGCCCAGGGCTACTCTCAAATTGAAGGAATAGATTTAGAGGAAACATTTGCTACACTAACTCGTCTTGAGTCTGTTCACTTACTCTTAGCAATAGCTTGTCATTTTGTCATTTTTAATTCACTCTCTATCAAATGGACATGAAATCTGCATTTCTTAATGGTATTCTAACCGATGCTGATTGGGCTGGGTGTTCCGATGACAGTAAGAGTACGTCAGGAGCCTGTTATTATATAGGAAATAATTTGGTAGGTTGGTCTAGTAAGAAACAAAATTGTACATCGTTATCCATAGCTGAATCATAATACATTGTAGTAGGAAGTTATTGTTCACAATTACTTTGGATAAAACAAATGTTAAAAGATTATGGCATAATTGAAGATAAGTTTCATATCTATTGTGATAATCAAAGTGCAAATAATATTTCCAAAAATATTGTGCAACATTCTCATACAAAACACATTCAGATTCCATATCACTTTATTCGTGAATTGATAGAATCCAAGGTATTGGAAATAATGTATTTGCCCACATATCTTCAATTAGCTGATTTGTTCATAAAGCCTCTAGATAATTTAAGATTTGAATCTTTAAGAAAATCAAATGGCATGATATATCTTGAATAAATATTTGATGTAACTCATTAGTGTTTATGCATTATATTTCTCCTTATTTGGTTATGAATATTTGTACCTACCCTTTGTCCATTTGAGACAAAATAGGGGAGAAGCTCAAGTCCACTTGGACATCTTTTTGTTTAATTCAACTAAAATACTTGATCTTAGCTATCTTATTTTCAGGAAATCAGTACCTCATTCATATCAGAATATTATTAGGGTATTGGTCTGTATTTGGTTAAGTAATGTAATGTGACTCCCCGCCTAATTAAATACCGGGCGATCACTCCTTTATTAAATTAAATCAAGGTAAACGTTTGGTTCATTCTCAGTATCACTATCGATAAAAATAAATTTTCCAATGTATACACCCTAAATAATTAAGCTAAGTGTAAAAACCATTTTTATACATATCTTTCCGCATTTTATTTAAAGAAAAATCATTTATTTTATTAACAACATTCAATAAGGAAGAATCACACCACATTAAATTCTGCAACATAATCCAATTAGTTTAATACATTCGTAAATCGAATGCCAACATACGAAATCTAAAGTCACACATCCAAACTGAATAAATCCCATAGTGACAATATTGGAAATAACTGAAATACAAATGTCCAATAACAACGGAACAATGGAAAGAGCTACACATGCCCAAATAGATGAGAGTACTAAGAGTGGATCCGAATGAACGAAGTCGTCTAATCAAGAGACCTGCAACTCCCACCTAAGCTGCAGCGAGTTCCTTCCAAGGGATCCTAAGCAAGACGCCCCTGTGACTGGGCACCTGTAATACATATATATATATACAAGAGAGAGAGAGAAAAAGAAAGGGGTCAGAGCCTAATAGTGTGTTTGATTTAAAATAGGTTTAGCAAGTATTTAAATTGATACAGGCCAATGCAACAACATATTAGTGCGACACTCTCTTGAGAAATTCTCACATCTCTTCTAATGTGCACTCCTATCGCACTAACCCTCCTAATGGCTTATCTCATCATATAACACGCTATCTTTCCCCAATGATTTGACTTATCTTAGGTATTTCCCAGGATTCAAAATTTAACGATACAATTGTTTGAAAAGAATATTTCCATTAATAACCAAAGTTCTCATTTTAACTTTATTAGTCAATAAAGTTTTCCAGTGTCATATTATACTTTCTCAAAACAAGTATTTACAATTTGAGTCATCAACCATATCCTACATATCAATTCACGGTAGGTAGTTCCAAATTTCAGAATTTCATATATATATTAACTACTCGTATAATATATATATTATAACAGCACCCCAAATAAACTATGGTGCGGGCATACTCTACTATCCAAAACCCCATATCACTCATATTAAGGGGAATACAATCGGAATCACTCTCCAATTGTATTAACACATACACAAACAAAATTGAGGCGAAGAATAGATTCCATGTCTCTAAGAGGATGGCACATGCCTGCGTCTCTTAGGACTGTCTGAACTATCACGTCGATAGCCTGTACCAAGGACATCTATCTTCTTGGGTACAAGTCAATATCCCCCATAAAGGTCCCATCGAGATAAGACTGTCCCAACGCGGTAACCTCAGGGATAGCAAGTAGCGTGGGCATGATTTTCACACATAGATAGCTTATGCATACACAATCATATAACAATACTAATATTACCATATCCATATTAGGTATATTCTCAAATCCCATAATTACGACTTTTATCCATATTATCATATTTTAGTAAACACTTATAACGGTTCGTTTCTAACCTGGATTCGGTATTATTCCAACGTACCACACAACTCTCATGGCTTTATTCTCTAAATTATAAAATTCAGTAGGTATACACATTTGTCCCAAAATAATTCTCTTACGTGTTTCTCTCTTTAAATCATAAATTCACCGACCCTTATGTAGTTATCCCAAAATACAATCTTAGCCCGTCATCAAGGGTCCCAAAATTTATTCACATGTCCTACTGGTCTTCCCTATCTCCTAAAATATTTTATTAAGGATGCCCAAGAATTATCTCACAATAAATTGAATTTAACTCATTTAAAAAGGGAAATAGGAGTCTGCCAGGAGGGGTCGATCGATCGAACCTTCGATCGATCGAAGCTCCATGCTCGATCGATTGATCAAGCAGGTATTTCAATTTCTGCAGAATTGCAGTTACGGGTTCTACCACTTTTCTTCATCCAAATCCATATTTTCCAAACCCAAACGTCCCAAAAATTCTACTACTAATATTATAACAATATACCAGATGTTTTTAACGTAAGGCATGTACATTTCTATCACTTAAACATGGATTATCAACCCAAAATTTCATCTAATTATCAAGAACCCTAAAAATTTTTTTAAACAGGTTTCTAACAAATTTTCTCCAGAATTTCCTTCTTATAATCATCAAAATTTCATGGTTAATTTCCTCTACATGGCAAGGGTTTCCATAATCATCATATAAACCAATACTACATGGATTTTCCTATCACAAATTGGGTTTTCTTCCATTAAAACTCAACCTAATTACTCCTAAACTAATATGAAAGATGCATTAACGAAATAAGCAAGATAAACACTTGCCTGGGATTTTCGACGTTCTGATTTGCAGACGTTTTTGGTGTGGTTGCGTAGCCCGTTGCGCGATCTACGCGTTAGTGGTGGTGGCGATGCAAACGGTTGGATTTCGGGCCTTGAATTTGCCTTGAGAGCTCTCTCCTTCCTCTCCTATGGCCGTCACTTGTGTTTAGAGTTTCTAACCCTAGATGACAATCCAGATATCTGATATAACCCTTTGGATTTTCGTGGGTTTAATTACCCATAAATGTGAAATGTCCAAAATGCCCTCCCGGGGTACCACTTAGGCCTAAAAACACCCCGAGACCCAAACTAAACCCCCGGGTACACTTTTCTGACTATCTCGACCCTTCCGGACGTGTTGGCGCACTCAAAACGACCATACGAACGACTTATAAAATATTCACTTTTATTTATCAATATTTAGTCCCGACGCGACACGGGCGCGTCCCGATTCAAATTTCCAAAATTGTCATTTTATTCACTCGTGACATTCAATATAATCAATATCATATATTACTTTGCTCATTAGTAATATTCAAAAAATTTCCCATAATTACTAACTCTCGTCACGTTAATAATTATAACATAATTAATTTCTGGATTTTTTTTATTAAATAATATACTCACATTAAATTTAATAAATCCCCAAATTAATATAGCATAAAAATACGGGGTATTACATACTTCCCCCCTAATAACGGAATTTCGTCCCGAAATTCGAAAAATAAGGCATACCTGGTAAAAACAACTTTGGATATCTTTCGCGCATATCTGCCTCACCCTCCCAAGTGGATTCCTCCACATAATGATGCTCCCATTGGACTCGCACAAGTGGAACTATCTTTGACCTCAATATCCTCTCACTATAGTCTAGGATAGCCACCGGTCTCTCCTAGTTAGAGCTATCAGGCTGTAAGTCGATCTCATCTATCGCAATGTGAGTATGATCCATATCATCCCAAAGATATCGTCTCAACGACGAGATGTGGAATACATCGTGGATGCGATGTAAATGCTCTGGCAGTCCCAACCTGTATGCAACCGGCCCAATCCTCTCGATGATGGAAAATGGTCCCACGTATCTCGGAGCCAACTCCCTTTCTTCCCGAACCTCATCACTCCCTTCATAGGAGATACACGCAATAACACTTGGTCCCCCACACTAGACTCTCAGAAGAACCGTTTCGCATCGGCGTAGCTCTTCTTCCTATCCTGGGCTACCCAAATGCGACTCCTGATCATCTCGATCCTCGCGGAGGTCTCCTGAATCACCTCTGGTCCTAGCAACTTGTTATCCCCCACTTCGAGGCAACAAGATGGGGAACGACAAGGCCTGTCATACAAAGCCTCAAATGGAGTCATACCAATCGTAAACTGATAAGAGTTATTATAAGAAAACTCTACCAGTGGAAGATGTGGCTCCCAACCTCCTCCAAAATCAAGAACACACATGCGTAGCATATCCTCTAACATCTGATTAATACTCTCTGTCTGTCCATCTGTTTGTGGGTGATAAGCTGAACTCAACCTCAACTCAGTACCCATAGCCTCCTGAAAGCCTTCCAAAAAGCATGACACGAAGATCTTGTCTCTATCTGACACAATATTCAGGGGCACCCCATGAAATCTGATAATCTCGGCAATAAACAGCTGAGCATACTGACCCGTGGTATAATCTGTCCGCACCGGTGGAAAATGAGCCACCTTGGTCAGACGTTCTACAATCACCCATATAGAGTCATGGACCCGCTGTGATGTAGGCAACCCTGTAATAAAATCCATGGAAATGCTCTCCCACTTCCACGCGGGTACTTCCAATGGCTGAAGCAACCCTGACGGTTTCTGATGATCCACCTTCACCAGCTGGCAGGTAGAACACTTGGACACGAACTCAGCAATGTCCTTCTTCATCCCACTCCACCAGTATTACCTCCGCATATCCTGGTACATCTTATCTCCTCCAGGATATACTGCAAATTGGGACCCGTGAGACTGGGTCATCACTGCATGACGTAATTCATCTCCTTCAGGAACTACTAACCTCCCATTAAACCACAAACCTCCATCGAAACTAACAGAATAGGACTCAGCATTCTCGGCTAGAAGTCGCACAATCTGCTCTTGGCAAAATGGGTCTGTGGTTTGTGCCTGTATTACCCTCATAACAATCTCGGGTGTGACTGTCATATCAGATATGAAGGAACGGGCTACTGCGTCCTGGTGGCCTAACTCCTTCCACTTTGCTTTCTAGATGTTTTCTACTTCGTCTACCGGTCTACGACTCAACGCATCAGCAACTACGTTGGCCTTCCCCGGATGATACTGTATGTCAAACTGATAGTCCTTCACAAACTATAACCATCTGGGCCTACGCATATTCAGCTCTCGGTGAGTGAATAGGTACTGCAGTGACTTGTGGTCTGTGAACAAACTGAACTTCTCGTAATGCCTCCATATCCTCAATGCAAAGACGACCGCTACTAACTCCAGGTTGTGGGTGGGTAAATTCTTCTCATGCGGCTTAAGCTTGCGGGAGGCAAAAGCTATAGCCTTCTCCTCCTGCTGAAGTACTCCCCCAAGTCCCCGTAAAGAGGCATCGATGTAAACCAGGTACTCCGCACCCGGCTTTGGTAAAGCAAGGACTGGCGCTGAAGTAAGCTTGTCTTTCAGCTCGTCGAAAGCCAACTAACAAGTGTCATCCCAAATATATGGTACCTCCTTGCGAGTCAGATTCGTCAATAGACCCGCTATTTTGGAGAATCCCCGAATGAATCTCCTGTAGTATCCGGCTAACCCCAAGAAACTACGCACTTCCGTCGGTGTCGTGGGCTGCCCCCATTCCCTCACCGCTGACACTTTACTCGGGTCAACTGCTATCCCCTGCTCAGAAACAACATGGCCCAAGAACTGTACTTCTCGCAACCAGAATCCATACTTCTCGTACTTAGCATAAAACTGATGCTCTCGTAGAGTCTAAAGAACCTGCCTCAAATGCTCGGCGTGCTCCTCCTCGGAGTGTGAATATATCAAAATGTCATCTATAAAGACGATGAAAAACTGATCCAAGAACTCCCTGAATACTCGGTTCATTAAGTCCATGAATACGGCTGGAGCATTTGTGAGTCCGAACGACATCACTCGGAACTCATAAGACCCATATCTCGTCAAGAAAGCAGTCTTCGAAACATCCTTCTCCCTAATACGTCGCTGATGGTACCCCGACCTCAGATCTATCTTCGAAAATAAAGTTTCTCCCCTCAGCTGGTCGAACAGATCATCGATTCGAGGTAACGGATATTTATTCTGTATCGTGATTTTGTTTAGCTCCCGGTAGTCCACACACAATCTCAGTGAACCATCTCTCTTCTTCACAAACAAAATTGGAGCGCCCCTAGGTGAGGTACTCCTGCGAATGAAGCCCTAACCTAACAGCTGCTCTATCTGATCTCGTAGCTCTCGCATCTCTGCCGGAGCCATATGGTACAGTGCGCGTGCTATAGGTCTCGTATCTGGAAATAAATCTATAACAAAGTCTATCTCTCGACTGGGGTAGGCCTCGTATTTCCTGAAACACATCGGGATACTCACGAACAACTGGAATCGAGTCTAACGGGATTTCAACCTCATTAGAGGTATCCTCCTCTATTTAATATAAATGAGCGGTCGAACCTCTCTCTGGGCGAGGCATCGCCACTCCAAACATCTCTTGCCCCGGAATGGCAAAAACAATGCTCCCACCGAAGCAATCAATCATGGCTCTATAAGCTGCGAGCCAATCCATACCAATAATAACATCATGCCCATGCATATCTAAGACTAATATGTCTGCAGGTAATACCAAACTACCAATCTCTACCCCCACTCCCCGGCATATAAAGAAAAGTGAACCATTCCCCAGTGGTGAGTCTACCTACGTTACAGTGCTCTCTACTGTGGTTAATAACCCTAAGGTCTTCGCATAATATGTAGCTATAAAATAATGCGTTGTCCCAGTAACAAACAAAATTCGACCCAAAGTTTCATGGATAGAAAAAATACCCCAAATCGCGGGTGGTGCCTGTGGGGCGGCTGCCTAGTGGACATTATAGATATGTTTGTACTGTAACTGCCCCTGCTGCACTGGAGCTACTGGAAAGGTTGGCAGGCCTAGTACCTGAGTTGGTGCTGGGAGAGCGATTGAAAAAAATGGCCCCTGTGGATCATTACGGGCACCCTGCTATTGTGGGGCCCTATCTCCCTCTGGAAAATCCTGGAGCCTATGGCCGTGCTTACCACACCCAAAACATCGGCCTCCGAAGTTACTCCCCCTCCGACCCTGCTGCTGTCGGTGTCGGCCTTGCTGACTTGGAACTTTATTCCTCTTTCGAAACTGCTTCATTTTACCACGTTGTTGACCAGAACTGACTTGGTCTTGGGTAGTTTGTTGTCGCAATTTCGATGTCTTCGCACATTTGTCAGCTTTAGTCACATGCATTTGGTTAACCTCTCTTGGTCTTTTGCATCCTTTAAGTTATAGGCTGGGTTCTTGGTATTGTAAAACTGCAGTGGTAACTGCTTGTGCCACGATACCTGCTAACTCGGCGGTTGATACTTTCTCTGGGGATACCTGAGGTATGAGTTGATCTTGCTCGTTGACTCCCTTAACCGTTTTAGCTAGTTCTTCTTGACAGTCCATCTGAAAATTTAAATAAATTTGGATGAGGTCATCATTCAAATAAACAAATCGCAGAAGCACGAATTCCCAATGTATAGAGATGAACACAACATTCCTAGTATTTAGGGCTCTATATCAAAGAAAGCAACGCTGAAAGCATAATAGGCCGCACAGATCCTAAAGGACACTAGAACCTGATGCTCTGATACCACCTGTGACACCCCGCCTAATTAAATATCGGGAGATCACTCCTTTATTAAATTAAATCAAGGTAAACAGTTGGTTCATTCTCAGCATCACTGTCGATAAAAATAAATTTTCCAATGTATACACCCTAAATAATTAAGCTAACTGTCAAAACCATTTTTATACATATCTTTCCACATTTTATTTAAAGAAAAATCATTTATTTTATTAACAACATTCAACAAGGAAGAATCACACCACATTAAATTCTGCAACATAATCCAATTAGTTTAATACATTCGTAAATCGAATGTCAACATACGAAATCTAAAGTCACACATCCAAACTGAATAAATCCCATAGTAATAATACTGGAAATAACTGAAATACAAATGTCCAATAACAATGGAATAATGGAAAGAGCTACACATTCCCAACTTGATGAGAGTACTAAGAGTGGATCCGAATGAATGAAGTCGTCTAATCAAGAGACCTGCAACTCCCACCTAAGCTGCAGCGAGTTCCTTCCAAGGGATCCTAAGCAAGAAGCCCCTGTGGCTGGGCACCTGTAATACATACATATATATACAAGAGAGAGAGAGAGAGAAAAAGAAACGAGTCAGAGCCCGATAGTGTGTTTGATTTAAAATACGTTTAGCAAGTATTTAAATTGATACAGGCCAATGCAATAACATATTAGTGCGACACTCTCTTGAGAAATTCTCACATCTCTTCTAATGTGCACTCCTATCGCACTAACCCTCCTAATGGTTTATCTCATCATATAACACGCTATCTTTCCCCAATGATTTAACTTATCTTAGGTATTTCGCAGGATTCAAAATTTAACGATACAATTGTTTGAAAAGAATATTTCCATTAATAACCAAAGTTCTCCTTTTAACTTTATTAGTCAATAAAGTTTTCCAGTGTCATATTATACTTTCTCAAAACAAGTATTTACAATTTGAGTCATCAACCATATCCTACATATCAATTCACGGTAGGTAGTTCCAAATTTCAGAATTTCATATATATATTAACTACTCGTATAATATATATATTATAACAGCACCCCAAATAAACTATGGTGCGGGCATACTCTACTATCCAAAACCCCATATCACTCATATTAAGGGTAATACAATCGGAATCACTCTCGAATTGTATTAACACATACACAAACAAAATTGAGGCGAAGAATAGATTCCAAGTCTTTAAGAGGATGGCACATGCCTACGTCTCTTAGGACCGTCTGAACTATCACGTCGATAGCCTATACTAAGGACATCTATCTTCTAGGTTACAAGTCAATATCCCCCCCATAAAGGTCCCATCGAGATAAGATTGTCCCAGCGCGGTAACCTCAGGGATAGCAAGTAGCGTGGGCATGATTTTCACACATAGATAGCTTATGCATACACAATCATATAAGAATACTAATATTACCATATCCATATTAGGTATATTCTCAAATCCCATAATTACGACTTTTATCCATATTATCATGTTTTAGTAAACACTTATAACGGTTCGTTTCTAACCTGGATTCGGTATTATTCCAACGTACCACACAACTCTCATGGCTTTATTCTCTAAATTATAAAATTCTGTAGGTATACACATTTGTCCCAAAGTAACTCTCTTACGTGTCTCTCTCTTTAAATCATAAATTCACCGACCCTTATGTAGTTATCCCAAAATACAATCTTAGCCCGTCATCAAGGGTCCCAAAATTTATTCACATGTCCTACTGGTCTTCCCTATCTCCCAAAATATTTTATTAATGATGCCCAAGAATTATCTCACAATAAATTGAATTTAAGGGGTCGATCGATCGAGGTCTGGGGCTCGATCGATCAAACCTTCGATCGATCAAAGCTCTATGCTCGATCGATCGATCAAGCAGGTATTTCGATTTCTGCAGAATTGCAGTTACGGGTTCTACCACTTTTCTTCATCCAAATCCATATTTTCCAAACCCAAACCTCCCAAAAATTCTACTACTAACATTATAACAATATACCAGATGTTTCTAACGTAAGGCATGTACATTTCTATCACTTAAACATGGATTATCAACCCAAAATTTCTTCTAATTATCAAGAACCCTAAAATTTTCTTAAATAGGTTTTTAACAAATTTTCTCCAGAATTTCCTTCTTATAATCATCAAAATTTCGTGGTTAATTTCCTCTACATGGCAAGGGTTTCCAGAATCATCATATAAACCAATACTACATGGATTTTCCTATCACAAATTGGGTTTCTTCCATTAAAACTCAACCTAATTACTCCTAAACTAATATGAAAGATGCATTAACGAAATAAGCAAGATAAACACTTGCCTGGGATTTTCGACGTTCTGATTTGCAGACATTTTTGGTGTGGTTGCGTAGCCCGTTGCGCGATCTACGCGTTGGTGGTGGTGGCGATGCAAACGGTTGGATTTCGGGCCTTGAATTTTCCTTGAGAGCTCTCTCCTTCCTCTCCTATGGCCGTCACTTGTGTTTAGAGTTTCTAACCCTAGATGACAATCCAGATATCTGATATAACCCTTTGTATTTTCGTGGGTTTAATTACCCATAAATGTGAAATGTCCAAAATGCCCTCCTGGGGTACCACTTAGGCCTAAAAACGCCCCGAGACCCAAACTAAACCCCCGGGTACACTTTTCTGACTATCTCGACCCTTCTGGACGCTTTGGCGCACTCAAAACGACCATACGAATGACTTATAAAATATTCACTTTTATTTATCAATATTTAGTCCCGACGCGACACGGGCGCGTCCCGATTCAAATTTCCAAAATTGTCATTTTATTCACTCGTGACATTCAATATAATCAATATCATATATTACTTTGCTCATTAGTAATATTCAACAAATTTCCCATAATTACTAACTCTCGTCACGTTAATAATTATAACATAATTAATTTCTGGATTTTTTTTTATTAAATAATTAACTCACATTAAATTTAATAAATCCCCAAATTAATATAGCATAAAAATACGGGGTATTACATGTAATTTTCTCTTTCTAGGATAAGGGGTAGATAGAATTTTGTATAAGAATATGATTTTCTATATTTTTTTTGTATCCCTACGAATCCTCTATGACTCAAAGGAGATTTTGTCTCATTTTTCCAAAGGGGGAGATTGAAGCACCCTATATTTCTTACTCACTTGAGTCTATACTATATAGGCGCTTATCTAGTTTAGAAATAGTGACAAAATTAAAGTCATATCCCTTGCTACCAAAGATCCTCAGACACTACATCAAATTCCTTTAATGGTATCAAAGTTAGTATACCAACACTGCACCTAGTCTTGCATATTTTATGTTGCATTTGTATCATCTTAGGTGTGTCAGCGTTAATTGCCATCAAAATAATTTTCTAAATATTTTTGGGATTTTTAAACATTTTTAAAACATTTAAAATTCAGGTTTTAAAATGTTTTGGGCTAATTTGTAATATTGTTTAATTCCTAAAAACTTGGTTGGATAGAAACCAAAATCGGCAAGAAAATGTGGGGTAGAAACTGGGATTTTAAATAATCCAAAAACACGCATTTTTGAACTCATTCAAGCTTTACACGTGTCTGTTATATATATCGGCTGAGATTGTGTTTTCTTTACCTCACATAACTGCAAGGACTTAAATTTCCAATTTGAGTCCATGTGTAGTTTTGGCTTATTTCCGGACAAAACTGTTTGAGTCATAGGATAGAAGTTTGTTCCTATCAAGACTATGACTTTTAAAGAAGTTGAAGACGTAGCGACCAAGAATTAAAGTTTCATCCTTGCCGAGTTTCATGCCACATGTTTCACGTCATTAACATTTGAGGATTCCAAGTCTCCAAAGGTATGAGTGCACTATTATATATATAGGAGCTTGAAAAATATTTTATGGGTGTTAGTTTTTTTAAACTTTTGTCATAACAACTATTTATTTTCAGAAAATCTCTTTAGACTTCTTTTAGAAATGTTTTGGGCTATAAAATTAAAAATTGGTTTTTCTGAAAAGTCGTTTGAATGAAACTGGGTCTTGCTCGAACGAGGTTCCCAGTTGTTTGAATGACATTACTAACGAGATTGAATACCACTTATCTATTTTCTCGTTAGACTTTCTCGTTCAAACGAAGTCGTTCGAACGACGTGGGTAGTTTTCTGACAGGTTTTTTAAAAACTTCCCACTTATTTTCCCACTTCTTTTTCCTGATTAACTAAGTGCGGGAAACACTTTTTCTGATAAATTTTTCATTCCCTCCAAGATAAAAGGAGAGTAACATTCTTAAGATAAAGAGTTCTATTTGGTGTTCATATTTTAATGGATTAAAATTCTATAAAACACACATAAACCCATGTTTGTTTAATTCCAAACTTATATATATATATATATATATATATATATATATATATATATATATATATATATATATATCGTGCTTGGAGACCGTTTGGCACCTGTTTTCTTCTCAATTATTTGAAGGAGATTGTTTGGGTTTCTTCTTTACCCCAAATGAAGATTGGTTTATGCTGTGGCTTTATCACATGGTGAAAGGCACCATGTGTGGTTGACAGTTGTTGTGCCTCTATTGGTGGACTCCAAGATTGTGATGGACACCAGATATATCTACATGCAGAGGTTGAAGAGCGAAGGATGTGTCCGGGCATATAGGAGTCGAGTCGAGTTTTGTAAGTCTTCTTATCATTGTCTTTATAAAATTTCTGTACCTAGTAGATTTTTTTGGCAGGGTCGTCCAAGGTTTTTTCTGTTTGGGTTTTTCTTATACATCGCGGCGTGCTGTGGTATTGTTTATTTTATCTTTCAAAAATACACTTAGATGCATGCTTAGGTAAATCAAGATAAAATTGGGTTTAATCACACTTTTGTTTATTTTGGTGTTAATTAATTTGGGTAATAGTTTAGTTTAATTTAATTTAAGTCCAAAATTTAATTTGATAAAATTGGGTTTGGCCTATATTAAAAATTAGAATAAATCATTGTTAAACTACTTTCAAGACTTGGGTTAAGATAACTTTGTGTTAAATGTAAAATTCACTTATTTGACTTAGTTTAATTTTAAATTGGAGAAATTAAAATTTGATATATTTAATTGTGAATTTGAAAATGAAATCGTAGTTTAAAAGTTTGTGTGCGTTGAACCATCCTATTTCACGCTTGGAAGTTTAAAGATATTGCGTTTAGGTCCTTTTTGTGTTTAGCTTAAAAATGGAAGTTTTCCCGTTTTCAAAATTTCCAATTTTTTATGGTTTAAATTACTCGTATTGAAAAGCGCGTATGAAATCGATACTAAAGTCGTTAGATGAGAGGGTTTATCAGTCTGTTGTTACTGGGTGTTCCCCACCTATATGTTTAGTAGAAAATGAGCGTGTCCCCAAACCTATAGAGAGATGGAGGGAGAATGAATTTAAACTAGCCAATTTTAATTCCCAAGTCTTGAATGCTTTGTTTAGTGCGGTCACACGGGATGAATTTTGACGTATCATGACGCGTGAAATCGCTAAAGAATCTTGGTATATTTTACAAATAACCCACGAGGTAACTAGTGTCGTGAAGGCTTCCAAACTCCAAACCTCACCACTTAATTCGAGACCATTAAAATACTTGAAAATGAAAGTTTTGATAAATTTCATGCTAGACTTTCAGTTCTTGTCATTCATCATTTAATTTGGGAGAAAAAAATACTCAACGACTGAGTAGTAAAGAAAATTTTAAGGTCCCTACCCGATAGATTCATTCCTAAAGTGACCATATTGAATTCTTTACCCACTTTAGCCTCTACGAAACTAGAAGAGCTCGTATATGATTTACAAACCTATGAACTTTACATGTTTTCCTCTAAGACAGAAAAGAAGAAAGATGAGGGCATTGCTCTGAAAGATCGAAAGGAGGAAAAGCAAGTTTCAGATTATGATAATGATTGTGACTCGAAAGATATAGCAATGTTTGCTAGGAAATTTAGAAAATTTCTTAAGACTAATAAAGAGAGACTAAAAAATGAAGATAAGAAATTTGATCA
Source organism: Sambucus nigra (assembly GCA_949130495.1). Taxonomy (NCBI): domain Eukaryota; kingdom Viridiplantae; phylum Streptophyta; class Magnoliopsida; order Dipsacales; family Adoxaceae; genus Sambucus; species Sambucus nigra. The sequence goes on from OX422213.1 coordinate 217,567,962, forward strand.
ATCCAAGTATAATAAGCACGAGAAGATCCCTAAAAATCATAATAAAGATCTTAATAGGGACGATTCAAATTGTTATTTTGGTTATGAAGGGTATGGCCACAGGACTTTTGAATGTCCCACTAAACTAAGGAGAGAGGGAAAGAAACTAATTTCATACAATGCCACACTTACTGATAGTGATAAGGAATAGGGACCCGATTCCCCATTGAGTGAAATTTTACCGCTTTCATAGTAAGTCATATAAATGATAGTGAGAACTCGTCTAATGATGACATTTTAATACATGACACTTCTGAGGCCATAGTTTGTGAATCCCATGTTTTTTATGGTTGTGAGAGTGGAGATGAAAGAGAGAGTGAAAATGAAAAAGAGGTTGATGTGAGTGAGATTCAAGTAGCATTTCGAGAATTATATGCCGAATCAATTAAATTAAAAAGGGCAAACTTCAAGTTAGAAGCTTGTGTAAGAGAGCGTGACAAGGTCATTGATGAGAGAGCTTTAGTGGAAGACCTTAGGACACGTGAGATATCCCTTCGAGAGAAGCTTGAGTATGTTGAAGGCGAGAGAGATAGACCTAGAGGTTTGATGGAAACAGTGAACAAAGAGCTTCTTATGTTTGAAGAGATAAAGGTTTTGCTAAAGTCTATGATCTTAGAATTAGAAGAAAAATTGATAGACTCTAGTAAGGTCAAATTTGATTTGGAATGTAGGTCCGCTAAATTAGACAAAATATTAGGAACCGTCCAAGTTAAAGATGACACTTGTGGTTTAGGCTTCGATGCTTATAATGCTTCCGCTAATAAAGCTAAAACCACTATTTTGAGAGAATCACCTAGGAATATTTCCAAAGGTCGATCCTTAGGTACTACTTTTCGTCGGGTCCTTACTTGGTCACATTGTGGTTGAAAAGGTCATCTTAGAAAATTTTCTTTTGATCTCAAAAAGGATCCTAGGAAATCCAAGAGTAAGGTGACCGAGGTAGCCAAAGTTACCCAATCCTAAGATTGTCACTCTTCACTTGTTTGGGTTAGGAGATCTGACTTGTTAACTTTACAAAATAGGGTTTATGATTCTCATTTCCTATCACATAAAACCTCCCATGCTAAATCAAAAGGTTAAATGTGTTAGTTTTGTTTACTTACTCTAGCATTTTTGTGCTTCATGATATATTTATGCTAGTTGTATGTATGTTTGTCATTTTCTAGTCTATGCTCCATGATTAATCACATGTTAGTATTATGATTTGTGTATATCTTTTGTATTTATTTTTATTTGTTTGTCTCTTATTGAGAAAAATACAAAAATATATATTTATTTTTCTTTTGAGTTGAATTTTTTTTGTGTTTGGTGAAATTTTTTGAAAATGTAGAAAATATTATTTTGTTTTGTGTGTATTTTAGTTTGACACACTTTATGTGGCATATACTTGTATTTGAATCCTTTCCCTTTCCGCTTCCATGTGGCTAGAACTTTTGGTCAAGATTTTCAATCCTTAAAATGTTATTTCTCATGCTTACATGGAGTAGTTGGATTTTTTATTGCGTAATGGATTCTATTTTTACATGCCTCATTTCACACATGCATGAGCTCATTTGAAATTTAACTTCACATGTATATTTGAGCTTTGTGAGATGTTTTCCTACCAATCTAGTCATCTACATATTTTGTGACTTAGGAGGATTTGGGCATATTAGAACCGTTTCACGTGAGATTATTGTGTGTTTAAAAAATGATATATGCTAGTGCATAGGGAAGGTCTACGAAAGGAACAATCATCCTTTACGATTAAGCCATCGTTTACAATGGGCTTAAAAGAAATACGTGGTCCAAAGGTCTAAAAAAAATGGCATTCAAAGAAAAATATAGCTAAGGCCTGGTTTGTTTAATTTGATATTTCCATTAAAAGAAAAGAAAATATTTGAGCGAGTTTGGATGGATTATCAACGGCATTGCACAATGACTTTGTATCCTAGTTATGCTTTCTTGTCATGAGTCTATTGGTTTGTAGAATCATCAAAATTCTCGGCTTGTATGCCTTGTGCTTGTTTGTTCAATGAGTTCAATCGATATTGTCTCATGAGGATATATCTAAAGGTGATAAAAATTTTCAATCATATATGAACTTTGTGAACATGTTTTAAGTGATTGGGTCTATATTCCTTTAGTCTCTAGTTCACACCCTTCACTTTCGTTTTCCACATGTATTTGGACACTTTTTTTCCATATGAGTGTGAAAAGCTTAATGTATTTTGTGTCGTGTGTGGTGCTTATACCTATGTATATGTGTGTGTGCGTTAGTGATATTCATCGTGTGTAAATATATATATATATATATATATATATATGGTATTTTTTTTAAAATTTTTGAGTCTTTGCCTTGCTTGCTACTCCATATTTTCTTTAAATTCATAATTGGTGTCTATCTCGTTGCGAATTTCGGGTGATATCCCATGCTTATGTTTAGTACAGTTTAGTTGGTATCATTTGTTTTTGTCATCGCATCAAAATTGGTATCCTTTGTTATTGTGTGGATTAGTTGCATTTTATTGTTGCCATATGCTTTATTGTTCCTATCTATGCACCATTGCATGTTTATCCTGTTTCTTCTTAATTCATATCCCTTGTTTAGTCTTTTGGGGGATAAATAGTCTTTGATTTATATAAGAGGGAGAAATACGTTAGTTTATAATTCTTTAACCTTTGTCTATTCCTGAACAAAAAGGGGGAGAAATGGTATCTAAACCTTTAGTTTGGGAGATCTAACTTAGGGGGAGTTGCGTAATCTTCTTAGGTAGACATTAGTAGATAAAGGGGGAGTATTAATTAAGGGGGAGTATTTATTTTTCCAATTTAATATTGTTATATTCCCTACGTGTTTGATGGTTTGCTTGAGTGTGCAGGAATTCATTTTAGCAACACATTTGATAAAGCGACAAAGAACTTCCTCAGGTCGAGTCATAGCGTCTTGTATTTTTATTTTTTGGGTGTCATGTTGTGTCTAGAAAAGTGTGATATTGTTTATTTTATCTTGCAAAAATACACTTAGATGCATGCTTGGGTAAATCAGGATAAAGTTGGGTTTAATCACACTTTTGTTTATTTTTGTGCTAATTAATTTGGGTAATAGTTTAGTTTAATTTAATTCAAGTCCAGAATTTAATTTGATAAAGTTTGGTTTGGCCTATATTGAAAATTAGAATAAATCATTGTTAGACTACTTTCAAGACTTGGTTTGGCCTTTGGATTTACACTCGATTTGTTAGACTTGATCCTGACTGTTGATTTGGTTAATGGTTCTAGACCCTTCCATTGTCTAGTATAAATAGAGACTATGGGTTATACGTTTACAACCTTTGGTGAGTCTGAGCTTGCGAGAGAAGAGAGAGAGAGAGAAATTACAAAACCTAGCCAAACTCTTGTAAAATTTTCCCAGAAAATTTCCTTGCGAGTTTGAGAGTGATTCTTTGTTCGAAGACCAATTCCTCTCTGGTTTTACATTTCTTTTCTAACCAGTCACTAGGTTAGATCTTGTTTTCTGTTTCATAGAAAATGTAGATCTGATTTCTTTTGTGATATAAATCACCTAGATCTGCTTAATTTGATTTCTTTTTAAGAAAACTTTTTTGTTGGTGTTTTTGCACTCAAATGTTTATTTTAAACGTTTTACCAACAAATACCTTTTATGTTTCAAGTTTTGAAAAAAAGAAACTTCAAAAATTTTAAAGATCTTGACACATTTACACTTCACTGTTCATATTTCACATTTTGTGAAATATATTTGTAAATAAATAAAAAAGAAGCGTATAGGATCTTGGCTCTTTTTGAATAGCAAGATTGTCACTCGATCTGTCATAAAAAAAGCGAAGTCTAGTTTTCAATAAACTGTGACTCATAATATTGCATATCATTATTAGATGAAATATGTAATTTGTAGGATTATTTGTCTGTATAAGTGTGTTTGTGTTCATGCATGTGTTAGGAACAACACCACAATACACGTTTCACACTTCAACACTAAAACAGTGTTGGTTGAGAGATTTTTGACCTTAGAGTCGACGTAAAGCTAAAAGGAGGAGGAGGTGCAAAGCTGCAGAACAAGTAAGACAACTTCGGAGCCTTCAGAGAAGTCATATTTACCTAATGGATCTGGTATAAATTCTTGACTTAGTATAGGTCTTGTTGTGTGCTTAGTTTGTTAATAGTTTGTAACCTTATAATTTATCCGCCCTCCTACAAATTACACGGTTTCGTTTTAGTAGAAACAAAATAATATACTAAATGGGTAGAAGAAAAATATTTGAAGTCAATTACCTATAATGAATTGGTAGATTTCTTACAAGACACTACAAATATGTTTGGAATCCCAGAAACCATAACCTCAGATAATGAAATCATCTTCGAATCACAAATGGTGTTATAATTTACTCCAATGTTAGGAATAACTTTAATAAATGTTGAACCATACTAAGAACAATCAAATGGCTAGGTGATAAAAATAAAGTAATTAAGAACAACATGAGAAAAGTGAATTAGAAAAATCCAAATGATTGAAAAAATTTATTACAAGAAGTTTATGGTCCAATGAAACCTTTAAAATGCCAAGAATTGGGATAACTCCATATGGCTTGAGCTATGTCATAATGTTGTTTTACTAGTGCAAATCAATTTAAATTTATTAATAGTGGTAGGCAAAAATGAATTAATAGTATAAGGCCATGATTAGGATATGCACATGGAATTAGAAAGCATAGATGGTGATAGGGTCAAAGTTTTAAATAATATGCTAGTCCAAGAACAAAATATATTATAGTTATAATAAGAAGTAAAGAAAAGGGCCTTTAATGAAGGTGAATTTGTAAGAACCGAGATTTTTCTCAATCCTAAATACCTACGGCTACTGTTTAAACCCTTATAAAGTGTTCAAAATTAAAAGTATTTTTAAGAAGAAAGAAACTATACTTGAAAACCTATAATTTTTTAAAAATACCTTAGACCCCTTAAAGTTTTAATAAATGATAAAATAGCCCCTGCAAATTTCAATGTAAGATAACTTGATATATATTTTATACCTAAACCCCAACTATATCTCAAATTAATCCTTTTGGCTCCAACTAACAAAACAAATAAATTACAGCCCTTGAAACATTAAAATTACAAAAGAACCCCTATACTTTATAAAAAAATTGTACTTATTAGGCTATAAAAGTAAATATAAGACCAACCAAGGACCAAATCTCCAAGTTTTATTAATTTAAGTAAACTCCCTGTCCACTTAGTGCACCATATCTGAACTATAAGTGTGAGACAGACTTACGAGTCTTGAAAACTTCATATAATCATCTCAAATATTGAATCTCCTGAGTGTGGAGTATAAATATACCACCATTTCAGTACTTAAGATACACCGTAAAACTTCATCTCAAAAACTTAAAATTCCACTCAAACCAGGTACACAATGATTTTATGAGTGATTTTCAGTTCTTTCAATTCCATGTTCTTTATGTTTAGTTAGTATACCTATAACAATCATAATATGCAAGCTTTTATGTGTAGAACAACCTAGGATAGAAAAAACATGAAGACACGCCATTAAAGCTTGAGCTTCAATGGTGAATCTTGATATAAATATCCAAACTTTAATTTCAAACTACATATAACTTCATTACAACCTAAGGATCTCGATTGTAATGGTCAAAAGCCATGAATGTGTCTATTAAGCTCAAATTGATTGATAATGTATTTTGAACTCGAAACCTGAAAATGTGAAATTCTCCATATATAATCCATCTTAACCTTTGAAACCAAAACCAAACTACTCCTATATGTAGAAGAGACCAACCCATGTTAATCAGAATCCTTGCCATGAACCTGAGATACACTGCATCTCAATCCACAAAAAATATATATTTGGATTCTTGATGAAAAATTAGGTTAAGTTGGTTAAGAAATCATCTTAAATGGTGTAAAAATGAAGAAGAAAATCGAGGTCAAAATTCTGAAACCCTAAAAATCAAGATCGAGAGGTTGAAGATAAAGACTTTGACCAAAAACTTTGACCACGCGCATGAGGGCGTGTAGCCAATCAGGAATTTTTGAATTTTTTTCCAATATTTTTATTTTATTTTTATGGTTAAAATGGTATAAGGTAAGGCCGTGTTTGGATAAACCTAGCCTAAGTTATGGAAAAATGAGGTATTTACTCAAGAATACTTTTCCAAAATTACAAATACAACCCCTCCCAACTTTTTCAACTTATGAATTTGATCCCCAAACTTTGTCTATGAATACTTCAAAATATTTTAAGATGAAAAGTCTCTTACACCAAAGTTCATAAATGATCTTGAATCTAGTATTTTAAAGTCCCAAAATATTTACAATTAAACCCTCAGAACTTTAAAAGATACAGTTTTAGTACAAAAATGACTGACCTAATCCCAAATACGTACATACCCAATCATTGTATACAAAAAATCAAGTTCCAACTCTGCCCATTATTATCTTGTGATATATAAAGCTGACCGAAATACCGAGCATGTAGGTTTTTCCTACCTTTTCAATAGTGAACTTTGTGTGTTTGACATACTGCTATTGATATCACTATGTGATAGATCTTATTTACTCTTAGTGTGTGCATGTTATTATACTTCCATACTACATATTTTTTTACATATCATCAATATTTGAGTGTATCACCAGTATTTGAATTTAACTATGGATCAACTTTAACCCTTCTCACCTAATAACTGGTATCATGTTCCATATTGATTTAGTTATCTCTACACTTTTGTGCCATTATATTATAATCATCGTTATTAACTAGGAAGTAGACTAACGTGTTATCCCATGAAACTTTCCACTTGCCTACAGGTCTCAGATGATTGAGAACCTTGATTATTTCTACATATGTATGAGTTCCACGTTAATTGTACGCATAATCGGTACTTGTCCCCATACATTTTGGGTTAATTATTGATTATTATAATTATTATGGCTTTACTATTGGCTTAATTACTTCTATGCCCCTTAGTAAGCTAATAAGTATGGGATTATTAGTTTAAGAATCCTTAACTTTCTTTACATGATCCTTAATAAACTTGTAATGAACTTCATTATCTTATATGAACTGGTAAGTATGGAATTATTAGTTATAAAACTTTAATATTCTTTATAAACTATTAAGTATGGTATTAACAGCTTATTCTTTTACTGTTGCTAAAACACTGATTCTATACACACTTCAACTATCACCTATACATATATACTTGTTATAGAACTGGTAGAACCTACTTAGCAAATTTTTGCTAATTCCTGTTTTCTCTTAATGAGCCCAAAGAATGAGCATAATATCTCTTTCCTATTAAAGGCATATATTGGTCACCCGTTAGCCTATATGACTGAGTGGGAAGAGAATAAGCCATATGGGATCAAGGAGTGGCGCTTTTTGATTTTGTACATTATAGTTTGTACTATAAAAATCTAACTCACCCTTGCGGTGGTACAACCTTATGTAAACCTACTTAATAGTGAATAAAAGTTATGTTGTTCTATCTTAGCTTTAACTCATTGCTTTATGTGGTGTGACAAGGTGGTATCATAGAATGTTTTAAATCTAAACATATCGTCGAGTTAACATTTGATGCGGGAAAGAAAATAAGATATTAGTTATTTTATCTTTTCATAACTTCGTTTATAACTATTGTTATATGTGAATTCCATTTTGCTGCATGGATATATGAGACACATTCTTATTCAATATAGACGTCGAACAACATAATCGCTAGGAAAATTGAGTCAGAGAAGTGGATTAGAAAAATAAAGTGAAATGATCCGTATGGTCGAGGAGGACTGGGTAGGCTTGAGTAGTGATGCCAAAAGACTTGTACTAACAAATAGTGTTCTAGGTGAAATGCAAGCCATGAGTAAAGTAGATGAGTATGTGAATGATCTGAGAGTATTTTAAAAGGACATAAATCTTGTACCTGCAGATGAGACACCAACTTCATTGATGTATCCCAATGCCACATCCAATGGTGAAGTACATGGTGATTATTCTCCTGGTACTATAGATGATTCAACTGATGATTCAGAGCAGGGAGATTATTTAGTCTAGACTCCATCTCCAATGATGAAGACATTTTCCTTAATTAAATAATCCGAAGTTAAAGTTGTCTTGGTATGGATCATATAGTAAAATATTATAGAAAATATGCCATACTAAAACTTTAGTTGCATTAATATAGGTTGTGATATATAATGCCAATGTATCATATCACTCATTATGTGATATATAATAGGCTTGTGGCTTATTTTTGCTTATTTTTCATATTATATAAACTGTTATACTTTTAGGATGGTTAGTACTCAAATTTCTTCCACTGGAGCTCAATCTGAGCAGACTTAAACTTAAGGAATCATGCAATGTCTTCAAGACCTTATGTCTTTATCCTGACAATAACAAACAACTCGTTCCACCTCAGAGGATAATTTCTATGAAATTCATAGAATTAATGATCTTAAGGATTTTTTAAAGCAACTATCCCCATCTTTTCATTGAAATCCAGGCGCAATGAAGCCGAAAAATGGATGTGCCAGATTGTAAAAATTCTGAATGGAGTAGGAATAGATACTAATCTTCGAGTGACTTTAGTACACTATATATTGGAAGGTGAAGTTGATTTCTAGTGGAAAGTAGTGTCATGTAACCAATATGTTGTTAATTTTACTTAGGAGCAATTTGAGGAAATTTTCTTCAAAAAGTATTTTCCTAAGACTGAGCGAGATCAACGAATTGTTGAGTTCTAAAAATTACAACAAGCTAACCTATCAGTAGCCCAATATGAGGCGAGGTTTATCAAATTATCTCGTTACGCTCGAAATATGTAGATACTAAGGTAAATAAATGTAAGCAGTTTGAAAGAGGATTATATCCGAGAGTTAAAAATTCGATAGCTCCTTTACAAATCCGTGAGTATTCTCAACTGATTGATGTTGTGGCCATTGTGGAACGTAATTCTTCTACCAAAATTCGATCTTCGCCACCTATTATCAGGAACAACCATGTCATTAGAAATCCATCTCATTCTAGGAATCACCCTTATTCAAACTCGAGTGGACAAGATTTTTCCCAAATTCATCATGACACAACACATTTAGCAATCTGTTATCATGAGTGTCATGAAGTGAGACATATACGACCACAGTGTCCTAAGATAAAATATGTTTCAAACCACCATTAGTCAAATAAACCCTCATAAAATTCAAGATCCATCCTATCTGGAATCAATATAAGCTATGCTCAACTAAAGGAATTAAGCCAATCCAGAGTCGTGAGAAGAATTATGCTATACTGCCTACTCGAACTACACATGACGTGATAGAATGTATATCAATTTTTCATTTTTTTCCAGCACATATTTTCTTTGATTCAAGATCAACACGTTCTTTTATAAGTCTTAAACTAGCCAAATTACTGAAATTATTACCTAGGTCTTTAACTGCTCCATTAGATATCGAATTACCAACAGGTGAAATCAATACACTGACATAAGGTTATAAGAATTGTAGAATTCAACATAATCTAGGAACAATCCTTGTTAATTTAATAATTTTAGATATTTTTTATTTTAATTTTATTATCAAAATGGATGTTTTATCAAGACATCATGCTTATATCGATTGTCATGCTAAAAAAAATTATTTTCAAAATGAAGATAATTGTTCTTTTGTATTTCAACGATCAGGTCCATGGAACCCTCAAGTTATGACATTAAGATATCTTTTCTAATTCTAAATCTGTTGGAACAATTCGAAGACGTTCTTTCGAGGATTTACCAGGATTACCCCCTTGCTAAAAAATCGAGTTTAGTATCAATATTTATCCCAATACACTTTCTATTTCAATACCTCCATATCGAATGGTTGCTTTTGAACTTCGATAACTCCACACCCAATTAGATGATCTTTTGGAGAAAGGTTTTATTTGACTAAGTTCATCACCTTGGGGAGCTCCAATTTTATTTGTTAAGAAACATGATGGAAGCTTTAAATTATGCATAGATTATCGTAAACTAAACTCAGTAACTATTAAGAATAAGTATCATTTACCTGAATGAGAGATCTAATTGAATAACTTCGAGGAGAAATGGTCTTTTTAAAATAGATTTATAATCTGGTCATCATCAATTACACGTTAGAGAGGAAGACATTCCAAAAACTTCTTTTCGAACTCATTACAGACATTTTGAATTTACCGTAATGTCATTTGGGTTAAAAAATGCACTTGTAACTTTGATGGATCTAATGCATAGAATTTTCATACCTTTTCTTGGCTAGTTCGTTATCATTTTATTGATGATAATATTGTATATTACCAGAATCAAGTAGAACATGACCAATATTTGGAAGCGGTCTTAAGTACTCTTGAAAAGGTTAATGCTAAAAAGAGAAAATGTAATTTTTCAATGATGGAAATGAAATTTATAGGACATGTGATTTCTGAAACTGGAATCCAAGTCGATCGAGCTAAAATTTCAGCTATTTTAGAATGGAAAAATCCTACAAATATTACTAAAATAGAAGGTTTTCTAGTATTGGCTGGATATTATTGTCATTTTATAGAAGGATTTTCTCGTATTGCTCTTACCCTTTAAAGCTAACTTGGAAGGAATTTTCATTTGTATGGACTGAAGAATTTAGACAATCATTCCAAGGGTTAAAGGATAAACTAACCGCTGCTCTTATCCTCATTATTCTTTCTAGTGACGTAATTCATGACGTGTCTATTGATGCTTCATTACAAGGACTATGATGTGTGTTACTATAGAATGAGAAAGTTATAGAATATGGGTCACGACAACTCAAAACTCATGAACGTAATTATCCTGTTCATGATCTCGAATTAGCCCCTGTAATTTTTGCATTAAAAATTTTACGTTTTACCTTTATAGTGTAAGATTCCAAGTATTTTCGGATCATGAAATTTTGACATATATCTTTACCCAAAAGGACTTAAATTTAAGGCAACGATGTGGTATAGAATTTTTGGAAGATTTCTGATTTAAATTCAATTACCATCCAGGCAAAGGAAACATAGTAGCCGATGCTTTAAGTCGAAATCCAGTAGGAATACTCCATACTTCAATCCCCTATGATATTGCTGCTACCATAGAGCAATATGACCTGCAATTGATAACTCCTTTTGCGAAATTCTCCAATCACTACACCAAAACTGCCAACTTGTCATGGTCAAAAACCTTGACAAGTTTGGGGGTGACAAAGGAATTTGTCATGAACTTGTCACAGTTAAAGATCGTAACATGTTGTTATATTTGTCACGGACTTGTCACGGTCAAAGTCCGTGACAAAAGGAAAACTCGTCATGGTTAAAGTTCATGATAAGTCCGTGACAAATAAAAAATTATAACGGACTTTGACCGTGACATGTCCGTGATAATTTTCCTTTGTCACGAACTTATCATAGTCAAAGTCCAAGGAAAATCTGGGAAGATCAAAAAAAATGTTGGGCAGTATGGCCACTGCCACAATCCAACAGTATATTTGTACCTATTATAGAAAATTTTAACCTCTCCAAATAGCATATATATCAAGAAACATTCAATATTCAATAACCAACACAAATAAATACAAATATCCATAATAAAAACCAAACCAACATTTGAATATCCATAACCAAATTAAAAAATATATAAATAATATCCAAATAAAATAAATAAAAATAATGTCACAGGGTAGGGTCTACAGGAGATTGGAGGAGGAAGGAAGGCCACATAACATATGAATTAAGACACCCATCGATTCACCGAACGTCGCATTATTCTTCCAACCGCAAAGGTACATTCTCCTTTCTGGTCAAAACGTGCGTGACGAGAACCTTTGCCTCAAAGTCTTGCATGACATGTCCATGAACCATCATACCCATGAGGGTATCGAGGTATCCCAACCCCCTCACTATCGGCGTGCCACCAAATACACCTATTAAAAACACACTCGTCCTATCGATTGTTTACATAGGTCGTTCGATGGGGGTCAATATGGGGAATGGATCATATAAGGGCGACGAGTCCATGTGTATCGGTGAGTCCGTGTGTATTGAAGATGCAGTAGTGGCGTCCTTATCTACCTCATTCCACTTCCCCTTTCCCTTGACCTTGCCTTTGCCCTTATCGGAGGTGGAACCCCACTAACGCTTTATGAAGGTGTACATATCTAATACCGTCGCCTCCAACCTTAATAGTTTATCGTCATGGGTGTCTACATTACGATACAACCCAGTGTTGTTCGTCTCTATCTCAATTATTCTTGACTTTCCCACTAGATAGCTCACCCCTAGTCCCGCCCTTGTGATCCGCCCAAGCACTTGGCTGAGTGCGTTCACAGCCAAAGATGATTTGTCGGCATCAGACTTCTTTTCATGAAATTCCTTAAGCTTCGCCTAAAACAATAAAAAGTACACGATTAGTTAAATAAGTTAATAAAACATTATAATTTAATTAAGATAGTTAATCAACTATAACTTATAATCATGGATGCCACGCTCGGGGACACCTCCTTATCCTTTTAATTCTTCATCTGGATTTCCATATAGGCATTGAGTTTATGTGGCCTACCCCCAGGGCCACTTCCCGCCTCCTGAAATAAAATAATGCAGAATTAGTAAGTAACGTAAAGTAATGATAAATTAGAATAACATAAAACTAAAATTAAAGAAAAAGAAAAACTTACCATCATGTGCTCAACCTCGGCATAAGACGTCCGCCCAGAGTAGCGCACGTCCACCTTTTTCGCCCGATTTGCCTTCCTCGATTTATGAGATGTCAATTTTTCTCCTCAATCTCATTATCGCAAAATTATTGATACGGTGCAATGAGATCGGCTCCTTCAATGGGACAATGTCGAGCACTCTCATAATGGACTCTCAGGCCTGAACAAAGTATCGGGACCACATTGTTTTCATCCACGTCTTATGCTGATCTCTCAACTGTTCCTATATGGAGCCACGAAAATGTGGGGGAAGGACGAATTGATCATGTAAAACAAATGAAAACCAAAAGGAAAGCAAGTGTTAGTTGTATTTAAATTATAAAATACAATATATATACAATTCATGTAGTGCCCCCTAGATGGGGATCTTAAGCTCATTTGGCAGCTTCCTCCAATCAGTGTACCTTGGGTCGATGATCTCCTTCAGAAACTCTAGGGATCTATCCAGTAATGTCGTCTTGATCTCGATGATGGACCCTAATTTTCCCCATTTTGGGGCCTAGTGGCCGAGGATCCCTCAATGCCTCCGCTACCATGATGCCCTGTTAAAGACATTTTCTGCGATAAATTGTTGTTATTAGTACAAGCATGTATATTAGAAAATGATCAAATCCAAATGAATTAGAATATTTTACGAGTTAACGACATTATAAATGTAAAAATAATGTTTCAATATCGAGTCATGTTATGGACTTTGAATTAATGCTAAAATTGATTAAAATCCAAATTAACATATTCACTAACCAAAAAGCCAATTTTAATTCAAATCCGATAATAAAAAAGTACTAGAAGAATACAAGTTAACGATATTATAAATCTAAATATTGTTTTAATATCGAATCATATCATGGTATTTGAATTAATGCTTAATTTAATTAAAATCCAAATTAACATATTCACTAAACAATAAAATAATTTTGATTCAAATTCGTTAATAACAAAGCACTAGAAGAATACGAGTTAATAACAATATAAATCTAAATATTGGTTCAATATCGGGTCATTTCATGGATTTTGAATTAATGCTTAATTTAATTAAATACCAAATTAATATATTCACTAACCAAAGAAGTGCCCCATCGCATAGGTGTACCAATAAGTGAACACTTATGTCAAAGAATGATGGGTGGGGGGGGGGGGGGGGGGGGAGTACATCTCCAACACACAGATCGCTTCGGTCACTGTCAATTGTGTGGCCACTAAGTGATCTCGATTGACTACCTTCTCACATAAAAGTGAGAAGTAGATACTAATTTGCATAATAGCCCTTCGCAAATCCTTGTGCATTGAGAAACAATGCTTAAACAATAGAGGAATCAATTGCATGATTACATGCCAATCGTGGGACTTACACTTACATAAATCATGGGTAGCATAATTCAAAATACTTTGAAAGTTGGACGAAAAATTATATGGAACCTTCAAATTATATATTGTGTCTAAAAGCACCTTCCTTTCATCACTGTCAAAGTAAACCCACCAGGGGGAATTATTGTCCTTCTCCTACTATCTTCTTTCAACCATAGTTATCGCTTAAATTTCAACGATTTAAGATCTTTTCGTGCATTTTCTCTATCCTTAGAATGACTACCCCCAAGGAATGTGCTCATAATATGTTCAATAATGTTCTTCTCTATGTGCATCACATCTAATACATAGCGCACCGTGTTATTCTTCCAATAAGGCAAGTAAAATAAAATTGACCTCTTAGACCATGCCTTTCTTATATCAGTTTCATTCCCATTTGGGGTCTTCTTATGCTTTATATTCTTAAATTTAGGATTTTTACCTAGAATATTTTAGCCACAATCAGAATATTTGCTTTCAATTTCTGAGCATGAATGTTTTCTCGAAGGTAGCCTATATTCAACCCCACCTAGTAAAAAATTAGAACCTTTCTCAAATCTAAAACTATGAGCGGGTGAAAAAACCTCCTATGGCAATGGTATATATTTTTTGAGGTAGTGGGGAGATGAAGAGATTCAGTCTCCTCTCCATAAATAGGATGCCCCAAAAAACAATGTACTACACAACCGAAAAATGTCCTATAAGCTAGAAAATCATGAATTGCCCACATCAACATAGCTTTTAGCGAAAACTCTTTTGTTTTAAAAGAGTCAAATGCTTGCACGCCCTCTTCCCACAACTCATTTAATTCTTCTACCAAGGGAGCCAGGTATACATCGATGTCCTCACTTGGTTCCTTTGTCCAAGGTATCAATAAAGACAGCATCAAAAATCCAGGTCTCATACACTAAGAATGAGGGAGATTGAGTGAGGCTAGGATCACTAGCCATACACTCTGATTGGCGCTTAGAATTACAAATGAATTAAAACCATCTATTGATATTGCCAAACGACTGTTACGCTATTCTCAAGAAAAATTGGGATACTCAA
The DNA here is from genome assembly GCA_949130495.1 of Sambucus nigra. Classification (NCBI taxonomy): domain Eukaryota; kingdom Viridiplantae; phylum Streptophyta; class Magnoliopsida; order Dipsacales; family Adoxaceae; genus Sambucus; species Sambucus nigra. Next base: position 217,583,139 of record OX422213.1, read on the forward strand.
AACTCATCCTCTTCCAAGCTGTAGAATCAATAGGATGATGCATGAGATTATCCTTACTTCTGCCCTAGCATGCCAAGTCATTTCCCCCGTTATCCATGGTACTATGAGAAACCACTTCAACGTAATATATAAGGGGAAAATATTTCAACACTTTTTGAGGCACTTTTGAGATTGTGACCGATCGAGATTTTCATACTCCTTTCGGTATAGTATTCAGTCATACACACAAGCATGAATTGATTTATACTTCATTCACAAACCTTTCAAAATGTTCCTTATAGTAGGATAACTATTTGGAAGCATATTCTTCTTGGGTAGCAAGCCCTTCACCCAATTCAAAATTCATGTCACGTTATTGCCAAACAAACAATATGGGTGTTGAAACTATGCAAACTAACCATGGCATGTAAAGTTGTTTGATCTTTTTCACAGCCAGAGTACAATGGTTGGGTTGCCTTAAATTTTAAACTTTGGTAGTCATCGTCAAGGTTTATCCCGATAACTTCATGACAACCTGAACCTTGTACATCGCCAGTGACCTTATTTTCTTTCACTTCATGAACTCCATAAGTGTCATCAACTAAATCCTCTAACATATTATGATGTACATTGTCCTCCATCCCTTGTACATCTATCCTACTTGTTGAAGGTTGTTATGAAGGTTGCTTTGGGACAAAAGGAACTTTCGATTCCCCATGAAAAATCCAAAATTCATAAATATCTTGCATACTCCATCTTAACAAATGTAGTTCAACTATTTTCCACTCAAACACCTTACCATTCTTACACTTAGCACACAGACACGGGAACGCTTCATCATTATGACATCTCTTTGTGTATTTCACAAATTCATCAGTACCTTTGGGAAACACATTCCCTAATTTATTTCTCTAAAGCATCAACACTTTGTACTTAGGATATCCCATCACAGTACTACAAACAATCACTTATTATGGGTAAGAAGCGTATATTCATGGATTAGTATAAACATAAGTGTGAACATTTAATTCCCATTAAATAGTTTACTACAAGATTGACATTTCATCTTTAAGTGTTATATTATAAAAAACAATATAATTCCTATATCCTCCATCTCCTCTAAAGGGTGAGTGGTACTATCCCATCCAAGACCACATGATTCTGTAATATACTTAATAACTCATGAACATTGTTCCAATTTGAGGAAAATTGGACAGCATATCCCCATAGTTCTAAAAGTACACGACAAAGATTTGCAAGTGTAACTGTTATTTCAATTCATAAATTGAAATAACACTTAACATCACATCATTTAGTATGTACCCAGAGAACATTAAGATACAGCAGCAGAACTTCCACCAAAAGTAACAGGTTTAAGCCACTAAGAATATTATACAGAAGCTATGCAGTCCTAAACTTCCCCAACGAGACAATTTGAGAGATCTCATTACAGGGGTAACGACTCTCGAACGAGTCTAAGGGTTATTGAATTCGTACGCATAAGAACTAGAATGCAAGTATCTATGTACACTATATGTAATTTAAATTAGTTATAAATGTTATAGAACCATTATGTCATGCATTCAAATGAGAATACATGCAGGCACGCACCATCCAAGCAAGTGTTATATAAGAAGTTAACTTAATGTAAATTTACACATGGATGCCTAGAATATGGTAACGAGAACCGCAATAGATAGTCAATGGCTATCTATTGCGGTTCTCGTTATTACCTTTTACCCTCGTTACTTGTTATATAACACTTATTTTGTTGGCTACATGCATGCATGTATTCTCATGTGAATGCATGATTACTCATTACTTGATATATAAAATTTATAGTATATTTCATTTAATTATGTATTATTTATATTCAATTTTTACATAGTTATGTTTCATTTAGCATCACAACCCTAAACGCTAGAAATGCCTAGGGCCAACCAACTCAACGGCCATAAAAGTGTTCAAATCCACCACTCAACAGTAATTCAAGAATCCAAAATAATAATGCCCATTATTAGAAATTCTTAGGGCCAACCAACTCAATGTCCATCTAAATGTTCAAATCCACCAGTCAACAACAATTCAAGAATCCCAAACAATTCAACAATCTGTGTGTGTGTGTGTCTATATATATATATATATATATATATATATATATATAGAGAGAGAGAGAGAGAGAGAGAGAGAGATGTACCAAAATTTATGTAAAGAGGGAGAAAGATGGTCGACGTTGCTACAATTAGAGAGAAAAACCACATTTCAATTTCAAAATTGAATACCAATTTCAATTTATACCAAAAATCAAATACATATTATACCAAATACCAATTTCAATTTCAAATTCAATTTCAATTTTAATTTAAAATACTAATTCCAATTTATGATACTAATTTTAATTACATTACTGACCCCAAAATACACACAATTTCCATACATAAAAATTTCAATAGATAGAATTTAAAAAAAATCAATACCACACACACACACACATGCACACACACAATGACCCCCCCCCACACACACTAACCCATATACACACACACACACACACACATTAACCCACCATCGCCACTGCTCTCATACACACGCTGACGCACACACACACAAACTCACACACACACAAAGGAGATAGATAGATAGATAGATAGATAGATAGATAGATAGAGAGAGAGAGAGAGAGAGAGAGAGAGAGAGAGAGAGAGAGAGAGAGAGAGAGAGAATCACAGGAGGTTTAAAGAGAGAGAGAAATAAAGGAGGGAAAAAATAAGTGAAAGAAAAATGAAGTGGCTAGGGGTTTTTGTTATTAATGTTGTCACGAACCTATCACGGTCTATGACCATGACACGTTTACAAGGTTGTCACGATCAAAGATAGTGAAAAGTCCGTGACAATCATTAAAAACATGTTTGTCATGGTCAAAGATGATGACAAAAAATGTGTGTTTCTTGTCACGATCTTTGACAGTGACAAGGGTGACCGGGTCAAGGGAGACATTTTAAGCTTTTTGGTTTGTGTAATATTATCCCTTATCCTGAGTTGAGAGAGAAAGGGTGACATTTTATGCATTTTGGTTTGTGTAATATTATTGTTGATCCTGAGTTGAGAGAGAAAATCTTAGTTCAAGAAACCCAAGATTTTTTTGTACAAACATTTTCGAATAAAAATCTTGATTTTTCATATGATAAAGAAATAGGGTTATGATTTAGAAATAGATTGTATGTACCTAATAACGCATCTCTTCGAGAGGAAGTACTGCAAGAAGCTCATTGTTTGAAATTATGATTTACCTCGGATGTTAAAAAATGTACCACGCTTTGAATAAGCAATATTTGTGGCCAAATATGAGAAATGATATCGAGAATTTTATAAGGAAATGTCTTACTTATCAATCAGTAAAGATAGAATACCAATACCCTTGTGGACTGCTCCAACCCTTACCAATTCTTGAGTGGAAATGTGATCATATTACCATGTATTTTGTCAATAGACTACCTCGTATGTCCGAAGGATATAATTCAATTTGGTTAATAGTAGATCGGATTACCAAATCTACTCATTTTCTACCTTTAAAGACCACTGATTCATTCCAAAAGATTAGCAAAGTCTGCATTCGAGAAATTGTTCGATTACATGGAATTCGTTTATCCATTGTATCAGATAGAGATTTCCGTTTTGTAGCAAAATTTTGGCAAGCATTGAAAACTTAAATGGATACTAAACTTCATTTAAGTACCTCAATCCACCTACAAACGGATGGACAATCACAACGTACAATCTAAACCTTAGAAGATATGCTATGTGCCTGTACGTTAGATATGTCAGACAATTGGTATGTGTATTTTACCCTTGTTGATTTTTCATATAACAATAGTTATCAAGCGAGTATTAAAGCTTCTCCATTTAAATCTTTATATGAAAGACCCTGTAGATCACCGATTTATTGGATAGTTACTAGAAATAGTAAATAATTTGATCCCGAAATAATCCAGGAAATCACTAAAGGAATACAATAGATTCAAGAGAAATTGGAGATCGATAGAAAAGTAATGAAGGCCAACATAGGAAACCCTTAAATATTCAAGTTGATGATCAAGTATTCCTGAACGTTTCTCCCCGAAAAGGAATTTTACGCTTTGGAAAGAAAGGAAAACTAGCCCCCAGATATATTGGACCTTTCACAATTTCTAAACGAATTGGCTTCGTACCCTATCAATTAGAATTACATGTGGAATTATCCAATATTCATAATGTATTTGATGTTTCATAGTTATGCTAGTATATTTCAGATTCATCTCACATCATTACATGGAAAAACATTTCCATCTAAGCCAACCATGAATTTGAAGTACGCCCTATTCTTATTCTGGATTGTTAAGTGAAGTATCTCAAAAAGAAGGAAATTCCCTTAGTTAAAGTACTTTGGGAGAATCAAAATCAACAAAAATCTACATGAGAACCATAACAAGCAATGAAGGATCAATACCCCGACTTATTTCAAGGTAAAATTCGAGGATGATTTTTTTAGGCAGGTAGACTGTAAGAACTGGGATCTTTCTCAGCCCTAAATACCTACGACTATTATTTAAACCCTTATAAAGTGTTCAAAATCAAAATTCTTCTAAGAAGAAAGAAACTATACTCAAAAACCTATAATTTTGGTGATTAGCTTAGACTCGTTGAAGTTTTAATAAATTACAAAATAGCCCCTGAAAATTATAAAGATAACTTGATGTGTATTTTATCCCTAAAACCCAACTTTATATCAAATTAATCCTTTAGATTCTAACTCACATAAAATCATAATTACATCCCCAGAAACTTTTTGAAATTACAAAAGTACCCCTATACCTTATAAAAAAAGTGTACTTTTTAGGCTATAAATGTAATTACAAGACCGACGAAGGACCAAACCTCCATGTTTCATTAATTTCAATAAACCCTCTGTCCACCTAGTGCACCACATCAGCACTAGAAGTTAAAATGAACATGTGTACACCATACACACATGTGAGACACACTTACTAACCTTGAAATCTTCTTATAATTTGCTCAAATTCACCATCCAATTCTATAAAGTGAATCCCCTGAGTGTATAGTATAAATACCCCACCATTTTAGTAGTTAAGACACACCTGAAACATCAGTTCAAAAACTCAAAATTCCACTCAAATCAGGTACACCATGATTTTATGAGTAATTTTCAGTTCTTTCAATTCCATTTGTTTTCTATGTAGTTAGTATACTTAGAATAGTCATAATATGAAAGACTTTACGTGTAGAAGAGCTTAAGATAGAAAAATATGCGGATACAACATTAAAGCTTGGGCTTCAATGGTGAATTTTGATCTAAATCTCCAAAATTTGATTTGAAATTGCATATAACTTCATTACAACCTAAGGATCTCGAGTGTAATGGTGAAAAGCCAAGAATGTGTCTATTAAGCTAAAATTGATCGAAAGTGTATGTTGAACTTGAAACCTAAAATTCTATATTCTCCATGTATAAGCCATTTTAACCTTTGAAACCAAAACCAAACTACTCCTATATGTAGCACAAATTAACCCATGTTCATAAGAATTCTTTCCATAGTCTAGAAATCCACGAATATCAGGTCAAAATTTTGGTAAAACATACAGTTTCAGAACTTGAGATACACTGCATCTCAATCCAGAAAACTTATATATTTGGATTCCTCATGAAAAATTAGGTTGAGTTGGTTAAAAAATCATCTTAAATGTTATATAAATGAAGAAGAAATTCGAGGTCAAAATCTTGAAACCCTAAAAGTGAAGATCGAGAGGTTCAAGATAAAGACTTTGACTAGAAACCTTGACCACGAGCGTGAGGGCGGGTGGCTTATTAGAATCTTCTAAAATAATCCCAATATATCTTTTTTGGTTAAAATAGTATTAGATAGGGCCATGTTTGGATAAACCTGGCCTAAGTTATGGAAAAATGAGGGTTTTACTTAAGAGTATTTTCCTAAATTACAAATTAACCCCTCTTAAAATTTTCAACTTATGAATTTGATCCCTAAACTTTGTCTATTAATACTTTAAAATATTCTAAGAAAAAAAGTCACCAAAGTTCAACAATAATTTTAAATCCATTATTTTAAAGTCCCAAAATATTTATAATTAAACCCCCAGAACTTTAAAGATGCAGTTTTAGTACAAAGCAGAATGACCTAATCCCAAATATTTGCATAGCCAACCATTGAATAAAGAAAGTCAAGTGCCAGCTCTTCCTAATATCCTCTTGTGATGTATAATGCCGACCGAAATACCGAGTAGGTAGGTTTTTCCAACCTTTTCAATAGTAAACTTTGCGTATTTGGAAAACGGCTATTGATTTCACTATGTGATTGATATGACCACTAAGTGTGACCTTGTCCTAGGATGAGGGTCATTAGCCTCCATAGATGAGTTCTCAAAGGACCCTAAATGGTCACATCCAAGCTCGTCCAGATTAGGGTCGGCCTCATCTCCCACAACCTCAGCCATCCTGTGAGACGAGACCTTAAAGGATCAACTCATTAGTGAGGACATATCTCGTCCTCTTTTGCAGTTGACACCTGGTAATGACTTGAAAAGAACATCTTGGCCTGATGTCTTAGGTCAAGACCACACTTGTCGCTTACAATAATTTATTCTTGCAATCCATCACCATCCTCATACTCAACCAGATCGAGACCTCTCTAGATGACATCTTCAGTACGAGCTGTACAAGGTTCCAAGATGGCATGTCCCACGTGGATAAGTCTGTTACAACCAAATTATCCCCTCACAAGAGGGAATATTGTGTTATGATTAATTACATGTGTGAGGGACAGGTCAACTAGCCATTAGGAGCCCCTTCATGCACACATTGATTACATGCTTAGGGGTACATTACACCCCCAGTGCACTATACATACACTTCATCTTCTACATTATCAAGGATGGATAATTAATAACCATAAAAAAACTTTATCAAAATACTTAGTGAGAGAAAAAATCTTAAGTGTTATATTTGCAGGCCAATAATGCCATTGTTATAGTGAAGTCCACCGTTCACACTACACAGTGAATGTAGGCTCCTACCGAACCACTTAAATTTAGGTGTTCTTGCTCTTTGCCTCATCTCTCTCTCTCTCTCTCTCTCTCTCTCTTTCTCTCTCTCTCTACTATTATATTACTTATTTTCTTCCATTGTTGTACTACTATGAGATCATTATCACTTGGTGATACCAATTCTGGTATCATCAGTCTGGCGCCATCTGTGGGAAAGAGGATTATTATATCTTCCCTTATCTTGCTTGTACTCATTGGAGTCTCTGGTGGTGAACCAGTCCTCCCCTATTATGGAGATATTTCACCGTTGAAAGAGCTCTTGTTGAACTTATAGGCTTCTACTCTTTAGTTTATAGCTCATCCGTCAGGTTTAAAACATGGCATCAGAATTTCCACCACCAGCTAGTGGTCCTAGCTCTAGCCACGCGCCTCCTCAGTCAGAAATGGAGGAGGTGGCGATGACATTAAAGTCATTGGTAGGTAGCCAATAGGCAATGTAGGAGAAGTTGGCTGCCTTCAGCTAAAATGTATTAATGAGACCCATTGGGGTAGTATCGAAAATGATTACTCCGACCACCATGGAGCAGCATCCAGATGCTAGGGGACCACCCCAGGCACCGCATAAGGAATTTCCACCTCATCAAAGATAGAGAAACGTTGTTTACCCTAGGCATTTATGCCTAGGAGGCAAGGTCAACCCTGCCCAAAAGATCGATATGATGACTATGAGGATGAAGATGCCCACACTAAAAAGTTGGTAGCCATATGAAATATCAGGTAACAGTATACACCCCATTCAAGTTAGTCAAGGACACGGTAGGAGGCCTTGTCAAGACACTCGACCAAGGGGCTCAGCCTTTGAAAGGCTCGGTCCAGTAGGTGATCTCAGAGATAGACTGTCTAGATCAAGGAGTATTGCTAGATCCAGGAGAGAAGAAACAAGTTGTCAGATACCATGTGGTCGAGATGAGGGTCTGAGAGAAGTGAACAGTCGATATAGGACAGTGTCAAGGGAACCTTACATTCTACCAATCGAGGTGGCAAGAGATAATATCGTCTAGACCAATGTTATAGTAGTGGCCAAGAGGCCCTGGAATGACTCGATCCAGAGGTTAGAAGATAAGATTGGATACATTCTTAAAAGTCAAGACCCCTTGCAGAGGGGCTATTCAGAAGGCTCTCATTTTGTGGCTAGGATCGTTAATTTTTTAACCCCGACCAAGTTCAATCCACCAATGGCCAGTCCTAAGTATGATGGGAGTACTAGTCCAATTCACCACAAAGAGATGTACCAATCAGCAATAGACATTTACTCAGTCTTAGATGGGATGAGATGTCATGCCTTTTCAAGCACTTTGACCAAAGCAATCCATGTACGAATTTAATTGAAAATTTCAAGCATCTCGCAGAGAGATTCAGACACAACTTCTCATTTAGGGCCCCAAAAGAAGACAACTCACCTATTGTATGTCAAGAAGGGGAAGAATGAGAGTCTCAGGGAGGATATTTTGAGGTTCAACAAAGAAAAGCTAGAGGTCGAAGATTATAAGGAAAGCATTATAATGACAGCTCTAATAGGAGGTCTACAAAAGGGAAAACTACTCTGAAAGATTACTGAAGTCCCACTAAAGTCCATGGCTGAGCTATTGGAAATGGCCAGCAAGGTCATGAATGTCAAAGAAGTTATGAAAGCAAAGTATGAGGATGGGAAGGGTACAAGCAGTGTGGGAAAGTTTCAGAAGAAGAATAAAGATGGAAAGAAGAGATCAGGGAACGATAAGTTCACTAACTACACTCCCCTCACAGTTAATTGTGAACACATCTTGAATGAGATCAAGAATGATAGGTCCTTGAGGTAGCCTAAAAAGTTGAAAGCTCCTCCTCATAAGAGGAACAAAAACCTATGGTGTGAATTCCACTAGGACCATGGGCACTTGATCGATAAATATTTTGCTCTGAAGGATGAAATAGAAGAGATGTTAAAGGCCAGTAAGATGAGGAAGTACATAGATAAGAGTGGCTCAAGGGGTGGCCGAGACGACACCCAGAAGAAAAAGAAAAATGAAAACTGTAAGCCAGATGATCTAACCGACCGAGATGATGATGAGTCAGACGACTATAATGAGGACGACCTTGACCTCTCTCCAAAGTTTGCTGATCCAAAGGGTCAGCTCCATATGATCTCTCATGATGTAAAAATGATCTGGAGGGGGCTAGGTGGAGGAGGAATGGAAGTCACTGATAGAAAAGCACATGTAGAAGAGGCCAAAGCTCTCCCTCTAAAGCCTAAAATTATGAACTCAACTGCACTTGAGCCTATTAAAGGTAAAAGAGCTAAATTTGATATGAATAACTTAGTTATTGGTTTTTTTAACATTGGATTTTAAAGGGATTCTGACTCCACACGATGACCCTTTGGCCATCACCACACTAGTACATGGTTATGAAATGCCAAGGATTTTGGTGGAGTGCGACCGTTCGACCGACATTATGTTTTGGGAATGTTACAAAGATTTGGGTGTGAGTAAGAAAAAGTTGATTACCTATCACCAACCACTCATCGACTTTAGTGGAAAGAAGGTACAACCCTTCGCATATATGAAATGGAAGTCAGGATGGGAAATAGTTGGCCAAAATGTCTTACAAGGAAGATCAACTTCTTCATCATGGATGAAAACATCTACCCAGCCTACAATATAATTCTCTAAAGGGTAGCTATTAAGGAATTTGAGACCTTGCCCTCAATAGTCCACTACATGATTAAATTACCAACCCCATATAGGGTAGGATAAGTTCAGGGGGATCAAGTTGAAGTACGCAAAGGCTACTTAAACTCAGTTGAGGAGAGAGAAGCATACAAAAGGGCCACTATGACCTACAACATTGATACCTAAGACCCTAAGATGAAAAGAAACTGAAGAAGGATTTGGCCACTGAGGAGGTAGAATCCATCATCCTCAATGAGAACGAGTAAAAAAAACCATACAAATTAGTAAATCTCTAAGGAAGGATGTCAAAGAGGAGCAGATTAAGCTGTTAAGGAAGAGGCAAAGCATCTTTGCTTGGAGCCACTAAGACATGCTCGGGATTGATCCAAATGTTCTCTATTATAAGCTTAATGTGACCGATGGTGCAAAGAAGATATGATAGAGAAGAAGAGTCTACTCGCGATAAAAGTATGATGTCCTCCGAGAGGAGGTTAGAAAGTTGGAAAAGGCCAACTCATCACAGAGGTCATTTACCCTAAGTGGCTGGCTCGTAATGTTGTCATTGATTATGATTAAAATAACACCACCAGGTCAATCCGACGATGAGCTCAAACAAGTATAGCAATGGCATAATGGAACAAACAATATAGCTATAATAGAATGAGATGAAGCAAAGAGAACATAAGATAACAATTTAATTGGTTCAGCCAATCAGGCCTACATCCACTATGTGTGTGCGTGATCCACTAAAAAAGGGAACTTATGGCCATGGATAAAATCACTCAAGCTTTTCTCTCTCTTCTGTATATTTTAACACAGTTTTGCTGGGGTTCTGAATAATCGACCCTTTATAATAAAGAAGACAAAGGGTTTATATAAGACTTGGGGGTGTAGTATCCCCCCAAGCATGCAATTACCATGAAGTTAAGGTCCAATGGGATGATTACACCTATCTCTAATTCAAAAACTTACAATGATGTAATATTCCCTCACGTGAGGGTAAGATCTTATTATAACTAAATTATCCACGTGTGCATGTTACTTCTTCTCTTGCATACGCTCGGACTACTTGACCTTATCCATTAGGCTTCAGCCTAGTTGGGTACGAGGTTGTTGACTTCAACAGGGCTATCACATGCTTACGTACACAAGTAGAACCTCGGCCACATAGGTCAGTGGAGGTTGGGCAATAATGCATTCATACTATCGACCTTAGCAGAGTACGAGACTGGCCCTTATTGAGCACGGGTTACCCTTACTGGCATTGGCTTTCTCTATAGCCGAGACTTATGTTTACTAGGCAGACCCTTGTTCAGAAGATTCCACTCTTAGCTTGTAGTACTTTTTAATGACTCGATAATGAGTTAAGACGATGTTACTTCTTAGAGTACGAGGGTCTACTTTGGTTATATCAGTCATCATCCCCAAATCTAACGATAAATGGAGGATGTGTGTTGATTTTATGGATCTGAACAAAGCATACCCCAAAGACAGCTTCCCATTGCCGAGGATTGATCAAATGGTAGATGCTACTTTCGACTATTAATTAATGAGCTTTATATATGCTTACTCAAGCTATAACCAAATATTCATGGATCCAACCAATGTAGAGAAGATAAACTTTATAACCAACAATGGGACCTATTGCTACAAGGTCATGCCCTTTGGATTGAAGAATACTTGGGGCACATACCAAAGGTTGGTCAACAAAATATTTGAGGACCAGATTGGGAAGACGATGGAAGTGTATGTTGATGACATATTGACGAAGAGCCTCAAGGCCGACACTCATATAGCCAACCTTTAGCGTACTTTTGACATGATGGATGAGTATAAGATGAATCTTAACCCCACCAAGTATATCTTTGGAATCGGAGCATACACGTTCTTAGGCTTCATTATGAATCAAAGGGGGATCGAAGCCAACCCCGAAAATATCAAAGCTTTGTTGGAGATTAAGACTCCTACAACAGTAAAGGATATGCAGAGACTAATTGGACGAGTGGATGCTTTAAACAAGTTTGTGTTTAGAGCTAATGATAAATTACTTGATTTCTTTAAAGTGTTAGGAAAAGCTTTTGAATGAAACGATGAGTGTGATAAGGCCTTCCAAGATTTTATGTCATATCTCGGCTATCCACTCTTATTGTCTAGACTAGTCTAAGGAAAGAAGTTATATCTTTATTTAGTAGTGTCGGAGTCGGCCATTATTTCCTCTATTATTAAAAAAGATGATGGAGTTAAAAGACCCATGTACTTTAATAGCAAGGCTCTCCAAGGGGCCAAGAAAAGATACCCCAAAATGGAGAAATTGTCATATGCTCTGATCCATGCCTCAAGGAAGATGAAGCCCTAGTTCTAGGCACATATTTAGTTAGTCCTCACAGACTTACCTCTCAGACAGGTCATTCACAAGCCTGAGAAGTCAGGAAGACTGATGGCTTGGGAAATTGAATTGGGAGAGTTCGACATCATATACCAGTCGAGAATAGCCATTAAAGGGCATGCCCTACCTGACTTTATAGTCGAGCTCACCTGGGATGAGGCCGATACAGAAGATGATGAAGCTACAGCTTATGAGTAAGGGGCGAAGAGGAAATGCCTCGGCTTTATGTCTCTCGACTTCCTCAACCTCTACCCTCTTAATCACTTTAAAATACCTATTTTTGAGGCGTGGAAACACATCGTCTAGCTTGTATAAATGCCTTGACATCAACGAGACAAGACTCAAGTTGGCTAAAAAATAGAAAACAAGGACAAACAGGATGTAGGATGACTTTTGTTAACTAAAAGATCAAAAGCTAGAAGGCAAATCATTTTGCTCAAGAACAAATAAGAACAAGAAATAAGGTTTCCGGAGAAGATGATCAAAGATATGTCGGGAAAGTTCCTAAGGGGAAAAACTACCAGGAAAAAGGCAAAAAAACATAAGTAAAAACCAACCCAACCTGTAGCCACACTCAACAGGTGCTAACACCACCAACGGAGGTCGCCGAAGGAGTAAAAACTCACCGAAAACCAACACAGAATCTACCTAAATCAGTGAAAAGAAACATAGGAGAGGAGAAACAAGGTTAGTTGGGAATGAATATAGTTATAAAAAACCTAAAAATGGTTGAGGATTGCCTGAAAATGGAAGAAGGGTATAGTTGTTGGAAAGTTAGAAGTTTTAGAGAAAGAGAGAGAAATGGAACGAGTATTGAAAAAATGTCTAAAATGTATTTTTGAGTTATTTTTAAACCCGGTAATGATTGAGCATAGTTTCCAAAGACCATCATTAAGGTCACAAGGCCCTAAGTGCTCAAGCCGTCAAATTAACTTGGGGCAGACGGATACGTGTCACTCTCAATATCTCATTAAAAGACTGGACCGACTCATATCCCGAAGTCACCTCTTCACATAGATGGCTAAGGGCTAGGGGTGATTGATATGACAAAGTGTGACCTTTTCCTAGGACGAGGGTCATTAGCCTCTACATTCGAGTTCCCAAAGGACTCTAGATGGTCGCATCCAAGACTCGTCCATATTAGGGTTAGCCTCATCTCTTACAACCTCGGCCATCATATGATCCGAGACCTTAGAGGAGTAACTCATCAGTGAGGACATGTCTCATCCTCTATTACAGTCGACACATGGTAAGGACATGAAAATCACATCTTAGCCTGATGCCTTTGGTCAAGACCACACTTGTCGCTTACTAGCATCTATTCTTGCACTGCATCAGTAGCCTCGTACTTGGCTAGACTGAGACCTCTCTAAATGACATATTCAGTACGAGTCGTACAAGGTTCCAAGATGGCATGTCCTATGTGGACAAGTCTGTTACAACCAAATTATCCCCTCACGTGAGGGAATATTACATCATGATTAGTTACATGTGTGAGGGACATATGTCAACTAGCTATTGGGAGCCCTGCCATTCACAAGTTGATTACATACTTAGGGGTATATTACACCCCCGGGGCACTATAAATACACTTCATCTTCTACATTATAAGGGATTGATAATTAACAACCATAACAAAATACTTAGTGAGAGAGAAAACATTGAGTGTTGAATTTGCATGCCAATAATGCCACTGTTATAGTGAAATCCACCATTCACACTGCACAGTGGGCGTAGGCTTCGGCCGAACCACTTAAATTCAGGTGTTCTTCCTCTTTGCCTCATCCCTCTCTCTCTACTGTTATATTGCTCATTTTTTGCCATTATTGTACTGGTGTGAGCTCATTATCACTTTGATCTGGTGATACCTATTCTGGTATCATCAAAACTGGTAGGTGGATTTTTCCTACCTTTTCAATAGTAAACTATGCGTATTTTTCATACGACTATTGATATCACTATGTGATAGCTCCTATTTACTCTCAGTGTGTGCATGTTATTATATTGCCATACTACGTATTTTGTTACATATCATCGATATTTGAATTTATCACCAGTGTTTGAATTTAACTATGGATCAACTTTAACTCTTCTCACCAAATAACTGGTATCATATTCCTTATTAATTCAGTTACCCATGCACTTTTTTCCATTATATTATAATCATCAGTATTAACTAGGAAGTAAACTGACATGTTATCCCACGAAATTTTCTACTTGGCCTACTGGTCTCAGATGATTGAGAGCCTTGATTATTACTACATGCGTATGAGTTCCACTTTAATTGTGTGCTAAGCCAATTACTTTTCCCTAAAAGTTTTGGGTTGATTTTTGATTATTATCATTATTATGGTTTTATTAATGGCTTAATTACTTCTATGCCCCTTAGTGAACTGATAAGTATGGGATTATTAGTTCAATAAACCTTGACTTTCTTTACATGATCCTTAATAAACTAGTAATGAATTTCATTTTCTAAAACGAACTGGTAAGTATGGGATTATTAGTTCTAGAACTTTAATGTACTTTATAAACTTATAAGTATGAGATTATCAACTTATTTTTTTATTATTAGTAAAACACTGATTCTATAAAAACTCTAACTCTCACCTATCCATATATATTTGTTATAGAACTAGTAGAGCATGCTTAGCATAGTTGTGCTAATTCATTTTTTCTCCAGATGAACCCGAAGAAAGAGGATGATACCTCTTTTATATTAGAGACTGATACCGATCACTTGTTGGCGTATGTGGCTGTGTGGATATAGAATAAGCCAGATAGGAGCAAGGAGTGGCGCTTTTCAATTCTCTACATTATAGTTCGTACTAAAAAATGTAACTCAACCCTGAGGTGGTACAACCCTATGTAAACCTACTTAATAATGAGTAAATTTATGTTATTATGACTTAGCTTTAATTCATTGCTTTGTGTGTACTTCTTATTCATACTAAAAAGCAAGGTGTGACAAATTTGTTTTGGAAATCCATCTATCTTTTTGGATCAAAACATCCAACTTATGAAAAGTGGTCCCTAAAATGGGAAGGACCATTCAAAATTTACGGGATATCAAAGATGCATCATACCATTTAAGAGACATAAATAGTTACATTCACATGAGAAAAATAAAATCCTGATTTCTAAAGCAATATTACCCAACCATTTGGGAAGCAAGGCACCAAGAGTAAGATGCATAATTCCATTAAACATTAACCATTACATGCTGATAAAAATGCCAGAATACAAAAGACCTCAAGTTTGTCCAAAAGTTTTCATATGGAAGTCTCTTGGTTCGAAATTGAACCCATATCTCATAAAACTAAGATACATCATTGGTTGAGACCTGCATTGAAAAATAAAAATTAATGCCGTGTGTGATACCGATTTAAATTAATTCGTAAGTTTACAAGTAAACCTTATTTAATTGGAGTCTATTTCTAAACCAAATAAATTCAGCCCCTAAACATGCATCTAAATGTGTTCGTGTGTCAAACCATAAATAAGTAAAGCACGTGACACAAAATTAAGGAAAAATCCTTGGAGGGCAAACCCTTTTATTTCTAGAACTTTGAAGAATTCACAAGACCATTGACGTACATACAACCTGATAATCGTCCACAAGTGTAATGCACGGTGTCTTCGTCAAACCTTCAAAGCAATGACTAGAAATATTATCGGCTGGAATCTCTCGCAAGAACTCCAGATGGTCAACAATGAAGAAAAGAAATAGCTTCTCCACAAGTGTGAACTTTATAAGGACTCCCTCCACAATAACACGTAGCTCTCCGGTTGTAGATTTCTCCCCATAAAGAATAAAACATAGCAAAGTGTGTTCTTCAACACCAAAACTATTCACTAAAGCGTATTGGGATTTTTGTGAATTGTAAAAAAAAAGGGATTAAACCCTAAATGGAAGAAGCCAAAAGTATTTTGCTTTAGTAGTTTTTCTGTTTTGTAAAACGCTGGGACTTCTTAATGAAAATGAAAACATTTAATGCGTATTTATACAAAATCGCGTCGCCTCGAAAAATGTGCTCGTTCGAACGAGATAGCAGTCTCAGATGAATGACTTACAAATGTCGTTCAAACAACATCTTGTGACATCCAATATCGCTCGAATGAGATGGCTATCTCGCTTGAACGACCTGGGCGTCAAAATCTAGGTACGCTACAACACTTAGAAAAAATTACTCATTCTTAAATTTGACGAAAATGTCCGCTCCAACACTTAGAAAATATTTTGTAAAAATATCCCAAAATCTCTACGTGGAAAGTTATGGTATTTAAAACAAAACATTATCAAAGTAAACTTCGTGGAGTCTTGAATGATGAAGAACTTTATTAATTCGGATCCGTCTTTGATGTAGATTGCTCTTGAATGTTCTTCGACAGTGTAGCAGTATACGACATAATTAATTATTAACGGACGTATACAAATATGTCCTTACAAATCTCCCTCTATGTCTATGCCGATATATACATAAAAATATCCGAATTATCAAAAACCAAAATGCCTATAAAAATCTTCCCTCCCATTGAATAAATTTGCAAGATCTCAAATTGTTCTTCAAACATCTTCGTCAATTCTCAAAGCTTTTCTCATCAGGGTGTGCAATATAATGATGTTCAATCTTTGTACCTACACACATGAGATAAAGCAAAATACCTTCGTGATGAATCAAGTTTGAAATGATATAAGAATAAAGCATTAATAAATCAAATCTCCCCCATAATGCAAAGACTCCCCCATAACATGATAATTCTTTCTCCCCCTTTTTATGATGTCCCAAATAGACAGAAAAGAAGAAGCAATCAAAACATCGACTGTCACGATAAAAAGCATAGCAAACATGGATCAAACTACGCGCATGCAAAGGTATGTCTAAAAAATATTCACAAACTATTTTTGATTTTTCTAAATTTTCATACGAAAATAAGATACTAAAAATCACACCATGGATTTAAACTCAAACAACCAAGTTATGGAAATGGAATGTATGGGTGTGAACACATTCGATAGGTAAATAAACACAATCAATCATATGTGCACGATGCATATGTGTACTCCTAACGAATGAACATCAAAAGTATCCTTAGGTGTAAAAGTTGTTGAATTTAGATGACATCGTCTTATACAAATAAAAAAATCAAAATCAAAGTGATTTCCATACCAATAATGTCCAAAACTACGTAGCATTTTTCAAGACTTTCAATGATGTGCAAACCCGTTTTAATTCTCCATCCAAACTACATCATATATATTTTCTTTTAGAGGTGAATAAACTAAATCCTCAAACTTTGGAGAATTGGTGCAAAAACCTAAATGGCCCATAATTGGCATGAATTTCTTTTTATTGCCTTTAAATTTTTTCGGTCTCTTTTAAACCTCTTTGGACGCTGAATAGTAAAATTCCTCAATGTTTTAGGTCCAATTTAAATGGTGGCCTAATTGCAAAGGATAAATGGAAATTTTTCGTTGCCCTTCACCGTTTTCAAACAAAGTACATAACCTCACAAATGGCTCTTACATGCACAACTTTCTTAACAAGTTTTATCGCGCTTGGTCCGTTTTAAGGACAGTATTGAAGTGAAAATACCCAACCAACGTGTGATAAGACAAGAACAATAATCAAACAAATTCGTGCATGTGTGGAATAAAAGAAATCATGAGTTAAACATGTAGGAAGTAACACATAATTACATCTCAATGACTCCAAACACTATAAAACACATGAATGAATTGACCTATTGTCTCAAAACACTATCAAATAGTCACATGAAAAATGGAATGATATTGTGACTCGGTCATCCTAAGTGTCCATCCATATATGGTGCAAACAAAATACAAAAATCTTTTTGTATTTTTAAAAGAAATTATCAAAAAAAATCTTTTTGTATTTTTCATTTTTTTTAAAAGGAAAAGCATACAAAAATGATACATATTAGCAATAGGCAAATAATGTCATCATGAAAAACATCCTATGCTAGTAAACAAGTCAAACCTCAATCGTTAGGTGCGGAGGGGTTTTCCAAAGGTGGTGCCAACTTATGAAAAACCTCCATCAAATCTTATGAAGTTTTGACTAAAAACTTAACTTTCTCACCTAAATGTGAAAACTCTCTCATGTAGTCTCCAGGACCATGTAAAGTATCATGTGCGGGTGCATGTGTGGCAGAAACACGTGTAGTAGAAAAATGTGACACATAACCCAACTTAAAGCAAAATTCCTTAAGGTGTCCTCTCCTTTTGCAATGGGAACAAACATATATAGTCCTAGGAGCACCTTTCTCAAAAACTATTGGACGTGCTCTCCTAATACAAATGGGAAGCCTAGGTGGGTTAGGGTGAGACTCACGTAAATCTAACACTAAAGTGGGAATTGGCTCGGGTGCTAATTGGGAAGTAAAAACACCGTCATGACTTATTCCTAACTTCTCACCTTTACCCTTAAGAACCACCTTTTCAACCTTCTTAGGTGCATTCTCAATATTGACTTTTCCCTCCCCGACACGTTTGATATCACTCTCGAGTTGGGATACACGTTTCTTCAGACTAGACAACGTGTCGGTCAAATCAAAATTTTCTTTTCTTAAAACCTCCTTCTCTCTCTCAAAATTTAACACTCGACGACCTAAATCCCTATTATACTTCTTTGTTTTTAAGGTCTCGGTGTACAAATCTCTAAAGGCTTTTTGGAGCTCACTTTCATCTCCACTCTCAAACTCGCTCTCATCTCCACTAGAAACACTCGAGTCATCACTGGTGCTCTCATGACCACTATCAACGTGAGACAAAGTGGGTGTGCTCACACGACTCGAAAAAGCTAAAAAATTCTCACCACTAGTCTCATCACCCTCACCCTCACCCTCACTACTATCACTAAGTGTGGCGGGAATGGCTACTTTCTTTCCTTTCTTTCTAAGCCACGTAGGACACTCAAACGACTTATGCCCCTTACCCTCACATTAAAAAAAAAGTCACGTTCTCAAACTCCTCCTCACACTCCTCATCCGAGTCATTCTTTTTTTCCCTCTCACCGCTTTCTTTGGCCTTTCCTTTGTTTTTATATTTCTAAAAAAATCTCTTATTGGAAGAATTATTTTTGTTCATGTGGAGAAATTTTTTAAAAATTTTTCGCAAACGAGGCCATATCTTTAAACTAAAAATCTTCCTCAGAATCGGACTCACAAACTTTTTCTTTATTTTTCTTAAAATGAGTCTTTAAAGTAACGCCATTATCCTTAACCTTAATGGTTTGGGGAAACATGTCAATCTCATAGGATTGAAGATCTCCTACAAGTTCTTCTAACTTAAGTGATTTCAAATTTCTCAAAGAGTTCAAAATAGTGACTTTAGGAATAAAACGTTTTGGTAGAGATCTCAAAATATTTTTAACGACACACATGTGATCAATCACCTCACCCAAATTAAAACATGTGCTAACAATGTGCGACAAACGTGCATAAAAATCATCAAAGCATTCAGACTCAGACATGGTGATAGTCTTAAATTGGGTGGTCAAATTTTGTAATTTTGATTCTCTAACCGCGTTCGTACCCTCATGTGTCAATTTCAAAACATCCCATGCCTCTTTAGACATGGTGCACATCATAATTCGACGAAACTCATCAGGAGTGACATCTCCAGAAATAGCACTCAGGCCACGAGAATTAAAATTAGACAATTTATAATCATCTTCAATCCAGGCCGACACGGATTTTAAAGAGGTGATATTATCAACGGTGACCGTGGGAGGAGTCCACCCATTTTCACAAAGCAACCAAACACGCTCGTTAATGGATTTTAAACAAGATTTCGTACGAGCTTTCCAGTAGGCATAATTAGACCCGTTAAAAATAGGCATCTGATTATATAAGTGCCCCATAGAAAAAATTGCGATTTTTTTTTACAAAACTGTTTTAAAAAAAATTTAATATCACAAAATTTTGCAGAAAATAGGAATACGCGATAAATTAGCGCAACCTGCTTTGATACCAATTTGACGATGTGAGAAGTCAAATTTTATTAAAAAAATCCTTGAAAAATCAGGATCACGCGATAAATTAGCGTAACCCGCTCTGATACCAATTTGAAAAACCGAAATTAATGCGGTGTGTGATACTAATTTAAATTAATTCGTAAGTTTCCAAGTAAACCTTATTTAATTGGAGTCTATTTTTAAACTAAATAAATTTTGCCCCTAAACATGCATCTAAATGTGTTTGTGTGTCAAACCATAAATAAGTAAAGCATGTGACACAAAATTAAGGAAAAATCCCCGGAGGGAAAAACCTTTTATTTCTAGAACTTTGAAGAATTCACAAGACCATTGGCTTACATACAACCTGATAATCGCCCACAAGTGTAATGCACTGTGTCTTCCTCAAACTTTCAAAGAAGCGGCTAGAAATATCATCGGCTGGAATCTTCCGCAAGAACTCCAGATGGTCAGCAATGAAGAAGAGAAACGGCTTCTCCAGAAGTGTGAAGTTTATAAGGACTCCCTCCATAATAGTACGTATCTCTCTGGTTGTAGAGTTCTCCCCACATAGAATAAACCACAACAAAGTGTGTTCTTCAACACCAAAACAATTCACTAAAGCATATTGGAATTTTTGTGAATTGTAAACAAAAAGGGATTAAACCCTAAAAATAAGAAGCCAAAAGTATTCTTCTTTCGCAATTTTTCTATTCAGTAAAATGTGGGACTTCTTAATGAAAACGAAACCTTTTAATGAGTATTTATACAAAATTGCGTCGCCTCAAAAAACATGCTCGTTCGAACGAGATAGCAGTCTCGCGCGAATGACTTACAGATGTCGTTCAAATGACATCTTGCGACATCCAATGTCACTCGAACGAGATGGATATCTCCCTTGAACGACCTGGGCGTCAAAATTGAGGTACGCTCTAACGCTTAGAAAAATTACTCATTCTTAAATTTGACGATAAGGTCTGCTCCAACACTTAGAAAATATTTTGTAAAAACATCCCAAAAGCTCTAAGTGAAAAGTTAAGGTATTTAAAACAAAACCTTACCAACGTAAACTTCGCAGAGTCTTAAATGATGAAGAACTTGATTAATTTGGATCTGTCTTTGATGTAGATTTCTCTTGAATGTTCTTCGACAGTGTAGCGGGATACGACATAATTAATTGTTAACAGACGTATAAAAATATGTCCTTACATGCATTTCACCAACTAATTGGATCAATCTTTATTGACAATCAACCTCCACTATAGTAGAAAACTCCAAATATACATCGACTCTGGCTAAATGTTTCTCCAACTCCTCTTATAAGACAAAAGGGTTGTTTTCTTTCTTTAAAAAGATTATAAGTATTGCAGACCCTTAGATTATAAAGCTCTTTAACTAGAAAAATAGGCATCCCCCTCAACCTCTTTTTAATTGATGGTTGTGATAGGATATGGGAGCGTAAAGACCCCAATATTTAATTCCTTCACGGCTCACTCATCTAAGTGTTTGAGTTTGTAAATGTCAGGGCAGACCGCCCTAAGCCTGGGGGAAAAGGTGAAGTAAATAAAATTCTCAAAGAGAACCCGCACAAAGCTTTGAATTATCTCTAGAGAATGTGGAGCCTCCAATTTCCAAGATGGAGGAGTTGGTTAACCTTGGATGAGATATTATTGTTGTTATTCTACACTGCTAGTAGCAATTTCCAAAGATCGAATTGGTGCCTGGGACATAATCTCTTAAAGTTTTTCATCGAAGGCAATGACCTATGCTAGTGTCATTAAGCAAAAAACATGCTCAGCTAGAGGGTTCAGAAGATGATTCTCTCAATGGTGAAACACTTAATCTGGAACATCTTTAAAAACTCATGGAATGGGGATGACTTTGTAACACTGCTAGCAAGAGTGAATCCTATATGAGCACTTTTTCATCAAAACTTGAGATCCTAATTATCTTGTCTTGGGAGATGGCAATAGGGATGGAAGAATCAATTGTTATTATATTTATTTCTTCTTTATGTATTAGGTTTGAAGTGGGTCAAGAGCATCAATTGGATTACTTATTGGCTCATGTATTGGAGACGTGGCAGGAGGTGTCATAAGAATTCTAATCAACTCAAATCCATCCACAGTGGATGAGATATTAGCTATGCCTATAGTGAGATAAAAGCATTTCGAAATCATATTTATTAGTTTAATAAATACAAAGTATAAAGAATTGCTTCAAAAAGAAAACTCATTGCCATAACTTTCAACTAAACTTTGTTTATAGGTTCTCTTTCTATTTTTTCATGCATTTCCTTTGGGGGAATATTGAACAAATGAGAGATGTATGTTTAGAAAGATCTGTAGTACCTGATAAAGTTCTGGTTGGATTTTCAGAAGAAGACCTTTACCTCATAGGTCAAATAAGAGGAGCTTCTTACTCTTCCTCTCTTTCCTCCCTCAAAGTTTTCTCCTCTAAAGCCTTATTTTTTCCAAAAGTTAATTTCGTGTTGTGAAAATAATCATAACTTTCATGAGGTTGAGATTTTACAAGGGCATGAATTGTCGATCTTAGGCCAATATACATAAAAATAAGATTTCTTGAAGTAATAAAAGACTTACTAGAAGAAGATAATTTTGAAGGTTGTGGGACTGCATATAACGACTTAAAAATGGTGATGTAGATGGATAACCAATCAATAAAAACATTGGTCAGTCCCGCATTAAACTCAATCCCAACTATGATAAAGGTATCTCAAAACTTATGATAGTTATATATAACTTTCAAAATAACTACCTTCAAAATTGGATAATACGTAACAAACACATAAGGATTGACGTGACTTTTCGTTGGGACTGGAATGAACTGGTAGAAGGAAAACTTCCTAGAAAACTATAGAGGCGGTAAAGTTTTCCAAAATAACTAGAATTGAGCTCAAAGGGACGTGATGTTCTACAGTAAAGATCCCTATTAATCAAAAACCTCCCTAGTAGGATTCATTTATTCTAAAAAGGGATAATTCCTAAAAATTTGGATTAACCAAAGTGGTATTGCAGCGGGTGACAACATGGGATGCAAATAGATCCTTCAACTATTAATCGGAAGACTTCTAAAGATATCTATAAGATCTTTGAACCTCTTACTCCCAGGCTTAGAACGATAATAAGTATAGCAATGGCAAAATTCATAATTATATTTTTATATGGCCAATCTCTAAAAAATATGCATGTATTCATATTTGAAATACCCACAGTGTCCCACCATATTTGGCATTAAAAGGGGCCCCGAGAAGATCATAGAAACTCTTGTAAAAAGAGAACAAAAGATAGGGAGCACGGGTAACTTCCTCACCCTTCATAAGATTGACATCTAGGAAGGAGTATTATAACATTACCCTTTGAGATAAAGCACAAAGGACATTTATTGATAGCCATAGTAGAAAAAACAAAAGTACTCCTTATTGTCCATACTTTGAGTGATTTTCGTATGTGTATGCACAAATATGTAGTATGCTAGGTGGATGTTTCCACATTTTAATGTCCATGCATTGTCAACTTATGACATATATGAGTGAACTTTCTCTCATAAATATTTGAGTTGAGTCAGTTGACACATAACGAGTATAGTGGTACTTGCCATCCCAAAATTTAATTTGAAGTAATTGAATCTGAATTCCAAAATCAAATGGAACCATAAATAATGAATGATTCAAGTCCAATATCCCTTAAACTAAGTTTAATGGTATCGACATTGTCGGATTTCTCCACTCTACTACTTCATTTGCTAGTATCTAATGCCCCTTTTTGGACCATTTATCATTGTCCAAATTTTTGTGCCAAATATTAAACATGAATTAGGGTGGTGTTTGGAGGGCAGAAAGTTTTGTATTAGAAGATTGTGGTCACCAAACTTAGGATAGAAAAAAAACGGAACACTGGGAGTTCTTTCTTAAAATAAAGGCCGCCAATCGAGAGGGATTCCCCACACAAAGATTTAACGAGACAAACAATGCTCAAAATAACAATGGAAGTGTTGTTTGAGAGCCTATTGACAATATTAACAAATAAAATATAATCATCGATGTCTGAAGAACTGGACGCCATTAATGGTGAAGAGTTGGAGAGAGAAAATAGTTGCGAGAGTTAAAGGTTTGCTTAAAAAGGATAAAAATAATATAAGTGAGCTTAAATATCTTAGTGGGGCCATTTGAAATGAAAAAAAAGAAGATATTAACACATTTCTTTGAGTATATCTATTCTAAAAAGTGGAATAATGGGGTAGTGGAGAAACCAAAAGGCGCCTTTAATGGCCCTGTCAAGATAAAAAAAACTTTCATGATTATAGTTCTGGCTCGTTAATATCCCAAGAAACCAAAATTTAATATTGGGAGTCCTCAAAGAGAAACATTTTGGTTTACAAAAATTACAAAAATTGCCTATTTTCCAAGAATTAATTATTCCAATTGGCACCAAAAGTTATCATTTGGACACTTCCATACATGCCATGAGATTTGGTAAGACCAATACCAATAACTCAATATACATGAAGAATAGGCCTTAATTAAAACTTCACCTGGTTTAAAAGTACAAAAAATGTTGCAATTACATGCAACATAGCAAATTTGGTTAAGCCATAGGATATTCATAAAGTGGTTAAATATATACAATGGTAACGAAAATGGTTTAATTCTTGATTTGATTACCAAATAATATATTCCATCAAGATATTAGTTCCATTACAAACCATTAATAAATATTCAAAATAAGATAATATCCTTTCATTAATACTTCGAAGTTTGGAGATTATAAAGGCATGTAAAGAAATGAAAATCACCCTCTTTAGATCAAACAATAATGAGAAAATGCACATGTAATTTATGAAATGTATTCCATAATGAGACAATCTATTTTTTTTTATTCCAAATAGGTAAGGTCTTGAGCCATCTTCAACAAAAAGGTTTATAGCATTGGAGATTTTAAAGCATCTAATTGACCTGCTTATGTAGATGCCTTGATCTGAGGGAGATTTCTTCAGGGGAGAGATCATCACATACATAGTCATTATGGTCAACTATCTCTTGAATCTGAACTACAGAAAAATCCTCCGCAATGCAACTGGGCTTGGTAAAAATATCACCATGAAAAGACATGCGTTTTCATAAGCTTAGAAATCAGTATCGTGATGAATCAATCTTTAATTAAAGGAAATGTAAGAGTGGAGGAACAAGGAAACTTGAGCTTTAGGGATTGGAAGAGTGTCCTCGAAGTTATGAAGAATCAATATGGCCCAGAGCATGTTATCTAGAGCATGATCTTTCACGATTATCCATGGGGAGAGATGGGAAAAAGTATGGACAAATTCTAGATCTTTTCCAATGTTATTGGCAGTGTAATTTTGAGTAATGGTATTGTAAACAATGTTTGGACCATCTTGAATAAGTTTCTCCAAATCCTTAATTGGGTCTCCAAAATATGGGTGAGGGAAGAAAATTGTTGTATATAAAAAGTATACTCTCATGTGGACCAATGATGAATGCACACATATCATCAAACGTGGCCTACCAGCCTACTTGATCGGCTTTAGAGGCACTTAGTCGGATAAAAAGACGACCAACACTAGAAGGCCAACTAACTAGCTCTGAATACCAAGAGTTTCACTTATTGTAAACATATGTAAATGCATGGAAATATAAAGGTGTTCCATCTTTAGGGTTTTGCACCCCTATACATACATACTAATCCCTTACCTCAAGGGACAACTCGAATCTCTCTTATGCACAACATATTATAAACACTACTGAATAACAACAGTGGATGTAGGCTATTTTATAACTGAACCACTCTAAAATTATTGTCTCTTGTGTGTGTGGTTTAAGTTATTCTATTATTTTTATCTGTGATAATAAAATTAGAGTTAGTCCATTTTTAGACATCGACTGATTGGCGTCGTCTGTGGGAAAGTTTGTTTGTCATCGTTATCTACCATTTTCTTTATTTCTTTATCTTTAAAGAAATGACTGATCCTCAAAATAGCGCTTGAAATGAAGGACACACCGTCATTCCATATGTTCCTTCCAGTCCGATAGATTTACAAAGCATTCTTCTCAACCTTTCTAAAGGATAAGAATCCATGCAGGATACTATCAAGCAATTGGCTTGCACTATGCAGTCTAAGTCCTTAAATTCCAGAAGGGACATGCCACCACCAACACCAGTTAGGAATAAAAGACGTTATCATTATCATTCTTCTCACGAGAGGTCATATCGTTCTAGGCAACTTCTTCATTCCAATCAACTGATTATTATGATGGTGGATCTTTTTCCAAAGAAATACCAAGTGTCTTAAAAAGTCTTAGCGGGGAGTCTGACTTTGATCGGCTAGGCCCCCGAGTAACTAGAGGGCATCATAGGGAGCATGATTGTCATTATGAATATAGACAAGGTTCCATAAGATAAAGGGAAAGTATATGGGGTTCTGTGCATGCCGAGAAGACCTCTCAGGAGGAGAGTTCAGCACATAAGCAAAGCAAAGTTGCTAAATCTACCTTGACTAAGTCTAAACCAAAAGAGCATTCATGGAAAGGATCCATGAAACGGTTGGAAGATAGGCTAGGAGAAATGGCCAAGATAGAGAATCAATTGCGAAGGAGTTCCATCAAATGATCACCTTTCATTCGAAAAATTATGGAATATCCAACACCTTCCAAGTTTAAACCGCCAGTGGTTACTCCCAAGTATAATGGGAAAACTTATCCAGTCTTTCATGTAGAGCAATATCAAGCTATTGGCGACATCTACTCAGTGCCTAATGAGATGAGATGTAGAGCTTTATCTAGTTCTATCACTAGACCAGCTCAGGTTTGGTATAATAATCTCCTCAAAGGTAAGATCTTTAGTTTTCACCAGTAGCTGAACTGTTCAGTGATAACTTTTTTTTAGGGCTAAGTCGATCAAGACTGTCGCACATTTATTGACTATGCGATAAAATCCTAGAAAAATCACTAAAGAATATATTACTTGTTTTAATAATGAAAAGCTACTGGTGGTAGATTATGAGGAGAAAATATCCATAGCATCACTTATGAGTGGGTTACTTGCCAAAGATCTTTACTATGCCATGGCAAAAAATCCACCCAAAACCATGATAGAACTAATGGCTAAAGATGGGAAAATAATGAATGCCGAGGAAGTCAGGACAGCTAAGAAAGCTCCTAAGACCAAAGATGAAGGTCAGAAAAATGACTCCAACTCCTACAAAAAGGATCAAAATGATAAAAAGTTGGATCGAATCAGGAAGTATGATGAATATACCCGCGCAACAAAGGTGTTCACCATATCTTAGAGGAAATCAAGGGAAATAGAGACTTAAATTGGACTGAAAAGGTAAAAACTCCCCCTAACAAGAGGGATTAGTCCAAGTACTATGACTTCCACAGGGATCATGGTCATAACACCAACAGTTGCATTATCCTAAAGAATGAGATTAAAAATATTATTCGACGGGGAAAGTTGAGCAAGTTTGTCAATCGCAATAGTAATAAAAATGATCGAAAGAGGTCAGAATCTCCAGCCCAAGCAAGGGATGATAATAAGAGAGCAGGGAATGATTATTTTGAAGAAGATACATATTTTTCAAAAAAGCCTGATGAACCAGAATTTGAGGTAGGCATAATATCCTTTTATATGCCATTTTATTATAGGTGGTGAAGTTGGACGATGATTGTCATAGAAAAAAGGAAAGCTTATTTGAATAAAGTCAAAGCCTGCCCAACTGTCAGAAAAATTAATATGTCTAAATCTAGAGATAGTCGGCCGAGGAAAGTTAACAGATACAGGCTAGTCATTGGGTTCTGTAAAATTGGTCTGAGTGGGGTTCTTTATCCCTATGATGATATATTGGTTATCACATGCATAGTTTATTATGGCAGAGTTGCAACAATCTTGTTTGACAATGGAAGTTCTGTTGATGTAATGTTCTACAACTGCTTTAATAGTCTACGGCTAAAGATCGACAAGCTAGAACCATATGATGACCTCTCATCGAATTTATAGGAGAAAAGGTATACCCATTAGGAATCAAGTTGGAAGTATTGGTCAACACCTGGCCAGCAAGAAGGAGAGAAAAAATTCACTTCTTTGTGTTAGATAAAAATATCCCATCAGCTTATAACATCATCCTAGGAAGAGTGGGAATTAAGCACTTAGAGGTCGTGCCATCTACAGTGCACCAGTGCATGAAGTTCCCAACAAACTATGGAGTCATCATAGTAGTTGGTAGTCAGAAAGTTACCAGAGAGTGTTATTATACATTTGCCGACCAACAGGAGATGCAAATAAAGAGCACAATCACTTTACACATCGACACTCTAGATACTCGGGGATAAGAGCAATCGGTAAAAGGACAAGTTATAGAAGAAACATACTTTGTGGTGCTGGATGCCGAGAATCTAAAAAGAACCACTCGAATCGATTCTAAATTATCTCCTTCTCTGAAATAGGAATTAATCACTTTCCTTAGGGAAAGGAAAAATGTTTTCTCTTGGAGCCATGAAGATATGGTGGGAATTAATCCAAATTTCATGTTCCATAAACTAAATATCTATCCAGGTTCCATGTCAATTAAGAAGAGAAGGGTATTTAGCCTCGAGAATAATGTAGCAATCCAGGAGGAAAAAGGTAAGTTGCAGCGAGCACAGTTCATTGAGGATTTCATATATCCCACTTAGCTAGCTAATATAGTAATGGTTAAGAAGAAAAATGATAAATGGGGCATGTATGTGAATTTTATAGATTTCAATAGGGCATGTCCAAAATATCATTTTCCTTTGCCAAGGATTGATTAATTCTTTAATGGTACAGAGGGTCATGGGCTACTCATCTTTATGGATGCCTACCTAGGTTATAACCAGATTAGGATGAACCCTGAAGGCAAGGAAATTATTTCCTTCATTACCATATGAGGAACGTATTGCTATAATATCATGCCTTTGGGGTTGAAAAACTCTAGAGCTACCTATTAGAGACTAGTAAATAAGGTATTTGAATATCAGATCGGAAAAAATATGGAGGTCTATGTAGATGATATGCTCACTAAGATTAAATATGCTCTCGACCACATAGAAGACTTATGTCAAACCTTTGATCAATTGGAGAAGCACCAGATGAATCTCAATCCAACCAAATGCATTTTTAGAGTACAAGAAAGGATGTTCCTAGGGTGCTGTGACACCCTGCTTAAAATAATAACGGGTGGTCGGCCCAATACTATAATTTATCAGGAATCTCAAGTGGATTATTCTCACCATTTACTCACGATACCAAGATAAACATAACTAACTACCCAATACTATAAAAAGCGGGTGCCAAAATTTTTAAAACATATAATGCATTTACCTACCAACAACATAATAACTAATAAACATGATAATGTACACACACATCCTAAGATAAAAGAAAACAGTTCTATAGTATACAAGAAATACACAAAAGGAAATACCCGAATATGCTGTCGGGTCACAGACAATACAACAATCTCAGAAAAGAAATATAAAAGTGCTACCGACACCACCCTTGGGTGTAAACCTGATATACAAACTGAATCCTAAACTAGATTTAAAAAAGATAGGAAATGTCTATAACAAAATCCCACAACAGTCCACATCTCCTATGGCTCCACGAATACCTTGGATAGAAAACATCATTAGCGCCCTGGCGGAGGAACACCTAAAATAATACAATATATATAACCAGAGAAAAATATAAACGGGTCAGATCCTGAGGTGTTAAAATATTTTAGCAAGTGCATTAAAATGCATACTAATTATAAATGCACTATAACATGAATAAAGTGGAGTCGCACTCTCCTGGAAATCCAACTCACCCCACAACTAGAGCGCGCACATAAACCTATGCACAGGGACCTCAATTGACTACCCAACATGTTCTAGGTACAATTCAATCTAACCTACGCCTAGTCCACTCTCTCTTAACCCATCGACTAACACATAACCATAACCTTCTGATTCTACCATAACCCAAATGTGCATCTAAACTTATTTAACATATAAATATATATATACATAACTCTTACTAGAATTTAGCGGATTCTAGTTATTAACTTACACGAGTTATTAGCATCTAAATGCTAAGGACTAAACTTCTCCAAACTCTCAACATTGCATTGCATTTCCTGCATGGGACGTCTCGCAAAGCGAATTCCAAATAAAGAACCCCCCTGAAACACTACCCTTTGGCATTGTTGATTGTCGAGATTCATTATGCCCTCAATGCACGACGCATATAACATCAACTACTCATTTAAAATATTTCTTCAGTTTATTCTCATAAAGTATTGTTTCACTATAACATATAAATCTGAGTATTAAGAACTAAACTTCTTCCTAATCCCAACATTGCACTGCGCTTCATGCGTGGGATGTTTCGCATAGCGAAATCCAAACAAGGAACCCCCCGATACACTACGCCTTGACAATGTTGGTCGTTGAGGTCCGTTATGCCCTTGGTACCCCACACATAACTACGAATACTTATGAGGAGCAATAATCTCTAATCACATAAATAAGATAATGCCTCGAGCAATTAACAGTGCCTAACAATCCAGTGCATAAATCTTTGTTCCAATTACTTGAGGTCAGTGATATGTATTATGCTTTGTCATTCAGTTATACTTGGGATTCATACATCACAAACTAGTATGTCTTTCTCTAAGGTATACATCCAAGTAAAATTTGAGACCTCCAAGCATTATTGTCTATGTTAATTGTAACATTCTTCCTTACTAGTGCACTTACCGGTTTAGTTATGTCCAAACAATCTAAAGTGTTTATATAGAAGAGGCTTAAGTCCACTCGCTATCCTCTGCGTAAACAAAGTACCACTTGCTCAACATTTACAAGCAAGTCACATGCGCTACATTCCACCTAGCTCAGGCGGAGGCAGTGCTTGATGAATCAAGCGTTTCGCGAGTGCTCCATGGGACACTTGAGGGTATTGGATTGGAGCCTGGAAATGAAACCAATCTATTGGAACCCCCTATTTGAATACACCCTATAGATTATGACTAAACGAAGACAAATGAATAAGTGACTTCCAAGAACCATACATGCCTTTAGTAACAATTAATAATATTTCCCCAAATGGCACAATAAGTCTCATGAATTGTATAAAAGTAGTGGTCAGTTACTGAAGATGGGAAATTGAATTTGAAATAAGAATTTTATTATGTTAGAAGTACCAGGCCTTACTCAGTTTGTAAGTGTGAAGACAAAATGCGAAAAGTAAAAAAAAATGCTAATAAAAGATCTTTGAAGATTAAAGCAAACCTCAAATCAGCCTTAGCAAATATAGGATCTTTGAAATAATCTCGTGTAATATTTCGTATCCATGTCATATATCTCGAATCTTCGACCCCTGTTAGGATCAACATAACCACCTCCATAGATTCGCCTATTCCTGCAGATCCTTCAACAACTGGTGTTTTGCCATATTCATCTGAAATTCATGAAAACAACCAATATTGTTGCCAAGAACAATAGGATTACTACACAATCTAATCCCATTTCATTCAACATTATACCATTCATGTTGGCCACTAACATCTCATTTTCAAGAGAAGACGCCATTGGTATAATTACACTAACAAATAAATTGGTATTAATCCTCTAATTTTACGAGAATATAGAGAGAGGCAAAATGGTTTACAATAATCTTCAAACTGAGAAGAGTCATTTAATTAAAACTCCAACATATTTCAGAGAGTAAATGTGATTCATAGACCATAAAGCTTTAGCTAATTTAAGAAACCAAGTATATGGTGTATCAATAAAGGCAGTGTTCATTGGCCTGCTTTGGGAATAAAACAAAATAATACACATTATTTAAAAAGTGGTACACATATGCATATATGTTTAGGCACATATTCTTCACATTTATCCCCTTAATTTCAGTATTTTTATGATCCCGTGCAGTGTAAGTAGCTTGGATTTGTCTCAAATGTATTCTACTAACCTTTTTTGGCAAGTATTTCTTGTTTTGTGTATTTCTCATGTGTTTTACAGGTATTTCACGCAAGTTAGTGCGAAGGAGAACGCAAAACAGTGAAAGAAACCTAGAAATGGAGAGTTGAAGGGCATTTTCGTAATTTTGCAGCCTTAGTCCGGAGGTGGGGCCAACTAGAAAGTTGAATAGCTCTAAATTACAAGAATACTGGAAAAAACAGCACCTCAATCCGAGCTACGATGAAGAAGTTACGATGTTTTGAACTTGCGGGATAATGAAGAGTCTAGATGTGCGGATTTCTGACATTAATTATGCATTTAATGCAGTGCAACTCTTGGAAAACTTGTTCCACAAGCACTATTGGTTGTCAATTTCGAGATTTTGTGCTATAAAAGCCCATGACCTACATCATTTGAGAGGAGGCTGGAGAAAGGCTAGAGAGAGGCTAGGGTTAGAAATTTTAGAGAGAGTTTTTAGATCAAATTTCCATTTCCTTCAAGATTTGCATGAACCCTAGTTGTATTCTGAATCTCAATTCCGTTTTTGTGCTGAATTCAAGTAATATCATTCTATTCTCTTTTGTTTAATTTCTGCAAATTTCTTACAATGTTCTGCAATTTCATAGTTTCATATGTGAATTTATTTTTCAACCAAATCATGAGTAGCTAATTTCTCAAGGGTTGGGGTACATGAACTCAATCCTAATACAAATTATTCGTATGGAAAATTAGAAAATAAATGAAAATATTGGTTGAATCGTGAATGAAAATCATATATGCATTGTCATATCTTTTAATCTCTCTTGCCCTAGGTACTTGGGATGTTTAAGAATGCTTTGTATGTATAATTCGTCATTCACCGCCTTATATTGATCTTTGATTTCATATGATGCGGTCTTGAACCTCATATATGTAATGCTTAGTGATGATAAGGACTGGATTTAATCAAGAATTTTGATTTATAATTTTAATATTCTAAAGAATAATTTGTTAAGGATTGAGGGATTGTACCCTACCCTAATTTTCTCTAAATTGTTAAACCCAAATTTTGCTGTTAATTTCCAATTGTTTTTCATAAGTAAATTTTTAGAAATTTTCCCAAAAAAATCAATCATCTTTTTATTTCTTTCAAGAAATCATTTCAAGGTTTGGTAATTTTTCTTGTTATTGTTTGGCAATTTTGATCCCTGTGGAGACGATCCCTACTTACCGGGTTATTACTTGAGCGACAAGGCTTGCACTTGAGCCTAGATAAATACGCACTTTTGAGACAAATATTAAGTCGCGTCAAGTTTTTGGCGCCGTTGCCGGGGATCGAACCCGGGTCACCCGCGTGACAGGCGGGAATACAAAGTGGTACACATTAACAAAATAATACACATTATTTAAAAAGTGGTACACATATGCATATACACATTATTTAACATCAATCACATGCATTATAAAAATAATGACACAAATAAAACTAAACTCATATACCTCTGTGGGAAATAATGACTTAAATTAGGTCACCTACAAAGAAAAAATAAATAAGAAACCCCAAAAATTAAAATTAGAATCATACATGTAAACAAATCTAAAATTTGAAATAGATCTTAACCGAAATCAAAATGATGCCCTAAATCATCCCATATTTTCAGATCAAGAGGAAGATTGGGCAAAAAAAATGAAGCCCTAATTTTCTGATCAACAAAGGAAAAAGAGGAGTAATCAGTGATGAAGTATGGAAATTGAACTATGTAGACATAAGAATCTGACAATTTCTTACCTGATGTTAATACAAACAGTTAACATCTCAAACATCAGCTGTGTGGAATTTTTGAGCGTGGGATTTCATACCTGGTGGTGACCGGTGCAGATACGGTGGAGGAAGCCTTGGATTTCGTAGATTGGAAGGAATTGGTAGCAACCGGAGATGGAGGTAGCGTGGGAGGGGTAGAGAAATGAGAGGAGATGAGTTAGATTGAGACGGGCCATGATAGGGTTTGTTTTTTAGATCACAAGTAGTGGGGGAGGAGGGGGAGGGGTGAGGGAGATTACCAGTAGGCGGCGGCGGCGGCTGGAGGTACAAACCGGCTGGACATGGTAAGCGGGTGAGAGGAGGGAGAGAGTCGGGGAGCGGGAGATTAAAAGATGAGAGAGGAAAGAGAAGAGGGAAACTAAACATAATAATTTTTTTGGGTCTTTTATATTTTAATCAAGTGTACTCAATTTTGGCACACTTTAAAACAGTGCCAAATTTTGGCAGTGTTTTAAAGTGTGCCAGATTTTCCTTAAACCGTGCCAGAATCTGGCACTGTTTAAAACTGTGTCAGATTTTTAACATCAGGGTGTGCCAAATTACTGTTTTTGATGTAGTGCTAGTTACAAAGCACAATCATTCAACCCCAACAAGTAAGTACACATAACACACTTAGCATACATATAAATATCCAAAACCCAATCACATATGGATATAAAAATACTTCACAATGTTATCATCTTCCAGGAATTACTCACTTTATCCCAGGTTACCATATATCATATTATTATTACATCACCATGGTAATGAAAACAAATCACAACGTATAGGCAGTGGTCATAGTTCCGAACCTGAAAGTGAGAATGAATCATACCCAAGACTTCTGACCCAGAATAAAATTACACAATAAATAAAGGATGACTATGACCTAGGGACTATACGCACCATTCTCCTAAAGCCAAGGGCCTCACCCACATCGTGCAACTTCGCATGATAGCACTGGAGAGTATGCTCACACAATGAGTACATATATATCATTCACACTAGATATATATACAATCGCATCATATATGTGCAAACCATCACAAAAGGTATTACATCAGGACATATAGGTATACATACTCTTTTACGCCCATATGTATGAAAGAAGTGAATTCATTTATAAGTATAACCCTCATTATACTCACCGTGGATAACTCACAAACTTCCCCAATTCATCTTATAATACGATCTCTCACTTGAAGTTTACTCACCCATCACACTTATTAAATATGAATAATCTCTCAATTCAATCAACAATAAGGATACCATCTATATCTGAATGTACACCGATGAAAAATACTTATCCCCAAATAGAAATCTCGATGCTAAGAGGATTCCCCACTAAATTGATACGATAACTTAAATTCATACTCTCTCGAAATAACTCGATACGACCCCAACATTTCATCTTAGGTGAAACTCCCTAAGAGTCTCCAAAACATTCTTCTCATAACATGTATTAAGGTTCCTAAGTTCCAAACCCAAAAGACAAAGGGTGGGAATAAAATCCCAATATTGGACCAAAAACAGAGGACCAGTCGATCAGCCCCTGACCCACAGTCGACCGCGGTTTTAAATTTTGCCTTTGGAAGACGGCAGTAGGCTTTTTCCCTTGAGGCGCGGTGTCGATCGGCCATAGCAGATACCTAGGCCAACCTTCATTTTGAATGAACTCCAACCTTCCAAAAACCCCAAAGTACAAATTCTAACCACCAATCTTCAACCCAATCATATTTCTAACATTAAAACTCATCAAATAGATTAACTCAACTAATTTGCAACTTCAAATCCATATATAAACATCAAATATAAGATTTAACCCAAAAATCTAGGTTTTAACATATTTAACCCAAAATCCATATTTTACCACAAATCATGAAATAAATGACACACATAGATCACTTAGAAAGTTTAATCACTTGTCTCAAAGTTGTAGAGGTTGAATCTTCCTCGAAAGCGCGTATTAGCCGAAATCCCCAAGCTTTTCTTCTTTTTCTCTTCTTCCTTTCCTCTTATCTCTCAATCTATCTAGGGATTTCTCAATCTCAAGAATGAGATTGTTATCTCACGGAGGCTTTTTAAGCCTTATTTCCAAAATACCCAACTTTAAATGATAATACACACTTTAAATGACTCGGTTACTCCAATTCGAGTTGAACGACCTTAAAATATTTTGGAACCCAAATAAGATTCAAGTACAGTCATTTCGACTATCTCGACCCATCTGGGATCAACCGCACAGTCAGAATCGTCATTCGAAATACTTTCTAACATCCTCAAATTTTGACCTCAATTGCCAAATATAAAAATCTTCAATTTAAATAAATATTTATTCTCCCAAATTAATTAAATTTCCAGTTCTAAAACCACGGGGTATTACAGACTTCCCCCTTTCAAGAATTTCGTCCTAGAAATTAAGTTAAGCCTAGTACTTCAAACCTCTACCAGTTCCTAAGACACCAACTCTCAAGATCACTATATCTATTTCCCCCACTTCTCACAGCGAATCACTTTGATTAAAAAAAATCTGTTAACCGGGGCGCCCATACACCCTGTACCCAAGCTCCACTGCTTAAACATTACCCAGCTCCACTTAGCCTCAAATCGTAAAATAACTTAAAACAAATTAATCCATTATAACTTACTATTTATATAAAAATTTTGAAATGTTCGAAGATTTAACTCTTCTCAATTCCGAGCATTCGCTACTTTCATGCGGGGGAGGTCTCGCAAGCAAAATCCAAACAAGGAACCCTCCCAATACATTACTGTGTAGCTCTGCCGGGGATTGAGATCAGTTAAACCGGGACTAAATTTTTTTTAAATATTTTTGAATCATTTTGATAATGCCCGCAGGCCTATAAAACAATATAAAATAGTTTTTTGTCTTTCGACATCCGAATCAAATACCTTATGCCCAAGACACAAGGCACCAACAATTACAATACTCATACCAACATATATTTATCAAAACTAGCACAACTAGGAGATAAAATTCCTAGCTCAATAATAACGTGATAAGCCCCGAATCTCTCCAGTAAAAAGAATACCTTACATCCTAACAAAACATTGACATACGTTAGGCCCTTCCATAGCTGGAACATACAAATACATAAGTCTAGAATGACTATAAAACGATTGCTTTACCGTTACTACTCAACACGTTTCAATGGTTCCTACGTTCAAAACGAAGTCCTAACTCTCTACTAGCACATCACAAGACAATCTAATCTTCCAAAAGATATCGTCTCAGAGACTCACTTGCTCACTCATCCCTTTCGGGTCATTCCATACATAATAGGGTTAAAATAACTAACCACCCATTAACATCTTACATGAGATACTCCCAATGCCCCTTAAAGCATAATCCTAACCATAAAGGAAAATAAAATTTACATATTACCTCTCTAGTCTGACTGCATCGCTTCATCGATATGTTCCTACTCAAAGTCCTTCAGCCCAAACTGGCCTATAATTTGTTGTAGGGGTTGCACATCCAAAACCTCTGTAACACCCCGTAAATTTATGCATTTTAATATTCAATTAATTCAGAAATTCTAAATTACTTGTGTGTCGTAATTTTGATTGAATTAATTATGGTAATGTTAATTTAAATATTAATTGGGGAGTGAATGGTTAATATTTAGGGAAATTTAATTACTAAGTGAATAGTAATAATTTATTTACGTCATTTCGGGTATTAGTGACGGGGTATGTACTTATCTCAGTTGGGAGTCGGTATAGACTAATTTGGGTGTGAGATAAGGATTTTTACAAATTAATATGGATGCCATTTTTTAGTGTAAGGTTGAGTCTAGATGGGCCGAGATAGTCGTAAAAGTGTACTCGGGGGTAGTAAACGGGTCATGGGACGTTTTTAGGCATACTCGGGCCCTCACGGGGGTATTTGGGTCACTTAGGCTTGGCCCATTACGCAAAAAATGGGATTAAGTCTAATTACTTAATTAAAATAAAAAGGAGAACGGCTGATGAAAGATTAGAAAACACTTAGTGGGAGAGGAAACCCTAAGAAGCAGTTAAAGGACATTTCGGGGACAAAGAAAAGAGCCAAAGGGGGATTTCATCTTCAACCTTAAGATCCACAACTTCAAATCAGACCCTACGAAACCATAAGGAAAGTGGTTAACTTGCTATAGAATTTAATTTTCATTATGATTCATATTTATGTGATGTGAGAAATCAAAATTCGTTTTGGGGATTAAGGGGGTACAAAAATGGGGTTTTTGTAAATAAATCTCCTGATTTCAAAATTGTGTAGGAATTTATGTATAATCTGAGATTTGTATATATCTGGTAAGATGTGTAAACCCAGACGAGTTAGGAACGAATTTGAGATAAACATTTGATGTTGAGATGGGTTAACAAATAATACGGATTTTCCCCAATTTAGAAAAAATAGTAGAGAACACAAATTAAAATGTGTTTGGGGGCTTTATGGGGGTTCTTTATGAGGTCCTTGGTGTATTATATTGATGAGAGGACTTGAGTTAGATAATAGAAGAAGTTGGGGATTTGAATTTTTCGTTCATGGCTGAAAAAGAGACCTGGGGAAGACGAAGACCAGCTCGATCCATTGATCGATGGCTGGGGATCGATCGATCGATGGTCGGGGATTTTTGGTAGTTCGACCAGTTTATATATATAAGGGGAATTTAATTAACATTTCTTCCCATACCTTATTTAATGAGAAATAAATATAGGACACACAACCTAATTAATTATGAGGGAAAAATAATTGGGATTAGAGGGAATTTATGTGTAACACCTTATGATTAAACTTTTGGGAAGAATATTTCAAAATAATTAAATACGGATCGAGTGGGCGAGTCCGGGTATATTGGTTGAGCGATACCAAGGAGTTGAATTGATTTAGAGTGAAAGCTAAATAATTTGGAGTCGGGGATTTAAACTCGGGTATTGTTTTATTTCGGGCCACGAGAGCGAGTCCGAATATATTGGTTGGAGCGACACCAAAGGTAATTTGATTAATTAATGTGAAAATTAATTAATAATCAGAGTTGGGTCGTAAACTCATGATAAATTGTATGGGCTTGTGTTACGGACTTAGTACACGGTATATCCTGGGCATTTTATATATATATATATATATATATATATGGTGTGTACATTAATATCAGTAGCTAGATATTATTATTATCTATACTCTAGTGCTATAGAGGGAGGTTGCGCGTAGAGGATGAATCCCCTAGCTTGAGGAGTAGGGCGAGTATATTCCCAGGTCATAGCGTCCATTATATGGGTGAGAGGCATCTCACTTTCAGGGAAAGAATATGACCACCTCCAATATTTATGTATTAACCAAGTTAGTGAGCAATTCTGACTTGGGGTAACTAGATTATGTGAATATAACTAGTGGGATAGCACTTTAGAGAATATACATCCAGTGAGTTATTACTCGGGAGGATGGTCATTATTAATTATTATTTCAGCATATTTGTGAATGTTGTAATAACACTATGCGTATATAATGAGGTAAATAATTATATACGGGTTAATTAATACAGACCGTGAATTGTATTATATGTATAATGGGTGTGAAAGTTATATGAATTTAAAAAGGAAAATGATTAATTGAGTTAGTGTTGATAATAACTTAGAAATCATAATTATGGCATACTCTGTTAGAGTAGGGTGGTTGCAAGGGGTTATATCAGTTATCTAGTCATGGAATAAATAACTAGGTAAATTAATTAAGGCGTTAGTAGTGAACATTAGAGGAGGGGTGAGGGTGTCCCCAAGGGAGTGCGGCACTAACTAAAATATGAAGAGCGTGCATACCTATTTATTACTGCAAGTTAATCATTTGCTAAATATTTTTCAAATGTTTTGGGTACTAACCCTTGCTATAAAAACTTTTAAAACCTTTTAGGTGTCCAACCACAGGGACGTCAGGCTCGACCCATTCCAGGGATCCGTTGCTGCAGCATATGTGGATGTTGCGGGAGTTTGATAGGTGCCTCGTTCTTTTCATTTCTAGTGTAGAGATTTCCTATCAGTTACTCGAGCATGTCGCTCAGTGTTTTATTCAGCACTTATGTCAGACTTGTTGGGATTTATTACTTGTCTTTACTTTTGTTGGATTTGAGCCGATAGTTTATTCGGTCAGTTAATTAGATATGCATGGTGGATTTCAGTTAATTCTGATTGTTTAAATTATTTTTTTCCGCATGAGTATTGCATTAAAGTAATGAAAGATAAAACTTGGCACCAGTATAATTGTTTCACTTAGGTGGTTAGTAATTAAAAAGGCGACAGTGATGCTAAGAATGAACCAACTGAGAAATCGGTTCTAATTTAATTTACGACTGATTACCCGAGATTAATTAGGCGGGGTGTTATGATGTGAGGAAAACCGAGTGTTCGTGTAGGGACATTATCGTTGATTTCGGCTCCCGCTCGACATACAAAAGAACCTAAGCTACAGCTACACTTGACAAGCAAGTAGAGCGGTAAGTCGGGTATCGAGAATCCACAGGGAGATATTAAATTTTAGATGTTAATTATTTAATTACTTCAAGAATAAAAGTGTAAAAGATGATAGGTGGTTATGGTGACAAAAGAAAAGAATAAGTTAATGCTAAATTAAAGGAAAGCGAGGATCGGGATCGCATTCTACCAAACGGATCGAAACAACTACTAACTAGAGTTCAGGCTCGAAAGCAATTTAATCGAGCATAATCAATTAAGCATAAACATCACGCAAGAAGGAATTTAACCCAAAGTTGCGAGATAAAACATTTAACTGAAAAATGGTCACACGCGGATTAAATTCGAATTGTCGCTATAAACTCTAACGTTGCGTGACAAAGAAAGATAAACACTTAGCAATCCAACTTTGATACGTGCGGTTTCAATTAAACGCGATTTTGCACTGAACCTAGTTTTCGGAGCTCGGGGCCCAAAAATGGCGAAAATGAAATCCCGACCCTATTTATCTAAGGGTGCATGGTGAGTTAAACTAAATTATGCTAATTAAACTAAGAAAACAAGAATTAAAGCAAGTAAACTAGTTAGAAAGCATTGAAACTAAATTACAAGGCAAGGGAAGAAGAAGAAGAACAAGCTATATTAATGGAAAGGAAGTGAATAGTTCAATCTTACAAACCACATGGGTTGTCAATTCAAGAATAAGAGAGAAATGAACTCTCCAAAACCAAACCCTAACTACCACTCTCTAAATCAGAATATGTCTCTAAGTATCTAAGTATATCTATTCCTTATTACAACAAAAACCAACTTATATAGTAAGTTGGAATAAAAGAAAGAAAATATCTGCAGGGGAAAAACAGGGGATCGATCGATCGACCCCTGGTGTCGATCGATTGACAGAGGAAAACGTGGAAAAAATAATAATGCTCGATCGATCGACCCCCAGGCTCGATCGATCGATCAAGCAGGGGCAGCCTACAATTCCCCCTGCATTGGTATACAATCCAACGTAGCTCAAATCGCCGTAACTTTGTCGTTATGCATCGGAATCGCGCACCATTCGCGGACACGCGAAGCTAGCGAGGAGAGCTACAACTTCCGCATAGATGTTGGGCCAGGTACCCAAGCTATCAAAAGACTAAAATGCCCTTGCGCGTGCGGTTGTGTACGAAAATCGAGCGAAACGCATCCGAAGTTCACACTAAGCATCTAAACACCTACAAAAGCTCAATTAACCCCTGCAAAACATGTTAACATAGAAATCCGAGGGTTGTCTGGTTAACGAGCATAAATATAGGGAATAAGATACCCGAGGGGGCTAATAACGCGTATGTTAACGGTTGAAATACGCAATATTTCCGCCGTATCACACCCCCTAGCTTACACATTGCTAGTCCCTAGCAATGAAATAGGATGCAACAAGAAGAACTAGTAAACCAACACAGGAGAGAGTACAAAAGTATGGTATAAAAGCAATAAAAAGATAAGGCCACTTTCGCGGGCGAACGATTGCATTTAGCGTATGCAATAAGCCGTTAAACCCCTAGGTTACCCTAGTGGACGAGTGTCGTCTCGTGAGGGTTTTCAGTGATGGAACCCACAAACATCATAAAGTTTCCTCAAAATATGCCCAATCAAGTAAGACAAACTCATCAGTGCGAACAAGATTTCAACATGTTATTAGCATAGCAAACGAATTCGCATGAGAAGTCCGTAGTTATTAACATTATAGAATGCACCTCATAGAATTGAAACCTTACAATGTGGGAGGGGAGTGAGCACATGCAAAGTGTGATTTGGTAAAAACTGAAATAAACCGGATAAACATAAAGGCATGCATATATTCAATCCTCACGGGCATTACGCTCAAGAAATGAATTCACTATGAAAAGGGAGGTAATACACGGGACATGCGGGCATAAGGAGTAAATGTAAATGGAAACTAGGCCGCACACATGTCACAAAAGAAGAACGCTATATATAAACTGAAAAACTGTAATCTCAATGAAAGGATACCGCACACTAAAAGAGGCGAAATGCATTTTCACAGATTATCACAACTATTATGACTTTTGAATTACATCAACCTAAGATCACATAGGACTTGTAATAGGGTTGTAATGTATGGCTAGGTTAAGGTACGAAATGAAAGGGATGTATATACGGATTCAAAGTGTTTGGGGATGAAACTCGGAATAATGTAAAAAGTGGGCAATATCAAAAGTTGGACAAAAATGTCCAAACGAGCATAGATATAACAATCGAGAGAGTAATCAAAGCTTATTGAAACACTACAACCAATATTTACAACTTTCTCTTTCTTTTTCTTTTCTTCCTTTTTCTCACTTTTTGTTTTGTTTTCTTTGCTTTTTGCTTTCTCTTTTTCTTTCTTTTTCACTACTTTCTTTTTCTGACACTTCTTACTCTTTTCATACTCAAATTGCAACCACACAACAATAATAACATTCAATTCCAAGCAACAATCCAAACAAGGGTGTGTAAGGTAATATATATGGTATAAAACTCCAATTTGGAGTTGGTTATGGGATTTTGGGTAGTGAAAAGAAAGGCTAGTATTTAGGCTCAAGTGGGTTGACTAGGGAACATATAAAAGGTGAGGTCAAGGTCATATGGGTAATATACCAAAGAGGGCCTATGATCATTTCACAAAGTATACACAATTCTAGAGTCAAAACAACATATGAAAATCATGCTCAAGTAACACATTTCAAGTATGAACTCAATTAATGAACGGTCAATGAAAGAATTAAGAGATTACCGATGAATTTAACATTTTCAAAGAGGAAAGAATAGTGTATACACTCACAAATGAAGATAAGTCTCTAATCTCACTCGGTGTAAGTATATACAATGCAGCAAAAGCATACCGAGTTATAAAAATCTTAAACCAAATCAATATAACAAGGAAAATGCATATGCTCATGGGATAAAGTTTAATTCATGAAGTTATTCACAATATCAATGATTTAGGGACGAAAATCTAATAACTTCTAAAATCGAGAACATGCATAGTTGAATTGTCTATTTGATCGGGCAATTATTAAAATTTATCATCGGAAACAGGGCAAAATGCCCAATAAAGGAGAAAAAAGAAAGAAAATATTTTTGAAAATTTTCAAATTTTTAACAAAAACATGCTTTGTAACTAAATTTTAATCAAATCCGAGGACTAAACAGCAAAATGGATAAAATATCCTACACCCCCTAACTTAAATGTTGCATTGTCCCCAATGCGTCCATTAAAGAACACAACACAAAGCTAGGAAAAGAATGATATTACCCACACGTGGAGCGATCTCCATAAGTACAAGTCCAAATGAAGCTGCAAAACAAGTTAGTACAAAGCATATGAAGAATATGTACCGATGTATTAAGTTAAGAGAATCTATGTCACAAGTCACAATAATATAGAGGGGCTGAAGTGCAAATACTAGATAAATTGATGGTGAACTTTTTGATTTTATAAAATGGAAGGTCACACACATCAAAATCCAATAAACAACCACAAACTACATTTTCATTTCTCATTTCATAAGTTCAATACTAAATTACTTAATACATTACAACTTCTGAAATAAAATAAATACAAATACAAA
Organism: Sambucus nigra; assembly: GCA_949130495.1. Taxonomy (NCBI): domain Eukaryota; kingdom Viridiplantae; phylum Streptophyta; class Magnoliopsida; order Dipsacales; family Adoxaceae; genus Sambucus; species Sambucus nigra. The sequence continues at coordinate 217,627,116 of OX422213.1, forward strand.
TAAAAATAAAAATAAAAATAAAAAGTACAATATACTATCCGATCCCAGAATACAAAAATGAAACCCAGCATAGCAACAGCCTAGTGTCCAGAACCACTAGGATCGGAGGGGTCCTGAAAATGAGGAGGCACTGGTGAGTCAGAATCACTGCGCTGCAGATAAAGATATCTCATCATCCGCTGCATCATCCGGTAATCCTGTCTGCTCTGTGCCCTAGCCTGCCTCTGCAAAGCCCACTCGTGCCGCTGCTCGGCCTGAAACTGCTCCTGCTGAGCCTACTGCTGATCCAGGTGGGACTCCCAAGTCGCCCACCTGAGCTGGGTCTCCTCCCAGCGCTGGTCCTGCACGGCCTGGTATGCCGCAAAGCGGGCATCATCCTCTGTGTGTGGCGCGTGAGAACCCTCACTCGTCTCCATCTCTCTGATCTCATCCTCCTCGTCGTCATCAGGCAAGTCAGGTATCTCTGCCCTCGGTCTCTTCCCATCCGGTTGCCCCCACTAGCGCTTCAGCATTTTTGCGATGTTGTCTTTAGAGAGAAGCCCGAGTGGCACATGCTTACGGTCTGTGTCCATCTCCGGGCAACCATGAGAAATACATATCTTCGTGATAAGGGTAGGAAAAGGAAGGTAAAATCTCCAGGCGACCTCCTTCGCAGTAGCGCACATCATATCTAGAAAAATAGCGGGCAAACTGATACTGCCCAATCCATTCAGCATAGTATAGATCAATGCAGCATGTTTGTGACGAACCTCAGACCTGTTGTTCGTCGCCATGAAGGAATGGACATTAATGTAGTGTAGTAGTCTAGGCAAGTCCTCCATTGCAGCCGAGCGGAAAGCACCCCTCTTCCACGGCTCGCCCGGTGCAAGGGCCTCTATCAATGTCCCGCGCCCGAAAATACTCCCATCGAGAAAACTGACTGGATCCGCAGGGAGAGGAACATCCATGAAATTCGCTAAGTCTGAGATACTAAATGGAATCCTCACCCCACAAACCATGGCCTCATATGTAGTCGGCCCATCTCTGCTCTTCACCTCTACTAACGTCGCGTAGAAAATCCGTACCAACTCCTCGTTGACGCGCCCGTTAGTAGAAAGGAAGGGCTCCCACCCCTGACGGCGCAACAGTACCCGCGCCTCTCTCGGTAAGTGATCAAGAACCCATGCAAAATGATGACCAAGCGGTCGCTCGGAAGTGTAGAAATGTGCACGGAACCAATCTCGCTTCTGTTCTGAGCGAAACCCATCGACGCCCCTAACGGGCACACACCTAGTAGAAGAATATTTTTTCGGTGCCATTTCAACCTACAAAACACAAATTACACAATACAAAGCAAGTGTAAGCACAATTTATGGTTAGTAGTGTAAAAGTTGAAATGGTGGTGCAAATGCGCAAAACCGAGGTGAAAACAAGCAATAATGCGATGAAAAATGTCGGAATGCGACTAGGCATGAAAATCACCCAAGTGTGCGTCAAAATAAGGATTGAAATCTGTTTTAGGCATTTTGACGAACACTTGGCGTGCGCAATGTGCGTCAAGGTCGAAAATACCGAGTTTGAACCAACAAAACCGCCCCACTCATGAACAACCAACAATGCAACAATCAAAACATGTTCATGAGTGGATTTATAACAAGAATCATGCAAAATTTCAGTTGGAACAAAACGAAATCAGTGGATAGCACCAACATTCCCAAAAAGTGTCAAACTAGGGTTTAAACTATGTAATTTGTGACACAATCCTAACAAAAACTATAAATTCAAGTAAAACAAGTTAATATTATACCTGGATGTGTAGCAATTGGGAGAAAAGTGAAGAATGTGGTGTGGGGAAATAATCTAGGGCACGAAATCAGTTAGGAAGGAGAAGAAAGAATAAAAGAAAAAAGGGGTTAAATGCAGCAGACCTCGACTTAACCTGGTCGATCGATCGATCAACCCCCAGGCTCGATCGATCGATCGAGCAGGGCCAGGCCTACTGCTTCCAAAATTTTAAAAGGGGGGGGGGGAATTGCAATTTGGGGAACAACTAGGGGGTTTAAATATAATATAACTATATATTTAGTATATATATATATGTATATACATAAAAATATGAAATAAAAATAGAAAAATAAAAATAAAAATAAAATAAAAATAAATACACATAGGCATGCATATACACACAAAAAGGCCTATGCTAAGAAAAAAAAATATGTACAATGAGCAACGCACACGCATATTCACGACAACAAATGAAAAAATAAAATAAAAGCGTGAGGATGCGTGTGTGAAAAACAAAGGAAAGAAAAAAAAAATGTTTTTGTGATTTTTGATTGTTTTCTTAACAAATGTGTGTCGGGGCGCATATCTCCGCAAATTCAAGTCCGTTGAACCTACAAAAGAGTTAAAACCAAGCATACGAAAATAAATAAAAAGAGATTAACTAATTACACTAGGATAAAATTAAGAAAAACAAAAATGAAGAAGTTAGTATATACAACCTACACTTAGGATGCGCAATTAACTATATACCAAAAGTTGAAATTTTTGAGGGTCCATCCAAAACATGATTTGACTTTGGAGGATCAACGGTGGACCCTCCCGAGCATGCATGACTCCTGAAAAATAGGGATTCCGTTTGAACAACGGAAGGCATGTGGGCGGTGAAAGAAATGAACCATCGTCAATTTGAAATTCTAGGCGGACGATGGGGGATTTGGATAACAAGGGGGAAAAGTACACTTGAGGTCCAAGAAAAATCGATTCATCTCCCAAAGATTTTTCAAAGGGAATGGGAGATGGTGCACACGTCGGGATAACATCCATCGAAAATAAGTTCGGTAAAGAGTCCTCGTCGGCAAAAAGTGTAGAAATTTTAAAAGTTTCTACTGACTCATAGGAATCAACCGGTGATTCTAATGGTTCGACCACGGAAAACGAATATGGTGATGAAACAAATTAAATCTCAATCGACTCATCGTCGGAAGGAGATTGAATTTCGAGGGAGAGAGATTCACATTCGATGAGAAATTCTTTGAAAAATTGAGGTGAAACACAAGCTTCCACCTCCTCGTTGTTTTGTGCATAAGAATTCATCTCATCGGAAAGTTCACCAAGTCTCATTCCAGCATCATTTAAGCCCTCCAAACCTTGGGAGTAAAGAAGAAAAGTCTCTTCCAAAGTAGGCTTCCTCGGCTCAAGAGCCTCGGACTCCTCATTTGGTTGAAACTCGTCTTCGAAAGTAATGAAATGAAGATCGTCATTGGATTCGAATAATGAATCCAACTCAAGCTCCCAATAACGATTTTCATTCCGATAAATGTTTTCAAGTCTTTCATTTTCAAGAAAATCTTGAAAATGGAAAACTTAAAAACTATCCCCAAAGTAAGAATCGTTAGAATAACCGTAATAACTATAATAGTAGGACATGATTACCTCGTTGTTTGAAAGATGGAGAATCCAAGAAATAAAGTGAGCAACCGCGAATCAAAGTTTCTTAGCACTCAAAGTATGCAATCCTGCAAAAAAGGTTAAAACAAAGAATACAAATACAAAAGGATAAATACTACGAAATAATAAAACAATTACTATCTAAAACCAACTCCCCGGCAACGGCGCCAATTTGATGTGAGGAAAACCGAGTGTTCGTGTAGGGACACTATCATTGATTTCGGCTCCCGCTCGACATAAAAAAGAACCTAAGCTATAGCTACACTTGACAAGCAAGTAGAGCGGTAAGTCGGGTATCGAGAATCCACAGGGAGATATAAAATTTTAGATGTTAATTGTTTAATTACTTCAAGAATAAAAGTGTAAAAGATGATAGGTGGTTATGGTGACAAAAGAAAAGAATAAGTTAATGCTAAATTAAAGGAAAGCGAGGATCAGGATCGCATTCTACCAAACGGATCGAAACAACTACTAACTAGAGTTCAGGCTCGAAAGCAATTTAATCGAGCATAATCAATTAAGCATAAACATCACGCAAGAAGGAATTTAACCCAAAGTTGCGAGATAAAACATTTAACTGAAAAATGGTCACACGTGGATTAAATTCGGATTGTCGCTATAAACTCTAACGTTGCGTGACAAAGAAAGATAAACGCTTAGCAATCCAACTTTGATACACGCGGTTTCAATTAAACGCGATTTTGCACTAAACCTAGTTTTCGGATCTCGGGGCCCGAAAATGGCGAAAATGAAATCCCGACCCTATTTATGTAAGGGTGCATGGTGAGTTAAACTAAATTATGCTAATTAAACTAGGAAAGCAAGAATTAAAGCAAGTAAACTAGTTAGAAAGCATTGAAACTAAATTACAAGGCAAGGGAAGAAGAAGAAGAAGAACAAGTTATATTAATGGAGAGGAAGTGAATAGTTCAATCTTACAAACCACATGGGTTGTCAATCCAAGAAGAAGAGAGAAATGAACTCTCCAAAACCAAACCCTAACTACCACTCTCTAAATCAGAATATGTCTCTAAGTATATAAGTATATCTATTCCTTATTACAACAAAAACCAACTTATATAGTAAGTTGGAATAAAAGAAAGAAAATATCTGCAGGGGAAAAATAGGGGATCGATCGATCGACCCCTGGTGTCGATCGATCGACAGAGGAAAACGTGGCAAAAATAATAATGCTCGATCGATCGACCCCCAGGCTCGATCGATCGATCAAGCAGGGGCAACCTGCAATTCCCCCTGCATTGGCATACAATCCAACGTCGCTCAAATCGCCGTAACTTTGTCGTTATGCATCGGAATCGCGCACCATTCACGGCCACGCGAAGCTAGAGGGGAGAGATACAACTTCCGTGCAGATGTCGGGCCAGGTGCCCAAGCTGTCAAGAGACTAAAATGCCCTTGCGCGTGCGGTTGTGTACAGAAATCGAGCGAAACGCATCCGAAGTTCACACTAAGCATCTAAACACCTACAAAAGCTCAATTAACCCCTGCAAAACATGTTAACATAGAAATCCGAGGGTTGTCTGCTTAACGAGCATAAATATAGGGAATAAGATACCTGAGGGGGCTAATAACGCGTATGTTAACGGGTGAAATACGCAATATTTCCGCCGTATCATGTCACAACCTCCTCAAAAAGTTCTCCTCTACCTTTTTCGGGACAATCCCTATTCCTATGGACTATTTATCTACAAAAGAAATATCTACCATCAAATTTCCCTACCCATCATGAGGAACAAAAAGCTGTTGCGACCCTTGATAATCTTGCTTATGCCATCTTGCTCCACCAAAATTTTCTTCACCAGACTTACTTGATGAACTCGAGTCTCTAAATTTCTTACCCCCTTACGAACAAAGACGATATTCCTGACATTGTAATAACATCGCATTCACTACCTCGGTGAAAGTCAATAACGTTGGGTTCCCTAATAAATGTTGTCGAATTCGCCATTCTAAACCTCCTACGAACTTCGCTATTCGCTTTTCCTCCGTATTTACCTCATCGGGTATTTAATTCGCCAATTAAGTAAATTCTTCTTCATACTCAGCCACCGTTCGATAAACTTGAAACACACACTACAAAAAAAAGTAGCTTTTGAGACGGTGGCTTAATAGTCCCAAAAGATGGTTTATCCGTCTCAAATAATTTTTGGTACGACTAGGAGGGGTCTTTTTGATAGGGGTTATAAATACTTTTTGTGACGCCATAGCCGTCTCAAAAGAGTTTTTTGAGACGGGAACAAATCCGTCTCAAAAGCTCATCATTTTATATGACCCTTTTGAGACGACAAGCGAACTGTCCCAAAAGAGTGCTTTTGAGATGGGAATTAATCTGTCTCAAAAGGTTACTGTTTTAAAAGATCTTTTTGAGACGGCAAGAAAGTCGTCTTTAATATATTTTTGGGACAGTTTTAACCATCCCAAAAGAGGTAAAGAGATCTTAAATTTTTTGCACCAATATACTAGGGAGAATAAAATCTATCGCTAAAGTTTAATATAGAATTAGATTACATTTGAGACAATTTATAAAAGCATCACCAAATGATGAAAAAATATAGGGGCATATACCAAATAGTCTCTCGAACATTTTTTAATACACGTTTAGTCCAAGACCTTTTATTTTGCTCCAAAAAATCTTTCGCCATGCCGCTGGCGCAGACCTTTAAAAATAAAAGAATATTAGTTAAATGGGTGTTTGAGGGACTATTTGGTACAAAATAAAAAGGCATGGGCTAAATGTGTATTAAAAAATATTTGAGGGACTTTTTGGTATTTGATCCAAAAATATAATACATAAGAGTTTCAACCAACGCAATGAATCATTTTCATTCAACAATAGTTAGAGTTCTTACAAAGGATCTCTAAATATTCATCAAAATAAAAATTATAACACTAAGTTCAAATATTCGACTTGACAATAAAAATACAATAAATTCTTATTCTCCAAAACACAAAATGATTTTATCAAAGTAATCCCGCAATCTTAAAGTGTAGGACCTCCAAAATCACTGGTTAGCATTGCACGTTCTATAAAAGTTGACACCTGTAAAAAAATTACTGTCAATTACGTCAAAATTAATATCTCACTCATAAAAAATACAAGGTGCAATGAACTACTATTAGTATATTCTCATCACAAACAACACAAATTTTAAACTATGATATCTTTTAATAAATATCTAACAACTATTATTTTTCAAAAAATTTGACAAAGTCTCATTTGTTTATTCATGAAAACCACAGGTAACCAACCTGTTTTAAACATTAAAATTGATTATAAGAATACTATACACCAACGAATAGCAAATTCTCACCACCACCATTAAAAATTTAAGTTTAAAGGAGAGAATTTTTCAGCAAATACTAAAAAACTATGACAAACCTAAAACATTGCTAAAAAGTGAGCAAAAATTTAACTCTCATTTGCTAAAAAAAACTTTTTACGTAGGAGAAAAATATTTTGCCCCAAATCAAACAGCGTCTTTGTTGTAAGTCGAGTCAATTTCAAATTAATATGTATTCAAATTTGGTAAGAGCACCAACCCTACCTTCTACAATATTCTCTCTAAGTTTTATCTATTTTGACATGTAGGACTCGGCTCTATTCCTGCAAGCTAAAACTACTGTGACATGCTAAAAGTGAAACTAAAAGTATAAAGCAAGAGAAGCACAAATGCATGAGAATAAACCAGCTCAAGTACCTTATTAAAGTCAGCTCCTTCTTCAATAAAATTAGTTTTCCATTCTAAGAAGCAACCCATTCTCATACTGCGAACATTGTTATCTACAAATAGACATCAAAATATCAACTCACAAATAAACCATAAAGTCAAACAAATTACTATTCCAGCATTTAGGAACTGGATAATTTATCATTTATGCCAAAAACGAAAAAAATAATTTATTCCTCTGAGTAAGTGAATTTCAACTAAAATATTCAGCACACACATCAAATTGGGAAACTCAAAGGACCACATTATAGTTATGAACAATGGAGATCACGTAATAGTTATGAAATATGGAAGGTTGAAAAACTTTATTAACTTATTGATGAGTATTATACAAGCACAACTTGCCTAGTATTCGGTGAAACCTTTTGAAACCACTTAAGCATATAGAGAGAGACAATTAAACTCAAACGAATGTAAGTAACATGGGGCTGAAAACTATTAACTAACGGAATATGATGCATTAGTTTTTTTTGTTTGTCAATCCCTAAACTAACATACGTAATGGTTGCCAAAACCCACATGTTTTCACTCATTATTAAAATGGTTTCAATACCTCATTATAAAATTTTGAGTTTCTCATGTAATTATAATATAATGCATACAGCTATCATATAATACATGGAGTGATTAAATGGAACGTGAGCAAATGAAGATGTAAAATATGAGTGGTGATGAGCATGCCTAATTCCTACTCTAGGAACTAAGTCCATAGAGACCAGATCTTCCATAGCACGCTAGTTAGTCTCCAAAGAAATGGTGGTGTCTATGTCAAGGACTCGGTCCTCATCAATTGCATCATGAACCAAAGATACAACACAAGAAAATGGTTCATATTAAACTAATCCTTGCATTTGCGTTGGGCTTCTATGATTCAACAATAGCTCAATATATCAGCATCATGTATACTTGTGGTTTTATCTCAATTGGGTGGCATATTTGGAGTCTACCAAGGTGCAAGTAATCACGAAGAGCTGCACAATTTGATGAAAGAAATAGTGATGATTCACAGACTAAAAAAGATGCTCTTGTCGAGCTTTCGATGAAGTGGAGGCAACAGGTTTTCCTGGATTTGGCAGAAAATGAGATGAGACAAATCAACGCTTTATTTCGTGAGTTGGAGGTAGTGAAAAATAAAATTAAATCGAGCCAATCCCAAGAGGAAGCTGACTCATTGAAGTTTAAAGAGAAAAATCTTATTAATAAGATTTATACTAATTCTGCAGAAGCCAAGATCCCAACAGTTCTCGATTACCTGGGAACTGTCATTAAGGGAAGTTGCAAGTTCCTAATATTTGCACATCAACAACGAATGATTTATTGGATACACCAATTTCTTCATAAGAAAAAAATTGGTTGCATCCGGATTGACGGTTGTACCCCAGAAGGATCCAGGAAAACTTTGGTTACAAATTTTCAAGAAAAGGATTTAATTAGGATAGCAGTGCTATCTATCAGAGCTGGAGGTGTTGGGTTAACCTTAATGGAAGCGAGTATAGTAATTCTTGCATATCATGGACTCCAGGAGACATAATTCAAGCAGAAGATCGTTCTCATAGAATTGGCCTAGTGTCGTCGGTCAACATATAATATCTTCTAGAAAATGACACTATTGATGACATAATATGGGATGTTATTCAGAGCAAGTTAAAAATATTGGACAGATGCTTGATGGACATGAGAATTCATTGGAAGTTGTAGCTAGCTCTAAGGAGACGAGAAATAGCCCCGCAAAATAGAAGGCGCTAGACTCCTTTGTTAAGCATTGTCAAGGCAAAAAAGAGTTTGATTAGACCCCTTGTATATACAATATATATGATAGGTTTATTAATCTTCGTTATAGAGTCAAAGGGGATGTTAGAGTTGATAGCATGGGATTTGAATATTTTATATTTAGGAAAAATTGATCTGGTAATGTATTGGTAGAGGTCTTGGCCTAATCTCCCTTTTATTTCATCTTCTTTCTACTATCATATGGGGTGGTGGTTGAGATCTTCAAAAACTGACCTGATCAAGTTCCTCATTGAAGTTCTGCCAGTATGTATTATGAGAGAAATGGGGAAATGCAAAAATAAATCTTTGTATGATGGGAAGAAAATGGTGGCTAAGTTTATTATCAACCAATCCATAAACACTGTCAAAGAAATCAGCTGGAACAAAAGTATCAAAGAAAGGGGGCAAGAGGACCTAATGAAGTTATTCTCATTGTCTAAAGAAGTATGGTCAGAGAAGGAACCTAAAGCTATTGAATGAAAGAAGTCAAACCAATATAGTGTGAAACTAAATACTGATGGAGCTGTTAAATGTAACCCTGTGCAGTGTGGTTATGGGGGTATATTGAGATATGCATCAGGCAGCATTCTATGGAGTTTTGCAGGCTCTGGAGGTTTACAAACAAGTATAGTTGCCGAAACTATGGCTCTATGTGAAGGATTAATGATGTGTAAGAAATTTGGTTTCATGGAAGTAGAGGTAGAATCTGATTCTAAAGTCTTGGTGGCTTTTTCTCTTTTTTAGTTTTTAATAAAACGTGTGGGGGTTCCGTCCCTCTTCGATAAATAAAAAAAATATAGAATTGGAAGGTGTATAGTATAAGCTTAATTTGTAAATAATGTATAGAATTCTAGTAATGTTGGATCAATGGAAGTGTGAGGGATCCGCACATGTAGGCAAGACTTTTTGGGACTTGTTTGAAATCACACAGATGATTTGTTGCAATGAACTTGATCCACATTTCGTTAACATTTTTTGGGGGTTGTCGCTTTGGTACTAGAGGATTAACATAACATCATTGTTTTAGTATTGGGGATTATTCTTAAAACCACATGTAAATTATTTTATTATTAATTAATAAAAGATTATTTTATTCATTTTGAAATGAGAATCAAGTGGATAACTACTCCTCTAACTGTCAACGTTGGTATTCACTTACCAAATACACCTAATATTGGTTGAAATGACAGCGCCATCCTCAGTCCTAAGACACTCACACCGAAACCTAACATTGGTAAGAGAGCGGAAGAACGCGGCAAATATGGTCTCTAAGTGTCGGTTCCAACCAATCATTGGGTACGGATCATATACACGATACAATGTGGGAAAAAATGACTCGTCCGCCACTGTCTGGGTGGATGATGATGACCTCCCCGTATTTGAACAAGATAATAATAAAGAGAACATGTCCAAAATAAGTAAAACCAAAGAAGACTTAACAAAATTTTGATCATTTCTAGACTTGCCTAAATTCTTCTAGCTAGTTACTTTTAAAAATCGAGAGTCTTGTGAAGACACGATCACTCCCCTCGGGTTACTTTAATACCTTTGAGGATATCCCAGACTCTTTCCGAGCCATTTCACAAGTTTTTTTTCACTTTTCACCTCCCGGAGATGACTTATAGCCCAAAACAATCATCTACAAGTCAATTTTAAAAACTGAGAAACCAATGAGAACACAAACACTTCCCACAAGTTACTTTTGTACCTTTTGGGGTGTTTATGCCTATCTTGGGGCCACTTGATTGATGTTTTGAGTTTTCTCTTCGTAAAGTCCATTTTATACCACAAAACGAGCGTATACTAATCAATTTGGCAAGTGGAGTTTGATTAGGTAAAGGACACTTCCCACATGTTCCTTTTGTGCATCTTGGGGCATTCGTTCCTCTTTTAAGGGCACTCGATCAATATTTTGAGTTTTTGCCTCCAAAAGCCCATTTTTTACAAACAAAAGAACATACACAAGTGAGATAATTTTTGAAACTAGATGTCCAATTGTGAAACTGTCTCTTCCCACGAGATACGTTAATACCTCTTGGTGGAATGTTTTCTTTAAAATATGGACTGTTCACTCGCCACTATTTTGTTCACTCTCCCAAAAGACTAACATGGGCACTAAACCGAATAACTTCTAGTCCTTCACATTCTTCTCTTTATCATAAATACAAGGGGTTTTTTTTTATATAAAATTGGAAAATTTCAAAAAAGTGAACCAATACTCCACAAGCTGAATTTAGGAAACATAAAAAATGGCTTTGAGCAGACTTGACATTGTTTCTACTAATCACCGAGTTAACTATTATTTGATGATCACATCATTTCTCTACTATCAAAATGTATAATACTTTCTATAGGCAAAAACATACATCCCCTAGCACCGATATAATATGTCAACAATGGCGCAAATAAAAGACATGAAGCTATTACATACGTACACTCCAAACAGCACATGTGTGTGTGTGTGTGTGAGTGAGAGAAATTTGCAGATATAAAGACAATGAGATGGATAAATTTTGCAGAAATTTTGCAAATATAAAGACAATGACAGAGTTTAATGAAGTCGTATTCATGTAGAAAAAAGGCTTTTTATCTAACTCATCATCATGAGCACCAAAAGAGCAACGGAAATGGGGCGGTCAACTCTATCTATCTAAGAAATTGACCATCTTGGTAAAATCTAGGAAGCGTCTTCAAGATCATTCACAAAACAAATTATAATTCATTTGATATATTAATGTTATTGGGATGGGGGTTGTGGGGGTGGAAGAAAAAAAGCAAGAAATTTATCTAATTAAATAGAATTAGTATGTTACTAAAGTACGACATTATACTTCCAATACCTGAAGGAAATAAGTCATCGGAAGAGTTTCTATGGGAAACTTGAATCTGATAGGAAACATCATGGTCATTACTTCTCCATGCCATTAATAGTTGCAATAAATTAATCAGTAAGCAATCAAAATAGGTACTAGGCTCCTTTCATATTGATATTTACTACGATGACAAGTTAAGAGTATAATTATACTAAAAAACACATGCTCTATAAATACTTACCTAATATAATAATAAATGAAGTACATAGAGTAATTCAAAATGGAGTAAAGAAAATCAACTATCAAAGAACAAGACAAACAACAGTGGCATGCAATCATATGTGATGACCTTAGATGTCCATGTGAAAGTCGAGTTCAAATATTCCTTATATACTTGCTGTAATAATAAGCAGGTTATGCACAGAATTTTTGGAAAGGCTCGATCGAGTCTTCTATAATGCTTCTTGGAATAATATTTTCCAGGATAATAAAGTAAATCATCTATACAAAATTAACTTGTATCACTCGCCTTTAATTCTATTGTTGGACCCTTTTAAGAATTATGGCCCTCGAAAAGACAAACTTTTCCATCCGAAGTGAAATATATTACACCAACTCTCATAAAAGAAAACCAAACACTTTATCGCATGAGTTCAAGTGGATTCTCTGCTATAGAGCGATGATCAAATATGGTATAATCTATGTCCAAAACTAGCAGCTTCTTCTTTTACAGCGTGGATTATTGAGTTCAATATATATCAATAACCCAACAAACATCATCAAAGGAGGTGGAAAATATCATCATATGGACCCGACCTGACCTTTTATCTATGTCTATACTATGTAAATCTATGTATTCATCTCAAATAAAAATGATATATAAGTCAACAATATGAGAATGAGCTTATGCAAACCAATACATTGATCCTAGTTTTAAAAATATATATTTATCCTAGTTTTAAAAATAACTTTGTATTAAAACTAATAAAAAAATATTTTTACAGTTCAGTACATGTATGAAATATTAAAACTAATAAGGCTAATCGATGAATAAGGTGTTCATGCAGGCATGATTTCTTCAATTCATTTTTCTCTGACGGAGATATCAAAATAGAGCTATGCTCTGGGAACACATAATAAGTAACCTCACTATCTGTTAAATTATGACGCACCTATTTTTTAGAATTGAAACATTACATATATAAATACTTAACCACTTCAGTACCTCTAAACTGGAGCTCATTCTTAAGTTAAGCAGTAGATTCAAATATAACTCAGTCAACAGGGAGTTCACAGTCAGAGGCCAAAATAATGTGTCAAAAAGTGGAGTGTTATCACCAAAATATCCCACGCAGCATGCAAAGGCAGTTATGATTAAATTAGTTGTCAATAAATACCTATCGAGCTCTTGATGAGAATGAGGCATTGTTCCTCTCCTTGTATAAAAGCTTCTCAATCGTGTTGATGGAACGCCTACATGATGTATTTGGAGATGGAATATCACGACAGTCTGGCCAAACAGATGAAATGGCCATTATGGATTTATCTAAGACTAGGGGTGAGAGAGGAATGGTACTATGGACTTACCTAAAAAGAGTAAACATAATGTGGGACATCGTTAAGCAACACGAACCTCCAACGATGTTTCGCATAATCATGCCATGCTCCTAATTCCTAATGAATTCAATAACAACTTCCCAAATGAGTACAGTGTGGAATATTTTTAAAAATGAAAGAAAATAAAGAAAAATGTACGACAATAATGCAGTTGGAATAAGAGCATACCTTCACAGTGATATGAATCCCTTATGTACTTTTGTTTCTTGTGTTAAATCAAGAAACAAAAAATGAATATAGTGTCCAACACATGATTCTCCAGTTATATAAAAGCAATTTTTTGCAAACTCAGGATGGTCCTCAAAGAAGACATAAATCATTCAAATGTGAAAACATAGAGATTGAATTATTAAAGAAAGAAGAGTGGGAGATAAGAAATACTATAGAGTAGAGAAGAGGGAGAAAAAAAGAATAGGAATAACTAAAAAATAATGCAATACTACATTATCCCTAATTATTAAATACCTAAAGAAGACATTCGTAATTATTAAACATCTAAAATACTCCAATGACCCTAATCTAATCCTGTAAGTAATTGAACCAAAGACAATCGTAAGAATCAATACATGAAAATGGAGAGTGGAAAAAAGCATCAAACATTTAAGCATAATAATACGTAACTTAGCTGGTGAACTCAAACATCAAAATGTGAAGACGGTACACATAGAATCATATTTCCATCATATAAGTATGCAATCCCGACATATCCAAATATCAACTTTGGTTCTTGAACCAAATATAACAACTTAATACATTTAATTAACATTATCCAAAGCTTACCCATGTCACTTCAACCCTTGTCATGTTATGTGGCCCCAATTATAATTGTGTACAACACATTACCTATATAACCGAAAACTAAGTGAACCCAATTGTACCTGCACAAAAAAATAAACATAAAATGTAACCAAATAGGTACTTACATAAAAAAAAATGATTTACGTTCAAATGAATGAATAAATTACCTTTTAGGGTAAGTGTCCAAGTAGATCTTTCAACCAATATGCACAAATTGTCCTCTACTCGAATTAAAGTGCACAAATTGTTTAATTACTCTCTCGCTTTGCCAAAACGTAACCTACAGGAAGTTGATGAAGGAGTTATTACAAAAATTAATTATTGACTACTAAAATTAAAAGTTTACAAAATCTTAATGTTCCTCTTCGTAATAACTTTCCACCATGAGTATAGTTATGCATAATTCTCTTTCACCAAAGTAAGAAATACAAACACATGTCAACCATATAATGAAATAGAAGATATATAATTAAAATGTGGAAGAAAACCAACTTTTACACATTTTAGATCAAGTGCAAGCATTCTAATGTAATCAAATGTATTTAGGTAATTACAATAACCAACATATTTGACTTAATACATGTTTTATTCAATTCAGTATGTATGTCGCTAAAGAAAGATGATTATAGTGAACACATCTTACCCAGTAGCAATCAAATGAAATCATCTAGATTCTCCTACACCATAAGTTTACATACCCAGGATGAATACACATTTGCTGCCCGGGGACCTATACAATGAAAATACTCTAACCAAGAATCCCAAATATCCATCAGAAGCACATAACATTGTTTTGAATCCAAGGTCATATAAATCACCTTATCTCCTTAGAAAACCTTGTTTGTCCCGTAGAAGCAATTATTCAAATACCTTAATAGGAAAGAACCACAAATACTTTTCACAGATGAAAAATCTACACAACCAAAATATTAATGGCAGCTACAAACTAAAGTTTCAAAAAAATTAGTTGGTTAGTATGCTTACAACATTCAAAATAACCCCTACACACTTTAAGAAAAGCATGCTAGGATTCAGTGAGGTAGCTTCTGATGAGTATGAGAGTAACCTCAATAAACAGTCATAAACCAATTAGATACCATATTAACAAAATTGACCAAATAATCGAATTAGAAGAACATATATATATTCTAATTCTAAACACTTGTAATCCCCAATCAAAAAATGTATTTTTGGCAATACAGTTTATGGAATGTTTTTGGTATTACAACCTCAACAAAATCATGTAAACAAATCAATAGTTAATATTGATCCCTAAATACCATAGCAATTGAGTACCTTGAGAAGAAGTTGCGTGGAGGAGGATGTGGAGGGATTTGGGGGCGGAGAGGGGTTGTGGATAGAGGGGCAGATGGGTTTGGGGGCAGAGAGGGATGGGCGGAAGGCGGGTCATGGGGAGCATAGAAGGGCGGGGGATGGGGAATGCTTGGAGCAGAGAGGGAGTTTCGGGGGTTGGATGAAATTTCTTTTTTTTTTACTTCTGTTTTTGTATGATAATAGAACGTTAAAGCGGGAAGGAAAATTTTGAGGAGGGAGTCAATTTTGTTAGCCATCTCAAATAGTAAGATACTATTTGAGACGAAAAATAATAAACTGTCTTTTTAAGAGTATTTTATAAGACGGGTAATATAAGGGGTTTTAAATACTTGATACTATTTGAGACGACAAGTAATAATCCATCTCTTAACATGACTTTATAAGACGGGAAATATAAGGGGTTTTAAATACTTGCTTTTTTTAAGACAGTCAATTATTTCTGTCTCAAAAAGTATGTTTTAGATACTTAAATTTAGCCGTCTCAAAAACTTCGGTCCTAAAAACTACTTTTTTTGTAGTGACATCCAACAATCTCTTCCTCATTTTCGTCTCGATCGCAGAAGGAAAATACTTTCGGTCAAAGCGTTTCCAAAAAATTTCTATGGGCATTGCATCTCTCTAATTCGATGTGGTGATCGATTCCCACCATTGGAGAGCTTCTCCCGTTAATTTAAAGGTGCCGAGAAATTTTGTCTCCACCTCACTGCATTCAACTATTTAAAGGTGCCTTTGCATACTCTTCTTCCAACGACTTGTAACCATTGCATCAGCTCCCCCTAAAAAATATGGAGGATGTCCCTTCCTAAAAGCTTCCCGTACTCTTTCCCACGTAGATGGCCTGGGTGGGCTTGTGCTACTTGAGCTTCAGGCTGATGTACCATCGCAGAAATGGCAGCGGTTACTACTTGTGCCACAATATTGGCAACCTCGACTGTGGTCATAGTCCCTTGATGCATTTGGGTTTCCACATTCTCAACCCCTCTGTTTGCCCTACCTAAACGATCTCTCTTCTGTGGCATCTGAAACAAGAACAATTGTATCAGAACGTCATTCAAATACACAACGCAGAAGAAAATATAGATATAATGAACACAACAGTCCTAATAGTAGGGCTCTAGATAAAAAATGCTTACGGAAGAACGCAGAAAACCCACACAGATCCTAATGACACTAGAAGCTGATGCTTTGATACCACCTGTGACATCCCGCTTAAAATAATAATGGGTGGCCAGCCCTATACTATAATTAATCAGGAATCTCAAGTGGATCATTCTCAGCATCTACTGACGATACCAAGATAAACATAGCTAACTACCTAATACTAGAAAAATAGGGTGCCAAAAATTTTAAAACATACAATGCATTTACTAACCAACAAAATAATAACTAATAAACATGATAATGTACACACACGCTAAGATAAAAGAGAATAGTTCTATAGTATACTAGAAAAACACAAAAGGAAATACCCGAATATACTGTCGGGTCACAGACAATACAACAATCTGAGAAAAAAAATATAAAAGTGCTACCAACACCACCCTTGGGTGTAAACCCGATATACAAACTAAATCCTAAACTAGATTTACAAAGGATAGGAAATGGCTATAACAAAATCCCGTAACAGTCCGCATCTTCTACAGCTCCACGAATACCCTGGATAGAAAACATCAATGGCGTCCTGGCAGAGGAACACCTAAAATAATACAATATATACAACTTGAGAAAAATATAAGCTGGCCAGATCCCGAGGTGTGAAAATATTTTAGCAAGTGCATTAAAATGCATAATAATTACAAATGCACTATAACATGATTAAAGTGGAGTTGCACTCTCCTGGAAATCCAACTCACCCCTCAACTAGAGCGCGCACCTAAACGTATGCACATGTACCTGAATTGACCACCCAACAAGTTCTAGGTACAATACAATCTAACCTACGCCTAGTCCACTCTTGCGTAACCCATAAACTAACACATAACCATAAACTTCCGATTCTACCCTAACCCAAATGTGCATCTAAACTTATTTAACATACAATTATACATATAAATAACTCTTAATAGAATTTAGCAGATTCTAGTTATTAACTTACACGAGTTATTAGCATATAAATGCTGAGGACTAAACTTCTCCCAACTCTCAACATTGCACTTCATTTTCTACGTGGGACGTCTCGCAAAGCGAAATCCAAACAAGGAACCCCTCGATACACTACTGCTTGGCATTGTTGATTGTCGAGATTCATTATGCCCTCAATGCATGACGCATATAACATCAAATGCTCATTTAAAATATTTCTCCATTTTATTCTCATAAAGCATTGTTTCACTATAACATATAAATCTGAGTACTAAGGACTAAACTTCTTCCGACTCCCAACATTGCACTACGTTTCGTGCGTGGGACGTCTCGTAGAGCAAAATCCAAACAAGGAACCTCCATGATACACTACTCCTTGATAGTGTTGGTCATTGAGGTCCGTTATGTCCTAGGTACCCCACACATAACTACGAATACTTATGAGCAGCAATAATCTCTAATCACATAAATAAGATAATGCTTCAAACCTTTAGGGTCTATAACATTACTCTAGTTACAAAGCACATTAATTCAACCCCAACAAGTAAGTACACATAACACGCTTAGCGTACATATAAATATCCAAAACCCAATCACATATGGATATTAAAATACTTAACAATGTTATCATCTTCCAGGAATTACTCACTTTATCCCGGGTTACCATTTATCGAATTATTATCACACCGCCATGGTAATAAAAACAAATCACAACGTATAGGCAGCGGTCATAGTTCCGAACCTGAAAATGAGAAAGAATCATACCCAAGACTTCTAAACCAGAAAAAATCACACAATAATTAAAGTACGACTATGACATGGGGACTATACGGACCCTGCTCCTCAAGCCAGGGGCCTCACCCACATCGCGCAACTTCAATGATGACACTGGAGGGTATGCTCACACAATAAGTATATATATATCATTCACACTAGATATATATGCAATCACATCATATATGTGCAAACCATCACACAACGTATTACATCATGACATATAGGTATACATACTCTTTTATGCCCGTATGTATGAAAGAAGTGAATTCATTTATAAGTATAACTCTCATTATACTCACCGTGGCCAACTCGCATACTTCCCCAATTAATCTTATAATACGATCTCTCACTTTTAGTTTACTCACCCATCACACCTATTAAATATGAATAATCTATCAATTCAATCAACATTAAGGATACCATCTATATCTGAATGCACCCCAATTAATAATACTTATCCCGAAATAGAAATCTCAATGCTAAGAGGATACCCCACGAAATCGATATGATAACTTAAATTCGTACTCTCTCAAAATAACTCGATATGACCCCAACATTTCATCTTAGGTGAAACTCCCTAAAAGTATCCAAAACATTCTTCTCATAACATGTATTTAGGTACCTAAGTTTTAAACCCAAAAGACAAAGGGTGGGAATAAAATCCCAATCTTGGACCAAAAACAGAGGACCGTTCGATCGACCCCTGACCCCCGGGCAACCGCGATTTTAAATTTTTCCTTTGGAAGAAGGTAGTAGGCTTTTCCCTAGAGGTGCGGTCGACCGGCCTTCTGCCCGCGGTCGACTGGCCATAGCAGATACCTCGGCCAACCTTCATTTTGGATGAACTCACACTTTCCAAAAACCCTAGAATACGAACTTCTAACAACCAATCTTCCACCCAATCATATTTCTAACATTAAAACTCATCAAATAGATTAACTCAACTAATTTACAACTTCAAATCCATATATAAACATCAAATATAAGATTTAACCCAAAAATCTAGGTTTTAACATATTTAACCTAAAATCCATATTTTATCCACAAATCATGAAATAAATGACACACATAGATTATTTAGCAAGTTTAATCAATTGCCTCAAAGTTGAAGAGGTTGAATCTTTCTCTAAATCGCGTATTGTAAGAAATCCCAAAGTTTTTCTTATCTTTCTCTTCTTCCTTTACTCTCATCTCTCTCTCTCTCTAAGGCTTTCTCAATCTCAAGAATGAGATTGTTATCTCAGGGATGATTTTTATGCCTTATTTCCAAAATACCCAACTTTAAATCATAATACACACTTTAAATGAATCGGTCACTCCAATTCGAGTCAAACAAACTTAAAATATTTTGGAACCCAAATAAGACCCAAGTAGAGTTATTTCGACTATCTCGACCCATCCGGGATCAAACGCACACTCAGAATCGTCATTCAAAAGACTTTCTAACATCCTCAAATTTTGACCTTAATTGCCAAATATAAAATTCTTCAATTTAAATAAATATTTATTCTCCCAAATTAATTAAATTTCCAGTCCTAAAACCACGGTGTATTATAGGTACATTATTAATCAAAGGGGAATAGAATCAAACCCTGATAAACTTAAAGCTTTACTTGAAATACAATCCTTGAACAACAAAAAAAAGGTTCAAAAGCTGACAGGAAGAGTAGCTACCATGAACCGTTTTATCTCTCGAGCAACTGATAAGTGCCTCCCATTATGTAAAGTTCTTATAAAGAATTTTGAATGGAATGACAAATGTGAGAAATATTTCTTGGAACTGAAGAAGCATTTGGGTTCTCCCTCGCTCCTCTCCCGACCAGTTCTGAGAGAAAAATCATATTTATATTTGGTTGTTTCAGAGTCAACTATTAGTTTGGCTTTTATCTGACTTGATAATGGAGTTCAAAGGCCAGTGTATTACACTAGAAAGGCATTCTTAGGAGCTAAAATTAGATATCCATGCTTGGAGAAGTTAGACCTAGCTATTATTGAAGCATTTAGGAGAATGAGGCCAAACTTCCATGCTCACACTATTGTCATTTAGACAGGTTTACCTCTGAGATAAGCATTGGACAAACCAGAGAAGTCTGGAAGTTTAATGTCTTGGGCAATGGAGTTATGAGAATTTGAAATTGTTTATGAACCCAGAGTTGCAATCAAAGGTCAAGCGGTGGCAGACTTTATTATTGAATTTACATATGCAGAGGAGCAATGTAATCCACGTTTTCCTGTCGAGCAGACTTCTACGGAAGAGAGCTTAGCTCCAAAGTAACTAGATATTATAACCGACCAGCCTAAATTATCCACATCTTAAGAGAAATTGTAATAAAGCCAGAACATATTCAAGCAAGGAGTAATGGTGGAAGAAGAGTTTTCTGAAGACATTCCAACTTGGCAATTACTTGTGGTTGGGTCCTCATTTGCCACTCGAAGTGGAGCAGGCTTCATCATTAACACTCTTGATAACTTGGATGTGGAATATTCCCTAAGATTCCAATTCAAGTCTTCCAATAATGAGGTTGAATATGAAGCACTGATCATATGACTGGAATTAACTTCTTCACTAAGTGCCAACCAGTTATTGGTATACAGTGATTTCAATTTAATTGTTAATTATATGCAACATATTTATGGTGTAAGAGGAGAAACCATGATGAGACACCATAAAAAAGAAATGGAAGTTATCTCTCTAATCACTTTAGTCAAAATAGTAAGGATTCCAAGACTTGATAATGCTCGACTAGATGCTCTTTATCTTCTTGCTTCAGAAACTCCAATTGATCTTAAACGAATAATCCTATTGAATATTCTTTCTCACAGAAGCATTGATGAGATGAAAATTAGTGTCATAACTGTGGAGTTAGGTCTTTCCGGATGGACCCGATCACAGAATACATCGAGAGAGGTATAATACCCTCCAACCAAAAGGAAGGCAAGAAAATGAGGTACATGCAGCTAATTATGTACTTAATAAAGGGATCATGTACATGCAAGGATACACGATCTCCTTCGTTGGGTTGATCCCAATGAGGTAAATGATTTGATTAAAGAGGTGCATGAGGCTTCATGTGGATCACACGAAGCTAAAAGTTCTCTAAGACAAATAATAGCAAGGTAAAATTAATACTGGATAATAATGAAAGTATTGTGTTTCTTTCACCAAGAAGTGTGATAAATACAGAAGTTTCCTACCATATACAAAAGACTAGGAGCCAGCCTAACACCCATCACTTTTCCATAGCCTTTCGCTGTATGGAGAATTGACTTGGTTGGACCATTGTCGACCACTAAAGGAAGATTTAAGTAAATTATTATGGTTATTGATTACTTTACCAAATAGTGGAGGTAGAACCCCTAGTTGATAGGCCCTATCAGAAAGTGTTCCAGTTCATATGGAAGAAGATCACTTGCAGATATGGTACGCCTTATGCTTTCATCACTGACCATGGTACTGAGTTTGATAATGAAGAATTTAACGAGTACTGCATTCATTCAGGCATCCAGAAACTTCATTTAGCACCTGGTCATCCACAGTGCAATGGCCAAACAAAGATCACTAATAAAACCTTGCTAGTTTGGTTAAAAAAGGTTGGATGAAGCTAAAGGAAACTATATTAATGAACTTCACAATGTTCTTTGGACATACAGGACTACTACCAAAACAATAACAAGATAAACTCTATACAGGTTAGCTTTTGGCAATGAAGCAGTGATTTCGGTGGAAATAGGTCTGCTCACTCATAGGGTATCAAATTTTAGTTAGCCAAAGAGTGATATTATGAAGAGACTAGATTTGAACATGATAGAGGAAGTTCGAGAAGATATGGTTATTTGAATGCTTTCCCATCAACAAAGGACAACAAGGTTCTATAATTAAAAGGTCAAGATGCCCAAACTGAAGTAAGGAGACCTGGTACTAAAGAAATTAATCCAGAAGAGCAATAAGCTAGAACCTAATTGGCATGGTCCATATCGTATCTCGATGATTATTCGACTAAGAAAATCTCAATTGGAGACTTTGGAGGAGGAAGAATTCAAAAATCCCTGGAACGCAGATCATATGCGTAAGTATTATCAGTAATTTGCTTTAAAAATCCTAACCTTAATGTAATTTCTTATTAAATTTAATGAAATATAAGTTTTTCTCCATTTTCAATCCTTTTTGTGTTTTTTTTCGGAGTCTGGTGGATTACACACCTAACTAAATATGAGAGAAATTTTATTTGTAATTTTAATTCAAAGTTTTTAAAAAGTTCCTCGCTGAGAAAATCAATGTTCAAACTTTTCCAACTTCAGAAAATTTCTCCGAAAGTTTTTTGCCAAATAACATGGTTCGAACTTTTTCAACTTCAAAATATTTCTCAAAAAGTTCTTTGCCAAATAACGTGGTTCGAACTTTTTGGACTTCAAAAATGTTCAAACTTCATGTATGATTTGTCCTCGACAAATCACGAATAAGAAGTCAGTAAAACTTCTTAGTTAGAGGTTTTACCCAACCAGGTTAAAATACAGGAGTAAATACTTATTCCTAATACACTTGGTCGCCAATGATAACTAATGATGTAACTTAGTATAACAAAGCTATTCACAGGTTTATCTAAATGCATTAGTCGAATCTAAGGTCGTATACATGATTTAAACATGAATCAAATATAAACATTTGAGCAAGTTATTTAGTCTATAACCCGATTAACTAATATTTAAACAGTTTACCTAGTCATCGAAAATATTAATCACAACCATAAGCTTACACAAAATGAATTCAATCAGCTTAACATCATTTCATTATGAAAGTGCATTAAATGGCCATAAATAAACAAAAGGCAATACAATAAAGGTATATTTATTCTGCTGGATGCTTTTTGTGACTTGTCCATTCCTGTAGGAGGATCATCCAAGGTATATAGAGAATTGATTGTGTTAAAGTCTCTCAGTATTTATTGATTACTGCTTCTCAGCCTATCGATTAAATGAGGAGGGCGAACAATCATAATCTCATCATGAAGGTCATAATCTCCTAAATATTTGGTTATAAGACATTGGCGAATCGAATTAGGAGAAATCCATTTGGTATCTAATTTGAATGGAGGCTTGTCACAATCTAAGAAATCTAGTTCATTTCAATACCATAGGTCACTGTTTTGGTCAAACTTTAGCAAAATCAGCAAGTTGGTCCACCCCCACTTATAGCCTTCACAATTGCTCTGGGAAATATGATCATCTTGTGAGACAAAGCCTCATTATTGCCTTCCATATAAATGTCCCAAGGTTGTTTGTGAAATTGAAAGGTAAGTCTCTCCACTTAGTTTCAAAACTTCTTGAGAACACTATCTTTGGCTTTCAGTTGAGAATCTTGGTCGACAATGGCCTTATCTTTGGCTTATAACTGAGCATCTTGGTCGGTAAGGGTCTTGTTAGTTCTTTCTTCATCAGTAGTTGTCCAAACAACTATTCTCTGCCTAGAAGTCTACCCAGATTTAGCATTTTCCCTCTGAAGTGCCTCCAGTTCTTCCAAAAGTCTTGCATTTTCATTCTCTAAAATGGAAGCACCTTTATCATAACCAATAGTTGATGATTTCTTCAAACTATCTAGTTCATCCCTTAAGTCATGTTTTCTTTTTCCAGCGTGGCAATAATATACCTAGAACTCTCCAAATCCTACTTCAAAGAAAGCCCTTTCTTGTTTAGAGCAAAAGTTATCAAAACCCCAACCTTCACTTAAAGCTTTATACGTGTCTTTATAATTAGTATACATTAGGGCTTTGGACTATTTAGTATCATCTTGCAACTGCTCAATCATCTCATAGTATGTATCATTATTAGCAATAGCCTTGTCCCATAAGAAATGGAGATGGATATATGATTCTTTGACTTGGTCGAAGACATCAGGGCTGAGCAACCTAGTTGATTCTTCCTTAGAAAGGGGAATATGACCAGCTTCTAGAAGGTTTCTACTTCATTTGAGTAGATCAAATTCAATAAATATTATAGCTTTCTTCCTTGCATCAAATTAGAAAATCATAAATATATACATAAGTTTGTGGAATAAGTCCAGGACTTTAGATAACACAAGCAGTAAATAATGTAGTCCAACAAGAAATCAAGATCATTCAAAAGCACAAAAAGTGGAGACAAAAAGTTGTTCTTTCATTGATTAATAGTTATAGTACAAAAGTTATTACATTATCAAGAAGGAAAAAACAAAGAAAAATAAAAAAGTAAACTGGCTAGACCTTCTCCTTATCATTAGCCCGATCTTGGCCAGCAACAGGTAGGTCGGCACTAGTGTTGAGAACCATTAAAGACTCAAGAGGCATAGAAGAAGATTCCCATGATCCCTCCTCATCGTCAAATTCCTCATCCAAGATTAGAGGAGTAATAGGATCATGTCTTGCAAAGATCTCACATCTTTCAACGGTGTCAACCAACTTCAAGGCCTTAGTCCACCCTTCCTTAAAGGATAACTTTTTATCATACTCAATTTGAGTAAAGACGGTAAAAATAGCCTGTTCCCAGCCTTTGTCAGAAGCATCCTTTCCTTTAGACTTCAAGGAAACAAATTTAGACGTAATACCAGTAACTTTGTCTTCAGCATTCTTGGCCTGAGTGGTGACCTCTGCAAGGTTCTCCTCACCAGTTTTGGCTTTGCCTTCAGTAGTTTCCACTTTCTCCTTGGCAGCCTTTATTTTGTCTTCAGCGGTGTTAGCCCTATCATTGGCCTTCTTTAACTCTTTTTCCCAAGACTCTTTCTTTTACTCCAAAGCTCATCGGGACTCTGCCAAATAATTCTTCAGACCTTCAAAGGTCTCTTCAACTTCTCCTGGAGAAGAATGCAGTTGGTCATCCTTCTCCATCATCTGGTTAAAATCAATTAGGAACTGTAAATAAAGGCAAAGGGTTAGATGAATTCATCATTATAAATAAAGGAACAAATAAATAGAAGGAATTTACCAGTGCCAAGTTATGGCAAGCCCTTTCAGTCAGCCTGGACTTGGGCATAGAGGCTGATGCAACTCTATCAGCAGGGAGTGTTCCAGACTTAATCAAACCCCTAGTCAGTCCAGGGTTAATAGAAACATAGGCTGACTCAATGTCAAGGCCAACCTAGATTTTTCTTAACAACTCCTGTTAGTTGGCAGACTTTTTGGCAGTTAATGCCTACTGCTTAACTTGTATTTTTTGGACCTATTTTGAAGGATCAGGAAAACCTCACTTTATTCTCTTCAACTGATGATCTTCAGTTTAAGTATCATCAACAACGACATGCATCTTATCATGGCCTTAGACTTCTTCTTTCCAACATCAATACCTTTAGAAGGAGGAGATAGGGGACCACCCATCAAGTTGGACATCTTTATCTTAGTCATATCTACAAAAGGAGAAAGAGGAATTTTAAAAATTTCCAAGGACTCAAATGAGAAAGAAGTTCCTCCTGAAATAACTTCAGCACATGCAGGCTGAAGAGGTGGGACAAGATCCTCCTCAAGGTTAATTGCAATTGAGGGAAGAGAACTGTAGGTCGGGAAATAAAAGATGTGATCGAGCTTTTATATTCTAGCAATAATGATATAGCTCTCGGATGTTCTTCTTCAAACTTTTGATTCAAACCCCATAGATACTTGAGGTCATTAAGGTTGATTTCCCCTTCCTTAGGATAATTTCTCTTACTATCATCTGCACACAAAAAAAATGGTATCAATTAGTATACATCATAAATGAAAATCAAAAGAGGAACAATAATTAACGAAGTGATAACCTATTCCATGCCCTAATTTGGGACATCTGGGACCAGTATAAGCTACACTAGTTGGGAGGGGGGGCATATTTCTAGTTCTTGAATATAAGACCATATTCCCAATAATACTTATTGAAGTCTGGTAGATTGACTACTAAAGCCTTATTAGCTTGCCTAGTTTTTTAAATTATAGGTACTCCCTCCCAAAGTTACCCACTTGTAGAAAAACATCAACTCTAAAACCCCGATATGGGTCTTATAAATTATGTTTAACCTTTGAACCCCGTTTAAAACTCTCTAAGCGTTAGGGATTCCCTAGCAGGAACTACGTTGAAATATTGGTAAAATTGAAGAAAAAGGAAATTTGGTGGAAATGTAATACCACACTCATTTATGAACAGGGTTGGGATCCAATGACCCTCACAAAGGAAATAAACATCAATGGGGCCCATGTGTATCTCTAAGTCCACCCAAGAAGGGATTTTCCTTTTTTCTCTAAATTCATCTAAAGAGTTCTCATCAATAATGTGAACCGTGGTGAAAAAGAAGAAAAGATCATAAAACAAAGGAAAAGGAAGGAAATCTTACAGGGATCTAAGGATTCAGCAAGAACTGAAGAAAAATGGCAGCAAAAAATCGCACAAAGAAAAACTCGAAAGAAAATAGATAGCTAAAGATCAAAAGGTTTGAGGTAAAAAGAGAAGTAAACATCGTACTTATTTATAGTTTGCCTCGAGAAATGGGAAAAATGATTAACTGAACGAACCATATATCTATCGACGGCTTTATGATTTTTGAAACGTCAAAAGACGACTGTGTCTTTTGGCGGTTCAAAAAAGTTGGAATTATTCACAAAAATTCCATCGTCAAATAGTGCGAGCAGAAATTTTTACAAGTATGGGAGGTCGGTTGATCGACCAAACATTAAAACAATACGTTGAGAAACTTCTTGGGTTGAATACTCCATACTTTCACACAACAGCAAGCATGAAGCATTGGGGGATTTTGTTGTATGTAAAAATTATACTCCCACGTGGACAAATGATGAATGCAAACTTATCATCCAATGTGGCCAACTAGCCTACTTGATCGGCTTCAGAGACACTTAGTCGGAAGAAGGCCAACCAACACTAGAAGGCCAACTAATAGAAACATCAATAGTTATTCGGATGGGATGCCAACCAACACTGAATTCTAAGAGTTTGACTTATTGTACACAGATGTAAATGTCTGAAAATATAAATGCGTTCCATCTGTAGGGTTTTGCACCCCTATAAATACAAACTAATACCTTAGATCAAGGGACAACTCGAATATCTCATATGCACACCATACTGAGCTGTTATAAACCCTACTTAATAACAGCAACAACAACAACAACAACAACAACAACAACAACAACAACAACAACAACAGTGGACGTAGGCTATTTTAGACCTGAGCCACCCTAAATTCTTTGTCTCTTTTGTGTGGTTTGAGTTATTTCTATTATTTTTATATGTGATTATAAAATTCGAGTTAGTCCATTTTCAGACATTAACAACAACCATGTCACAAAGCAGAATGGTGGAAAAACTCATTTCACTCGCCAATCTTTCAAATGCATTAGTATCATAGTGATTAGAGGGATTTTAAACTATGGTGGGACATGTACCATAGTGATTAGTGGAATTTTAAAGTATATAATTAGGCTTACCCTCATAAACCTAAGCTTTAGGGACATCATCATCATCATCATCAATAACATATAATTAAGACTTTTTTCTTCAATATGATAGGATGCTCAGAGTGGAATAACTAACCTAGTGACATTAAATTCTGACCCACCAAGATAAGGTGGAGCAGGGATTTCGTAAAATACACAAGTAGCCTTTCTTTGATATCCAATAATGAATAACTTGTCATCACAATATTAAATCAATGGTGATATTATTGATCCCCAATAGATTTGCATTAAAGGAGACGAAAGAGCAAGATGCAAAGAATGCAATCGAAGCGACTAATGAACTGAAGTGAAGATAATTTCACCACCAACAAACCACTATGTAGTCAGTATGTAATCAGAATTCATGATGGCACGAACATGGAATAATGGCATAAAAAAGCTAACAGTCCATTAATCAACCTTTTCCCATCAATTAATTAACGATAGGGGTATGTTTACACCATATAATTACCATCCAATTAAGGCGTTCCTCGTATTATTACTAAAAAAAATTATATCCGAGTAAAATGCGTGAGTGTAATGCTAAAGGAAGATTACATACATGACATATGTCAAGACTTTAAATGCGGGATTCATAACTAAACAACATTTACTGTAACACTGATGCACCTAAGAGAAAAACAATTGTGATCTATAACCCCCTAGAAGTTATGGCATGGCACGAAACTCTATAAATAAGCAACGAGTTGATAAAATGAAAAAGGACTCCCTCAACAAAAACTTGTTTACTCATTTTATACATTCTTTCACTTATTTTATTTTCATTTATTTACTGTTTTTGTTTTATTTGAAGTATATTGTAAGGTAGATTGTAACTTTCTTTCAAGGTTCTTGAAAGTTTCTTGGCTTTACATTTGATTTCTTTTACTTTGTTGCTTTACATTTCCTAGCGTATTTATTTATTTAAAATTCATTTATTTTTTTTAATTCCAAAGATTTAGTTTATATTAGTTTATGCAATATATAGTTTCTATTGTTATAGTTAATAATAAAAATATGGTACTCACATCACATTCCTTCCTAAAGGAAGCACAAGTCTTCTTTATTGAATCATCAAACAGTACACAAACATATGCTAATATCACATGGCTAAGATATATTGATTAGTAAGAGAAAAACCTTGCCTGACACACTCACAATTAAATTGATTAACCAAGACAAGTGAAAACCATAAAAATATATTTAAGAATGAATAAGAACATACAGAGAAAATTACAAGATTTTTTCTCTTAAAAGTTGAAAAAATCTCCCAATATTTATCTTATTTTCTTATCTCAAATGGAGTAATTGACAACCATTAGGTTATATACACATGTGTATAACCCAAGTGGTATACAACTTAAGTGTCGTACACTAAAAGGGTTAGAGATGATCTATTTTGATTTCTCAATTTTGATTCTGTCTTACCACATTCTTCAAGTAGATCTTATGCGGACAAACTAAAAAGTTTTGAAAGAAGTAAGTATTGAGAAAATAGTAAGTATGCTCTAACACCATTTGTACGAGTGGAAGGCTCTAATGCCACTTAAATAATGCGAAAATAAATATGCTCAATAAAAATTCCAATTTTGGAGTGCGCAATCAATTTCAAACTAATTTTATCTTTATATCCTAAACATACATTGGTGTGAAAAAAATAGATAAATCATATCAAGCATTCAATAAAGGCGAAGTTTCAGAAAATAAACCTTTCGGGTAAAACCTTTTATTCATTTTAGAAATTTACAAGATAGTCGACTTATAATACTACTTGATAACTGCCATAAGTATAACATGCTAATCTTTATAAATATCTAAAGAACAGTTATGGTACTAGCAAGAATCACAAGACCACAATCCTCCCTCTTTAGCCTCAGCCATTGCCTTCAGCAGTGAGTCCCTTCAGGTATCACAAATCAGTCATGAAAATGCCTTCTACACAAAGGTGTACGAAAGTATACAAAACTTTCTAGGGTTTAAAATAATTCACAAAGGTAGATATTTAGAATGTTTGTTTGTGAATTAAACAGTGTTTTTACAACACAAAAAGTGAAGAACTTTCGTAAAAGTTATGCAAAAATGAATCTGGCAAAAGTCTTAAACAATATGAACAAGAAACAACTATTTATAGGACGTTTACAAATTTCGAGACGGTGGCATCATTCGAACGAGATGGTAATCTCATTCGAACGAGAACAATCTCGCATCTAAGGACATCCAAAAATCTTAGATAATAAGCCCTCGTTTGAACCTCATTTTAAAAACACTTTAAATGACCTTTAAATGACATGTAATCTCGCTTGAATGAGATTTAAAAATAAAATTATTTTTTCATTTCGAAATAAGAAAAACTCTTGTTTGTTTTTTTATAAAAATAAACTTCCCAAAAATAAATTCTATAAATTAATTTAAACTCTAAATTATTTTATACCTTTACGGGATGTCGAGAAGTCTTCAAACTTGAAGATACTCGAGTTCATATCATCTTTACGGTGCATGACGATTTGTAACGAGATATGCCGAACTAGTATAAAATTATTCTATGAACCATCCTAGAAAAATTGTTCTTACAAATCTTCCCATTTGGCTATTTCGGTACAAAACAAACAAATATAACCGAACACCAAATTAAAATTAAAGATCTCCTATGATAAAAATCCTAACCCAAGAATGGAATGGCATAAGTCTCTTTATCTTCAAACTTCTTCTTCTTCCCTTTTGGACAACTTTGTATTCATCAATGTGTCTTGAATTTTGCTTTAAGTACCTACACACATGAGACAAAAACATATACCTCATGACACATCGGGTTTGAAATAAAGTAAAAATCATAAATAAATTCTCCCCCATAAATCAATCTCTCACTTTTTAATTTGCTCTCCCATTTTATCTTTTATTCAAAATAGACAAAGAAGTAGAAACATAGGCATGAAATACGAAGCATCACATAGAAGCTAAGATATCATCACAAAAAGATATAAATCAAGCGTGTGTAATGATTATCTCACAAGCCATCAAACACCAACTATTTTTGAAAAGTTTCAATTTTTCAAAAGAAACAAATTTCACAAGTACAACATACAATACAATATATAATATACAAAATATATCAAAGAAAATTTGGCACACATATATACATATAAATGATCACAAAACATAACACAAAACACATAAGCTTTACACACTAGCATAGTATCGATATGTCTAAACATGTGGGATAGAATGAATGGGTGTGAACTAGATACAAATGAATTATAACCCAAACACTCAAATATGTTCAAGAAGTTATAATTGAACGAAAAACATTATCAAGCTAAGCTTTAGCCTTAATTTTCAAATAAAGTTGAACTAAATGGAAAAAACAAACACAATGCACACAAGCCTTGAATATTGATGGTTCTATAAATCAGTAGCGTCATGACAAAATAAGCATAACTAGGTATCATTATGAAAACTCGTTGATCTTCAACTAAACTCCCTCGGAAGATAAGCAAATGTCATATTTTCTATTTTTTGGTTTTCCATTTCCTTTGAAGTGATTTCTTTTTAATGATTAAACAATATAAACTATGTTGTCTCCTTTTTGGCATATTTTCTCCTTTTATTGCCTTAATTTTTTCTTGGGCTCTTTTCAAATAGTGGCTTTCACGAAGAGTCAACCTATCTCTCGCAACCCTTTTTCGTGTTCACTCATATTTTTTCAATACTAAACAAACTTTCACGGATAAAGTTCTTACATACATCAATCCCCCATAGTCATATAAACATGTAGATGAAAAAATCAATGGGATAACATCCCACCAAGCTCAAACATACATAGTGAAGTCAAAACCCAACAAGCTCGTACATGTGTGTGGAGGCCTATACAAATTCATAAAGCAAATCAAGTTCGAAACAACTCCATAAATATGATTAAGATCAATCTAAGTATCTAAAGTAATAACTAAATGCCATAGCCACGTTGAAATTACGTAGTGAATTGGATTCAAACACACTAGTATGCTACACCAAATGCGTAAAACTAAAATACACAAAAATCGAAAATCTTTTTGTATTTTTTAAAAAGTTTATCAAAATAAAATATTTTTGTACTTTTCAAATATGACTCAATGAAAGAAAAATATAATACAAAAGATACATATGTCATAACAATAGAAAATATATCATAAAACGCAACTAGAGTATGACAAATAAAATCATGCAAGCAATAATCTATAAGATATAGCAAGAGAAGAATCATGTGTAAGCATGTAAGAATCAACTAGTTTACCATCTAGCTCCTCCAAAAGGTATTTCCTAACCCAAATAGATGTATACTTAATGTGTCGAGATTCAGGAACCAAGGAAACACTAGATTTTAACTTCCTAGGACCTCTTCCATGATCATAACAAAAACGCTTAAGGTGACTCTTCCTACCACAATGTGAACATGTGTACACATGAGGAATGTTACCTATGGGTTGACATTTTCTAACGTCCTTGGATTTGGTTTACCCTATAAAACAAAAAATGGTCTCAGGTTTATCACTCAAAGCATCGTAAACATGTGAGCGAGAGCCATTACTACCGACACTTTTCAAGTCTTTTAAACTATCTTTTAACTTTAAAATTTTAGACTCGAGCAAAGAATTGACTCTTATAATTTTAGGGACTCCTTCATATGTTCGATCATTCTTATAAGGTTATCTCGCTCCCCCTCAATGAAAGTAAAATTATTACTAAGAGTCTTCTCACGTGCCTTTAAATCATTAATCAAAACACTGTCCTCAATGGCACAAACATTAACCTTAATATTTTTCAACTCCTCTAATTATTTCGTTGAAATAAAGAATCTATCATCACTCTCTTTCTTGGACAATTCAAATTTTTTAAACTCATGGTCCATGTCCACAAGATTCTCACGAAAGAAATCTCGTTGACTTTGAACAATTTGCAAAAGATCGATAACGAATTTAAAATGGAAATTTTCTTTTTCATGATTTTCAATTATTTTAGCAAACTTCGAATTCAAACGATTTAAGTCATCAAAACTATGGGAATCTATCGAGAGAAAAACTAAACCACCCAAAAGTACTAAATAAGGATCTAACACTTGAACTTAGTGCAACCCGTTCTGAGACTAATTTGAGAAAGAATAAAGTATGCTCTAACATCACTTGTATGAGTGGAAGGCTGTAAAATCACTTAAATAATGTGAGAAGAAACATGCTCAACAAAAATTCCAATTTGAGAGTGCGCAATAAATTTTAAACCAATTTCATTTTTTTATCCTAAACATACATCTATGTGATAAAACAGATAAATCAGATCAAGCATTCAACAAAGGAAAAGTTTCAGGAAAAAAAACTGTCGAGTAAAACCTTTTATTCACTTTAGAAATCTACAAGATAGTTGACTTACAATACTACTTGATAACCTCACTACAAGAAAATGACCTTTTTATGACGGTTTTTAAAAATTGACTTTATGACTGTTTAAATAAAAATGTCATTAAAATTATAACATTACAATTATCATGACATTTTTTGTTCAAATTTGTCATTAAATATTAATTAGTGTTGTTTATATTACATTTTACTTTTAAGTGTCATATAAAAAGATATAGTTATTATAGTTATTAAAAAATTTACACCAATTTTTTAAATTGATACAAATTTGTGACTGGTTTGTGCCCTCTACAAACTTTCCCCTCCCAGTTTTTTTCGTGGTGCACTTGGGGGGGGGGGGGGGGGGGGGATAAAATAACAAGATTACAATTAAATGAAGGAATTGACTCTCTCCATCTCCTAACCTTGTACAAAATCTCATGCCCTAACTTATCGAATGAAGGTACTTCGACACCAATATCTCCATTAGTTATCATCTCTGTCACCGATGGCTATCTTTGTTGAGGTTTACATCTCTCTCTCTATCACACACACACACAAGCTTTATGTTCCTCTCACAAAATCGATTTGGAACTATAGATTGGATATCGCTTGTTTTATTATGGGTTTGTAAGAGTTCTCTGCAACATATCTTTAAAGTTCTCTCTCTCTCTCTCCCTCTCTCTCTCTCTCTCTCTCTCTCTCTCTCTCTCTCTCTCTCTCTCTCAAGGTGGTGCCTATTGATTTTATTTTTGTAATTTTGAGTTATCAATCTATTTTGTGCCTAAATTTAGCTTATTCTAATATTACTTTTACCCTTAGTTCAACTAATCATCTTGGTTCTGTTGGGTAAATTCAAGAAATATTTTTTGATAAGTAAAGAAAATTTAAAACACTTGTATCTACATATGCTTATTAATGTGCCTATACATCTGAAGCTCGTGAGTGTAGACACTTTTCACTAAGGATCGGTGCTAATAGATCAAAAACATTAAAATAAGTATTTTACTAAAGGTAGGATTACTAATGTTAAATTTTAAAATAACTTTTCTAAGTTATGCAATAAGTTATTAGGATATGTAGAAGAGTTTGAATAACGAATTCTTTGGAAAGTTGGTAAAGAAGATATAAGATTATGGTCTGAAAATTGGCTAGGTCCCAAAACCATATTAAAAAAATGGGATAATTGTAACAACTCTGCAAAAGTTAGGAACACTTCCCTAATTAATGAAGAAATTCATTGTCTGGTAATTTTTTTATCCTAATGAGAATGACTTTGAAAAGTTTATCCTAATGAGAATACACAAAGATTAAATTTGTATTAATCGATCAGTATGTATTGTTTCTCATATTCTAACACGTGCTTGAATTTTACCTAGTAGAATGCACATGTTGGCATGTAATATATTTCATTGTGTACAACTTTGAAGGAGAAATATTGAAATTCTAAGCAAGTCCTTTCTTTAAAAGTTCAAAGGAAACAAGCAGTTAAAAATGCTACTAGCAAACACGATGGGCTCATTTTCACTTTGTATCCCTTATAAATCCCATTATCATAGTTAACAGAGTATCATAGGAACCCTGATAAAAAAAGAGTGGAAGTAACCACATATTTATTCAAAATGTCGTTGTTCCACCACTATCCAAACACATTCCAAGTACTTTGGTGAAAAGGAAATATAGAAAATTTTCACATACTTCAAATTTTTATCTCATCGTGTAAAATAAGAAAAGGGGACAGTGAGTACAAAAATCATGTAAAACATTAACATTAGGACTACAAGTCAGTTACCAAATCATATTCTAATGGATTGTTGGAAAAATAAAGCCTACCTCATTTGTGTATGGTTGGATCATCAATTAAGGCGTGTTAATATGTTGTAGAAAATGTAAGATTCCTCATAAATTTTATAAATGAAGGATTTTAAGTTCCCTTTTTAATTTTAATTTTAGCAGTATTTTACTTTAACAAGTGCAATATTTCTCATGTGCATATCAAACGATCACATGAATCTTACACCGCTTGCATTTTCATTCTTTTATATTCATTTCTCTTTATTTTGGATGACCTTAATTAGTTTTATTCACTGGTTTGCTAATTTCTGTCAAGATTCTCCACAACTGATATCTTTTATGTGCTTAATTGTTTACGACAATTCAATTGATAAGAACTGAACAACCTGTCATCCCCCCCCCCCCCCCCCCCCCCAACCCCCAACCCCCCCCCCCCCAAAAGAAAAAATATCAGTGTAGTATGATCATTCTTGTTTGTACTAATGATGCATATTGATAATCTTAAGTGAAATATCTAACTATAATAAATACCAAATTTGTTTAAAGAACCCATGTAGTATGTACAACCAGAGTGCACCTTCCTACTAGTGATATAGGTTGAACAAGAAGCATTCAGATATTATTAGATGATTTTTTTATAAATTAATTTTCTTTGAAAGTTTAACTTTCAAATAATAACTACGAAATTTGGAAGGAGTATCTTTTAACAAAGAGTTTAACTCTTAGTATTGAACATATAGGCGTATCTCTATATTTTCTCCTCTACTCAGTGCTTTAAGTAGATTATGAAAATAGAAATCCAGTCTAGCATTTAATTTTATTTAAGTTTTTATTAATTTATAAAGCCAAAATCATGTAATCTTGAATAATAATATCCTCAATCTTATTTAGACGGGTTTCAAGGTGAGTTTAGCTGAGAGTTTTAAGGGACAATTACACGTGGATTCATATTTCACCATGGGATATAAACCCCAACATATAACCTCAACCGTTGGATAGTCTACATAAAAAATGCCTCCTCATATATTATATAGATACCTTAAATCATATTGTCTTTGTACACATGTTTTTCATTTCAATCTTTGTCTCGAAGTGAATTTAAAGCGTTGGTGGTATCGAAAGGAGGAACTCAAACTTGGAGAATGTTAAGGTAAGATAATAGTAATGAATATACATTAGTGACTTATTTCTTAAATCCTAATATAACTATAATCTTCAACTTATCATTCTATAGGGCTGCAACAACCCGAGGTCTTGGAGACGATGATTTATTTATTTTGGAAGAAATAAATATTTTTTTATTGGAGATTAATTAAATTGGCAATTGAGGTCAAAATTTGAAGTCATTAGAAAGTGGTTCGAATGGCGACTCTGAGGGTGTAGTTGTGTCCGAAAGGTTCGAGAAAGTCAAAATGACTTTACTTGGGATCTATTTAGGTTTCGAAATAATTTAAGTGCGTTTGACTCGAATTACCGAGTCACTTAAAGTGTGTATTATCATTTAAAGATGTGTATCTTGGGAGTTAGGGCTTAAAAGCCTACGGGAGATTTAATTCTCCAAAGAGAGAAATAGAAATAGAAGGAAAGAAAGAGAGAAGAAGAAAGAAGAAAAGAAAGAGAAAGAAAGTGGAGATTTCCGGCATTTACGTGATTTTGAGGACGGATCAAATCCTACGAACCCGAGGCAAGTGATTAAACTTGATAAATAATTGTTGTGTACCATTTATTGCATGATTTGTGGATTAAATTTGTGGGTTTTAGGTCTAAATTGTCAAAACCTAACTTTTTCGGAAAACCTTATATTTGTAGTGTATAAATGGATTTAAGGTTAGAAATTAGTTTATATGTGTTCTTGGATGAATATTCATGTTATATATGTGATTGGGCTGGATAAAAATGGTTGGAAGATGATTAAAATGATTTTTGGGTATTTTGGGTTTATGTAGAAAACAACCCATTCGTAGCTTGCTGACCAAACCGAATCGATTCGCCCCTTCCAAATCGATTCGGTAGGAAGCAGAACCTACAGGTCTTTAGGGCCGAATCAATTTGCCCCTTGCGAATCGATTCGGCATGTAACAGACTCCCAGTCTATAGGACCGAATCGATTCGGATGGGCCGAATCGATTCGCTTTTAGGTACAAATCGATTCGGAAACAGGGGAATTTTTTTGGAGATGTTTTTCTAGGAAGAATTTCATCCCGTTTCGTCTAAGGTTATCGATTGGGAACCTCTATAGGAGTTATTTGGAGTATGTTTGGAGACTTTTAGAGAGTTTCCCATATAATAAATTATTAGGGTCATATTGACTAAATTTGAGGAATACCGATTAGATATTATGGTATATTCTAAGTGGGGAAGCCCGCCTTAATTGGAGATTCTAGTTAAAGATAATAATAAAAAAAATCCTATGAAAGAATGAAAATAACTTAGAGATACTGGATCTTAGGATCCAATCCCAAATGGGATAACTTTAAAGGTTCATAAAATGAATTGAACCCTATTATGGATGGAGAATTATAATGCTAATTGATGTACATATGGATATAGAAATATCCTGAAAGATGATTGATTTGGGAGATGTCTCGCACAATTGAAAAATGCTAATTGAGGTGCATTACGATAAAGAATATCCTTAACTTAAATAGAATTTAGAAGCGACATGTGAGCTTCAAGTGAGAAATAGTATAAGGTATACTAAGTGGGGAAGATGTGTGAGAAATAACGATTAGTATATCAAGAGGGAAATATACTAAAAAATAAACAATGATGTTAATCAATTGGGCGTAAGGGCATATAATAAATATGAAAACAATGTGACAGGTTTACCTTATATGATGGTATATCTTTATATCATGTGGTGATGTATGTATACCATATATGATGGTATATATATATAGTGAAGAATACCCCCTCCTTGCCATTATTAGGAAGTTGTGTGCGTTGAGGGTGAGCATCCTGGCTCAAAGAGCAGGGTGTGGATATTCCCCAGGTCATAGTCGTCCATGTGATTGTTATATGATATACATTATTTATTTTAGGGGTGAGAAGTCGTGGGCATGTGTCGTTCTCACCTTCCAGTTAGGAGCTATGACCGCTTCCTGGGACGTCGTGTGCGTGAGTCGATCACGAGGTGGGTGTCGTTGAACCTCACCAGGTGGCCCCAATTTGCTACGTGTATGGGCTACTGGAAGATGATAGCATGTGAGCCTGCGTCCTCGAGTTATAGCTCGATTAGATGGTTATTGTTGATTGTGCTTGTACTTGGGTATTGAGGGCATAATGGACCTCAACGACTAACATTGCCAAGATTAGTGTAACGGGGGGGTTCCTTGTTTGGATTTCTCCTCGGCGAGACGTCCCATGCACGAACCGCAGTCTAATGTTGGAAATTGGGGAGAAGTTTGTCCTTAATGTTCATATATATATATATATATATCACCTATCTCGACAATCGACAGTGCCAGGAGTAGTGTAACGGGGGGGGTTCCTTGTTTGGATTCCACTTCAGCGAGACTTCCCACGTATGAAACGCCGTGTACTGTTGAGAATTGGGAATATTAATTAATTAAAATGGAGTAATAATAATTTGGGTTACATGAATCATGCATTGAGGGCATAATTAATCGTGAGGATCAATACTGTCAGGAGTAATGTAACGGGGGGTTCCTTGTTTAGATTTCGCCTCGGCGAGACGTCCCACGCACGAAACGCCGTGCCATATTAAGAATCGGGAGAAGTTTAGTCCTTAGTACTTGATGCTAATAACTCATATATAATAAATCATATATATGTTTACATGACAAATGAGGGCATAACTAGAATATATGAAATTCTAGTAAGAGAATGTTGACGTATTGTGATGATGTTATTATGAGGTTGATTATGCAACTTTATATGTTCAACAAATGAACAAATATAAAGAGTACTATAATATTAAAAGTTAAAGTAGATGAATTAAAGAATATAAATAGAACTAGATTGGGAGATAGGTTAGATGGTATTAATTAAATAATCCCTTTGGGTTTAAGTTAGACTATTTTGCCTAACTAGAATTGGGCATCCATTTGGAGATCACATGCATACGTTTAGTTGTGCGATGTCGTTGAGAGGTGAGAGAAATAATTATGGAGAGTTCGATTCCACCTTAATAATGTAATAATGCATTTATAATTATTATGCATTTTTAATGCACTTGCTATAAAATGTTTTCAACTCGGGTTGTGACCTGTTTATATTTTCTCCCTCCCTGTATGTATATTGTATTACATTAGGTGTTCCTCCGCAAGGACGCCATTGATGTTCATCCATCCATTATATTCGTGGAGCTTTGGCAGTTGCGGACTGTTGCGGCACTTTTCTTTAGTCGATTCCTATCTTTATATATCTAGATTATGATTCAGTTTGTATATCAGGTTTATACTCAAGCGTAGTAGATTAACAGTTTTATATTTCATTTCTCAGATTATTGTATTTTCTGTGACCCGACAGCTTATTCGGGTATTTATTTGTAGAGATTCTTGTTGTACATTGTATTGTACCCTTTTATATTATTAGAGTTTGCACATATCACTCATCATAGTTAGATGTATATTGTTGGTTATGATTGCATAGCTGGTTTTATTGTGGTGTCAAATAAAAGTTTTAAATTTTTGACAATCCACTTTTAATGATTTTGGGTAGTTAGCCTTATATTATTTAGTATTGAGAGTTGATGTTGAGACTGTGCCATCTGAGATAACTGACTTAATGTAGTATAGGGTTGGCCACCCGTTATTATTTTGAGCGGGTTGTCACAGATGGTATCAGAGAATCAGGTTCTAGTGTCTTTAGGATCTGTGCGGGTTACTACGATCTTCCGTAAGCGTTCTTGATGTAGAGCCTTATTGTTAGGACGGTTGCATTCTTACGTCCATATTTCTTCTGCGATATGAAAATATTTGAAAGGCGTTCTGATACAATTGTTCTTGTTTCAAATGCCACC
Organism: Sambucus nigra; assembly: GCA_949130495.1. Lineage (NCBI taxonomy): Eukaryota > Viridiplantae > Streptophyta > Magnoliopsida > Dipsacales > Adoxaceae > Sambucus > Sambucus nigra. Next base: position 217,667,076 of record OX422213.1, read on the forward strand.
GAAGGGAGGTCGTTCAGTCAGGGCAAATAAAGGGGCTGAAAATGTGCAACCCCAAATGCCTCAAAGGAATATGACTACAGATGAAGTTGCCAATATTGTGGCACAAGTAGTAACTGCTGCCATTTCTACGATGGCGTAGCAATCTACCGTTCGTACAGCCCAACCCCATTTAGGATTGTCTTTATGGGAGAGAGTGCAGGAAGATTTTAGTAAGGGGCATCCTCTCCAGTTTGCAGGGGGAGTTGATGCAATGGTTGCAAGTCAATGGAAGAATTGTATGCAGAGGCACCCCCGTATGGTTGAGTGTAGTGAGGTGCAGAAGCAATTTTTAGCCACCTTTAAGTTATCAGGTGCGGCTCTCCTATGGTGGGAGTCTATCACCACATCTTAACAGCGAGATACTTTACCTATAACAAAATTTTAGGAATTTTTCGATCGAAGGTATTTTCCATCCCCTACTCGGGATATGAAGATTTTTCAAGGTAATAGAACGGTGGCAGAATATGAGGAAGATTTTTCTAGGTGGGATAAATTAGTACCTAATGAGGTAAATATGGAAGAGAAACGTATATCAAAGTTTGTTCGAGGTTTAGATTGTAAAATCCGGCAACAATTGTTAGAGAGTCCTACGTTAGTGACTTTCGTCGAGGTAGTAAATGCGGCACTACTAAAGTGTCATAAATATCGTCTTCGTTCGCAAGAGGGTAAGAACTTTGGAGATTCGATTTCAACAAGTAAGTTTGGCGATGAGAGTGCCAGTAATGCGAGTAGGTATAACTCGGACTATGGAGAGTCACAATGACATTTTGTTCCTCAAGGTGAGTCGAGAGGAATTTTGGGCAGATGTTTCTTTTGTAAGGAAATAATTCATAGAAAGAGAGATTGTCCTAAAAGAGGTAAGGGACCACAGTTTGATGATGTTTTGGAAGTGCAACCCCTACAACTGATTCGAGGTCATTTTAGACCGGGGGACTACGTGTGGGAGCCCATTGATGAGGAAGGGCAATCGGACTAGAGATGGGTGATGTAAGTTAATTTTCCTTTATGAATAGGATAATTACTAAAATGAATTTTTGGGAATATCGTATGGGAGTTATTGATGAGAGGGTAGTGATATAACCCTATTATGTATGTGATGACCCTAAGGGGGAATTTTGAGCAAGTTAGGCTCTTATGTTATTATCTTTTACGAGACTAGATAATTTTGTAATGCGCTCAAAAAGAGCTATAAACCTTGTGGTGAATGTAAGAATGGTTATTGTGTAATAAGTAGTAATGATAAAGATACTTCTTTTATATAGTCATGTTAGACTTATATAATTTTTGTATTCCAGATATGGACGAGCCTTATAAATGGCAATATATTAAAATGATGTAAGATGTTGTTTCTGATAAGTGTTTAAAGATTGTGGATTGTTGGGACGCAGGAAAGTTTAGCTCATAATTATGTTAATTTTTGTGAGCTACATATTGTTATATGTATAATGATTTTTAAGACCTTGTGTTGGACATAAGGCATTTTATATGAAGATTGCATTATATAAAATAGTTTTTAAAATAAACTGTTTTCAAAATAAAACTTTTTATCGGCCTTTGGGCCATTTCAAAACGGATTTCATAAAATTATTCCTTTCAAACTCTAGTCCGAATTTAACAAACTCTTGATCCCCGACGTCGCTACATAGTAGTGTATTGGGAGGGTTCCTTGTTTGGATTTCACTTTTGCGAAACGTCCCCCGCACGAAAGTGGCGGATGTCAGGAATTAAGAGGAGTTATTTATTTGGACCATTCAAAATGTTTACACTATTAATATGTTAGTATAGTTTATATTTATGGAATTGTGGAGTTTTGGAGGCAAATGAAGCCTCATTATGTTAGGTACGAGCATAAGCTCGAATATAAAGGGTGTATGGGCGCCCTAGTTGTGGAAATTTGTTTTATAAAGATCAAAATCAACTTAAAATAAAATCAATTAAAATAAATTCGTCGTGGGAAGTTAGAAGTTTGGAGATAGGATTAGTGAGGATGGGTGTAGTAGAACTAGTTGAGCTTTGTAGGATTAGGCTTAGCTAAAATTTCGAGGACAAAATTTTTGTAAGTGGGGAAGTTTGTAATAACCCGAGGTCTTAGAGTCGATGATTTATTTATTTTGGGAGAAATAAATATTATTTTATTACAGATTAATTAAATTGGCAATTGAGGTCAAAATTTGAAGTTATTAGAAAGTGTTTCGAATGGCGATTCTGAGGGTGTAGTTGTGTCCGGAAGGGTCGAGAAAGTCGAAATGACTGTACTTGGGGTCTATTTAGGTTTCGAAATAATTTATGTGCGTTTGACTCGAATTACCAAGTCACTTAAAGTGTGTATTATCATTTAAAGATGTGTATCTTGGGAGTTAGGGCTTAAAAACCTACGGGAGATTTAATTCTCCAAAGAGAGAAATAGAAATAGGAGGAAAGAAAGAGAGAAGAAGAAAGAAGAAAAGAAAGAGAAAGAAAGTGGAGATTTCTGGCATTTACGCGATTTCGAGGACGGATCAGACCCTACGAACTCGAGGCAAGTGATTAAACTTGATAAATAATTGTTGTGTACCATTTATTACATGATTTTTGGATTAAATTTGTGGGTTTTAGGTTTAAATTGTCAAAACCTAACTTTTTGGGAAAACCTTAGATTTGTAGTGTATAAATGGATTTAAGGTTAGAAATTAGTTTATATGTGTTCTTGGATGAATATTCATGTTATATATGTGATTGGGCTGGATAAAAATGGTTGGAAGATGGTTAAAATGATTTTTGGTTATTTTGGGTTTATGTAGAAAACAACCCATTCATAGCTTGCTAACCAAACCGAATCGATTCGCCCCTTTCGAATCGACTCGGTAGGAAGCAGAACCTACAGGTCTTTAGGGCTGAATCGATTCTCCCCTTGCGAATCGATTCGGCATGTAACAGACTCCCAGGTCTATAGGACCGGATCGATTCGGATGGACCGAATCGATTCTCTTTTAGGGCCAAATCGATTTGGAGGGGCCGAATCGATTCGAAAACAGGGGAATTTTTTTGGAGATGTTTTTCTAGGAAGAATTTCATCCCGTTTCGTCTAAGGTTATCGATTGGGAACCTCTATAGGAGTTATTTGGAGTATGTTTGGAGACTTTTAGAGAGTTTCCCTTATAATAAATTATTGGGGACATATTGACTAAATTTGAGGAATACCGATTAGATATTATGGTATATTCTAAGTGGGGAAGCCCACCTTAATTGGAGATTCTAGTTAGAGATAATAATAAAAAAAATCCTATGAAATAATGAGAATAACTTAGAGATACAGGATCTTAGGATCCAATCCCAAATGGGATAACTTTAAATGTTCATAAAATGAATTGAACCCTATTATGGATGGATAATTATATTTCTAATTGTTGTACATATGGATATAGAAATATCCTTAACGATGATTGATTTGGGAGATATCTCGACCAATTGAGAAATGCTAATTGAGGTGCATTAGGATAAAGAATATCCTTAACTTAAATAGAATTGAGAGACAATTCATAATTAGAAGGGACATGTGAGCTTCAAGCAAGAAATAGTATACGGTATAGTAAGTGGGGAAGATGTGTGAGAATTGATGATTAGTATATCAAGAGGGAAATATACTAAAAACTAAACAATGATGTTAATCAATTGCGCCTAAGGGCGTATAATAAATATGAAAACAATGGGACAGGTATACCTTATATGATGATATATCTTTGTATCATGTGGTGTGACGCGACTAAGAATTTGTCTCAAAAGTGCGTTTTACTCTAGGCTCAAGTGCAAGCATGTCGCTCAAGTAGTAACCCGGTAAGTCGGGATCGTATCCACAGGGATCGAGATTGCCAAATAGTAATAAGAAAAATTATTAAATCTTGAAATGATTTCTTAAAAGAAACAAAAAGATGATTAATGATTGGGAAAATTTCTAGTGAAATAAAAAATTACTTAAGAAAAACAAACTGAAAATTGCAAAAAAAAAAAAAAATTAAGATCTGACAAATGGGAGAAAATAGGGTAGGGTACAATCCCTCAATCCTTAACAAATTACCGTATAGAATACTAGAATTGTAAATTAAAATTATTGACTAGATCCGGTCTTTATAAATTCTAAGCATTACATATATGAGGGATATAGCCCGCATCATATGAAATCAAAGATAGATATAAAGCGGTGAATGATAAATTATACTCGCAAAGCGTTCTTAAACATCTCAAGTACCTAGGGCAAGAAAGATTAAAAGATTGACAATGTTTGTATGAGTTTCTTTCACGATTCAATCAATATTTTAATTTATTCTCTATTTTCTACATAAATAATTTGCCTTGGATTGAGTTCATGTACCCCAGCCCTTGGGAATTTAGCTACTCATGATTTGGTTCAAGAATAAATTCACATATAAAATTATGGATCTACAAGACATTGTAAATAATTTGCAAATAATAAAACTAGAGAATGGAAAGATTTTACGTGAATTCAGCAACAAAAACGGAATTGGAATTTAGAATTTCTTACAAACTAGGGTTCATGAAAACTCTTGAAGGAATATAAAATTTTCTCTCAAAATCTAAACCTAAAATTCAACATCTAATTCTCTCTAGAACTCTCAACCTAGGAACCCCTTAACCCTTGATGTAGGGCATGGGCTTTTATAGCAGAAAGTATCGAAATTGACAGCTCAATTTGCTTGTGACACAAGTTTCACCATCTAGCACGCCAAAAAACTGCATAATTAATGCCAGGATTTCACATGACCGGACCGGTCCGGATTACCCTCGGATCGGTCCGATATCCACCGGATCGGTTCTTTTATTTCTATCGGATCGGTACGGTCCTAGTCGGATCGGTTCTTTTTCCATTTCCATCGGTTTGCTATCCATTCGAGGTATACTGGACTTGGTCAATTCGGATCGGTCCGGTTTCCATCGGATCGGTCCGATTTTCTTCTACTTTGACTTTTTCCTTGCAAATTTGACTAGCCATATCTTCTGATCTAGAACTCCGATTTGGGCGCCGTTTCTTCCTATGCTCTTGTGAACTCATGCTCTTCAACTTCACTTTTGGTGTCCCCTTCGATTTTTGAGTGGAACTTTACTCTTTTGCCCTTTGACTTTTCTTCTGATTTTCTTCTTTTCCTTTCTTGCATTCCATTCCTGAAAACTTTATCACAATTACACAAAAACTAGAGAATATTGTTAAAAACAGACAATAGAGTGATATGGACTAAAAATGATTCAATTACCTTGTTCGAGATATTAAAATCACCAAATTAAGGGGCTAAATTCAGACGAATTTACGCTTGGTCAAATCCCCCTAACTTAGGACTTTGCACGTCCCGGGCAATGTAACTGAATCTAACCAAAATTCAACTCTTGAAAATTCCTTTATTAAAATAAAATTCCACTTTCGCAGGCATGCGATTGCATTTAGCGTATGCAACAAGCCTTTAAATCTCTAGGTTACCCTAGTAGGACAAGTTTTGTCTCGTGAGGGTTTGTAGTGAATTTACCCACAAAATTCTTTATTGACTCAAATAAATATCAAAATACTTAAAAATTGTACAATTTAAACTTTTCAAAAAAATAATCACCATCAACTCATATTCAACTGTCTCAAACCATAATGTGTGTGTGCAAAGCCAGAACTTAAACCTCAAATTTCCACCGATTGAGCATTACGTTACTTTCCGAAAATTCGTTTTGATTCAAATTCTTACGGATGCACTCACAAACGAATCACTCGGATTGTGGTTGTTTTCTCTCGGTATGCATGATATAAAGAGTAAATATAATGAACACAAATTCACGCATACAAAATTGAAAAGAAGGAAATATTTGCTGAAAAGATCTCATCATCAGAATACAGTTATTAGGAAACGGGAACATCACCTCTATTTCACACCATTTAATCTCTCATTTTATCTTTTCATGTCTTATCTCTCCACGCGGTAACTAATTTCGCCATTCGGACTCAGTTAGGACTTTTCGGGTTAAAAAGTGTAAAGGGTAAAAATGAGAATGAACGGAATGTTCGGAATTGGAAAATGTCCTTATGATGTCCATTAGTGCTTTTTCGAGCATTTGCTCATTTTTTTTTTTTTTCTATTTTCATTTTTCCTTTTCTTTTTTCTTTTCTTGCTATTTTTGTTGAGCATATCTATTTTTTTTTTTTTTTGCCCCTTTTTGTTGCACAATTTGGACTTACTTGATGAATTTTCTCAATTTTCATAATTCCGGGCTATTTGGGTTTTTCGGGTTATCAAACGAAAGGGAAATATTATATTAGGCTCAAAGTGGGTTGCAAAGGGATGATTTTTTTTTTCACAACATTTTTTTTTATGGCTAATATTTTTGGGTAACAAACGATGGCCTACTTCATTGTCCAAATTGCTAATCACATTACCATATGCATCTCGAGATTAATTAAGTTTAGAGATATATTTAGCACGAATTTCGAAACAACATTTCACACATTTTCCATAACCGATCAAAACAAAGGATTGAGATCATCAATGACTTATTAAAACGCTGAAAAGAACTCGGATTGATTTAAAAACTCAAAAAGATCGATAGACTCGAAATCTCACCGGGTTGGACTAATCTCCACACTTATTCGTAAAGTCGTCAATTTTCTTTCAATTTCCATCTTTGGTCAATTTTGGCTTAGTGTAATTGAGATTTAACAATTTGAGACTTTAAATAGAATAAAGGTGATATTTTTGAAAATTTTAAATTTCAATTTTTATTTATTTTGAACAAAAATATTTTTGGTATTTTCAACTTTTTTTGATTTTTTTTTTTTTGGGAATTTTCTAAAAAAAAAACACTTGGAAAGAAGATGTGATTGAATCAATGAATCTAAACAATAAATGGGAAGAATATCCCACACCCCCTAACTTAAATGTTGCATTGTCCTCAATGCAAATCAAGAACACAACATAAAGAGAGGAAAATAATGATATTACCCAAATAGAGCGATCCCCGATGAGTGCGAGTCCATTGAATCTACAAAACATGTTAGAACCAAGCATAACAAAAATAATAACAAAAACTTTAACTAATTACTCTAAACTATAAAAAAGGAAAAAGAAAAAGCTAATTATGTACAACCTACGATTTTAACTTCTAATAACTCATACAGTAGAAGTCGAAAAATTTGGGGGTCCACCCAAAATACAATTTGACTTTGAGTGATTAATGGGGTACCCTAATTAGGATGCATGCCTCCTAAAAAATAAGAATTCCGTTTGAAAAACGGAAGGCATGTGCAAATTTTAAAAAATGAACCATCACCAATTAAAAAATTTAGGGGGATAATGAGGGATTTGAGTGCACATGGGGACAAGTACCATTGGGATCCAAGAAAAATAGAATCACTTCCCAAAGATTTTTCAAGTAGTATGGGAAGCGGATCACACAAGTAGAAAGAGTCCATCTTGGAAAATAATTTAAGCATTGAGTCCTTGTCCTTAAAATCTTCTCCCTCAAAATTTTCAATTGGATCTGGTGGAGTGACACGTCTAAGTGTATAGCCCGTAAGATGAAGCATCTCAAAAAAACATTCCCATACAAGAATCGGATCAACATCCTCAAGACATTCATCGAGTTCTTGTGATGAATTTAATGGTTCGATAATAGTGGGGACACAAGGAGACAAATGATCTTCATCTCAAGTGCATAAATTACTTTTCGAAATTTTATTCTCTCAATATTATTCATGAATAAATGTTAGTAAGTTGAATCATTTTAAATATTGTTTTGTCACTTATATGCTAGGATAAGTATTGTCAAATTTTGATAAGTGAAAATATTTATTTTTTATTATAATTAATTTTGATTTGGATAGTATTGAGATAAGTCAAATTTTGATAAGTGATTCGGTAAATTTTGATTCGGTAACTTATCCTAGCATATAAGCATATAAGTATTTTGATTTTGATAAGTCAAATTTTATTCTCTCAATAGTCGCACGCTCTCGAAATATATATGGGAACACATACCAATTAGATCTGTAATTTTATTATTAAAGAGGTATCCTTCCCCATTTTAAACCTCTTCCAAAATGATATATTAACAATTTATAACACGATTTGAACCCTACCCAACTTTGTGAAAGCTGGGAACTCATAGTTTATGAGCTAGATTGTAATACCCCGTGATTTTAAATTTTAAATAACGCGTTTTAAATTAAAAAGGCGAAAAGGTATTTTTTGGTGAAATTAATTTTTTGACAGAAAAGGTGGACTATTTAAATTAAAAGATTTTTTTGGTCGAAATTTGATTAAATATAAAATATTTTTATGGGGATTCGGAAATTTTTATAATTGAATATACATTGATAAATTCTTAATTTTATAAATCTTGTAAATCCAAACATTTAATTTTTGGCATGTTAAAGAGATGGACTCTTTGTAAATTTTTAGTATCATTTATATTTTTTCTTATGCTTGAGGTGAGAGAAAGTGAGATGTTGCCTCATTTTTCTTCCTTACGCGCGCGCTTGGGAGCTGATTTTTTTTTAATTTTGTTTATGTACTCCTTATTTGCTTATCCCATGTGTAATCATGATTTCGAGAGTTCTGCTTTCAATGTGATTTGGAAGCACACGAAAGTTTTGAGGTAACTGCCTCCAAGTTTTGGTTGGGATGCACATGCCATGTTGAATTAATAATATATATACATATATATATTTTGTTATCTTTTAAAAGTTAGACGTTGTTGGGACTCTTTTATCTCATCTTATAAAAAATGAGCATGGATTCACTTTAAAAAAAGGTGTCACGGCTATTTTTTTTCAAACCCTATTTTCTCTACAAAAAAGAGAATACACTGACCCTTATATTTCACCTTCTAACCTCCACTAAACAAAACTTCAAACATAATTTGGGAGGTATAAACTAAATATTTTTAAGAAGACCCAAGAATTAAACTTTCTTATTTTTGTAAGACGAACGCAACTAAGTATTCAAAATTTTTAAGAAATAATTTTTCATGCTTGAATTCTTCTATTCTCTCTCTTTAGTATTATGCATTTTAATTGTCGCCTAAACTTTAATTCATGTTTTTTAAAAATAAATTAGCAACTTAATTAGGAAAAGTGAAAACTAATTCGGGACTATTTTTCTTAAAAATCTTAATCTGATTAAATACTTGTAACCCTTGTGTGCTTAGGGTAGAATTTGGACTTTGGGTGATATGAGTGTACGTTTGCATGTAGAAACCATAGAAATTATATTGTATATAAATGAAACTTGAGAAATCACATAGAATTGTGTAGGTTTGAGAAAAGTAAATACTGTTAAGTGCGCCGTAAACTCGCGTGTTTTTGAAATCGTAATTGTCAAATAAAATAAAATAAAATATATTAATTATGTCGACGATTTGAACGAATTAAATTAAAATTAATTGTGACCTCATGTGAAATTGTATGATTATTGATACATTGGAATGTATGAATTATTGTGTTCATTATTTTTATCATCGCGGGGACGGCAGAACTTTGGATAATATGCTCTCACCTAAACTTTAGGAATACTTGCGGGGTATGGGACTAGTAGGTAGGCCTTAGTTACGATTAACACTTTCTACGTATGGTACTAGTTAGTGTAGACTTTTAAGGATGTGGTATTCCGAGGTGGGGCTGATTTTGGTGTTGTTCCATTCAATTGGTTAGCCTAGGCGCGAAACTAGGGAGAAAATAATTATAACATCCTACGAAATAGGATATGACGCACTTGTGTTTTGGAGACCTTTAGGGAGTAGGTTGAGGTTTATGCTCTAAAATAGGGTGGGTTAAAATAAAATAAAGAAAAATTGAGAGGATGAGAAAATAAGAAATTGAGAATTAATGCCTAAGATAATAAATGGGTATTAAAATGAATAAGCGTCGTTAATAAGTGCATGATTGACAATTAAACGGGTTGGCTAGCTATTGCGACGTGTGGGTATGTGACGGCGTAATAAGTGCAGGGCTGGTAGTTAAATGGATTGGCTGACTATGATGGTATGTCATGAGTGGAACCTCGTCAATAAGTGCAGGGTTGACAGAATACGAATTAGCTAGCTATTACGAGGGGAATGGGTGTGGTGTAAAACTTTTAACGGAAGTCCACAACTAAAATGGTGTAAAAGCATTAAGCAAGAGTCCCGTGACTGATATTGACGATGATTAAAAATAACAATCAGGTTAGTTGAATTAAATTAAATGGATAGATTTTGATAAAATCAAATATTTGGAAATTAAACTTGGAGTAGAGTAATTACGTGATTTAGAGTTCGCACGCACATTATTAATTATCTCGTTTAATTTACAATATTATATTATGATATGTATTATGTATAATGCTATTATCTGGGTCCACGAACACTAATTGGGGAGAGTAGCTTAAATTCATGCGGTGGGCTTTGACTAACATTTCAAGTTTAGCGTTGGAGTAGCTACAATAGGAGTTATTGGAGAACTTTTGGAGGTCTAGCTGGAGTTTATTTATTTTTATGCTTAGTAATCTAGATTTTCTTTTCCGTCGTATTTTGTTATGATACTTTATATTATGGATTTGGGAGGCCACTCCATTCCACGGTTGTTTACGATTTTTGTTCAGATATTAATAGTTGGATCTTTTATTTAGATTTATATTATTAGAGATTGAATTATTTATTGGAGATTAGCATAGTGATGGATTTTATTATTACATGAATGATTATTCATATTGGGATTAATTTAATTATTATCTTGTGGAATGAATTTTATATGTTTCATATCTTTCACATGCTAAAAATGATATTTTATTTAGTGATGGCCGCTATAGTTTGATGGCGGCGGCTGGCCACCTCGCTTGCAGATCTCATCGCTAAACATTCAGTTTAAAGTTTCAGATTCGTTGACCATTCAATTGAGTCACTAACTTAAAATGGAGGTATATTACACTAAATAACTCAATAGTGGATTAGTCCTCGATTAAATAAGTTGCAGGGGACTCCGACACTAAACACCACTCTTGTCATTCATTAAAAAACTCAATCTATAAAGTAGACCAGTTACATAATCTGAAGTTGTTGTTTGACTTTGGTGATTACGGACACCAAGAATGCCTACAATACAAATTGTATTATCTAAACTACAATCCTATATAGTTTACCTTATTAAATTTATTTTTTCTTATAATTTTACTTAATTAATTGATTCTTTAAATTCTTATTCATATCATCCTTATAAATTCTAAATTTCAACCATTCACATTAAATGGCTACTATTGATACCAAATTTAGTCTGCTGACATGGCTCAATTGGGTGAAGACACGTGGCAATCTACATGGAAACAATAAACACTTACGAACAACACCTCGACTCCAAGGAACCATACTGCAACGAGGAACTGTGCTTCCCCGATCAACTCAGACGCTCCGACCTACAAGAATTCTCCGAGGAACTCTTGAGTACCAAGGAACTTTTGAGCACCGAGGAACTTTTGAGTACCGAGGAACTTAGGCGATCCGAACATCTCAGGCGGTTCGAGATGCATCTCGAACAAAGCATTAATAGCAAGATAACCCAACAGTTCGACTGCGCATTAAATGGTTATTATCATACAAATGTATACGCTTAAGGGGCATTTAATATATTACCCTTTCACATTACAGCCTTATGGCTATAAATACATTGTATTACCCTCATTGTAAGGGGATCGAAATTCCTTGAGAAAACTTGTAATCGAGAATTCCTAAACAGTAAGCAATAACAGAAACAGTGGACGTAGGCCATTCTTATAAGGCTGAACCACTTTAAAAGTTCTTTGTCTCATTTTATTTATCTGTGATTAAATAATTAGATATAATCTAATTTTTTACATCAACAGATTGGCGCCGTCTGTGGGAAACGACTGGTAATATCGTTTTTCATCAAAAATAACTCATCAAAAATGGATGATATTCCAGAACCCAACCATCGAAACGCTGGAAGCCCTCCAAATCCATCTGCTCCGCCTAATATTCTAGATCTGGCTGGAATAATGACAAATCTGGCCCAGGGCCAGACAGTCATGCAAGAAACGATGCGACAACTCCTACAAACCCTCCATGGCGATGCACCAACCCATTCAGGACTGCGAAGTATTCAAAGAAATACCCGTTTACCTTCTTCACATACTAGGCGTACTGATTCATATCGTACTGAGGAATATGAAGATTTTTCTTATCAATCGGGACGAACTTCGTCAAAGCGGGCCACAGATACTGAACAACGTATCACTCTCTCTCCAGAAAGGACTAGTGATCTAGAGAGGTTAAGCAGGGTATCACCTTTTGATCGATTAGGATAGAAGGAGTAGAAGTCCTCCTAAAGTCGCATCGAGGAGTTTTCGACGACCATCAGATTTAAGGGAAGGATCTGCCCAGTCGCGACCAGCTGCTCGTCAAGGTAGATCCCAGGAAGCCACATCAACTCGATCAGTTGCTCGAACCAACAGGCCCGAGGAAGGAAATGATGCAAGGAAAGGCTCTATTCATAGGCTGGAGGATAGATTAGGGGAAATGTCTAAAGCCAAGAACCCTCTATAACGAACTTTTGTTCAAGGAACACCTTTTGTCCAGGCCATTGTAGATTTTCCAACACCATCAAAGTTTAAAGCACCTGTTGTGACCCCAAAATATGATGGAAAGATCGATCATGTCCTTCATATAGAACAATACCAAGATGCAGCCGACATCTATGCTGTTCCAGATGAGATGAGATGCAGAGCATTCTCGGGAACTCTTACCGGATTTGCTCAAATGTGGTATAATAATCTTCCTCGGGGTAAGATCTTAACTTTCTTTCAACTGGCCGAGTTATTCATTGGGAATTTCTATTTTGGGGGAAAGCCTGTTAAATGAGTAGCGTATTTGTTAAGTGTTAGACAAAAAACTGGTGAAAGTACCCGAGATTATATAACTGGTTTTAATAACGATAAACTTGAAGTCATTGATTATGATGAGAAGACAGCGATTATCGCCTTAATAAGTGGACTACTACCCAAAAAGTTGTACTACACTTTGGCCAAAGATCCACCTAGAACCATGTCAGATCTGATGGGAAAAGCATCCAAGATTATGAATGCCGAGGAGGCTATGGCTGCGAAGAAGAATATGGATGCCAAAGAAACCAAGGTTGAAGGTGATAAAGCTAAGAAGAAGGAGCATAAGAACAATGGTAATGACAAACACTCAAAAACAAGGTCGTCTTGGGAAGTATTGAGGAAATTTGATAATTATACTCCTTTGAAGAAAGACATCAACCATGTTCTAGAAGAAATCAAGAACAACGAGGAATTAAATTGGCCAGAAAAAATGAAGGCAGACCCCGAAAGGAGAAATAAGGAAAAATATTACGAGTTTCACAAAGATCATGGCCATATGACTAAAAATTTCATAGCTGTTCAGAATGAGATCGAAACACTCATCAGACGAGGAAAATTGGCAAAGTATGTCGATCGGAGGAATGATAGAAGAAACAACGACTGAGCAAGAGAGAGGTCTAGATCTCCTCGTCGAGCATAGGAGAACAAGAAGAGAGACCATGAAGTTGATCCAAAAAATGATCCCGATCTTCCAAAGAGACCAAGGCAGCCAGAACGTGAGGTATTTTCAATACGTTTTGGGTCATTTGACTGTAATGTTATTACAGGTGGAGATGCAGGAGGAGGAGACCTTACTGCCGAGAGAAAAGCTTACCTCTGTGAGGCTCAAGCTTGCTCGTACATTCAGCAAATAAATCTAGTTGAGGAGGATCGCCCGAGAAAGGTGAACAAAGATAAATTGGTCATTGGTTTCTCAAAGAACGACCTTGCAGGAGTTTTGTATCGTCATGATGACCTATTGGTGATTAAAATGAGGATGAAGGAGGTAATGATTCCAAAAGTACTGGTAGACAATGGTAGCTCGGCAGACATCATATTCTACTCGTGCTTCGACAGTTTAAACCTAAAGCTATCTCAACTGGAGCCTTATCATAGACCCCTCCTCGGTTTTGCTGGCGAGAAAGTATTTCCACTTGGGACGATCAAATTGGAAATATTCATTGGTACGTGGCCTGCTTGTCGAACAGAAAGAATACGCTTCTTCGTGATGGATAAGAATATTCAATCATCATACAATATCATCATGGGAAGAGTAGGATTGAAGAAGTTCGAGGCTGTACCATATACGGTACATCAATGCCTAAAATTTCCAATAAATTTTAGAGTAGGAGTTGTGAAAGGTGATCAGAAAGTAGCTCGGGAATGCTATTATTCATCCGCCGAGCAAGAGGAACTGGAGGAATCAAGGAAAAAGACTACTACTTATCAAGTGGATGAAGGGGCAGAAATTGAAACATTGGATCCTAGAGATGAGTCGCAACTCGTGAAGGGTCAAGTGGTGGAAGCTACTGAAAACATCATTCTGGACGACGAGCACCCTGAACGAACTACTCAAGTAGGTTTGTCGTTGGAAGCCTCACTAAAACAGGAATTGATAACTTTCCTTAGAAGAAGAAAGTAAACTTTTGCATGGAGTCATGAGGATATGCCTGGGATAGACCCAAATTTCTTATGTCACGAACTCAATGTGAATAAGGAGATCAAGCCTGTGAAGCAGAGAAGAAGAGTATTCAGTCCCGAGAAGAATCAAGCTATACAGGGGGAAGTCGAGAAGCTCCAGAAAGCTTGCTTTATTGAAGATGTTAAATATCCTGACTGGTTAGAAAATATGGTGATGGTGAAGAATAAGAAAAACAAATGGAGGATGTGTGTATAATTCACCAACCTCAACAAAGCATGCCCAAAGGATCACTTTTCGCTGTCCCGAATTGATCAACTAGTGGATGCTACCTCGGGATACGAGCTGCTGAGCTTCATGGATGTTTATTCTAGTTACAATCAGATTAAAATGAAACCTGAAGACAGGGAGAGTACTTCTTTCATTACCCCTAGGGGAACTTATTGTTATAATGTTATGCCTTTTGGTTTGAAAAATGCAGGTGCAACATATCAGCGGCTGGTGAAGAAAGTGTTTACAGAACAAATCAGTTGCAATATGGAAGTCTATGTTGACGATATGCTGACAAAGTGCAAGAAAGCTGCCGATCATCTAGTTGACTTAAGCCAAACTTTTGATCAACTAGATAAATATCAAATGAAGTTGAACCCGACGAAGTGCATATTTGGAGTATGAGAAGGCATGTTTCTCGGATACATTGTCAATCAGCGAGGCATTGAAGCTAACCCTGAAAAGATCAAAGATCTACTAGGGCTGCGATCTCCAACGACGAAGAAAGAGGTGCAAAGTCTTACAGGATGAGTAGCAGCACTCAACGGATTTGTATCACGAGCAACTGATCGATTTCTCCCATTCTTTAAGACACTCCGAAAGACTTTTGAGTGGAATGATGAATGTGAGAAGGCTTTTCAAGACTTGAAGAAATACTTGGGAGCGCCTCCATTGTTATCCAGGCCAGTGATGGGAGAAAAATTATACTTGTATCTGGCAGTGTCTGAGAATGCAGTTAGTAAGGGTGGAGAATGGAGTACAAAAATCGATCTACTACACAAGTAAGGCCTTCCGAGGAGCAGAGATCAGATATCCAAAGCTGGAAAAATTGGCACTAGCATTGATCGAGGCAAGTAGAAGAATGAAGCCATACTTTCAAGCTCATACCATAGTAGTATATACTGATATGCTATTGAGGCAAGCCCATCACAAACCAGAAAAGTCAGGAAGATTGATGTGTTGGGCAATAGAACTTGGTGAATATGATATAGTTTATGAACCCAGATCATCGCTAAAAGGGCAAGCTTTAGCATATTTTATAGCAGAGTTCACCTATCCTGATACCCCCGAGGAGAAAAAGTTGCTCGCTGATCAACCTGTGGATGTTACAGGATCATCAAACATAAGCTCAGACCAACTTTGGTTGGTAAAAGGGCAAGTGGATGTTACAGGATCATCAAATTTAAGCCCAGACAAACATAGGTTGGTAAAAGGGCAAGAAAAGATGATTGACGAAGAGCAACAAATATTTCACCGAGGAACTCTATCAGATCAGAAATTTGAAGCCGAGTTACCTATATGGAGTTTGTATGTGGATGGTTCATCTTGCACTACAGGATGTGGCGCATGGATAGTTTTAAGCAGTCGGGACGAGGTCGACATGGAATACGCCCTACGTTTTCAATTCAAAGCTTTTAATAATGAGGCTGAGTATGAGGCCATGATTGCAGGTCTTAATTTGGCAAAAATTATGGAGGCGCAGCAGGTTATTGTCTTCAGTGATTCTCAATTGATCGTAAATCAAATGTTGGGAATATATGCAGTCAAAGGAGAATTAATGATCAAGTATCATGCAAAGGTGATGGAGTTGGTATCAGAATTTGCTTCTATTCAGCTGGTCAGAATACCAAGAATGGAGAATGCTAGAGAAGACTCCCTAGCTCAATTATCATCAGCTACTCGTACCGAGCTACGAATAACAATACCAATTGAAGTGTTGGCTAGTCGAAGCATAGACGAAGATCTGATGACGAATTTTATTTCCCTTAATTTAGGACCATCTTGGATGGATCCCATCAGGGCATATATTGAGGAGGGAGAATTACCAATTGACAAGCTCGCAGCCAAGAAATTAAAGTTTAAAGTTTCTCGTTATGTATTAACTAACGGTATTCTATATAAACGAGGAATTATAGCAGGTTTGCAAAGATGTGTACATCCCTCCGAGGTGAAAGAATTGATTGAAGAGATCCATGAAGGGTCCTGTGGAGCCCATGTAGAAGGTCAAACGCTTTTGCAAAGGGTGATGACGCAAGGATACTACTGGACGATGATGAGGGCTGACTGCATAGCCTATGTTAAGAAATGTGACAAGTGTCAGCGCTTCTCCTCCATCCGAAGAACTCCCCAGGCGTTATTGGCACCCATTACTTCCCCTTGGCCATTTTCCATATGGGGAATAGATTTGGTTGGGCCACTGCCGACGATCAAGGGAAGATTTAAGTATCTCGTGGTCGTTGTGGACTATTTTACTAAATGGGTTGAAGCTGAGCCTCTCATTGATATGACGTACGACAAGGTGTACCAATTTATTTGGAAGAACATCATTTGTCGATATGGTCTTCCTCATGCCTTCATCACAGACCATGGAACACAATTTGACAACGAGGAGTTCGCTGCCTATTGTCATCAGTCAAATATTTTGAAGATCCACTCAGCACCAGGCCATCCTCAAAGCAATGGGCAAACTAAAGTGACAAACAGAACGCTACTGAATGGCTTGAAGAAAAGACTGGATGACGCGAAAGCAAATTGGATCAACGAGCTACAATCAGTGTTATGGGCTTACCGAACTACTCCCCGAGCAGCAACAGGGGAATCTCCATATATGCTGGCATTTGGAAGTGAGGCTGTTATACCCGTCGAATTGGGTCTCCCAACACACAGAATACTGAATTTTAATTCCCCTGTTAGCGATTTAATGAGA
The DNA here is from genome assembly GCA_949130495.1 of Sambucus nigra. Classification (NCBI taxonomy): domain Eukaryota; kingdom Viridiplantae; phylum Streptophyta; class Magnoliopsida; order Dipsacales; family Adoxaceae; genus Sambucus; species Sambucus nigra. The sequence continues at coordinate 217,684,606 of OX422213.1, forward strand.
AGGTTAGACTTGGACATGCTCGAGGAGGTAAGAGAAGAAGCATCCATTAGAAATGCTGCTTACCAGCAGCGAATAGCTGTGTTCTACAATAAGAGAGTGAAGAAGTGTGAGTTGAAAGAAGTAGACTATGTGTTAAAGAAGGTGATTCAAAAGAACAACAAACTGGAAGCAAACTGGCATGGACCCTACCGAGTTAAAGAAGTTGTTCGACCAGGGACATACAAAATAGAAACTTTATAAGGGGGGGAGTTTAAGAATGCATGGAATGCAGAGCATCTGCGCAAATATTATCATTAATGTAAACTCTCATGTAATGGAGTTTCATCAGTATGAATAAAATGAAGATATTCTTCCAAATTCTCTCCTTTTATTGAAAGTTTTTCGGGGAATACTAGTGCTACACACTACTTGGCAAAACTCGGACTACTCAAATTTATTCTCAAAAACGCCAACTAAGGTTGGTTGGGAAAAAAATGTATTCCTACGGGAAGTAAAACTATGTATTCCTAAAAATTCCAACTTATGTTGGTTAGGAAGTAAATGTATTCCTACGGGAAGTAAAACTATTCCTAAAAATGCCAACTTATGTTTGTTAGGAAATGTATTCCTAAAAATGCCAACTTATGTTGGTCAGGAAGTAAATGTATTCCTACGGGAAGTAAAACTATTCCTAAAAATGCCAACTTATGTTGGTTAGGAAATGTATTCCTAAAAATGCCAACTTATGTTGGTTAGGAAGTAAATGTATTCCTATGGAAAGTAAAACTATGTATTCCTAAAAATGCCAACTTATGTTGGTTAGGAAGTAAATGTATTCCTACGGGAAGTAAAACCATTCCTAAAAATGCCAACTTATGTTGGTTAGGAAATGTATTCCTAAACATGCCAACTTATGTTGGTTAGGAAGTAAATGTATTCCTCGGGAAGTAAAATTATTCCTAAAAATGCCAACTTATGTTGGTTAGGAAGTAAATATATTCTCGAAAACGCCAACTAAAGTTGGTCGGGAGGTAAAATTATTCCAGAAAGTGCCAAAGTTTCTTGCTAAGAAAAAATCGACTAACTATGGCTGGTCGGAGATAAAAACCCACTAACTGTAGTTGGTCGAAAAGGAAAATTTATCGACCTTGGTTGGTCGGAAACATTTTATGAATACGAGAAAGTGATCGAGCAGAATTTTTGATACTCGTAACTTTTTAAAATTATTACTAAGTTGGTCGAGAAAAAAAAACATCATTTTTTCCAAATGACTACCACAAATTCAAACTACTCGACAATAAGTTGATCGATAAATAACACAATATTGTTATCTTTTTAACAGAAACACATGCACAGATGTAAAGTGTTACAAGACAATAGCAGTCAAGATTTGCAAATAAAATTATTTCATTAAATGTAGAACAAAATACATCAGGAATGAAATACAAATTTATTACATCAATATTCCTATTCTAGTGGTTTTTTCCCTTTGCTTTTGAAAAAGGTTCCTCACCAGCTGGTGGATCATTTAAAGCAAGAGGAGAATTTATGAAGTTATGATCTTTTAACATCCTGATATTCATCACAGATGGTCGATCTAGTACATGCTCGGGATGAGATATCTCAACATTTGAATGGAGATTGTAATCGTCGAGGTATTTGGAAATCAGACATCGAGGGATGGCCCGAGAAGGGATCCAACTCATATCAAGATTGAATGGTGGCACTGGTAGGTCGAGCAGCCCAGGATTATGGTAATCCCACAGGTAATGACCCTGTTCCAGTTGCAGCACACATAAGGCATTCAACCATCCCTATTTGTAGCCCTCATTATTTGCATTCTGGATACGATCGTCCAAGTGGTAGAGAGCCTCGTTGTATCCAGCCATCCAGAACTCCCTGGGCTGCTTGTGGAATTGATTTGTCAATATTTCCATCTGTTCGTGGAGATTTTTGATGAAGATCTCTTTATTCTCCAAGATAGATTTCTGCGCAGAAAGTTGCTCTTCCAGACCCCTTATCTTCTTAAACATCTCAACCAATTCCTGGTTCTTCGCCATTATCTGGAAGGCCTGGTTCTCTAAAGCAGATTGAGTCCTCTTTTCCTCGACAGGAATTCGAGCAGCTCTTGCTCATCCCCGAGGAACTCTTGCTCGTCCATGAGCAGAAGAAGAAGGGCCAGACCTTTTCAAAGTTTCCAACTCATCCCTCAGGTTGGCATTTTCGACCTCCAAGAACGAGAATCCCTCGTCAGTCACTGGGACCAAAGCATTTGAGGTGGAGGCAACAGATTTTAATTGAGATACTTCTCTTTGCAAGTTATTATTTTCTTGCTCCAATAACTCGGCTATTTGCCTGTGCTCCTCGACCTCGGCTTTCAAAGTTCTTTCCCTCACATCGTAAGCAGCAAATCGTTTATCATATCCCTTGTCGGCAATGATTTGCTGATACTTCTTCTCGTAACCCTCGTGCAAAAGGGCAGTGGATTCCTTATATTGTTGCTGAAGTTCTTCAAGAATGCCTTAGAGATACTCAATCATATCATAATAAGCTACATTATTGGTCACTGCACGATCAAGCAAACACTTCAAATATTGGTAGGCTTCAATTGCCTGTTCCGAAGCATCTTGGCTGAGGATGTCGACAATTTATGCTGCACTCAGATCTGTGTGACCAGCCTTAAAATATTCATTGCATTGCCGCAAAAACTTTGTATCACGAGCAGACAATAATTCCATCCTGGCCAGAAACTAGTAGAGGAAGAAAAAGCAATAATCAATAAGAGTACCAACAGAGCATGAAAAGGAGAAACAACAGTATGCATAAACAAAAGTTCAAGTTTTATTATATCACAAAGTTCAGAGTTACATGTTCAGGGATACATTTGACAAGGAAAAATAAAATAGAAAGAAACCCGAACAACTCTACACCTTTTCCTTATCTCCTAAAACTTTCTCGGGAGGCTGGGACGAGGAGGTAGGTTGCTCGGAGGGAACAGAGAGTTGCTCGGGGAGCGCTGGCAGTTGCTCAAATGAAGTAACGAGTTGCTGAAGTTCCTCGTTAGTACGATGGATGGTTGGGGAATGAGAAACTTGATCTCCCATCACCATGGAAGACTCCTCAGAGGCAACTTCGTCCTCTTCTTCGTCTTCAGGAGTTGGAAGGGGACCAGGGATGTGTCACTGGAAGAGTTCAGAAGTTTCATCAACCTTCATCTCCTGAAGAGCTGAGACCCACCCATCTCTAAAGTATTCTAGGCTGCTATATTCGACTTGCGACATCATGGCAGCCAAGCCTTTGTTCCACCCCTTATCCCAGCCAGCGCTAAAAGATTTCTTCACAGCCAACTTCCTCTTTGTCTTCTCCGAGGAAAGCTTCTCGGAAATATGGTTATCAATAGCTTTCAATTTATTCTCAACCTCCTCCTTCTGACGACTTACTTCCCGAAGTCGACCTAACTCCTCCTCAGCAACCTTGAGTTTATCTTCAAACTCCTCAGCATTCTTGAGCTTCCCTTCAAGCTTTTTATTCTTCTCCTCCAGACTATTTAATTTTTTCTCCAACTCCTTGGAGACCTCAATAACCTGAGCTTTTTTCTTCTCGGTCGAAGCAAGCTTCTTCTCCCAAGTTGCCTTATCATCAGCATATTTCTGGCGAGAATCTTTCAGAGACTTCCCCAAACCCATCAAAGCTTCCTCTACACCAGACGAGGAGCTTGAAGCTTTAATAGCTTCATCTTTCTTCAAAATTGTGTTAAAATAGCTCACCAACTGTGAAAAGAAAACGAAAGCAAATCAGTACACAGATACGAAAAAAAAAGAATGAAAATTTAAGACTATGGGACTTACAGAAGCAATGTGACGAGCTGCTAGTGTAGTAACAGTGTCCCGAGAAAGGTTTTCTTCAATACCTTGGATCTCGAGAATGATCCAAGTCTTCACTGAGCTCATAGCAGGGCTCGGGGGAACAAAAGTGGGAACTCCACTAGTCGGGGGCTGAGAGACGGTGTCATCCAAATTGACCGAGGAGCTCTTCTTCAGCCTCCTCGGAGGAATAGGAATAGTTTCGACCAAGGAAGAACTCTTGGTCGGTGATATGACAATCACTTCTTTTGGAGCATCAGTCTTGCTCGGGGCCACTGGAGGCTTCTCGGCAACCTTCACAGGGGCAGTCGGAGGGGCTGCATCAATTTTCTTTGTCCCTTCTGGGACATCATGTTTACTTCTTTTTTCCTCTCCAGCACTAGAGGTAGGTTTGTCGAAAAGGGTGGGAGGTCTAATTTTCCTCATCCTTTCACTCAAAGGAATGTGTGACTCAGGTGAAGAACGTGTAGAGGCTGGTATGGGTTCTGCATCGCTTATCACCGGACGAGTAGTAAAAGAAGTTGTGTAACTCTTATACTGAAGCAAATATGAAGCTGACCTAATATGCTCGTCGGCAATAGTCTGATGCAAACTCCAGATAAGTTTTAAGTGCCTTATATTAATGTCTGCCTCTTTTGGACACTTTCTTTTGTTGTCAACTGCAAATAAATCAAAATTAAAATATCAGTGGCACATTTTATCAAACATAAAGGAAGCATAATCTCAAAATAAATTAAATGAAATAAAAATAACCTATCCCATTGCCATAGGGGGCATCTGGGACCCTGATACACTTCATCTCCGGATAAAGGAGCGTGTTGCCAATTTTTTATAACAACCCCGTGCTCAAAATAGTCCCTACTGGCATCTGGGAGATTGACCACTAAAGCCCTATTTAAAAATCTAATTTTTAAATAAAAATTATTATCACCAACAACCCATCTATAACAAAACATGATTTATGGCATTCCTATGCGAGTTCCATGAATTTGATTTAGTCTATGAACCCCATTAACTATTCTCCATGTATTGGGGGCTATTCTCACAGGAACAACGTCAAAATATTGATAGAATTCCAAACATAGAGGATTTGGCGGAAAAGAAAAGCCACACTCAGCAACGAAGAGACTGGGGAACCAATGTCCCTCAGCCAAACGAAAACAATCGAAAGGTTCAGAAAGTTCCTCCAGAACAACCCATGAAGGATTAGAAAAATCAGAACAAAATTTATCAAGAGATTCAACAAGGTAAACCATGATGAATAAAGGAAATGAAGAAGAAGGAAGAAGATCTTACAGAAAAAGAGTGGATCTGTTGACAACGAACGATGGAAGAGATGAATGCACAGGAGAGAAAGAGACGATGGAAAACTCGAAGATACAAATTTGAAAAAGTAGAAGAAGATAGGATTGTATGTGACGCTTAAATACCTTATCTTAGGAAACGGTAAAGTTAATGATTACAAAAAGAAACGATTACGCTACCGGTGGCTAGAAGGACAAAAAATGCGCGGAGATCGAGGCGGTTATAAAAATTCAAAAAAGCCTGATTCTACAAATTTGAAAGGAAAAATAAATACAAAGGAAACACTCCTAAATTTCAGGATAACCATTTAAAACCGCCATATATCGAGAAAGAATGTTCCACACTCCTCAAATTTCGAACTATGAAACATTGGGGGCTTCTGTTGATACCAAATTTAGTCTGCTGACATGGCTCAATTGGGTGAAGACACATGGCAATCTACATGGCAACAATAAATACTTACGAACAACACCTCAACTCCGAGGAACCATATTGCAACGAGGAGCTCTGCTTCCCCGATCAACTCAGATGCTCCGACCTACAAGAATTCTCCGAGGAACTCTTGAGTACCGAGGAACTTTTGAGCACCAAGAAACTTTTGAGTACCGAGGAACTTAGGCGGTCCGAACAGCTCAGGCGGTCCGAGTTGCATCTCGAACAAAGCATTAATAGCAGGATAACCCAACAGTTCAACTGCGCATTAAATTCTTATTATCATACATATGTATACGCTTAAGAGGCATTTAATATATTACCCTTTCACATTACAGCCTTAGGGCTATAAATACACTGTATTACCCTCATTGTAAGGGGACAGGAATTTCTTGAGAAAACTAGTAATCGAGAATTCCTAAACAGTCAGCAATAACATAAACAGTGGACGTAGGCAATTCTTATAAGGTTGAACCACTTTAAAAGTTCTTTGTCTCATTTTATTTATCTGTGATTAAATAATTAGATATAATCTAATTTTTTACATCAACGGCTACCAAATCATGTTTGTTTATAAAAAAGAGAAAGAAGCTAAATGTTGATTCAAAATGATTAAGAGATAACATTGCCTCTTATTTTAAACTCGAATTTAAATCTGACTAGATATATCAACTTAGAATTTTTTTTCAGATTCCAATTCAAAATTTTATATTTGGATTCAAACTTGTGTATAAAATTATTATATGTGATTCCTATTTGAAGAGTATTTTCTAATCTAAGTTCTATTAGCAATGCCTCGATCACGCCACGGGTCGTGAGCGATGCGTGGAGGCCAAACCATAAGCTTTAGAAGCCTAGGCAGGTCTTAGGTGTAAAAAGGTGTTTGAGTTTTTTTAATAAATTTTAACATTTTTAACTATAACAAGGCTATTAAAAACACTAAAATGGTGCATACCTTAAAATATGTCTGAATACATGCCAACTAAAGAATTTGTTTTTAAATACTAAGAAAAGAAAAAAAAAAGAAAAAGAAAAAATGCTCTTTTTTTTTTACGAGAGGCAGAGACGTTTGGGATACCATTTGTCTTTTGATTATTTTGAATGAGACATTGGTCCGATTTAAAAAAAAAGTCTTTAAAAGGCGATATCATTTCAATAAAGCATTTTGTTTTTAAAAAAAGTGCGCCTTAAGCCTTTTATCAAGAATAAGGCGTAAAAAGCTTAAGATGGGGCGTTTCGCCCAAGCCTCAAGCCTAGGCGGAGCCTAGGTGCGCCTTTTAGAACATTGATATAAACTAGCATACAACCTGTGCGATGCACGGGTGACGTATGATAAATAAATATATTGATAATTATAAAAATAAGTATATATCATAAATTCAATATCTTATCTTTAAGACATTATAAACGGTTAATTTTTTCATAAATAAAAAATTTCTATTATTTTTAAATATTTTTATTATATAAAAACTATTTTTAATAAATAAAAACTTCAAAACAACTGTATGTCTTATGTATAAAAAAATAATACATAGTTTTATTTTTTTAGTTTAAAAAATTGTATATCAGTTATAGATACAAACTTATAGTCTTTTCTATAAATAGAACATTCAAATGTTTTTATAACAAAAAACGTTTTTTTAATATTAGAATCAATTTTGAAAATTTTAAAACTTTGTAACTTAAAAACTACTTTTTATAAATAAAAACTCCAAAAAAATGTACGTATTTTATATAAAAAGCTATACATATTTTAATTTATTTTTAGTTCAAAAAAATATATCTCATTTATACATAAAAACTAAAAGTTTTTTTTATATTAATTCAACATTAAAAATGTTTTTATAACCCAAAACTTTTTTATTTATATAAAAATCAATTTTGAATCTTTGAAATGAATGGGGATTAGTTAGGGGTGCCAATTTTAGGAACGAAATGATAACACGACACGAAACGAAACGAAATGAAACGAAATTGACATGAAATTGGCACGGTCGTTCGTGTTCAGGTCATGTTCTGGTCTGGGATTTTGGACCCGCTAACAGGTCGTGTCGTGTTCTTGTCCAATTTCTGCCACGAAATTGATCCGATAAGGACCCGATAGTGACACTATATAGACCCATTATCGATGCCATTTAGATCCACTGTTAATCCACTATTTATACTCATTTTTTTTTTAATTCCTCACTAATTTGTCCAATCGTGTCGTGTTGGGTCGGATCTAATCGTGTCCAATCGAATCGTATTTACTTATCGTGTTATCATGTCGTGTTCGGGTTAAGGAAAAAAACACGTTATCGTGTCATGTCGTGTTCGGGTCCGTTGAATTCTTATCGTGTTGTTCCGGATCATGTGAAAACATGATCCGCTGGCCCGTTTTGCCACCCCTAGCACTACAAGAAAACTTGGTTTTAGGCCTTTTTGGACAACGTTTTTTAAAAACGTCGGTGTATCTGCAGTTAGGAAATAAGCGTCGTTTGTCAAAAACGTCGGATACGCATTTCCCGACGCTTGCTGCTACATTTATTAAACGTCGGTAATTGTCCCTGCCTTCAGCTATAAATAAGATTTTTTTTTTTAAAAAGTCGGGTTTTGTCTCAACATTTTTCCAAAAGCGTCACAAATATTAAATTAAGATATTAACACAAAATTCAATCATTTACTTAAAAACGTCATAATGTTTGTTAATACCAAATTTAGTCTGCTGACGTGGATCAATTATGTGGAGACACGTGTCAATTTACATGGTACCCACAAACATTTTTTGAACAACACCTTGACTTCGAGGAGATCAATCTCCCCGACCAACTCAGGCGCTCCGAGCAACAAGTGTTCTCCGAGGAACTTTATTGTACCGGGCTACTCATGTATACCGAGTTACTTAGGCGGTAAGAGCAGCTTAGGTGGTCCGAGCTGCATCTCGTACATAGCATTCATATCGGGATAATCAAGAGGATGACTGTGCATTAAATTCTTATTATTATCATACAGATGTACACGCCTAGTGGACAGCTATGTATTATTCTTTCACATGTACAGCCTCAAGGCTATAAATACATTGTATCATCCTGATTGTAAGGGGACTCGGATTTCTTGGTAAAAACCTGTTATCGAGAATTCCAAACAGTCAGCAATAACAAAAATAGTGGACGTAGGCCATTCTTTCAAGGCTAAACCACTTTAAAAATCTTTTGTCTTGTTTATTTTATCTATTATTGATTAATTAGGGATAATCTAATTTTTACATCAACAGATTGGCGTCGTCTATGGGAAACGACTGTAATTTTTATTTTTCACCAAAACCGTTTATCATCAATGGCTGATCATCCAGAATCCAGTAATCAAAACGCTGGGATTCATCCAAATTTATCCACTCCTCCAAATGTACAAGATCTGGCCGAAATAATGGCTAATCTAGCCCAAGGCCAAACAGCTATGCAAGAAACTATGCGACAACTCATACAAACTGTTCAGGGTGGAGTATCTACCCATTCAGGACAACGAATGTTCAAAGAAACACCCGTTTACCTTCTTCGCGTACTAGGTGAACGTTATTCCCAGAGGAATCTCGATCTAGACGTATTGATTCATATCGCACTAAGAGATCTAATGATTTTCTTATCAACCTGGTCGAACTTCATCAGTACGAGCTACAGATACTGAACAAAACATCACTCTCTCTTCAGAAAGGACTAGTGCATTGGAAAGATTAAGTAGGGCATCTCCTTTTGATCGTTTGAGCCCTAGGAGGAATAGAAGTCCTCCTAAGGCTGTGTCGAGGAACTTTCGACGGCCATCAGATCTAAGGGAGGGTTCTGCCCAACCACGACCAACTGCTCGTAATGAAATATCCCAGGAAGGAAATTCAACATGATCAGTTGCTAGAAACAACAGGCTCATGGAGGGAAATGATGCATGGAAAGGCTCTATTCAAAGGTTGGAGGATATACTAGGGGAAATGGCTAAGGCCAAGAATCCTCTACAAAGAACTTTTGTCCAAGGGACACCTTTTATCCAGGCAATTGTGGATTTTCCCACACTATCAAAGTTCAAAGCACCTATTGTGACTGCTAAATATGATGGAAAAACTGACCCTGTCCTTCATATAGAACAATACAAAGATGTTGCCGATATCTATGCCATGCCAGATGAGATGAGATGCAGGGCATTTTCGAGAACTCTTACCGGATCCGCTCAAATATGGTACAATAATCTTCCTCGGGGGAAGATTTCAACTTTCTTTCAACTGGCCGAGCTCTTTATTGGAAATTTCTATTTTGAAGCAAAACCAGTTAAACGAGTAGCACACTTGTTAAGTGTTAGACAAAAAGCAGGTGAGAGCACCAGGGGTTATATAACTCGTTTCAATAACGAGAAGCTCGAAGTTATTGATTACGAGGAAAAGACAGCAATTACTGCTCTGATGAGTGGACTATTACCCAATAAATTGTACTACACTTTGGCCAAAGATCTTCCCAGGACCATGTCAGAACTAATGGCGAAAGTAGCAAAGATTATGAACGCCGAAGAGGCTATGGCTGTGAAGAAGAATATGGATACCAAAGAGACCAAGGTGGAGAAGGCTGAAAAGAAAGAGCATAAGAACAATGGTGATAAGAAGCATTCAAAAGCAAAGCCATCATGGGAACTGTTGAAGAAATTTGGAAATTATACTCCTTTGAAAGTAGACATAAACCACGTTCTGGAAGAAATCAAGAACAGCGAGGAGCTAAACTAGCCAGAGAAAATGAAGACAGATCCTGACAAGAGGAATAAGACCAAATATTATGAGTTCCATAAAGACCATGGTCACATGATCAAAAATTGCATAGCTCTTCAGTATGAAATTGAATCACTCATCAGACGAGGTAAGCTGGACAAGTAAGTTAATTGTAGAAATGATGGAAAGAGCAACAACCGAGCAAGACAGAGGTCTAAATCTCCTCGTCGAGCAAAAGAAGACAAGAAAAGAGACCATAAAGATGATCCTGAAGACGACCCCGATCTCCCCAAAAGACCAAGACAGCCAGAACGTGAGGTATTTTCAATTCGTTTTGGATCATTTGATTGTAATGTTATTACAGGTGGAGATGCAGGAGGTGGAGACCTTACTGCAGAAAGGAAAGATTACCTCAATGAGGCTCAAGCTTGTTCATACATTCAATGAATAAATCTATCTGAGGATGATCGCCCGAGGAAGGTGAACAAAGATAAATTGGTCATCGGTTTCTCAAAGAACGACCTTGCAGGAGTACTATATGCTCATAATGACCCATTGGTGATCAAAATGAGGATGAAGGAAGTAATGATCTCAAGAGTACTAGTGGATAATGGTAGCTCAGTGGACATCATGTTCTACTCATGCTTTGACAGCTTAAATTTGAAGTTGTCTCAATTGGAGCCTTATCACAGGCCCCTCCTCGGTTTTACTGGCGAGAAAGTTTTTCCCCTTGGAACGATCAAGTTGGATATGTTCATCGGTACCTGGACTGCTTGTTGAACAGAAAGAGTGCGCTTTTTCGTGATGGATAAGAATATCCAATCAGCTTATAATATCATCATGGGAAGGGTAGGCTTGAAGAAGTTCGAGGTAGTACCATCTACTGTACATCAATGCCTAAAATTTCCAACCAATTTTGGAGTAGGAATTGTGAAGGGTGGCCAAAAAGTAGCTCAGGAATGCTACTATTCATCTACCAAGCAGGAAGAACTAGAGGAATCTAGGAAAAATACTACTACATATCAAGTGGATAAAGGTGCAGAGATTGAAACATTAGATCCTAGAGACGAGTCACAGCTCGTAAAAGTCCAGGTGGTGGAAGCTACTAAAAATGTCATTTTGGACGAAGAACATCCAGAACGAACAACTCAAATCGGTGTGTCACTAGATGGGTCAATAAAGCAAGAGCTAATAGCATTTCTAAGAAGCAGGAAATAGACTTTTGCATGGAGTCATGAACATATGCCAGGGATAGACTCAAATTTCCTGTGTCACGAGCTCAATGTGAACAAGGAAATCAAGCCAGTGAAATAACGACGGAGAGTATTCATCCCTGAAAAGAACCAAGCTATACAAGAAGAGGTCGAGAAACTTTAGAAAGACTGCTTTATTGAAGATGTCAAATATCCTGATTGGTTAGCTAATGTGGTAATGGTGAAGAAGAAGAATAATAAGTGGAGGATGTATGTAGAATTTACTGACCTCAACAAGGCATACCCAAAGGATCATTTTCCTTTGCCCCGAATTGATCAATTAGTGGATGCTACCTCAGGACACGAGCTATTGAGTTTCATGGATGCTTATTCTGGTTATAACCAGATTAAAATGAAACCTGAAGACAGGGAGAGTACCTCTTTTATTACCCCTAGGGGAACTTATTATTATAATGTTATGCCTTTTGAATTGAAAAATACAGGTGCAACATATCAGCGACTGATGAACAAGGTGTTTGCAGAGCAAATCAGTCACAATATGAAAGTTTATGTTGATGATATGCTGACAAAGAGCAAGAGAGTTGCTTACCATCTAATTGGCCTAGGCCAGACCTTCGATCAACTAGATAAATATCAAATGAAGTTGAACCCTACCAAATGCATATTCGGAGTACGAGAAGGCATGTTTCTCGGGTATATTGTCAACCAATGAGGTATTGAAGCGAACCCAAAAAAGATCAAGGCTCTATTGGGGCTACGATCTCCAACAACGAAGAAGGAAGTGCAGAGTCTCACAGGGCGAGTTGCAGCACTTAATAGATTTGTGTCACGAGCAACTAATAGATGTCTCCCATTCTTCAAAACACTCCGAAAAACGTTTGAATGGAATGATGAATGCGAGAGGGACTTTTAAGAGTTAAAGAAATACCTGGGAGCACCTCCACTGTTGTCCAGACCAGTGATGGGAGAAAGATTGTACTTGTATCTGGCAGTTTCGGAGAATGTCGTTAGCTCGGCATTGATAAGAATGGAGGATGAAGTGCAAAAACCAATTTATTACACTAGCAAGGCCTTCCGAGGAGTAGAGATCAGATATCCAAGACTGGAAAAGTTGGCGCTAGCATTGATCGAAGCGAGTAGAAGAATGAGGATGTACTTCCAAGCTCATACTATAGTCGTGTATATCGATATGCTGTTGAGGCAGGCTCTTCATAAACAAGAAAAATCAGGGAGAGTGATGTACTGGGCAGTAGAACTTAGTGAATATGACATAGTTTATGAGCCTAGGTCGTCGCTTAAAGGACAGGCAGTAGTAGATTTTATCGTAGAATTCACTTATCCTGACACCTTCGAGGAGCAAAAATTGAATACCGACCAGTCTGTGGATGTTATAGGATCATCAAATTTAAACCCGATCAACTTAAGTTGGTTGAAGAGCAAGAGAAGATGGTCGACGAGAAACAAGAAGTGCTAGAGGAGGATATAAGGAAGCAATAAATATTCCATCGAGGAACTCTGTTCGATCAAAAATTTGATAATGAGATACTTGTGTGGAATTTGTATGTAGATGGTTCTTCATTCACTACAGGTAGTGGAGCAGGGATTATTTTAAACAGCCCAGATGAGATCGATGTGGAATATGCTCTGCTCTTTCAATTTAAATCTTCTAACAATGAAGCTGAATATGAAGCAATGATTGTTGGTCTTAGTTTGGCAAAAACTATGAAGGCTGAGCAGGTTATCGTATTCAGTGACTCCCAATTGATCGTAGATCAAATACTGGGGGTATATGCAGCCAAAGGAGAATTAATGATCAAGTATCATACAAAAGCAATGGAGATTTTATCAAGCCTGATTGCAATACAGATAATTAGAATACCAAGATTGGAGAATGCAAGAGAAGATGCCTTAGCTCGGTTAGCCTCAGCAACACGTACTGAGCTAAGAAGAACAATCCCAGTAGAAGTCTTAGATAATCGGAGCATAGACGAAGATCTGATGATGAAATTTATTACCTTTGATTTAGGACCATCTTGGATGGATCCCATCAGGGTATATATTGAAGAATGGGCTTTACCAACTGATAAACTCACAGCCAAGAAATTAAAGTTTAAAGTTGATCGTTATGTACTGACTAATGGTGTTCTATATAGACGAGGAAATATAGCAGGTTTGAAAAGATGTGTGCATCCCTCCGAGGTGAAAGACTTGATTGAAGAGGTCCATGAAGGGTCCTGTGGAGCCCATGCAGCAGGTCGGACTCTTTTTCAAGGAATAATGACACAAGGATACTATTGGCCAACGATGAGGGCTAATTGAATAGCCTATGCCAAAAAATATGACAAGTGTCAACGCTTCTCCTCTATCCGAAGAACTCCCCAAGCATTGTTAACACCCATTACTTCCCCTTGGCCATTTTCCATGTGGGGAATAGACTTGGTCGGGCCACTTCCAACGACTAGGGGGAGATTTAAATATCTCGTGGTCGCGGTGGATTACTTTACTAAGTGGGTGGAAGCTGAGCCTCTTATTGATATGACATATGACAAGGTGTATCAATTTATTTGGAAGAATATCATTTGTAGATATGGTCTTCCCCATGCATTCATTACTAATCATGGAACCCAATTTGACAACGAGGAGTTTGCTGCGTATTGTCATCAGTCGAACATATTGAAAACCCACTCTGCACCAGGAAATCCACAGAGCAATGGACAAACTGAGGTGACAAACTGAACACTGCTAAATGGTTTGAAGAAACGACTGGATGATGCAAAGGAAAATTGGATTAACGAGCTACATTCTGTGTTGTGGTCTTATCGTACAACACCACGAGCAGTAACAGGAGAATCTCTATACATGCTAGCATTTGGAAGTGAAGCCGTCATACCAGCTAAACTGGGTTTGCCCACACACAGAATACTGAATTTCAATTCTCCTATCAGTGACTTAATGAGAAGATTAAACTTGGATATGCTCGAGGAAGTTAGAGAAGAAGCAGCAATCAGGAATGCTGCATACCAACAACGAACAGCTCTGTTCTACAACAAGAGAGTAAAGAAATGTGATTTGAAAGAAGGGGGCTATGTGCTAAAGAAAGTAATTCAAAAACACAACAAACTGGAAGCTAACTGGCATGGACCTTACAGAGTAACATAAGTTATTCGACCAGGGACATATAGGATTGAAACCTTAGAAGGAGAGGAGTTTAAGAATGCATGGAACGCAGAGCATCTGCGCAAATATTATCAGTAGTTAAAATCCCTATGTAATGAAATTTTCTTCAATATGAATAAAGTTTTGGATGTTTTACCCAATTCTCTCCTTTTGTTGAAATTTTTTGGAATCCTAGTGCTACACACTACGCATCAAGTCTAGAATAAAAATCCATTAACTCCGGTTGGTCGGGAATGAAAATCCACAAACTCCGGTTGGTCGAGAATGAAAATCCACCAACTCTGGTTGGTCGGGAATAAAAATCCACCAACTCCGGTTGGTCGGGAATAAAAATCCACTAACTCCGGTTAGTCGGGAATAAAAATCCACCAACGCCGGTTGGTCGGGAATAAAAATCCACCAACTCCGATTGGTCGGGAATAAAAATCCACCAACTCCGGTTGGTCGGGAATAAAAATCCACCAACTCTGGTTGGTCGGGAACAGTTGTTTAAATTAAGAAGGATCATGGGATGTAAGTCGTTTCATGGCTTAGAATTAAAAAGTGATAAGTCACTATAATCAAAAAGTAAAACGGAATTTCTTTACTCGTGGCATATCAAATTATCACCAACTTTAAGTCACCAACTTAGGATGGTCAACAATAAATTTTCACAAACTCCAGTTGGTCGGCAATTTAAAATAACACAGGACATTTTTGCCTTTTTACAGGTGTACATACACATTCATTAATGAATAAAATAAATGTTTTATAAAGTAATGGCAATCAAGATTGCAAGGAAAACTATAAGTTTCTTCATTGAAATCAGAACAAATTACAAAGAAGATAAAATACATATTACATGAGAAATCATTACATCAAAGATCCTACTCTATTGGCTTTTTCCCTTCTGCCTTTAAAACAAGTTCTACTCCAGCAGGAGGATTGTCTAAGGCATAAGGAGAGTTTATGAAGTTTATATCTCTAAGCATCCTGACATTCATCACAGATGGCCGATCAACCAAGTGCTTCAGGTGAGATATCTCAAAATTAGAATGTAGACTGTAGTCACCGAGATACTTGGAGATTAAGCACTAAGGAATTGCACGAGCAGGAATCCAAGTCATGTCGAGCTTAAAAGGAGGCACTGGAAATTCAAGCAATCCAGTGTCATAGTAATCCCACAGATAATGGCCCTGCTCCAACTGTAACACCCCCAGTGCATTCATCCATCCATGCGTGTAACCCTCGTTATTTAAATTCTGGATCCATTCATCTAGATGTTAGAGGGCTTCATTGTAACCAGCCATCCAAAACTCTTTGGGCTGTTTATGGAACTAGTAGGTCAACCTCTCTAGCTGCTCGTGAAGATTCTTCACCAGATTTGTTTTATCTTCCAAGGCAGAGCTTTGTGCAGAGAGTTGCTCATCGAGGTTCAGAATCTTTTTGGACATCTCCGCTAATGCTTGATTCTTCGCCATCAACTGGAAGGCCTGATTCTTCAAGGCTAATTGAGTTCTTTTCTCTTCAATTGAAATCCGAGCAGCTCTTGCTCGTTCTCGAGAAGCTCTTGCTCATCCGCGAGCAGAAGTAAAGGGTCCAGTCCTTTTTAAGGTTTCCAATTCATCTCTCAAATTGGCATTTTAGACCTCCAAGAAAGAGAAACCTTCGTCATTGACAGGGACCAAGGCTCCCAAGGAAGATACTGCAAATTTCAATTGGGATATCTCTGCTCTCAAAAAATTGTTTTCCTGCTCCAACAGTTTAGCAATCTGCCTATTCTCCTCAACCCCAACCTTCAGAATTCTCTCTTTCTTATCATAAGAAGCGAGGAACTTATCATATCCTTTGTTAGCATTTCGTTGCTGATATTTTTTCTCATACCTCTGATGAAAAAGGGCAGAAGATTCCTTGTATTATTATTGGAGTTCCTCGATGGTACCTTGGAGATCTTTAATCATCTCGTAATATGCCACATTGTTGGCGACTGCACGGTTGAGCAAGCACGTCAGATACTGGTAGGCTTCCACTGCTCGTTCAGAAGCGTCTGGACCAAGGATATCGATGATTTGAGCTTCATTCAGATCTGCATGACCAGTATCTGACATGCTTGCTGTATCATGAGCTGATAATATCTCCATCCTGGCCATAAACTAGCAAAAAGAAACCATAAACAGAATCAATAAAGATAAAGACAGAGCGAGAAGAAGTAAAGGTCAGTGTGAACAACCAAAAGTTTGAATTTTTATTCATCATAAAGATAAGTACAAAGCTCAAGGTTACATTAAAAAATAATAACAAAAATTAAAACCCGAGCAGCTTTACACCGTCTCCTTATTTTTTACAACTTCCTCGGGAAACTGGGATGAGGAGGATGGTTGCTCGAAAGATAATGGAAGTTGCTCGACTGATGTACTGGTGGGATGGAGTTACTCGTAGAAAGTCTGAATAACTGGAATAGGAGGAACTTGATCTCCAATCATCATGGAAGATTCCTCGAAGTCAGCTTCGTCTTCTTCTTCTTCCCCAGGAGAGGGAGGAGGGCCATGAATGTGTTGCTATAATAACTCTGAGTTCTCAACAACTTTCATCTCATTAAGAGCAGCGACCCATCCGTCCCTAAAGTACTTGAGGATGGCGTACTCCATTTGTGAGGTCATGGTAGCCAGGCCTTTGTTCCAGCCCTTATCCCAACCAGTGCTAAAATATTTCTTGACAGCCATTTTCCTCTTCTCTTTCTCCGAGGAGGTCCTTTCCCTTAGGAGCTCCTCGACAGCCTTCAACTTTCTTTCTACATCTTCCTTATGACGATCAGCTTCATAAAGTCTACTGAGTTCCTCTTCAGCAGTTTTGAGCTTAGTCTCAAGCTCTCCAGCATTCTTGAGCTTTTCTTTAAGCTCTTTATTTTTCCTCTCAAACTCTTTCATTTTCCTCTCCAACTCCGGGGAGGCCTCCACAAATCGATCTTTTTCTTGCTCGATGGACTTGAGTTGTTTCTCCCAAGCCCCTTTATTGTCTTTATATTTTTTACGAGAGTCCTTTAAGGACTGGGTCAGACCTATAAAAGATTCCTCTACACTTCTCGAGGAGCTCAAAGCTTTAATAGCCCCATCCTTCTTCAGAATAGTGTTGAAATATGTTACCAGCTGGAAAAAGAAAATAATTGTAAGTCAGCACAAGGCCATAACATTGAAAAATGAAAGTTTAGATTAGTAATACTTACTGAGGCAATATGTTGAGCATCCAAGGTAGTGACCCTATCACGAGAGATATTGTCTTCAATACCTTGGATCTCTGGGATAATCCAAGACTTCACCAAGCTCATAGAAGAGGTCGGAGGAACAAAGGTGGGAATGCCACTTTCAACATTTAAAGATTGAGAGACTCCTTCTAGTGGTCTCTCACGCGAACTTTTCTTTAACCTCCTCGTAGGAGCAGGAACATTCTCAACCAAGGATGTTGTCTTGGTTGGTGATATAACGATAACCTCGCTTGGAGGAGAAACAGCAACAACCTTGCTTGGAGCCACAGGGGACTTCTCAGCAACTTTCTTAGCAACAACTGGAGAGGGTGCATTAATTTTTCTTGTCCCTTCCTTTGGAACATCATGTTTGCTTCTCTTTGCCTCCACATCGGCAAAGTCTGATTTGTCAAAGAATGAGGGAGCTTTTCTTCTCCTCATTCTGTCACTAAGGGGAATATTCGATTCAGGGGAGGAACCTTCAAAAGCTGGTACTGGGTCGAGGTAACCTACCACTGGACGAACAGTAAAGGATGAAGTATAGCTCTTGTATTGCAACAAGTAAGAGGTTGATCTGATATGTTCGTCAGCAACGATTTGGTGCAAACTCCAGATAAATTTCAAGTGCCTCAAATTGACATCAGTTTCTTTGGGGGATTTTCTTTTGCTGTCAACTGCAAATAAACAAAAATTAAAATGTCAATGACGCATTTTATCGAAAACAAAGAAAACATAATTTCAAAAATAAAATAAAAATAAAAACAACCTATCCCATTGCCATAGAGAGGGCATCTAGGACCCTAATACACATCATCTCCATTTAATGGAGCATGTTGCCCCATGCTTGAAGTAATCCCTGTTGGCATCTGGGAGATTGACAACTAAAGTCCTATTTAAAAACCTAGTTTGTAAGTAAAAAATACTATCACTAACGACCCATCTGTAACAGTACATTATCTCTGGAATCCCTAAACGAGTTCCATGAAGTTGATTTAACCTATGAACTCCATTAACTATTCTTCAAGTATTTGGTACTATTTTTGCAGGAACAACATCAAAATACTGACAGAACTCCAAACATAAAGGATTTGGAGGAAAAGAAAAGCCACATTCGGCCACAAAGAGACTGGGGAACCAATGTCCCTCAGCCAAAGAAAAATAGTCAGAAGGTTCAGAAAGCCCTTCCAGTGTGACCCATGAAGGAATTGAAAATTCAAAACGAAATTTGTCAAGCGATTCAACAACCTAAACCATGATGAACAGAGTAAATAAAAGAGAAGGAAGAAAATCTTACGGGGAAAGAGTGAATCAGTTGACAACGAATGACGAAAGAAATGGACGCACTAGATAAAGAGGAAATGAAGAGTTCAAAGATACAGATTAGTAAAAGTAAAAGACGATCGAATTTTCTGTAGCGTTTAAATACTTTACCTTGAAAATGGGAAAAATAATGATTACCAGGATGGACGATTGCGTATCCGGCGGCTAAAAAGAAGAAAAATGCACGAAAAACAAAGCGGTTATGGAAATTCAAAATACTTTAAAAGCCTGATAGGATGCACTCAAAAAAGGAGTTATAAACAACGAAAGTTTGTCTAAAATCCATAAAGTCTAGGCAGCAGAATGTTCCATACTTTTCTTCAACATCAAACTACGAAACATTAGGGGCTTCTGTTGATACCAAATTTAGTCTGCTGACGTGGATCAATTATGTGGAGACACGTGTCAATTTACATGGTACCCACAAACATTTTTTGAACAACACTTTGACTTCGAGGAGATCAATCTCTCCGACCAACTCAGGCGCGCCGAGCAACAAGTGTTCTTCGTGGAACTTTATTGTACCTAGCAACTCATGTATACCGAGATGCTTAGGCGGTCCGAGCTGCAACTCGTACAGAGCATTCATATCCGGATAATCAAGAGGATGATTGCGCATTAAATGCTTATTATTATCATAAAGATGTACATGCCTACTGGACAGCTATGTATTATTCTTTCACATGTACAGCCTCAAGGCTATAAATTCATTGTGTCATCCTCATTGTAAGGGGACTCGAAATTTCTTGGTAAAAACCTATTATCGAGAATTCCAAACATTCAGCAATAACAAAAACAGTGGACGTAGGCCATTCTTTCAAGGCTGAACCACTTTAAAAATCTTTTGTCTTGTTTATTTTATCTGTGATTGATTAATTAAGGATAATCTAATTTTTTACATCAACAATGTTAACTAACTTTTTCCATACTATATTCCGACTTTTTTTGAAAAGCGTAAATATTTTAAGTGCCATATAATATTCAAGTACACATCATTAATATTATAATGGATCCCTCAAAGAAATTCTCATTCAACCAAAGGAAAACTATATACAATAATATCTAATCATCCCAAAACAAAATGAACAAAGTGTATCTCCAAACATCCCAAAGTTGTCTACTAATAAGTAAAAAATTTGTACCCAAATATTCCAAACAAAGTATTAAACATATATTATCATCAAAAAAATGCTAGAGTAATGTTCAAAATAGTCAATGCGATGTCTCCATGGCCGTGGACATGACAAGTCTTCGTAGTTCACAAACCCAAAAAAAATTGGGCAGAATCTCCTCTATTTTCTGGACATTCTAAAACCTGCTAATATAAAACCTGCTAATATAAAGCCCGCACGGCAATAAAATATAACAATAAAATTATAAAAGCTCGCACGGTCATTAAAATTAACAATAAAACTAGAAAAGCCCGCACGGCCATAACAAAAAAATAGAATCCTGAATATTAACAACATTAAATAAATAATCCACTTATTGTAAGCCATTAACTTCTCCGTGTGTTCCACTAGAATACAAGCTAATGATAAATTGTTATCCTGCAAAAAAAATAGGATATAAAAAAGAGATGCAATAAGTAACCAAGTAATTTATAAAAAAAAACTTTACTCAAAGCTAAAAAATTGCATATACGAGTTACAATTATTATTATATTCTCAAATAAAAAATCTTACATAAGTTGTGACTACATAGTCATATTCTCAAATCAAAGCCTAATCGATATATTTTTAAATTATCATCATATTGTCAAATCTAGAGGCCCGTGACTACGTCGTCAGTTCCTACTAGTTAAGTTGGTCACATGTGAGGTGTTAGTGCCTCTTACGGGGCCATTTGGGGGCTGGTTTGGGTTTTCACCCTTCAACGGCTTGTTTCTAACCCTGATCTATATATATTCAAATTATCGTCATATTCTCAAGCCGAGAGGCCCGTAGCTATGTGGTTAATTCCTACAAGTTACGTTTGTCTCCTGTGAGGTGTTATTGCCTCTTACGGGGCCGTTTGGGGGCTGAATTGAGTTTTCACCCTTCAACGGCTTGTTTCTAAGGCTAATCTACATATTTTCAAATTATCATCACATTCTCAAACCGAGAGGCTCCTAGATACGCGGTCAGTTCCTATGAGTTACGTTGGTCTCGTGGGAGGTGTTAGTGCCTCTTATAGGGCCAGTTTGGGTTTTCACCCTTCAACGGCTTATTTTTAAGCCCAATTGATATATTTTCAAATTATCATCATATTCTCAAATCGAGAGGCCCATGACTACGCAGTCAGTTCCTATAAGTTACATTGGTCCCGTGCGAGGTGCTAGTGCCTCTTACGGGGCCGTTTGGGGGTTGGTTTGGGTTTTCACCCTTCAATGGCTTGTTCCTAAGCGTAATCGATACATTTTCAAATTATCGTTATATTCTTAAACCGAGAGGCACATGACTAAGCGATCAGTTCCTCCGAGTTAAGTTGGTCGCGTGCGAGGTGTTAGTGCCTCTTACGATGCCATTCGGGGGTTAGTTTGGGTTTTCACGCTTCAACGGCTTATTTCTAAACCTAATCTATATATTTTCAAATTATCGTCATATTCTCAAACCGAGAGGCCCGTAGCTACGCGGTCAGTTCCTACAAGATACACTGGTGTAATACCCCGTATTTTTATGCTATATTAATTTGGGGATTTATTAAATTTAATGTGACGGTTTATTTAATAAAAATTCGGAAATTAATTATGTAATAATTATTAACATGACGAGAGTTAGTAATTATGGGAAATTTGTTGAATATTACTAATGATCATAGTAATATATTATATTGGTTATATTGAATGTCATAAGTGAATTATATGACTATTTCGGAAATTTAAGTCGGGACGTGCCCGTGTCACGTCAGGATTAATTTTGTTAAATAAAAAGTAAATATTCTATAAGTTGTTCGTATGGTCGTTTTGAGTTCGCCAACGCGTCCGAAAGGGTCGAGATAGTCAGAAAAGTATACCCGGGGGTTTAGTTTAGGTCTCGGGGCGTTTTTAGGCCAAATTGGTGCCCCGAGAGGGCATTTTAGTCATTTTACATAAGTGGGTAATTAAACCCACGAATTTCAGCCAACCTATAATAGCCATTAGGTCAGCCTCTTAGGTTTAGAACATTTACAAATCAAGTGACGGCCATTGGAGAAGAGAGGAGAGAGCTCTAAGGCAATCCAAGGCCAAAAAGCCACCGGTTTGCACCGCCACCACCACCACCGCATAGATCACGAGTTAAGGAACGCAGCCATACCAAAATCAGCCATGAATCTGCATACCAAAATCCCAGGCAAGTGTTTAAACTTGCTATTTTCGTTGATGCAATCTTCATGTTAGTTTAGGAATGAATTGTGATAAAAACTATGGAAGAAAACCTCATTTTTGATAGGAGAACCCATGTAGTATTGATGTATATGTTAATTCTGGAAACCCTTGCCATGTAGAGGTAATAATCCACGAAATTTGGTGATCATAATAAAGAAATATTGGAGAAAGATTCATTAGAAATCTGTTTAAGAAAATTTTAGGGTTCTTGACGATTGGACATGATTTTAGGTTGAAAATCTATGTTTAATGATAGTTATACACATGCTTTACGTTATAAACACCTGGTATAATGTTATGATGATGAAAGTAGGATTTTTCGGACGATTAGAATGGAAAAACATAGTTTTGGATGAAAAATTTTGATGAATCCCGTAACTGCATTCTGCAGAATTTTGCCCAGACCTGCTTGATCGATCGATCGAGCCTAGAGCATCGATCGATCGAAGGTTCGATCGATCGAGCCCCAAGCTTCGATCGACCGAACCCTCCTGACAGACTCCTATTTCCCTTGTTTAATTAGTTAAATTAAGTTTATCGTGAAATAATTTTTGGGCATTCTAAATAAAATGATTTGGGAGACATTGAGGACCAGTAGGGTATATGTAATAATGTTGGAACCTTTAATATTCGACGAGAATGATATTTATGGGAGATTTACTTTAGGTTGTTAGATTTATGAATTTAAAGGGTGAGGTGCGTAAGAGAGTTACGTTGGAATCTAATAAAGTTACTTACTGAATTTCCGATGTGTGCGGATATAATCCACGAGTGTTAGGTAATAAGTGAGAAAACCCCTTCGAGTTAAGGTTAGGAATAAAACCTTATACGTAATTCTATAGCTGTGAAATTAAGGATTAATGGTATAATTATGGGTGATGAGAAGAACCTATTTCAAAATGATAAAGTAGTATATTTATATGATTGTGTGTACATATATTATATGCATGTGAAAAAACATACCGCGCTACTTGCTATCCTTGAGGTTACCGCGCTGGGACAGTATTATCTTGATGGGACCTTTATGGGGGATATTGACTTGTACCCTAGAAGATAGATATCCTTGGTACGGGCTATCAAATCGATAGTTCAGACGGTCCTAAGAGACGCGAGTATGTGCCATCCTCTTAGAGACTTGGAATCTATGCTTCGCCTCAATATTGTTTGTGTATGTGTTAATACAATTCGAGAGTGATTACGAATTCGTATTCCCCTTGATTTGAGTGGTATGGGGTTTGGATAGTGGAAGTATGCACGCACCATAGTTTTATTCGGGGTGCTGTTATATATATATATATATATTATACGAGTAGTTAATATATATATATATATGTGTGTGTGTGAGATTATGAAATTTGAGACAGACTACTGTGATTGGATAAGTAGGACATGGTTGTTGACTTATATTATAAATACTTGTTTTGAGAAAGTATAAAATGTCACGGGTACTTTATAAAATTCTTACGAAGTTAAAGATAGAGAACTTTGGCTACAATTTGGAACATCTTTTTAAATCGAAATCGTGTATTGTAAACCTTTCGAGTAATCTAAGTGAAGTTAAATCTTTGAGAAAGACTAGTATGATAAATGTTAAAACAAACCATTGGGAAGGTTAGTACGATAGGTGTGCACATTAGAAGAGAGGTGAGTATTTTCTCAAGAGAGGGATGTACTAATATGTTGTTGCATTGGCCTGTATCAATTTAAATACTTGCTGAACGTATTTTAAATCAAACGCACTTTCGGGCTCTAACCCGTTTCTTTTTCTCTCTCTCTTGTATATATATGTATATTTTCAGGTGCCCAGCCACAAGGGTGTCTTGCTTTGGATCCCTTGAGAAGAACGAGCTGCAGCTTAGGTGGGAGTTGCAGGTCACTTGAGTAGACGGCTTCCGTTATTAACTCCACTCCTAGTACTCTCATTTATTGGGCACGTGTCTCCCCTTTTCATCATTTCATTTGTTGTTGGGACATTTATATTTCAGTTATTTCCAGTATTGTTCTATGGGATTTATTCAGGATGGATTTGTGATTTTAGTTTCATATGTTGACATTCGATTGACGAATGTATTATGTTATTTAGCTTTTTGTGGTGTGATTCTTAATTGTAGAAATGTTGTTTTAAATAAATAAATAAATCTTTTTCTTTAATTAAAATTTGGAAAGTTTGTATGAAAAAAATGTTTTTGACACTTAGCTTAACTATTTACGGTGTTAAATTGGAAAATTATTTTATCGACAGTGATGCTGAGAATGAACCAACTGTTAACCTTGATTTAATTTAATAAAGGAGTGATCGCCCGGTATTTAATTAGGCGGGGTGTCACAGGTGGTATCAGAGCATCAGGTTCTAGTGTCCATTGGATCTGTACGGCTTATTTCGCTTTCAGCGTAACTTTATTGCTATAGAGCCCTATTTTTAGGATTGTTGTATTCTTGCTTTTACGTTTAAGTCTTCAGCTATTTGAGATTTGAAGATAACTGTAGACTAATAAACTTGTTCACGTTTTAGATGCCTCCGAGACGTGCTCCGAAAGATAGGCGTGCCCAAGCCGAGCAGCCAGCAGCTCCGGCACCAGGCACAATGAATGCAAACGAAGTAGCCGCCATTGTTGCTCAGGCGGTGAATGCCGCGATAGCGGTGATTCAGCAGGCTCCACCCCAGGTTCAAGCAGTGGCGCCAGTACCAGCACAGCTTCCATCCGCATGGGAGAGGGTTCGGGATGCTTTTCAGAAAGCGCATCCCCCTGAGTTTTCTGGTGGCTCCGATATTGTTACAGTTAGCCAATGGATGAAAGACATCCAGCGGCACCTCCGTATGTATGAGTGCACTGACGTGCAAAAGTAGTTATTAGCTTCCTTTAAACTGGTGGGAGCCGCATTACAGTGGTGGGAGTCCACTACTACTTTGGAGGAGAGGGACACGATCCCTATTCAGTTGTTCTGGGAGCGGTTTGACCGCAAGTACTTTCCACCCGCAGTGCAGACTGAGATGAGGCGGAAATTACTAAATCTGAAGAAGGAGAACCTTACTGTATCTTAATATGAGGAGGAGTTCACGAGACTTCTCACTATTGTGCCGGATGAGGCACCCACTGAGAGCAAGAAGATTTTGCTGTTTGTCGACGGGTTAGCTTGGAGGATCCGTCAGCACCTTATTGGAAATCTATCCCTGAGTACTTTCACTGATGTACTCAATGCAGCGTTACTACATTGCCAGGATCACCGCTTCCATCTTCAGGGAAGCAAGAGAGCAGGGGAGTCCATCCAGCAGGGCAGGATCGGGGGTAATAGTGCCAGTGGGGCACAAACTCATGGACAGACTCGTCAGCACGAGCAAAGTTCCCATCAGGGGGACCCTGCTAAGAAATTCCATTCAGGTGATTCTAGGCAGGGATTCGGGGGTTTCAGGCAGGGCCAACAGGGCCAGCCTAATCAGCAGGGCCAGCAGGGCCAACACCGACCGCAGGGCCAGCAGCAGGGCCAGCAAGGCCCACAGCGTGCACATCAGGGCCAACAGGGCCAGTGGCGTAGAGGTAACGGCCAGCAGGGCCATGGAAAGCAGGGTCAGAGGGGCGGTAACTTCAAAGTCCGATGCTTTGGGTGCGATAAACATGGCCATAGGTGCCAGGATTGCCCAGAGGGCGATAGGGCCCCACAGCAGCAGGGAGCCCGTAATGAGCCGCCGAGACCACTCTTTCCACCTGCCCTCCCAGCTCCAGCCCAGGTGCCAGCCCTACCAGCCATTCCAGTAGCTCTAGTGCAGTAGGGGCAATTGCAGTATGGACGTGTCTATAACGTCCACCAGGCAGCAGCTCCACAGGCACCACCCCGCGATTGAGGGTATGTTTCCTATCCATGGTACTATGGGTCGAGTTTTGTTTAATACGGGGGCAACGCATTATTTTATAGCTACGCATTTCGCGAAGTCCTTAGGATTGCTAGCCACAACAGAGAGCACCGTGACGTGTGTCGACTCACCACTGGGGAGTGGGTCACTTATATTCTTTATATGCCGGGGAGTGGGGGTAGAGATTGGTAGCTTGGTATTACCTGCAGACATGTTAGTCTTAGACATGCACGAGCATGATGTGATTATTGGTATGGATTGGCTCGCATCTTATAGAGCCATGATTGATTGCTTCGGTGGGAGCATTGTTTTTGCCATTCCGGGGCAAGATATGTTTGTAGTGGCGATGCCTCGCCCAGAGGGAGGTTCGACCTCTCATTTGTATTACATAGAGGAGGATACCTCTAAGGAGGTTGTGATTCCCTTAGATTCGATCCCTGTCATTAGGGAGTATTCCGATGTGTTTCAGGAGATACTTGGCCTACCGCCCAGTCGTGAAATAGACTTTGTTATAGACCTATTACCTGATACGAGACCTATAGCACGCGCACCGTACCGTATGGCTCCAGCAGAGATGCGAGAGCTACGAGATCAGATAGAGAAGCTGTTAGGTCAGGGCTTCATTCGTAGGAGTACCTCACCTTGGGGCGCTCCAGTCTTGTTTGTGAAGAAGAGAGATGGTTCACTGAGATTGTGTGTGGACTACCGGGAATTGAACAAGGTCACGATACGGAATAAGTATCTGTTGCCTCGAATCGATGATCTGTTCGACCAGTTGAGGGGAGCAACTTTATTTTTGAAGATGGATCTGAGGTCGGGGTACCATCAGTTACGTATTAGAGAGAAGGATGTTTCAAAGACTGCCTTCTTGTCGAGATATGGGTTCTACGAGTTTAGGGTAATGCCGTTCGAACTCACAAACGCTCCAGCCATTTTCATGGACTTAATGAATCGAGTATTCAGAGAATTCTTGGATCAGTTTGTCATCGTCTTCATAGATGATATCTTGATATATTCACACTCCGAGGAGGAGCATGCCCAGCACTTGAGGCAAGTTCTTCAGACTCTACGACAGCATCAGTTGTATGCTAAGTACGAGAAGTGTGGATTCTGGTTACGAGAGGTAAAGTTCTTGGGCCATGTTGTTTCTGAGCAAGGGATAGCAGTTGACCCGAGCAAAGTGTCAGCGGTGAGGGAGTGGGGACAACCCACGACACCGACAGAAGTGCATAGTTTCTTGGGATTAACCGGATACTACAGGAGATTCATTCGGGAATTCTCCAAAATAGCGGGTCCATTGACGAATTTGACTCGCAAAGGGGTACCATATGTTTGGGATGACGCTTGTCAGTTGGCTTTCGACGAGCTGAAGGACAAGCTGACTTCAGCACCAGTCCTTGCCTTACCGAAACCGGGTATGGAGTACCTGGTTTATACCGATGCGTCTTTACGGGGACTTGGAGGTGTACTACAGCAGGAGGAGAAGGCTATAGCTTTTGCTTCCCGCAAACTTAAGCCGCATGAGAAGAATTACCCCACCCACGACCTGGAGTTAGCAGCGGTCGTCTTTGCATTGAGGATTTGGAGGCACTACTTATTGGGTGATAAATTCTGTTTGTTCACAGACCATAAGTCACTGCAGTACCTATTCACTCAGCGAGAGCTGAATATGCGTCAGCGCAGATGGCTGGAGTTTATGAAGGACTACCAGTTCGATATACAGTATCATCCGGGGAAGGCCAACGTAGTTGCTGATGCGTTGAGCTGTAGACTGGTAGACGATGTAACGGACGTCTGGAAAGCGAAGTGGAAGGAATTGGGTCACCAAGACGCAAATGCACGATCTTTCATATCCGTAATATCGGTCACGCTCGATATTGTTACGAGGGTGATACAGGCACAGACTACAGACCCGTTTTGCCAGGAGCAAATTATGCGACTTCTAGCCGAGGGTGCTGAGTCCTATTCTGTTAGTTCTGATGGAGGTTTACGGTTTAATGGGAGATTGGTGGTTCCAGAAGGCGCGGAGTTACGCCATGAAGTGATGACTCATTTTCACGGGTCCCGATTTGCAGTACATCCGGGAGGTGATAAAATGTACCAGGACATGAGGCGTCAATACTGATGGAGTGGGATGAAGAAGGACATCGCCGAGTTTGTGTCCAAGTGTTCTACCTGCCAGCTGGTGAAGGTGGACCACCAGAACCGTCAGGATTGCTTCATCCATTGGAAGTACCCGCGTGGAAGTGGGAGAGTATTTCCATGGATTTCATTACAGGGTTGCCTATATCACAGCGGGGCCACGATTCTATCTGGGTGATTGTAGACCGTTTGACCAAGGTGGCTCATTTTCTGCCAGTGAGGACAGATTATACCACGGGTCAGTATGCTCAGTTATTTATCGCTGAGGTTGTCAGATTACATGGGGTGCCCCTGAATATTGTGTCAGATAGGGACAAGATTTTTGTGTCACGTTTCTGGGAAAGTTTTCAGGAGGCTATGGGTACTGAGTTGAGGTTGAGTTCAGCTTACCACCCACAGACAGATGGACAGACAGAGCATACTAATCAGATGTTAGAGGATATGCTACGCATGTGTGTTCTTGATTTTGGAGGAGGTTGGGAACCACATCTTCCACTGGTAGAGTTTGCTTATAATAACTCTTATCAGTTTACGATTGGCATGGCTCCATTTGAGGCTTTGTATGGCAGGCCTTGTCGTTCTCCAACCTGTTGGCTCGAGGTGGGGGATAACAATTTGCTAGGACCAGAAGTGATTCAAGAGACCTCCGCGAGGATTGAGATAATCAGGAGTCGTATTCGGGTAGCCCAAGACAGGCAGAAGAGCTACGTCGATGCGAAACGGTTCTTCCGGGAGTTTAATGTGGGAGATCAAGTGTTATTGTGTGTATCTCCTATGAAGGGAGTGATGAGGTTCGGGAAGAAGGGTAAGTTAGGTCCGAGGTACGTAGGACCATTTCCCATCATCGAGAGGATTGGGCCGGTAGCATACAGGTTGGGATTGCCAGAACATTTACATCGCATCCACGATGTATTCCACATCTCGTCGTTGAGACGATATCTTCGGGATGATATGGCCCATACTCACATTGCGATAGATGAGATTGACTTACAGTATGATAGCTCTTACGAAGAGGGACCAGTGGCTATTCTAGACTATAGTGAGAGGAGATTGAGGTCAAAAATAGTTCCACTTGTGCGAGTCCAGTGGGAGCATCATAATGTGGAGGAATCCACTGGGGAGCGTGAGGCAGATATGCGCGAGAGATATCCAGAGTTGTTTTTACCTGGCATGCCTTATTTTTCGAATTTCGGGACGAAATTCCGTTATTAGGGGGGAAGTATGTAATACCCCGTATTTTTATGCTATATTAATTTGGGGATTTATTAAATTTAATGTGACGGTTTATTTAATAAAAATCAGAAAATTAATTATGTAATAATTATTAACGTGACGAGAGTTAGTAATTATGAGAAACTTGTTGAATATTACTAATGAGCATAGTAATATATTATATTGGTTATATTGAATGTCATTAGTGAATTATATGACTATTTCGGAAATTTAAGTCGGGACGTGCCCGTGTCACGTCAGGACTAATTTTGTTAAATAAAAAGTAAATATTTTATAAGTTATTTGTATGGTCGTTTTGAGTGCGCCAACGCATCCGGAAGGGTTGAGATAGTCAGAAAAGTATACCCGGGGGTTTATGTTGGGTCTCGGGGCGTTTTTAGGCCTAATTGGTGCCCCGGGAGGGCATTTTAGTCATTTTACATAAGTGGGTAATTAAACCCACGAATTTCAGCCAACCTATAACAGCCATTAGGTCAGCCTCTTAGGTTTAGAACATTCACAAATCAAGTGACGGCCATTGGAGAAGAGAGGAGAGAGCTCCAAGGCAATCCAAGGCCAAAAAGCCACCGGTTTGCACCTCCACCACCACCACCGCGTAGATCACGAGTCAAGGAACGCAGCCATACCAAAATCAGTCGTGAATCTGCATACCAAAATCCTAGGCAAGTGTTTAAACTTGCTATTTTCATTGATGCAATCTTCATGTTAGTTTAGGAATGAATTGTGATAAAAACTATGGAAGAAAACCTCATTTTTGATAGGAGAACCCATGTAGTATTGATGTATATGTTAATTCTAGAAACCCTTGCCATGTAGAGGTAATAATCCATGAAATTTGGTGATCATAATAAACAAATATTGGAGAAAGATTCATTAGAAATCTGTTTAAGAAAATTTTAGGGTTCTTGATGATTGGACATGATTTTAGGTTGAAAATCCATGTTTAATGATAGTTATACACATGCTTTACGTTATAAACACCTGGTATAATGTTATGATGATGAAAGTAGGATTTTTGGGACGATTATAATGGTAAAACATAGTTTTGGATGAAGAAGTTTGATGAATCCCGTAACTGCATTCTGCAGAATTTTGCCCAGACCTGCTTGATCGATCGATCGAAGGTTCGATCGATCGAGCCCCAAGCTTCGATCGACCGAACCCTCCTGGCAGACTCCTATTTCCCTTGTTTAATTAGTTAAATTAAGTTTATCGTGAAATAATTTTTGGGCATTCTAAATAAAATGATTTGGGAGACATTGAGGACCAGTAGGGTATATGTAATAATGTTGGAACCTTTAATATTCGAAGAGAATGATATTTATGGGAGATTTACTTTAGGTTGTTAGATTTATGAATTTAAAGGGTGAGGTGCGTAAGAGAGTTACGTTGGAATCTAATAAAGTTACTTACTGAATTTCCGATGTGTGCGGATATAATCCACGAGTGTTAGGTAATAAGTGAGAAAACCCCTTCGAGTTAAGGTTAGGAATAAAACCTTATACGTAATTCTATAGCTGTGAAATTAAGGATTAATGGTATAATTATGGGTGATGAGAAGAACCTATTTCAAAATGATAAAGTAGTATATTTATATGATTGTGTGTACATATATTATATGCATGTGAAAAAACATACCGCGCTACTTGCTATCCTTGAAGTTACCGCGCTGGGACAGTATTATCTCGATGGGACCTTTATGGGGGATATTGACTTGTACCCTAGAAGATAGATATCCTTGGTACGGGCTATCAAATCGATAGTTCAGACGGTCCTAAGAGACGCGAGTATGTGCCATCCTCTTAGAGACTTGGAATCTATGCTTCGCC
Organism: Sambucus nigra; assembly: GCA_949130495.1. Taxonomy (NCBI): domain Eukaryota; kingdom Viridiplantae; phylum Streptophyta; class Magnoliopsida; order Dipsacales; family Adoxaceae; genus Sambucus; species Sambucus nigra. Next base: position 217,716,236 of record OX422213.1, read on the forward strand.
TCAATATTGTTTGTGTATGTGTTAATACAATTCGAGAGTGATTCCGAATTCATATTCCCCTTGATTTTAGTGGTATGGGGTTTGGATAGTGGAAGTATGCACGCACCATAGTTTTATTCGAGGTGCTGTTATATATATATATATATATATATATATATATATATATATATATATATATATATATATATATATATATATGAGATTATGAAATTTGAGACAGACTACTGTGATTGGATAAGTAGGACATGGTTGTTGACTTATATTATAAATACTTGTTTTGAGAAAGTATAAAATGTCACGGGTACTTTATAAAAATTTTACGAAGTTAAAGATAGAGAACTTTGGCTACAATTTGGAACATCTTTTTAAATCGAAATCGTGTATTGTAAACCTTTCGAGTAATCTAAGTGAAGTTAAATCTTTTAGAAAGACTAGTATGATAAATGTTAAAACAAACCATTGGGAAGGTTAATGCGATAGGTGTGCACATTAGAAGAGAGGTGAGTATTTTCTCAAGAGAGGGACGTACTAATATGTTGTTGCATTGGCCTATATCAATTTAAATACTTGCTAAACGTATTTTAAATCAAACACACTTTCGGGCTCTAACCCGTTTCTTTTTCTCTCTCTCTCTTGTATATATATGTATATTTTCAGGTGCCCAGCCACAGGGGTGTCTTGCTTTGGATCCCTTGAGAAGAACGAGCTGCAGCTTAGGTGGGAGTTGCAGGTCACTTGAGTAGATGGCTTCCGTTATTAACTCCACTCCTAGTACTCTCATTTATTGGGCACATGTCGCCCCTTTTCATCATTTCATTTGTTGTTGGGACATTTATATTTCAGTTATTTCCAGTATTGTTGTATGGGATTTATTCAGGATGGATTTGTGATTTTAGTTTCATATGTTGACATTCGATTGACGAATGTATTATGTTATTTAGCTTTTTGTGGTGTGATTCTTAATTGTGGAAATGTTGTTTTAAATAAATAAATAAATCTTTTTCTTTAATTAAAATTTGGAAAGTTTGTATGAAAAAAATGTTTTCGACACTTAGCTTAATTATTTAGGGTGTTAAATTGGAAAATTATTTTATCGGCAGTGATGCTGAGAATGAATCAACTGTTAACCTTGATTTAATTTAATAAAGGAGTGATCGCCCGGTATTTAATTAGGCGGGGTGTCACAACTGGTCCCGTGAGAGGTGTTAGTGCCTCTTACGAGGCCATTTGGGGATGGTTGGGTTTTCACTCTTCAACGACTTGTTTCTAAGCCTAATTTATATATTTTCAAATTATCATCATATTCTCAAACCGAGAGGCCCGTGACTACGTGGTCAGTTCCTATGAGTTACATTGGTCTCATGGGAGGTGTTAGTGCCTCTTACAAGGCCGGTTAGGGTTTTCACCCATCAACGGATTGTTTCTAAGACTAATCGATATATTTGTAAATTATTGTTATATTCTCAAATCGAGAGGCCCGTGACTACGTGACCAGTTCCTACGAGTTACATTGGTCCCGTGCGAGGTGTTATTCCCTCTTACAGGGTCGTTTGGGGGATGGTTTGAGTTTTCACCATTCACCGATTTGTTTCTAAGCCTAATCTATATATTTTCAAATTATCATTATTTTCTCAAACTGAGAGGCTCGTGACTACGCGATCAGTTCCTATGAGTTACATTGGTCCCGTGCGAGGTACTAGTGCCTCTTACGGGGCCGTTTGGGGGCGGGTTTGGATTTTCACCCTTCAATGACTTGTTTCAAATTATCATCATTTTCTCAAACCGAGAGGCCCGTAGCTACGGGGTAAGTTTTTATGAGTTACGTTGGTCCCGTGCGAGGTATTAGTGCCTCTTACGGGGCCATTTAGGGGATGGTTTGGGTTTTCACCCTTCAACGACTTATTTCTAAGCCTAATCTATATGTTTTCAAATTATCAGCATATTTTCAAATCGAGAGGCCTGTGACTACGCGATTAGCTCCTAGGAGTTACATTGGTCATGTGCGAGGTGTTAGTGCCTCTTACGGGACCATTTGGGGGCCGATTTGGATTTTCACCCTTCAACGACTTATTTCTAAGCGTAATCGATATATTTTCAAATTATCGTTATATTCTCAAATCGAGAGGCACATGACTATGCGATCAGTTCCTCCGAGTTAAGTTGGTCCCGTGCGAGGTGTTAGTGCCTCTTACGGGGCCATTTGGGGGTTGGTTTGGGTTTTCACCCTTTAACGGCTTGTTTCTAAGCCTAATCTATATATTTTCAAATTATCTTCATATTCTCAAACAGAGAGGCCCGTGACAATGCAATCAGTTCCTAGAAATTACATTGGTCATGTGCGAGGTGTTAGTGCCTCTTAATGGGCCATTTGGGGGCTGGTTTGGGTTTTCATCCTTCAACGACTTGTTTCTAAGCCAAATATATATATATATATATATATATATATATATATATATATATATATATATCAAGGTTCTAAAAAATGCGGGGCGTGATCGAGGCATGGAGGCCAAGCCTTAAGCCTTTAAAGCCTAGGCGAGCCTTGGCGTAAAAAGGCGTGAAAAGGCGTTTAGGTCTTTTTAATATATTTTAATATTTTTTAACCATAACAAGGCTATTAAAATACTAAAATTGTACATATCATAAACATATGTCTGAATATTTGCAAATAAAAATACTATTTGATTATTTTGGATGAGATAATGGTCCAATTTTTAAAAAGATCTTTAAAAGGCGATATCGTTTCACTAAAGCATTGTTGTTTTTAGAGAAAAAGTACGCCTTAAGGGTTTTACCAAGCATAAGGCGTCAAAATCTTAAGGCGGAGCGTTTCTCCCAAGCCTCAAGCCTAGGCGAGTTTTTTAGAACAGTGATATATATATATATATTCAAATTATCGTCAAATGCAGACACGTATACTATGATGATAAATATGTTTTACGAAGTTAAACCTATTTTCAGAAAATTATCTTATATATCACTAATGGGATTCGGAGAATCAATATTTTGAAGGTGGAAAAGAAACGAAAATGTTTACGATATGCACGAACGACTTAGTTTGTTAATTAATGTACCTCTATTGATGAGAATTAGACATTTTAGATGATGTCATATATATTTCTGCAGCGAACCTCCACTTTAGTATAAGGCTGCAGTTTTAAGAAAAGAAAGAGATATAGTGGTGTAAGAGTGTACTTTAGATAAGATGGAGGCGTAACCCTTTTGAGTATGGTAATGATAAGTTAATTAGCCCAAGACCCTAGGATTAATGATAGGACATACAAACACAAACCCAATGAAGATAAGACTCAATTTAAACTCATAAATCTCTCATGTATAATTCAGGAAATAGTAATGAACTCTAGAAGTAACTTAGCTAGAGGGAGAGAGAAGTAAGCACCCTAGATACACCTCGGTAGGCAGGTACAAACACACCAAACACCCTCAAGAATCTCTGTCAAGTATTAAAAGCTTTGTAATAAATAACAATGGTGAGAGATTAAACCCCTCTGGTTTGCAATAACTCTCTCTGAATGTATATTCTCTCCAATAATAACTTCTAAACTCCCCAAGGATCTCTCTTTCCTTAAAGGTGGTTGAAATCCTTAAATAGCCCCCCACACCACCCCCGAGGCAACTCAGTCATTAAAGACTATGAAAGACATCCCTCATACTTTATGTCACAGCATTAAATGCCTGATACACTAGTTGTCTCCACGTCATAAACATTAAATGCCAAGACATGCCTTTTGCCCAACCACTGTGTGTTAGGGGGCTATTATCGCAGAGGTGCCTCACCAACTGCCTGACAACCCCAAATACCACGGTGGTTTACTCAAGTGAAGGTCTGAAACTATTTACCTGGCTAGTGACATCACCTACAGTAGATATGACATTAAGTAGAGGGTTATTTGGTTGTCAACTCAATGCCCGATGGAACTCCAAGCTACTTCGCCTGAGGCTCCACGGCCAGGGTCCTACGGTGTTTTACTAGGTGTATCTAAGATGGTTAGGACAAGCCCCAATGGCGCCTCACTTCACAATCCTCCAAACCAAGTCCCTCTAAAGTTCCCACGGCGAGGTCATTCGATAGAGCATGAAAGCTCTCCCCGGCCCTACCAAGCCTGGTCTCTCGCGAGTACCTTTTGACCTCACACTAAAACTCATTATTAATCTCGTTACAACATTACAACCGTTATAGCTTACAGTCAACATAAACATAAATACAATATGACTAATACAACAAGCCAAAGTATGAGTTGTCAAGCCAAGCTGCCTCGCTGAGTTGCCACGCTTGAGCTGCTTCATTTGCTTAATCTCAAACACTTTTGCCAATTAAGGAATTATCTCTAATCTCAGAATTTCCTTCAAGAACCCTCTACATTTTCCCTATCGTGGAGAGACTTGTTGGAACAAGATATGTCTACACGAAACTTCTCAATCCGATGAACTTGCTCTGCATGAAAAAATTATGTCCCTCTTTCCCTCGTTAGAACCGGAGAGCTATAATCTCCAAGAAAAAGTAAAAGTCTCCCCGATGTACCTAAGCCAAAGAACTATGACTCGTTGGGGCTTTGACAAAGGGACATCGCCACTTTTTCCTTATACTGCGGTTCAACCTTTCTAGCTTTATTATTTGAACTTCTCCCAAAAGGCCTGCTAACCTTCTCAAATACTCGTTCTGATTCTTAGTAAGTGAAATTCTCCCTTGTAATACTTCGCTATGTTCGAAAAAGCAGAAATTCTCCCCGATGCAGCTGAGTCACCATTTTAATAACGTTTGGACTTATGGCGAGGTGACATCGTAGATTTTTTGAACTGTTGGGACATTTTTTCCATTGGGAGTTATTGGATATGTCTGTCAAAAATTCTGGCGCCAAAACTTAAACTTGCAGAAGAAGGCAACCGTTTCTATTCCCCATGCGTTACTTCGTAAATGACGTGGCGCTGTCTTTTCATCTGTCAAAACACTTCGTAATAATAAAAACACTTGTTAAGGTTTCTCATAAACTCCACCTATACGGTGACTTAACAACGAAAACACTTTTTAAGGTTATTTTCCATAAACTCCACTTATATCGGTGACTAAACAACGGAATCATTTATTAAGATTTTTTTTCATAAACTCCATCTATATCGGTGACTTAATAATGAAAACACTTGTTAAGGTTTTTTTCATAAAATACACCTATATCGGTGACTTAACAACGAAAAAACTTGTTAAGATTTTCATAAACTCCACCTATATCGGTGACTTAACAACGAAAACACTTGTTAAGGTTTTTTATAAACTCCACCTATATCGGTGACTTAACAACGAAAACACTTGTTAATGTTTTTTTCATAAACTCCACCTATATCGGTGACTTAACAACGAAAACACTTGTCAAGATTTTCATAAACTCCACTTATATCGGTGACTTAACAACGAAAACACTTGTTAAGGTTTTTTCATAAACTCCACCTATATCGGTGACTTAACAACGAAAATACTTGTTAAGGTTTTTCATAAACTCCACCTATATCAGTGACTTAACAACGAAAAAACTTGTTAAGATTTTCATAAACTCCACCTATATCGGTGACTTAACAACGAAAACACTTGTTAAGGTTTTTTATAAACTCCATCTATATCGGTGACTTAACAACGAAAACACTTGTTAAGGTTTTTTTTCATAAACTCCACCTATATCGGTGACTTAACAACGAAAACACTTGTCAAGATTTTCATAAACTCCACTTATATCGGTGACTTAACAATGAAAACACTTGTTAAGGTTTTTTCATAAACTCCACCTATATCGGTGACTTAACAACGAAAATACTTGTTAAGGTTTTTCATAAACTCCACCTATATCGGTGACTTAACAACGAAAATACTTGTTATGATTTTTTTCATAAACTCCACCTCTATCAATGAATTAACAACGAAAACACTTGTTAAGATTTGTTTCATAAACTCCACCTATATCGGTGACTTAACAACGAAAACACTTGTTAAGGTTTTTTCATAAACTCCACCTATATCGGTGACTTAACAACGAAACACTTGTTAAGATTTTCATAAACTCCACCTATATCGGTGACTTAACAACGAAAACACTTGTTAAGGTTTTTTTCATAAACTCCACCTGTATCGGTGACTTAACAATGAAAACACTTGTTAAGATTTTTCATAAACTCCACCTATATCGGTGACTTAACAAGGAAAACACTTGTTAAGGTTTTTCATAAACTCCACCTATATCGGTGACTTAACAACGAAAACACTTGTTAAGATTTTCATAAACTCTACCTGTGTTGGTGACTTAACAACGAAAACACTTGTTAAGGGTTTTTTCATAAACTCCACCTATATAGGTGACTTAACAACGAAAACTCTTGTTAATATTTTTCATAAACTCCACCTATATCGGTGACTTAACAATGAAAACACTTGTTAAGGTTTTTCATAAACTCCACCTATATCGGTGACTTAATAACGAAAACACTTGTTAAGATTTTTTTCATAAACTCCACCTACATCGGTGACTTAACAACGAAAACACTTGTTAAGATTTTCATAAACTCATTATTTCCTCTAACTGTCCTTCTTTGGCGCCTTGTTCCCATCTGCTCCCTCGGTGTACCCTACCCGAGGGGGCTGAGACCTTCCTCCCATAGGTTGTATTAGATGCCTAAACATCATGGGCACCACCACCGGATTTCGTCGCACCACCAATGAGATATTTCTTGTTGCTTTTAAGAACGACGAAAAAGTCCCCTCGCATGTTTCATTAATGAGATGACAGATGTACTCAGGAAGCAACCCCTCCGTACAGATCTGTAATAACTTGGATTCTTTGGCCTCCTCCCTCGCATCGAGGGATCTTTCCCTGAACCTTCGAACGTACGCCACCACTTTTTCCTCGGGTCATTGCTTCTCCCTCACCAATTGGGTCAAAGTAAACTCATCTTTCGCCAGAAAGAACTTATGGACGAACAAAACATGCATCTCCTCCCACGTAAAAACGCTCTTGGGAGCCAAATGGGAATACCAGGTATATGCTTTATCGGTTAAGGATTTAGAAAACTCCCTCAACCTGAGCTTCTTATTATTATAAAGCGCCCCCAAATGTTCAACAAAGCGCTTAATGTGCTCCTTCGGGTTCCCACCTTTCCCTGTGTATTTTTCAAAAATATGAGGAATATAGTCGTTTGGATAGGGCTCATCATTGTATTCATGGGGATAGGATGTCCGAAAGTCATCATAAACCAAAGCTACCTCGCCAGCATATTGCAAGGAGGCTTGCATGAACTTCAACATCTCTTTATGCATCTCCTTCCTCATTTCCTCCATGGGTGATGCTACTGGGGCACCAACCAACGAAACCATGGGTTGAGTGCCCGTTACAGCTGGAACAATCGTTACAGTAGGGGCTGTTGATATTCCTGAGGTTCCTATGGCTGGATTCACAACAGAGGGTATACTCACTAGGACTGTTCCCGTTACACCTAAACTCGGTGGGACTGTTACCGTTGGGGCTGCCCCTGGTGTTACGAAGGAATTGGCTTCAAATCCACCCAACACCATTGAAGCTACCGAAGTTTGTAAAAACTCATAAAACTTACTCATGAGGAGCGCCACCTGAGTGGGTCCCAGCCCCACACTCGTGGAAGATTATGTCACCCCTGGAATACCTGTCGTCGCCTGAACCATAGGTACCTCCATTTGAGGAACCCCATCCCTTAAAGCCACGAGTTCTCTCGTAGCTTGTCCTTCACTATGTTGGATGTCATCAAAGTTGACCCTTCGATTATCATTATCCTACGCCATGCTCCCTACTTAGAAGAATGCCTCCCCTTCAGAGTCGCCAAATGTAATAGGGTACTTTAGATAAGATGGCGGCGTAACCCCTTTTGAGTATGGTAATGATAACTTAATTAACCCAAGACCCTAGGATTAATGATAGGACATACAAACACAAACCCATTGAAGATAAGACTCAGTTTAAACTCACAAATCTCTCGTGTATAACTCAGGAAATAGTAATGAACTCTATAAGTAACTTAGCTAGAGGGAGAGAAAATCAAGCACCCTAGATACACCTCGGTAGGCAAGTACAAAGACACCAAACACCCTCAACAATCTCTATCAAGTATTAAAATCTTTGTAATAAATAACAATGGTGAGTGAGTAAACCCCTCTGGTTTGCAATAACTCTCTCTGAATGTATATTCTCTCTAATAATAACTTCTAAAATCCCCAAGGATATCTCCTTCCTCAAAGGTGGTTGGGGTCCTTAAATAGCCCCCCACACCACCTGATTAAGGGTGAAAAGTAGTGTGTGTCAAATGCTGATCGTTGTTTTCTATTCACCGCCTTAATACAAAAACCTAAATTACGACTGCACTTGCGATAAAAGTGTAGCGGTAAGTCGGGTATCGAAAATCCACAGAGATGAGTTGCTAGAATTTATAGGATTTAATACTCCTAAAATAAAAGTGTAAAAGATGATTATACACAAAAAGGAAAAAGATGCATAAAAGGGAAATAGTAATCTAGGCGAGGTAAAATAAAGCTAGATTAAGAAAGTGAGTAAAAACTATAGGTTACGTCGAATATCCCTCACCCGAGTTAATTAATATAAAATGGTTACATGGGTCGACGAGTTAATAAGACTGCATCTCGTTTCGATAGTTAATTAAATCAAGAGTTGTCACACCCCCAAATTCGCATAAAAGTTGAATATGATTTTGGCATCAACAAATACCCCGGAATTACGCACGCAAGGTCATAAGCTCGGAGCATACATGATACGCCCCATCAAATCCTCTAGGCGTAACAACTAGGACAACGCACTTGCAATAGACCCATAAACTCCATCACCAAAGCAAAGCAACACATCAAACCTAGGTGAGTTCAATCCGACACAACCTAGACTAAACTAGCCACTAATCATGATAAATAACATAAATAAATCGAACTAATTAAATTACACTACACAAATTAAACTAGACTTGAAATAAATAAAGCATGAAATAAATCTAGGGCACAAAGAAAGAACAAGAGGAAGAAGATGAATAGTGAAAGGAACTTACATTAATGGTGGATTACACAACAAAAATGAGGAGAGGGGAAACACTCCACAAAAATCCCCAAATGCTTTAACCTAAAATGAAATATATCCCCAAAGAAAAGCCCTTAACACGCTATTTATATCCCAAAACAAACCCCAAACAAAACCAAGCCAAAAAAACCCCAAAATAAGTCAATTTTCGTCCATATTTGATGGGACCGATCGACCTCTATTTTGGGACCGGTCGACCGCACTTTTGGAATTTGCCTTGGGCTGGAGACAGCACCCTTTTCCCCTTTGAACCAATTTTGACGCATTGTACGGAAATGGCTATAACTCCCTCATATGGAATCGAAATGAGGCGTGGTCGGAACTGACCTAAAGCTAATTCAATTATCTACATGATTATGTTTTGAAACCCTCCAAATTATGCAGTATGAAACTACCAAAATGCCCTTGAAGTAGAAGAAAATACCAAAACCTTCCAAAAAAGGCTATAACTTCCACATACGGAGTCAGAATGACGCACGGTCAGTGGCCACGAAAAGATAATTGATGATATACATGTTGGTAACTTCATTCCATAAAAAATAGTGAGTTTGAAAAGACCAAATTACCCTTAAATTAGCATTCGATGACAGAACTTCTCTGAAATGCAACCGAACCTCACTTTTAGCGTTCCAATACCTACAAAAGCACAATTAAACCCTGCAAAACATATATATGTCCAAATCTGAGGTTTTTTGGTTAACAAGCATAAATATAGACATTAAGAATGTAAAAGTGCAAGAATGCATAAAGATAAAGGGCGCAAATATGCAATATTCGTGATGTATCACACCTCCTAACTTAGACATTGCTAGTCTCTAGTGATGAAACAAACAAAACCAGTCCACAGAAGGAAATACAAAACGTATATATGCATCGAAATATAATTTCCACTTTAGTAGGGAACACGATTGCATTTAGCATATGCAATAAGTTGTTAAACCCCTAGGTTACCCTAGTGGACGAGTGTCATCTCGTGAGAGTTTTCAGGGATGGAACCCACAAACATCATATGGTTTCCTCAAAATATACCCAACCCAACATGCGACAAGACCAACAATACGAACAAGATTTCAACATGTTATTAGCACAATGAACAAATTCGAACAAAAGTCCAAATCATTAATATTATAGAATGCACCTCATAGAATTGAAACCTTAAAATATGGGAGGGGGCGAGCACATAAAAAATGTGATTTGACAAAAACTTATATAAACCAAATAAAAATTAAAGCAAGCATATATTCAATCCTCACGGACATTACACTCATCAAGTGATTTCACTCAAAACAGGGAGTTAACACACGGGACATGCGGGCATAAAGAGTAAATGTAAATGGAAACTAGGCCGCGCACATGTCACAAATGAAGAACGCTATAGATAAAATGAAAAATGTAATCTCAATGAAAGGTACCGCACATTAAAGGAAGCGAAATGCATTTTCACAGATTATCAAAACTATTATGACTTTTGAATTACATAAACCTAAGATCACATAGGACTTGTATAGGATTGTAATGTAGGCTAGGCTAGGCTAGGGTACGAAATGAAGGAATGTATATACGAATTCAAAGTGTTCGGGGATGAAAACTCGGGATAATGGAAAAATGCTGGCAATAGCAAAAATGGAAAACAAGTTCTAAAAGGCATTAGATATATTATCGGGGAGAGTAATCAAAGCTTATTGAACTATATACACAACATATACAACTTTCTCTTTTCTTTATTTTCTTCTTTTTCTCATGTTTTCTTTTATTTTCTTTTGCTTTTTGCTTTCTCTTTTTCTCACCTTTTCACTACACTTTCTTTTCTTTACTTTTCAAACTCTCATATGCCTAAATTGCAACTGCCATCATAACAACATCATTCAATCCCACGTAACATTCCAAACAAAGGTATGGAAAGTGTATATATGGGCTATAACTCCAATTTAGAGTTGGTTATGGGATTTTGGGTTATAAAACGAACGACTAATATTTAGGCTCAAAGGGGTTAACGAGGGTAAACATATAAGGTGAGGTTAAGGCTAATATGGGTGATATAACAAAGATTGCCTATGATCATTTCCAAAAGTTTACGCAATTCTTAAGTCAAAATAGTATATGAAAATCATGCTCGAGTAACATATTTCAAGATATAAACTCAATTAATGAACAATCAATGAAAGAATAGAGAGATTACTGACGTCTGTAACATTTTCAAAGAGGAAAGAATAGTGTATACATTCATAAACGACGAAAGGTACAAATCTTACTCGGTGTAAGTATATACAATGAAACAAAAGATTGTCGACTTATAAAAATCTTAAACCAAATCAATAAACCAAGAAAAGTGCATGTTCTCATGGGATTAAATTTTAATTCATGAAGTTATTCATAATATCAATGATTGAGGACTAAAGTCTAATAACTTCTAAAATCGAGAACATGCATCGTTGAGTTGTCTATTTGATCGTACAATTATTGAAATTTATCATCGAAAACAAAGGCAAAATGCCCAACAAAGAAGAAAAAAGAAAGAAAATCATTTTGAAATTTTTAATTTTTCTAAGAAAAGCATACTAAGTAACTAACATGTGAGCAAAAACATGGACTAAATAAAGAAATGGATATAATATCCCACACCCCCTAACTTAAAACCTGACATTGTCCTCAATGTGAATTAAGAACCAAGTTAAAGAGAGGAAAAGAGCGATACTATCCAAAATTGGAGCGATCCCCATAAGAACAAGTCCAAAGAATCTACAAAGCAAGTTAGTACCGAGCATAGCAAAACAAATACTAAAAAGTTAACTAATTACACTAGACTAAATTAAAAAGGAAAGAAAAAAAATAAAAAGAAAGAAAGATAACTATATACAACCTACTATTTAGACTTCACGCTAACTATACACTAGAAGTCTAAATAACTGAGGGTCCATCGTAAAAATGATTTGACTTTGGAGGATAACCGGTGTACCCTCACTCCGTTTGAACAACGGAAGGAATGTGTAAGGCGGAAAAAATGAACCATCGTCAATTAAAAGATTTGGAGGGATGATGGGGGATTTGGATTGAACAGGTGACAAAAACATGTGGGGACCGAGAAAAGCAGAATATCCTCCCAACGATTTAGCAAGAGGAATGGGAGGTGGCGCACACGAGGGCAAAGATGCCATTGTGGAGGGAGACTCGAGAAAGTACTCCTCATCGGCGATAGGATTTAAAACATTAAAGTTTGAAACCGAATCATCGGGTACTTGTTCTGGTGTGGTAGTAGAGAATGAAAATGGGGATGAAAGAAATTCAAACTCATGAGATGAATCATCATCGTGAATGAAGTTTGAGTTTCGAATGAAATAATATCATTTTCAATGAAATGTTCTTCTTTGGGGGCTAAAGAAGAAATCATTTCATAGCAAATAGATATTACATCATTTTCATCCTCGCTTTCAATATCTATTACGCGATGGGAAAAGTCTAGAATGGTTTGTTCCAAAGTAGGCACAAGTACCTCATTTGGTTCAAAACATTCCTCGACTTCGAAAGTCTCAGAAGCAAAAACTTCGTCGGACTCAAATAATAAATCTAACTCATGTTCCCAACAACGATTTTCTTCCCGATCGCAATTTTCAATTTTCTCATTTTTATACATACGCAAACCCTCACCGAATGTCATAGGTCGAGGTGCGGATCCATGAAAATGGGAACTTTGAAAATTACCATCGGACTTAAACGTAAACTCATTATTATAGGAATTTTGAAAACTATTCGAATTCGTTTCAAAATTCCTATTATAAGGAGGTAAAGGCCCAAAATCATTATCATCATCATCAAAATTCCAATAACCCAAATTTTAACTTTCATTATACTCTCCCAAAGTCATATTTGAATTTGTTACACTTTGGGATTCTAAGTATTCACCGAAAGTCATAGGCTTGAGAGAATTATGAGAATTATAACAATGATTACCAAAAGAATTGGAATAAGACATGCTTACCCCAAAAATGGCTCGAAATGGCGAATTCCACAAAGTAAGTGCGCACGGAAAAAATTCAAGCGTTTCTAAGTGCTCAAATGTGGAAGTCCTGTAAAATATTAGCAAATAATAAAAATAGAAAGAAAATACTATGAAATAATAAATCAAATAAAGTCTAAAACAAACTAGTCCTCGACAACGGCGCCATTTTGATTAAGGGTGAAAAGTAGCGCATGTCAAACGCTGATCGTTGTTTTCTGTTCACTGCCTTAATACAAAAACCTAAATTACGACTGCACTTGCGATAAAGTGTAGCGGTAAGTCGGGTATAAAAAATCCATAGAGACGAGTTGCTAGAATTTATAGGATTTAATACTCCGAAAATAAAAATGTAATCATACATAAAAAGGGAAAAGATGCATAAAAGGGAAATAGTAATCTATGCGAGGGAAAATAAAGCTAGATTAAGAAAGTGAGTAAAAACTATAGGCTGTGTCGAATATCCCTCACCTGAGTTAATTAGTATAAAATGGTTACATGGGTCGACGAGTTATTAAGACTGTGGCTCGTTTCGACAGTTAATTAAACCAAGAGTTGTCACACCCTTAAATTCGCATAAAAGTTGAATATGATTTTGGCGTCAACAAATACCCTGGAAATTACGGACGCAAGGTCGTAAGCACGGAGCATACATGATATGCCTCGTCAAATCCCCTAGGCGTAATAACTAGGACAACGTACTCGAAATAGACCCGTAAACTCCATCACCAAAGGAAAGCAACACATGAACCCTAGGTGAGTTCAATCCGACATAACCTAGACTAAACTAGCCAGTAATCATGATAAACAACATAAATAAATCAACTAATTAAATTACACTACACAAACTAAACTAGACTTGAAATAAATAAAGCATAAAATAAATCTAGGGCACAAAGCAAGAACAAGAGGAAGAAGATGAATAGTGCGAGGAACTTACATTAATGGTGGATTACACAACAAAAATGAGGAGAGGGGAAACACTCCACAAAAATCCCCAAATCCTTCTAACCTAAAATGAAATATATCCTCAAAGAAAATCCCCTAACATTCTATTTATACCCCAAAACAAACCCCAAACAAAACCAAGCCAAAAAACTCAAAATAAGTCAATATTCATTCATATCTGATGGGGCCGATCGACCTCTATTTTGGGATCGGTTGACCGCACTTTTGGAATTTGCCTTGGGCTGGAGACAGCCCCCTTTTCCCCTTTGAACCAATTTTGATGCGTTGCACGAAAACGGCTATAACTCCCTCATACAGAATCGAAATAAGGCGTGGTCAGAATCGACGCGAAGATAATTCAATTCTCTACATGATTATGTTTTGAAACCCTACAAATTATGTAGTATAAATTACCAAAATTACCTTGAAGTAGAAGAAAATATCAAAACCTTCCGAAAAAGGCCATAACTTCCACATACGAAGTCAGAATGATGCACGGTCAGTGGCCACGAAAAGATAATTTGCTGATCTACATGCTGATAACTTCATTCCATAAAAATAGTGAGTTTGAAAAGACCAAATTTCCCTTGAAGTAGCATTCGATGACGAAACTTCTCCGAAATGCAACCGAACCTCACTTTTAGCATTCCAATACCTACAAAAGCACAATTAACCCCTGCAAAACATATATATGTCCAAATATGAGGTTGTCTGGTTAACGATCATAAATATAGACATTAAGAACATAAAAGTTCTATAATACATAAAGATAAATGGTGCAAATATGCAATTTTCGTGATGTATCACCACCCTCGAGGTAACTCTGTCATTAAAGACTATGAAAGACATCCCTCATACTTTATGTCACAACATTAAATGACTGATGCACTAGTTGTCTCCACGTCATAAACATTAAATGCCAAGACATGCAGTAGATGTGACATTAAGTAGAGGGTTGTTTGGTTATCAACTCAACGCCCGATGGAACTCCAAGCTACTTCGCCCAAGGCTCCACGGCCAGGGTCCTTCGGTGTTTTAACAGGTGTATCTAAGATGGTCAGGACAAGCCCCAATTGTGCCTCACTTCTAAATCCTCCAAACCAAGTCCCTCTAAAGTTCCCACGGCGAGGTCATTCGATACAGCATGAAAGCTCTCCCTGGCCCTACCAAGCCTGGTCTCTCGCGAGTACCGTTTGATCTCACACTAAAACTCATTATTAATATCGTTAAAACATTACAACCATTATAGCTTAGAGTCAACATAAATAGAAATACAATATGACGAATACAACAAGCCAAAGTATGAGTTGCCATGCCAAGATGCCTCGCTGAGTTGCCACGCTTGAGCTACTTCGGTTGCTTAATCTCAAACACTTTTGCTAATTAAGGAACTATCCCTAATCTCAGAATTAACTTCAAGCACCCTCTATAGTTTAGATGATGTCATATATATTTCTGCAGCGAACCTCCACTTTAGTATAAGGCTACAGTTTTAAGAAAAGAAAGAGATATAGTGGCAACCCCCGCCACTATATAAGTTGCATTAAAATAACACAATGCAAAATGTGACATATCAGCGTAAACTGATGTTTATATTTTATTAAATGTGTTCTGTAATTTTATTTCAAAGCGCCAATTATTCAAGTTCTATCGAAAAGAATAAGAATTTGAGACGAGTTGTTACCTCGGTGTGAGGGAATGATCTCGCCATGCAAGAGAACACGTATATACAAAATCTTATGATGAATTGTAATATGTTTTTGAGGATATATTCAGATTATGGTCAGGTTGGTAGTAATCCAAGACTGAGCCTCTTAAAAGAGTTCTAAAGAATTGAATTGATACGATGACAAAGAAGAAGCGGTCGTCGATCGTCCTGTCTAATAAAATCTTTTGAAGATTTTATTGACACTCTTGTTGTAGATGGGTTGAACATTACATAACAACAATATTTTCTTTTGGGGGACTAGACCTCCATGGGATATGCACACCATGGCGTTTTAAAGTTGTAGGGTGCTGACTATGGATGGATTTATCCAAGTGATGATGTTTTTATTTTCCTAATTTAATTTTTAGGATTTAACAAGCTCCATTGGTGGAGTAGAAGGCCATATTCAACCTTTATAGTTGGATGAGAATATAAGCTTTGATCACATAGGTGGGCTTTCTGAATATGTTGAGCAATTGAAAGAGATGTTTTGGGGGGCTTTTATATATAGGTCTCGTTTATAGTATAGGAAAAAAAGTTGACATCAGTGGATGTCATGTTTTTAAGCTATTACTATGTTTGTTTTTATGAGAGAAAACTATGAAACTATAATGAATTTATTATGTTCTACATCTAATAAAAAATATGAAGGGATTTCGAGAGCAAATATATGAAACATAATAAATTAACGAAGGGGCTATGTATAGTTATCCAAAAAAAATCACAGCACTAAAGATCACAGCACAAAAAATCACAGCACAAAAATCACAATCACTTAGGCAACTTCATTAACTTTCCCCTTCCCTTTGGTTACATGTGTCTCCTTGCACATCATCCTACGAGTTGGTTTGAATCCCATCACTTTAGTCATCTGTAAGTACAATATATTAAGTGTCAAAGCATAACATAACAATACAATAATAATAATGAATTAGTAAGTATAAATTTTTTAACGCGTGCCTAACTTGAGCGTGAGTTTTTCTACCATATGTGTGCATCATTTGCAAAAGCACATGGTTGGCTTTGTTCTTCGTACTTGTAGTCTAATACAATGGAAATACGGTTAATCATATAACAAATTTTGATTAAATCCTAATATTAATCTTTTTAATAAATTAATTCATTTCATGATGTTCTTTATACATGAGATAAGCATAGTGTGTACACGTAATTCATGATTAGACTCAACAACTAGTATATACATGTGCGCGGGTGGAGTCCAGTCATAGATGAGCATTTTCCATTGATTTTTCTTGACTCTTTAGGGACAATTTGCCAAGTGTTCCTCATTAGATAAACAACATTCGTGTATGAATCAATTGATACCCAACATAAAAGTAACACCCAACTGATACCCAACATTAGTGTATGAATCAATTGATATCCAAATTTATTTATCTGCTACAGTATCAACTGGTGTCTAAGAATTGAATTTAAAATTAAAAATGTATGCATAACCTTTGGGAAAAGCCAGAACCAATTTGTAATTATCAAGGCTAGAATTGCAGTCAAGTCCACGACCTATCAATTTTCTTACAACATTCGGTGTGTGGATTCCATATCGTAAAGTCGAAAAAGGTATAATAACAATCAAACTATTTCAAGAATTGAAAAAAAAACTAACCATTGTGCTCAAATTCAGCTGTGGTCAACTGAGATTGATGGCCTATCTTCCAAAATTTAGTCGTGCTGAATTTTTGTAATTCCAAAATTTTTGTGTTAAAACCCAGTGAGACTTTAATAATGCGTATAAACAAGTGCATAAAATATCCACTCACTCAACAATGTGAAAGTTGAAACCAATTGATGGGAAGCTAAACTTACCACTAGTCAAACCAATTGCAAGAAAAATAGCCACCATAAGCAGCCCAACAAGTAGATAATTAACCGGGTGACGCTGGTGATAGTAACACAACGAGAATAAAACCGCCACAAACAAATCAATTATAACAACCATTGGATTAAAAAAGAAACAAACAAATAAATAAATAAAATAAACTTACGAACGATATAGACCACCAAGCCTACACCACTTGAAATGAAATAATGGGCGATTAGATGTACCGTAACGACAACGGCAGCGACGGCTATGGTGAGAAGCAATTGGACCACAGAAGTTATGGGCTCTCTAACATCATCGGGTACAGAGGTTGATTTGCGGACTTAGGTCATTTTTCTGGTTCTATTGTTGCCTTTTGATGATGTAACAACTCGCCCTTTTGGAGACCATCAAATTCCCTAATTAGAAATAAATTAGCAATTTGGAGATAATTAAATTCCATAATTGAGTATAAATTTGATTTTTGGAGAATTTCTCGAAATAGTGATTTTGGGATTTTTAAGGATTTAATGATTATCGCTAGTTGAGATATTTACTATTGGGGTTAAGTAAATATGTTGAAGTATTTTAATGATAGGTCGTTGTTGAGAAAAGCGGCACGAGGTAAGATTTTAATGAGAAAACCCGCGTTTACTTTTATGGGTTAGAATAGTGATTTGCGGTCAAGTACCTCGGATGGGAATTTTGACTGCACCGTGAGTCTCAGAATTTCCGAGATAGTCAGAAAAGAGTGTTCGATTGTCGAAATTGAGTTCCGGGTAATTTTGGAGTTAAATACGCTCGTAATTGAGTAAACGAGTCGTTTTAGGGTTTTAAAGGGGTAAAACCCTTTTCTCTCTATATAAAGAGGGAGAGAGGTAGAAGAGAGAAAGAAAATAAGAGAGAAGAGAGAGAGGAGGATAGAAAAGAGGAAAAAGGGGGAGATTCCGACCAGCCTCCGCGGGATTCGGCTCGAGGTCGTCAGATTGTATCCACCAGGCAAGTGTTTACTTGCTTTATTTATTTTTATGCATAAATATCTCATATCATTGTTGGTATGACAAACCCTAATGATTTTGGGTTGTGTATTCGTGGATAAAACGGGTTTTCGGGAGATAAAACAAATAAACCCCTAAAATTGGTAAATTGGAGAAACTTAGGTTTTAACCTAAATTAATTGGAGATTTCAGGTTCTAGGATGTTTAGAACCCGTATTATAAGTGTCATTGTTGTTGGTTTAAGTTGTAGGCCGTTAGGTGAGGAGATGGAAGCTTGGGGGAAGCTTCCATGACTGAAATAGCTTCTCGGAGAAGAAGTTGCCCGCCATGATCGATCGATCGATCATGGGGGTTCGATCGATCGAAGCTATCGATCGATCGATAACCAGGGGTCGATCGATCGACCCTTGCTGAAAGATGAAAATTTTTCTAGGATGTTTTGGATGGACAAGATTCCAATTCATCATGTTTCGAGGTTACTTATGTGATAACCTAAGAGACCTTTTGGGAGTATTTGGTCTTCCACTTGAGGAAAATTAGGAGGGTAAGGTGAGGGTTTAAATGTATAACCCTTAAACTTTATTTTCGAGGAAAATAGCTAGGTTGAGGATTTAGAATGTTGGGGTCCCTAAAGTAGGGTGGGGGTACCTAAATGATAAATTGGACTAGGTGTAGTCTTTGGGTTCATGGAAATGAAATCCCTAACCCACTGAAATTAAGGATTGTCCGGGAGAAATAAATCTCGAGGATATTTCTCGTAGGCATATAGGCCTATATAATTATGCGTATAGAAAGCATAATTATATCGATTACTGTTAAGTGTATCCTAGGAGATAATTAGGATAATTGGGGATGTAGATATATATATTCACTTAGAGTGAATTGGTATAATTGGAGACATCCGATAAAATCCCTAGTGATGATTAAGGTATTTATTAGTTATAAAAGTAAGGAAATACTTTGGATTTAGAATCATGCTAAAATAAATGCATGATTATGATTCCTGGAGGGAATCTTTGGGATTTTTGGTCATCGCTAGATGCTATAGGCCATTATGGCCATTTATATATTCTAGGAGAAATATATGGTATATGTATATACTATGTGATTAAGGTATATATATATGATATGATGGAAATGATTTTGAAAATATAAAAATGAATATTTTCAAAATGGAAAGAGAAATGTTTTTCATAATTGATAAAATATGGATTACAAACCTCCCTAAATCACTATCATAAGGGAAGTTGTGCGCATTATGGTGAAGCCCCCTGGCTATTGAGCAGGGTGGATATAGTCCTTTAGGCCATATGAGCGATTATATATTTGTTTCTGCGCTGATTAGGGGATTCTGGGTGTGGTCCTGACTTTCCCGCAGGCATATGGCCGCTTCTCGACGTTGTTAGGTTTCCAAGTTATCTTGTTTGATAGGCCCTGGAAGATGATAGCCATTTAGGGGAGCGTCTAGTGGGGAAACTCGGAGGGGCGGTCTTAGATTTATTAAAGCAATTCATGATAATGGATTGGCTTTAATTTACATTTCCTGAGTATAAAAAGGGAAATGGGATAAAGGTTTGGCTTCGGTAACACTCCCGAAAGGAAGAAGGGATATGTAAGCATATGATATGATCAAAGCATTTTCATGATAATGAAAATGGCTTTGGGTACATTTCCTGAGTATAAAACTGGAAATGGGATGATATAAAACGGAAAAGCATTTTTATGATAATAAAATTGGCTTTTAAAAAGTATATGATTTGTTAAAGAAATTCATGATAATGAATTGGCTTTTATATTTACATTTCCTGAGTATAAAAAGGGAAATGGGAAATTTTGAGAAAAATATAGGTATTGATAAATACTTGATATATGAATCCTCAGTCCGGGAGATAGATCCGGATGGTTATGGTAAAATGTATATATATATATATGGATGAATCGAGTACCGAGGGTCTAATAGATCCCGACGATCTACCTTGCCGCATAGTAGTGTATCGGGGGGGTTCCTTGTTTGGATTTCGCTTTGTGAGACACCCCACGCACGAATATGGCAACGTGTTGAGACCGGGGAGAAGTTTAATCCTTAGTGCTCTTATATTATTAATTCTTATGGTATATATATTTATATATATCTTTCTGTACAGAGGGACTGGTGGATCTCAGCGATTGACCGTGTCGCGTAGTAGTGTATCGGGGGGGTTCCTTGTTTGGATTTCGCTTTGCGAGACACCCCACGCACGAACATGGCATAGCGTTGAGACTGGGGTGAAGTTTATCCCTAGTACATTGCTTGGACTATCTAGGGTAGATAGTAGTTGGGTGATAGACTAGTTAGGCAGGGATAGCTTTACTAGGGTATGTTGTTAGGGTGCGCTAGGTGTGCACTATTAGAGGAGAGGTGAGGGGTATCTCATGGGAGTGCGATACCAATTTAAATATGAGATAAAACTATTTTTTTTAAAATAAACCATTTATGCACTTTCAAAATATTTTCAAAATTCGGGCTCTGACCCTTTTATCTATTTTTCCTCTCTTATTGTATATTTTATATATATATAGGTGTCTAGACACAAGGACACTTGAATGGCACTTCTTTCGAGTCAGACGTCAGCTGTAGCAGCTGTGGATGCGTGCAGGTTTTTGATAGCCGCTTCCATCCTTGTACTCTAGATAGGAGGTACTGTATAAATATTCGGCCAATGGTCCAACTGTTTTTATTTATTCTTTGCACGTTATTCGATATGGTTGTATAATTTGAACCGAATGTTCGGTTATTTTAATTTATTTAGTTTTCATTTCAATTCATTTAAGTGTTAACTTGTGGATGTTTTATTTTAATGGTTTAAAAAGAGTTGTTAGGTAAAAGTTTTAACACTCGCCTAATAGGATATTAGTAATTAAATGGACTTTCGACAGTGATGCTAAGAATGATCAATAAGTAACTCCTGTTTTAATTCGATATAGGAGTGATTGCCTGGTATCCCATTAGTCGGGTTGTTACAGATGATTTGCGAAAATGAAGAAATGGGCGAGGGGATGTATCAGTTGTTGTTGTCGATTGTTGCCTTTCGATTATTTACGGACTCACCATAGCGACTGCTATGGTGAGAGTTTGTTGGGTTATTTTGAGAGTAAACAATTGTGTGAAAGAGGGAAAGGAGCGTATCATTGGAGGGAAATCGAAAATAAGAGGGATTCGGAGAGAGGGAGAAATTTTTTTAGAAACCGACGTTTTTATTTCAAAACGTGGGGAAGTAGCCCACGTTTTTAATAAACATAAATAATATTTTGATACTTTTTATAAAACGTCGATAACTTTCCCACGTTATTAAATAAACGTCGGGATATACAATATATACCAACATTTGTAAAAGCTTCGCGAAAAAAACATCGCTATATCCAACTTTTTTTGTAGTGTAGGATTAGTGTTGTCACCTAAAAAGACTAAACAGCAAACAAACATGGAATGCATCAACAAAAATTAATGAAGATTAGTGTGTCACTTAAAGGGACAACCTATAATTGAATGCTAAGATGCAATCTTGTTTATTCATTTGTATCATTTTAGTATTAATTATTATTTACACCTCTAACACTATCGTATTAGAGGTATAACTAGCATACAACTGGTGTGATACATAGATGATGTACAATAAATAAATATAATGATAATTATAAAAATTAGTATATATCATAAATTTAATATCTTATCTTAAAACCAGTATAATAAGTTAGTTTTTCATAAATCAAAATTATCTATTATTTTTAAATATTTTTATTATATAAAAACTATTTTTATTATAAATAAAAACTTCAAAAAAACTATGCGTATTTAATATAAAAAAATTATATATATTTTTATTCATTTTAAGTTTAAAAAATTGTATGTCATTTATAGATACAAACTTAAAGTTTTTTTACACAAATATTTTTATAACCAAAAATCTTTTTTATCTACACTAAAAATAATTTTGAAAACTATTTTTAACTTAAAAACTATTTTTCATAAATATAACACTTCAAAAAAACGTACGTATTTTATACAAAAAAACTTATAAATATTTTTATTTATTTTTAGTTTAAAAAAATTTATGTCATTTATAAATAAAAACTTGAAGTTTTTTTTATATAAATGCAACATTAAAAATATTTTTATAAGCAAAACCTTTTTTATTTATATAAAAATAATTTTTAAATTTTAAAAACTTTTTTTTCTAGAAATAAAACGTTACATAGATATAATAGTATTAGTAGCATAGTGTAATGCGATTTGAGTGGAGAATAATGAAAAGAGATCGATTGAATCTAGATTGTATTGGATCCAGAGATTAATCAACGGAGAATAGATTGGGTCATCTTTTTACTTTCAAGAGATTTTTATTTATTTATTTAGTTTTAAGGAAATTTTTAATCAAGGAAAACGTATCTAGGTAGGGAGCATTAATTATCATTTACACCTCTAATACTATTATATTAGAGGTATAACTAGCATATACCAACACGATACATGACATTTTATAATTTTCTTAAAAACCTATTTAACTTTATAGTAATAAGTGTGTGGTAAAAATAATTCAAGAAATGAATATACTCCTATAGAAAAAAAACTAAGTATAAATATATGAATTTTTTATGGATGGAGGGAAATGGTTTAATAGAATAAGATCTCATAGGTTATCAAAGTTCATAAAAAAAATAATTTTTTTATGAAAAAAACAGATACATGAAGATATTTTTCTCTCTCCTAATCCACCAAATCAAAATAATAGGAAAATAGGTACAATTAAAATTTATTTTATTTGTATCGAAATTCAAGAATAGATTATATTAGACTTTCGATTTTAATCAACTACTTAAAGACTAAAATATGTATATGAGTTACATATTTCTTATAAACAAAATATACTTATAGTACACTAAATTTTACTAATAAATTTATTTAATTACTACTAATATTAAGTCAAAATCTATTTCTACGTAATCAATAGCCCTCATTATACAAAGATTAGAAACAACCCAATAACATTTGTAATATGAACAATTAAAATTTAATTTAATTGTATAGAATTAAAAAATAGATTATAGGAGATTTTTTATACTAATCAACTACATAAAGACTGCAGAGATATTTTTTTATGTTTTGGGTTGTGCACTTTAGCTACTTGAAAATTGGAAGGGACAATGAAATAAAAATGGAATATTGAACATATGGGAATACGAATAGATTAATGTGTTTATAAACCCTTTTTTAAAACGTGTATTTTTTTTTATTGTAAATGTGCTATTAAAGTTTTTATAAAACCTTGTTTTATAAAAATACAATATTTAAAAAATATATATCCAACTATTTTTTTTAAGTAATGAAAACAATTTTTTAAATAGCTTTAGCACAACAATTTTTTTTATAAACGGACCTTTTATTATTATTATTATTATTATTATTATTATTATTATTATTATTATTATTATATATAATAACAATTTTTTCTAACTTTTTCACAAAAACATTATAAACAATGTCCGTTTAGTTATATGGAGCATTCATGTTTTGATCCTATTATACCTTTTTTAAGACATTCCAGTCCCACTATATTTTTCCCTTATATATAAGTCCTACTCCTAATTTTTTGGAACTTTTTTTCACAATTTTACCCTTTGAAAACCAACCATCCGTAACTTCCTTGAGGAAGTTACATAAGTTGTTAAACTTTTTTTTTTAATCTTCAAATGATCATAACTTTTAATTGACATATCCATTTTCCGCAAAATTACTATTTTTAAAATCTGCTCGACGAGATCTATCAAACAAGATCCATGAAGCCTATATAATTTTAAAGAAAAAAATTACATGGACAGTAAACTTTACTGTATGCATCAGAAAGAGAAATATGTTTATATCTGTAACATTTTTACAAACAGTAACATTTACTGTGCAAACACAGTATATATATATACACACACACACACACACACACACACACACACACACACACAATGGATCCAAACCCTTTTTTTCGAAATTATCTTATTTTTAAAGGTCCACGATATCCAACAACCTTCATTAGAGCTTCGATTTGGGGTGGGTAGGGTTAGCATTGGGTTAGTTTATATTTGTAACATTTTCACAAAAAGTAATATTTACTATGTTATAACACGGTATATATATATATATATATATATATATATATATATATATATACAGTGGATCCAAACCTCTTTTTTCCGATATTATCGTATTCCCAACGCTCCGCGCTACCGGTATCCAATCCCCAACACCACCCATCCTCATTATCGGAGCTACAACAATATTCATCATAGCTCTTATTTGGGGTGACATAGGGTGCCACTGGCGCGGACCTTAGGAAATAAGAGAATATTTGATAAATGGGATTTGGATCAACTGAAGCTCTGGGTTGGGGTGGGTAGGGTTAGCATTGGGTGTAACACCCCGTGTTTTTATTAACTATTTTTATTAATTAATTGGAATTTTCGAGAAAAATAAAATTTTGAATTTATTAATTTTTATTGGCTAAATATGTTGGTTATGATTTTAGAAGAATAAAACTTCAAACGGAATTAAAATCGGAGTTAAAATGGATTTTATATTGATTTTACAATTTTCGTCCCTTATAATTTTTTTGGGCGAACTGCCAGATTTTAGGCATGATCGATCGATCGATGCCTGGGAGTAGATCAATCGACCCTCCCATAAACATGCGCAGCTAGCTGTTTTTAAGAATTTGTGTAGGATTAGGACTCCTAATCACTATATAACCTTGTTAATTCGTAGGGGGACTTCTCATAATCACTTTTTCTTCAGTTTTTCACCACAGAACACTTCCAAATATTTTTCCTCTCACTCATAATCATCAACCTTCTTCATTATCAAGCTTTTTGTCACAAGTTTTGGGAGGCTTAATTGGGGTTTAATCAAGTTGGTTCAAGAACACTCATTTGCTAATTTTTCGCAAGGAATCCAGATTTCTAATCAGATTTTCAACACGATCTTTACAGGCATGAATACTCTATTCTTTTCCTTTAGTATTATGCGTTTTAAGTGTCGCCTAAACACTTAATTACATGTTTTCTTAAAAATAATTAGTAACTTAATTAGAAAAAGTGGACACTAATTATGGAGCTGTTTTTACAAAATCTTTTAATCTGAATAATATTCATAACTCTTTGGGTACGTAGGGTTCATGAGTGATTTTGGGTTTTATTGGTGTAGGTTGCGTGTAGAAAAATCCTAGTTTTAAAATAAATAGTTTTTGGATGCGTATAACTCATGTAATACATGTAGAGATAATGAAATTTGGTTTTTGATGTATATATGATGAAAACTTGGTATATTTAATTTAACATAATTAAATGAGCTTATTTGGGTATTGTTGATGTTGTGATAATTAAATTAAAGGTTTAATTGAATTGGACTATCATGTGTGGTTTTATATGTTGATTAATTATGCTTGTTTGTGTGACTTGTTGGTATAACTATATTGCCTTTGTGACGACGGGTTGTGGGTAATTTTTGCTCTCCCTATACTTTAGGATGCCTTCTAGGTATAGAACTAGTGGTTAGGTCTTTTAATAATTTACGCCTTCTAGGAATGGGACTAATGAGGGTAGATTATCGCATTTTTATCATCTTGGGGGTGGGCTGATTTTTTATACTTTTTCATCGTTACGCTAGCCTAGGCATGAGACTAGGTCAAAGTTTAGGATAGAAATTATTCCTATACATAGGGTAGGACGTAATAATAATAACTTGGGGATCCTTAGTTATGGGACTAAGGCGTATTTTGAGGATCTCACATCGATTAAAAGGGTGGGGTGATTATAAATTAAGAAATTGAGAATTAATGCCTAAGATAAAAACGGGTATTAAAATTTGTGGCGACATAATGTGTCGGGGTCGACAGTTTAAACGGGTCAGAGGACGATTTATATCGTGTCATGTGTGGAACCTTGTCATGTGTCGGGACCGATAGTTTAAACGGTTCAGAGGACAATTGACAAGGGGAAGTATGACACTTTAATAAAAAGTGAGAACAATAATAAAAAAATTTGTTAATTTAATAAATTAACATCGTGGGACTTGGGAATTCTAAAATCATATTGGCGCGCCTTTTAAATGGGGATTCCTACGGGTAGTTAGTAATTTATATTTATCGCGTTTGATTATTTCTTTTAATTTAAAATATTCTACTGTGATATTTATTGCGTATAATGCTACTGTCTGGATTCAAGGATCCTATTTGACGGGAGTAGTGTGTATTCTTGCTCGGGGTTGTGGCTCTGACCCATGCGTTGACTAATCTTTTTCAGGATTAGAATTGGAGAAGCTGCATAAGTTTATCGAAGTTATCATTTGGGAGTGCATCTAGAGTTATTCATTTTATGGCATAGTTTAGTTAGATTTTCTTTTCCAGTCGTATTTAATTATGAGACTTCATTTGAGTTTTATTGGGACATTTGGTTCCAAAGTTGTTTAGAGGATTTCTTTTGGGATTATTTCAGATTTTATTTAATCATTATTAGAGAATGGATTTTTGGAGTTAGCATGTGATGGATCTTTTATCGCTTAGTTGTTTATGATCATTTTGAGATTGATTCAATTATTTATCTTATGGACTGTGAAAGAGTTGGCGCTTGCGTTCAATTAAGAAATAATATAATAAATACCATTTTTAGCCCAAATTAACCCTAAGCATGCAACTAGGTGTGATTGAAACAATATGAAATCATGCAATAAATATTCAACACACAAAGTTTAAGGAAAAATCCCCCACAGGGGCAAAACCATTTGTATATCACTATAATTTGTAAAAGACGGTTTACAATCGGATTACAATGAAATACAGGTTGACTAAGAATTACCCTTGGGTATCGGATTCTGTAGTCGCGGCTGGAATATCCCTTTCCAGTAGGGTTGGCAGCTGGAACTATCCCTGTCCAGTAGGGCAGCAATGAAGAGGAAGAAGCGGTCCACTTCACAAGGTTGAACAGCAGCAATGGTGTTCTTGGGTTACCAAAAGTGATTCACAAATGTATGGAATTTGTGTGAATCAAAGGTATGAATCAATGGACTCAAATACCATGAAGACTTAAGAGTTATGGAACTCAGAAAATCGTGTGTAAGTCTTATAAAAAATAACCTCTGATCGTGGATTAAATAAGGAACTGTTTTCCCTAGAAAATCTGACCACGATCTGGCAGAGTTTATCCTCGTCGGATCGGTCCGGTCGATTAGGCGGATCGGTCCGGTTAAGTCGGATCGGTTCTTTTTCTGAAACCGGATCGGTCTGGGACTTTTGCCTTCATCGGTTCGCTATGGATCCGGGGTATACTGGCTTCACCTCAGTAAGCGTATCGGTCCGGTACCTTTAGGCGGATCGGTCCGGATGAACCGGATCGGTTATTTTATCTGGACCGGATCGGTCCGGTCAGGTCTGATTCCCAAATTCAATCTTCTTTTGATCTTCGGATTTCGGATTTCATTGATGACGATGTGATCCCATCAATGTTGTAACGGCGTATGACATAACATATACATAAAGATGGACAAATTGTCCTTTCAAATCTCCCCCTATGTCTATGCCGGAACAAACATAAAAAAATCCGAATTATCAAGTATGAACAATGCCTATACAAATCTACCCTTCCATGAACCCAAAACTGAAAGAGGTACAAATGATTAAGGCTGCATCGTTTGTTCAGCAAATCTTCAGATCAGAAATCTCAACTCTTTTCTCATCAGGGTGTGTAATTCAGAGATAATCAAGGATGTACCTACACACATGAGATAAAGCAAATACCAAGTGACGTATCGAGTTTGAAATGAGATAAACATAAGCATATATATCAATTTAAGATGATATTCTCAGAATTTCAAAACTCCCCCATAATCAGATAATTCATTCTCCCCCTTTTTATGATGTCCCCAAATAGACAAATGAGAGAAATAAATCAAGCAATCAAGTACCGAGGTGACACAAGGCATAAAATCACACCATGAATGAACATAAAACAACCAAGTCGGTGATAGCGTAAATGAATGGGTGTGATCAAAATTCGATAGGAAAATCAATGCATACAAACATGACATATGTGCACGATGAATATTGGATATTCCTAACGAATGAACTCAAATGCTTCCTTTGGTGTAAAAGATTGGAAATATAAGATATTGACTATATCAAATCTACAAATCAAAGCTCAAAGTGATTTCTACACCAATAACGTCAAAAATGATTTTCATGCTTTTTCAGGACTTTCAAGGAAGTGCAAACCCGTTATCAATCTCCAACCAAACTCCCTCAGATTTATATTTTGAATAGAGGTATACTAAATTCTCAAACTTTGGAGAATTGATGGTGAAAACCTAAATGGCCCATATATGGCATGTATTGCTTTTTATTGCCTTTTCAAATTTTTTTTTTTCGGGCTCTTTTAATCTCTTAGGACCTCGGATATTAAAATTCCTCCATTTTTTAGGTCCTTTGTAACGGTGGCTTTTGCGCAAAGGATAAGAATCAACTTTCGCAGCCCCTCCCCGTTATGAAAATAATCACACAGTCTCACCTAAACGGTTTTTACATGCAATCCAATCTTGTCAAGTTTTATCGCATATTGTACATTGTATAGACAGAATTGAGATAGAAACACTCAAGACAATATGTGATAAACAAGTGAAATAATCAAATATAGTCGTGCATGTGTGCATTAAAGGATATAGGAGTCAAACATGTAGGAAGATATCACTAATTATATCTCAAGGACTCCAATCAATGTTAAGCACATGGATGACATGATGTAGCCTCTCAAATCTCTATAAACAGTCACATGGATATATGAAATGAAGGTGTGACTTGGCTATTTTAAATGCTCATCCATAAACGGCAAATCTCTTTTTGAATTTTTCAAAAATTTTATCAAAACAAAATCTTTTTGTGTTTTTCTAAAAAAATTTCTAAAAAGAAAATCTTTTTGTTATTTTTTTAAAAAAAAATGAAAAACTAACTAATGATACATGCTAGCAATAGGTTTAAAAAATGACATGATAAACAACCTATGCTAGCAATCAAGACTAGATCTCAACCGGGAGTAACGGTGGAGTTTTCTAAAGATGGTGGCATCTTTTGAACCAACTCCACTAGATCATGTGTAGTCTTGATCAAAAACTTCACTTGCTCGCGAATATGTGCAAACTCTCTATCAAAATGAGCAGGCAAAGTATCATGAGTGGGTGCATGTGCATAAATATGTTAAGTGGCATGATATGGCACCAAACCCAACTTAGAACAAAATTCCCTAAGATGTCCTCGCTTCTTGCAGTAGGAGCAAACATAAACCGGTCTAGGAAGCAATTTATCAACAATTTTGGGATGAACATTCCTAGACGGACACCCATGGGACTCACTCACAATGGTGGATATAGGCTCGGGAGAATTATCTAATGTGACTTGAACTTCCCGTGCTTGTTTGAGGTCATCCTCAAGATGGGACACACGTGTCGTCAGACTAGACACCATGTTGGTCAAGTCACCTTTTTCCCTTTTAAGCTCATCATTCTCTCCCTTCAACTCACCAATCCGAAGACCTAGGATCCTATTAGACCTTTTTGTTTCCATGGTCTCGATAAACAACTTTCTAAAGGCATTTTGGATCAACCTATCATCACCATTATCACCCTCACTATCACTTAGAGAAATGGGCATAGAAACTTTCTTGCCCTCTCTCTTAAGTCTAGTGGGACACTCAAATTTCTTGTGCCCTATCCCATCGCACTCAAAACATCTTATCTTCTCAAGATCTTTCTTTCTTTCTTTTCCACTCTCATCACAACTCTCTCTTTCTCCAAATAATCTTAAATCTCTCTCTAAGGCGGTGATCCTAAGAGCTAAAGCATTATTACGCTTCTTGGTTTCAAATGACTCAGAATACAACTCAGCGTAGGCGTGTTGAAGATCACACTCGCTCTTACTTTCCTCATCCTCTCCCTCACTCTCTTCGCTCTCGCTGTTGAGGTGTCCCTGTGAAGTAGCATCCTCATCGTTGTGAGATGCACTAGGAGTACTCGCATGACAAGCCATGAACGCGGTGAAGTTACGCTCATGTGGTGACTCATTTCCCGAGTTCACCGACTCGACCTCACTGTCGTCACTAAGGGTAGCATTTAGGACAGCTTTCCCTTTCTCTCTATTCAGACGATTGGCACACTCAAACGCTCTATGACCCTTACCGTCACATTCAAAACATTTCTCACTGTCCCTTTTAGGAGGTTCTTTGAAATCTTCTTTGAATTCTTTCTCATTTTTCTTTTCAAAAGTATTTTTCTCAAAATCCCTTTTATCGTTGAAATTTCCACTTTTCTTGAATTTGAGAATTCTTTTGAAATTTTTTGCAAACAGGGCCAAGTCATCTAAGTCAAAATCACACTCAGACTTGGATTCAAAAACTTTTTCTTTCTTTTTCTGAAAATGAGTCTTTAAAGCAATCCCATTATCCTTAGCCTTAATGGTTTTGGGAAACATGTCAATCTCATAGGTTTGAAGATCTCCTACAAGTTCTTCCAACTTAAGTGATTTCAAATTTCCCAAAGAGTTCAAAACAGTGACTTTAGGAATAAAGCGTTTTGGGAGAGATCTCAAAATATTTTTAATGACACGCGTGTTATCAATTACCTCACCCAAATTAAAACTAGTGTTAATAATGTCCGACAAGCGTGCAAAAAACTCATCAAAGCATTCGGACACAGACATGGTGATAGTCTCAAATTGGGTGGCCAAATTTTGTAATTTAGACTCTTTAACAGCGTTCGTACCCTCATGGGTAAGTTGCAAAACATCCCAAGCCTCTTAGACGTGGTGCATGTCATAATTCGGCGAAACTCATCAGGAGAGACAGCTCCAGAAATAGCACTCAGACCACGGGAATTAAAATTGGACAATTTATAATCATCTTCAGTCCAGGCTGACACGGGTTTTAAAGTGGTGATGTTATTAACAGTGACCGTGGGAGGAGTCCAACCATTTTCGCAAAGCAACCAAACACGCTCGTCAATAGATTTTAAAATCGATTTCATACGAGCTTTCCAGTAGGCATAATTAGACCCGTCAAAAATAGGCATATTATAATATGATTTCTCCATTTGAACACGCACTTTTTCAAAAAACAATTTAATTCAGAAATTGATATCTTTAGAAAAATTTTGCGGAAGTAAGGAATACGCGATAGATTAGCGTACCTGCTCTGATACCAATTTGAAAGAGTTGGCGCTTGCGTTCAATTAAGAAATAATATAATAAATACCATTTTTAACCCAAATTAACCCTAAGCATGCAACTAGGTGTGATTGAAACAATATGAAATCATGCAATAAATATTCAACACACAAAGTTTAAGGAAAAATCCCCCACAGGGGCAAAACCATTTGTATATCACTATAATTTGTAAAAGACGGTTTACAATCGGATTACAATGAAATACAAGTTGACTAAGAATTACCCTCGGGTATCGGATTCTGTAGTCGCGGCTGGAATATCCCTTTCCAGTAGGGTTGGCGGCTGGAACTATCCCTGTCCAGTAGGGAAGCAATGAAGAGGAAGAAGCGGTCCACTTCACAAGGTTGAACAGCAGCAATGGTGTTCTTGGGTTACCAAAAGTGATTCACAAATGTATGGAATTTGTGTGAATCAAAGGTATGAATCAATGGACTCAAATACCATGAAGACTTAAGAGTTATGGAACTCAGAAAATCGTGTGTAAGTCTTATAAAAAACAACCTCTGATCGTGGATTAAATAAGGAACTGTTTGCCCTAGAAAATCTGACCACGATCTGGCAGAGTTTATCCTCGTCGGATCGGTCCGGTCGATTAGGCAGATCGGTCCGGTTAAGTCGGATCGGTTCTTTTTCTGAAATCGGATCGGTCTGGTTGGCATCGGATCGGTCTGGGACTTTTGCCTTCATCGGTTCGCTATGGATCCGGGGTATACTGGCTTCACCTCAGCAAGCGGATCGGTCCGGTACCTTTAGGCGGATCGGTCCGGATGAACCGGATCGGTTCTTTTATCTGGACCGAATCGGTCCGGTCAGGTCTGATTCCCAAATTCATTCTTCTTTTGATCTTCGAATTTCAGATTTCATTGATGACGATGTGATCCCATCAATGTTGTAACGGCGTATGACATAACATATACATAAAGATGGACAAATTGTCCTTACAGACTGATTTATTTATATCTCATATATGTCTCATGCTAAGAATGGTATTTATTTACTCACGCCCGTCTTAGTTCGGCGCCGGTGGTTGGCTACCCCGTCTGTCGAATTTTGCGGGCTGTGACAGATGGTATCAGAGCATGGTCTTAGGTCTCGTAGTTATGAGTCTGTTTAGCTTCCGCGCTGTCGATCTTTGATTTGCTTTGATTGATTCGTACTCCTTAAGGTAAAGGGTCTAGCATATGTGTTAGATGTGTTTCTTAGAGATGTGAAGTTTTGAGTTAAGGACGCTGTAGGCATTGAGTTTAGAATTAATAAGCTTGACGTGAGGATCCTTAAAATGGATTTTGGAGACGATAATTATTTTGGAGATTTTAGTACACATGTTAGGTATCGTATGTATTGATTTTTTGTGTTGAGATTTAATTTGAGGACATTAGCATTTTGATGACATTCGGATATAAGATTGAGTGGGGGGGATTTGCAAGAGCGTGTGGTATGCCGTTATTTTCATAGTTATGTGTATGCATATAGGCAATATATATATTATTTTGTTATTCGTGGGGTAAGTGCGCGTAGGATTGGGTGTATGGGCGCCCAATTATGGCATTCTACGGGTAGACATATGTGAGACTTATTTTCTTTTTTGCGAGATTTAAGTGTTTATGTGTATGCTTCGTTTAATTTCGAGGACGAAATTCTTTACTAGTGGGAAAGTATGTACCACCCCGTATTTTTATTAACTGTTTTTATTAATTAATTGGAATTTTTGAGAAAAACAATTTTTTGAATTTAATAATTTTTATTGGCTAAATATGTTGGTTATGATTTTAGAAGAATAAAACTTCAAGCAGAATTAAAATCGGAGTTAAAATGGATTTTATATTGATTTTACAATTTTTGTCCCTTATAATTTTTTTGGGCGAACTGTTAGATTTTAGGCATGATCGATCAATCGATGCCTGGGGGTAGATCGATCGACCCTCCCAGAAACGTGCGCAGCAAGCTGTTTTTAAGAATTTGTATAGGATTAAGACTCCTAATCACTATATAACATTGTTAATCCGTAGGGGCGCTTCTCATAATCACTTTTTCTTCCGTTTTTCACCAGAGAACACTTCCAAATATTTTTCCTCTCACTCATAATCATCAACCTTCTTCATTATCAAGCTTTTTGTCACAAGTTTTGAGAGGCTTAATTGGGGTTTAATCAAGTTAGGACAACAACACTCTTTTGCTAATTTTTTGCAAGGAATCCTGATTTCAAATCAGATTTTCAACACGATCTTTACAGGCATGAATACTCTATTCTTTTCCTTTAGTATTATGCGTTTTAAGTGTAGACCTGGGAAGATAGCACTTTAGAGAATGCATCCGATGAGGTATTACTCGGAATGATGGTTTTAATTATATTCATCATATGTGTGATTGTGGAATATAATTCTACGTATATAATGGAGTAGATAATTATATACGGGTAAATAAATACATGAAGAGAATTTGTATTACTTATATAACTAGTGAATGTTATATGACCTTTAAGAAATGATTAATTAAGTTAATGTGATCAATAACTTACGAAGTAAAGATACAAATTACTCGGGTTAGAGTAGAGCTCAAGGAGATTCATGACAAGGATGGTTAGATGGGGTGGTATAACTAGAAGGGTCAGGAAGAAAGCGTTAGGTGTGCACTTTCGAGGAGAGATGAGATATATCTCAAGGGAATGCGACACTAACTTAAATATGAAGAGCATTCATACATTTTAATTATTGCAGTTTTATTCACTTGCAAAATATTTTCAAAAGGACTTTGGACTCTGACCTATAGTTGCAAAATATTTTTAAAACCTTTTATGTATCCAGCCACAGGGATGCCAAACTTGAAGATCTGTTCCAAGGATACATAGATGCAATAGGCGTGGATGTTGCAGGATTTGGACATAGAAGCTTCAATCATTTCATTCCTAGAGTAGGATGCACCTTGGTATTTATTTCGGACATGTTTCCCCAGCTATTTTCATTGCAGCCGGACTTTTTACTGGCTACTATTCGTTGTTGGATTATATTAGTGGATGTTGGTTTTCTGACGATGGTTTATTCGGACGGTCATTTATTGATTTATTCAGTATTGATTTACATTCATGGTTTGTGTGAATGGTTCGTATTGATATTTATATGGTTGTTGTTGTTAAATTAAAAGATTAAAATTTTGACATCAGCTTTTGAATACTAGGTGGTTAGTAAGTTTTAAAACGTTTTCGACAGTGATGCTAAGAATAAACTAGATGAGATTCATGTTTTAATTTGATATAGTACTGATCACCCGGTATTTCATTGAGCGGGGTGTCACAATCCCATGCCAACTCAAATCAGAGATCTGATGAAGGTTGTTGGAGCTCCGACAATGGGGGTGGGTGGTGGTGGGGATTGGATACCGCTAGCGCGGACCGTTAAAAGTAAGATAATATCAGGAAAAAGAGGTTTGGATACACCGTATATATATATATATATATATAGAAACACAGTAAATTTTAATGTATGTGAAAATGTTATAGATATAAATCTAATCCAATGTCACCCCTACTCACTCCAAATCGGAGCTCCGGTGGATCCAAACCCCATTTATCTAATATTCTCTTAATTTCAGAGGTCCGTGCCAACGACACCCTATGTCACTACTACCCACCCCAAATCATACCTATAATTAAAGTTGTTGAAGCTCCGACAATGGGGGTGGGTAGTGGTGGGGATTGAATGTCACTAGCGTAAACATTTAAAAATATGATAATTTTGAAAAAAAAAAGAAAGGTTTGGATCTACCTAGTGTGTGTATCTTTATATATCTAATATGCTCATATTTTTAAAGGTTTGCGCCACCGGCGCCTAATGTCACCCCTACTCACCCCAAACCGACGATTCGGAGGATTCAGATCCCATTTATCCAATCTTCTTTTCAAAGGTCCGCGCCAACAACACCCCATGACACTCCGGTGGATCCAAAATCCATTTATTCAAAAGTCTCTTATTTTCAAAGGTCCGCGCCAACGGCACCACATGCCACCTCTACCCACCCCAAACCGGAGCTTACCCCTACCCACCCCCACCCCAAATCGGAGCTTACCCCTACCCACCCCAAATCGGAGCTTTGATGAAGGTTGTTGAAGCTCCAACAATGAGGGTAAAGATTGGATGCCGCTAGCGCGGACCTTTAAATACAAAGTAATTTTGAAAAAAGAGTGTTTGGATCCAACAGATATATATATATATATATATATATATATATATATATATATATATATATATATATACTGTGTAATATTAACACAGTAAATGTTACTGTTTGTTTGTGAAAATGTCACATATATAAAACTATTTAATATTCTAGTGTATAAAGTAAAGTTTACTGTTTGTGTAAATTTTTTTTCTTTGAAATTTTATAGGCTTCATGGATCTTGTTTGATAGATCTTGTCGAGCAGATTTCAAAAATAGTAATTTTGTGAAAAACAGATTTGTGAACAAAAGTTATGATTATTTTAAGATTTAAAAAAAATTCAACCACTTATGTAACTTCCTAACGGAAGTTAGGGATGCTTAGTTATAAATGGTTAAATTGTGAAAAAATTTCCTAAAAAGTTAGAATAGGCTCTATATAATTGTTGAAAAGTCAATGAGACTTATATGTATGTTGAGCTGATAAATGAAACTTAAATATAATGATGCCTAATTATATTTATAAGAAACTGATATACGTTTCACTCCCTTTAAAAAAATGGATGTGACTTCGTTCGATCAAAATAGTATACAACTCCCTGACATTTGAGCAAGTTTTACAATTTAAACAAATCTCGAGCAAGCTCGTAATAGATAAAAATGTTGGAAACAAATCTCATTTGCGAGTAACTCATCTCCACATTGTTCTCAACAATAAAAATATATATCAAAAGAAAGAATATAAAAGTACACAATCCCCAACATATATTAGGCATACGGTATAGCAATGCTAGAAATATTTAGTAACCAGCCATGTAATTGGGATTTTATATTTACTTGAACTAAAATGGTTATCAACTTACTCAAACAAGATATTTGTGCAACTCGTCAAATTTGTTGAGAGTTACTTGAGTGGCCCGGATGGAGACATCGCTACAAATCTCTATATACTATAAAATGCAAAACAAGGCATTTATTATGCTTTGCAATTAGCCTATCCATGTGGCACATCAAATCATCTTAGGATGACACATGGCATTGACATAAATGTATTATTAAGTCCCAATTTCGTTTCTCTCTCCTCTTAATTCTCAAGCCTTCTCTCTTTATTTGGTTTCCCAAGAGAACAATACATTCATCTCCCCCTCTTTCCCAACATGTAAAGTTAACGTAATTTAAAAATTATATAGCATAAATCGAGGAGACCCATCAGTTTGTAAAAGGAAATGGCTTGCACAAATAAGTGAGCATTTATGCAATATAAGTGACCCATCAGTTATGAGGATGATCTTTACCCTTTATATTGCATAAATCGAGGAGACCCATCAGTTCCAAGGATAATCTTTACCCTTTATATTATTGCAAACAGATGGCTCCTTCTCTTTCATTTACTCTTTCCCCAAACAAACCAGAGCTAAAATCCTCTGTAACCTGTTAAGAGATTTCACCAACGTTGATTGCTCCTATAACCTGAGCGTTGTATACTGGATCTAATTTTGAATCTATTTTCTTTACTATTCCTCTCGATGTTTTCCGTTTTCTTTCCGGAGCTATCTTTGAAGATAATCCATGCTATCATCAATCTTGGGCATCCTGGAGCTAGATCTGGAGTGGATCCTTCCCTAATATTGTGCATGTTGAAGATTTGGTTGTTGGATCTGACGTCCTTTGGTTCACAAAACCTCCAGGTTTGTTAATGACGATATTTGTTTTAGATATGGGGTTTTGTTCTGTTTTTTGGTTGTTAGATGATAGTATGTGTGGAGAGGTTATATGGTTCATGTATTGTGACGTCTTTGGAGGGTTGTTTGGTAGAGGGTGATGACATTTTAGAGGTGGGAGATCTTTGTTTTCCCAAGAGAATTCGGTAGAGATGAAGTTCAGAAGGTTTTGGTTGGAAATGAGGGCGAAAACATATGGTGTGGTATGTGATTTAGTCTGAGACATTGGTTTTGGCTGTTGCTTTTCTTTGAGAGTGTTTTTTTTATGCATGTATGTGGGGTTGTAGTGTGCTGCCAGAGGCTTCGTGCAAGTTCGTGGGTTCTATGAATTTTTTTTCTAGGCTATGAATATCTACAAAAAAGCATTTGCCCTGTAGCTGGTAAAGCGCAAAATTGAAAGATTGCTTTTTTTTTTGGAGTTCTCATTTTATATTCTTTTTGGATAGTTTATAGATGATTTTGATTTTTTTAAAAGTTTCTTCGACTGATTTCACTTATGATTGTTTGAAGTATCATTATAGGAATTATGGTTTGTTTATG
Source organism: Sambucus nigra (assembly GCA_949130495.1). NCBI lineage: Eukaryota > Viridiplantae > Streptophyta > Magnoliopsida > Dipsacales > Adoxaceae > Sambucus > Sambucus nigra. The sequence continues at coordinate 217,754,509 of OX422213.1, forward strand.
TCCACATGTGTCTCAGAATTATTAGAAACCCAAAAAATTATGTGATTATAGTATTGGGGGTTACCGATTCAATCAAAGAATATTTGATGCATCAAAATTACTAAAAAAACTTGGGTAGCCAAGAATGTGTAACTATTGTGGAGGTTATTTGGTTTAAAATAGTTTGGGGTATATATCCGTGGAGGTTTAGAAAGTGGGTGTGTGTTTTGTTGATGCTGTGTGTGCGAGTGTGCTGGTATATATGTTTTAGTGGGTGTTTGTATATATATCTAATATATCTAATCTTTTGGTTATATTGTATATACGTCAGTAAAAGCCCACCACCCACTAGAGACAAGCTATTATTTATTTCTACGTGTCGGTGCCAAACATTTTTAGGCATTTACTTAAAATGAGAAATAATCTTAAATTTATGTTAAAAAGATGTTTAAGAATATTTTACACAAATTGTCGAATAGCAAAAAAATGCATGCATTTGAATTTATTTTTTGATATTTTTGTTTGAAACCAAATTTTTAGACTTGGTTTTGTAAATTATTTTCTTTCATTTTATGAAATTTAAAATATATTTTTTGTCACTTCGAGATTGTTAAGTATTTTCACTTTTTTCTGATTTTTAATATCTATGTATTATTTTCCAGATTTTCTAAATAATTTTATGTATTTTTTTTAATATTTAAATATATTTTTGTCATTTCTAGATTTTTAATAGTATTTTCAATATTTCCATATTTTTCAACTTTTTTATATCTTTAAAATTATCTTTCCGTAAATACTAGATTTTTTATTATATTTTTAATTTTCAGATTTTAACAAAGATCGGTGATTTTAGAATGAAATTCGAATTTAATTCTTGCATAGTAAATGACTACAACTCGATTTTTTATTTACATTCATTTATGTATCGTTGGCAGAAAAATGAACCTTTGATTTTTACAGTTTTAATGTCCTCCCTTTCTTTTCGTAATTTAATTTTTCCTTTTCATAACGAATTTAATATCAATTTAGTAGACTCTATTTATATATACTCAATATATACTCAGCCACGCATCCCGTGGCCTTCATGCTTTTAGTTAGTATATATAATAATTGTAGACCCAAATTATTATAGATTGACACGTGGTAATTTAATAAAGAAGTGACTGAAATATGACAACTTAATAAAGGAGTGATAAATGAATCTCTCTCCACTCTTCATTTCCAAGACAATTTTGTGGTTCCAAGCGACTGACATCTGCCCCTTTTTCGTGTTTTGCTTTCTAAGGTAATTTTGTGGTTCCAAGCAACTAAAATAAATATAACGTGTGGAATTTTTATAGTTGATGAAATTAAGAGTCAGTTACATTTGATGAAATGAACAGTCAGCTCAAATGCCAGCCTTTTCAACAAGCCCTCTCCACAATGATTATTTAGATACCCGAACATAAATTTGGATTTCTCCTAGATCTCAGTCTCTTGCAACCTTCTCTGTTTATCCTCATCTTATATTTAAAGATTCCCATCGTGATAAAATTTCAACATACACGACCATATATCCGATTCCAGCGTAGGCACAAAAGGGAGGTGTAACATTTCTAAGTATTTCCACTTTTATCTCGCCCGTAAGATCTAAACGAAGAAATGAGAGCTGAAGAAGAAGTTTTCGTCAGCGCCTATGCGGTGGAGAGGGCAATAGAGGTGGGTTTGGTGATAGTGGCGGCAGGTGTCCATGTGGTAGTTGAGGAGTTCAAGCTTAGGCTTTGGAGATCGTCATTTTGATTGTGCGCTGATGTTGATTGTTTCCATGGTTGGAGTGAGGCATCTTTTGGAGTTGGGTGAGAGGGGAAACAGAGTTTTGTTTGGATTTTCAAGGTTGTGGTGATTTCAACAACGGACCCCCTTAAAAGGTACTTGAACTGTTTTTATTAAGATGAACCTTTGACATAAAGGTACTATTTTTTTAGAAAAAAGTTACTACATTCTTTAATAAATTCCTACATTTTTTTAGAATTCCTATATCTTAATTCTCTAAAAAAAATAATCTCTTACTTTGTTTGTTTGTAATTTGGACTAGTTAAAATTTCCCATCACCGAGGAGTTTCTAACTATGAAAAATATTGTATCAGTTTACCAGCAAGGTTTGCATTTTATTGATGCTTATAACAATGCACAGACACTATTTGTTTCCATGATTTTTTTTTATTTTCTTTCATAATGCTATTAATGTTGTATGTTGCACTGTAGAAGCTTACTACTATTTTTATTGCATGGAGATAGTGAAACCAAGACCACTATGTTGTTGCTATTTATTTCCACGATGTTATATAAATTTTTATCGTTACTATCCTATATATGCCGCTAAATTTTAATTTTAATTATTCATAAACAATTCATACATATATGTTTTATGTTGACTCTAAATGTAGGTTAGCTTTTATGGTTGCGTTTGTTTGTTTGTTATGATGATAACTCAATCCTTTAGCACTGTTTGATTTTGAAAAATCTCTTTTATAGAAAAAATATTATATTTTCAACTTTTAATATGAAAATAGAGATTGTTTTAACACAAAAAAATATTATATCACTTCAAACCAAATAAAGGCTAAATATATAAGCATTTACTTAATACCAATAAGAATAACTCTAGGGAATAGAGATTGCTTTACACATTCAACTAATCCAATTATATGTAATTGCAAAAACGTTTAATCTAGCTATGGATTCGGGAAAGACCTACATGCTCCAAATGATTAACGCAACCATGAACAACATCATCTTTTTCTCCATAGAAAATTCCAATTCAATCGTTTGAGGTATGATTGGATTTTGAATTTATTTTTTAACTGATATGTGCTTTTTTACATTGAACATTTCATTGTTCATATTAAGATCTCATTGTTTATAAATTCATTTTAACAATTATTTTCAGAAATATATAAATTTTGGGTTCAATCGAATTTTTAAGGTCTCAATTTCAAGTTAACTTCGTATAATTTTCATTGGTTATATTTTGTATATGCCATTTTATCCTGCTACACATTTATGACTTTTTTTTACTTATTGATTCTTCAAATTTAATCTAAAGAAATAAAATTAGATATGCTAAATTGTTATGTTGACACCAAGAAGTTGTTCAGAATAGTCTTTTGCAAAGTGGTGCCCTTTATAAGGTATGTATTGTATAGAATGCGTTCACGTGGCAACATCATTAAGTACACCTATTTTTATGAACTTTTTGTTTTGACACGTGGCTCTTATGATTAATACTTTACATCTCTCGTATCTTTGATAAATATCTTTGGCTCTTCATATTCCTGCATAGAGAACTAGACGTATTTTTCCTCTTCCAATCCATCTTTTTTCTCTTTCTAAACGAGGCTTTTCCCTCTCCCTATAAATAATGTTAAGGGGTTTGAAGAATCCAATGGCATCATATCAGGTAGTATTCCCCTCCCTCTTCTCTTAATCGCCCATTTTTTAGCTTTATTTTTTCTCCAGGTCTTTACCCTCGGTGTCAAACTTGGGCTGCGACCAAAACCACCTGCTAAACATGTTAAGCATGGATTAGATGAGGAGGAGGATGATCTGAAGTTTCAAGTCCCGCCATCAATCAGTGAATGGAAAATGATGTTTTTCTTATTTCTATATGATAAGTTGAAGCTACCTGATGTGCTTTTGATGGCAATGTTCACATGGGCTATTATTATGGTTTATCTTGACACCTGTTGCATATTGATGGGATTTAAGTCATATATAGGTCTTGCAACAGGAATTGCTATCATTTTCCTAAACTTTGGAAAGCGGCATATGTGATGATGTTTTTTTATTAAGTGTTATTTTTCCTTCTCACTGGGTGCTTGCACAAAGAGAGATAACAGAGAAAAAATATTATGATATGTAGAATGAATGGTAGTAGATCTTAATTTGTGTTGTACAATTTAGTTTTGATAGTATGTTGGAAAATTTTAGTTTTATATATGGAAAATGTTAGACACACAAGGTGTTAGTACCAGTTTAGTACCGGTATTGCTTTATTTGTTTGCACTATGGTATGGGTCCTGTCAGGAAATGTTGAAGGTCCCACCAATGTACAATCAAATAAAGCGCATTTGGTATTAAATCGGTACTTGGCCCCGGTAAGAGTATCATTACTCTTTATATATAAGGTGTTTTCTTAAACATTTTATTTTTTTATCATTATTTTATAGTGTTAACATTTTATACCTCCTTGACATTGTAAGGCCAATTGGTTGTCTACAAATTGAAATTAGGAAACAATACTATTTTGGTAAAAATATAAACAATTTTTTTTTTTTTTATAAAACCTAAAATTTTAGCTCTTTTTCTATAAAAATGTTTTTTTTACAAAACTTGATTTTACAAAGATAAGTATAATTATTTTATAAAGTAGTTTTCTAAAAAGTGAAGTTTTCAACTTCTTTTCTTTACATAAATTGTGTTTTAAAAGGTTGTTCTTACAAATATAAATATAATTTTTTGAAGAAGAGAATTATTTTTATAAAGTAACTTCAACTTGCAGATTTATAGATAGTTTTAGAAAACTATACATTTTATTATAAAAAAACATTTAGGTTATGAATAAAAAAATTTTCATAATAAACAATTTTTTATACATATATAACTCAAAAAAATGTTTTCTATAAAAAATGTACTATTTTTTATAAATATTTTACTAATTTTTATAAAATCAGGTTTAGAGTTTTTAACTTCTTTTCTTTACATAAATTCTATTTTAAAAGGCTTTCCTTATAAATATAATCTTTTTACAAAAAAACTATTTTTATAAAGTAACTTCAACTTGCAAATTTTATATACCGTATTAGACAACTATAAATTTTATTATAAAAAACTTTTTTTTGAATAATTTTTATAAAATCAATTTTTGTAAAAGAAATTATTAAAAAAAGTGTCGACACTATAGTTTTATAAAAAAATGAATTTATATTTATATTTTTATAAAAACAGTAATGTTTAAAAAAATAACTTATATATATATATCTGTGTGTGTGTGTGCGCGCGCGTGTGCGTGTGTGTGTTCTATTATTTTTGTTTTTTTAATTTCCTTTTCTTCATAATTAATTCTTCTTCTTTCTACATTTCAATTTTATATGCAAGTATTTGTTTGTCATGAAATATTCTACAAGTGAATTACATATATTCGTTATTCTTTTATAAATTTTTCTGCATTAAAGGCACCTCGATTTTGTAAGTATGTCTGCATTGCATTATATAAAATAACTCAAATCACTTGCACATCGCGCCAAAAAATTAATCTAATCTAATCTTATATATATATATATATATATATATATATATATAATAAAACTTTTAAAAAGACTCTTTTCACTTTTCCTAAAAAAATAATATATAAGTTTATAATTTTAAAAAAAAATGTTTTAAAAATATAAATTTTTTAACCAATACTCTTTCAGTGAAAATATAAATAAAAAATTATTTTTCATAAAAACTATAGTTTTAGCTCTTTTTTTCTATTGAACACTTTCTAAAGTCAATTTCTATTGAACATTTTCTAAAATCAAAAGTAAATCATTCCTTGCTCGCGCATCGCGCGGGTTTACACCTAATTTATTTTAAAATCACCTAACAAATCTGCTTTTATCCGGCCAAAAATAAACTGCCGCTTTAAACCCTTGGTTAACCACAAGGGCTCACCGAGACACCATTTGGGGACATGGCTACGCTGATTAAAAGAGACGTCGGGTAATGTGATAGTCGTTTATGATACCAAAAGAAACCCGAAAATGGCCGCAACAGATAGGGAAACATAGCTGGTTAGGCCTGTAAACGGATCGGATTCGGACCGGATCAGGCAAATCCAAATCCATATCCGTTTATGTTAAACGGATTCGGATCTGATCCGTTTATTAATCGGATCGGATCAGGCAAATCCAAATCTATATCCGTTAATATTAAACGGATTCGGATCGGATCCGATTATCCGATTATCCATTTATCTTAAACTTGATTTGCAACATTTTTATTTTCAACTCTTATTTCATAAATTTATTTTGCAAATGTTCCATAAAAATAGATAATGAAATAGAGAACTATTATAATAAATATGTAAAATATGTATATAAAATATTATTAAATACAATATATATTAATGAAAAATATATTATATATAATTTATATATGTATATTAAAAATATTAATCGGATCGGATTATTAACGGATCGGAGCATATGAATCCAAATCCGCTCCATTTAATAAACGGATAATCGGGTAATCGGATAATCGGATTTTAGGCATGATCCATATCCGTTTAAACGGATCGGATTCGGATTCGAATTCGGATAAAATCCGATCCATTGACAGGCCTATAGCTGGTGATGAGGACAAATATTATGACCGTGGTGGTAGTCGTGGGTTTGTGGTTTTATGACCATAAGGATTTTAAAGGTTGATGACCGGTTAATTTTATCTAGTAGGAAGAGTCTGACCTTTGGGTTTGGTTTGCTTTTCCAGATTGCTTGATATTTTCGTTTGCTATTGGCTTTGGGAATGATTATGGTGAGTTTTAAAGGGAAGAGTAAAGTACATTAAATGCTATTAATATCTTCAATATTATCTTATTAAAGGTATAACTCGCGTACAATTCGTGCGATGAATACACGATGTATAATAAATAAATATAATGATAACTATAAAAATTAATATATATAATAAATTCAACAGCTTATCTTAAAGTCATTATAAAAGGTTAATTTTTTAGTAAATAAAATTTATTTATTATTTTTAAATATTTTTATTATACAAAAGTTATTTTTTAAAATAAAAACTTCAAAATAACTGTACGCATTTTATATAAAAAAAATTATACCTATTTTTATTTGGTTTTAGTTTAAAAAATTGAATGTCATTTATAGATACAAACTTATAGTTTTTTCTATAAATAAAACATTAAAAAAATTATACCCAAAAACCATTTTTATTTATATAAAAAAATTTGAAATTTTGAAAACTTCTTAAGTTAAAAATAATTTTCTATAAATAAAAACTTCAAAAAAGTTGTACGTATTTATATAAAAAATTATATATATTTTTATTTATTTATTAGTTTAAAAACATTATGTCATTTATAGATAAAAACTTAAATTTTTTTTATAAATACAACGTTAAATATATTTTTATAACCAAAAACTTTTTTTATTTATATAAAAAATAATTTTGAAATTTTGATTTTTTTTTAAACTTTTTTTTTCTAGAAATCAAAACGTTATATAGATATAATAGTATTAGTAGCATTGTGTAATGTGATTTGAGTGGAGAATTGTAAAATGAGATTAATTGAATCTAGATTGTGTCTAATCGAGATATTAATTAATGAAGTCTAGAATAAATAATCTTTTTAGTTTTCAAGAGACTTTTGATTTTTTTATTTCTAAGAAATTCTTGATTTATTCATTCTTTTTAATTTCAAAGAACATATCAAAATGAGAGAGAATGATAACATTAATTGTACATTAACATTCTTAATACGATACTATTGTAGTAGAATTATAACTAGCATGCAGGTCACGCAATGCGTGATCGAATTTATCATTTTTTTTTCTGGTTTCACACAATAAATTCTAAGATTTAATTTTGAAACAAAATTAAAAGTAATATTAATACATAGTGATGAATCAACTTTAGATCATAATAAGGCTTTAAGATAATAATTTTATATAGATACATAGAATAGATACATAGCTATATATAGATACATGCATCTTTATACAATTAATGATATTTGGAATATGATAATATGTGCATTTAGGTCACATATTTTGAGCGTCAAAATAGTAAGTATGAAGCGTCCATATGAGTATTTGTATCATATTATCCACATGAGTATTTATATATATTAAATGTATTTCGAAACTCTGTTCCTATTATTTATTTTTGGGTTCTAAGCATGCGACTCATGATATTTATATGGATACATAGAATAGATACATAAATATAGAGGGTGATTAACTGAAGCATTTATTAGTGTCACTTATCAGCCTCATTTGGATCTACAATTTTTATAATATGCTATTGATAAGGATGTCCTTAAACAAAATTCCCAAGAAACGATGAGCACTCCATAAATACAGGGTTTAGAAGGATATTGCACATATTAAATGCCACAGTAAAATTAATAAATTGTATCTTCATACCTCTTCGCTTATAGGGAATGCCATACGTAAAATTAATAAATTATTGAACATGCGACAGAGTTGGTTCAATCTTGATCTCAACACTGGCTTTGTTTGCCTAAAGAAAATAGTTTATTCCTCGGGAAAAAAAATGGTATCTAGGGATATTTAGCTGGCGATAAAGAATGATGTTGAGGATCCGGTCCGCCAGGTGAAACTCTCATGGTAGCTGCATCCAAAATCATCCTTCTTCGGTAATACTCCAGTCTCGATTCATCAAACCCGAGCTTACTTAGGGTAATGCGTATATCAGTCCTCAGATGCATGCCTGAAAAACCAAGAGAAACTCGACTGCCAGAAATTGTTACAAATATAAAAAACAAAGTGATTATACGTAGTAGAACAACCTGTGGTTTCATTGAACTAGGAAGAAATTAAATTAGCTATCTAAAGCAGGCACTAATATGTAATGATATGACAATGGACACTATATATATATATATATATATATATATATATATACACACACTCATTGAGGGGGAGAAAGAATCTAGGTTCGTTTTAAACGTTGCTTAGTTGGAAGATCGTGCCTGTCTTCTGTCTATTATGGAATTTTCTGCTTCGTAATTCATATTAATTACAAGAGTTGAATTCTTAATTAAGAAACACATGGATGTGCATACTGTTCCCTCCCCCCACTCCCCCACAACACACACACGCGCACAACACTTGAATTGTATGTATATTGAGGTTCTTCAGTCTTTTCTTAACTAACTGTGTTACGGCTGCGGGTCATAGATAGCAGCCGCGCCATCTATTTGTTCTTTAGCTTGTTATGACGACAAACAAAAAACAAGAATCATAAGTTATGCATGGAGATGTTGTTTACTGGATTATGAAAAATGAATATATATATATCACTAAATAAATATAAACAGTAATTAAAATTAATTAAAAAAAATAGAACAGTAAAGGGAGATAAGATAAGAAGAACATACAGTTTGTGACTGAAACAATCACTTGTATAATTTTGACCGAGTTGAAAGTTGAACTATCTCTCCTTAAGACAGAATACGCCCCCGCTACGGTGCTGACGGAAGGTTCAATGGGGGTCTGCCTCCCAGGATGAAACGGTCAACGACTGTTGCAAGAAGCATTTCAGTACAACAGTCCCACGAACCAACAATGGTGAATTTCTCTCAAACAGTAGGAAGGGAACAAGGACAGTAGTAGGGAATTCGGGTAGATTTTCTAATCTTTTAAATGGACTGCATAAGGTCCCTTTTATAAGTGGTGAAGCGCTGCAACTCATGGCTTTTCCCAGAACAGACATGACTGTTTGAACAGTTGCATCTCTGTAATAAAGCAACTTAACGTTTTAATTAATTAATTAAAAACGACACCGTTTTTTAAATTATTAAAAACGACAGTATTTTTAAGTAATTAATGCGAAAAATAATTAATCCGTAATTAATTCATATTTTTTGGTTCAGAAAATAAATTTTAAAGCCCAAAGGGCAATTAAAATTTGTCCAAAAAATTTAATAGTTGCTCAAGAACGACCCACGACCCGGGCCGGGCCGGACGGCGGCGGCGGTGCGCGCGCGCGGGCTTTTGGGCCAAACCCAACACATGCATAGTGTAGGTCATCTCCCGGATATCCCAAGGCATCCAAGCTTTAGTCCCATAACTTGTGTATATTAACTCCACGTTTTTCTACCACTTTTCCAATGTGGGACAAACCCACTTAACTATGTTACACCATCTAGCTTAAACTCAAATGGGTCACTTTAAGTCCAAATTTTTCATTCATTACTTCACTATTTTGAACAAGTGAATATACCAAATTAATCTTCTTGCTACAAGGAACACATTGGTACTAAGACACGTCACTTTTAACATATGTGTCTTAATTAAAATTGACTCTAAAGTTTGACCAAATAAGCTGACATTTTAATAAATATACAACAATCCCCCACATGAATGAAATTTGGAAGAATCAAACGAATATAGATGCAAACAGAGAGTTGTTCTAGGAAAAAACATTGCATCGAAAAAGATAGCTTGTGGCTTTGAATCTTTCCTAGTGAGATACTATCGAGCTTACTAGCCAATCAATGAACGTGATGTCTTGAATTGATCGACCATTTGTGTAAACTGGGACAATAATATTCACACAATGTTTTTCCAACCTTATTGGTTCTCATTGTTGTGTCCATTTTGGCCTTGGACACCTCCTGGTTCATGAGTGTGCTAGAGAAATAGCCTTCGTTATTCTCATAGAAGCGGCCCCTTCTCACTCACATAGGTGATTTCTATAAAGAGTATCCTGCTAATACCCCACTTGACCTATACATTCAACATATATAAATCATTAAAAACATAGTTTATCCTTATACACGCGGCAGTTTGTGCACTGACTCATCTTCGGAATGGGAGGAAGTAATGAAAGTATTACTTCTCAGTGAAAACTGAGTCATCATAATTAGGTTGTCCCTTTGAACCTATTTCTTGGGATCTCCAGTCATTTAGGTTGGGTTTCCATTAAGACGACTCTTTAGAATTTTACAAGCTTTAGGCTCATTCCACGTGATGAACTTACAACTTGCTCTCCAGGTATACCTTTAGTTAGTGGATCCGCAAATATTTTTCTTTGACTTTACATAATCAACAGAAATAATTCCATTTAAGAGAAATTGTCTAACGGTTTGGTGTCGGCGACGTATATCACAATGTATTATGATAGGTGACACGGGCTTTGACCATATTGGAATATCCTCTAAGAAGTTTTTAAGCCATTCGGCCTCTTCCCCAGCTTTATCTAAAGCAATAAATTCAGATTCCATCGTGGATCTTGCAATACACGTTTGCTTTGAGGATTTCCAAGATACGGCTGCGCCTCTAAGGGTAAATACATATCCACTTGTGGATTTCGAATCATTTGAGTCAGATATCCAATTTGCATCGCTATAGTCTTCAAGTACAGCTGGATATCGTTCGTAGTGCAACCCATCCCCCAAAGAGTATCGAAGATATCGAAGAACTCTTATCAAGGCTTTCCAATGATCTTTCCCAAGATTACTCGTATATCGACTGAGCTTACAAATTGAGTATGCTATATCAGGACGAGTACAGTTTGATAAATACATCAAACTTCCAATAATACGAGAATACTCTAATTGAGATATACCTTCACCTTTATTTTTAAAGAGGTGATGACTTGGATCTACAGGTGTTCTCACTGGACTTTGATCATATTTATTATACTTTTGACATATTTTTTCAACGTAATGTGATTGAGATAAGCTAATTCCTTGAGGGGTTCAAATAATTTTAATTCCTAGGATTACATCAGCCAAACCCATTTCCTTCATTTCAAATTTACTAGTCCACATTTGTTTAGTATAATTGATAATATTGTTATTATTACCAATTATTAGCATATCATCTACATATAGACATACAATCACATGTCCCGCTTGAGTGCTTTTGATGTAAACACATTTATCACACTCATTTATTTTGAAACCATTTGACTTCATGACATTGTCAAATTTTTCATGCCATTGTTTAGGTGCTTGTTTCAACTCATATAATGACTTCACAAGTTTACATACTTTCCTTTCATTTCCAGGAGATCTAAAACCTTCCGGTTGTTCCATATATATTTCTTCATCTAATTCACCATTCAAAAATACCGTTTTAACATCCATTTGGTGTATTTCCAATTTATGTATTGCTGCAATTGCAATTAACATTCTAATGGATGTAATTCTTGTAACAGGTGAATATGTGTCGAAATAATCTATTCCCTCTTTTTGCTTGTATCCTTTATCTACAAGTCTAGCCTTATATTTATCAATAGTACCATCGGCTTTCATTTTTCGTTTGAATATCCATTTACACCCTAACGGTCTTGTCCCTGGTGGTAGGTCCACCAATTCCCAAGTATGATTTTGCAAAATGGATTCAATTTCACTATTGATAGCTTCTTTCCAATATGAGGCTTCCGGAGTGGATAGAGCTTCTTTTACCGTTTGAGGTTCACTTTCTAACATATATGTTAGAAAATCTGGACCGAAAGATTTTGAAATCTTAGCTCTTTTTCTACGTCTAGGTTCTTCCTCAATAATATTTTGAGGTTCACCATTTGTAACTTCAAGCATTCTTTTGTTAGAAATTGTTTCTTGTGTATTTTTACAAGGAAAGATATTTTCAAAGAATGATGCATTCCTAGATTCTATGATTGTATTTTCAAGGAATATCAGACTTATGCACAAGAAACCGATATGCACTACTATTATGTGCATAACCAATGAATATGCAGTCAATAGTCTTTGGACCAATTTTCACCTTTTTAGGTTCAGGAATTAGTACTTTTGCAGGACACCCCCACACTTTTAAGTATTTGTAGGCAGACTTGCGTCCTTTCCACAACTCATAGGGTATCTTATTTGTGTTCTTATGAATCAATTTGTTGAGAATATAATTAGCTGAAAGCAGTGCTTCCCCCACATGTTTTGGGGTAATCCCGAACTTATTAATAATGCATTCATCATTTCTTTTAAAGTTCAGTTTTTACGTGCTATAGTTTGGTCAATAATACCATTTTCTACACATATTTCCTTAAAAGGATATTCATATTCACCACCTCTATCGCTTCTTAATTCTTTAATCTTTTTACCAAGTTGATTCTCAACTTCTATCTTGTATTGATTAAAAGCTTCAATTGCTTCATCTTTGCTTCTTAAAAGATAGACATAGCAATATCTAGTGCAATCATCCACAAAGGTAATAAAGTACTTTTTCCACTTCTAATTTGAACAAATTTTAAATCACATATATCGGTGTGAATTAAATCTAAAGGTTCACTATTCCTTTCAATTGAATGAAAAGGTGTTTTTGTTAATTTTGCTTCTACACATGTTTCACATTTGTGACTTGTATTAATGCTAAATTTAGGAATTAATTCGAAGTGAATTAATTTACTTAAAGTATTATAATTAACATGTCCAAGTCTACCAAGCCACATATCCATAGACTCAAGAATATAAGCAGAAGATATCATTTTATTATTATCATCGTTACTTTTAGGTACAACAGTCATGACGTTCAATTTGAACATCCCATCACACATATATCCTTTCCCTACCTACATTCCATCTTTACTTAGTACAAATTTGTCCCCAACAAATACTAGCTTAAATCCTTTCTTGCTTAGCAAGGAACCGGAAACAAGGTTCTTTCTAATGTCAGGCACATGCTATACATCGTTGAGTGCGAGATGCTTCCCCGAAGTCATTTTCAGCACTAGTTTGCCTTTACCTTCAACCTTCGAGGTGGAGGAGTTTCCCATGAATAATTGTTCTCCATTTGCAATTGGCTGGTAGGTTGTGAACATACTTTTATCAGAACATACATGGCGTGTAGCGCCGGTATCAACCCACCACTCTTTGGTATTACCCACCAAATTTACTTCAGATACAACTACGGAGAGAGAAATATTGGAAACATCGTCGGATAATGCATCAACTTCTGTCATGTTGGCTTGTGGTGGTTTCTCCTTGACGTTCTCTTATTTTTTAGGCTTGCGAAAATCCTTGGCCCTATGACCTTCTTTGTTGCAATTAAAACATTTTTCTTTGAACTTCTTAGCACCGCCTTGTTGACTTGTGCCTTCATTTTTGTGCTTCCTCTTTTTATTGAATGTTTGTCCATCCTCAACAATATTTGCTTTTGCAGACATAGCATGGTTACCATTTTTCTTTTCAGATTTACGATTATCTTCTTCTATCCTTAACCGAACAAGTAAATCTTCAAGTCCCATTTCTTTTCGTTTATGCTTCAAATAATTTTTGAAATCCTTCCAAGAAGGAGGTAATTTCTCAATTACCATAGCAACTTGAAATGTTTCACTTACGACCATATTTTCAGCAAGTATTTCATGAAAAATTAATTGAAGATCTTGGACTTGGCTTATGACAGTCTTTGAATCAACCATTTTATACTCGAGAAATCTACCGACCACGAATTTTTTCATGCCGGCATCCTCGTTTTTATATTTTTTATCCAAAGACTCCCATAACAATTTAGCGGTTTTGATTGGACTATATACATTATAAAGTGTATTGTCCAATCCATTAAGGATATAGTTTTTGAAAATAAAATCTGAATGTTTCCATGCTTCTACAGCTAGCAAAGTTGTCTTATCCGTTTCATTTTCATTAACCACAGGAGCATCTTCGTTAATAAGCCTCGCAAGATTAATGGTAGTTAAATAGAACAACATATTTTGTTGGCAACGTTTGAAATCAGTACCATTAAACTTTTCGAGTTTTTCTCCATGAGTTAAATGAGTAGGAACGGTGTTAGGAATACTAACCATCACATCATTTTGAGGAACAAACATCACATTTTCAGAGGATTCAGTAGCCATTATTCTGATATTGAATAACACAAAAGCAATTTATGAAATGTATAGAAATTGTTTGAAAAATTAAAATTGTAAGAAAAAGGATATTCAATGTAAACACGTTTTAGTATGTAAATAAAACAGGTAAAACGTTTCCAATCTAATTTCAATTAAGAAAATTATATTTATTTAGTGAAAACACAAAAATTATATATATTATTCTGTCTTAAGATTGTTGTTTATCGGATTCCGAAAAATGAATATATATATATATATATATATATATATATCACTAAATAAATATAAACAGTAATTAAAATTAATTAAAAAAAAACAAAACAGTAAAGGGAGATAAGAAGAACACACCGTTTGTGACTGAGACAATCACTTGTATAATTTTGACCGAGTCGAAAGTTGAACTATCTCTCAAGACAGAATACGCCCCCGCTACGGTGCTGACGGAAGGTTCAATGGGCGTCTGCCTCCTAGGATGAAACGGTCAACGACTGTTGCAAGAAGCACTTCAGTGCAACAGTCCCACGAACCAACAATGGTGAATTTCTCTCAAACAGTAGGAAGGGAATAAGGACAATAGTAGGGAATTCGAGTAGATTTTCTAATCTTTTAAATGGACTGCATAAGGTCCCTTTTATAAGTGGTGAAGCGCTGCAACTCATGGCTTTTCCCAGAACAGACATGACTGTTTGAACAGTTGCATCTCTGTAATAAAGCAACTTAACGTTTTAATTAATTTAATTAAAAACGACACCGTTTTTTAAATAATTAAAAACGACAGTATTTTTAAGTAATTAATTAATGCGAAAAATAATTAATCCGCAATTAATTCATATTTTTTGGTTCTAAAAATAAATTTTAAAGCCCAAAGGGCAATTAAAATTTGTCTAAAAAATTTAATAATTTCCCAAGAAAGACCCACGACCCGGACACGGGCCGGGCCGGACGGACGGCGGCGGCGGCGCGCATGTGAGCTTTTGGGCCAAGCCCAACACATGCATAGTGTAGGCCATCTCCCCTTCAAAGAGTTGGGATAGCCCATGGCATCCAAGCCTTAGTCCCATAACTTGTGTATATTAACTCCAAGTTTTTCTACCACTTTTCCAATGTGGGACAAACGCACTTAACTATGTTACACCATCTAGCTTAAACTCAAATGGGTCACTTTAAGTTCAAATTTTTCATTCATTACTTCACTATTTTGAACAAGTGAGTATACCAAATTAATCTCATTGCTACAAGGAACACATTGGTACTAAGACACGTCACTTTTAACTTATGTGTCTTAATTAAAATTGACTCTAAAGTTTGACCAAATAAGTTGGCATTTTATAAAATATACAACAGGAGATACTTTACAAAAGCCATTCTCTAAATCAATATCATACACACCCCACATCCCCGTATTAACTATTTAGGGAACAAATCTCCACTAATATCGCCACTTGATTGCATGACTTTTAGTAATACTAAAAGCATGTGAATTGACTAGTTTTGATTTGGGGTTAAAACATATTTAGTACATGCAAGACTAATTATATTGCATTTGTAACATAACATAAAACTATAGATAGCCAACAATAATAAGAAAAATAAACTAATAGAAAGAACTCACGGGTATTTGGAAATTAAGCGGTTTAAATGATTGGTCGAGACAGAAGTTGAGTATTTATCCTTACAATAATTTCCCCCATGGGTGTCAGCGGCGTGAACCAAAACATTATGCATAAGAACATTGAAGACAATTTAATGATAACAACGCGTTAGTGTGTAAATTACAGAAATACAAATTGATTGCCTATTCTTAGAGTTTAATATTCAAATGCACAATCTAGATCACAATCAAAACTCAAGGTGAAGTACAGATAAAAGATAAATGATCAACGATCTAATATATGATCAAGGTTGAGAAAGTGAACGCATCACACTCTGACCCTGCCGATGATAGGACATTACATGAAACTCGCCTTGGTTCACATGTTATGGTTTAATAGGTAACCTTGAGGTTGTGGCACGGACTTATCTAAGACGTTGGGTAATGTGATAGTTGTTGACTACATGAGGTTATTTGAATCCCTAGCGAATAGGTCTCCATGTACATCTGTTATGCCACAAACAATGGTTGAAAACTCCACATTTGTTTTTAGTTGCTTGAGTACTGCGCTGCCACGTGGAACTAATATTGATATTGACTAGCCAAGTCAGATATCTTAGTATTCCCCCGCAAGCGAAGGTGGGTGCGATGCACACACCAAGATTGTATCGAAGAAACTGAAATTGTTAAGTTCACAAAGATTTGGTTATGAGTGCGATCGAACGAAGTGAGAAGATCTCCACTTTCACCAAAAACCTTGAGAATAAATGAAACCAATTGATTTCCGTCACGGTAGATGCAAGGGTGCTATACTCAGCTTTATAAAAAAAATAAGGCCTCTTGGATCGTAATGAGCTTGATCAAAATTGACTCAGAGACTTAATTATCGGTTTGGCTGGATCGATAGCTGTAATAGGCCTCTTGGGCCAAAATGAGCTTGATCACAATGGATTAAGATGCTCTTTGATTATTGGTCTTAATCACGATGGATTGAGGGGCCCATTGAGTTTTTTTAATCGTTGTTCCGTCCATTGCGGTCCAGTTGTCACCGCACATGCGTATGAGGTTGGCTCGAAACTTGACATCGCCGCTGTTGAGGGTGAGACTGTTACTGCTGCTACTCTTATGGGTATCGAGTCCTCACTTCACAGAGACTGTCTTCATTTTAACATGTATTCCATGTTGATAAAATGTCTTCATCTTAGGAGATAGTGCAAATAAGCAAGGAATGAAGTCATTGTTTTTTCCCCCAACCATGAAGAAATGGAAAAAAAATTCTGAAGCAATAATTTGGCCTTATCTATTTCCAATTAGGCACTGAGATCCCAATAACTTTGTTCAAGAAAAATAAAATTCATTATGCTAAAAGTGAGTTCCAGTTTAAGGTGGACTTGACAAGATGCATCTATGGTGTATCTTTTACATATTAAAAGACTCTTCATGAATATTAGTTCAACGGAAAAGAGGTGAGAGCAAGGTACATATGAGAGAAAAAAATCAAGAGGAAAAGATGACGAGACCAAAACTTTATACCCGACGGATGGTACCAACTCATGGTGGTTGCATCTGCCGAAGAAGCAATATACTTGTGGTCTACAAGGATCAAGAACACTCGCAAGAGTTTAACAACTCTGATACCATGAAGAGGAACACGAAATAATATTGGATGAAATAAGAAATCAGATTGTATTTCTTTTCATACTTTATAGTAGCCATAGTACGAATTATTTATACATAAAAGGAATAATTCAACAACATAAAAGATATGGAAGATCCCATTAGGTACGAATGTGATAGTTGCTGACTTCATGGGGTGATTTGAATCCCTAGTGAATAGGTCCCCATGTACATCTGTTATGCCACAAAACATGGGTTGGAAACTTCACATTTATTTTTAGTTACTTGAGTATTGCGCTACCACGTGGAACTAATATTGAGATTGACTAGTTGAGTCAAATATCTTAATAATGTCCCGACTCCTTGGAATTATACATACACACGTAAATCATAATTCACCCCATATTACAATCGTATTACTGCATTTAACATTATAGTACTGATTAAACCTTTATACATTGAAGTCCGTGAGCATTGCATGATATTACTATAGTATAATCATGTACATAAAGTCCTCGACCCCAAAATATCCTTTTTTCATGTAAGGTAATACATGGAACAACACAATTAACTCAAAATGCATAGAATGTCTAGACCTTGACCATTAGACCAACCTCAAAACATAGACAATTAAATCTCAACTCAAGGAGAATCCGACGAACTAGAAGGTGGATCCACGTAATTAGACCTCTCTATTTACCAAGGACTTTGACCAATGAAACTAACTTAACATTGTCTAATGCAACACTCTCCGGGTTATGGTAAGACCTTCACCTTCCTCAGCCTTATTCTGGGATTAATTGTTCGGTCATGACACAATTCGTGACCATCTCTAATAACTAAGTCTATGATGAGTTTTCTCCGACATAATGTGAACTCGCAACTCCTGTTCGAGCTCTTCATACAACATAATCCCAAATTGTCTCGAGCTCCCATTTTCTAGCATGAAGTAAAAGATTAATCGAGATAAAATGTCAGCTCTTCACCCTCGCCTAAAGTGAGGAACATAAATCCAGAGGGTATTATCACCCTCAGAATGAAACCAATACTTAAGAAAAAAAAATAAGTAGAAATACATGGTATTCCCTAAATTTTTCATCTTAAATTAAGGTGATAGGTTTCTTGATCATCAAGTCTATGTAAGTATTCATTTAAAATGATAGTTTTATCAAAAACACGTTGTAAGCATAGGTTATTAGTACAAAACACCCAAACCCTATCCCCAACCTCAAGAAGACACATAACCTAAAGATTATTGGATAATATGTATGCAAATACAGAAATGGAACTCTTTATATATATCACTAATGTAAACTTCAATACAATAATGTAACTTCTGAATAGATTCTAGAAAACTTCAAGGCGTGATGTCACTTTCCTAAATACAGTATTTGCCCCACACGAGTAACTTCGGTATACAAATGAAAATTCACAAATATGTACTCAAGATACAATGAAGCAATTTGCACTGTCCGCAACTTGTATATTTGAAGATAGCCTTTGGATGCAGCAGCGAAGAACAATCAATCAAGTTCTTATTCTGTTTATGTACACAAAACAGAATAATATAATTTATATCTTTTGAAAATTATAAGAGAGTAGTTGCAAGGGCTAGAAAATTCGGAGCTGGTTTAATCTTAATTATGTGTAATTTCAAAATAGGATGCCTTTATTTATAGGAAACGAAAGGCTGCATCTCAGGGTCATGATTGCTAAGTTTTAACAGTCTTTACTTAATTCTGAAATGGTATGACTGTTAATTACCAACGGTCTTAAACCATTACTGAACAGGTACAGTAATACTGAAATAATTTTACACGGATCCACCAAAAAGTGACCGCACTCGATCTACTGCGATCCGACCCGGACGAATCTCGGCAGCTCGCTACCACTAAGGACACGCGACATGCTAAGTGCAAAGTGCGCCACTAGCGCCTCTACATCGCAGTGCTCTGCACGTACGCGTGGGTATGCGTATGGTGCTTCGCACCGTATTGGAGGTCTATTGAATAGCCTCTTAAATGCTAGATGAAGTAACTTTTCATCTTCCATTTCTACTTATTAAGTGCACACTTTCTTAATATTTTTCCAATGTGGGACTCAAAGATTGCCCACTCCTTTTATATCTTAGTGGGTATCACTTAGCTTTACTCATTTTCCAATATGGGACACTCTCCTTTTTATATTGGGTTAGCCTCCCACTTTTCTCCACACACTTCCAATGTGGGGCAAGTTTTTAAGCTTTTAAGCTTTTAATCGCAAAGCTCTTACTGACTTATTTTAAAAATTATCCAACATTCCTCCACCATTTTCAAAATAAGTTTTATAAATCTTTGATTATCTGTAAGACTGTGTATAAGCATTGGTGTCTCACGAGTTGAACCAATACCCTGTGAAGATTTGTCAAGGCTAACCATGAAAGTATAGTAGACTTGTCTTTGAACTATAAATCCATATGGATCAATCGTATTTATCTTCGCACACAAATCTTTTAGTCACTGATTATCCATATAAGCCGACACATGTATTAGGCCTTCTGTCTGTACCTTGATTTCATGAGTGCTTTAAAGTCAAGCCCAGTTCTTATAGGAAGCGGCACCACTTCCACACTCTTATAGGTAGACTATCATAGGTGTCCATGTAATTAAAACACCATAAATATATTAAGATTAAAATCATCCTCTTTTATTATTCATTATATGTTCTAAGCACTTATCCTTTGGATGTTTGATTTTGTAGTGCTTACAATCACGTCATATTATGTACTTTAATCATTGAACATGAGACTTCAATATATCAAGTTTCAAGTTGAGTTTCCATCAAGAGTGATTATTGTTAATGGGATTTAGTCCCATCCCTAATAGTGTCGTAGACACCATTCCTCTTGCAAGACCTTTTATAAAAGGATCAGCTAAATTTTGACTTGATTTTACATAATCCACTGTAATTACACTATCTCTAATCATTTGTAGGACATAACTATGTCTCAGTCCAATATATCTAGATTTTCCATTGTACACTTTACTATAAGCTCTAGGAAGTGTAGACTCACTATCAGAATGTATAGATATTGGAGGCATTAGTTTTGGCCAAACTGAAATTTCAATCAATAAATTCCTTAACCATTCTGCCTCTTTACTAGTTGTAGCTAATGCTACAAACTCAGCTGCCATAGTAGAATCGTCTATACATGTTTGTTTCTTTGATAAAAAAAAAGCTCCTCTACCAAGAGTGAAAATCCATCTACTTGTTGAGGAATGATCCTCCCGCTCAGTTATCCCACTGGCATCAGAAAACCCTTCTAATACTGAGGGATATCCACTATAGTATATATCATAGTCCATAGTTCCTTTCAAATATTTTAATATTCTATTAACAGCATGTCAATGCAATAAACTTGGATTACTAGTATATTTACTTAATTTACCAACAACATAAGCAATATCAGGTCGAGTACATGTCATGGCATACATTAAACTACCAATTACTTGTGCATATTTCAATTGTGAAATAGCTCTACCAGTATTAGGGATCATCTTTAGTTATAGTTCAAAAGGTGTACTAACGGGTGTGCAATCAAACTGATTAAATTTCTTTAAAATTTTCTCAACATAATAAGATCGAGTCAGAATTATATTTTTATCTTTCCTTATTATTCTCATTCCTAATATGACATCAGCTACACCTATATCTTTCACATCAAATTTAGAAGACAGAAAAATCTTTGTATTATTAATGCTTTCTAAATCAGTACCAAGAATTAACATGTCATCTACATATAAACAAATGACCACACCTTTACCATTAGAAAATTTACTATAAACACACTTATCAGATTCATGAATTTTAAAACCATAAGAAATGATGACTTTATCAAATTTTTCATGCCATTGTTTAGGTGCTAGTTTTAGGTCATATAAGGACTTAATAAGTTTACATATTTTATTTTCTTGTCTAGGCATAACAAACCCTTCAGGTTGTTCCATGTAAATTTCTTCTTCTAAGTCACCATTTAAAAAGGCAGTTTTCACATCCATTTGATAAATCTCAAAATTATATATAGATGCTAATGCAATTAAAATTCTAATAGTAGATGTTTTAGAAACTGGTGCATAAGTATCAAAATAATCAATTCCTTCTTTTTGCGTATAACCTTTAGCAACCAATCTAGCCTTAAATTTATCAATTATTCCATCTATTTTAATTTTCTTTTTAAAAATCCATCTACACTTGATAGGTTTAGATCCTGGAGGTAAATCTACTAACTTCCAAGTTTTATTTCCCATGATTGAATCCATTTCATCATTTATAGCTTCTTTCCAAAATGCTGAATCTACAAACTTAATTGCGCCATTATAAGTTTGTGGGTTTGTTTCAACATTAAGAGTCAAAATAAATTGATTACAAGGTGTGTCTATAGTTCTTTCAACAAGATATACTATAAAGTCGGGAATAAAGTTTTTTTCTTTTCTAGGTCTTTTACTTTTTCTAATCTCTTCTTGTTCTACTGGTGGAGTATCAGGTAATTGTGAGTGAGTGTTTACTTCTTTTTCATTATTTATTCTAGGAATAGAAGAAAACTTTTGTTCATAAAAAATTGCATCTCTCGATTCAATTATAGTATTTAACTCAATAGAATCATTAGGTTCACTAACCAAAACTCTATAGGCTTTACTATGTTGTGCATAACCTATGAAAATACACTCAACGCCTTTGCTTCCTAATTTATTTCTCTTAGTTTCAGGTAGCCTTACAATGGCTCTACAACTCCAAACTTTAAAATAAGCTAAATTAGGTTTTCTATTCTTCCATAATTCGTAAGGAGTTTTCTAATTATCTTTAATAGGTATCCTATTTAGAATATGACACGTAGTTAAAAATACTTCTCCCCAAAACCCTTTACTTAAACCAGAATAAGAAAGCATAGCGTTAACCATTTCAGTTAGTGTCCTATTTTTTCTTTCAGCTACTCCATTTTGTTGTGGTGTATAAGGTGCAGTAACTTCAAGTATAATACCCATATCTTCACAAAATTGAGGAAAGCGATATTCACCACCTCTATCCGATCTAAGACATTTTATTTTAGTATCACATTGATTTTCAACTTCATTTTTATATATCTTAAATATATTAAACATATTATCCTTAGAGTTTAAAAGATATACGTAACAATATTTTGAAAAGTTATCGATAAATGTAGCAAAATATTTACTACCACCTCCAGTAGGTGTTCCATGCAAATCACAAACATCACTATGTACTAAATTGCAAAAAAGATATAGTTTTTTCTACTTTTGGAAAAGACAATCTTGTTATTTTTGTTTGCATGCATATTTTACACTTTTCAATCATATCATTCTCATATTTAGGAATTAAATTTAAATTAACCATGAAATGCATTTTCTTTGTATTAACATATCCTAAACGACTATGCCATAATGAAAGACAATCAACGGTATAAGCAGAAGAATCGTTTTCATTGATATTGAGATTAAACATGCCCTCATACAAATATCATTTGCCTAAAAAGGTACCACTCTTAGTTAGAATAAATTTGTCTGACTCAAATACAAGCTTAAAGCCAAATTTGTTAGGAAGACTTCCAGAAACTAATTTTTTTCTAACATCAGGAACATGAAAAATATTGGTGAGACTAAGGATTTTTTTCAAAAGTGAATTCAAGATCCACTGTCCCTTTGCCTTTAATCGCAGCAGTTGAATAATTTTCCATATAGAGAACATCTCCTTCCATGGTTTCATAGGAAGAGAACAAACTCTTGTCCTTACAAACATGCCTTGTAGCGCCAGAATCAATCCACTAAGAGCTATCTTCTCCAAGCATATTAGCCTTGGATACCATAGCAGTAAATTTTTGCTTTATGTCTGATGACCCTCCTTTTTCTTTTAGTTTCTTGAACTCCTGACAATCCTTCTTGAAGTGACCTGGTTTATTGCAATGAAAATAATTTCCTTTCTTCTTTTTATTTTCTTTAGAATTATTTGAAGAATTATTTCTCATGTTATTTTTTCCATGATTGCCATATTTTTGCTCCCTTCCTTCCTCCACCACATGGACTTTAGAAATAGAATTTTCCTGTTCCTCTTTACCATCTAGAATTCGAGACTCTTATTCAATTATTAAATGAGTCTCTAATTCTTCAAGTGAAATATCTTTCTTTTTGTGCTTGAGTTCTTTCTTATAATCTTTCCATGAAGGAGGAAGTTTTTCAATTATGGCAGAAACAATTACATTATCGTTCATATTAAAATTTTTAAGTTTGCAATGATTTAAGATGCATTGTATGTCATGAAATTGTTCTAGCACAGGTCTATTATCATGCATTTTAAAGCTTAAAAACTAATCGATAAGTAACTTATTACTTGTAGCATCTTTCGTAAGATATTTGATCTCCAATGTGTCCCATAAATTATTCGTAGTCCCAACATTTTGGTACAAGTCGAACAAATTATTAGCAAGTGCATTGAGAATGTGACCACGACACAGGTAATCATCGGTCTCCCATTTTATGCGTTGCCTAGTCTGTTCAATGGTTTCATCTTCTACTTCATTTGTTTTCGATTGTGACAAGACATACATAATCTTCAATGTTGTTAGAAGAAAGTGAACCTTTTTCTGCCAATACAAAAAATTACCACCATCAAGACGGTCCAACTTGACAAAGCCTTCTGTTATTTATCAAAGTGATTTGGAAGAGCCGGCCATTTCTAATATTATTGTATGCAGATTGTTGGATAATATGTATGCAAATACAGAAATGGAACTCTTTATATATCACAGTAATGTAAACTTCAATACAATAATGAAACTTCTGAATAGATTCTGAAAATTTTCAATGCGTGATGTCACTTTCCTAAATACAGTATTTTCCCAACATGAATAACTTTGGTATACAAACGGGAATTCTCAAATCTGTACTCAAGATACAATGAAACAACTTGCATTGTCTACAACTTGTATATTTGAAGATAACCTTTGAATACATCAGCGAAGAACAGTCAATCAAGTTCTTATTGTATTTATGTGCACAAAATAGAATAAGATAATTTATATCTCCTGAAAATTATAAGAGAGTAATTGCAGGGGCTGGAAAATTCGGAACTAGGTTAATCTTTATTATGTGTAATTTCAAAATATGATGCCTTTATTTATAGGAAATGAAAGGCTGCATCTCAGGGGTCATGATTGTTAAGTTTTAACAATCTTTACTTAATTCTGAAATGGTATGACTGTTAATTACCAACAGTTTTAAACTATTTCCGAACAGGTACAGTAATAACGAAACGATTTTACACGGATCCACTAAAAAGTGACCGCGCCCGAGCTACCGCGATTCGACCCGAACGAATCCCGACAACCCGCTACCACTGCGGACACGCTGCATGCAAATTTCAAAGTGCGCCACTAGTGCCTCTATAGCCCACTGCGCCGCACGCGCGCGTGCGTGTGCGTACAGTGCTTCACACCGTATTGGAGGTCTCTTGAATAGCCTCTTAAATGCTAGAGGAAGTAACTCTTCATCTTCCATTTCTACATATTAAGTGCACACTTTCTTAATATTTTCCACTGTGGGACTCAAAGATTTCCCACTCCTTTTATAGCTTAGTGGGTATCACTTAGCTTTACTCATTTTCCAATGTGGGACACTCTCTCTTTTATATTGGGTTAGCTTCCCGCTTTTCTCCATACACTTCTAATGTGGGACAAGCTTTTAATCTTTTACTCCCAAAGCTCTTACTCACTTATTTTAAAAATTCTCCAACAAAGATGACGCATCAAACATTACTAGATCATTATTAAAATAGATTGAAACAAGAATTGGATAATTAAATTAGTGCTAAATTAATAAATACAAATTTTTGAACAACCATATTTATAGAGTAAAGGAATATATTATTAGTGTAAAAAAGGCTCATCTCAGATTAAGGAAAACTGACAATTATAGTTTAACAAAATGAAAATGAAGATCCATCACCTCTAAAACCTCCTCTAAAGAACCACCTCATATTCATGATTCTTAGGCCTCAAAACATCCTAAGTATGTGGCCTTACTTTGACCACTATCACTCACTTATCTCGTCATAACATCCACTAGCTTTTAGCCCCACACGATGCGCGGGTTGTTGTAAAGTTAAAAACAAAGAAAGTATGCATCATTTTAAAGTATCTTTACTTTTAGCAAAAATTGTAAATAGAACAAAAAAAATTACATAATACATTTATTTCCTGATTTACTTTTGTGTCTTGTGTGATTCTTTTTTTTTTTATATATAATTAATACATTTCCTTTTAAATGTGGATTCATTGCGGTTGTAATTGAAAAAGTAGTATAAAAAGGTATTGATCCCTTATTTCTTCATTTCAATTACTTCCAAAAACTTACACATGTAAATGAATGGGGTAAATTTTTTGGGGTAATTCTAGAGGGTCATAGGATTTAGACACATTTTTATAGATACGCAGATGTATCATGTCTGCATTAATTGGTGTTTAGGCTCCACTAATTCACATACCAACAAATGCAGACGGGTTATGTTAACTTATCCACCAAAATGTGTTTAAATATGTTGTCCCTCTAGAATAATTCAAATTTTCAGATTTCATATTTTAAGGCCATGATGCCATTGTCATTGGTGTCACCATTATAGTACCACTTCACCAGTAGCGTAAATAAAAAGGCAATGACCTTAATGCATTGGAATGCAGGAACATATGAAAATATGGTGACTAAAGTGGATAATGTATTAAGGCGCCATAAATACAATATGTTTTGTAATTGTGTTATTACTTGAATTTAAGAGCTTGTGAGTTAACAATATGTGTTTACAATTTCTATATCAAGATTTTAAATAAAATAATTGAAATTAAATATGAACTTTAAATTTAATTTTCAAATGTAAAATTACAATACAAACCCAATAAATATATAATATGATTGTAAATTTATCCCTAAAAAAATACTACTTAGACACAAAAGAATTCCTACTAAACAACCGCCATCACAACAATACTGAAAGAAACGTATTACTAACTAATCACGAGCCGACCTTGATGGTATTGGGATTCTTCCACTCCGATAGCAGTATTTTCTCTAAGATCACTTCTTTTATTTACGAGTCGTGCTACAGCGACATGAATTTGAGACTTAAATTTGCGACATGAGACACGTGTCTACACGTCATTAGTGCATTTTTATTGAGGACACCTTGGTGTGTCCCACTCAAAATACACCAACCACACATAACTTTTGACAAGTGAAATTATGTAATTATAAATGCTCTGTATAAAAATAACCGCTTAGATAACTCTATTATCTTCCTAAAATATTTATGATTCTACCTAAAATTCTATGGAGCAGACTACACCTACTAAGGTAGGACTGTTCCAATTTAATCAATTTTCAATTAAAGTCATGGGTTTTAGAGCATAATGCCCACTGCTTCCATAATTACGTGATAATAATAAGAATAATGATATGAGTACAAAAATCTCCACAAAAACCTCCACAAAATCTGATGTGGATTCCACTTATTCTCTCACCTACCTATTAAACCTTGCCTTGTGGTATGGGGTCCTGCCAGGACACCAGTATCACTACTTTTTGTGGAGATTTTGTGGAGTTACTTTGTACCCATAGCACCACTCAATAAGAATAACTATCTCTACTTACTTTGTCTATTACTTAGCCTGTTGTGATGAAAGTGAGGAGTTTGGGTACTCTTTCATGTCTGCCGATGTCCCCGCCATTGGCTTGGATAATCTAGTATCACGCTGGAGATCATCATCTTAAAACATGTGGCGGAGGCTATGTAAGAGTGGGGTGAATAACCATCAAGGTGGAGATTTTATTTTTTGTATATATGGTGTTGTTTTTTCGATGATTGAGCTGCAATTTTTTATTGTTGGATTTTTTAAATTAGTGCAAGGATGTGAAGTTGGGAGGCACGAGGATAAAAGATCAGGGAGTAGTTTCTAGGTGGTTTTCTTTTAATGTAATGAAGGAGGAGAGATGAAGAGCGGTAGAGAGAGGTGTGTGCTAACTTTGTAAGAAGGAGAGTACGAGAGCTAAAATCTGTTAATGTAAGAAACCTGGAGGAAAAATAATGTTTTAAATATTTTATGGAAGTGTTTGAGAAGATGGGGGCGGGGAAGAATAAGATGTTAATGAAGATGAAGAGTTAATTAAAGATGAGGTAAGAAGGAAAGGTAATAAAAGTACATAATTATAAAAACTAGTTGAAAACTCGCGCATCGCGCGGGTTAAACATTATCGTATTCTAAATAAATGAAGCCATTTGCAATAGGAATAAATCATGAAATAAATTGGGTCATAGATAAAAATTCGAAGTATATCGGCGTATACTTTGTGCGTCTACATTTCAATCTTCAAATTAGATTACCATTAGGAAGTTGAAAAGGGGAGCGAGGACGTGAAAAGGAATGAGAAGGAATGTTTGAAAATGGAAGCTAAAATAAAATATCTTTTGAGTGTAAATATTTAAGATGAAGGTTGTGTAATTAATTAAAAAGTAATTAATTATGGAATTTAAATGTTTAATTAAAATGGATTGTGAGGTTTCTTCTTATTAGAGCACATATTATTATAGGCATGCGATTGGTACAGATATGAACTTTGGAAGTAGTTACTTATGTTCGCATGATGACATTAGTATACACTATGTTATGTCTAGGGAAGTGTGAGAGATCAGTTGGCTATAGTAAATCTATCAAGATGAAGATATTATAAATGAACTAAAATATTTATAAGCGGTTAATATATTTTTATTATATTAAATGGAAGGACGGTTGGCCAAAATAGAAATAAAATATCTAAAAATATTAATAATTAAATAAGGTTGCATCTATCCCCCTTTAACTATCTCGGATCACACGTTAAGTTGATTACTTTGTGTAATCTAGATTCTTGTCATTTTTAGGACATGTGTAGCGATCAAGTATATACAATTTCAACTTAAAAACCTATTTTTTTTATTAAAGGTAAATTCAAAATTTTATCTTCCACTTTCTTCTTCTCATTCTCTTCCACTTATATCATATCTAATATCATCTCCTGCATCTCCCTACAAATTTGTACGAAAGTTGAAAGTTTGTCTATTCTAATAAATTCAGTAATGAATAGATCTTCTTGTATTTGTTTATTCCTTACTTTATATCATATTTTATCAAATGGTTGTTCTGAGTCATTTCAAACATATGAGAATAACTCAATTGACTATCCAAAATTATAAATTATAATTTTCATAGACAACTTATAGACTATAAAAAATATCAAGACAAAAAAAAATAATTAATACTAATTTATATGTATCCGTGGGATGTAAGCTTTTAGTCACAACCAATCCCTTAGGTGCTTCAAGAAGTACATCACAAAAGGGGACTTCAAGAAGTACATCTCAATCATTTATAATAGAATAGAAGTTGACTTTTGTGCTAAACCCATGTTTAGACTTAGAGAGAGCAAAATATGTTATCCAAGTTTGTTACTCTCACTTTAATTAGATAATCTCTACATAATTTTAGCATTTTTGTTATGCAAAAAGAACTAAAATTTGAATGTTGCTAGTAGTGTTAAAATAACTCTTACAATCTATTGTTTTGAACAATATAGTTATAAAAATATTTGTACAGTGGGTTCTTTGCCATGGTAACCTTTATTAAGTTGAGTTAAAAAAAATGGAAAGTGAAGTTTAGACAATGTATAAATATAAAGAAGAAGATAAGAGAGAGAAGAATAAATAGATATAGGGAAAAATAAGGAAGAAGATTAAAAAGAGAAAAGAATAAATAGAAATGAAAAAAAAAATATTAAAGGAACCTTTAGATTATTTCTAGTAATAGTTAAACAAAAGAATATGACAAACACTGTGACCAGCAAAGACAATAATACAACCTAGATCTAAGAAGTTTCGATGGCTTGTCCATCAAATAATTTTCTGCTCGATGAATTATGAAACCAATCAATCAAACATTAAACAAAAAACATTACGTAGTTTAACAATTGTAAATACGAATTCACTTGTTGGTTAAAATATTCTTGACAGCCACACCCACAAAATAACCATCCAATAATAATACAATATTGACTAAAATACCCCCGCCCAATTTAAAAACTCAAAACTAAAAAAGGAAGAAAAAAACAAAACTATAACCCACCTCCTCACCGTAAAAAGAAACCCATAAACCACCACCACCAGACCTCCCAACCACCACCACCACCAGAACTCCTCACCACGACCACCAGAACTCCCCACCAAAACCCACCACGACAACAAACTCACCTCCATACCTCGACAACAAACCCACCTCCGCTTCTTGAGTAGATCGATGGAAAGAGAAGAAGGGGTTGAACACCATCACCTCCATTGACCACCATGGGTGGTCCAACAACAAATAATTTCACTATTTTGATATTCCATTATCTCTCTCCCTAAACCGATTTGAGTTTTTTTAGATGGATTTGTTGCGATTTTAAGAAGATGGGTTTGTTGCGATTTTCGGACTGGTTGGTGGTGGAGGTGTGTCTATTGGTTGGCTCGCCAGTAGTGGTATTGATTTTTGTTGGTGTTAGTTTGCAGTTTTAAAGATGTGGTTATGCGGTGGTGTCATTGTGGTGTTGGGTAATTGGATATTTTATGGTCTTGATGGTGGAGGTTCCAACAGTGGGTTGAGATGGTGGTTAGAAGATGAACATTGGAAAGGTAAAATAGAGATGACGGGAGGATGCCATCGAATGGAATGAAGAGGGATTGCTGATGGGATTTTTGAGCTGTCTCCAGTTAAGTCATGCACAATTAGCTTTATAACGTTGTAAATCAATCGACCCATCACAAAAGGGCAATTAAAGAGGGGATGAAGAGTTGAAAAGAAAATCATGGGAGATGAAAGGGTTAAGGGGTTAATAACAGAGTTCAACCAAATGACGTGGATTAGTCATCTTATTATTCATGTTGCTTACGTGGATAGCCCCATTGATAAGGGGCATAAATTCTTGTAAAGCATTTTATAGTATTATAGAGATATCTAAACATAAGAGAGGAAACAGAGAGGCTGCACATTTATGTCGTTGAGCAATTTGCAGCAAGTCGGTGAAATAAATTTGGTTGACACATGGCATAAAGTGCTTAAGAAAGTCCATTTTTAAATTGTTATATTAGATACCATTTGTAAACTCGGGCAATGCGCGTGTCGTACAATATAGTAAGCGAAATAAAAGAAGTCAATAGAAGTATAACGAAACGGAAAATAAACTGGGAAGTTGAATAAAAATTCATATTCGTGAAAATAAAAAATTAATTTGAAATAGAATTAAACACTGTCACGATTCAACATAACATTAATGTAGAAATATATGATAGTAGCAGAAGGTGGCAGCTCACGATTGAGCTAACATGCAAGAATTTGAATCTAGATCATCTTTTTTTCCTTTCATCCATGTTCCTGTAATTAAGTGACAATATATGTTAATAAGAATTATGAAAATGTATAAACTCACTAATTTACAAAAAAAAATTGTAAAGAACAATTTTATAAATTAAAAGAAAATTAACAATTTTTAATAGATAAAAAGTGAAAATAAAATATTTCTATTCAATTCGTGTTAATATATATTTAGCTATTGTTTGGGGCATATACCAAATAGTCCCTTGAATATTTTTTAATACACATTTAATCCAATCATTTTTATTTTACTTCAAAAAGTCCTTCACCACGCCGTTGGCGCGGACCTTTAAAAATAATAGAATATTAGTTAAATGAGTGTTTGAGGAACTTTTTGGTACAAAATAAAAGGCTTGAATTAAATGTGTATTAAAAAATATTTGAGGGACTTTTGGGTATTTGACCCTTTTAAATAACTAGATATTTTTTTATTAAAAAACAGTACGTCATTTAAAAAAATTAAAGTTTTTTAATTAAAAAATATAGCCACAACTTTTCTTATACGAATAAAAGACTGCTATTTTCATAAATATGAAAAATGACTTTTTTATATAAAGTTTCGTTATAACTTTTTTATAAAGCATTTTTATTAAATATTTTTGGTTAAAAAGCTTTTATTATAAATAAAAAAATAGTTTTTAAAATAAAACTATTTTTTTATGAAAGAGTTTTTATAAATTTTTATGAAGTAATTTTTATTGAATCTCACTTGAAATATGGCAATATAAATTTATAATTCTGAACTGAATATTTGTACAAAATTTAAAAAATACAACTAAATATTTGTTAAAAAAACTAAAATAACCCCTATAAATTCGCCTTGACCTCCCACCCTCCAAAGTCGTTTTGTGCTCTGCCAATGACATTCAGAGTTTTAAAGAAAATCAATTCTATATTCTAAAGAGATCTCCAATCAAAATCTGAATAAGAAAAAAAAAAGAGTTGAAGAAATGTCACATAGATGGATCACATTTAGCAGGTATATATAGAAGAAAGAAACTGACCATCTTGAGGCATGAGAGGACAATCAAAAGCACTAAGATCAATAAACCAATCCCAATCCTTCCACTACTTCAATTACACAACAATAACATGAAGCGTAGAAGCAATCATGGTGGGCCAAGTTGTTTAGTTGTTGAAATCTTTTCTCCATAGAAGGAAAGGGATACTGAGAAAGTTTGGTGAAAACCAAAGGCCTTAAAATAATAAAGGCATATAACAATGAAAACCTTTATGACATTTCATTAAACACCTTTTATACATCTACTTGGATAAAGAATGTTGCAAAGTGTAGAATATATTGAATCGGTTGTTCTTTTGCTCCGTGGAAAAACATCACCATGATTCACTATGGGACAACTAATCTATCCGAATATGAACAATAAGATTGTTTATAATAAACAAAATGATATAAAAGACATGTAAATAGAATATCTTCACTTATGATACAATAATTATCCATGGTGTACTAATAAAGTTTGAGAGAGAGAGTATACCTGTAAGTAAGGATTCTGAGATGGAGGTCAAGGTAATAAGGGTGAGAGGGTTTTCTTAATCGCGGGAGATGTAATTAAACTGCTCAGAAGGAAAACCCAAATGGGTTTTATAAATACATACAGAGAATATGAAAGTTCCTGATCTTTTAGATTTACCGAGACAATTTCATGAAATAGCGATGTGGATATTACTGCCATAGTGTACACTCATAACAAAATGAGATTTTGATTCTTGTACAGCATTTTAGAGTATATTAGGGGTAACCTCGCGCAATGCGCGAGAACGGAGATTTTGATAGTCGATACGCACTTTTAAATGTATACTTTTGTCTTTGATATTCTTGCATGTTATAATGTTGTCACTATATTTGAAAAAAAATCTTTAATTTCATATACTAAAAATATCTAAAGTTTCAATTATTATGAAACTTTTATGAATAAAATGTCCAATCAATATAAGATTTGACCAATAAAAATTTGTGAAAATCAGAACATAAATTTGGTAAAAAAATAAAATCATAAACAAAATACAAACTACATAAGATTACAACACCCAGTAGCATTTAAAAATTGAACTTGTAGTCAATATTCACAACTATTTCAACAATGTCCATGGGAATGTTTCGCACTCTCATTTAGCCATTTAGACTAACTTGAAACATTAGTAAAAATCCATATATTACGATTCAGAAATATCAAAGAGGAAGATAAATGGTAATATTAAAGTAGTTTGAGTACAGTAGTAAAGGAACAGTTGCAAAATATCAACTAACCATTAGTAATTGTGTTGATGTAGCTATTTAATAGACTTGTAGCTTAATAACAAAGAATTATCCAGGTGTACCTTCTAAAGGCTATTCTGCAAAAGAGAGCAGGCAAAAAATAGTTTATTGTTGATATCTCTTTAATCTACTAAATCAATGACACTAATATTAAAGGATATTGAGTTTACAACACATTTAATTATATAAAAATAAATATATACAACTTATGTATTGGGTTAAATCGGCAATCTAAGTCAGGACATATAAGAAATCTGTAATATGAGTCAATTCGTAAAAAAATTCAATACACACACGCGCGCGCACACACACGCGCGCGCACACACACACATATATATATATATATATATATATATATATATATATATATATATATATATATATATATATATATATATAAAAGGAGAGAGAGAGAGAGAGAGAGAGAGAGAGAGGTGGATTGTGGATATCTTGAAAGGTTGCTTGTAAGAATGGGAAACAAAGCACAAAATAATGAGACATGGTTTGAGAAATGAGGAAGATAAAGAGTCAGGAGAGTAAATAGAAGAACAAAGAGCAGAGAGTTCCATAAAAAAATATAAATATCATTAAAGAAATTTGGTTAAGCTTTTCACATCAATAACAATAAGTCAATAATTTAATCTTCAAAAAATTAACACTGATAACAATATTCCATAAAAACTTAAAAAGCACAGAATTGTTCACTTCATTCTAATCATCCCTGATCAAAATTCTTAATAGGCACTTCCATAATCATTATTATACGCGAAGTGAATCATAGCATTAATGGCAAGAATGGAGCATTAACACCTCTAATACCATCGTATTAGAGGTATAATATAGATACTCAAGTCTCTTAACCCATCTACGCTACTTAAATAAGAAGGCCTCTACAACTTCTTTTTTATTTACCATCCAACCATAGACTTTATAAAATTAGAATATATTGGGTCACTAAAATTGATCACACAATGAAACTTATACAATTTGTCAATCTATTATTATTACAATTATACCCTCAATTTAATGAAAAAATCCATGGCACTATACGGGTCACTATAACTTTATTTAAAAAAAACTCACCTTTATATTTTATGGTTATAAGTTAATTTCAAATCCTAATTTGTTCAGATATTATACAGTACTTAATATAACATCTTATATCAACATTTTTGGCCAAAAGATGATACAAAATTATAAGGGTTATTTGAATTTTAGGGTACGTTTGTTCGTCTTTATTCTTGGTTGGGTGCCATTATTTCTTCTATTATCTGTTGGGTGTCATTTCGAACCGCAACTGTTAGAATTATTTGTTGGAAATGTTTGACACCTGTTGAGAAATGTAAAATTATCCATTTGCCCCTCAAAATGTAAATTTTTTTCAAAAAAATTGTATAGTACACAAAAAATGTTACAAAAAAATTGTTTTGTAAAAAAGTTATAAAAACATTATTTTCGTTATTTAAAAAAAATGAGACATTATTTTTATTTTAAACAAAAAGATGGACACTATTTCTCTTTTACAAATATACGTTGGGTATAGCTAACCACATTCCAAAAATTCTTAAAATACTCCAAAGACAATTTTGCCCTTTGCTCCTCTAAAGATCAAACAAATATTTTTTATTTGTGAATTTTCTTTAATAAAGTATAGTATTTTAAACTGTTTTTAAAATATTTTTTTATTTTTTAAAATTAAATAATAACTGTTTAATATAAAAACTGTTAAACAAACTATTATGATAGTTTTAAAAACCTTTTTTTTATTTAAAAAATTGTTATGATAGTTTTAAAAAAGTTTTTTAAGATAGATTTAAACAATGTTTTTTTAAAAAAAAAATATTTTTTACATAAAATTGGGAAAAAAATTAACAAATAAAAAAAAATATTTTTTATATTGAAAACTGTTTTTTATATATTTTATGTAACATGATCACGATGCAAATAAAACGCGACGTGGAATGGAGTTGGATTTTTTTTTCATACCGATGGCGAGGACCATTATTTATTATTTCAAAAATAATCTTTTTACTACTTAAAAAAATGGTCTGCGTCAGCAATGTGCATAGGCGGTCCAACCACCTATACATACCGTTGACACAGACCATTTCTTCTAATATATTGGTACGTGCCAACGGTATATATATGCGATATTATAAAACATTTTATATAAAATGTACAAAAAAAATAGTTTGATGCAATTTTTTAAGTGTCTAAAGGTTTTATTTAAAAAAAATTGTTTTAAATAAAATCCAAGCATGGGTGTGTTTTAAGAAAATTGTTACAAAAATTCTAATAGTTACAAAAATTATTCTAATTACAATAAATAATCGATAGTTCCAAAACAATAACTATTAGAATCTTAATTTTTTTAAATAAAATCTTTAGGCACTTAAAAAATTGTTTAAAATTATTTTTATTTTGTACATTTTATTTAAAATGTTTTATAATACTGCATATATATACTTCTGGCGCATACCAACATATTACGCAGACCATTTTTTTAAGTAGTAAAATGATTCTTTTTGAAATAATAGATAATGGTCCTCGCCACCGGTATGAAAAAAAAAAATACGACTCCATGCCACGTCGCGTTTTATTTGGGTGGTGATCCTGTTACTTAAAAAATAGTTTTTAAATCTATCTTAAAAAAAAATTTAAAACTATCATAACAGTTTTTTAAATAAAATAAAGGTTTTTAAAACTATCATAACAGTTTTTATAAAAAACAGTTATTTTTTAATTTTAAAAAATAAAAAATGTTTTAAAAAATAGTTTAAAAGACTGTTCTTTATTGAAAAAAATTAACAAATAAAAAAATATTTGTTTGATCTTTAGAGCAAATGACAACTTTGTCTTTTAAAAAGTATTTTGGAGTATTTTAAGAATTTTTGGAATGTGGTTAGCTATACCCATATATGTTTTATAAAAAGATTAAAAAAATATGGACACTATTCTTTATATGTCACAAACTATTGTATAAATCATTGAACATGTCACTCTCCCTTACTATTACAACAACTAGCCATTGATGCCAAGGGCATAGCCAGGATTATTAGATGGGATGGGCTAAGATGTTTTGTGAGTGGGTGCGGAGTTAATGACTAAGTCTGGGAATTTCGGGGCATGTGGCCACTAGTTGATTTTTTTTTCTAGTTATTTTTGAGGTTTTAGCACATTATTATTTAAATATTCCTAAAATCATACATACAACTTTTAACATTTCAGTTTCAATTGTAAATATTCCATATATTAACGTTAAAATCACTATATAATTGCAATGTGTTCCACACGATCTTTAAGATTTTAATATCGTTCAGTAATGTCTTACCAAAATTGACAATACTATTTATACAAACATATTCATCAATCTAATAGTTTACTCAACTAGAAAAGTACCTAACTATTGGCTTTAGAATTGCAGCACTATGATAATCCTCAATATTAAACCCTAACAATACAAAATCAAAATTAGACTAATTTGTAAGTTATAATTAATTTGATAATCTTTTTCTGGAATTAAAATTACATTGCATTCATAAAATTTGTAAAACAAGTTAATATTATAACAAAGAAATTAAGAGAAAGAAAGCACAAATAAATGTAAATGTAAAAAAAAAACTCAATGAATTCAACCCAAGAGAAGAAAAGGAGAGAGAGAACCATTTTCTACCTTTAGTGGGTTTAAGAGATACTAGAGAAAGAGGCACTATTGTGTGCTCTTATAGGGAAGAAAAAAAAAAGGAGAGGACTAACGAAAGTGGGTAAGGTAATTAGGGAAATATTGAAAAAAAAAATGCAGTATTGAATCATTTTGGAGGATTATGGGCTTAGAAAGTTAGTTTAGTGAGTACAAAATGGGCTAGGCGAATTCTTTTACCCTAAGCTGAAAACCCCCACTCACAAGCCGAAAAGAAAATGACCTGGGTTGTAGCCCAGGTCTGCCCTCCCCTGAATCTGCCCGTGATTGATGCATATAGATATAGACATGCCAAAGAAAATCTCCATTGAAGTATTAGAGACATAATAATACCAGACTGTACCAATAAAAAATTCAAAGCTAAAGTATCTTAGTGATCATAATAACAGACATGGAAAAAAAATGACATCTTTTTATCCATACAAGAGAAAAGCAAGAATATTTAAAAGGGTACTCAGTGATTGTAGATTATTGTTCAATGACAATAAATCATTGGCCACCACTTCAAACAAATTTGTGACTGAAATGGAACTTTTGGTCTCTTTCTTCAAGTCCAACATTGGTGGAGGACCTGACGCACCCCCTGTCATGGATCCATTACAAAATCAAAACTACTGAAAAACTGAGCCAATTGAAAAAAAAAGAGTACCATTAAATAAAGTCACACGTTTACCATCCCACAAATGTGGACGAAGTCATACCAATTCACAAACGTGCATGAAGATTACTTTGCAATACATATGTGATAAGCTCTATGATATCTATTCCTTAGGCTTTAGTTATTTCACAAAAGTTGTTCCGTAACAACAGGGATATCAAATATCTTTCATTAGGTTTTCAATGTCAGCTGAACTATAGAGATTTCAATTTAATATATGCCTTAGACGTTTTAGTTTCTAGGGTAGAGGAATATAAAAGGGTATTGAATTAAGAATAAGGAGAGATCTCTTCAGATTCAGACGGAAGAAGTGAGAGTAGAGAGAAAGAAAATTATGTAGTGCCACGTAGATAGTTCAGATAATTAGCACTATTGATTATTTGTATAGCATTTTATAGTAGTATAGAGATATAAAGATATTCTAAAATATTAGTCCAATCCTCTACCAACGTTGGAATTGTTACAAAGGATCATATTTATAGTTTTAGAGTAACTCCTATTGTTTTCCCAAATATAACCCCTTTTGTAGAATTTTCCTCGGCCTAGAATATTTGATAAGAACCCAATCCTTATTCGCCAAATTATAATCTGATTGGTACATCTCAATTTCCCTAAGTCTTTGATCGAAACTTAATATTTGTGACCTCAACCACTTTGATAACATAGTCATTTGTTGTCACTGAAATAAGTTAAGTTGGTTTGCCTAGCCTTGGCTTTTAAGAGACAACAGTGTAATGCAACACTATCAACAACCTAAGACCTAGTGGATCACATTACTGATAGTAAAGAATGTTTTGTCCCTCTCCAACACTCTTTAGACAAAGGCCAACACCGTGATGTTTGTATGGGTTGGGTATCGGTTATTACATTAATTCACCTTAGGGCATTGTGCCATTGAACTTAACTTAAAATATTCATACATTAACAAAATATATGAGAATAATTGTCTTACACGGCTCAATACACCTCTTAAGTGACCTCCTCCACATCTTTATTCTTCCAGAGAACTTTAACTCGAGGAATTACCTTTGTTCACAACACATGCTCTTTTTTGTTCAAGGTTTTCACTAGAATCTCATAATAAAATACCCATGAACCTCTAATTATTCATGTTTGTTTACATGGTCATGGTGTTTGACGTATTTTTTAAGAATATACACATGGAAAAAAATATTAACATATAATATGTCTGGGGTCGTGAAACTCTGTAAACAATTTTACCAAAATTGTCTAATGGCTTAAATGCAACCAGTTACCATAGACTTAAGTTTTTAATTTTCCTAAACCTCAAACTGATGTCCAAGTTGATACATTGAGAGAAACATGACCACAACCTTGAACTTAAAATCCATCCTTTGTATTTCATCCGAACTCTTTTATTCATTATGAGTAGTGAACGCACTCTTCTTATTGATCCTTACTTTGATTGCGATCATTTCTGCCGACTTTGTTCCAAGGGACCGCCTTTCTTCCTCATCGTTCTAACTTAGGGAAATTTCCTCCTAATAGGGCCTCATAATGTGCATTTATATACTTTCTTGATAAATACTATTATCGCTAAAGTTTATTAAGGTTATAGATTTACTAACTTTTGCAAAAATTAAGCACATAGGACCTCGACATATCATTCGAATTCTAATTTTTTTTCAACTTATTTTTCTATTGGTACATGCATGAAAAGTTGTTTTGAAATCTAGCTGCAAACTTATAGCCTTCATAAAGAATTCTAAAATCCTAAAGTGAATTTATTATAATTTTGGTCATCTGAACCGAACACGAGGGCACTCGGGTCTCAAAAAAATAGTATGTCCACTTGAAGGAGGCGATGAACGAATAGTTTTCCTCCCATACACAGATAATGAAGTGGGATAATATATGACTGGTGTGAGCGATGTTTGTGATAGTGTAAAACATAGAATTGAGAGCTCATTTTTCGAAAAGGCTAAAAAATTTATAATTCTGAGGGGCTATAAGGAAAAAATAAAAATTAAATATCAGGAATTAGGGTCTTGTGTTTTAGACAAAATCTTCACAACAAATAAACCTAGGGGGTGAATAGGTTTTAGTGAAAAAATTACCAATTTCAAAAATCTCTTGACCAATTTTTATATCCGTGCTTGTTAACATTCATCTAGTTATAGATCTACTAGATCTAAGTCAATTATGTGAATTAACTCTATGTAAGTTGCAGTTCTAATTTAAGAATGGATCATGTTATCAAATTCCAAATCTAAGTTTGAGTTTGATATCAATTATGTATATGTGTAATAAACAACCACACAATACGCATAAGTCAAGATCTATAAGAAAAATCCGCAACAAGGAGTGAAAAAACCTTAGTGCATCCCAGTCTCTTATTAAATTTCAAAAGTAATTTAACACAAATGAAAGAAGCTACCTCTCTTTTGTTTACTCATAAGAAGTGACCGAAGGATGTTAAAACTCTTCCCCATTAGAATAATTGGTCCTCTCAAAACTACATCAAGAGGATCTTGAAGTCACATTCTCCATCCTTAGATCATACCAACAATAAACCCCCAATAGAAAACTCACCTCCTTTTATATCCGGAGTATAGATATTCCAATTTGGATAAGAATCCATAGAATTGAATAAAGGCTATATGGTTTTTCAATTCAAAACACTCTCAAATCTCACAGTCGATGAATTAAGTATGCATCCAATGTTTTAGATCTCTAGGTATGAGCATTACGTAAGAAAAACTATCTCTAAAATATGGAGATAAAAATCTTATTTATACAAATTTTTAAAAACTGATAACGTCGTGCACTCGAAAAAAAGACCACTATGTGCATAGTTTTGGGCAGTGGCCAAAGTCACAAGTGATGTGTGATAGTCGTGCGCATAGAGATAATTCTATTTATGTGCTCGATTTTAGGCAATAAGTATAAGAATACCAAAAATGTGTCTATCATGTACATGTTTAGGTTTTGCATTCATGCAGGCAAAAAAAATTTCATGACTAGACTATGTTGCTGGGCACATGGGTTCAAAATCGTGTCATACGCACGTTTCTAGGCAGAATACAAGATTTACCTAAATAAGCATACAAGGTAATGACCTTTTGAAAGATTTCACTCGGCCAGATCAAAAAACAAAATTCAAAAATATAAGCGTGTACATGTGTATATTAGCCTTGATACAAATCAATCAAAAACTACCAAAAATAGGATATAGTCTTTAATCTTTAAAATTTGTATGCACAAGATTTAACATAGATAAACGTATGATCTTCTATTCAAATGTGAATAGATTTAATGATCAAGAATCTCTATGTCTATATTCAATCTATGAATCAAGATCTTGGCTCGATTTTCGCACGACTCAATGTTTTGTCACGGGAAGTAGCTAACTAAACTCTAATGAAACGTAATACAAGATATATTACATCTTCAATATCCCCTTTCGAATTTTCCTTGGCACCCACACCCTAAATAACCAAAAAAAGAACTAAAAGATATTGATTACGACATTCAAACTCACCCATATTATCCATATAATAAATGTAAAGTGTCGCAATACACATAAAATCCATAAGACAATCAAAAACCAACATGCCCAGTT
Organism: Sambucus nigra; assembly: GCA_949130495.1. Taxonomy (NCBI): domain Eukaryota; kingdom Viridiplantae; phylum Streptophyta; class Magnoliopsida; order Dipsacales; family Adoxaceae; genus Sambucus; species Sambucus nigra. Next base: position 217,795,990 of record OX422213.1, read on the forward strand.
TGAATTAAGGGTTTTAGTCACAATATCATGATGACACCTGAAAAGAATGAAACACAACCAAAAGATTATGAAGGTATGACATGCACAAATATAAATTTTCCTTACTTTGGGAATCATTTGAGAAGAAATACATATGAACAATGAAGACTCTAATAAGGATGTAAGATACACACTATAAAATACCTCAAAATCATATAAATATAAATTAATAATTAAACTCAATCATCAAGATATCTCCCTCGTTTAAAAAATCTCGCTTATCATAAAAATCCAACGTTTCTACATAATAAGATTGTTTATTCTCCTTAATTTGAACAATGGAATCAAGTGGAATCAATTGAATAACTCCGCCTACCTTAGATGTTTCTCTCCCTTTTTAGATGAAAAAGTCAAAGAGAACTAAAAATGACATATACGACGGATATAACTTGTTATGGGGAAATTATCCGACCTAACGAGAGAAGCTGACACATGTCCGACCATCTTGATAAATGATCGTATCTTGGAGATAAGAAAAAAAGGATCCCAACAACGAAAATCTCAGGCTTGGATTCGTTCGACCAGATCGCATCCGCATTCCAAAGGCATAGGTTCCTTCATGACTCATTCTCTTTATGTTCTCTATAAATGTAACCCACACAACTGGAAAGAAGGGGCATGTAATCTTTGTTATTAACAGTTAATAAATACATATAAAGATAAACACCATAGTGGACATAGGTACATTTCCAAACCCCATATATTCTATGTTATGCGATTATGATTGTTATATTATATGTGGATCAATCGTGTTGAATTATTTTAGTACCATTTTACCACTTATGATTGGTGTTTTATGTGGGAACTACTTTCCTTTCTCAAATAAGTAGAGCTAACGAGCAGACATGTATCACTGACACAACCCCACTTTCCATCTAATGGCTAACACTTGCATGAAGAAAATGGTCTTCTAGTACCTAGAATTAAGTCTGACGTCCATCCTAACAGGAATCATAACAGTCCCCACTCGCGTTATCGCCCACAGGAGGAATAAATTATGGAGAGAAATGAACAACTGAGATCCACCAAGATCTCATAACTTATTGACACCTATGAACGGTGACTCAATGAAAATCATTGATATAACACGAGTCTTGTAGAATGGGACTCATGTTTAAAACATCGCCTAAAAATAATGGAGAAAGAGAATCATGGGTACAAATGTAAACATTACACCCAAATAACTAGCCCTCATGCGATTAATAATTGCAACTCAGGAAGGAGTTCACTTCGTGATAAAGACTTCTCCAGGTACAAGAGCCCATAAGAAAAAGGAGATAAGGAGGGGGTCAACGTAAGAATAATCTTTGCGATCTCACCTGGCGAGAGATGGATGAGAATATGAATCATCACAAAGAAAGGTCTACTAAGGAACTTTCCAGATGTGCACTCATTAGTAAGATGAAGTCCTTATTATCAAGGTCAACTAAGGAGCCATAGATATTTATGAAGTTTGTAACTCCAAAATTTAAGATCTACGATGGGAAGACTGATCTCATCAATCATGTTCTCTAGTAACATTAAGCAATGACTCTTTGAAGAAATAATGAGTCTCTCATGTGTCGTATATTCCCTTATACTCTAAGGGATATCACATAAAAGTGATTAGAAAAGTTATCACATAGGTCGGTTACAAGATTCAAGTAGCTCGTGGAAAATTTCACTACCAGATTTATAATCAGTAGCTTTCATCCTAATAAGATGGACTCACTCCTCACTATGAGGAATAAATCCCAGGAAACCTTATGGGAATACACTCAGAGATACTAGGAAATTGAAGCGAAGTGGAGGATTAATGTTACGAGAAATTTGTAGTGGATTATTTTAAGATTGGTCTGTTGAGAAACTCCTTGTTTCACTAGTCTCTCACAAAGAAGGAAGCCTTCTATATCGATGATATTATGTCCAAAATAGACAAATATTCATGTTATACTCTTATAGTCACAACCTACCTAGAGTCCAAAATATTACCAAAGGAGGACCCACGACTTGTTTGTCTCCACCTTGAGCAAGAGGTCAACTTAGGTATTAATCTGCTCGTCCTATCACATAGACAACTATCACATTCAATGGGGACATTTGCTCACATCGTATGTGTGTGCTCTCATATATACCCTAGAGATTTCTCACCACTCACATAGAATAAAGGAACGTGGTTGTTTCGAGTTTGTTATCTGCACGCCCTTTCAGTAACGTTATCATGAGATCTAAGGGCATTTGTTTGTTATTTACGTGATAAGTTGATGGTGCCAAATATGGTACCACTAAGTAAATAAATAAGAGCTCAATCCAGTATGACCTCAAGTGTGCATCAATGGTGAAAATACAACAATATAAATGAAGCAGGAGGTGAGGCAAAAGGATAAGACAATAATATAAATTGTTCAACCCATGTGTGAGTAAACTTCACAATGAAAATGGTTGTAATGGTTTTTTTATACAAGTCACTCAACTTTCTCTCTCTATTGTGATTTCATTCAACATAGTATTTTCTAGGGTTTACAATTATCGATCGTTCTCAAGGTCGAAGGAGGAAAGTATATATAGTGCTGGGGTGTACAATGTGCACCCCATAAATACACCAGGCATGTGTAGTTTGCATTAACCAATGAGTAATAGCCACCTATCATCTATGAAAGTATATCGTGATGACCAAATATTCCTCCCACATGCACATGTGATACGGTTGTAACTTTTTATCCACGTAGGATGATGATGCTAGAGATTTTCCTTGCATGTGGTAGAGATATTGTCTCAAAGGTCTCGGCTCGATCGAGTATAATACCCACAGGGGCCTATTCAAACATAGTCTTATGAGTGTGGCCTCTGCTTAGTAGGCATCAAGGCGAGATGAGGTCTCGACTGTCTGGTATACCATACGAGACAATAAGAAGGAGGTCCTGATTGGTAGAAGGTCTCGGCCTCAAACAATGGATGAAGTCGAGATAGTTGAGTGTGGGATTATTATGTTAGCTGGCTTTGCTAAGTCGGTTAGGCCGAATATGAGCTGGTCCCAGACGAGGCTATACTTGGGCATATCAATCACGTGTATGCTGGTGTAACTTCCTGACCTATAAAGCTAGTCCACTTCTCCTCTAATTATTATCTATAAACTACCTATAAATGGAGAGCCAATCCACATAAAAAAGGGATCCTCTCTCTCTCCCCCAATCATTGAGCTATAAAAGTAACCCCTATTGTAATCTCGATAATAATGCAAGTAGAGCTAGCAACTCCGTGGATGTAGGCTTCCATCTTAGGGCGAACCACATAAAATTTGTCTTATTCTCACTATCTTTCATCCCCATTCTCTATTATTGTTCATCTTTTTAATGCTTATTCAATTATTTGATATGTCCATTGTTGGACGATAACAAATTGGCACTACCTATGGGAACTTGACAAGCCATAGTGTTTTCTACCTGAATTCATTCGTTAAACACCTTCCCTGAATTACCTGAGAATGGAGGATAACCTTGAAAGTAGTCGTATAGCTGAAATCTAAACACCAACCACCCCCACTATGGTGAGATATTTTCACAGTCTGTTGATGAGCCTGACCAAGGGGCAGGAGGCGATGCAGGAGAGTGTTAAGCAGTTAGCACACACCTTTCAGTCTTGAGCAGTGCATCTTAATCCAAATGTCCTCATTCCTAATCCAAGGATGTCATGAAGACCTACAGAGATAGAAGGCAGGAGTATCATAGGCAAGCCCTGGAGAACCCAGGAGGCTGAGCCTGGGATCCTATGAAAATTCCAATTCCTTCAGGAGAATCGAATCGCAATAATATCGTTCCTATCGACTTGGAGCTATGTCCTCCATCCACTCACCCAGTAATTTCGTTGATTAATCTTACTCTGAAGAGAGTCCCAGTGCACTGGAAAGGCTGAGCAGAGGCTCAACATTTGATCGCCTAGGTCCTCGTCACAATCACTGGCTGGGAGTAGGGGCATCGCACGAACGCGGCTAAACGAGGGATGATATGGGAAGATCCATCACCAAACGTTCTCACTGATCAGCCATAGCATCGACTGAAGTCAAAGAAACTTCCTAATAAGAGAGCTTTGCCGAAGTCGAGGATAAACTACAAAGTCAGCTGGAGGAAAGACCAAGTAAGATAACCATCCATGGAAGGGATCTATCCAGTGATTGGAGGATTGGCTTGGCGAGATGGCTAAGTTCAAGAATCCCTTGTGAAAGGAATTCACAAAAGGGTCACCATTTATCTCATCTATTGTGGCATACCCTACCCAGCCAAATTCAATCCATCAATCATCACGTTGAAGTGTGATGAAAAAACAGATCCATTCCTCCACATCGAGTAGTACCAAGCCATTGCAGATATTTATTCCATTCCCGACGAGATGCGATGCATGGCCTTCTTAAACACAATTACAACATCTTCTCAAATTTATTACAACATCTTACCAGGGGGCAAATAGCCAATTACTAGCAGTTGACCAACCTGTTTGTCAGTAACTTTTGCTTCAGCACAAAGCCAGGAAAGAGAGTGGGTTATTTTCTTGGTGTTTGACATAAGGCACTACAAAAAAACACTTTTAGGGATGTGTAAAATTCGTCCCTAAAGATAATATATCCGTCCCTAAAGACTTTTAGGGACGGATTTAGGGACGGCAAGGCATGGTCACATTTATTAGGGACGAATTTTGCCGTCCCTAATAATATTATTTGGGACAGCAAAAACCGTCCCTTAAAAGTTGGCGCCAAAATTACCGCCAAATAAATTTTTGTGTAGCCGCATTTTAGGGACGGATGTAGCCGTCCCTAATAATATTATTTGGTACGGGTCTGGCCATCCCTAATAATATTATTTGGGACGGGACTGGCCGTCCCTAATAATATTATTAGGGACACTACTAATCGTCCCTTAAAAAGTTGCCACCATAATTGCCACCAAAATTTCTATTGTGACAACATTTTAGGAAAGGCTATAGCCTCGTTCAATATTAGTCATAATATCAACAAATGTACAAGTTATGATAAAAGATCAACGAAACTCTGAAAATTCATTCATTCATATTCAAGGTTTCCAATATAACATCTCCAAAAAGTAAAACAACCAACTTAAAACATAAGCTATATGATTCAGACTACAATCATCCCCAAAAATATCAAATAAACAATTTGAATACATAGGAAACCCAAAAAATAGAGATGGCCAACACCTTTTCCAAATGATGTCCGAACCTGTGAAAGAGAAAATAAACATAACTTAGTACAATATTCAACTATGGTAATCCGTATGTTATCGTCTCAACCATTTTTAAATCACTTGTTATTTTTAAACAAATTCGATAGAGTTTCCTTTGTTTATTCATGAAAACCAACCTATTTTAACATTAAAACGCAACTCAACAACAACAACAAAAGCCCAAATGAGCACGTAAATTAATTTCATCATCATAAATATTTCGTGGCCCACACGGCCTAGTTTAATCTCAAATTATTAGTAAAATAATTCTAATTGTTAAGAAAATACCTAAGCAAGTGTATCAGTTGATACGGGAAAGGCATCTTGCTGCATCAAATTGAGAAAAAAACTCTTTAGTCTTGTTGATTTTGGCATCTGTCTTGACACGAACCTCATCCCGAACATGATCAAGTTCTTCTTGATGGCGAATTTCATGTTCCTCACCCTCTTCGCGTAATTCCGTTCTCTCTTGCTCGCATTGTTGAGATGAATAATATTGAATATTCCGCTATTGTGATAACATTTTAGGTGCCAGTCGAACATCCACTCCCATGCACAAGACACGATCATGCCCGTCTGACCCTATTAACTCATCGAATATTTCATTTCACTCTTCGAAGTCATTTTGTTGATTCTACGATAACACTTCCAATAATCTATTTATACTTTCCTACAAATAAAGAACAAAACTCAAATAAAGTATCAAATGCACAATAAACTAATTAGATTATATGCAATTTTATATCATCAATGTAGATAAAAAAATCAATAACTTTTACCTGCACATTTTCCCAAACTGTTATGAGACGGTGTGAATCCATTTAATCCCAAGATGAGACATCCAACGGAAATAGGTACCCTTGTCGAGCAAAATAACCCATCAAGAATATGTGTGATATTATTTTATATTTTTCAAATTAGTTTGGGTAGTTTGAACTGGTGCTACTTATTAGATTTGCTTATTTAAGAATCTGTTGCAAAACCTGCACAAAGGATCAGAATCAATGACTGATTATTTGTTAAAAGTAAAGGATGCTGGTGTATAGTAATTTTACAAGGACCCAAAATCTGAGATTTTACCACTGGTTAGTTCAAGCGTAGATGTGTTACTAGCCTAATATGTGGCATGCATAAGGGAAAGTTTTATAAGACGCCCATTAGACAATGGCATGTTTCATAAGCACGAAACAATATGTTTATATGGATGTGAGGTAAAACTCGAATGGACAAATGAACATATTCGTAAAAAATAGAAGTAGCTCTTAAAGAAGATAAATTGAGAGAAAATCCCCTAAATAGTTTCGACACATCAAATGTAGAGCAATAAGTGCCCCCAAATGGAAAAGTGATTTAAATAATATTAATGGTAACACTAGTGTAGAGGTAAGCGTAAACAAACTTGGTAGGATATTGTAAAAATTGACATAATATTATGTGATTTAACCGACAAAACAGAATGGAAAATAGACCAACCAAGGTACCCAAACTCCTTCAAATGTACACCAATAAGTTCCTCGTACGAAAAAGTTATTTAAATATACTTCTTAGCTGCATAAACAACTTGACATATTTGTTAGGTACTTATCTAAACTGGCAGACACACATCCCATGCCCTTACATAGCTGTCAAGCGTCGGACACAAGTACGTCATGCATTCAAAAAAGTGTCATTGCTTAATTTATAATTACCAATAAATTATCAAATGAACTGCTATATCCCTGGCAATTTTTTGTGCATCTAGTTATATGTCGAAATAATAATAAAGCATATATGCACTATAGAGTCATAATCTTTACAAAATGATGTTTCAAAATAACTTGTGGGGGCTTCGCTTAGACAACAGTAGGGTGGGGATTTGCATAGATCTTTGGTTCAAATCTTTTTCAGCATTTTCTTCGTGATATAAAGAATTAACAAGCAGTCAAACCCCGTAAACAAACCAAATTCGTGAGAACAACAAGACTAGAATTTACACAAACTTCAAAAGCACTGAAAGCGCAAAAGGAGGTGAAATAGAAACAGAGTGAGAGTATTTTAATAGTATATGAGGCAAATAGAGTTTGTGGTATAAGTGTACTGAACCTTATAAGAGAAACATAAAAAATGAAAATATCTAAAACCAAACCTTTGCTTCCCACTTACATTTTCAAGCTCGGCAATGAATCTGGCAAAGCATCGAACTCCATTACCACACATCTATTCATACAAGTCACAGCTGGTCTTGTTCCAAAAACACATGATCTAAACCATTTAAAGTACAAAGAAAAAAGGCTCATATGTAATCTACACAATAACTATCGATTAGAGGCCCGAGGCTTAAAACTGAAACCATATTAAAAGCCCTGAAGGCTCCTGATTTTCTTGAAAGAAAGAAAACAAATATAGTTAAGAACCAAAAAAATATGAACATGGTTGTACAGGGATAAGATATCAAACTGATTGTAGATAAATGGCATCCCAAAAAAGACACACAGAACATATATATGAAGCACTATGAACATCTAAGTAATTCTCCCTACACATCCTAAAATAAATAAGACTCTTAATTCGAGACAGATGTAGTTTTATGTTACACACATACTCATAAAAACATTATATAACTTAATTACACACCTATAATTGTCAGGATTAATGAAAAGAAAAATTATGTTCAGTTTTTCACCTTCTTTACGGTGACAGCTTCACAAGAATAGAAACCTCCTCTTCCTTTTAGGATATTTTATCAACCTATGAAGATGTTTACCAAAAAAAAAATAATACTTGTTTACCTATTTAAAAACAGACCAAGACTCGAGCTCCAAATTTGAACTTTATATATATAGCTAGCAAACGACAATATGCACTTACAATTTTGTACTCTTTATTGTGCAACTCTTCGAGAGCTCTCTCAAGCGAACCACATTCCTCTAGTAAAGAAATCTGGAAGATAATATAATATTCAAAAAACCATCAAAAGTATTAATGTATCCACAAGGAACTCCTGCTTCTAATAAGAACACAAACGACACACACAGATCAATATGTAAAAGTGCGATAATTTCCATATAATTATAATTTTTGAAGAGTCGATGAGCATCGTATTTATGTCAATGTATATCTTGTCAACTAAACTCTTGCGTATTGTTTTGAAACTGACTTGAAGAAATTCAGATAGAGATACAACTTCCCCAACCCACGCATTTATGGTCATCACCTAACATCTCTTGTACTGATTTTTTGGTGAATGAATACAGACAAATCTCTAAAATTGATTATCGTGATCTTTGTTGCCGAGTATACTCCCAGAGGGCAATGGCACTACTGACATGAACATCGAGTGATTTGACAATTCCCAACTGTGGTATTTCAACATAATTAACAAATATCATATTTGAACATAGTGTATACATGAAAATGCATCCCATATGTATGTGCATTTCATTTTCTTTACTAACAAATTTTTCTTGTAATTTAATTCGAAAAACTCTACGCATTCATAAAAAATGGAATGTAATGCATCTGTTAGAACCCCTTTAGTTATATCACAAAATTTCAGTTGGCAAAAACAATGAGCAACAAATAAGTTACATAATAAATGACAATAGAAATTTCAGATTGAATAAGAACCTATGCAATACCTTTTCATCTATCTCAAAATGCTCCAACTTGGATAGCTTCCCAGTTAGTCTCTAAAATTATAAAAATGAGTGTTTGTACCTCATTAGCTTTGCAACTTCAACCTCTATTGTCCCAATTTCTTACCAAAAAATAAAAAAGGAAGCTAAGATCCAAAATTGGATTATACTCAGAATGCACAATAAATTGAAGTGCAATCATAATAACAGTCTAGTGGCCACATTTAATTGAAATCATCAATTCTACACAATTAAATCTTAAAAACTATAATAAACATAAGTGAGGTGAATTCTCGCAGAAAATCTTCACTAATCCAAATCCAAATCCAATCAATTAAATTGGAGTTCCATAGAAATAGTACCTAAACCCCTAAATTCATGTTCTTACCTTCGATCCATATCTCCCAGAAATGAAATACGTAACTGGAAGTAATTGATAGAAAAAGGAATAAAGTGGAGCTCAGGAACAATATTTGAGTGTGTACTACATATATCAATCCATTCAATAGCGTTATTCACAACTATCTACAGAAATATTCAAAATTAAACAAGCTACATATTAAAACTAGATTATTATTAGGTATTAGATGTTTTTTAACACAGATCTTACCACCGCAAGCTCTGACCGGCGCAGCCAGCCGACAGAAAAAACCCAGGATCCAGTCGATATCGTAAATGGAGAAAAAGAAGGACAAGGTTCAACGACCACGCTTGTGGATGGAGGAAAAGAGAGAGAAAATGGGTCTTGAATAAGGGGGAAAATACGTTTTGGGGAAGGGGATGAAGTAGGGTCGCGGGAAAATGAGAGTCAGATGATATTTGGTAATGGAAGGCAATGAATAAATGAACATTATAACCGTCCCGTAAAGGTTTAAAGGACCAAACTTTTAGGAACCCCTAATAAGCCGTTTCATATAATACATTTTTTCATGTATTATTTGAGACGGATGATCCAATCCGTCCCTAATATATATCTATATAGGACGGTATAATATCCATTCCAAATAAGTGTAGTTTTAGGGATGACCACTTAGAACCGTCCCTGATATATCAGTCCCAATAAATCATTTTTTTATAGTGAGGCTAATTGATGATGCTAAGATTCATCACCACCAGATAAGTGATAATGAGCTCAAACAGTAATAGCAATGGCAGCCCTAGAGGTATATATATATGTGTGTAAGTGTATAAAAGGGGATGAGTGTAAGAGGAATAAGACAATGATGTATAGCGGTTCGGCCAATTAGGCCTATATCCACTGTGAGTGTGTGATCCACTAAGTATGGGCACTAATGGCCTTGGATACAATGCACATAAGCTCACTTTCTCTCTCTCTACTGTGTATATAAGTAGAGTTTTTGCTAGGGTTACAATTATCGATCCCCCTAGAGGGTTTTAGGTGACAAGTATATATAGGTCTTGGGGGGAGTAGTGTACCCCCAAGCATGTATGGTGCATGTGAGCTATGATCTAGCCAATCCCCTGCTGACACCTGGAGGTGCCACCTGTGATTAATGATGACATAATATTACCTCACGTGAGGGGTTGATATTATTATAATGGTATTCCACGTGCCATATGAGTCCCACGCTCACTGTTCCATGCGTCTTCCAAATCATGCGCCGTGATGATGTTACTCTCGGCCTATGATCCGAGGCCGAGGGCAAAGTTCCTGCTGGCTGTAATCCAGGATCGGTCTGGGCCTCATACTGTCGTACCCTCATAGGGTCATCCAAACCATGATGAGAGGTCGACCCACTGAAGGGTCGTCTGGACCTGATGAGGGGTTGGCCCCTTGAAGGGTCGTTCAGGCCTGATGAGGGGTCGTCCCCTTATAGGGTCGTTCGAGACATGATGAGGGGTCGTCCCCTTGCAGGGTCATCTGAGACATGATGAGGGGTCAGACCACTAAAGGGTCGTCTGGGTCTGATGAGGGGTCAGCCCCTTACCTGGGTCATCCGAGACATGATGAGGGGTCGGCCCACTGAACAGTCATCTGGGCCTGATGAGGGGTCGGCCCCTTGCAGGGTCGTTCGAGACATAATGAGGGGTCAGCCCACTGAAGGGTTATCTGATATTAGCTGAGAGATTATCTTGGCCTCGTCCTGGTAGAGAACGCCCTCGACCTGGCCGAGGGTATACATGGGTATATCAATCACCCCCCAGCCTTTAGCCATCGATGTTATTGAGATAGCTGAGGGATAGTGCTGCTTTTGAGTCAAGTGTATGATCAGTTTGATGAGTGACACCTGTCAAGATGATTTGACATCTAGGCAGACACCCATCATCGTTCCAGTTTCCCAAATGTGGCGGCTTCACACTTAACCTGGGACTTTGTGACCTAATGATACCCTCCTCGTGGGCCGTGTTTTGCCTTGGTTAATGGGCCCACTTATTAGCGAGATATTTAAATAATTTTTTAAAGTCATTGTCTTTCTTCTTCGCGCCTTAACTCTCTCTCTAGATTCTCAACAGCTTCCATAGCCATTTCTGCAACCTTTCTGTATCAAGCTTCATTCGGCCGTTGTTTTCATCTTTAGGTAATTTTCTTTGACATAGATTTCATTTTTAATCTTCAATTTCATTTCTTGCATTGGGTTTGATGCCCCCTTGTGGTGTTTCTAGGGTCTCCTTGTGTTTTTCGACGTCTTGTTCGGCGAGTTAAGTTCTTCCTTTTCTTGAGTGTTCTTGATCGAAACCCTTTATTTCTTTGGTTTTAATCCAAAAGTCCAACTTAGTCAACTGCAAACTTGTTTATAGTTAGGTTAGCCAAATTCCTTCAAGTGTAGGGTCTTCCCTTTAATCCTTGGGAGGCTTTATGATTTAGCCAAGAAATTCCAATCCCTGAGAGAGAAGTTCTTCATAGAGATTAGGCGAATAGAGGAAGAGGACGAGAGGAGACGAGGGGATGACCCTAATTGGGTACGACCCATATTCCCCATTCCTTTAGCCATAATTATACTATTCGAGTCTTGTGGGTCATCTTGTCATCCAGCCAAGAGTCATTCATACGAAGGAGAGATGGATGAGAGAGCGTCGTCACCAATAGGTGCAGGGACCTCTGGGAGGAGAGAGACGCCTGATCTTATCCCATGCAGACAGGACGAGGGAGTGGTCCCTTTCGAGGTTGTTCCCATGATAATATTATCCCCTTATGCCTTACAGGTGGCCTTTTTGGGAGGGCCTCCGACAGTTGATGAGGCCGAGGGCGATGGAGAGGATTCTGACGCTGATCTAGTTGACACTTCCCACGCCTCAGCTTATGTTTCCACTGTTAGGGATCGTGACCTCTTCTTATGGAGGCATACATTTTGTGTGTAGCCCAATGTAACTATGAGGGTCCCCAACTCAGACGAGTGGGTCTTCCAGGGGATGAGGGGGAAGTTTCCATTTATGAGAAGATGCTCAGGGTGGGTGTGAGGTTCCCTCTGCACCATGCTGTAATCGACATATTATTTGCCCTCGACGTTTTCCCCTCTAAGATTCCTCCCAAATCTTGGAGGACTATCCTTGGTTATGTCTCTCTGTGGAAAAATACCTTCACCGATGAGCCCTCGACCGATGTGTTCTTAGCTTGTTACAATATCAATTCCTCATCCAAACAGCCTGGGTACTATCATCTGGGGGCGAGGATGTCTGATAAAAAACTTCTCCACATGGCAAAAATCTCTAACCATGACTAGAAGAAGAGATTTTTCTTCATTTCCGGAGATTAGGAATTCACCGCTGGGGTTCAGCCTTTGGACGACAATCCGAGAGTCCCAAGGAGATGGTCTAACTCTTCTATGAAGGCTAGGTCAGACCCTGGACTTAGTTTGGATGAAAAGGACATAGTTGATTATCTGAGGGAGCAAGGGAAGGAGGTCGAGCTTGCCAAATTCGAAGACTTGATGACCCCCCGCTTCCTCAAAGAAGCTGGCCTGAGGGTCGGCCCCTTGACAGAATTATGTGAGTAGATTTTTGTTCAATTTTTAATTTTCTCCAAGTGCTTCCTCTTTGCCACTGTATCTTTTTGATGTATCGTCTCCCTTTCAGGTCATCCTGCAGATATCTCTGACCAACTTTGGGAAATGACTGCCCTAAGCTTACTGTATGGTTTGGTAAAGAAAAAGGGAAAAGAGCCTCAGCAGCCTTCGAGGAAGACCAAGGCCGTGGGGGCGACCCATGTTGAGCCGATTGTCGACAGTCGTAAAAGAAAAGAGCCGAAAGTATCCATTGACCCTCAGTCGAATTCTAGGATGAGGGCGAGGGTGGAGACGTCTGAGGGGACTGGTTCCTCTTCCAGTATGGGGACCTATTGGTATTAAAATTTGACATTTTTGAAGGCTGAACCATCTTCCCTCATAGCCAATCTGAGGGCATCCAAGGCTTCTATGTTCTCTACTCCCTCGACTGCTGACTACGACTTTATATCCAAGATGCCCCCGACAAAGGTTTATGATTATGGTCTGCATACTCTGGCCCAAGTATTTGTTTTTACTTCATTTCCTTAGTTTAACTTTTCACTAACTGTTCCCTCGGCCCCTTAATATGTGCCTTCTTCTGTGCAGTCTATTTGTGCCTTTACGTCAGCTACCAAGTGGATGGCTGAGAATAGTAGTGGCAAAATATGGCCCAAATAATAAAACAACCCATATTAGCCCACTCATCTAAATATGGGGCCCATATTTAAAAGATATGAGTTAAATATGGGCCCCATATTTCAAAGCTATGAGATAAATATGGGCGCATATTTCAAAACTAAGAATCAAATATAGAGCCCAATTTTAAAAGATACAAATCAAATATATTACTCATTTGTAAAAGTTGTGAGTAAAATATGATTTTTTTTATATATACCTCGAATTGTAATACTTACTTTAGTAAAAAAACAATGGATTGACCTAACCCATATTTGGTCCGTCCATATTTGGCCCGGCCCACATTTAACCCAACCCATATTTGGCCCAACCCACATTTAGCCCAACCCATATTTGACCCGTCCAAATTAGGACCAACCCATAATTTTGCCAGTGCTAGTTGAGAACCAATAGAAATTCCATGAAGCCGAGAGGGCTATCCATCATGAGGCTGAGATGTAGGCCAAATTAGAGACTGCCAGGGCAGCATTAGAAAGCGCCCAGATCGAGCATATGAGGGTCTTAAATGAGCTTACGAGGTAGCACGATGAAGACCTGAAGGCCAAGGACTCTCTTATTAAAGAAAAGGATGAGGCCTTGATCAACCTGGGGGCTCAATTCAAGACTGAGCTTGAGGGGACCGTGAAGAAAGCTAAGGCCGATGCTGTGGAGGCCTACAAACTCTCAGACGAGTTTCAAGTCTTCGGTCTTGAATACTTGGAGAGGGGGATTAGGACGGCCTGTCGGTGGGTCATCCTCAAGTTTGCGGATGCTGTCTCTTCCGTCCGCCCCTCTCTTGAGTCAGTTTAGTTGGATGACCCCCTGATTGCTGAGGCCTTAGCACATGTGGAATCCCAAGTGCATGTCGAAGGTACCGGCATGTCTGAGGCTCGGCCTGTCTTGGTCGTAGAAGAAACTCCCATTGATGTCGAAGCCTTTCCCTCTGATGTCGTTCAATAGGCTGGCTGTTTGTAGCCCATACCCTTTTTTGTTGGACAGACATATGTAACATTTTGTACTTTACTTTTGTTGGACAGACATCTATAACATTTTGTAATATAATGCCTCTTTCTGTCTTCTATGCTTGTCTCTTGTATGATTTACCTTGTGGTGTTATTTATAACTCCCCCTCGTCTTTCTTGAGGGTAACTGAGGGGTCGTCCCCACCATTTGCCCTCATCGTAGCCGAGGGTGGTTTCCCACCAACTTAATGGTTTTATATTTTAAGTCCCCCGTCGTCTTTCTTGAGGGAAAATGAGGGGTCGTCCCCACCATTTTCCCACATCATAGCCGAGGGTGTTTTCCCACCAACTTAATGGTTTTATATTTCAAGTCCCCCCTCGTCTTTCTTGAGGGTAATTGAGGGGTCGTCCCCACCATTTTCCCTTATCATAGCCGAGGGTGGTTTCTCACCAACTTAATAGTTTTATATTTCAAGTCCCCCCACTTCTTTCTTGAGGGTAAATGAGGGGTCGTCCCCACCATTTGCCCTCATCATAGCCGAGGGTGGTTACCCACCAACTTAATGGTTTTATATTTCAAGTGCCCCCTCGTCTTTTTTAGGGTAAATGAGGGGTCGTCCCCACCATTTGACCTCATCATAGCCGAGGGTGGTTTCCCACCAACTTAATGGTTTTATATTTCAAGTCCCCCCTCGTCTTTCTTGAGGGTAAATGAGGGGTCGTCCCCACCATTTGCCCTCATCATAGCCGACGGTGGTTTCCCACCAACTTAATGGTTTTATATTTCAAGTCCCCCCTCGTCGGTTTTGAGGGTAAATGAGGGGTCGTCCCCACCATTTTTCCTCATCATATCCGAGGGTGGTTTCTCACCAACTTAATGGTTTTATATTTTAAGTCCGCCCTCGTTTTTCTTGAGGGTAAATGAGGGGTCGTCCCCACCATTTTCCCTCATCATAGCCGATGATGGTTTCCCACCATCTTAATGGTTTTAGATTTCAAGTCCCCCTCGTCTTTCTTGAGGGTAAATGGGGGGTCGTCCCCACCATTTGCCCTCATCATAGCCGAGGGTGGTTTCCTACCAACTTAATGATTTTATATTTCAAGTCCCCTCTCGTCTTTCTTGAGGGTAAATGAGGGGTTGTCCCCACCATTTGCCCTCATCATCGCCGAGGGTGGTTTCCCACCAACTTAATGGTTTTATATTTCAAGTCCCTCCTCGTCTTTTTTGAGGGTAAATGAGGGGTCGTCCCCACCATTTTCCCTCATCATAGCCGAGGGTGGTTTCGCGAAGATGATCCCAATCATACTAGAATTGACAAACACAAGATGAGGGGACAATATGATATTCTCATTAACATTCCAAGTGTTCTATTGCAGCAACACCCATTACAATTGTGGTCCGACAGGACATTACAACACTACTGATAGTATTTCTTCAAATGATCTGCGTTCCAGGGGTTGGAAAAGGGTTCCCCCTCAAGATTCTCTAGTCTAAACGTTCCAGGGATAACTTCATCAATGACCCTATATGGTTCATGCCAATTTGGGTGGAGTTTGTTAGGCTTTTGCCAATTCTTTTTTAGGACTAAGTCCCCCACTAGGATTGGCCTTTTCTTCACCCTCTGGTTGTAAAACCTGGCAGTCCTCTGCTGGTAGGCATCTTGTCTTATCTCGGCGTCTTCCCTCCTTTCCTCTATCAGGTCTAAGTCAAGTCTCCTCTCTTTTATATTTCTCTGGGGGTCATACATTTGGACCCTATGAGTAGGAAACCCAATCTCGGTGGGGATGACGGCTTCTGAGCCATAAGCCAACATGAACGGGGTTTCTCCGGTAGGAGTCTTTGTCATCGTCCTGTAGGCCCACAGTACAATGTACAACTCCTCAACCCATCTTCCTTTTGCCTCCTCAAGTTTTTTCTTTATCCCATCTAGGATGGTTCTGTTTGTAACTTTCGTTTTCCCGTTAGCTTGAGGTCGGCCTGGGGTAGAGAAGAATTGTTTAATACTCACTTTTTCACAGTACTTCTCCAGAGATGTATTCTTGAATTGAGTCCCGTTATCCGAGATGAGGGTGTTGGGAAGATCATATCTGTATATAATGTTTTTCCATATAAACTGGAAGGTCTTCTGCTCTTTGATCGTTACCATCGGCTCCGCCTCCACCCATTTTGAGAAATAGTCAATTGCCACGATTAAGTATCGGTAGTTATTGACGGCCCTGGGCAAAGCTCCTACTAGATCGATTCCCCATACTGCGAATGGCCATGGGGATGTGATGGAGGTAAGAGGTTGATGGGGCTGGTGAGGGATTGTGGGAAATCTTTGCCATTTATCGCACTTTTTTATGTATGCCATGGCGTCTTTCCCAAGGTCGACCACCAGTATCCCTAGGTTACTATCCTCCTTGCTAACGACCTGCCCCCAATGTGGCTTGAGCATGACCCCTCGTGCACATCTTGCAGAATGTGAGGGACCTCAGACGGGTGCACACATCTGATCAAGGGGAGCAAGAACCCCTTTTTATACAAGGTGTCTCCGATGACAGTGAATTTCGTAGCTCTATATCTCAACTTCTTCCTTTTTTGTTTTGCCTCAGGAATCTCCCCCTCTTTAATGTATCTGATTATAGTGTCCATCCATGAAGCTTATTTATCGATATTTAAGCAAAAGCCAAGTGTTCCCTCTTCTTCTTCGATCGTTGGTTGAAGAAAAATTTCTACTGGGACTTTTCTCCTAACTTCTGCCCTAGTTGCTGAGGCGAGCCTAGCAAGTGCATCGACTCGGCCGTTGTCATGCCTAGGTATCCTCTTCAATTTCACTTCTCTGAAGCTCTTTCATAGTTCCCTTACCCTTTCCAGATATTTGGCCATTCTCTCATCCTTAGCCTCGTAGGCTCCTAGTATCTGATTCACCACTAGTCTTGAATCACTATGGACCACAATATGGTCGACACTAAGGGACTTAGCCAAGGAGAGGCTTGCTATCAGGGCCTCATATTTAGACTCGTTGTTGGAGGCTTTGAAGTTGAACCTCAGGGCGTACTCAATGTCTGTGCCATCAGGTGCTGATACTATTAATCCAGCCCCACTTCCACTATCGCAGGAGGACCCATCAACGAAGAGGCTCCACATAGACTATTCTTTTGAGAAATTTCCCTCGGTGAGGGACCCCTGTCTAAAGAGATATCTTCCCTCTTCATTCTCGGCCACTTTTTCTCTAGCGGTTCTTGTCTCAGCCTTTTTTGCTGCTGGGTCAACAATTCTTCCCTGCCGTGTTTTTCTCTCTTCAAGGCTCTCATCTTTAGCCTCATAATCTTCCCAAGTAAATTTAGCCACGAAATATGCTAATGCTTGCCCCTTAATGGCCACCCTAGGTTGATATACAATGTTGAACTCCCCCAAATCTATGGCCCAGGCCATTAGCCCCCTTGATTTTTCTAGCTTGTGTAAGACCTGTCTGAGAGGAGAGTCGATGAGGATGACCATTGTGTGGGACTGAAAGTACAGCTTCATCTTTCTTGATGAATGGATCAAGGCATAGGCTAACTTCTCCATCCTTGGGTATCTTTGTTCTGCCCCCTGGAGTGCCTTACTATTGAAATACACAGGCTTCTGTACTCCGTCCTCTTCTCTCACAATGGTTGCGCTGATGGCTGACTCTGAGATGGCTAGGTACACATGTAGCCGTTCATTTTGCACTGGTCGTGACAAAATCAAGGGAGACCCTAAGTATGCCTTTAGCTCTTTGAAAGACTGATCACACTCTTTACTCCAATCAAAAGCTTTTCTGAGAATTTTGAAGAATGGTAAGCACCTGTCTGTGGCCCTGGACACGAACCTATTCAAGGCAGCCACTCGCCCTGTGAGCCTTTGAAGGTCTTTGATGGTCTTCGGGTTCCTCATTTCTATGAGGGACTTTATCTTTTTAGGGTTGGCCTCGATGCCTCTTTGGTTGACAATGAACCCCAAGAATTTCCCTGCTCCAACCCCGAAGACACATTTGGCCGGGTTGAGCTTCATTCGGTACTTGTCCATTATGTTAAAAGTCCTTTCGAGGTCGGCCACATGATCCTCGGCCTTTAAGCTTTTGGTCAGCATGTCATCTACATAAATCTCCATAGACTTCCCAATTTTGGTCTTCAAACATTTTATTCACAAGGCATTGATACGTTGCCCCCTCATTTTTTATGCCAAAGGGCATGACCCTGTAACAGCATGTCCCCTTGTCGGTAATGAAGGATGTTTTCTCTGAGTCTTTAGGGTTCATGAAGATCTGGTTGTACCCTGAATAGACATCCATGAAGCTCATGGCCTCCGATAGCATCTACCATCTTATCGATGCGGGGGAGAGGGAATCTGTCTTTGGGATAATATTTATTAAGGTCTCTGAAGTCTACACACATCCTTCACTTCCCGTTGGCTTTTGGGACTCTAACTGCTTTGGACAGCCATTCAGGGTAGATGACCTCTCTGATAAACTCTGCATCTTCTAGCTTCTTGACCTCATCCCTAATGACCTCATACTTCTTTCGAGAATAAATTCTCTTCTTCTGCTTTACTCGCTTTGCACCCTCTACCACGTTGAGCTAGTGGCTCATAATTTTAGGGTCGATTCTCGGCATATCTGCGTGACTCCATGCAAAGACACTCTGTCTTCTCCTTAGTAGCTTGATGAGGTCTTTTGTTATGTCTATCTTCAGAGCTTTTTCGATTTAGAAAGTTTTTTCAGGCTCATCCTCGTTGAGGATGATGGATTCTACCTCTTCTGCGGCTTCTCCTTTCTTGAGTTTTTTCTCATCCCTGGGGTTAAGGGTGTCAATATTGTAAGTGTCTATTGCCTTCTTGTGCGCCTCTCTTTCTTCGGCGGAGTTAAAGTAACATTACCGTGCCATCGTCTGGTCTCCCTGAACTTCCCCTACCCCATAAGGGGTCGGGAATTTGATCATCTGATGAACCGTAGATGGCACAGCCTCAAACCCCTTGAGGGCTACTCACCCCAGTATAATGTTGTAGGCCGAGAAGATATGTTCATCCATCACAAAGAAGCTGACCCTCTTGGTAAGCCATCTCGTCCACTCGTCTCCCATCCTGACATCGGCCTCATATACTCCTAGAGGATGAACTTTTTCCCCACTGAACTCAATCAATGGGTGGTGGTATGGGATGAGTCTAGCACGGCTGAGGCCTAAGGCTTTGAAGCACGACTACAACATCACATCTATAGAGCTACCGCCATCCTCGGCACCTCACATCCGTGTACCCTGGTAGTGATGAATAGAGGGTCATCATGCGGGGCTAAGAGGCCTTTGAAGTCTATTCTTGAGAATCCCACTATCAGAGTGTCCATATCAACCTTCTTTCTCTTTTTTGACTTTGCCTTAACAGAGGTTGAGTGCACAGCCTTTGTCACTGCCTTGGCTTCAGCTACACGGGCCTTCCTGTCTACGACCTCTGACCTTCCTCCTGCTAGTCCTCCGAAGATCATCCCAATATCGAGTGATATCATATTAAGCCTCTTTACAGGGCTGTGGTTATCTCTTGACGGGAGGTCAGGGTCATCCTCATCATCTGAAGTGTCGTCCCATCGATTTGGAGGATCTTCTCGGTATGCATCACCTTTCTTCCTAAGCTTCCCTTCTTTTAGCATCTTCTCAATTTCATCTTTCAGAGCAAAACACTTGTCGGTGACATGGCCATGGTCTTGGTGAAATTCACACTACAGATTCTTGTTCCTCTTGTAGGGGCTGCCTTCAGCTTCTCAGGCCACTTCAAGGACCGATCATTTTTTATCTCATTCAGGGTATGCTCACAGCTGTCTGTCAAAGGGGTGTAATCAGCGAATTTGTCATCTGTAGACCTCTTCTTCCCCTCCTTGTTCTTTTTCTGGTACTTACCCCCACTGGTGCCTCCTTTTTTGTCTTTGTATTTTACTGCCATCGCCTCTTCTAAATTCATCACCTTTCCTGCTATTGACAGCAACTCAGCCTTCGTCCTAGGAGGGTCTTCAGCAAGCTTCCATAACATCTTCCCCTTCTGGAGTCCTCCAATGAGGGTTGTCATGGCTATACTTTCCTCGTAGTCTTCGACCTCTAACTTTTCTTTATTAAATCTGGTTGTGTAGTCTCCTAGACTCTCATGCTTCCCCTGCTTAACATAGAGCAAGTGTGTGGTCTTCTTTTGTAGCCTCACTCCAAAGCAAAAGTTATGGATAAACCGATCTGCTAACTGCTTAAAGTTTTCAATGGAGTTCTTTGGAAGAGACATATACCAGACATGTGCAGCCCCAGTTAGAGTGCCAGAAAAGGCATGACACCTTATCTCATCTGAGATAGAGTATATATCTGCCACTAATTGGTACATCTCAATATGGTGGACAGGGTTGGTACTCCCATCATACCGAGGGGTGACCGCTGGTGTCTTGAACTTTGACAGCGTGGGTAAGTTGACTATCTTCGCCACAAAGGGTGAGCCTATAGAGTATCCTCTTTGAAGAGGGTCCCGACTCTTCAGAATATCTCCAATTTTATATTCTAATATTTGGATCGAGTCATTCCAGGGCCTCGTAGGGTCGGCCTGGCCGATGTTATCCCCTGATGCCTCCTTGAGGTGAACAGAAGGTTCTGCTGCGGTAGGTCTGTGCCGACTGTTTACTTCTCCCTGACCTTCGTCCCATCCTTAGGGTCAGCCCCCGTGGGGTTGTCCATCTGCAGCCTCCCTTTTGGACCACGCAACACTTCTCGACTGGGATAATTTTTCTCGCAAGTCATTTACTGGGCCTAGCCTCTCAAAGGCTGACCCTCTGCTCAGACGATCAAAATCAGAACCCCTCGGGCGATCATCAGGATTTTGTCTTCCACACTTCCCTCTACTCTCTTAGAGAGGTCGCACAGTATTATTGGAGATCTCATACGGCTCCTAGCACTCTATGGGGCCCTCCTCCCCCTCCAGATCATCATACCTGTCCTTTGGGCAAGGGTTTCCTTGCCTCCCCAGGCGTAGATGTCGGGGGTCAGCAACATCCCTCAGCCGTTGAGGAGGCGGCAAGTCTTTGCATGGTGCCTGGGGTGGTCCCCTAGCCTCATGCTACCTTGGAGTTGCCACTGGAGTAATCATCTCCGGTGAGACTCCCGGTGGTCTTAGTATGTTTTGGCTAAGAGTTGTGAACTGCTCCTGCATAATCCCTGGCTTGCTGCCAGAGACTTCAAGGCGGCCGCCACATTATCCATCTCAGACTGGGGTGGTTGTTGACTGGAACTGGGTCCTACTCCACTATCCGATGGAGGAAGAGGTGGTGGTGGAATCTCTGGTGCCCTTTTTTTGAGCTATAGAGAGCTGAATGATCAAAGACTGATGAGCTTGAAAACCTTAATGGGTCTCTTTTAATGGTGAAACATCTATACAAAGGGGGAGATCTGGTTCACCACAAGAGTGCTCGGTGAGGTCAAGCTGTTCAAAGGAAGATATGTCTTATCGTTCCCACAGACGGCGCCAAACTGATGATGCTAAGATTCAGCACCACCAGATAAGTGATAATGAGCTCAAACAGTAATAGCAATGTCAGCCCTAGAGGTGTATATATATATATATATATATATGTGTGTGTGTGTGTGTGTGTGTGTGTGTATAAGTGTATAGAAGGGCATGAGTATAAGAGGAATAAGATAATAATGTATAGTGGTTCATCCAATTAGGCCTACATCCACTGTGAGTGTGTGATCCACTAAGTATGAGCACTAATGGACTTGGATACATTGCACATAATCTCACTTTCTCTCTCTCTCTACTGTGTATATAAGCAGAGTTTTAGCTAGAGTTACAATTATCGATCCCCTTGGAGGGTTGTAGGTGACAAGTATATATAGGTCTTGGGGGGAATAGTGTACCCCCCAAACATGCATGGTGCATGTGAGCTATGATCTAGTCAATCCCCTACTGACACCTGGAGGTGCCACCTGTGATTAATGATGACATAATATTCCCTCACGTGAGGGGTTGATATTGTTATAACGGTCTTCCACGTGGCATATGAGTCCCACGCGCACTGTTCCACACGTCTCCCAAATCACGCGCTGTGATGATGTCACCCTCGGCCTATGATCTGAGGTCGAGGGAAAAGTTCTTGCTGGCAGCGATCCAGGCCCAGTCTGGGCCTCATACTGTCGTACCCTCATAGGTTCGTCCAGACCACGATGAGAGGTTGACTCACTGAGGGTCGTCTGGACCTGATGAGGGGTCGACCCCTTGAAGGGTCGTCCAGGCCTGATGAAGGTCGGCCCCTTGCAGGGTCATCCGAGACATGATGAGGGGTCGTCCCCTTACAGGGTCATCCGAGACATAATGAAGGGTCGGCCCACAGAAGGGTCGTTTGGGCCTGATGAGGGGTTGGCCCCTTGCATCCGATATATGATGAGGGGTCGACCCACTGAAGGGTCGTCTGGGTCTGATGAGGGGTCGGCCCCTTGCAGGGTTGTCCGAGATATAATAAGGGGTCGGCCCACTGAAGGGTTATCTGATATTAGCTGAGAGATTATCTTGGCCTCGCCCTGGTGGAGAATGCCCTCAGCCTGGCCGAGGGTATATATGGGTATATCACTAATGAAAACATTTGTGATTATATCATCCTCTTTAACACTGGTAGGCTAGAGGTGGTGGACTACAATAATCAGATTGCCATTTTACTTCTCTCATGAGTAGATTCAAGATAGAGAAAATATTTGGGGCATTAGTAAATGAATCTCCTAGGACGATGACATAATTGTTGGCCAAAGTAGGAAAAATCACGAACACAGAGGAAGCAATGGCCACCAAAGAATCCGACCACCCTAAGTCACCAGCCAATAAAGCCACTAAAAAAAAGGACCAGAAAGATCGAATAATCAAAGAAGTTGGATAAGCACAACCCACTCACGATAGGCATCCACCACATTCTATAAAATATTCGTGGAAGTAAGGACCTCAAGTGGACAGGGAAGGTTAAGGCACCAGCAAATAGGTAGGACAAAAGCAAGTATTACGAGTTTTATAAGGACCATGACCATAACATCGATAGTTGCATTACCTTGAAGATTGAAATTGAGGGCCTAATCATGAGAGGAAAGTTGTCCAGGTATGTGGATAGGGATGACTGACCAAACCCTGATGAGTGCAAGGCCAGAAGTCAATCACATTCATTTTTATGTAAGGCAGACAATAAGAAGAGAGAAATAGACGACAACTCGATGGATGATCCAGACATCTCAAAGAAACCTAAAGACCCAGTACGTGACGTCGATATGATATCATTAAGATGTTATTTTATTACCGATGGAGATTCTAGTGGGGGAGAAGACCCAACACAAAGGAAGGCCTATCTGAAGGGGCCAAAGTCTGTGTGCACATGAGGCAGATTAAGCTGAAAAATGACATAGATACATGCCCACCTAAGGTTAATAAGGATAAACTAATCATCGAGTTCACCAAATATGACCTATCCAGTGTGATGTATCCACACGATGATCCCCTCTGGTCATCACCATGATGATCCATGAAGACAGGGTTTCCAGAATACTGATTGACAGTGACAGTTTTGCAGATGTTATGTTCTACAACCGTCTTTAATGGTTGAAGCTTCATGACAGGAAATTAACACCACACCACTGCCCTCTAATTGGTTTCTCAGGATAAAAGGTGTACCCGCTGGGAACGGTGGAGCTGGAAGTCATAATGGGTACTTGGCTAATCTACTGAACTGAAAATGTTCATTTCTTCGTCTTGGATAAAAACGTATTGTTCGCCTACAACGTGATACTGAGCAGGGTCAGGCTGAAAAAATTTGACGTTCTTCCATAAACTATGCACCAGTGTCTAAAGTTCCCAAATCATTATGTAGTGGGGGTCGTCAAAGTCAACTAGGTGAAGGCACACGTGTGGTATTTCACCTCCATCGACTAAGAAAAGAGGAAGAAACTAACGACCACCTACTAGATTGAGACTATTGATCCACGAGATGAGAGGAGGTTGGTCAAAGGCTAGGTAGTTGAAGAAATTAAGACGTTTCCACTTGACTCCGACCATCCAGAATGGATAGTCCAAATTGGGATGTCCTTAGACCCGCATTCAAAGCATGGGCTCATAAAATTCTTACTACAGTTCAAGATCGGGTTCACGTGGAGCCACGAGGATATGTCTGATATAGATTTTGATTTCATTTCCCATAATTGAGTGTATTCACTACAAGAAAAATACTTATTAAAGACTGTTTTATAAATTGATTTAAATCACTCGTAAGTGACCCATTTCGATAAACCTTATACTCTTGACTCACTTGAGTTTCTATTGTATAAGTGTTCATCTAGTTTGAAAATTGTGACAAAATTGTGTCTATCCTAGAAACCAAAGAACCCCAGAGTTTGGTTTACTATTTCATCCCTCTTTCTTGATTGATCTAGACAATATTACCAACACTCACACACAGTATAATTGATCTCATACATTTCATATTGCATATAATTGTGTGTATATATGTTGAGTGTGTTTAAATCCCTAAAATTGCTTTTTAATATTTTTTAGGGAATTTATAAACTTTTAAAATAAGGTTTTTATTAATTAAAATTTGGTTTTAAAAGTTTTGGGGTCAATCTGTAATTATGTATTGGTGGTTATATTGGCTGAATGTTTGCTTGGGTAGAATCCGAAAGCGGCAGAGACTTTAGGGTGCGTTTGTAATTATGTTTGGACGCGAGTTTGTTAACCCATTTTTGCCCAACATCTGTTGCATCCTTATTGGTTGAATTTGTGTTTCTTCGAAGAGAGTAAACTAGCATTGGTTAACAGCCCTTGGATCATTTTTATCAACGATCTACATGCGCTCCTACATAATCCATGTGAACCTTGTTTGAGCCAATCAGGAGTGTTATATCCACCGCCTCTGTTTAAACCTTTGGATCAAAGCCAATCATACAAGACCAGATTCTAGCCCTTGATCTTGGTCTGTGTTCTCGAATCTTCTCAGCCTCCTATAAAAGGACCCCTTCCCTCAGCCATCAGAGACTTTTGCCACTTTGTTCATTCGAGAGAAGAGAGAGGAGAGAGAGAGAGAAACCAGAGTTAGGAAGCCCTAACCCTAATTCGTCCAAAACTATTTTCAAACCTTAACCTCTTTCAAAACCTGTATATACCAAACACAAACTTGAGTGTTTGAGAGATTTTGAGTGATTGGTTTGTTAGTTTTGTTGTTGTAACCTCTTCGTTCCCAGATCTTGTTTTCAACTTAAACATATTTTTGGATCTGTGTTTCTTCTTTTATAGAAACCTTAGATCTAAAACGTTTCATGTTATATTACACATAGATCTACATTTTTAGTTTCTCATCTTGAGAAAATATTTGTTGATTTGGTTCTGTAAATGTTTTTAACTTCAAAATCAACAAAATACTTTTCTGTTTCTAGTTCTCTTGAAATAAGACCTTTGACCTAGTTTGGAATCTCACTTGGTGATTTTCAATCTCAAAAATATTTTTAAAACCTGAGATTGATTAAGATCTTGATACGTCTTCTGAGCAAGATAGCCGTGGATTCTGGGATTATTGTAAAGGTCAAATAAGGTTAAGTTTTGTGAGAAGAGAGAAATAAAAAATCACAGCATATAGTTCTTATATGTAATTTGTTAGGACTGGTTGTATGAAATAAGTATGTGTGCGTGAATGCATGGGTTAGAAAGCACCTCCACAAACACTATCACCCTACCACACTAAAAGTGTTGGTAATAAGATCTCAAGAACAAGAGTCGATGTAAAGAACTTGAACAAATTGGAAGTTAGCAAACTGGGAGAACAACATCAACAATCAGAACTGCAGAGAAGTTATAAGGACACCAGAGGGTACATTCCTAAACTTATATATGTCTGAGTTGTATGCATGTTTGTTATATAGTTTGTAACTGTTAAAATTTGTTTTAGTGGAATTTTTTGTTTACTCCATAGAGGGAGTCGTGGATGTTTCCTCAGTTGGGTGAGGTTTTACCACGTAAAAAAATTATTGTTCTTAATCTTTCTACATCTCCTCATCTAATTCTTGGTTGTGCTGTGTTTAAAGTTTTTTTAAACTGATTTATTAAACCTGTTAATCAAATCTTGAACAGATCTCGTACATATTTTTAAACACATCTTGTGATTAATTAGTTTTGGTTTTAAAGAAAAGAGTTTCTTCAAAAAATTGTTCCGAGTTACTTAAATAGTTTAATTTATATTAAACGGCTTTAGTAACAGATTTTCACATTTTAAACCATATCATCCTTTTGTTTTTACATCTCCTTTTAAACTTGGAGACCTAAATATTTTTTTGGTCATTATATGCAATGTTTTTTCTAGAAAACACCTTAATTAGTAAAACTTCCGCTCAAACCCATCACGACACACACTAGTCCTCATCCTATCTGAACTCCCTCTCAATCTATCTTTCCATCTTCATCACGACAAACACAGTCTCAAACCATATTGTTTGTTCATATCATTGCTCCTTTTTCATTAAGACACCGTCAATTGATATCTCTCTTGTAAGTCGATCTCTCTTACCCTTTCTGATATGAGGTAAATTTTATTTACAAAATTCCCACACAACACAATTCCAACAACTCTTTGTTAAATCCCCAAATCACACTCCTACGGATTTGGTTTAATTTGATCATAGTAAGTCGCCATAAATTGATGCCGCCTCTTCACCACAAGTTTGTGCAAGGCATTTGGAAATGACATCTAGTATGTTGTACATTTAAACTCTAGCTCTATTTCATTTCATTTGCATTAAAACCCTAGTTAAAATAATATATTTTGCATCTATAATTTCATCATCTAATCAAGTCATTTGTTTATTTAATTGGATTGATTACTATACTAAAAAATCCCAAATATTTATTACTATACCCAAACACAATGACTATGTATGCCTAAATCCATATTAAACTCAGTCATTTGATATTTTAAATCAGAAGTTTTTTTATTTTTATCCTTTTATTATTTAACGACTAATTTCAATATTCAAGTTAGTTTATTTTCTATCTGCTATTTTATTTTGTATGCCTAAATATATTCCTTATGAGAGAATACTGATTTGCAATGAATTTTGGGATATACAATAAAAAATGATTATTTGAAATGAAAATTCGCGAAGCAATATCATTAAAGTAGTTGATTTATTCCTAATTAGCGATGGTAGAGGCGATAACATGGCATCTAAATAAATTTTAGGATCAAGGAAGTAAAGAAATGAAAATAGAAAAGACTTTTCTAAAATTAAGACATGTATTCCTGTAATCTCAATATTGTTTTCTAGTGTGGATTGATATATAGGATGACATATAAGAATATGTTGCGTGTTATTTTTAAAATTTTAGTTGTTTCACATATGTGGTCAAATTTTCCTTTCTTATTCATTATTTTATCTACACTAGTTGGTGCACACGTCAGTTGCATGTGTGATCAATTTTTAAATTTAAGTTGTGAAATTGTATATAATTAGAAGATACCATCTTAACCTTGAGTAGGATACAATCTTGAAATATTAAATACAACATGTAATTCATAGTAAGACATAGAAAATACTATATAAACAATTAATGGTAAAAAATAGGGAGAGAAACATGAAAGATAAAAAATTTATTGTAGAGAGAGGTAGATATAGAGAGAGAGAATTAAAAATAACACGGTGATTAATATCCCTCGAATGTAAATCAAAATTGAAAGACTTTTTAAAACCTTTCAAGTATGAGAGAGGTTATAAAACCTTTAATGAATTTTTGATAGTTCGTATATTATCTCCATTTGTAGCTATTAGTATTTCTTCTTTATTTTCGAAATGAGAAAAAAGAAAATTGTGTTATTTGTATATTGGAAGCCCATTAGTTCTTCTTAACTTATGTTTGGGGTCAAAAGTTTTTTTATTACTTGGGGTCCATTTTTGGATGGAACCATTTTTTGAGGTCACGAGCATTTATGGGGGAGAGAGGGAGAGACCCTTCACAAATAATATTTCTTATTTTCATGGAATAATTAGATGTTTACAAAATAAGTAAAGGGCAAAAAGGAAATATGAGATTTTTTGGAGTTAGGTGCTTTTAGAGTAGTATAGATGTTGATAAATTACATAATCGGTTCTGATTTACCTTAAAAATATCGAGACTTTATTGTCAGTAGTGAGTGTAACTTTAAGCTGCATAGTCTTTATTACTCATCTGTAAGGGATAATGTCGCATGGGATAATATCATTGTAACATCTCAACTAAGATCTAAAAGACATGGTATAATTACTTATGGAGAGGATTATTAATTAATAATCCTTTCACCACACTTCCCTTTAATAGTATCACATGCCACATAATTTACACATATAACAAAAATTATTATTGGAAACCTGTTTTGCACATATAAAGATTGATTTTGGTTCTAAATATATAAAGTACATTTCATTTACTAAATAGATTACGGGAGCTTCACATGCAAGTCTTATTAAGAGGTTTTCATCCTATAAGTCCAATTGTTTTTTTCTGCAAGTCTTCTTCGTAATTTTTCTTTTTTTTCCTCATGATTAATATACCCCTTCTTGTCCACTCTCCCTCTCGCTCGTTCACGGGAGTGAGTGTTCGCCAATTTTGAGGATGGTGTCATCTCTTTCTTGCACCACTTGATGAGTCTACAATTGAATCTAACGAAATAATTGAAAATAATGAGAAAATAGTTGAAGTTCCTCTTCCCAATCAATCTGATATCATCCCTAACATGCCATTAAGTCAACATGTATATTTATTATCCCCGATAATCTTAGCAATGCACAATTGGATGTATATCATACATGTTGTCTTAATACAACTTAAACTTCCTTAAATATTGACTCGCAACCATTATTATTCACTTTTCAGCATTACCAAACTTGAAGTCATTTTTTTCAAATGTCAGGGAGAACGATAGCAAGTCCACTTATAAGTCTCTTTAAATTTTGCACAATCAAAATTGATGCCTACTTGTTATTTATAATTATATAATGGATTTGTAATTATAGTGGTTTGGAACATCCTTGTTATGTTTTTCTTTTTCTTTTATTTTGATTTTATACTATGAAAATATTGTAGTCCTTATATGAAAATCATACCATTTTTAAAGACACAAATATCATAACAATAAACATAATTGTCCAACAGAACAAGCGTAAGCAACCAACTAGTTACTTCAATACACAAATCATGTCAACTTTGTGGGAAATCACATTAGCATCTTTAGTAACAAAATTAAAGGAGATATACATACAAAGAAGGAGAATGACTTAACATCTTAGATTAAAACAATGTAGCAGAGTTTGATAACCGAGAGGATGTAATCTATTGAACCATGTCATACATGTTTCTTATTGTGTTGATGTTACCATGAGGTATTATCTGTTTAGGATTATGGGAGTTTTATTAGATTCTCCTGATGAATGGATTATCCACTCAATGCTTCCATCTTATCAGCATATGATAGTGAGAGTGTACTTTTAAATCCATAACTAGTCAATGAGAGACTATATTATTGTGGTTCATTCGATAATTTTATTTTTATCATTGTTGTCAATTTACACAACAAGGAAAGTAAAACAAACTCGCAAAAATTGATGAAATTGTAAATGGCATCAGACATGTTTATATTTCATCTAAGTCACAACTGGAAAGAGTATTAAAAGTTTCTACTTATTATCATTTTTGTTTACAAGTGTGAACATGTTAACTCCGAATTCAAGAGAAGTTGGAGTTAATCTCTTTGTTTAGCTCTTGCTATCAATGTCTCGTACAATTTGAATACCACAATCTTCCAAACTGGATAGGTGTTGGATAACTACAGTGTTATGTAAAGACTTACATGAGTTCTTATTTGACATAATTCATAAATTAAACGTGGTCAAATAAATCGAAAAATAGGCCAAGTTACATAAATCTCAAAACTACATATTATTGGCTTTGGGAATCAAGATTCATGTTTCGTAAATATTAGTTTAGTAGTGGGAACAAATTTGTTCCCTATAGATCTTGAATCACTACCATCGACAATTTATGTATATATTGTTGAACAAATCAACAAATATTTTTTGAACATGTTCTTATTATATACAATTTTCTATTTTAGTCGCAACCATTAATATAGCATCTGTTGCAGCGTTCATTCTTGGGGAACGAATAGGCTAATGTGACTGCTATTCTAAAAATAACAGTTGGTAAGTCCATGATCTATGTACCATTAGATTCCTATTGTCTCTCAAACATACACAACCATATCACCCTTTCCACCTTTTAACTCTCCGTCCTTCACATACATCTTGTGATATATGCATTGAAATCTTTGGCCCCCCATGTGCTACATACATCTTGGGATATATCAAATTAACAATTTAAAGACCCAAGCTTTTGAAAAAAAATATTCATTTATCAACGTGCCCCCGCCATGCCACATCCTGATTTTTTAAGATTTTCCGTGTCGTGTCCGAAACGGACACCATGTCGTGCTTCTTAGTATACAAGCTACTTGGTTATAATAGTTTGCATATGATTTCAAGTTTGTTTTGATAGCTCTGAACTATAGATTATTTTAATGCATTGATGATTTATCTGTGAACATATGATCTGTATGGATTTTTAAGTAAAGTGACATATATTTTTTAATTCATATAGTTGCAGTGAAAATATCATATACAATGGTCTCCCCATTCATCATGTAGTTTGTAGGGTTCAAAACCCCTAAAGCATCAGGCCGTGATGTGGTGAAAGGGTGTGGCTATAATGCGTGAAATTTTCAATCCAAAACACAAAAAAGAACATTGTAACTTTTTGGATCAAACATCTAAATCACCATGAGTTCAAAACACAAAAATGTAGTAATCTAGATAGACACCTTCTCCCATTTTATGAATATTTTGGTATAAACTATAATTGTTCAAAACTCATAACCTCTAAACACACAATTTACATGAAAAACGGTCTCTTTTTCTCTCTTCGTCTCTAAATGAGAATATTAAATTAATTAACTATACATTGGGATAGGAAAATGGATGGCTTTCTAGAATATATGGATACATACAAAGGAAGTGATTCGATCCACGGGATGTAGTTGTTCCCTTGGTATTGGAATATGAATACAGAGGATAGGATAAACATACATACATTAATCCTAGAATATGAATAGAAATAATATGAATAAAAGGTATAGGATAAATATACATACAAAGGTATAGAGAAGACACTAACGATACTAGGGTGAGATCCAATGGTGGGATCGTTAGCTCCCTCGAAGAAGAAAAGAGTGCAGAGTTACCAATAGACTCCAGAGGCCAAATTTCTTCTCTATGCTGTCATTTTCAACTTCATCGATTCCAGTTACTTCAATGTCTTTGCCACCGCCAACGAAAATCGGGTGACCATATACCAATGCCTTACAGGTGGTGTTATTACTGTATTGCAGTCTTATATTGATGAAGATAAGGATGAGTATTTTTACACTGTGAGCTGGCATGAAATGTTGATGGGACGCCATTATTAGTGGATGGAGGAATTAATAGTATAATTAGATTCATTGATGATGTAAAGGAGAAGATACACATGTGTTTTATTAGTCATGGAAACTCGATAAATGAAATCAGGACCCAGACACTGAAGCCATCTCTTGTGTTGCCTACGAGAAAAGATGAATCCGTTCGGCTATGGAATGTTCATACTGGAATATGCATTATGATATTTTCTGGAGATGAGGTCTCAAAAATGAAGTCCTGAGCGTGGACTTTCATCCTTTAGACATATATTGCATTGTTGGTTGTGGCGTGAACACTGTCAAAATTTGGTTAATGAAAGAGTTCTGGACATATGTTGAGAAATCATTTACATATACTAATATTCCATCAAAGTTCCGCACAAAATATGTGCAGTTTCCAGCGTTCTGTAGTAAGTGGCTCGGTTATTTTATCATACCCAAGAGCGTTGATAATAAAATTGTATTATGGGAACTAAAAATGAAAAAATAGTCTCTTAGAGAGGGTTCAGCAAACATACTTCAAAAATACCCTATTTCAGAGTCTGAGATTTGGTTTATTAAGTCTTCCAATGATTCCATCACAATGAAGCAGCTATAGGCAGTAGGGAAGGCAATATTTTTGTCTGCGAATTGCAGTGTAGTCCTCCTAGTCTCATTGCAAGGTTATCTCATGTTTAATCAAAATATCCAATTAGGCAGACTGCCATATCCTTTAATGGAAGCATTTGGCATTGGGATATAATTGCGGCATCCTATATGCAATTCAAATTGGCTATATTTTACCTGATTTGATTCCCATGGAACCCCCAAAGCGGAAATAAAAAGAAAAAATTGTGATGTTTAAATTCGTTGCTAATTGGAGTCTGGAGATAGTGTTGGGTCTGGTACCATTTTTATTTCACATTTTCTCTTGTAATCCTTCCCTTTTCAATTCCTAAATCCTCATCAACTGGAAATATAAATAAGAATGACCTGAACGAGGATCAAATTGATTTTAAGTTACCAACCCCAGAAAATTCATCATCAAAGCACTTCATGTCACCGACCATATCGACAGCTAACAAGAGCACTTTCATAAGAAAGAAAATATTGGGAGAGAGAAATGAAACATCAACTCTCACTGACACCACCCATTTCCCCCAAACCTCAAGTTTCAATTCAAAAACCTCTGCAATTAGAACGTCTTATTCAAAGACCTCTTTGGTCAAAACATCTTGCATTTCTGCCTTTGAGGTTGATGATGATCGTACCTCTTTTGTTTCTGATTCATCGAATATGAAGCCTTATGATCCAGTCACAAATTACCTCTCCACGGGGCCTAAATTCCTAAGGCACAACCAAAACAGGCGACAAAAGAATATTCTTGGCAAGGAAAATGAGTTTGGAAAAGGAAATTAGTCAATGCCTGATAATGATGATGTCCATAGAAGCTTTTCAGTAGAAGAATCGTCTGAGGATGTTTGTAGTTCTGTCATGTCAACTTCTCTAGATGGATCTGTGAAAAATGACGATGTGAAAGTTTACAAGATTGAAGGTGATGTTGATGAAGAGGATATCAGGGACGATAACTACGAGTTTTGTGACAAAGAAAGTCTTTTGTCTGATTTATAGAAAGTCATTCTGAAGAGGAATCAGCTGTGGATGATCACAGCTCTTCGGCTTCTTCTCCTCTAGAATGTCTTGTGAAAGAAGAGGCTGAAAAAATTAATAATATGGAAATTGATAGTGACATTGAGGAAGAGTTCAAGAAGAGGGGTTGGAGTCTCACAGGTGTTTTGAAATTTTTCTTTGTATTCGGTGTTGTTTTTTCATCTACCTTCTATATATTTATCCTTCATGAACTCTCCAACTTTTGTACCCATCCTATAAAGTATTCAACATGGGTATTATGGAGGTTCGAATGTGACTTTTGAAGCTGCCAATTCAAATATAATTGGAAGTGGAAGCAAACCTTACGATAGAGAAAGGGAGATACAGCTAGTGCAAGTGAATGAGAGAAACATTGATGATGAGGTAGTTGACAAGGAAGAGAGTGTTGAAGTTGATGAAAGGGGATTTGTAAAAAGTACTGATGAAACTAGAGAAGTGATTGTTGTAAAACATAACAGTAGTGAAGATGCACCCGATTATGAAATGGAGAGAAAATTGGAGGTTGTCGATGAGTTTCAAAAGTCAGACACTCAAGAAGATGTTATGTGTAATACCATATATTTTACGCATATTTATTTTATTATGAAATTATAGAAATTTGGATTAATTAATTTAAGGGAGAAAATTTCATTTATAATTAATCTGATTTAATGGTAATAATTACTAGCGTGACGAGAGTTAATTATCGAAAAATAATTAATGTTGAACATTACGTAGTGAGTAACGTAATAAATGGTTTCAGAGATAATAATCTGACCGGGGATGAGATACACGGTAATTAAGATGTAATCATTTGGGACGCGCATATGAGTCGCGTCACTATTATCTGTTTGGTGGTTAAAAAGGTAAATTATTTTTATATAACTCGGATGGCAATTTTGAGTGCGTCAGTGTATCCGAAATGGTCGATATAGTCAGAAAATACTACTTGAGTGTAATATTTGGAGTCCGGGGCATTTTAGCCCGAAATGACACCCCGGAGGGGTATTTTAGTCTTTTGTGATTTTTGAGTAATTCAATGGACGAAAATTAGGTTTAATTAAAAGTTACGTGGGTTAGAGGTCTGTAAGTTTCAACCCACGTGAGAAAGATAGATAGAGAGAGAGAGAGAGGGGGAGTACCAAGGAGGAAGAAGACTCCATTGGAGAACAAGGGAAAGAACTCAAGGATTCCCACCAAAAGTTGCGCCAAAGTGTAGATCGTAACGAGAGGATCAACCACAAAACAATTTAAGTCCGAGAATCAAAAATCCACTTTAAGGCAAGTGTTTATCTTGCTCCTCTTTTAGCATTATATTGTTCCTGTTGATTTAGATTAGATGATATAAACTTGTTGCAATGAAAAACTTAGGCTTAATTAGAAGGATTTGTAAAGAAACCTTATGAATTGGAGATACGGTTGCATGTAGAGGAACTTCCCTTCATAGAACTGTTAAATTTGGTAACTGTATGTTGAAATCATGAAATTTATTGAGGGTTTTGAAGGTTTAAAATTCTGGGTTCATATTTAAGAGATTTTTTAGGATTTGGAGAAATTGTTGAATTCCATTTGAGTATATAAACATTTGACCTTTAATTTGTATTAGAAAGTATCTTAGGGTGATTAGAAATAGTTTATAAACATGTAATTCGAAGTTGGTTGAGTTTTAGGTCGAGATTGGAAGTTAGAAAATTTAGAAAAATGATTTTGAGGAAGAACATGGGCCAGTTCGGAATTCTCGTTCGAAGACCAGCCCAGGTCGTTCGAACAACCTCATTCGAACGAGCCTTCTAACGAGAATTCCAACACCCTTCTAACGAAATTTTTGAGTTCGTTCCAAGTAGGAAACTCGTTTGAACGGCCTCATTCGAATGACGTCGTTCGAACGGCCTCGTTCGAACGAGAATCCTCTGACTTCTAACGAGATTCCAGAATACACTTTTAAGGCCCCGTCAATTTAAGAATCATTCTAGGTTCATCACAGTGAGATAAATAACCTACGTGAATGGCGAGTGACCTAAATTCTGAATTAATAGTGAGGTGGGAGTGTGATTATTCTCGGGATATAGAAATTTTATAGAACCAAGGAGTGGATATAGGTTCGAGAGAGGAAATATACGAATGAGTTTCGGTGAGTGGTAGAAATAGTAATACTACTTACGTATTACGGAAATCGGGTTGTTTGAATGCCTATTAAATTATATAAGTTGTGTGCATGCTTATTGCTTGAAATATTATGTGTATGACATACCTAGCTACTGGCTATCAAACGGAGGTTAGCGCATTGTGGACGAACATATCTTGTGTGCCTTTGGGGGGATTTTGAGTCGTACGACTAGAGCATGGAACCTAGGTACAAGCTATCTGCGAGAACGATAGTGTTGACGGACGTATGGGTGCGTAGGTATGTGCGTAGCCCATCGACTTGGGACTATGTTCGCCTCCAATATGTGTATATGTTTTATTGGTTCCTGAGAGATTGAATCTAATGTCCTTCATGAGTGAGCGTTGCAATGGGACTAGATAGCCGAGTATGCCTATCTCAAAGGGTTTCTTAACCATGGGTGAAGTATTGATATATATTTGTATGTATAAATAGTGAGATTTTATATATGTATACTGAGTTCCTTCTGTGTTTCATGTTTGCCACTTTATTAAAATATCTACGTATTGGGTCACTAGTTGAAAATTAAGAATGTTATGAGAATGAGTTAAAGAATCTTTAAACATATCCTTACATAATAGAATTGGATTATCTTCGGGTTGTTTAGATATTTTATCCGGTATAGCGGTTATACTACGTATAGTCTGGCAGAGTATTGTGACTAGTATGGGTAGTTAGACTCGTTAGGTGTGCACATTAGATGAGAGGTGAGCATCTCAAGCGAGAATGCTAAGTTAACATGAATAATATTTGTGCTAATTAACCAATTTAAGCACTTTCATATTGAAACTGTTTTCTACTTGGGCTCTGACCCATTTTTTTTGCAAATCTCTTTTCTTGTTCCTTTATGTTAGGTGCTCAGCCACAGGGACACCAGGCTTAGGAGATTCC
This sequence comes from Sambucus nigra, assembly GCA_949130495.1. Taxonomy (NCBI): domain Eukaryota; kingdom Viridiplantae; phylum Streptophyta; class Magnoliopsida; order Dipsacales; family Adoxaceae; genus Sambucus; species Sambucus nigra. The sequence continues at coordinate 217,832,640 of OX422213.1, forward strand.
ATTCATTTTTCGAGTTGTAGCTGTTGTGGAAGCAACAACACATTGCTAGTAGACGATTCTGAGTCTATTTCTCCTCACATATCAGTTATTTACTCCAGTTGGACACGTCGTCCCTCCTATTTTACATTAAGATATTTAGAGTTATTTTATTCTATCATTATACTTTGATTTCTTGTTTTTGGATTACTGCATGGGATTTCGACTGGAAGTGTTTACTGCAGTTCTTTATTTAAATTCAGTTAGTTCTTTCCTTATTATATTGTGGTGTATGCTGATGATTAAATATTTCTCTTAAATGATGATGGTTAATAAGAAGATAAAATTTTGACATCAACCTTTTTAAATATTAGGTGGTTAGGTTTAATTAAATAAAATTTATGATTTTCGACAGTGATGCATTATTTGAACCAAGCGGATATTCTTGATTTAATTAATAAAGGACTGATCACCCGATATTTAATTAGGCGGTGTGCCACAGGTGGTATCAGAGCATCAGGTTCTAGTGTCCTTAGGATCTGTACGGATGATTATGTTTCCGCATAGAGTCCCTTGATATAGAACCCTATATTTTGGTATTGTTGTACTCTTTATGCATTTTACTTTCTTCAGCTAATTTGAGATAATTACTGTAGACTTATGAAACTTTTCTCTCCTTTCAGATTCCTCCTCAACGTGCATAAAGAGTTCCTAGGGATGCCCAGTCCGAGCCTCACCTGCACCAACTCAGGGTGTGATGAATTCCACTGAACTTGACACCATTATGGCTCAGGAAGTAAATGCGGCATTGGAAGTTATGCAGCAGGCACCACCTCACGCCCAGGCCTTGCCGTCTTCTTGGGAACGTGTTAGGGATGCCTTCCTGAAGGCGCATCCTCCAGAGTTTACAGGGAGATCTAATGTGGTGGTAATAAGCCAATGGAAGAAGGATATCCAGAGGCATTTGAGGATGCATGAGTGCACGAAGGTGCAGAGCCAGATACTAGCCACATTCAAGTTAGTGAGAGTAGCACTGCAGTGGTGGAAGTATATTACCACTGCCGAGGAGAGAGACACACTCATGATTTGAGACTTTTGGGTGCAGTACGACTGTAAATATTTCCCCTCGTCCCTCGAGACAGAGCTGAGATGAAAGTTATTGAACTTGAAGAAGGAGGGAAAGATCGTGGAAGAATATGAGGCAGAGTTTATCAACCTCTTGAACATTGTATCGGATGAAATCCCGACTAAGGAGAAGAAGATTCAGCATTTTATGGATGGGTTGACATGGAGGATCCGCCAGCATTTGATAAACAATCTTTCCTTGGCCACCTATTCGAACATGGTTAATGGAGCACTACTCCACTGCTAGGACCGCCATTTTCATGTGACAGAGGTTAAGTGAGTAAGAGAGTCCATCCAGTAGGGAAGGATAGGAGGAAATGGTGCCAGTGGGGCATAGACAATTCAGGTTCAACATAGACACAATGATTAAGGTTCCCAGCAGGGGGATCCTAAGAGGTTTAGGTTAGGAGGTTTTAGATATGGGAAGGGAGGCTTTAGACATGGCCAGTAGGGTCAGCACGACCATCAGGGCCAGCATCAGGTTCAGTAGGTCCAGCATGGCCAAGGGAGGGGTGGTAATGACCAGCAGGGCCGGGGTAAGCATGGACATAGGGGATGACCCTTCCCAGGGAGATGTTTCACTGTGGCAACACTGGCCACAAGCGTCAGGACTGCCCTTAGAAGGGTAGAGTCCAGCATCAGCAGCAGTAGGGTGCTCGTCAGGATCCCCAGAGACCATTATTTCTCGTAGCTCTCCCAGCACCCCCACAGATGCCAGCACTGCCACCCATTCCAGCCGTCCCAGTTTAGTAGGGGAAGCTTCAGTACGGACGAGTCTACAATCTTCACCATGTCACCGTTTCGCAGGAACCACCCACGATTGAGGGTATGTTTTCTATCTAGGGGACTTTGGGGCGCATATTATTTGTCATGGGAGTCACACACTGTTTTATTGCCACGGGGTTTGCACGTACTACAGGATTATTTGATACATTAGAGAGCACGATTACTTGTGTGGATTCACAGCTGAGTAGATGTTTCGTAATTTATTTTATTTGTCGAGGAGTGGGTATAGAGATTGGGAGGTTTATCTTACGCGCTGACATGTTCGTATTAGATATGTCTGAGTATGATGCGATTGTAAGTATGAATTGTCTTGTTAGGTATAGGGTCATGATTGATTGTTTTAGTAGGAGTATAGTTTTTGTCATACCCGATCTGGAGATGTTCCTCGTGGTGACGCCTCGCTCTGAGGGAGGATCGTCCACACATTTATACTATTTAAAGGAGGAGACCTCTAGGGAGTTGGTGGTACCACTTTACTCGATTCCTTAATTCGAGAGTTCGTTGATGTGTTTCAGGAGATTCTGGGGTTACCACCGAGTAGAGAGATATACTTCATCATTGATTTAGCATCGGGCACTCGATCGATAGCCCGCATGCCTTACCGTATGGCTCCAGCAGAGATGAGGGAGTTACGTGACCAGATTAAGCAGTTGTTGGGGAAGGGGTTTATTAATAGGAGTAAGTCACCGTGGGGTGATCCCATACTATTCGTTAAGAAGAGGGATGGCTCGTTGAGGTTATGTGTCTATTACCAATAGTTGAATAAAGTTATGATACGAAAAAAATAATCGTTGCCTCGAATCGATGACTTATTCGACCAATTGAGCGGAGTTTCCTTCTTCTCGAAGATTGACTTGAGATCGGGATACCATCAGTTGCGTATCAGGGAGCAGGATGTGTTGAAGATGGCCTTCCTGCGAATATATGGTTCCTATGAGTTCAGGGTTATGCCTTTAGGGCTAACCACCCCATAGCCGTGTTTATGGACTTAATAAACAGGGTGTTTAGAGACTTCCTGGACTAGTTTGTCATCGTCTTTAAAGATGACATTATGGTTTACTCGCAAATCGAGGAGTAGCATATCGAGCACTTGAGTCAGGTTTTACAGACACTACGCCAGCATGAGTTGTACGCAAAATATGAGAAATGTAGGTTTTGGCTGAAGGAGGTTCAGTTTTTAGGACATATCATCTCTGACAGAGGGATATCCGTGGATTCGGGGAAGGTGTTAGCGGTGAGGGAGTGGGGACAGCCCACGACACCGATCGAGATACGTAGTTTCTTGGGCCTAGCCGGATAGTACCACAGGTTCATTTGAGGGTTTTTAAAGATAGCGAGTCTGTTGACACACCTGACTCACAAAGGGGTGCCATTCATCTGGAGTGACGCCTGTCAGTTGGACTTTGATGAGTTGAAAGACAGGTTAAACTCAGCACCAATGTTAGCATTGCTCAGGCTGGGAGCGGAGTATCTAGTCTACACTGATGCGTCCTTATTAGGACTTGTGGGTGTACTTCAACAGGAGAATCAGACTATAGCTTATGCCTCCCGTAAGATTAAGCCTCACGAAAAGAACTACCCCACCCACAACTTGGAGTTAGCATCGGTCATGTTCGCACTTCGAATTTGGAGATATTACCTCCTGGTGGAGAAATTTTGCTTCTTCACGGACCACAAGTCACTACAGTATCTATTCATGCAAAAGGAGTTAAATATGCTTCAGCGTCGGTGGCTTGAGTTTGTGAAGTATGATCAATTTGATATCCAATACCATCTGGGGAAGGCCAACGTGGTAGCAGAAGCGTTGAGCCGTAGGCCAGTAGGTGAGGTGGCCGAGGTGTGGAAAGCGAAATGGAAGGAGTTAGGACACCAGGATGTGATGGCTCGATCATTCATGTCTATGATGACAGTTACACCCCAGATTATTACGAGAGTAGTACAGGCTCAGGCAACTGATCCTTTCTGCCAGAGTAAGATAGTGCAGCTTCTAGCAGAGGGGGTCGAGTCTTATACCGTGGGTTCATATGGGGGTCTATATTTTAATGGAAGGTTGGTTATTCCTGAGGGAGAAGATTTGCGACACGAGGTGATGACGAAGTTGCACGGTTCATGATTTGCGGTACATCCCAGTGGGGATAAGATGTACCGGGATATGCGAAGACAGTACTGGTGGAGCGGGATAAAGAAGGATATTGTTGAGTTCATCTCAAAATGTGCCACTTGTGAGTTGGTAAAGGTGAACCATCAGAGATCGATGGGAATTTTACATTCATTAGAGGTTCCTATGTGGAAATGGGAGATAATTTCCATGGACTTCATCACGGGATTACCCACATCGCTGAGGGGTCACGATTCAATATAGGTGATAGTGGATCAGCTAACCAAGGTAGCCCATTTCTTGCCAGCTCTAACGGATTACACCACGGGACAGTATGCCCAAATATTCATAGCAGAGATAGTGAGACTTCACGGGGTGCCTCTCAATATCATGTCTGACAGAGATAAGGTGTTTGTGTCTCGATTTTGGGAGAATTTCCAGGTGGCGATGGGTACGGAGTTGCACTTGAGTACAACCTATCACCCGCAGACAGATGGACAGATCGAGCGAACAAATCAGATGTTAGAGGACATATTGGGTATGTGAATCATTGATTATTTTTATCTTGCGCTAGTGTAGTTTGCTTATAACAACTCCTACCAGTTTACTATCTGTATGGCTCCATTCGAGGCACTATACGGAAGACCTTGTCGTTTCCTAACATGTTGGTTGAAGGCGGGGGACAACAAATTACTTAGTCCGAAGGTGATTCAGTATACTTCGGAGAGGATATAGTTAATACGAAGCCGAATTCGGCTTGCTCAGGATCGACAGAAGATCTACGCTGACGCCAAGCGGTATTTCTGGGAGTTCAACATTGGGGACCAGGTGTTACTTCGAGTGTATCCTATGAAGGGAGTTATGAATTTTGGGAAGGAGGGGAAGTTGGCGCCTAGGTATGTTCGAGAGGATTGGACCAGTTGCTTATAGAATTGGGTTACCGGAGCACTTGCATAGGGTCCATGACGTGTTCCACATCTCTTCGCTGAGGAGATATCTTCGAGATAATTTAGCCCACACTCATATTTCGTTGGAGGAGATCGACTTACAGCCTGATGGCTCCTAAGAGGAGGGGTCGGTTGCTATCCTAGACCATAGCAAGAGGAAGTTAAGGTCGAAGATAGTACCACTAGTCCGTGTTCAGTAGCGGAACCATACTGTTGAGGAATCTACCTGGGAGCGCGAGGATGATATGCGTGAAGGTTATCTAGAGTTATTCTTGCCAGGTATGTTTTCATTTTCGAATTTCAGGATGTTATTAGGGGGAGGTATGTAATACCCCGTATTTTTACGCATTTTTATTTTATTATGAAATTATGGAAATTTGGATAAATTAATTTAAGGGAGAAAATTTAATTGATAATTAATCCAATTTAATGGTAATAATTACTAGTGTGACGAGAGTTAGTTATAAAAAATAAACAATATTGAACATTACGTAGTGAGTAACGTAATAAATGGTTTCGGAGATAATAATATAGCCGGGGACGATATACACGGCAGTTAAGATGTAATCATTTGGGACGCGCGTATGAGTCACATCAGTATTATCTATTTAGGTGTTAAAAAGATAACTTATTTTTATATAACTCGGATGGAAATTTTGAGTGCACCAGTGTGTCCGAAAGGGTCAATATAGTCAGAAAACACTACTCGGGTGTTATATTTGGAGTCCGGAGCATTTTAGCCCAAAATGACACCCCAGAGGGGTATTTTAGTCTTTTGGGATTTTTGAGTAATTAAATGGACGAAAATTAGGTTTAATTAAAAGCTACGTGGATTAGAGGTCTGTCAGTTTCAACCCACGTGAGAGAGAGAGAGAGAGAGAGAGAGGGGGAGTACCAAGGAGGAAGAAGACTCCATTGGAGAACAAGGGCAAGAACTCAAGGATTCCCACCAAAAGTTGCGCCAAAGTGTAGATCGCAATGAGAGGATCAACCACATACCCATTTCAGTCTGAGAATCAGAAATCCACTTTAAGGCAAGTGTTTATCTTGATCCTCTATTAGCATTATATATGTTTCCTCCTGATTTGGATTAGATGATATAAACTTGTTGCAATGAAAAGCTTAGGTTTAATTAGAAGGATTTGTAAAGAAACCATATGAACTGGAGATAGGGTTGCATGTAGAGGAACTTCCCTTTATAGAACAGTTAAATTTGGTAACTATATATTGAAATCACAAAATTTATTGAGGGTTTTGAAAGTTTAAAATTCTTGGTTCATATTTATGAGATTTATTAGGAATTGAAGAAATTGTTGAATTCCATTTGAGTATATAAAGATTTGCCTTTAATTTGTATTATAAAGTATCTTAGGGTGATTAGAAATAGTTTAGAAACATGTAATTCGAAGTTGGTTGAGTTTTGGGTCAAGATTGGAAGTTAGAAAATTTAGAAAAACGATTTTGGGGAAGAACAAGGGCCAGTTCGGAATTATCGTTCGAGACCAGCCCAGGTCGTTCGAACAACCTCGTTCGAACGATCCTTCTAACGAGAATTCCAACGACCATTCCAACGAAAATTTTAAGTTCTTTCAAAGTAAGAAACTCGTTCGAACGAGAATCCTCTGACTTCTAACGAGATTCCAGAATACACTTTTAAGGCTCGATCAATTTAAGAATCATTCTAGGCTCATCCAAGTGAGAGAAATAACCTATGTGAATGACGAGTGACCTAAATTATGTATTAATAGTGAGGTGGTAGTGTGATTATTCTCGGGATATAAAAAGTTTATAGAACCTAGGAGGGGATGTAGGTTCGATAGAGGAAATATACGAACGAGTTTCGGTTGGTGGTAGAAATAGTAATAATACTTACGTATTATGGAAATCGGGTTGTGTGAACGCCTATTAAATTATATAAGTTGTGTGCATATTTCTTGCTTGAAATATTATGTGTATGACATACCTAGCTACTAGTTATCGAACGTAGGTTAGTGCGTTGTGGACGACCATATATTGTGTTCCTTCGTGGGATTTTGAGTCGTACCACTAGATCATGGAACCTAGGTATGGGCTATTTGTGAGAACGATAGTGTTGACGGTCGTATGGGTGCATAGGTATGTGCGTAGCCCATCGGCTTAGGACTATTTTTACCTCCAATATGTGTATATATTTTATTAGTTCTTGAGAGATTGAACCTAATGTCCTTCATGCGTGAGCGTTGCAATAGGACTAGATAGCCGAGTATGCCTAGAACCAAGGGTTTCTTAACCATGGGTGTAGTATTGATATATATTTGTATGTATACATAGTGAGATTTTATATATATGTATACTGAGTTTCTATTTTGTGTTTCATGTTAGCGACTTTATTAAAATATATATGTATTACGTCATTAGTTTAAAATTAAGAACGTTATGAGAATGAGTTAAAGCAACTTTAAACCTATCCCTAAATAATAGAAATGGATTGTGTTCGGGTTGTTTAGATGTTTTATCCTGTATAGTGGTTACACTACATATAGTTTGGCAGAGTATAGTGACTAGTATGGGTAGTTAGACTCTCTAGGTGTGCACATGAGATGAGAGGTCAGTATCTCAAGCGAGTATGCTGAGTTAACATGAATAATATTTGTGCTAATAAACAATTTAAGAACTTTCTATATTTAAACTATTTTCTACTCGGGCTCTGACCCATTTTTCTGCAAATCTCTTTTCTTGTTCCTTAATTTTAGGTGCTCAGTCAGAGGGATACCAGGCTTAGGAGATTCCATTCATTTGTCGAGCTGTAGCTGCTGTGGAAGCTACAGGACATTTCTAGTAGATGCTTATGAGTCTATTTCTCCTCACATATCAGTTATTTACTTCACTTGGACATGTCGTCCCTCCTATTTTACATTCAGATATTTAGAGTTATTTAATTCTATCGTTAGACTTTGATTTCATGTTATTGGATTATTGTATGAGATTTCGACTGGAAGTGTTTACTCGAGTTCTTTATTTAAATTCAGTTAGTTATTTCCTTATGCTATTGTGATGTATGGTGATGATTAAATATTTCCCTTTAATGATGATGGTTAATAGCAAGATAAAATTTCGACATCGACCTTTTTAAATATTAGGTGGTTAGTTTTAATTAAATAAAATTTATGATTTTCGACAGTGATGCATTATCTGAACCAACTGGATATTTTGGATTTAATTAATAAAGGACTGATCACCCAGTATTTAATTAGGCAGGGTGTCACATTATGTCTGAACATGAAATTGAGAATAGTGGGGAGGGTTATGATCCGATGGAGGATATTCAAACAGCAGAAAAACTGAATCTTTTCAAGATTCCTAGGTACCACAAATGTTTGAATTAGCAGTGAATGAGAATGAAATCAAGCCAGAAGGAAAGAACACAACCGAGGGACCTGTTGAAAAAGTGGCAGAAAATGAAATGGAGAGAGACAATTATGTGCCTATTAATATCGAAATAGATTCAACAGAGGGGGTTATTGTCAAACAGAGAGAAACTGATTCGATTTCCAAACTTGTCATTGGGATTTCCATATTAGTTGCAATATTGTCATGTTTAGGTGATGTTATTTTTCAAGGAAAATGAAACTGTTTGTAGAAATTTCTCCCCTATAGTGAAAGGAGAGGAAATCAGCCCTGTAGTTGAATCTTCTACGAATCCTCCTTCATCTTTGATTGGCCTAAAAGTAAAGGCCCCCAAAAAGTATCATCAAGAAATCAGTGCCCCATCGGTTGCGCTGCTTGGGGAGGAAAATAGATCCCTTAAGAGTTTTGGGGTGATAAAAAAGTAAGGTGTTGGAAATCAAATAGAGCAATGTTTTTGTTTCTCAAGAGAAGAGCAACAGGTCTCAGGTTAAACCCCAAACAGATCTGTCCCAGCAAGACTTTTTGACTACCTATTCTCCTTCATACGGGAGATTTCTTAGGAGTGAAAAGAAGATTGTAAAGAAAGAGGAAGCAACTTTAATGAGACGATCAAGCAGACCCCGCAACCGTTCTTCAGTCTTGTCATGATACCTATAGTACTTTTAGGTTTGTCTTACCCCTGGAGGAACTAGGGTGGACGGATGTTTTGGGAAGTGTACTATTACTCTCTATGAGATTATAAGACTAAGGGATATCTTTGCAAAAATTGTTAGGCAGGTGGCTCCCTTGATTTGGGGGAAGTAATTTTTTTATTAGCATTAGATTTATTTTCTAAAAATAAAGTTAAGTTGTACAAAATTGAATATTGCCCATCTTATCTTAAAAAAAGTATTAGTATTAAAATTGGACAAAAATAAAATTTTGTTAAAACATCAAATATATTATCTTACTTGACACCCATTAAAGGTCTTGGTCGCTCCCATGTGATCAATAAGATATTTAATTGGTTATAAGGCCTGATTTGAGTTTTAAGTTGAAATAATCTTTCATGTATTATGTAGGTTAATGCATATGAGATGAATGCTTTAGCACAACTAATGACATGGAAGACTGTTGTAGCTAATTTGCCATATGTCGGGGCTAAAGGAGGGATTAGGTGTAATCCAGGGGAATTTACCATATCTGAGATTGAAAGACTTACCAGAATTTTCACCCAAAAATTACATGATCTAATTGGGGTCCATACAGATGTTCCTGCACCTGATATGGGAACTAATCCACGGGTCTGTGAAATACCTAATTCATTTATTTTAGATAGGCATTATTGTGTGTTAGTATTACTCGATAAGAGGGGAAAATTGCATCGAATGCTCGTTTGGTTTGAACTTTTGAATATTTCTTGCAATTTTATATTGATAAATTCACTATATATCTAATATTTCATATTTAAAAAAAATTCAACTTACATGTGAATTCATCAATATGTGAATTTATAAAAGAATACATTAAATCAAATGAAATGAGTACTAAAGTAGTTAGTAGTTACAACATTGTTTCACTTCCACGTTTAATGAAATTTGAACTAAATGAAATGTGTTTGATGTGAGGTTATACAGACAATGGCGTGGATACTAGACGAATACTCAAAATTTCATGGCTACTCACCGAGAGTAATGACTGGAAAACCTATTGTATGGAACTAGCTCTAATATTCATGACCAGTTATGAATTGAAATGTATACTGGAATTATAGTAATTTTATGCTGACAAAAAAAATGGTACACAAAAACTGATACGACCAATGTGGTGAGGCTGCGAGAATACTGAGTTTTCTTGTGGTGCCCCACGAGATTCACATAAAACGCAATAAGATAAAATCATGTGACTCCTGTCATATCAACGCATTAGTTTTCTGTGTCGGTGTAAAATTGCTATTGTGATAAAAAAAAATAAAGAGAGATAAAGTGCAAAAGATACCCTGAACTATGCATTATGCCCAAATACTCTATTTTGTGGATTTTTTAGAGACGTTTATTCAGTGACATATACGAATTATTTGTAAAAAAATGCATGGTTTAGAGGGGTTTATTACATTAAAGTTTCTTGCAAATATTATGGTTTATGCAGCTTTGATGAATTTTTACATTTGTCTAACTTGGGAGGCTAAAATTGTATGTAATTCAGGATCTTGGTGGATCTCTGGGAAGCGATGTTACTATAGGAAGAGGAGTTATCTTTGTAACAGAGGCCCAAATTACGGAGTATGGAAAAAGCATTGCTGGACAATCGTTTGTGATACAGGTACCCTTTTTGATATGACATATCAGATGAGTTAAAACATCCAATGTAGTTGATTTTCATCAATGGATTCATTTAATTATTCATCTTATTCTTAAATCAGGGATTTGGGAATGTGGGTTCATGGATTGCTCAATTAATCTATGAAAAGGGTAGGAAGGTAGCTGATGTAAGTGACATAAGTGGAACCATTAAGAACAGTAACGGAATTGACATTCCAAGCCTTGTCAATCATGTCAAATAAAATAGAGGTGTCCTAGGTTTTAATGGTGGGGATCAGATAGATTCCAATTCAAGATTGACAAAATAGTGTGATATTCTTATCCCAGCTGCCCTTGGGGGTGTCATCAATAGGTTCTTACTTTCCTTAGCCATCTAGAAAGTACAATGTTGTTACGAATAACTATCTAAATTAAATGCAAAGTGTAAATCCGATCTTAAGTTGTTTGACTAAAGCGTTCTCTTTATCTAGCCGACCCTTAGATTTTGGAGGCCTTGGTCAAACCCCTTGCTCGGACCCTCACACATATATAATACACAAAAAATAACAGTGCGACAATACTCACATTATTTTGTTTGTGAATTTTAGTTTAATTTTTTTATTTTTGGTTAGATTAAATAAATATGGAGCATTATATGTTGTATTTAATTAAAAATGGATCAGAAGTAACTTCAAATATTGATTGAGCAATTCATTATTGAGTTCCTATTAAATTGTGACAAAATTAAATTCGAGACTTTATTATATGTTGTTTTGGTCTGGGTGCCGAGGTAACCGCCTTACTTGCCTTAGATGACGACTCATTATACACGGAGGAAGGAAATTTATACAATTTGAATAGTTTGAATTTTCTTATAAAATTCACCAGTTAATTCGAGTGATATCTTGCAAATTTCCAAAAAGTGCTATTCATATATTATACTCAAAAAAGAATAAGTGGATCTTAGGAAAAAAGAGGTGGATATCAGGGTAAATTGCAAATAAACTCTTAACTTCTTAGGTCGACTCCAATAAGTTTCTGAATTATTAAATTTTACAAAAAAATCTAGGAAATCTCATATTTGGAGATAACATGTATACTTTTTCTTTTGTTGATCACACGTGTAAAATTACTTAAATATGTCAATATAGACCCTCGAAAAGAACAAAAACCCGAAATAAATGAACATTAAAAGGTATTTTAGATTTAGACAATGCAGCATATCAAATGATTTGAGATCAATTTACATATTTTGAAAAAAAAATGCCATTGTTTTTGGATTTCTATGTTTTTCCATGACATTATTCTTGTGGTGTGATTGGAGGGAAAATGCATATGATATCAAAGCCAAATTTAATATTGAGGCAGCTAACCATCCAACTGATCCAGAGGTTGATGAGGTTAGTAAATATTTGAACTTTAGAATAAGAGGGGAAACTTAATTTCAGTGGCATAAAACTTATCTTCATAATTTCCTGTGCAGATCTTTACAAAGAAAGGTGTTGTCATCCTTCCAAACATATAGGCAAACTCAGGAGGTGTTACTGTTAGTTATTTTGAATGGGTTCAGGTAATCATAATGTCATCTTTTTCCTCTTTCAGCAAGATTTTCCTTGCAACTTTTTACTTGTCATTCTTCTCCCCTCTTTTTTGTACCCATATTTCTTTTGAGGGTAATTAAAAAAAACACTAACTTCAAATGGTCCCCCTCCCACCCCACATCATCAAACGTGTTTTAACAATATAAAATTGGAGAAGGGTCCTTTAAAATATTTTTAAATGCCAAAATTTACTTTCGTTTTTACTTTACCAAATGGCAGAGGCCTTGAGCTCAATTTGAAGATGCAATGTATGTGGACCCATTTCCAACATTATTTTTCCTCTAAGGACATAATTTTTAATGAACTTTTGAAAAAAAATGGGTAACACAAACCCAACTATTCTCTCCCATATCCTTCATTTTTTTTGTCATTTATTTTCTTCTTTGGGGGAATTTGTATAACATTCAAGGCTTCATGTGGGAAGTGGAGAAAGTCAACAATGCGCTGAAACACATTTAAAGATGTGAAGGAGATGTGCAAAACTCACAACTGTGATCCACGAATGGCAGCCTTTACCGTCGGAGTTAATCGCGTTGCCGGGGCAGCAGTTCTTAAGGGTTGGGAAACTTGAGATAATGAATGACTTCTTTCTTGAATAAAATTAAAGGCCTCAACAAGAAAATATGCCTTCTTAATGTCATGAAGATGCTTTTAATTTTAATACGTACACGAAACAACATGATTGTAAAAGATTTTCACTACGAACACAACATATTGTGTGAAGTTTGACTAAATTTAATAGTGTCTAAAATTCACACAATTTAATCCGACATACATGTTTAAGATATTGTTATTTTTACTTGTGCTAAATCAAATTGTTATTATGTGGTTATTTTGGTTATATGGATTTTCATAAACTAGTTTCTTGTTGCAAGTGATTATATTATTTTCTTTACTCTTTTGTCGGTTTTTGGAAAGTGGTTTTGCAAAGAAAGAATGGGCTTAACATTTGTGGTGGAACTTCGAGGACATATTTGGTTTATAATAGTTACATTTTTCATTATTTGAGATGGAAAATTTTATTTTAAGTTATTTTGAATCAAAATGTAATTGGGAAAAATACATTTTGAATGTATTACTTTGGGAGGACAATTTTTTGATGTATTTATTGGTTGGACAACTTTTGAAGGTATATATTAGCACGATAACTTTTGATTGTATATATGGCTATGACTAGTTACAATTGATTTTGAGAACATTTGTGTTGATTTTATTTTGTAGGACAAATTTCGAATGTAATATATGGATATGCATTCAAGTGAAGCATCCTATAAAAAACATATTTAAGACGCTTTTGGGCAAGTGTTAGGTAGTCTGGGAATTTTTTGCAACCCTTGTAAATAATGCGTCTTAAAAAACTCTATCTTTAAGACATTTTTTTTTAATTTTTTGCAACCCTAGTAAATAGCATGTCTTAAGAGGCTCTATTTTTTAAGAGATTTTTTGAATTTTTTTTATGACGGTGGCTTTTAAGATGCTTTTGATTATAATTAAAAGTGATGTAAGTAGATTTTTATGACAATTTTAGCCGTTGTAAAAACACTTTTTTCTTCTAGTGATTAGATGGAGCTAAACTAGTCAAGTAAAAGAGAAAGATCTTCGATGCCAAGAATAACCTTGTCATTTAGGAGGAGGTCCTCAAGCTCTAGAAAGATAATTTCATTAACAACATCAAGTATCCAGAATGGTTGGCAAACGTAGTGATAGTGCACAAAAAAAATGACAAGTGAAGGATACGCGTTGACTTCACCGACCTGAATAAGGCATGCCCTAAAGATCATTATCCATTACCTCAGATTGATCAGTTGATGGACGGGACCTCAGGCCACGAGCTTCTCTGCTTTATGGATGCCTGTTTTGGATATAACCCGATCAGGATGAATCCCTCTGACAGAGAAAAGACATCCTTCGAAACTGGCAGAGGTACTTACTGTTATAACGTTATGCCCTTTGGTCTCAAGAATGCAGAAGACACTTAACAACAACTTGTGAATAAAGTCTTCGAGGATCAAATCAGCATTGACATGGAAGTATATATTGATGTTATGCTTACCAAGAGTAGGATAACAATAAACCACATCAAGAATTTGGGGTAGACTTTTGACCAGTTAGAGAAGCACCAGATGAAGCTGAACCCTACAAAGTGTGTTTTCAGAGTAAAAGAAGGCATGTTCATGGGTTTCATTTTCAACTAGTGGGGTATCTAAGCTAACCTCAATAAGATACAAGCCCTGATCAACATGTCATCCCCTATGAAGAAGTAGTGATGCTCAACATGTTTATTTCCAAAGCAACAGTCAAATGCTTGCCATTCTCTAAAGTATTGAGGAAGTCTTTCGAGTGGAATAAAGAATGAGAAAACTCTTTACTAGAGTAGAAGCGTTACCTGTGATCACTCCTAATCCTATCAAGACTTGTTATTGGAAAAAAGATATATTTATATATTACCGTGTCCGAATTAGCCATCAATTCAGCACTGGTAAGGCAAGAATAAGGGGTTTATAGACTGGTCTATTACATCAGCAAGGCTTATCAAGGAGACAAAATCCGGTATCCTCGAATGGAAAAGTTATCCTTGTCAGTAAAGGAATCTTTAAGGATAATGAAATTATATTTCTAAGACCATCCCATTGTGTTATACACCGATCTACCTTTGAGGTAAATTTTACAAAAATCGACGAAATCGAGTCGGCTCATGGCTTAGTCCCTATTGAAGCAGAGAAGACTCCTAATGGACATAGGTCCTCATCATAATAAGAAAAATGCCAATAATACGATTCACATAGGAAGTTATTTAGGTTTGGTAAAATTGAAGAGGTAGACTTCGGCTAAGATAGCATCTTCTCGAAATGTTCATCGATGGTTCGTCTTTCTTGGCGGGCAATGGTGCAGACATTATTATCGCCACGTCAGATAAGACATACGTAGAATATAATCTGCATTTTCAGTTCAAAGCCTCCAATACTGAAGCATAATGTGAAGCTTTGATTGATGTGTTTGGCCTAGACACATCCCTAGGTCCAACCATTTTATGACGCATAATAACTCTCAACGGATTGTCAACCAGATATTAGGAGTCTATGAAGAAAGGGAGGAGTCTACGGCTAAGTACTTAGCTATTATAAGACAATGGATGGAGAGGTTTGCAGAAGTTAAATTTGTGAGTATCCCAGGTTAAAAAATGCCCAAGAAAATGCCCTAGCCAGATTGGCCCCGGCCACCAGAATTGCTTTGAGAAGAATAGTCCCAGTTGAGATACCGACCCACATGAGTATAAAAGGAGGAGGCCTGATATTGATGGAAGTAAACTTGGTATCATCATGTATTGACCCCATATAAGTATACATTGAGATCGATAAGCTCCCATTGATCCTAAGGAATCCAACAAGTTGCATCATAAAGCAACCCATTACGTGATGGAAGCAGGGGTGTTGTACATAATGGGGTATATGATCTCGCTATTAAGATGCGTTCACCCCACATAAGTAAAAAAGTTGGTTAAAAAAGAACATGAAGGTTTTTACAGAGCACCGTCCGCTAAAAGATCGTTGGTGAAGTGTATTACAACTCAAGGCTACTACTGGCCTACCAATAAGGTTGACTATGCAGACTATGCAAGAAAATATGATAAATGCCATAAGTATGCCAAGATCCATCTCACACCGGGGGTAACACTAATGTCGATCACATCGCCTTAGTCGTTTATAACGAGGGGGAATGATCTGGTCGACCCACTAATGAGGACAAAAGGGAGATTCAAACATTTGATAGTGGCAGTAGATTACTTTACTAAATGGGTGGAGGCTGAGCCCATGGTCGATATGACTTATGAAATAGTGTTCCAATTCATTTAGAAAACTATCATATGTCGCTATGGCATGCCTTATGCATTCATCACGGATTATGGCACGTAGTTTGATGATCATGATTTTAAAGAAAATTACATCAGATCCAATATTTTAAAGCTACACTCCGTATCGAGGCATCCACGATGCAACGATAAAACCAAGATCACCAAAAAAATGCTCCTGGATGGAATCAAGAAGAGGATCGATGATGCGAAGTGTAACTAGATCAATGAGTTGCACAATGTACTCTGGCCCTACATAATAACCCCATGGACAATGACTGGAGAAACTCCTTGCATGATTGCCTTTGGCATGGAAGTAGTAGTCCCCAATGAGATATGACTCCTTAGTCATAGGGTCCTCAACTTTAATTCGCCCCAAAGCGATGAGATTAGAAGGTTGGACCTCGACCTGGTCGAAGAAGTTTGGGATAATGCAACATTGCGTGTGGCTGCCTACCAATAGAGAAATGCCTGCTATTACAACTAGCGCGTTAATCTGAGCATCCTAAAAGAAGGACACTATGTCCTGAAGAAAGTTATCCAGAAAAAAAAACTTAAGTGTAATTGGCATGAACCCTACCAGGTTACGAGTGTGGTAAGACTCGGAACATACCGCATTGAAACACTAGAGGATGAGAAATTTAAGAATCCTTGGAATTCGGAGAATCTCAAGAAATATTACCAGTAATGTCCTATTTACTTCAGTTATGTACCCAACGCTTTCGTATCAATAAAATGATGATTTCAACCTTCATATTTTTTTCCCATTTCTTTTTAGAACAAGATATGTGTGCGCATACCTAATTACACAAACTATATGACTTCGTTAAATAAACAAGTCACGAACATAATAAACACTATATGACTTCATTGAACAAACAAATCATGAACTAAATAAACTATATGACTTCATTAAATGAAAAAGTCACAAATAAAATAATCACTGTATGCCTTCGTTGAAAAAATAAGTCACGACCTGGAACTGTATAGATCTTTTAAGCATAACAGAGCACGAATAGAAAAAATTTCCCCATGTACAATCTTATAATCTTAAGTTTATGAACAAGGAGCTCGGCCTAACCTCTGTAGGACCTTACGGGTCGTTAATAAAGGTGAATATTTCCTACATGACCCAAAAAGCCACGAACAGTAACCATCAATTTCCATTATACCTAAACATGCAAAGTCTTAACATTCTCAACAAGTATTTTACAATAAATTGAAGCCAATAAAAATGATTAATTCCATTCAACTAAATGTTGCTAATACAAAACAAGATAATTTCATAAATATTGTATCATTGTTCCTTCAAGGCCTCAACAAAACAATAACAGGGTTGTCTAGCATAAAAAAGATCAAACTAAAAAGACAACACAAGAAAAGCTTCACATCGATCCAGGTAGAAAGAGAAGAAGGATTGGCCTATCCTTGGGCAGATAAGGCAGGCAATGGATTATACATCGGGGCGTCATCACCATCTTCACCGGCTAAGACTGTGGCCTCTTCGCCGTCCCCTTACCACCTTCCCACTTCTTCAGCAATATCAGGGTAATGGGTCATTACTCTCTTCTTAATCTCTTCATAACCATCCAAGAAAAAGCCAACATAGTCCACATTGTACTCAGCAGAAGACTTGTACTTTTGGACACTTATCACCTCAACATAAGCAATGGCCTCACGAGAAGTCTATAACTCTATAGCCATAACATTCTTTTCCTTATTCACTTCCTTCGAAGCCTCCTGGGTAGTTGTAAGGGCATCGTTCGCACTCTGGATGGTGGACTTATCCTTAAGAGTAATAATCTCCTCCTCGGCCTTGCTCAGATCGGTGGTCCTTATCATTAACTGGTCATCCTTCACCTTTAACTCTTTGAACACCTCCTTAAAATTATTCTTTAACTTTTTATTCTCGATATACATTTATCATCTTCTCCTCGAGTTTTATACAAGTTAAGGCCGCCTGACGATAAAAAAAATAAGGTCACTAAAAATAGTAGTTAATATGAAAAGTACGAATGGAGAGAGTGAGGACAGAACTTACCACTACCATCCTAAGCTAAGCTAACCTCCACAATGAGTTTAGATCACAACCCCTCATAAACTCAAAATCTTTATTATGACCATGATAGCCGAGCAAGTTGGTGGTGTTCTTATCGTGATAAAATATAGAATCATTGCCAGTCTTCAGCTCTTTGGGATAATCTTATGATCTGGATCAAATTTAAACTCAGGAACCTCTCTATAGCGAGAGGTATGACCTATCCCTCTCACCAACCTGTGAAGGGTCGGCCTGTCTTCATTTTTAAACCTTGGCATCTTTATCGTTTGTTTAAGATCAGGGGGTCAAGGGTCTTTTTCTCTCTAATAGTAGGCCTTGAAGGGTATATGGGGGCCTTCTCATTTGACTAAGTCTTAGCAGTAACAATAATAACGACTTCTTTTATTTATCTTTAATAAGAAGCCTGATCGGCTGCCTTAACAGTAGCTTGATCATTTCTTGCTTGACTCTGCTCGGCCTGCATCTTATTTCGCCTAACTAAGTCCATAACTTTACGGTCCATGATATAAGGAGCCATTACTAATGTTTCTTTCAAAGGATGCTCCTCTACACCTAGGAAAACCGAGTAGAAAAATTAGCCAACATACTTAAAGCAAGGAAAAGAAATAAGAAAACGTGTATATATATTGTACCTACTTCAAAATCTACCTCTTAACTAATAAACTACTTGTCCATGTTGTTATGTGTCTCATGCATACCACACCCCTCCAATGGAACCTTAAATTCTATAGGGGTAAGTCCACCCGGGAGGGTGTGGTATCCAACAGCAATAAACTTTTCAATAGAAAAAAACTCCCAAAATGTAGGGGGCTTCTTCTCACAATATGACTCAACTAGGTCAACCAAGGCCTTTGCAAGTATGGGGGCTCACTTTACTCAAAAAAACAGCTGAACATAATACATCAGAGATATGATAAAAAATTAGCAATGGAACAAAATTAAAGAAAAACTTTTATTTATTCGGTTGGATCCATTTCATTCTCTGGGGACACTACATGACATCCTGCTCATAGGAACTAAACTCTCAATCCCCCTTTACGAACACATATTGGCCCTTCTAACTATGATTACTAGTCTGAACTAATGTGAACATTCTATATTGAGTCCTTCGGGGGAGAAATAATAATATTCAGGGGCTTTTTCATTATCTTTTAAGCCATGAATATATCTAAAGATGTCCCCCCATCAAATCAAACCCCGTCTTTATCTTCTAAAACATATGGCCCCTAATATAGTCCTATAAGCATCGGGGGACGATTAGGTAAAAGTCACCCCATAACCTTTGAATATCGAGCGAATAATAGGATGGATAGGCAGTCTCAACCCCACCTGGAGAGCCCAGAAGGGGAGGAAAACCTCATCAGAATCCCTTATAGAATAACACCTTTCCTCAGGACTAGGAAGTCTTGTCCTAATGGCTATAGCAAGAGAAAATTTTTCCCTCGACAAATTAAGTCATCATTAGTGATGGCGCATTTTGCATGATCATAAGAGTTAGATGACCCAGAATAGCCTTCTTCCTCCTCTCTACCTCAACAAGGGATTCATCTACAGGGAAAGTAGAAAGGTAAGGACCAACATCTTAGGCCATGTGTCATTGGCCCTATCAGTACCAACATCGTTAGAAGGAGAATTAAGATTTATGGTAGACATCGACATGATATTTACAAAATTACGCTTAGAAGGAAGAGGGGCAATAGGACTAGTATCAAAATTGTCTAGAAAAGGGGAATTGATGTAAGGTTCACTAGATTCAGGGGTTCTACTAGTGCTGGACTGAGTTTTAGGCATATAATGGGTGTAACCTAGTTCGTCCTCACGCCTAACAACTTATGAGGGGAATGAAAATCTCCTCTTAGTGATTTTGGGGCATTTTAATTCAAGCTCGAGAATTTGATTGTAAATTTGCTGGACGTTTGGGAGAAAACTCATAAATACAGAGACCTAATGTCAAAATAGAGAAGATAGAATAGGAAAGTTAAGGTTTTTACACAAAAACCTAGTTCGAAATAGCTAAATGGAACTAAAGCTCCTTACATCATTTGCAAAACCTAGGCCAACCAACTCAATGGTTGTCTAATTGAGGAATCTCTACCAAATATCACTAATAACAAACCACCATCCAAATAGTAGATGGAAAATCAAAAATTTGAAGAACGACCAAACCCTAACAGGAAACAAAAGGGGCATACTTGATAAAACCATTGGAATGCAAAGGACTACGACAAACACTTGACAACAAATAGGAAAGAAGCCAAAGAAAAACTTTTGCTGCAAAAAATGATCTCTCAATAACACTTTGAAGAATGCTCATATTTTTCTCTCTCTATGTTTTTTGAAATGTTTGAACAATGGTGATGAACAAAACTTGTGGCTGGTATTTATAGTTTCAAAGAAGAGACTGTAAGGACGCAGTAGATGAACGCCACCAAAAATTAGAACGTTGGTACAGAGAACGTACACACGCACCCTGACACAATCATTACAAAAAATATGCTTCAATTTCCTGACACGTGTCCTTAAAGATTTTACATGTACAAAAGCAATCTGATCAGCATAGGTTGACCACATGAGAGCTGACCCTCCACTTGAGTACGAGCAGAATAAAACACTCCATCCATTCACTTTGCATCAGACTCCAGTGCTTATTCATAAAGTCTTGGAGGCTTATTTTTTAAACTTTGTAGTCACAACCTACCTAGAGTCCAAAATATTACCAAAGGAGGACCCACGATTTGTTCAGCTCCACCTTGAGTAGGATATCAGCTCAGGTATGGATCTGCTCGGTCTATCACATAGACAAAGGCCAAACTCATTGAGGACATTTTCTCACACCGTACATGTTTACTCTCATATACCCCTAGATATTTCTCACCAGCCACATGGAATAAAGGAACGTGGTTGTTTCGAGTTTGTTATTTGCACTACTTTTAGCGACATCAACATGAGATCCACGGTCCTTTGTCCTTTATTTACTAGATAAACACGTGTATGCAGGTGAAACTGCCTGACCTATAAAGGCAGTCTACTTGTCTTGTAAATATTCTCTATGAACTACCTATAAATTGAGAGCCAATCCACCTAAAAAAGAGATCTTCTCTCTCTCTCTCTGTCTCTCTACCCCAATAATTGAGCTGTAAAAGTATCCCCTATTGTAATCTTGATAATAGTGCAAGTAAAGCTAGTAACTCTATGAATGTAAGTTTCCATCTTGGGCCGAACTATGTAAAATCTGTCTTATTCTCACTGTCTCTCATCGCCATTCTCTGTTATCGTTAATCTTTTTATTATTTATTTAATTATTTTTTATCTCCATTTTTGGACGTTAATAATGCCATAGTGGAAGATGTGGTAGCTAACACCCAACACGATAATGGTATATCAAAGAGAACCAAAATTGACGAAAAAGAAATGCTCCAAAAAAGGTTGGCAAGAAAAAGAATAGTGGATCCAAAAGTAATGATAAGGCTGACCCTACCAAGGTCCACCAGGCTATCAATATTATTTTCAAGGAGCCAGGTGTAATAGCTCATACTTTTATCGTTAATTAATTTCCATGTGCTTTATATTATTAATTTAATTGGGGAAATTAAAATGGATTTTAGTAAATATTAATTACCGAGATAAAGGATTAATATTTATTATAATTATTATTTACTTGCGCGTGATAAGTAAATAGTTATATAATTTATTATGTGTTGCGTATGAGCGGTAGAGACGATTTATTATTATATACTGATAGAGTGTTACATCGACCGATCAACATAATTTATGGGCGACGCATAGGGTATGCACGTGTCGGGATCGGTTATTTAGATAATAGAATATTTGTTGTTGGATGACTCAGGTGACCTTTTTGAGTGCACTGTTGATCTATGAAGGGTTAAAATAGTTCAAAATAGGTACCGGGGTGTTACGTTTAGATTTTGAGGACTTTTTAGACATAACAGGTACAGTGTAAGGGTAGGAGGATCATTTTACACTTAGGGATATTAAGAAAAATGGGATTATATTAAGGATATTAAGAGGTTGAGAATTTGGATGGAAACCCACCTTTCATCTTTTGCACAAGATATTGAGAGAGAGAGAGAGAGAGAGAGAGAGAGAGAGAAAAGAGAAAATGAGAAAGAAATGAGAGCGAGCTTGGAGAGCAGAAGAGAGACAATTCAAACCGTCATCAAATTCCTTGAGGACATAGGATTTTAATCCATCAAGACGAGTAGTTACTTGCTTTATGTCACAAATTTATAAATAGTTCATTACTTTAATGATTAGAAATATAAATCAGAGATTTAACGCCTGGAAGATTGAAACTTAATTAATTGATGATGAATTAACCCTCAGTTGTTTTAAAGATGATTTATGTTATAAAGTTTAAATATTTATGTTTTAATATTGGATTTGATGTTCTTGGACCCATAATATGGTGTAAAAAGGTTTTAAAATGTGTCCTATACTTATATTGGGTTAGGGTATCGATTAGGTACGATTTTGGAGCATAGTTTGGGCATTATTAGAGGTTTTGAAGGCCAAACCTTTGTCCATAGGCCATTTTAGTTTTTTTATAGAATCGAATCGATGTATTCTAATGGAGAGTTGATTTGGTTCATGAAAATTTAGATCTCTCTGTTAAGAACACATGGCCGCTAGTTTCATATTTTCTAAAAAAAATTAATTTGTTATGAATTTTCTACGGAAGGGTGTGTAAGATTGAGATCTTTAGTTGTTGATTTTTAGATGGATTTTATTTTAGGCACGATTATGTTTAGAATGATAATAGATACTTGTGGATGATTCTCTTGGTTAAAATGAATTGATAGTTGATGAAATTAAGTTTTACAAAGCTTAGAAGTCATTAATGGAGATCAGGAAGATTGATTATGGAATTTTAGGGAAGAAACCCGTATTTAAAACAAGCAGATTTGGGCTTCTGCTCTATTTCGAATTGGTTCGGCCTCCAGTGTTAATCAATTCGTCTAGGCGAATTGATTCATCTATGGAAGTCGAATCGACTCGACTCCTGGAATGGGTCAAGGTTGGATCGTGGAAACATTCAGGGGATTTTTATGAACCCAAGCGAGTATGTGGAAAGTTATCCAAGTGAGCAGATATTTAATTAAAAATATGTTTATGTTGTTATTCATTATTTAGTAAATTTAATAATTAATTAGGGTTTTAATTCTTGGGTTCGAGTGGGGAGAACCGAAGTTACAAGTAAGTGAGTATTTGATTAAATAATCGGGAAGCTGGGTTGAACTTTGGGATTGGGTGGACCGTGTACTGTGGGATATGTGCATGAGTTCGACACATATTATATATTCATATTAGAGTGACGTGTATATATATGTATGTGAGCATTTTATGTGTTTTATTTAAACATAAATACTCGAAAGTGCTATCGTAAGTGGTTGAGCATAGTGAGCGGTCCGTCCTAGGATTGATCAACATGTATTGGATTGATTCCCTAGGTCATAGGACTTTTGCATGACCACTATCTGCGTGTGAGGATTGGTGTTGGTTTCGAGTCTGATTACGCGCGATGTGGTATGGTTGCAACCCCAGATGTATGTCTATAACAACCTCTGTTGTATGAGTTTTTATTTTGTATGGATGGTGAGATTCTGACTCGGTGGCTCTATGAGAGGTGTGATGTCTAGAGCCGAATAGCACACGAGGAATGCATCTGCGATGTCTCAGCTCTCGGGATGCGATTATATATATGTATGAATGTGTGTGTGTGTGTGTGTGTGTGTGTGTGTGTGTGTGATACAGTGTAGGTATCCATTTATTGCATAAGTGTAGTTATGTTATGTTCATAACATAGTTACTTAATTATAGCAAGTGTGTCTCTATAATATTGTTTATGAACTAATACCTGGAGAAGGTATTTATACTTCGATAATAGAGAGTATTAGCGGATTGATCTTAGATAGCGATTATATGTCTTAGTTAGACTAGGTAATTTAATTAGGATAATATAAGAACACGTTAGGTGCGCACTATAGCTGAGAGGTGAGGTTTATCTCAAGTGAGTGTGACCGGTTAATTATGAAAGTCGTATACTACGATTTTAATTGACTTAAAATAGTTATTTACTTGCAAAATGTTTTCTACTTTTTAGGCTTTGACCCGCATAATTTTATTATCCTGCGTTTTCTTTTATTATCCTAGGTGTGCTGTAGCAACAGCTGGGACCGCAAAGATAGATTGATTTTTGTCATGCAGTAACTGTGGACGATACATCTTTGATTAGACGCCTCAACTTATTTTATCGAGATGGGATCAACCATTTCAGTTTTAGTATGGGGCATGTTGCCCGTAGATGGATAGGTTGTTATTTTACTATTAGATATTTATTTTTAAATACTCAATTTATTTATTTAGTTTACTCCGTGGGTGTTACTTTTGGTGACTGATGGTTTACTCAGTTCACACTTATTACTTATTTATGCATGGTGATTATTTCATTCATTATGATTGCATGGTTTGTTCATATTATTTATATTATATTGTTTTTACGACAGTGATGCTAAGAATGAACCATACTGAGATTCCTATTTTATTTTAGTAGAGGATTTACCACTCGGTATTATAATAGGTGGGTTGTCATGTTGGTATCAGAGCATCATGTTCTAGTGCCCTTAGGATCTGTGCGGACTTGCTATGTTCTCAACATCGCATATCTTTGATATATAGCCCTATGCTTAGGACTGTTAATTCATATTTGTGCTTTTACGTTCTTCTTCTATTGTATATGGTTAAAGAGAAACTCGTACAATTTTGATTTGGTTTTCGGTGCCAAACAATTGGAGAGGGGGACTAACTCGTAGAGTGAGGAAGACTGCAAAAGGGGAGGCTCACTGAGCCGCAAGCTGCTCAAGGGACCGTGATTGCTGTGGAGGTCATAAACATAGTAGCACAGACGATTAATGCAAGTATGATCGCTGCATTACTTCACTGCTAGAATCATCATTTTCATCATCAGGGAGAAAAGAGGGAAAGAGAGTTGAACCAGCAGATCAAGACTGGGGGTAATGGTGATAGTAAGGCATCGCAACAGCAACAGAGGCAGAATGAGCATAGTTCCTAGTAGGGGGACTTTGCAAAGAGATTTAATTCGGGTAACGGTAACTTTAGTCAGGGACACTAGCGTATCCTTCACGGCCAATATGGCCAGAGGTACCAAAATGAATTCCAGTAGGGTCGTGGATATCGAGGCCAATGGGGCTAAAGATATGGGTAGCCTTGTTAGGACCAGTAGCGCCAATGGCTGGAAGGTTTCACATGGAAATGTTTTATATGTGGGGAGTAGGGCCACATGCGATGTGTATGCCAAAATAAGACTAGGGGTCAATGGTAGGATGTCCAATCGGGGCATCAGTTACAGCACCTTCCCTCCCTACTAGCAGTTCCATCATTGTCCCCTACACACGAGCAATTAGGGTTCGTTTGATTGATAATGGATAAAAGAGTGGGCATGGCAAAATTTAACGTGGCAAATTTTGCCTAAGCAAATTTTACCTAGTTTTTTCACATGACGCTATCAAACAACCATTAGGCAAAATTAAAGTCAGTTCAATTAGTTTATTTAAAAGCAGTTTTTATATTATATTCAAAACTGTTAAAACAGTTTTTACAATATTTTTATATTACGATTTTAAAAAAAAATTGTAAAATATTTTCTTAACAATTTTTTATAACATTAAAAACAGCTTTTAAAATATTACAAAAGAATTTTTAAATATTCACAATAGTTTTTTTTAATTATTTAAAATTGTTTTTTCCAACTTTAAAACTATTTTTATATTATATTCAAAACAGTTTTTAAAAATGTTAAAAATAGTTTTCACAATATTTTTATATTACGATTTTCAAAAAAATTTGTAAAATATTTTCTTAACAATTTTTTATAATATTAAAAACAACTTTTAAAATATTACAAAATAATTTTTAAATATTCACAACAGTTTTTTTAAGTATTTAAAATAGTTTTTTTAAACTTTAAAATTATTTTTAAATTATATTCAAAATAGTTTTTAGAAATGTTAAAAACAATTTTTATAGTATTTTTATATTACGATTTTTTTTTTTTAAAATGTAAAACATTTTCTTAATAATTTTTTATAATATTAAAAACAGTTTATAAAATATTACAAAATAATTTTTAAAAATTCATAACAGTTTTTTTTAACTATTTAAAATAGTTTTTAGAATTATTTTTCAAAAGTTTAAAACTGTTTTTAATTTAGATTCAAAACAAATTTAAAAAATGTTAAAAGCAGTTTTTACAATATTTTTATATTACGGTTTTTTAAAAAATTGGTAAAACATTTTCTTAACAATTTTTTATAATATTAAAAATAGTTTTTAAAACATTACAAAATAGTTTTTAAATATTCATAAGAGTTTTTAAAATATTTTTTAAAACATTAAAACCATTTAAGAAGTTAGCAAATATTTCTCACTCAAATAGGTAAGCAAAGTTTGCCAACAGCTTATGCATAAAGGGTGTTGTACACTGGCAAATAATGCCACAACAAATTGTGCAACCAAATAGCCAAAAAGTGGGCAAATTTTCATATTTGCCAACTTTTTGGCATTTGCCTAGGCAAAAATAGCCAACCAAACAGAGCCTTATAGTTTGGGCATGTGTATAGCGTCTGATGACCAATTTTCCAGTCAACACCATTAGCGATTAAGGCATTGGGGGGGGGGGGGGGGGTATGTAACACGGGTGCATCACATTCTCTTGTTATCACTAGATTTGCACGTGAGACTGGTTTAGTGGATATAGAATCAATTATCACTATGATCTTATATTTACCATTAGGTAGTGGGGGCTCTCATCTATTCCATTTGTAGGGGACTGAGCGTGGACATTGGGAGGTTATGCCTAGTAACTGATATGCTCGTGTTAGTGAGTACGAGTATGATGTTATCGTGAGTAATCACCTATTAGCGATGTGTAGAGCGATGGTGAAATGTTTACAGTAAGGCTATCGTGATCGCTATTCCAGGGCAGGGTATGGTTCTTATTGTGATGCCTTGCCCATATAAAAGGTCAAGAATGCATAAATACTACATCGAGGATGAGACTTCGTATAGCATAGTTGTATCATTAGATTTGATC
This sequence comes from Sambucus nigra, assembly GCA_949130495.1. NCBI lineage: Eukaryota > Viridiplantae > Streptophyta > Magnoliopsida > Dipsacales > Adoxaceae > Sambucus > Sambucus nigra. Next base: position 217,859,878 of record OX422213.1, read on the forward strand.
CCTTTGATTAGGGACTTTTCCTATGTGATTTAGGGGATACCGAGGTTACATCTAAGTCGAGAGATTGAGTTGTAATTGACTTAGCACTAGGTATCTAGTGATATTGTGATTGCCATACTATTTGACTCCTTTAGATATGTGGGAGTTAAGATATTATAGTTATTATCTTTTGGAGTATGGTTTTTGAGTGCCCCGATACTGTGTCTTGGGCCTACGAATATCGATAATTGACATACTAAGTAATAATGTATTGGGAGGGTTCCTTGCTTGGATTTCTCTTACGATACATCCCATGCATAAAGCTTAGTGTGTGTCGAGAGTTGAGAGACATTTGGGCTCTAGGACATTGATTTAGTACGTTAGGCCTTAGATGTGTGAAGATAAAACACTTTGAGCACAGAGCTATTGTATGATTTAAGGCCAGTGAACCCAAGTAGTTCTATGTAGAGAGCACTCAGGGATGTTTGCACCATTAGTTGAATAAGTGAAGTAATCTTAAGAAAAGTTAAGTCGCGATTAGTAGGATCGTTGGGTAAACCTTTACTGTGCGGTCATACATAGTATGTATATGTGGTTGATCTTTAGATGTATGCGAGTTCCATTAGTATACATTGTGCATGACTGCACATAATATAGGGTGTATGGTTGCCCTAGTCGATTTGATATTGAGTGTCATTTGGGAAAGGCTAATGTGGTTGCAGTTACGCCGAGCCGTATGCCTGCAAGGCTGTTGGCAACAATGTGAAAGGCAAAGTGGGATGAGATTCTTCAAGACAAAGAGGTAGTCCGAACCTATAAGGCAATGATGATCGTCACACCTGAGATCACTCTAAAGGTTGTGAAGGAACGAGTAGGGGACCCCCTTGTCAAAAGAGGATACAATTATTATCAATAATGGAGCAGAGTCTTACTCAGTTAGTGCAAGAGGTGGCTTATTCTTCAATGGGAGGTCGATTTCTCTAGATAACAAGGACCTATAGTGCGCTGATGTGGAGGAGGCACCGGGTCATGATTTTTTATGCATCTCGAAAGGGATAAGATGTACCAGTTATTAAAAAACAAATATTAGTGGGATGGTGTGAAGCAAGACATATCAAAGGCTGTCTCAGGTGCATCACTTATCCGATGGTGAAGGCTGGTAATAGTTGACCAATCGAGATTTTACTAACAATGGAGATTCTAGTGTGTGAAATGGAGTGTATATCGATGGATTTTATTTCGAAGTTTCTGACATCACAAAGGGGGCTCAATTCCATTTGGGTTATTAGGATCGGTTGACCAAGGTCGAGGTGTTCTTACTAGTTTGGGTGGATTACACGACGTAGTATGTGCAGTTGTTCATAGCAGAGATGGTGAAATTGCACGGGGTGCCTCTCAACATTGTCTCAGATCGGGACAAGATATTTTTGTCCCACTTCTGGAAGAACTTTCAAGAGGCGAGGGGGATAGAGTTGCATTTTAGCAAGACTTATCACCCACAGACCGATGGCAAAGGGTGAAGGTGAATTAGATGCTAGAGGAAATGCTAAGAATGTATATTCTGGACCTTAAGGGTAGGTGGGAGAAGTCTTTGCATGTGGTATAGTTTGCATATAATAATTCATACCAATTCACTATTGGCATAACATCGTTTGAGGCTTTGTACGAGAGAACTTGTTGTTTGCCCTCTTGTTGGTTAGAGGTGGAGGACAACAAGCTACTCGGGCCGATATGGGTGATGAAGTGCTGTTGTGGGTATCTCCTATAAAGGGAGTGATGTTGTTCAGAAAGAAGGGAAAGTTGGAGCCGATGTATGTGAGGAATTTTCCCATTTTGGAGAGGGTTGGTACTATTGGGTATAAGATCACCTTTCTAGATCCTTTGCATAGGAATCGTGATGCGTTTCATGTGTCATCGTCAAGGTGGTATCTCAGTGATGACTTGGTTTATTGACATATAACATTGGATGGGATTGAATTATGACCGAATATTTCATATGAGGAGAGACCTGTTTCGATTTTGGTCTGTGGTGAGAGGAAAGTTTCGATTAAAGATAATACCATTAGTGCGGGTATAAGGGGGACACCACAATATTGCCGAGTCGATTTAGGAGAATGAGGATGATATGCGGGAAAAGTATCTAAAGCTTTTTGTGGCAGTTACTTTTGAATTTTAAGGATGATATTCCATTATTAGGGGGAGGAATGTAATACCCCGTACTTTTATCATTAATTAATTTATGTGTGCTTTATATTATTAATTTAATTGAGTAAATTAAATTGGATTTTAGTAAATGTTAATTAGTGAGATAAATGATGAATATTTATTATAATTATTATTTACTTGTGTGTGATTAGTAAATAGTTATGTGATTTATTATATATCATGTATGAATGATAGCGATGATTTATTATTATATGTCGATAGAGTATTATATCGACGAATCGGTATAATTTATGGGAGATGCGTAGGGTACACACGCGTCGGGACCGGTTATTGAGATGATAGCATATTCTTAGTTAGGTGAGTTAGATGATCTTTTCGAGTGCACCAATGATACGATAAGGGTTGAAATAGTCTAGAATAGGTACTCGCGTGTTATGTTTGAATTTTGGGGGCTTTTTAGACATAACATGTTCCGTTTAAGGGTGGGAGGGTCGTTTTACACTTAGGGCTAAGAAGAAAAATGGAATTAGGTTAATTAGAGGGATATTTAATAGGCTATCATTGTGGATGGCATCCCACCTTTCATATTTTACATGAGGGATTGGGAGAGAGAGCCCTAGAGAAGAGAAGAACAAGAAATAATAATAATAATAATAATAATAATAATAATAATAATAATAATAATAATAATAATAATAATAATAATAATAATAATAATAATAATAATAATGTAAGGACGTAATTTTATAAATGTTCGGGGAAGAATCTAGGAATTTTTGTTTTCCCTAGATCACAGTTTGTATGTCTGATACCGCTACATTCGGCACGTCTTCACAATCATCCATGACAGCCTCTATCTGAATCCTTGAATCCATCATCTTCACACGTGCATCATGCTACATGCGACGTGCTGCTCATCTATTTCCCACTACTCCACTTCGTATTATTAGTAAAATGATTTATTGGAGTTGTTTATATTTGCATAAATATTTGGGAAATTTTTCAAAAAATAATTTTTAAAGTCTCAAATATTTTTTATCAAAAGCAGAATTTTTCTAAAGTGTAGAATCGGAGTGCCTAGGTCGACGAGCTCGTTCAAACGACTCATCACTGTCGTTCGAGCGAGATCAGTATCTCGCGCGAAGTCGTTCTAACGACACGTGTCCTTCGTTCGAGCGAGATGCCTATCTCGTTCGAGCGACGTCACCGCCCCGATTTTCATATAAATACCAGTGTGCCTTCAACACGTTTTCCTAAGTCTTTTCACAACACAATTTCTGCGAAAAACTGTCCAGAAACAGACTTCACTTTTTAAGGTTTTACACCTTGTTTATTGAAATAAACACTCCCATCTATGTATGTGAATTGTTAAACCTTCAAGAGGATCGTTTACTACTCATCTGGACTACTTTGTGGAGGAGCCGTCTTCTTTTCTACTGCTGCCCATTTGGAGTTCCTGAGGGAGATTCTAGCCAACGACATCGAAATCGACACCCGAGGGTATTTCTTTGTCACACTTATTTTCATTGTAATCCGTGTAACCATTTTTACAAATTATAGTGAAAATAAAAAGGGTTTGCCCCTTTGGGAGATTTTTCCTGAAACTGTCTGTTTTATCCTGCATGCTTTATTTTATTTGATAAATCATCTAGATGCATGTTTTAGGGTTTAACTAAAATTTGGAATTAATTAAAATTGGATTTTATTTGAGAAGTCAAAATATTTCCGCTGTAGCGATTCTAATAATAATAATAATAATAATAATAATAATAATAATAATAATAATAATAATAATAATAATAATAATAATAATAATAATAATAACAACAACAACAACAACAACAACAACAAGACGAAGAAGAAGAAGAAGAAGAAGAAGAAGAAGAAGAAGAAGAAGAAGAAGAAGAAGAAGAGGAAAGAAGACAAATCTAGGAGAGGAGAAGAGACTCAACTCGTCATCAAATTCGTAGTGGGCTTCAAATTTTAATCCACCAAAGCAAGTATTTACTTTCTTTATGTAGTGGACTTCAAATTTTAATCCACCAAAGCAAGTATTTACTTGCTTTATGTCGCAAATTTAGTGCAGTTAATTACCTTTATGATTAGAATATAAATATGAGATTTAAAGCATGGAATATTGCAACTTGATTAATTGATGACGAACAAACCCTAAGTTGTTTTAAATATGAGTTATGTTACAAAGTTTGAATCTTTAAGTTTGAATCTTGGATTTGATGTTCTTGGACCCATAATATGGTGTAAAAAGGTTTTAAAACATGTTTGAAAACTTATATTGGGCTAGGGTGTCAATTGGATACTATTTTGGAGAGTGGTTTGAGCATTAATGGAGGTTTTAATGGCCTCACCTTCATCCTTAGGACATTTTAATTGTTGGCCGGAATCGAATACCGAATCGATTCGTGTCATGAAATTTTAGATCTTTTCATTACGAACACGTGGCCTCCAGTTTAGTAATTTTTATAATTTTTTTAATTAGTTATAAATTTTCAATGAAAGGGTGTGTGAGACCGAGATCTTTAATTGGTGATTTTGAGATGGATTTTATTTTAGTGAAGATTATATTTAGAATTATCATAAAACCTTGTGGATGTATTCTATTGGTAAATATGAATTCATAGTTGATGAAATTGAGGTTTACAAAGTTTAAAAGTCGTTAATGGAGATTAGGAAAACTGATTATGGAATTTTGGGGAGGAAACCCATATTGAAAACAAGCAGATCTAGGCTTCTATCGTATTTCAAATCGATCCGGCCTCCAAACGAATCGATTCGTCTCTGGAAGGCGAATTGATTCAGCTCCTAGGATGGGTCAAGGTTGACTCGTGGAAATGTTCATGGGATTTTTATGAACCCAAGAGAGTATGTGGAAAGTTATCCAAGCTAGCGGATGTTTAATTAAAAATAGGTTTGTGCCTCTATTAATTTTTTGAAGAATTTAATAATTAACTATGTTAATTCTTGGGTTCGAGTGGGGAGAACTGAGGATACAAGTAAATGACTATTTGATTAAAAAATCAGGAAGCTATGTGAAACTCCAGGATTGGGTTGACGGTGTGCGGTGGGATATGTGTACGAGTTCGGTTGTTATTATATATACCTATTAGGGTGACTTGTATATATATGTATGTCGGAATGCTATGTGTTTTAGTTAAACCTACCTAATTGGTAGTGTTATTGTGGGAGGTTACGCATAGTGGGCGGTCCATCCTGACATTGACCAACAAGTATTGGATTGATTCTCCAGGTCATAGAACTGTTGCATGACCACTATCCATGTATGAGGAAAGATTTTGGTTTCGCGTCCAGTTTGGCGCGATGTGGTATGGTTTCAACCTCGCATGTATGTCTATGACCACCTCCATTATATGTGTTTTTGTTTGGGATCAATGGTAAGATTCTGACTTGGTGGTTAGGTGTGAGGCGTGATGCCTAGAGACGGATAGCACACGAGGGATGAATCTACGAGGCCTCATCTCTGGGGATGCGGTTATACGTATATAGCAAGTGATATATATGTATGTTTATATAATACATTGTAGGTATCTATTTATAGCACGAGCATAACTATGTTATTTTCATTATGTGATTATTATTTATAGCAAATGTGTCCCTACAATATCGTCTATGAACCTATACCTAGATAAGGTAATTATACGCAGCTAATAGAGGGTATGAGCGAGATTGGGATTATATAGAGGTTATATGTACTAGTTTATCCCGGTAGCTTAATCAAGATAATAAATGTACACGTTTGTTGCGCACTATAATTGAGAGGTGAGCTTTATCTCAAGTGAGTGCGACCGATTAATTTTAAAAGTAATACACTACTATTTTAATCGATTTAAAATAATTATCTACTTCGAAAATGTTTTTACTTTTCGATCTTTGACCCACATGCATTCTTTTTTTACTTGTTTTCTTTTATTACCCTAGGTGTGCAAGATCGGTAGTCGGGACCACAGGGACAGATCCATTCTTACTGTGTAGTAGTTGTGGACACTACATCTTTGATTAGATTCCTCAACTTATTTTATCTAGATAGGATCAATCATTTTAGTTTTAGTCTAGGGCATGTTTCTCGTAGATGGATAGGTATTTATTTTACTGCCAGATATTTTTTTTAGTACTCAATTTATTTATTCATTTTACTTAGTGGATGTTATTTTTAGTGACCAATGGTTTATTCAGTTCAGATTTATTACTTATGTATTCATTGTGATTATTTCATTCATTATGATTGTTTGGTTCATTCGTATTATTTATATTATATTGTTATTGCGATAGTGGTATTGATAATGAACTATACTGAGATTCTTGTTTTATTTTAGTAGAGGATTGGCTAACCGGTATTAAAATGGGCGGGTTGTAGACTGAGCTACAAAATTTTGAGTAACATCAAAGATAAATAATTTTTCAAGTGGTTGAGGAAGATGACGGAAGACCCATAAAAGAGGATCATTTCCTTGATATTCTCCTATCCTAAGGACAACAGGAACAATATGGAGAATTTTACAAACGTTCAATTCCCACTTGGAGGATTTGGCCCAATAGGGCCATCCGAATGACTATGTGGAGAAGAAGGGAAGAAAGACCACTTTGGAGCATGAACAGAAACCTAAGAATGTCCTAAATAACGATATGATGGGGCATAAATTTTTGGTCATCCACGGGGCATTAAGTCCGAATCATATTCAGGTAATGCTATTCAGATGGAGCTAAAGAAAGCAAAATGTAGTCATAGAAGCTTCCCAAATTGACCCTACTAAAACCTCGGTGGGTAAGTGTCGTCGACCAGAAGATGTTGACTATAGAAAATATATAGTCCTCATCGAAAATGACCTGCTCAAACTCAAGATAACGCATCATGATGCTCTTGTAATCATTCTTTGGATTGCAAAATGGGACGCGAACAAGCTACTAGTTAACCCAAGGAGTTTTTTAAGAGGTTATATACTTGAAACTATTTAACAAGGTCAGTGTTGATACCAAATTTAGTCTGCTGACGTGAATCAATCACTTGAAGACACGTGGCAGCCTACATGTCAAATACAAATACTTTAGACGAGCAACTCAAGCGTACCGAGAAACTCAAGCGTATCGAGCTAATCAAGCGTACTAAGCAACTCAGGTTCCCCGAGAAACTCAGGCCCCCCGAGCTACCTAGCGTACCAAGTAACTCAGTCGGTCCAAGCTACTTAGCGTGCAGAGCATTAGAATGAAAAGACAGCTACGCATTAAATGCGCATTATTATCGTACAGATGTATATGTCTACTAGATAACAGCGCATTATCCTTTCATATTTACAGCCTCAAGGCTATAAATACATCGTAACCTCTTCACAAGAGGGGGACTTTGGATCTCTTGGTGAACCTATCATCGAGATTCCAAATAAACAGTCACCAATACAAAAACAGTGGACATAGGCCATTTTCATCAGGCTGAACCACTTTAAAAATCCTTTGTCTTATTAATGTATTTATCTGTGATTGATTAATTAGAAATAATTTATTTTTTACATCAACAGATTGGCGCCGTTTGTGGGAAAAGACTGTACTTAGCGTTTTTCACCAAAACGATTCATTATCTATGGCTGATAATCCAGAATCCAGCAATCGAAACACTGGGAACCCTCCAAACCCTTCTACTCCCCCAAATATTCAAGATCTGGATGGCATAATGGCTAATTTAGCCCAAGGGCAAACAACCATGCCGAAAACTATGCGTCAACTTATACAAACTGTTCAAGGTGGAGTGCCGGCCCAATCAGGACAACGAAGTGTTAAGAGAAATACCCATTTGCCTTCTTCAAGAACTAGACGAATGTTATTCCCGGAAGTCTCTCAATCTAGATGTACTGACTCATATCGTACTGAAAGATCTAGTGATCCTTCATATCAACCAGGCCGGACTTCATCAGTACGAGCTACTGATTCCCACCGAAATGTCACTGTCATCCCAGATAGGACTAGTGTTATAGAGAGGTTGAGTAGAGTATCACCTTTTAATAGATTGGGCCCTAGGAGGAATAGGAGTCCCTCTAGGATTGCGTCGAGGAACTCTCAACGACCATCCGACCTAAGGGAAGGCTCTTCCCAGTCACGACCACCAGCCCGTATTGAAAGATCACAAGAGGAAAATTCAATGCGATCAGTTGCTCTGACGAATAGGCCCGATGTAGGAAACGATGCATGGAAAGGCTTTATTAAAAGGTTGGAGGAAAGATTAGGGGAAATGGCTAAGGTTAATAATCATCTACAAAGAACTTTTGTCCAAGGGACACCATTCGTACAAGCAATTGTGGATTTTCCCACACCATCAAAATTCAAAGCTCCTATGGTGACGCCCAAATATGATGGAAAAAATGATCCTGTCCTTCATATTGAACAATACCAAGCTGCTGCCGATATCTATGCGGTTCCAGATGAGATGAGATGTAGGGCATTTTCAAAAACTCTCACCGGGTCAGCCCATATATGGTACAAAAACCTTCCTCGGGGGAAGATTGCGACTTTCCTTCAACTAGCAGAGCTCTTTATAGGGAACTTCTATTTTGGAGCAAATCCAGTCAAACGAGTAGCACACTTGTTGAGTGTTAGACAGAAGGCAGGTGAAAGCACCAGAGACTATATTACTCGTTTCAATAAAGAGAAACTTAAAGTAATTGATTACAAGGGGAAAACAACAATTACTGCTATGATGAGTGGACTGTTGCCAGATAAGTTGTACTACACTTTGGCCAAAGATCCTCCTAGGACCATGGTAGAACTGATGGTAAAAGCAGCCAAAATTATGAACGCTGAGGAAGCCATGGCTACGAAGAAGAATGCAGACACTAAAGAGACCAAGGTTGAAGATGGTAAAATCGAAAAGAAGGATCAGAAGAATAATGGTGGCAACAGGTAGTCGAAAGGAAAGCAAGCACTGGAGCAGATGAAGAAATTTGGAAATTATACTCCTTTGAAGGTAGATATAAATCAAATTTTAGAGGAGATCAGGAATAACGAGGAGCTAGCTTGGCCAGGGAAAATGAAAGAAGATCCTGACAGAAGGGACAAGTCCAAATATTGCGAATTCCATAAAGACCATGGTCATATGACCAAACGTTGCATAGCTCTCCAGAATGAAATTGAAGCACTCATTAGGAGAGGAAAATTGGCTAAGTATGTTGATCGCTAAAATGATTGAAAGACCAACAACCGAGGAAGGCAAAGATCTAAATCTCCTCATCGAGCAAAAGAAGACAAGAAGAGAGATCACAAAGATGATCCAGAAGATGATCCCGACTGTTAACTCAAAAATTCTCCATCTACGAGGACCAATCAGAAAAGGACACATGTCATCCTACGTGGCAATATTCGACATCCGAGGAGAGTTGGTCGGCACCCGAGGAGTATTAGTCGGCACCCGAGGAGAGTTGGTCAGTATCTGCGGAAAATTAGTTGGCACTTATGGAGTATTAGTCGGCACCCGAGGAGAGTTGGTCGACACCCGAGGAGAGTTAGTCGGCACCCGAGGATAGTTGGTCGGCACACCAACCAGGAAGATCAAAGGATAACTATGCATTTAATGTGCATTAATGAAGATGGCAGCGCATTTAATGAGCCTTAATGTACATTTATACTGTATAATATATGACAACACATAGCATACAAACAATTCAACAATTAGATTCGTTGAATGTAGACATAAATGTCTACATACAATGAATCTCTTTATCTCCCATCACTATAAATATATGTATCCCCTTATCCAAATGGGAAGATATCCGACAACGATGAGAGACCATACACAAGATACACCCTTTTTCTCCCTCTCTATACCACATTGTGCTATTGTAAACCCCTGAGAATAAAATAACAGTGGACGTAGGCTTTATTCATAGCCGAACCACTTTAAAAATCTTTGTCTCTCATGTGCTTGGTTGGATTGCTTTTATCTATTTATCTGTGATCATAAAAATGGGATTCGGTCCAGTTTTTTGCATCAACACCGACCTTCCTAAAAGACCAAGACAGCCAGAGCGTGAGGTATTTTCAATCCATTTTGGGTCATTTGAATGTAATGTTATTACGGGTGGAGATGCAGGAGGTGGAGATCTTACTGCGGAGAGGAAAGCTTACCTCAATGAGGCTCAAGCTTGCTCTTACATACAGTGAATAAACTTAGATGAAGATGATCTCCTGAGGAAGGTGAATAAGAACAAATTGGTTATTGGTTTCTCCAAGAATGACCTAGCAGGTGTACTATATCCTCATGATGACCCATTAGTAATCAAGATGAGAATGAAGTAGGTGGTGATTTCATGAGTACTGGTGGATAATGGTAGCTCGGCAGATATCATGTTCTACCCATGTTTTATTAATTTGAATCTGAAGTTAGCCCAATTGGAGCCCTATCATAGGCCCCTCATCAATTTTACTAGTGAAAAAGTTTTTCCACTTGGGACGATCAAGTTGGATATGCTTATTGGTACTTGTCCTGCTTGTCGAGCAGAAAGGGTACGCTTCTTCATAATGGATAAAAATATCCAATCAACTTATAATATCATCATGGGAAGGGTAGGTCTGAAGAAGTTCGAAGCAGTACCATCTACTGTACGTCAATGTTTAAAATTCCCAACCAATTTTGGAGTGGGAGTTGTGAAAGGCGACCAGAAAGTAGCTCGGGAATGCTACTATTTATCTGCCGAAAAGGAAGAACGAGAATAATCTAGGAAGAAGACTACTACATACCAAGTGGATGAAATAAAAGATGCGGAGATTGAAATATTAGACCCTAGAGACGAGTCTCAACTCGTGAAGGTCCAGGTTATGGAAGCCACCAAAAGTATCATTCTGGACGACGAGCATCCGAAACGAACAACCGAAATTGGTGTGTCATTGGATGTATCGATAAAATAAGAGCTGATAGCATTTCTAAGACGCAGAAAATAGACTTTCGCATGGAGTCATGAAGACATGCCAGGGATAAACCCAAGTTTCTTGTGCCACGAGCTCAACGTGAACAAGGAGGCCAAGCCAGTAAAGCAACGAAGGAGGGTGTTCATCCGTGAAAAGAACCAAGCTATACAGGAGGAAGTGGAGAAACTGCAAAAAGCCTTCTTTATTCAGGACGTCAAGTATCCTGATTGGCTAGCAAAAGTGGTGATGGTAAAGAAGAAAAATAACAAGTGGAGGATGTGTGTGGACTTCACTGATCTTAATAGGGCATGCCCAAAGGATCATTTTCCTTTGCCTCGAATTGATCAACTAGTGGATGCTACCTCGGGACACGAATTGTTGAGTTTCATGGATGCTTATTCTGGTTATAACCAGATTAAAATAAAGCCTGAGGACAGGGAGAGTACCTCTTTTATCACCCCAAGGGGAACTTAATGCTATAATGTTATGCCTTTTAGACTTAAAAATGCAGGTGCAACATGTCAGCGGCTGATGAATAAGGTGTTTGCAAAGAAAATCAGTCATAACATGGAGATTTATGTTGATGATATGCTGACATAGAGCAAGAAAGCTGCTGATCATCTAATTGACTTATGTCAGGCCTTTGATCAACTAGAGAAATATCAAATGAAGTTAAATCCCACCAAGTGCATATTCAGGGTGCGAGAAGGCATGTTTCTCGGATATATTGTTAACCAACGAGGTAGGCGAACCCTGAAAATATCAAAGCCCTATTGGAGCTGCGATCTCGAACTACGAAGAAGGAAGTGCAAAGTCTCATAGGGCGAGTCGCAACACTCAACAGATGTGTGTCACGAGCAACATACATATGTCTCTCATTCTTCAAAACATTCCGCAAAACTTTTGAGTGGAATGATGAATGCGAGGAGGCCTTTCAAGAGTTGAATAAATATCTGGGGACACCTCCATTGTTATCTATACTAGTGATGGAGAAAGACTATACTTGTATCTAGCAGTTTCAGAGAATGCAGTTAGCTCGGCGTTGATAAGAGTCGAGGACGGAGTACAAAAATAGTCTATTACATCAGCAAGGCCTTCCGAGGAGCAAAGATCAAATATCCAAGGTTGGAGAAGTTGGCATTAGCATTGATCAAAGTAAGCAGAAGAATGAGACCATATTTCCAAGCCCATACTATAGTGGTTTATACTGACATGCCATTAAGGCAAGATCAGCATAAATCGTAGAAATCGGGAAGATCGATGTATTGGGCAGTAGAACTTGGTGGATATGACATAGTTTATGAGCTTAGATCGTCGCTCAAGGGGCAGGCAGTAGCTGATTTTATTGCGGAGTTTACTCATTCTGATACCCCCGAAGAACAGGAGTCTAATACAGACCAACCCGTGGATGTTACGGGATCACCCAATTTAACCCTCGACCAACTTCCATTTATGGACGATCAAGATAAGACAATCAACGAGCAGTGAGAAGTGTTGGGGGAAGACAAAAGGAAGCATCAAATATTCCACCGAGGAGCTCTATCTGACCGAGAGTTTGATAATGAATTACCTATGTGGAATCTGTATATGGATGGCTCTTCGTGCACTACAAGCAGTGGAGCAGGAATTATTTTAAATAGTTCGGATGAGATTGATATGGAGTAGGCTCTGTGCTTTCAATTTAAGGCTTCTAATAATTAGGCCGAATATGAAGCTATGATCGTGGGCCTATGTCTGGTCAAAACCATAAAGGAAGAGCAGGTCATTGTATTCAGTGATTCACAGTTAATCATAAATTAAATTCTGGGGGTGTATGCAGTAAAGGGAGAATTAATGGTCAAGTATCATGCAAAAGCAATGGAGGTCGTATTGAGTTTTACTACAGTTCGGTTGATTAGGATAGCGAGATTGGAGAATGCAATAGCAGATGCCCTAGCTTGACTAGCAGTAGCCACACGCACCTAGCTATGAAGAATAATCCCAATAGAAATCCTGGCTGATCAGAGAATAGACGAAGATCTGATGATGAACTTCATTGCCCTAGACTTGGGACCATCTTGGATGGACCCCATCAGGGCCTATATTGAAGAGGGGGCTTTGCCAATTTATAAACTTGCAGCCAAGAAACTGAAGTTTAAAGATGCTCGTTACGTATTGACCAGTGGCATTTTATATAGACGAGGAGTTATAGCAGGACTATAAAGATGTGTCCATCCCTCCGAAGTGAAAAACTTGATCGAAGAGGTTCACGAAGGGTCTTGTGGAGCCCACGTAGCAGGTCAGACGCTTTTGCAAAGGATAACAACGCAGGGGTATTACTGGCCAACGATGAGAGCTGATTGCGCAACTTATGCTAAGAAGTACGATAAATGCCAACACTTCTCTTCCATCCGAAGAACTCCCCAAGCATTGTTAACACCCATAACGTCTCCTTGGCCATTCGCCACGTAGGGGATAGATTTGGTCGGACCACTTCCAACGACCATGGGAAGATTCAAATACCTCGTGGTTGTTGTAGATTATTTTACTAAATGGGTAGAAGCTGAGTCTCTTATTGATATGACATATGACAAGGTCTATCAGTTTATTTGGAAGAATATTATTTGCAGATGTGGTCTTCCCCATGCATTCATCACTGACTATAGAACCCAGTTTGACAACGAGGAATTCGCTGCATATTGTCATTAATCCAATGTATTAAAAATCCATTCCGCGCCAGGCCATCCTCAGAGCAATGGGAAAACCGAAGTGACGAATAGAACTCTACTGAATGGTTTGAAAAAACGGTTGGATGATGCAAAGGGAAACTGGATCAACGAGTTACACTCTGTATTGTGGGATTATCGCACTACACCACGAACAACAACTGGGGAGTCTCCATACATGTTGACATTTGGAAGTGAGGTTGTCATACCTGCTGAATTGGGTCTACCCACACATAGGGTACTGAATTTCAGTTCTCCTATAAGTGACTTAATGAGAAGATTAGACCTAGATATGCTCGAAGAAGTCAGGGAAGAAGCAACAATTAGGAATGCAGCATATCAACAACGAACAACTTTGTTCTACAATAAAAGGGTAAAGAAGTTTGATTTTAAAGAAGGGGATTATGTGCTGAGTAAAGTAATTCAAAAGCATAATAAACTAGAAGCCAACTGGCATGGACCTTACAGAGTAACTACAGTTGTTCGTCCAGGGACATACATAATTGAAACTTTGGAGGGAGAAGAATTCAAGAATGCATGGAATGCAGAACACCTGCGCAAGTACTATCAGTAATTAAAATTCCTATGTAATCGAGTTTCTTCAATATGAATAAAATGATGTTTCACCCATTTTCCTTCTTTGTTGAAATTTTTCGGAATATTAGTGCTACACACTACACAAACAAATTCACAGTAACATACCACCAACTCCGGTTGGTCGAGACACTACACCAAAACTGTCAATCTGGCACACGTGGACAAGGAGAATCTGGCACGGTTTTAAACTGTGCCAAAATTTGGCACGGTTTCTTAAAATTCTGGCACAGTTTTAAACTGTGCCAAAATCTGGCACGGTTTTAAAATGTGCCAAAATCGTTCCAAATTAAAAAAAAATTAAATAAATTACTAAAACAAAAAACTTTTCATTCAGCACACTCTCCCGCTCACTCTTCACCCAATTCCCCCTCCCGCTTTTCACCTAATCCTCACTCTTTCTTTGAAAGAAAAAAACGATTCAGCCCCGTCGTCATTCTCTCTACGTCGCTCGCTCTCTCCGCCGTTCAGTCCTTCCCGTCGTCGTTCATACCTACCCGTCGCCGTTCAGTCCTCCCCGTCGTCGCTCGCTCACTCTCTCTGCGCTCGCTCTCTCTCTACGCCACTCGCTCTCTGCGCAGCTCTCTCTCTACGCCGTTCAGACCTCCCCGCCGCCGTTCAGACCTCTCCGGCACAACACTGGTAAGAACTGATAGATCAAATAGTTTTCGATCAAACGATTTCTCAGAACCAAACCAAAACTCTATAATCTGAGATGTATTTTCACCAAACCAACACAATGGGTTTTGGTTTGGTTTGGGTGAATACTTAGTTTATGAAATGTAACTAACTTTGCTGTTTCATTTATACTTTGCTGAAAAGGTTGTATCCCAAACATGACAGGCCTGTATATTTAAGTCAAAGCCCTAGTACACTATATGCAGTTATTTTTAATGTCCGCAATGCCTTGCAGAATGCTTGAGGTTATTAATTCAATTTTCTTTATCTGTTTCTAAGCTTTTTGAGATTGTCAAAATAAGTTACGAGCTAATGAAAGACACACAATTAACTAAAAGCTTCAAAGAAATGTGCGAGTGTGTTGGTAGTGTCTACTTTTGTCAAATGGCTTAGAGTTCAGAAGTTTGATGCCAATGAGGACTCATTTGGTAACTCAATTCCAAGGATTGGAATTGAAAGGGCTATTTCAAATCCGTGGAATTAAAATTGGTCTTTCAATTCCATTTTTATGGTTTGGAATTCGGTTGCCAAACGGACCCTGAATTTCAAGTCTTCGTGGAAATCGTTTCCAAGATCTCTTGTGAATGTCTTTTTGTTTTGCCACATTACCTCACACTTGCAACATCTCTTTTGACTTTTCTTGTTCTTTTTTATCTAGGCCTCCAAGGTGGTCTGTCAAATTGTTTCTAGTCAAACGATTTACACCAAATAATTTACGGTTAAAATCTAAGATGTATTTTGTTGATATGTTGCTCAGTGCAATTTTTAAGAAATTCGTCTCTTGCCAACGAGATATCAAATTATTAATTTCTAGAGTGGGACATTGCTTTTTCTTGGATTTTTACACATAGAATTCTCTCGAATTCATTAAATTCGAGCTATGATTTTAGATTTCAATGATCCCTCTCTCGCCCTGCTTATCTTTTGGTGGGATTCGTGACTTCTGATGTGGTTTGTTTTGGTTTAATGACTGATTTCTTTGTTTAAAGGCTAATTGGGAGATTTGTGGTTGATTTTATCTTTGTTTCAGTGTTCTTGGGGGGTCGGAGGATGTGTCATTGGGGTATTGTTTGTTAAGGATTGTTTTGATGCTTTTTTGAAAGATTTCTTCGAGATTAATTGTTTGGCAAGGTGAGTTTGTTTATCTTTAGTTAGTTCTGATTCTCATGTGATTTTTTAAGATGCGGTTTATTTTTTATTATGGGAGTTTTTTTTATCCATTGGTGCAAAAACTTGTTCCTCTATTGGCTTGCTAATGAGACGAAAAGTCTTAGTGTATTTTACTCCATGTTTGCGTCTTTGATAGTTTTTCAGATTCTCGTGAAAATGTCTCTAAAGTAATTCGAGTAGGATAACAATAGTTCTAGTTCGAGTTATGTGTAAAAAAAATTATTTGATATTTGTTCCAACCTTGAATTCTTGATGAGTTCAGTATTAAATTGGGTTTTAGAATTTTCGGTCCATTTTTTTAATAAAAGGGACATGTTATCAATTTCACACACGTGTGTGTATAATCATATATGGGTACTGTAATATTAAAGAGTTTGATCCAGTGCTAGGTGGGAATTGAATGCAGGTATTGGGGAGGTTTGGAGATCAAAAGGCCAGCATAGGTTGCCAGTGATTTGTTTAGTTTTACTTTACAAAGGTTCAACTCAGGCCACTTCCATCCAATCTTATTCAAGTTTCTACACGTAACTATTATTTAGTACCCATTTATTAACCTTTTAAAATGCAATGAATTATTTCTACTCAGCATTTATATTATTTCTTTTTCATTCTATATCTGATCATTCCTTTTAAACTTTGAAAATCACTTCATGGCTTACTTTAGAGCTTATTTAGTTAAATTGGTGGAAGGGATTTTTGGTGGTTTGGTTTTGGAATTTGTTGTTGATGTTGAGTTTATTTTAAATGTTAAAACACGTTGGATTTAACGAATAAACAAATGAAACTATGTCAAAAATTTCTAAAATCAATAAACGTTATAAATTGATTAAAAACATACCGTTAGAGGATGAAAACCCAAACCAGCCCCCAAACGACCCCTTAGGAGGCACGAACACCTCGAACGGGACCAATGTAACTCGTACGAACTGACCGCGTAGTCCCGAGTCACCCGGTTTGAGAATACGACGTTAATTTGCAAAAATCAACACTCTTAAAAACACGTCGTTAAAGGGTGATAACCCAAACGAGCCCCCAAACGACCCTGTAGGAGGAACGAACACCTCGCATTGGACATTTGTAACTTGTACGAACTGACCGCGTAGTCCCGGGTCTCCCGGTTTGAGAATATGACGTTAATTTACCAAAATCAACACTTAGAGTTAAAAACGTGCCTTTAAAGGGTGAAAACCCAAACCAACCCCCAATCGACCCCGTAGGAGGCACGAACACCTTGCACGGGACCAATGTAACTTGTAGGAACTGAACGCGTAGTCTCGGGTCTCCCGGTTTGAGAATACGACGTTAATTTGTCAAAATCAACACTTAGAGTTAAAAACATGCCGTTAAAGGGTGAAAATCCAAATCAGCCCCCAAAAGACCCCGTAGGAGGCACGGACACCTCGCACGGGACCCATGTAACTTGTAG
Organism: Sambucus nigra; assembly: GCA_949130495.1. NCBI lineage: Eukaryota > Viridiplantae > Streptophyta > Magnoliopsida > Dipsacales > Adoxaceae > Sambucus > Sambucus nigra. Next base: position 217,877,518 of record OX422213.1, read on the forward strand.
GAACTGACCGCGTAGTCCCGGGTCTCCCGGTTTGAGAATTTGACGTTAATTTGCCAAAATCACACTTAGAGTTAAAAACATGCCGCTAAAGGGTGAAAACCCAAACAAGCCCCCAAACGACCCCGTATGAGGCATGACCACCTTGCACGGGACCCATGTAACTCGTAGAAACTGATCGCGTAATCCCGGGTCTCCCGATTTGAGAGTATGATGATAATTTACAAAAATCACACTTAGAGTTAAAAACATGCCAGTAAAGGGTGAAAACCCAAACCAGCCCCCAAACGACCTCGTAGGAGGCACAAACACTTCGCACGGGACCAATGTAACTTGTAGGAACTAATCGCGTAGTCCCGGGTCTCCCGGTTTGAGAGTATGACGATAATTTACAAAAATCACACTTAGAGTTAAAAACATGCCAGTAAAGGGTGAAAACCCAAACCAGCCCCCAAACGACCTCGTAGGAGGCACAAACACTTCGCACGGGACCAATGTAACTTGTAGGAACTGACCGCGTAGTCCCAGGTCGCCCGTTTTGAGAGTAGGACGATAATTTGCAAAAATCACACTTAGACTTAAAAACAAGCCGTTAAAGGGTGAAAACCCAAACCAGCCCCCAAACTACCCCGTAGGGGCACGAACACCTCTCACGGGACCAATGTAACTTGTAGGAACTGATCGCGTAGTCCCGGGTCTCCCGATTTGTGAATATGACGATAATTTGCAAAAATCAGAACTTAAACTTAAAAATAAGTCGTCAAAGGGTGAAAACCCAAACCACCCCCCAAACGACCCCGTAGGAGGCACGAACACCTCACACGGGACCAATGTAAGTTGTAGAAACTGACTGCGTAGTCCCGGGTCTCCCGATTTGTGAATATGACGATAATTTGCAAAAATCAGCACTTAAACTTAAAAACAAGCCGTTAATGGGTGAAAACCCAAACCACCCCCCAAACTACCACGTAGGGGGCACGAACACCTCGCACGGGACCAATGTAACTTGTAGGAACTGACCGCGTAGTCCCCGGTCTCCCGGTTTGTGAATATGACGATAATTTGCAAAAATCACACTTAGTTAAAAACAAGCCGTCCAGGGGTGAAAACCCAAACCATCCCCCAAACGACCCCGTAGGGGGCACGAACACCTCGCACGGGACCAATGTAACTTGTAGGAACTGACCGCGTAGTCCCGGGTCTCCCCGTTTGTGAATATGACGATAATTTGCAAAAATCACACTTAGTTACAAACATGCCGTCAAAGGGTGAATACCCAAAACAACACCCAAACGACCCCGTAGGAGGCACGAACACCTCGCACGGGACCAATGTAACTTGTAGGAACTGACCGCGTAGTCCCGAGTCTCCCGGTTTGTAAGTATGACGTTAATTTCCATTCATATATGTAATTTTTTTGTTTTTAGTATTTTTTTTTGTAAATTATTGGGTTACTAATATCGTATCTTTTTTGTATTCTATTTTTTTTGTACGATAACAGTTTATCGTTGACTTTTATTCGCGTGGAACACACAAAGAACTCAATGGTTTACAACAAGGGGTTTATTAATGAATCCATTTTTTTGTGTCATGACCGTACGGTCTTTTGTTGTTTTATTATTGACTTTTATGGCCATGAGGTCTTTTGTAAGTTAATTGTTATATTTTGTGTCCGTGCGGGCTTTATGTTAGGCAGGTTTTGTATTAACAGGTTTTGGAATGTCCAGAAAATAGAGGAAACTCTGCCCAATTTTTTTTTGGGCCTATGAGCAGTTTTAGACTTGTAATATTTTGAAGTTTGTATGTACATTAGTTTATTAATAACGCGCAATATTATTAATTTGTGAATTTTGTGCTTTCAAATATTTTTTTTTAAATTAAAAAAAATTGGCACAGTTCAAAACCGTGGCAAAAGTGTATCATATTTTGGCACGGTTTTAAACCGTGCTAATTTTTTTTAAATTATGCTGAATCTGGCACAGTTAAAAACTGTGCCAAAAGTGTGCCAGAAATATCAAATTCTGGTACGGTTTAAAAGTGTGCTAGAAGTGTTCCTATTTTACTGAATCTTGCACAGTTAAAAACTGTGCCAAAAGTGTGCCAGAAATATCAAATTCTGGCACGGTTTAAAAGTGTGCCATAAGTGTTCCTGTTTGACTGATTCTGGCACACTTTTAAACTGTGCCAGAAAAAAATTCCCATTTTGGAACACCTGATTCTGGCACAGTTCAAAACCGTGCCAGATTTGATCTGGCACGGTTTTGAACTGTGCCAGAATCCTGTTTTTGGTGTAGTGAGAACTCAATTACCACCAACTCCGGTTGGTTGGAAACTCAATACCACCAACTCCGGTTGGTCGAGAACTCAATACCATCAACTCCGGTTGGTAGAGAACTTATTACCACCAACTCCGGTTGGTTGGTACCAAACTAGGCAAGAAGCTGGATGACCTCCCGGGGCATCCACTGTCTAGGCAACTAGGTAATGCATGCGAGATTACTACAACTAAGCAGGAACATGGGATGAAAATCATTCCATTGTTTAGGCCCAAAGAGTGAAAAGTCACTATAATCAAACAACAAATGGGATACGTATAGTATATACATATATATCTACTAACCAACAAACAAAGACATTCCACAAAGTATTTCGAAGAAAATGAAATGGCAAAAGACAAACTTGTTCTTCATTAAAACAATGCAGATTACACAAGCTATGAAGTCTAATTCATTACATCAAATATCTTATTTTATTGGTTTCTTTTCCTCTGCTTTTGAAACAGGTTCTACCCCAACTGGAGGATCATCTAATGCATAAGGTGAATTTATAAAGTTTAGATCTCGTAGCATTCTGACATTCATTAAGGATGGTTGATCAAGCAAGTGTTCTGGACGAGCTATCTCAAAATTTGCATGAAGACTGTAATCACCGAGATACTTGGAAATCAGGCATTGAGGAATTGCATGAGCAGGAATCCAACTAATATCAAGATTAAAAGGAGGCACGAGAAAATCGATCACTCCAGGCTTATAACAATCCCATAAGTAATGTCCTTGCTCCAATTTTAGCACACACATAGCGTTCAACCACCCTTGCTTGTACCCCTCATTATTCGATTGCTGCAACCGAGAATCAAGATGGTACAGAGCTTTATTATACCCAGCTATCCAAAATTCCCTGGGCTGCCTGTGAAACTGATAAGTTAACCTCTCAAGTTGCTCGTGGAGCTTCTTCACAAGGATTTCTTTACTTTCCAGAGCAGAATTTTGATTAGAAAGTTGCTCGGTGAAGTCCAGAATCTTCTTAGACATTTTTGCCAAGGCTTGGTTCTTCGCCATCAACTGAACGACTTGATTCTCTAAAGCCGATTGAGTTCTCGCTTCTTCAATGGTAACCCGACCAGCCCTTTCTCATCCCCAAGAAGATCTTGCTCATCCACGAGTAGATGTGGAGGGTCCAACTCATTTCAAAGTTTCTAACTCATCTCATAAGTTAGCATTTTCTTCCTCCAAGAAGGAAAAACCTTCATCATTAATGGGGACCAAGGCTCCTGAGGAAGAGGCAGCAGATTTGAGTTGTTTTATTTCCTCCTGCATAGCGATGTTCTCCTACTCCAACATCTTGGCGATATGTCTATGCTCTTTTATTTCAAGCTTCATAACACTCTCCTTATTTTCATGAGCAGAGATGAATTTGTCATACCCTTTGTCAACACTCAATTGTTGATATTTTTTCTCATAGCCTTGATGCAGAAGTGTGGTGGATTCTTTGTACTGTTGTTGGAGTTCCTCGATCATTCCTTAGAGATCTTCAATCATCTCATAGTAGGCCATATTGTTGGCTACAACACGATCAAGTAAGCACTTCAAGTATTGGTAAGCTTCAACTGCTCGATCAGAAGCACCTAATCCGAGGATGTCAATTATCTAGGCCTCATTAAGGTCTGCATGACCATCTTTAAAATAGTCATTGCATTTCTTCATCAACTCTGTATCATGAGCTGATAAGAGCTCCATCCTGGCCATAAACTAGCAAAGAGAAGAATAAAAAAAATCAATAATGATGCGAACAGAGCAAGTAAGAGAGAAATTTCAGACGAACAACAGAAGTTCAAATTTTATTCATCATAATAAGGGAAAACAAAGTTCAAGGTTACATCCACAAAAACAACAAAACAAAGGACCCAAACAACTTTACCCCTTCTCCTTATTTCCTACGACTTCTTCAGATGGTTTGGATGAAGGGGTTGGTTGCTCGGAGGGCAAAGATAGTTGCTCGGCAGATGTGTTGGCTTGTTGGAGTTGCTCTGAGGGTTGGGCGACAACAATAATAGGTACTTTCTCTCTTGTCATCAAGGACTACTCATCAGAAGCTGCTTCATCTTCTTCTTCTCTAGGAGAGGGAGGAGGTCCATGAGTATGCTGCTGGAACAACTCAGAATTCTCAACAACCTTCAACTCCCTCAAGGCTGCTATCCATCCATCCCTAAAATATTTGACACTGGCGTACTCCATTTAAGAAGACATGATAGCCAGGTCCTTATTTCACCCTTTGTCCCAGCCAGCACTGAATGATTTTTAACTGCAGCTTTCCTTTTTGCCTTCTCCGAGGAGGTCCTTTCCCTAAGGAGCTCTTCGGTAGACTTTATATTTTCTTCCACCTCTGTCTTGTGTCGCTTAACATTTTGAAGTTTAGCAACATTTTCCTTAGCAACTTTGAGCTTGAATTCAAGCTCGCTGTTATGTCGTCCGACCTCCTTCAATTTCTTCTCCAGCTCTTTGGAGGCAGTCACAACTTGATCTCGATTTTCTTCAACAGACTTGAATTGCTTCTCCCAAGCAACTTTGTCTTCCTCGTACTTCTGACGAGATTCCTTCAAAGACTGGGTTAGTCCAGCAAAAGCTTCCTCAACTCCACCCGAGGAGCTTGAAGCCCTGATAGATTCATCCTTCTTCAAAATTCTATCGAAACACGTCACAAGCTGAAAAGAGAAAGAACTTTAAGTCAATACATGAACATAGTATTAAAAAATAAAGGGGTCAAGCTAAAGATACTTACTGAAGTAATGTGTTGAGCAGCCAGTGTAGTAAGTTTCTCACGAGGAAAGGTGTCTTCAACACCTTGGGATTCAGGAGCAGTCCAGGATCTTACCAAGCTCACAGCAGAGCTCGGAGCAACTAGAGCTGGAACACTACCTTTAACATTTGAAGGTTGAGAGATAGGTTCAACAGGTCTCTCAGAAGAACTTCTTTTTAATCTCCTCAACGGAGCAGGAGAATTTTTAATTAAAGATATTGTCTCTATTGGGGAAATGACAACAGTCTTACTCGGAGGTACAGGGGGCTTCTCGCCAGCTAGCCCATCTTCCTTGGCAACAGTGGGAGCGGGTACATCTGTAGTCTTTGTCCTTTCTTCTGGGACATCTTGTTTACTTTTCTTTGCCTCCACAGTGGCAGAGGCAGTCTTGTCGAAAAAAGCAGGATCTCTTCTCTTCTTCATCAGATCAGTGATGGGAATGCTTAAGTCAGAAGAAGAACCTTCCACACTGGTTTCAGAGGTTGGTACTTGGTCAAGATCAACCACCACTGGATGAGGATGAGCAATAAAAGATGAAGTGTAGCTTCTGTATTACAGCAAATAAGAAGCAGATCTAACGTGCTCCTCAGCAACAGATTGATGCAAGCCCTAGATAAGTTTTAAATGCTTTATATTAACTTCGATTTCTTTTGGAGGTTTCCTTTTACTATCAACTGTAACAAACAAAATCAAATGTCAGTGATGCCTTTTATCAAATACAAAGAAAATAAGATTTCAAAAATAAAAACAACCTATCCTATTGACATAAAGTGAACACCTGGGACCTTGGTATACATCACCTCCATTTAATGGAGGGTGTTGCCAATTTTTCATCACAACCCCATGATGAAAATAATCCCTATTGGCATCGGGAAGATTGACAACTAACGCTCTATTCAAAAACCTAGTTTTTAAATGGAAATTACTGTCACTGGTAACCTATTTGTAGCAATACATAATCTCTGGAATCCCTAAACGAGTTCCATGAAGTTGATTCAACCTATGTACGCCATTAACTATCCTCCATGTATTTGGAGCTACTTTTCCAGGTACAATATCAAAATATTGGCAAAACTCCAAACACAGGGGATTTAGCGGGAAAGAAAAGCCACATTCGGCTACAAAAAGACTTGGGAACCAATGTCCCTCAGCCAAAGAAAAATAATCAGAAGGACCATAAATTTCTTCTAAGATAACCCATGAAAGGATTAAAAACTCAGACCAAAATTTTTCTAACAATTCAACAAGATAAACCATGGTGAATAAAGAAAATAAAGAAGGAAGAAAATCTTACAGAGGAAATAGAGATAAGTTGTTAATGAACGATGGATAGAAAGAAGGCACAAGATAGAGAGAAGATGAAGAGTTCAGAGATACAGATTTGAGAAGTGAAAAATGATAGGATTTCTTTCACACTTAAATACTTTACCTCAGGAATAGAGAAAAACAATGATTACTAGGAAGGACGTTTGCATTTTCGGCGGCTAAAAGAAGAAAAGGGCACAAATATCGAAGTGATCGTGAAAATTCAAAATATTTATGAAGTCTGATATTATGCACTCAAAAAGGAATTATAAAATTTTCCTAAAATCCATGAAGATCCGTAATCCAAACATTTTTCAAGCAAAATGTTCCACACTCTCCTTCAACCTCAACTGTGAAACATTAGGGGCTTCTGTTGATACCAAATTTAGTCTGCTGACGTGACCTAATCACTTGAAGACACGTGGCAGCCTACATGTCAAATACAAATACTTTAGACGAGCAACTCAAGCGTACCGAGCAACTCAAGTGTATCGAGCTATTCAAGCGTACCGAGTAACTCAGGTGCCCCGAGCTACCTAGCGTACCGAGAAACTCAGTCGGTTCGAGCTACTTAGCGTGCAGAGCGTAAGAATGAAAAGATAGCTACGCATTAAATGCGCATTATTATCGTACAGATGTATATGTCTACTGGATAACAACTCATTATCCTTTCATATGTACAACCTCAAGGCTATAAATACATTGTAACCTCCTCATAAGAGGGGGACTTTGGATCTCTTGGTGAACCTATCATCGAGATTCCAAATAAACAGTTAGCAATACAAAAACAGTGGATGTAGGCCATTTTCATCAGGCTGAACCACTTTAAAAATCCTTTGCCTTATTAATTTATTTATCTGTGATTGATTAATTATAAATAATCTAGTTTTTTACATCAACAGTCAGCTTAAAATGAAAGATTTGAAGTAAACGGCCATCCCTTTGGTCAGCTTCACCGAAAAAATTACCATGCCTCTAAGGAAGGTTGTACTACTAGTGATAACAGGGAATATCTCAAAGTTAATTGTGTTCTTAGTGATGGAAATCGAGTCCCCATATAATTATATCCCAGGAAGAGGATGACTTCATGCTATGAAGGATGTCCCATCCACTTAAAACCCAAATTTCAAATGTATCACCGATAAGAGGATAATGGAAATCATGGGAAATCAGGCTATTGCTCAGTAATTCTTTATCACTTCCATCGTGCCTAAGCAAGAGAATAAGAAAGAGAAAGTGGTCATCGATGAAGATACCAAAGATGGGTCTACCTCGTCCAAGTAATAAATAGAGTATGGTTAAACAAGGGAACAAGAAATAAGGTTGGACCCCACATATAGATTCATGGAACCATTACAAAAAGTTATATTTAATTTCTCACATCTAGAGAAGAAATTTATGATTGGAATCTCACTTATCGATAAGAAAAAGGATGAATGGATCTCTCTTATTAAAGATAATCAAGACATATTTGCTTAGAAGCCTTACGATATAACTGGGATTGATCTCGAAGTCATGTGTCATCGACTCTATATGGACCTCACATTCCCACTGATCACACAAACGGTGCGCCAAACAACCCTAAAAAGGTAAAGGTTGTGGATGAAGAAGTGGGGAAACTTCTGGGTCCATTAAATAATTTCAATTCCCCAACTAGCTCTCTAGCCTAGTCATTGTCAAAAAAAGTAAAATAATGAGAGATGTTAAAACGTTAAGCAGAATGTTAGCAGTGCTCAACCGATTTATCTCTAAGCCCTCCGAAAAGCGGATCCCAATTTTTCAATTTTTAAACAAAGAGAAGGCCATGTCGAAGAATTTACATAGCCACTTAAAGATATCAAGATTTATTTAAGCTAACCACCTATGATCACGGTCCAAAATCTGTGAGGCCCATTTTTTTTCTATCTTGCGGTGTCCCACCATGAATTTAGCTTGGCATTAATATGCAAAAATGAGGGTAACTAAGACATAATCTATTATGTTATCTAGATGCTAATAAATACTCTATAGAGAATATAGCTTATTCTCTGGTAATTGCTTCACGAAAGTTGAGGAACTATTTTGAAGCTCATTCCATTATAGTCACCACCTCTTTCCCGCTCAAAGCAATCCCAAAAAAGGATGAACTCTATACAAGGGTGTCCAAATGGTCTGTGGTACTGAGAGTTTTGATGTCTATTATCAACTTAGAACTACAATCAAAGGGTAAATATCATCGGATTTAATTTTCAACTTCACCAGAGGTCAGGAGCCCAATAGAGGGTAACATGATGACCAAGTTAGCAATCAAGAGTCTAATTAAATCAATCAGTGGACTCTCTAAGAAGATAGGGCCTCTAACTCAAAAAGGATAGGAGTGGGAATTATCCTTATAACAATGAGGTTGAGTATAAAGCTCTCATTGTTGGATTAAAAAAAGACATCTACCTCAATGCAAGTCACCTTGATGTCTTTTGTGACTCAAAGTTGGTATTTAGTCAAGTATAAAGATATTACAATGCAAAATATAAATGAATAGTAACATACACATAGGTCTTGTAAGACTTGATTGTCGGGTTCAAAAAAGTTCATATCTAACTCCTTCCATGAGAAAATAAGAGCCATGGAGATGCTCTGGCTTATTTGTGTTCAACCATCAACTCTGACCTCAAACGAATAATTGAAGTTGATTAACTTTCCCAATCAAGCATTACAAATCCAAAGATCGATGAACCAGTCCACACTATTAAAAAAGATCCCAGTTAGATGGAATCAATAGTTACATACCCACAAGATGATGTCGTGCCTATTGATAAGAAGCTAGCCCATCAGACCAAGGTAAAAGCTTCTTGATTTTACTTATCACCTAAAGGGAAGATTTGTAAGTAATATTTCGTGGTCCCATATCTCCCAAATGTGCATCCCATCGAAGCTGACCAAGTCCTATATGAGTTACACGGTGGAATATGGGGAGGTCATATTGTGATCTTTAGCATTCAAAGCCATCAAATAAGGGTACTGGTAGCCTTACATGCAAATATATATTGTCTCATATGTCATAACACACAATAATTGTTAAGAATTATTGCCCATGCTTTAACACCTAGCCAACGAACTCAAGTCACTAATTAATATGTGTCATTTCAATTAATAGGGGTTAGATATCACAACATAAGGAAAATGACAATATCTCCTTGTTAGCACTAATTACTTTACTAAATGGATAAATCCTGAACCTTTGGTGAACATAGGGGGTACGATATGACCAGGTTTATGTAGAGGAATATTGTTATCCACTTTAGCATGCCGAGAAAAATCATTACTCGCAATAGAATGAGATTCGAGAGTGGACCATTCCAAGGATGTTGAAACAACCACACCATCAAGCACTACTATAGTTCAGTGGCCTACCCTCAAAGCAATGGGTAGGTTGTGGCCTAAAAAAATAGTGCTTGATGGAAATAAGAAATAGTTATAGAATTCAAAATGCACTTGGGTGGATGAGCTTCTCTATGTCCTCTGGGCATATTGAACAATACCCATACACCTTGTGGGAAACTCCCCTCTCTTTAGCTTAGGGAAAGAAGCCATAATTTCACTAGAAGTTGATTTTTTAGCCATGAAAGAATATGTTGCCGATCAACCTATAAATGAATAAATCATAGGTACCGAGGTCAACATAGCCTAGGAATGAAGAGAAAGAGAGAGAGAGAGAGAGAGAGAGAGAGAGAGAGAGACTTAATAAAACTAGCCTCCTATCAAAATCAGTTGGCTAAACAAATAATTAAGGTTTTAATCCGAGGAACTTCCAGACTAGAGATTATATCCTCAAAAAGGTGATCAACGGTGTAAAAATCCATCACATGTAAACTTAGGTCCTAATTGGGAAGGACCATTCAAAGACATCATAAACGATATTTAAGGACCCTAAAATGCGTAAAAAATGGGGGATATGGAGAATCCTACTGCCTAGTATGCAGACAGTCATGAAATTTTTTATTTCTAAAAACATTTTTCTTTTTCCAGGTTTTCTTTTTCCTTTTCTTAGATGATTTAAAGTTCAATTAATTCAATTATCTTTCTTATTGTTCCAAATGGTAGCCCAACTTTGTTAACTCCAAATTATCATTGTGGCAAAGATACTATCATAAATTTTATCAAATTTATCCCATCAAGTTTTGATCGCCTGTTGGAATGCCTTGGTGAGATTACACTTAATAGATAGTTAAGGTTACATGTTTTCTTCAGTAATAAACAAGAAAACATCAAGAATTTTCCATGCAAGAAAAAATCCTATGGGGATACCTAGGCACTTAGTTTCCCAACTTTATTAGACTTAAATCAGGATTAGATGGATTGCCCAATGACCAAGTGCATTTTCACTATAATTAGTCCTAGGCCTAAAGTGGCGTCATGAAATTATCCTAAAAGGTAGAAAACTAATAAAATATGCTCGGCATAAAAAATGGGATAATGCAAGACATGGAATTAACAAAATTTTAATTCATAATTCATTTAAATCATAGGTTTCCAGAGCATAAAAAATATAAAAAAGGATACAAAAAGGATAAATAAGTTTTTTTATCTTCAGCACTCCATCTCGACAGTCACTCTAGCACGATGAACGGAATAATGGGGAGGAGATTATTTTCATTATTGTGGTGGAGGAGATAGTCCTTTATTAGGTTAATTGGAAGGGAATCACGGGGATCCAACACTTTTCACTTCCAAGATGGGTAAGTCAAATAAATGGATAGTCTTCCTCGTACCAATGCCAAATCTAGGAGTCACCAGGAACTGTCATGAGTGCTAGCATATTATGCCATCCATTCTTAGAAGTGACCGTCTTAGCTTCATCCAGTTATGGCAGAGAATCATTCCAACCTTGATCATACCCTTCCAACCAGATTGCATGAGGTTCAATATCAAATTGATATCTCACTTTTATGATCTTTTAGTGTAAACTGCTCTTGGACACTGAGTCTTCCTTAAAAGTTTTACCGGCCTAGTCGATATGCCCTTTTAGAAAATCATCTCCTCTTTCTAATAGTTCAATAACGTTTGACACATATTTTACTTCAGCTCCAAGAGAATTAATGACTTTGTCCTTCTCTCTATAAACGGTGATCATCTTTTGGAGTTCCAATCGAACTGACATGAATGCTTCATAAGCTCAGCCAAAATTTTATCGACTAAGGATCAAGTCAAGATCTTCCTCCATTTGGTCAACTGGCACTCAGGATAACCTTTCATTAGACTACAAAGATGGGTGTAATATGGTTATGATCCAAAGCCATCACCACCCACAATGATAAACACGGACTTAAAATGGTTACAATTGTTGGATCATAGTTCTAAATTGTAACCTTTTTCCTTGACTATACTACGGGTCACAGTTATGGATCATGGCCATCATCATTGACCATGATAAGTCATTTTAATTCAAAATGGTCATGGACCATGGTCACAGTCCAGAATCGTGACCCCTTTTAGGTATGCATAAACCTCTTAGGGATATTTTTCGCATTCTCTCTCTCTCTTTTTGGAAAATACCAGTGGCCTCTCTCTCTCTTCAAAATGCATCATCGACTACCACCACAACACTCAGGTCTCACTTTCTCTCTCTCTCTCTCTCTACGTAGCTGGATGTTTGCCTAAGTATGTTTGTGTATGTATGTGATGGAGAAACCTCATAGTTATATATACAAATATATATACAAACATACATATTTTTTATATATGTATGTATGTATATTTGGGGTCAACTATGATTTGGGTTTTTAGGATTTTATCTTTTTCTATGGATTTGAAATGGTTGTGAGTTTTTGTGGAAATTTTATTTGTAGTTTTCTTAATTGGATTCTAGTTCTATTAGTGGATTTGAAGATGAAGTGGGGTTCAAAAACCCAATAATTGAAAATATTGGGGGACAAAGTCTATATATCAAAGAATTAAGTCTGACCCAAAAACCCGAATTTCACATCTTTAGAGAACATTAATTTCACATCTTTTACCAACATAAGTATCTGTATGTTTAGTCATACCTTAACCACAATTTCACTTCTTTAGCAAATAATAATTTATTAAAATCAAAGTAGTATTTGTTTAGTACGACCTTAACCTTTATAATTAAACTATGTTTAATTTTCGTGAAACCTTAACCTTTATTAATTAAGATATGTGTATGTCTGTGTTTTCAATGGTTATATAGTCTAGTTAAAATTAAAAATCACACATTAATGCACGTTTGATGATTTTCAACTACATGACTCATTTACATGTCTACTTAATATTTGACACGAACATGTTGTAATACAACACGACCCACACAATGGGGGTTTGCCCATTTCTCTCTCTCTCTCTCTTTCTCTCTCTCTCTCTCTCTCTCTATAAATAAATAAATAAATATATATATATATATATATATATATATATATATATATATATATATATATATATATATATATATATATATATATATATATATATATATTTAAGGGTGAGGATGAATGCCACATCCTTACATATTTTTTCAAAATAGAGGGTTGAGATCAACTCCCTTCATTAATTTCAAATGCAACACTATTTGTAAATTCGATATAAATCCCGAGCTAAAAGCTCTGATACCAATTTGTAAAAGGGTGTGATATTGATTATCAATTTAATTTGTAAATTTCCAATTTTAAACTTATTTAATTAGAGTCAATCTTTAATTTTATTAAACCATAATCATGCATTTATATGAATAAATCAATCACGTCATCATAAATAATCACAAACATCTGGACAAACAAATTTTAAAAAAAATCCCCCAAAAGGGTAAAACCTTTATTTCAATAAATGTTTACAAATTGGAACTTACAACACACTTACAAAAATCTGCAATGAATCTTCATCAGAAAACTCACAAAGACCGCAGCCTTGAAATCAACAATGAACTTCCTCAAGAATCCACAAGAACCACAACTCTCCTCAGTAAAGAACACCCTCGAGTATCCTCAATGATCGCTGATATGGAAAATATAACACCCCTTCCACGGTACCTTTGAGAGGCATGCACAGAAGACATGCTGCCACAACCTTACACTTACATGCTATAGGGTGTGGCCCAATCTTATTCACTTAATTGGCTTCATCCCTCTCCATTCACAACAACAATACAACACCTACAGCTATAAATAGAGGCCCACACCTCGAGATTAGGAGATCTCACCTCATTTGACCGATCCTGATCCGAGTACATTTCTTATACTGATATCTAGTCCAAAGACTATTACACTTGGGGAGGCATTGCCAAACACTCTACCTCTTTCGGTGCAGCTTGGGGACTGCTCATCGGCATCACGGTCATCTCTCCGGCACTCCCGGAATCATCATAGACATGTATTTTCTTCTCTCATCTACATTGTACCCCTATTACGACATTATAAACCTGTACTATAATGAGCGTATAATGAGAATGGAGCAACAAAGTGGACGTAGGCTCATTTTAATAGCCGAACCACTCTATATCTTGTCTTTTATTTCTCTTTACTTGCTTTATCTATTTATTATGCATTCTACACTTGACTTACTGGTACGAGAACGACAAGTGGACGATTTCTCATATCATCAATCTGGCGCCGTTTGTGGGAACGAAGTGTTTCAATCTTGTTTCTCTATATTTTGGGTTCTTAAACACCTTATTTTATTCAAAGGGATCCTTGGGATCATTATCTCATGGGTTAAGTTTTGGTTATTGAACTCGTATTTTGTATACACACCCTCAAATGGGTATCACATATATTCAAATTTGTTTATGGGTCTCTCCCTTTATGACCCTAGATCTGTTTCTATAATACCCCATTGATGTTACCTCACCAAGATAACATTGAAAAGTGAAAAGGGCAATAGCCACGCAAAGGTGGGTAATTAGGGATGAGATCTGTTTGCTCATTTGCTACTTTCTCAATCGGTGATCTAGGGTTTCCTAACATGATTGTGCCATTATTATGCACCAATATTTTGTTCTGCTCTGGATAGACCCTCGTAGGTATGTTCCCCATGTGCTTCGTGTGAGAAACTCAGTTTTTGGGTTCCAATTATGGGATTGCTCCTTCATGCCCGAGAAGTGATGCAACTTGGTAGTTTAACTGCCCTTTTATCGCAGTCCCTACTAGTGCAGTTGGTTTACATCAACTTCAATTTGTCAGGGAGTGGACTCAAGTTCAACCTTGGTGAATTCCACTCAAGGGCAGCGGTCGTGCACAAATGTGCCTTACTAGCTGCGGCCTCAGTAGTAAAATCATGCAGCGATGCAAACACTACATCCCAACTTATATTTGGTTCATCCTATACTCTATAGTTACTCACTTCTGCTAGTTTTGTCCCATAGTATATATTTTTAAATACTAACAAAGCAGAAAATGGAGGGAGAGTCCAACCAAAGCACATAAATGAAGAATGAGATAGCTTAGCTATACAACCACCTCAATCATCTTGACCCAGAGGGTTCTTATGCTAGAGGCCGTGGAACCCAAAGTTGCTGTCCAATCCGTAGTGGCCGCAGCCATAGAAGCTATTGTGCTAGGGGCCATAGCCCTAGACTAAAAGAGGAAAAGGGAGAAGAAGGAAGAATAAGACTTTGAGGTCTACAACCATTTGATTTACAGAATTGAAGACATCTTAGAGATCATAATGGGAGACAAGTTGCTGAAGTGGTCGGAGAAGCTAAAGTCTCCTCCACACAACAGGGATCGTGCCAAGTGGTGAAAATTCCATACAGACCATGGGTACAACACTGACGCATGCCACTCCCCGAAGAATGAGATTGAAAGGCTTATGAGGTAGGGCATGTTGCAGCAATTCCTGAAGAATGCTTAGGAGATAGAGCCTTTACCAAACAGGCCACATGCTTAACTCCTCTTTAGTTTATATTTTCTATTAAACCTGAATTGTTGATTATACACACTAGCGTTGTATTTCCTTACAAACTTAACATATATATATATATATATATATATATATATATATGAATATATGAAAGTAGGCTTGCTTTGTACTGTCCTAACAAAATCATATTTATATATGAAGAATAGATTTAGCCATGTTTTATCTCTTGAGTTCCCATTTATATAAATCTTATGAATGACCTTCATCTTGAATAGATTTCAAGGGAAAGATGGCCAGTTATCTCGGAAGATTATTTATTTCGGGAATGATCTAAGATTAAGAAATGCAAACTTGGCAACCTTATTTGGCTTACAACGCCACTCATGGTGCAAGGCCATATTCTTATATTCATAAGGCCAACCATCCTTCTGTATATGCTAATATTATCTTCAAGGGCTCAAATTGCCCCCTCTCAGCTTCTAGGTTGCTTCAATTAGCCAGGGGTGGCTCGATACATATCCAAACATAGCCTAGGGAGGCTTAAAAATGTCCCCTACATTAGGAAGGCCTGATAATAACCCATAGGGGATGAAGACTTAATTGTCTACGGATAATCCCATATTTTAAGGGGCTGAAGACTTAATTGTCTACGGATAATCCTATATTTGATGGGAGCGAAGACTTAATTATCTGCTGATAATCATATTTTAACTTGGGAAGACTTTATATATATATATATATATATATATATATATCCAAACATAGCTTGGGGAAGCTTTATAATGCCTAGCCCAGGGAGGCCTGATAATAACCCGACTAAAGAAACTAAGAGAAGCTACGAAAGTGGTTTCATGATAAAGCGATAAAATGAAAGCTATAGAAAGAAGTTGGCCTCAACCCAGCATGCTGTCATCAATTTCTTGACAAGGGATTGAAAGGTGCCACAACCCTATCAACAAGGTCTCAACCATCAAGGGGTACATTCATTCATTTAGAAGATGCAACAGAGAAAAAGGGTGGACATTATTAGTGTTGATACCAAAATTAGTATGCTGATGTGGACAAATAATGAGAAGACACGTGTCTATCTACGTGGCACAATAGCGACGAGGAAGTCTAGTCCCCCGACCAAGTCAGACTCACTCCGAGCAACAAGTATACTCTGAGGAACTACAGCTCTCCGAGGAACTCTAACTCTCCGAGGAACTCTTGAACGACGAGCAGCTAAGGCGGTTCGAGCTGCATCTCGACCGCAGCATTGATTGCCAGATAATCAACAGTTCAACTATTCATTGAATGCCAATCATCTTGACACACACGTTTGAAGAGCATTAAATGAATTACCCTTTCATATGTGTATCATTTAATGTAACACCCTTTCATGAACAGCCGAAGGGCTATAAATACCTTGTATCACCTTCATTCAAAGG
Organism: Sambucus nigra; assembly: GCA_949130495.1. NCBI lineage: Eukaryota > Viridiplantae > Streptophyta > Magnoliopsida > Dipsacales > Adoxaceae > Sambucus > Sambucus nigra. The sequence continues at coordinate 217,894,176 of OX422213.1, forward strand.
GATCGGAATTTCTTGATAGAAATTGTAATCGAGAATTCCCAAACACTCAGCAATAACATAACAGTGGACGTAAGCCATTCATACAAGGCTGAACCACTTTAAAATATTATGTCTAATTTATTTATCTATGATTAAATTATTATAGTGATTTAATTTTTTACATCAACAGATTGGCGCCGTCTGTGGGAAACGATTTTTATTATCGTTTTTCACCAAAAATCATTCATCATCAATGGCAGATAACCCGAAATCCAGCAATCGAAACACTAGAAATGCTGGAAATCCTCCAAATCCCTCTGCACCTCCAGATCTGGCTGGGATTATGAAGAATCTGGCTCAAGGACAAACCGCCATGCAAGAAACAATACGACAACTCATACAGACCCTTCATGGCGATGCACCTGCACGTTTAGGACAACGAAGTGGTCAGAGGCAAACCTATTTACTTTCTTCACGATCCAGGCGTACTGAGTCATATCGTAATGAGGAATCTGATGATTTCTCTTATCAACCTGGGCGAACTTCGTCAATAAGGGCTACAGATACAGATCAACGTATCACTCTCTCTCCAGAAAGACCCAGTGCCTTGGAAAGACTGAGTAGGGTGTCTCCTTTCAGTCGATTAGGCCCTAGGAGGAATAGGAGTCCACCTAAGACCATGTCGAGGAGTTTTCGACGACCATCAGATCTAAGAGAAGGATCAGCACAATCACGACCAGTTGCTCGTCAAGATAGATCTCAGGAGGCCACTTCAGAGCAATCAATTACTCGAACTAACAAGCCCGAGGAGGGAAATGATGGGTGGAAAGGTTCTATTCAGCGATTGGAGGATAGATTAGGAGAAATGGCTAAGGCGAAGAATCCCCTACAACGAACTTTTGTTCAAGGGACACCTTTCGTCCAGGCCATTGTGGATTTTCCTACCCCGTCAAAGTTTAAAGCACCTGTGGTGACCCCCAAATATGATGGAAAGACAGATCCTGTTCTACACATAGAGCAATATCAAGATGCTGCCGACATCTATGATGTCCCCGACGAGATGAGATGCAGAGCATTCTCAGGAACTCTTACTGGATCTGCCCAGATATGGTACAACAATCTTCCTCGGGGTAAGATTTCAACTTTCTTTCAGTTGGCCGAGTCGTTCATCGGCAATTTCTGTTTTGGGCCAAAGCCAGTAAAAAGAGTAGCACGCTTGTTAAGTGTTAGATAAAAATCTGGTGAGAGTACTAGAGATTACATAACTCGTTTCAATAACGAGAAACTGGAAGTTATAGATTATGAAGAAAAGACATCAATCACCGCCTTGATGAGTGGTTTGTTGCCTAACAAGTTGTATTACACTTTGGCCAAAGATCCACCTATAACTATGTCAGGGTTGATGGCGAAAGCGGCCAAAATCATGAATGCCGAGGAAGTTATGGCCGCAAAGAAGAATATGGATAAAGAAACCAAGGTGGAAGACGACAAATCTAAGAAGAAAGAGCATAAGGGAAGTGGTGGTGACAAGCATTCCAAGAATAATAGGTCGTCATGGGAAGTCCTGAAGAAATTCGATAATTATACTCCTTTGAAAATGGGTATTAATCATGTCTTGGAAGAAATCAAGAATAACGAGGAAGTAAAGTGGCCAAAGAAACTGAGGTCAAACCCTGACCTAAGGAACAGGGATAAATATTCCGAGTTCCATAAAGATCATGGTCATATGACCAAAAATTGCATAGCTCTTCAGAACGAGATTGAAACACTCATCCGAAGAGGAAAGCTAGCAAAGTATGTTGATCGGGGAGGTGAGAAAAAAAATAATGACTGAACTAGGGAGAGGTCTAGATCTCCTCGTCGAGCAGAGGAGAAAAAGAAGAGAGACCATGAAGATGATCCAGATGATGACCCCGATCTTCCCAAGAAGCCAAGGCAGCCAGAACGAGAGGTATTTTCCATACGTTTTGGGTCATTTGATTGTAATGTTATTACAGGAGGAGATGCAGGAGGAGGAGACCTTACTGCAGAAAGAAAGGCTTACCTTGGATAGGCTCAAGCTTGCTCATATATTCAGCGAATAAATCTGGCCGAGGATGATCGTCCGAGGAAGGTAAACAAAGAGAAGCTAGTCATTGGCTTTTCAAAAAATGACCTGGCAGGTGTTCTTTACCCTCACGACGACCCTTTGGTGATAAAAATGAGGATGGAGGAAGTAGTGATTTCAAGGGTGTTGGTAGACAATGGTAGTTCGGCAGACATCATGTACTATTCATGCTTTGACAGCTTGAATTTGAAATTATCTTAATTGGAACCTTATCACAGACCCCTTCTGGGTTTTGCTGGCGAGAAAGTTTTTCCACTTGGGATAATCAAGTTGGATATATTCATTGGAACTTGGCCTGCTTGCCGAACAGAAAGAATACGCTTCTTTGTGATGGATAAAAATGTGCAGTCAGCTTACAACATCATCATGGGAAGAGTTGGTTTGAAGAAGTTCGAAGCAGTTCCATCTACAGTACATCAATGTTTAAAATTCCTAACAAATTTTGGAGTAGGAGTTGTGAAAGGTGATCAGAAAGTAGCTCGGGAATGTTATTATTCGTCTGCCGAGCAAGAGGAGCTTGAAGACTCAAGGAAAAAGACTACTACCTACCAGGTGGAGGAAGGTACAGAAATTGAAACACTTGATCCCAGAGATGAATCCCAACTTGTAAAAGGACAGGTGGTGGAATCTACAGAAAATGTTATTCTGGACGACGAGCACCCGGAACGAGTAACCCAGATAGGTTCATCATTGGATGTTTTAATAAAGCATGAGTTGATAAATTTTTTGAGAAACAGAAAGAAAACTTTTGCATGGAGTCATGAAGACATGCCAGGAATAGATCCAAACTTCTTATGCCATGAACTCAATGCGAATAAGGAGATCAAGCCTGTAAAGCAGAGAAGAAGAGTGTTTAGTCCCGAGAAGAATCAAGCCATACAAGAGGAGGTCAAGAAGCTCCAGAAAGCCCAATTCATTGAAGATGTGAAGTATCCAGACTGGTTGGCAAATGTAGTGATGGTGAAGAAGAAAAATAATAAATGGAGAATGTGTGTTGATTTCACCGATCTCAACAAGGCATGCCCAAAGGATCACTTTCCATTGCCCAGAATTGATCAACTAGTAGATGCTACCTCGGGACACGAATTGCTCAGCTTCATGGATGCTTACTCTGGCTACAACCAGATCAGGATGAAACCTGAAGACATGGAAAGTACTTCTTTTATTACCCCTAGGGGTACTTATTGTTATAATGTTATGCCTTTTGGTTTGAAAAATGAAGGAGCGACATATTAGCGACTGATGAATAAGGTTTTTGCCGAACAAATCAGTTGCAATATGGAAGTCTATGTCGACGATATGCTGACAAAGAGCAAGAAGGCTGCTGATCATCTAGTTGACTTGGGTCAGACCTTTGATCAACTGGATAAATACCAAATGAAGCTCAACCCGACGAAGTGCACATTTGGAGTAAGAGAAGGAATGTTCCTCGGGTACATTGTCAACCAGCGAGGCATTGAGGCGAATCTAAAAAAGATCAAAGCTCTTTTAGGGTTGCGATCTCCAACAACGAAGAAATAAGTGCAAAGTCTTACAGGACGAGTTGCAGCGCTCAACAGATTTATATCTCGAGCAACTGATAGATGCCTCCCATTCTTCAAAACACTTCGAAAAACGTTCGAGTGGAATGATGAATGTGAAAAAGCCTTTCAAGACTTGAAAAAATATTTGGGAGCACCTCCACTGTTGTCCAGGCCAATAACGGGAGAAAAGTTGTACTTATACCTGGCAGTATCAGAGCATGTAGTCAGCTCGGCATTGATCAGATTGGAGAATGGAGTCCAGAAGCCAATTTATTACACAAGTAAGTCTTTTCAAGGTACAGAGATCAGGTACCCAAAGCTGGAAAAATTGGCATTGGCATTAATTGAAGCAAGTAGAAGAATGAGGCCTTATTTCCAGGCCCATACCATCGTCGTGTATACCGACATGCCATTGAGACAAGCCCTTCATAAGCCAGAAAAATCAGGGAGACTGATGTATTGGGCAATAGAGCTCGGTGAATATGATATTGTGTATGAACCCAGATCATCATTGAAAGGGCAGGCTGTAGCAGACTTCATAGCAGAATTTACATATCCTGATACCCTCGAGGAACAAAAGTTACTCGATAACCAACCTGTGGATGTTACAGGATCAACAGACATAAGTCCAGATCAACTCCGGTTGGTAAAAAGGCTTGTGGATATAGAAAGATCATCAAACTCAAACCCAGACCAACTCCGGTTGGTAAAAGGGCGAGAAAAGATGGTCAACGAAGAGCAAAAAATACCAGGGGAGGATGGAAGAAAACAGCAGATATTTCATCGAGGAACTTTGTCAGATAAGAAATTTGAAGACGAGTTACCTATATGGAGGTTATATGTAGATGGGTCATCTTGCACTGCATGATATGGCGCTGGAATAGTTCTGAGCACTCCAAACGAGATTGACATGGAATATGCCTTGCGATTCCAATTCAAAGCCTCCAATAATGAATCTGAGTATGAGGCCATGATAGCAGGTCTTAATTTAGCAAAGATTATGGAAGCACAACAAGTGATGGTATTCAGTGATTCTCAATTAATTGTGAATCAGATGATGGGAATATATGCAGTTAAAGGAGAATTAATGGTCAAGTATCATGCAAAGGTGATGGAATTATTGGCAGAATTTGATGCCATTCAGTTGATCAGAATACCCAGAATAGAAAATGCACAAGCAGACGCACTGACCCGATTAGCATCAGCTACTCGTACCGAGCTGCGAAGAACAATACCAATTGAAGTACTGGAAAGTCGGAGCATAGATGAAGACTTGATGATGAATGTTATTACCCTTGATTTAGGACCATCTTGGATGGATCCCATCAGGGCATATATTGAAGAAGGAGAATTGCCGGAGGATAAGCTTGTTGCAAAGAAATTGAAGTTTCAAGCTGCTCGGTATGTACTAACTAATGGTGTTTTGTATAGACGAGGAATTATGGTAGGTTTGCAGAGATGTGTACATCCCTCCGAGGTGAAAGAATTGATTGAATAGATCTATGAAGGGTCGTGTGGAGCCCATGTAGCAGGTCGGACACTTTTGCAAAGGGTGATGACATAGGGATATTACTGGCCGCCGATGAGGGCTAATTGTATAGCATATGCCAAGAAATGTGATAAGTGCCAATGTTTTTCCTCCATCCGACGAACTCCACAATCATTGATGACACCCATAACTTCTCCTTGGCCATTTTGCCATGTGGGGAATTGATTTAGTTGGACCACTGCCAACGACCCGAGGAAGATTCAAGTACCTCGTTGTTGCAGTGGATTATTTTACTAAGTGGGTTGAAGCTGAGCCACTTATTGATATGACATATGAGAAGGTGTACCAGTTTGTTTAGAAGAACATCATCTGCCGATATGGTCTCCCTCATTCCTTCATCACAGACCATGGAACACAATTTGATAACGAGGAGTTTGCCGCCTATTGTCACCAGTCAAATATTTTGAAGGTTCACTCAGCACCAGGCCATCCTCAAAGCAATGGGCAGATTGAAGTGACGAACAAAACATTACTAAATGGTTTGAAGAAGAGGCTAAGTGAGGCTAAAGCTAATTGGATTAATGAGCTACAGTCAGTATTGTGGGCTTACCGAACAACTCCCCGAGCAGCAACTGGAGAGTCCCCATATATGCTGGCATTTGGAAGTGAGGCTGTAATACTTGCCGAGTTGGGTCTTCCAACACACAGAGTGCTGAATTTCAATTCCCCAGTTAGCGACTTGATGAGGAGATTAGATTTGGACATGCTCGAGGAAGTTAGAGAAGAAGCAGCCATTAGGAATGCTGCTTATCAACAGCGAACAACCTTGTTCTACAACAAGAGGGTAAAAAAATGCGACTTAAAAAAAGGAGATTACGTGCTAAAAAAGGTCATTCAGAAGCACAATAAGTTGGAAGCAAACTGGCATGGACCTTACCGAGTTACTGCAGTTGTCCGACCAGGAACTTACCGAATAGCAACTCTAGAAGGAGAGGAATTTAAGAATTCATGGAATGCTGAACACCTACGCAAGTATTATCAGTGATGTAAAATGTAAAGCAATTCCATCAATATGAATAAAACGATGATATTTCACAATCTTCTCTCCTTCTATTGAAAATTTTTCGGGGAATACTAGTGTATTTAACACTACGCTGCTCGGCTAGTAAAATGACGCTGCTCGACAGTAAAAAGAAGACGATAGTTCAAACCCACGATCAACTCCGGTTAGTAAAAGGGCGAGAACAAACTATACTCCTTTGGTTAGGAGGTGTACACTAGCGTGACCAACTCAGGTTGGTAAAATAACTAGTGGACATGATAGTTCAAACCCACGATCAACTCCGGTTGGTAAAAGGGCGAGAACAAATTATACTCCTTTGGTTAGGAGGCGTACACTAGCGTGATCAACTCAGGTTGGTAAAATAACTAGTGGACATGATAGTTCAAACCCATGATCAACTCCGGTTGGTAAAAGGGCGAGAACAAACTATACTCCTTTGGTTAGGAGGCATACACTAGCGTGACCAAGTCAGGTTGGTAAAATAACTAGTGGACATGATAGTTCAAACCCACGACCAACTCCGGTTGGTAAAAGGGCGAGAACACAAGATGATTAACGAAAGGCTAATCTCGGTTGATTAGGAAACAAAATATGCTCTCAAATGCCAACTTATGTTGGTCGGGAAGTAAGTCTATTACATAAAATTTCCTCGAAGAACAAATATTCCAAACTGAACCAAGTATAGTTGGTCGGGGATAAAAACCCACTAACTGTAGTTGGTCGACGAGGAAAAATCATCGACCTTGGTTGGTCGGGCACACTTTATGAAAAAGATAAAAATTTACCAAGTATGGTTAATCGGGGATAAACTCTCACTAACCATAATTGGACGACAAACACAATTTAACAACCTTGGTTGGTTGGAAAAAATTTTATACTCATTACTTTATTATTACGTGATCGAGCAACATTACTGATACTTGTAACTTTTATTACTAAGTTGATTGGTGAACCACACAATATTGTTATGCAAGCACAAATATAAAGTGTTTGAAAAGCACAAGACAACAGCAATACAGATTTGCAAACAGAAAATGAAAGTCTTTCATTAAAACTCAAAATAAATTACAAGTTACATATGTGTACTAACTATTACATTGAGATCCCTACTCTATTGGTTTCTTTCCCTCTGCTTTTGAAATAGGTTCCTCTCCAGTAGGTGGATCATTTAAATTCTGAGGAGAGTTAATAAAGTTCAAGTCCTTCAGCATCCTAACGTTCATCACAGAAGGTGTGTCCAGTAGATGCTCGGGACGAGATACCTCAATTTGGGAATGAAGATTGTAGTCACCAAGGTATTTTAAAATTAAGCTCCGAGGAATGGAACGAGTAGGGATCCATTCCATATCCAATTTATAAGGTGGCACGGGAAAGTCTAGTAGCCCAGGAGCATGATAATCCTATAAATAATGGCCCTGCTCTAGTTTTAATACACCCAAGGCGTTCAACCATCCCTATTTATAACCTTCATTATTGGCATGTTCAATACGAGCATCCAAGTGACAAAGGGCCTCATTGTAGCCTGCCATCCAGAACTCACGAGGTTGTTTATGGAATTGGAAAGTTATTCTCTCTAACTGCTCATGAAGTTTTCTGGCAAAAACATCCTTATGATCCAGAGCAGACTTTGTCGAAGCAAGTTGATCCTCTAGAGTTTGGATTTTCTTGGACATTTCAGACAAAGCCCGATCTTTTGCATTCAATTGGTACGCTTGAGTTTCCAATGTTGACAAAGTACGAGCTTCTTCAATACTACGAGGAGTTCTTGATCGATCCCGAGCAAGTGGATTACTGCGTTCCTCGACAACATTCTGGGAAACTCTTCCTCGCCCGCGAGAACCTCTACCTCATCCCCTAGTAGAAGCAGAAGTACCAGACCTTCTCGGGATATCCAACTCTTGCCTTAATTTGGCATTCTCAACCTCTAAGAAGGAAAATCCCTCATCAGTCACTGGGATTACCGTTGTTGAAGAAGAGGCTGCTGACTTATATTGTGCTAGATCTTTCTGCAAATTATTATTCTCTTGATCCAGCAGCTCAACAATTTGTCTACAAGCTTCAACTTCTCCCTTTAGGGTCCTCTCCCTGACATCATACCCAGTAAGGAGTTTATCGTAGCCCTTCTCGGCAGAAAGCTGTTGATACTTCTTTTCATACCCCTCATGCAACAAGGCATTTGATTCCTTGTACTGAGTCTGAAGATCTTCTAAAGTATATTGAAGCTCCTCGATCATGTCATAATAAGCCACGTTGTTGGCTACATCATGATCAAGAAGACATTTCAGGTATTGATATGCCTCCACTACCTGCTCTGAAGCACCATGGCCAAGGATGTCGGCAACCTCGGATGCACTTAGGTCTGTGTGACCAGCTTTATAATATTCATGGCATTGCTGCATCAACTTTGTATCATTAACGGACAACAGATCCATCCTGGCCAGAAACTAACAAAGAAAGAAAAAGTAATCATAAAAAAGAAGATCAAGATAGAGTGCAGATAGAGAAGAGACAATCATATGGAAGAAAAGAACTCAAATTTTATTAGATCATAAGGTAAAGTTACAAAGATCTGGGATACAAAGTACAAGTAAAAGGAAAAATAAAAGAGAATACCGAACAACTTCACACCTTTTCCTTGTCTCCCAAGACTTTCTCGGGAGGCTGGGACGAGGAGCTTGGTTGCTCGGTGGGAACAATAATCTGGTCGGCTGGAGTTGGAATTTGTTCAGGAGGAGCAGGCAAAGAAGAAATCTCCTCAGTAGATGTCTGGTTGGGTTTTGTAGCAAGGACTTTATCACCCACTATCAGTGAAGACTCCTCAGATGCAGCTTCATCCTCTTCTTCATCTTCAATAGTTGGAGGAGGACCAGGAAGATGTTGTTGGAATAGTTCAGAATCCTCGCTCACCTTCAATTCCTGCAAGGCAGCAACCCAACCATCATGGAAGTATTTCAAACTTCCATACTTCACTTGGGTCATCATTGCTGCTACCCCCTATCCCATCCTTTATTCCAACCAGTTCGAAAGGATTTCTTCACAGATGTTTTTCTCTTCATTTTCTCCGAGGAGAGCTTCTCGGACAGAAGATCCTCGGTGGTTTTCAACTTGGCCTCCACCTCCTCTTTCTGGCGATTTACTCCTCGCAGGAGGGTCAGCTCTTCTTTAGCTGATTTTAGCTTATTTTCAAGCTCCCTAAAGCTTGTGAGCTTCTCGGCGTATTTTTTATTTTCACTCTCCAAGTCCTTCACTTTCTTTCCTAACTGAACTTTCTCTGCCTCCGACGCAGTCAATTTCTTCTCCCATTCACCCTTATCCTCGTCGTATCTTTAACGAGATTCCTTCAGGGATTGGGCCAAACCCAGAAAGACATCCTCCACTCCAGACGAGGAGCTAGAAGCCTTGAGTGCTTCATCTTTCTTCACTATTGTGTTGAAACAACTCACCAGCTGAAAGAGAAGGTAATGATAAGTCAGTACCGAGATACATATATTGATTGAAAGAAAGAAAATTCAGGATAAGAGAAACTTACTGAAGCGATGTGACGAGTAGCTAGGGAGGTCAGCATATCCCTAGACATGTTTTCTTCAATTCCTTGGACTTCAGGAATAGTCCAAGTCGTTACCGAGATCATTGCAGAACTCAGAGGAATAATTGTTGGGACACCAGCTCCACTAGCTTGGAGCTGGGGAATGGTTTCAGTCAGAGTGACCGAGGAGGATTTCTTCAATCTCCTCAGTGGCACTTCAGCAACTTCAACCAAAGAACTTTTGGTTGGGACTACTTCCACAGGTGCATTTTTCTTGCTCGGAGCCATTGGGGGCTTCTCGGCAGCCTTCTGAGGAACAACAGAAGAGGCACCATCTACTTTCTTTGTCCCTTTTGGGACCTCAAGCTTGCTTCTCTTTCCATCTCCAGCAGAGGAAGACTCCTCGAAGATAGCAGGAACTTTTCTCTTGCCCATCTTCTGACTTAAAGGAATGTGAGATTTTGGTGAAGATTCCCCAGAAGCTGGCAATGGGTCACTAATGTTGACCACAGGACGAGAAGTAAAAGATGATGTGTAGATCCTGTACTACAGAAAATATCAAGCAGACCTGATGTGCTCATCTGCAACTCTTCGATGCAAATTCTAGATATGTTTCAAATGTTTAATATTTACTTCTGACTCTTTTGGAGTTTTTCTCTTACTGTCAACTGCAAACAAATACATAGTGAAATATCAGTCATACATTTTGTCAAACATAATGAAATCATAATTTCAAAAACAAAATAAGATGAAAATAACCTATCCCATTGCCATATGGGGGGCATCTGGGACCCTCATATACTTCATCTCCAACCAAAGGGGTATGTTGCCAATTTTTTATGACTACCCCTTGTTCAAAATAATCCCTGTTAGCATCAGGGAGGTTGACTACTAAGGCCCTATTCAAAAACCTAGTTTTTAAATAAAAAACATTGTCTAAAATAGCCCATCCATAACAGTATATAATCTCAGGAATTCATATACGAGTTCCATGAGTTTGATTTAACCTATATACCCCGTTAACTATTCTCCATGTGTTGGGGGCTATTTTTGCAGGGACAGCATCGAAATACTGACAGAACTCTAGACACAAAGGGTTTGGTGGAAAAGAAAATCCACATTCAGCAATAAAGAGGCTAGGGAACCAATGTCCCTCAGCCAAATTAAAATAAGTTGAAGGTTCAGAAAGACTCTACAAAGTTACCCAAGAAGGAATAGAAAAGTCAGAACGGAACTTCTCAAGAGATTCGATAATATAAACCATGGTGAATAAAAAGAAATGAAGAAGAAGGAAGAAAATCTTACAGGAAAAAGGAGATCTGTTGACAAACAAACGAAGGAGCGGATGAACGCACAAGAGAGAGAAAAGCTATAGAAAACTCGAAAGCAGAAATTGAAAAGGTAGAAGACGATGGGATTGCCTCTGAAGCTTAAATACTTTGCCTTGGGAAACGGCGAAATAAATGATTACAAAAAAGAAACTATTACATTACCGGCGGCTAAAAGGACAAAAAGGGCACGAAGATCGAAGCGCTTATAAAAATGCAAAAAGGCGGATTCTGCGAATTTGGAAGGAAATTCAAATACGAAGAAAGGCTCCTAAAACCTAGGAAGGTCATTTAATATTGCCATATACCGAGAAAGAATGTTCCATACTCCTCAAAGTTTGAAATATGAAACATTGGGGGCTTCTGTTGATACCAAAATTAGTATGCTGATGTGGACGAATAATGAGAAGACACGTGTCTATCTACGTGGCACAATAGAGACGAGGAAGTCTAGTCCCCCGACCAAGTCAGACTCACTCCGAGCAACAAGTATACTCCGAGGAACTACAGCTCTCCGAGGAACTCCAACTCTCCGAGGAACTCTTGAACGACGAGCAACTAAGGCGGTTCGAGCTGCATCTCGACCGCAGCATTGATTGCCAGATAATCAACAGTTCAACTATTCATTGAATGCCAATCATCTTGACGCACACGTTTGAAGAGCATTAAATGAATTACCCTTTCATATGTGTATCATTTAATGTAACACCCTTTCATGAACAGCTGAAGGGCTATAAATACCTTGTATCACCTTCATTCAAAGGGACATTTCTTGATAGAACTTGTAATCGAGAATTCCCAAACACTCAGCAATAACATAACAGTGGACGTAGGCCATTCATACAAGGCTGAACCACTTTAAAATATTCTGTATCATTTATTTATCTGTGATTAAATTATTAGAGTGATCTTATTTTTTACATCAATAATTAGTATTGCTAAAATGTCGCAGCTAGGTTGCAAACCAGTTGTAGCCTCAATATTTGAAGATCAAGACTTAGAAAAATGTTTGAAAAATTAAAGAAGTTAAGCTGCAGCCCCAAAGTGATTTTTCTATCGCATCGCGACTTAAGGGATGATAGCCAAATACGGAGTGAAAAATGAAAAGTCTAAGGCACAGTATAGCAGGCCGCAACCTATTTGGAGGAATCATTGATAAAGTGACGTCGCAACCTTATATCCACATTAATTGTTATTGAAGTATTTTTATAAGCTCATTTAAGTAATCAACAATTCAAATATGGAAGCAACATTCATGCAAAATCAGAGAAGATAATAAAGGAGTAAGTAAAGGAGCAGCTAAGATGCACAGATAGATCGAAGGCCGCAGCCTTGGCAAAACGTAGAGAAATGTTTAAGTTATACAGACATGTGACCGTAACCTAAAATAAAGTTCAAATGTTTATGGGCTGCAGTCCAGTGTACATCACAAAAAGGAGAAATTACTAGGTTTAAGACCTAACATCATCTTCAACATCTCTTTCTTCTCCTTCTGCGGCCGTCTCAGTTTCTTCATCATCATCTGCATCCTCTTCCAGCAGCTTCCTTGCTCTCTCCTCTATTACAGCCCTCATCTCATCCATGCAGGCACTATATTCTGCATCACCAACACTCCAGGACATAACCCGGTCCTTGGCATCTGGGAAGTTTTGGCCACCCTATATCTTAACTCTTGATAGCCGTAGATGTATGCCTTGTTGTTGGTGAGAAATAAGTCTCTTAATTTTTATAGTTTGCCACGGCAGCTTCTGTGGCCTGTTGGAGGGCTGTAGAGCGTGAGTCCTCCAACTGCTTGATGGACCATCCGCGGCATGATCATTCTCCTATTGGGAAAATTTTTCTTGGATATCCTTCAAATGGGATTCAAAGCTAGAGGCAAGTTTAGTATCCTCAGCAACCTTTGCTCCTTTAGTTACCAAAGAGGTTGTGGAAATTGTTAGTTTTCCCTCTGCATCCTTCCTATCCTTGAGAGCAGCATCGAGGTCCATTTGAGTTGCTTGAAGTGCCGCAAAAGTAGACGCTTTACCAACCTTAAAGGAAGACTTCTTAGCATTCTCCAAGTTTGTCAAATGGACCCTATCCGCGACCTCCATTAACTTGTAAAGGTCTTCATACATTAGCTTCTAAGACACCACAATGTCCACGACCTGAAAAGAAATTTCAGATTAAAAACAAAATGAGTTACAAGTATTGAAAATGTAAGTTTAAAGTTACCCTCAGCAGGTTGTGGAGAGCATATTCTTCCATATGCTCGTAGTTCTCCTCCACCAGGCGGTCTAGGTCCATGTTGTCAGGAACCCTCCGCATCTTGTAGACTGCCGGAAGTTGTGTCCCAGGATGACCGAGGATCTGGTCTCCTTAATTGGGGTCGTGGATGGCCATCGGGGCCAAAACTGTCCTGACTTTGTGGAGGTGCCAGGTTGGCATTAACAACTATTATTCTTGAAGGAGGGGGTGAATCCGAAGTGTTTGTGTGTGAGGTTCCATGGCCACAATGCAACTCTGTCCCAGACATCAAGCGTGCCGCGACCAATTAATTATCGATGTCATCATCAAATTGGCCTTCAGGACTTTCTTGAGGAGCAAACTCCTCAACCTGAATTATGGGCGCGGAAGGATCTGTTTGATCGCCCATCATGGGTGCGGCAGGCGCAGTGGGTGTGGCAAGATGCTTGGACTTGGCCCTTTTTTTCTTCTTCTATCTGGATGCATTATTGAGGGCAGCCGCATCCTCGTCCATTTCATCTAATTGAGTTGCTAAGATCTCCTTATCTATTTCCTCACCTGAAGAAGAAATGAAGCAAAGTCAAAATTTAAAGGTTAAAGAATAATGGCCGCGATGTTAATAAAGGACGGGATTCATACCTTCCGCAGCCATAACCTTGGGTAGAGATTTGTTGGTTAAGTAACCTCCCTAAAAAATGGAGGCTGAAGTCGCAAGGGTGCTAAACTTTTATCATTTTCACTTACTACTGCAGCCCTCCTTATCCTACTCTCCTGTCTCTCACTTAATGGAAAAATTGTCAAGAGTTGTATGAAAGTTCAATATTAGTACAAAAGCAAATAAAGGAATATGGAAAATACAAACTGTGAAAATAGGATGCCACATGTTCATATAAGGCTGCAACCTTATATACCTAGCTTGGAGGGACGTCTCCACTGCCGCGGCATCCTAAAGGATTTCTCCCTCTCAGTCTCATCTAGGTGAATCTCCCACTCTTCTCCAGAAATATAAAAATACTTTCCCTTCTAATTTTTTACACTGGTGGGCCTCCCAATATAAAGGGTTTCATCATTGCTGTGGATGGTAAAGTAATAATGCCATGAAAATTTTACAGAATTGTCCTTAGGTCTATAAAAATGGAAGAATTCCGCGGGAGTTATGTCCCTCCTAAACTTATTCTTGCACAGCACTATCGATGCAAGAATGCCCCTCCATCCATTGAGATCTAGTTGGGTTGGGGATAACTTCATTGCCTAAAAGATTCTCCTAACTAGGACTGGAACAGGTAGCCTCAACCCATATACAAATGCGTGGAGGGAGAAGAAGACCCAATCATCAGCAAGAGTGGTGTATGGCCTTTGTTTCGCGATGGGTACTGAGAAAATTACATTCTTTAGGAACTAAAATGCCTCAGCAACTTGGTCAACCTATTCCTGTGTCATGATGCCACGGACATTTAAGGCTGCAGGTGGTCTCTCTCCTCTATTGGATGGGCTAGAAGGCGCGTCCCTACACTCAGAAGGCCTAGTAGCCGCGGCATCAAGGTCCATAGGGTTAGTGCTTGAGTGCGTTTCCTCTTCTATTACCTCAGTCTTTTTCCTACAAGTGGAGTCCGTGGACTTAGTCTCTTTTCTATAAATAGTTCTCACGGAGTCAGAATCTAAAGTGATGCAATTTGGTCAATCTTTGAGCATGAAAGGTCCAAATGTCTATAAAGGACGCACAGAAGGGAGTTCAGGAGGAGAAACTCCAAATGTTTGTTCCAAAAATACTTTAGAAATTCGTCAGGATTCCAACTTATATGGATGCAGCAAGACCTGAAAGGCAGAAAGTCTGCTGTTAGGTGGCGCAACCTATATGGTCAGATGTGGCTCTTAGAGACCGTGGCAGGAACAACGTAATAACAAGTTTGGATGCCAAATAAAGACTCAAAAATTTTAACTAACTACATTAAGTGTTGGGCTTTGGAATCCTAGGGGTTACAACTTATGCCGCGGCACATTATTTTGAGGAAGCAGAGATTAGGTATGTACTGATATGCCACAATCCTTTAGTGTATTGGCAAAAAGTCGCGGCTAATAGCCTAAGGTTAAACGCTAAGGACAAAAAGGTATTTATCATACAAGTACTGACATGAGGCCGCAGCCAAATAACACAAGAATGCTACCTGCCGCAGCCAAAATCTTAAACAGTTTGACAACAAAGATGGCCTATTCTAAAGATCAAAGTCCTAGAATTTGAAAGATTCTGCTTAAGAACATCAACAACATAATGGTACGTTTTCAACCTATGAGATTCTAAAGCCAATAAATTTGATCCTAAGTAAGTACGGGGACTTAAAAAGCCCTAAAAACCTAAGCCAAACCAGTTACTTATATAAAGAAATTTATCCTACTGAGGTCAGCAAAGTTACATTTGTTGAGTCAACATGGATTTGGCAATTTATTTCATCAAATGAAGATTGATTCAATTTAGCAGCTCAACTAGTAATTCAATTCGCGATTAGTTGGTTAATATGATTCAGTAAAAAGGTGTATTTGAGAGTTGGAATTTAGCAGTATTGTTCATTTATAAATAGAAATTAGGAAGAACAATCAAGAAGAACAATCATTAAGAACAGCCAAGAAGAACAGTTAAGAGGAAGTTTTTATTACCTGGAAGCCAATGAGAGAGGAAGATTTGGGTGTTGCTCAGTCTTGAACCACCATTTGCTCAGCCACCAGATACCACAAGACACCACCTAAGGCTCACCGAAAAACTCAAAAGATGGAATGGAAAGGTTTTGCTCTCGATATGCTCTTAGAGAATTGGAAAAGATTTAAAGGCCACGACCAGTTTCCATTTATATAAGAGACCACGGGAAGATGAAGAGTCGCATTTTAATTTCTGCGACAACTTGAGAAGAGAAGACTTGACTACTCAGCCGCAACCCCAATCATTATCTCTTGGCACTATGACTTGGGGGTTTATTGATATAGAAAATATAACACCCCTGTCGAGGCACCTTTGAGAGGCATGCACAGAAGACGTGCTATTGCATCCTTACACTTACATACTACAGGGTGCGGCTCCAGCTTGTTCACTTAACTGGTCGCATCCCTCTCCAGTCACATCAACAATACATCACCTACATCTATAAATAGAGTCCCACACCACGAGATTAGGAGATCTCACCTCATTTGATCAATCCTGATCCGAGTACATTTCTTATATTGATATCTAGTCGAGAGACTATTACACTTGGGAAGTTGTTGCCAAACACTCTACCTCCTTCGGTGCAGCTTGGGGCCTGCTCATCGACATCATGATCATCTTTTCGGCACTCCCAGAATCATCACAGACATGTATTCTCTTCTCTCATCTACATTATACGCCTATTACGGTAATGTAAACCTATACTATAACGAGCATATAATGAGAATAGGGCAACAAAGTTAACTTAGGCTCATTTTAATAGCCGAACCACTTTATATCTCATCTTTTATCTCTCTTTACTTGCTCTATCTGTTTATTATGTATTTTACACTTAAGTTGATGGTACTAGAATGACAAGTGGAAAATTTCTCGTATCATCAATCGCAGTCGTCAGTAAATAGCTCTAGCAAGAACTACCAATCCAGTAGGAAAGATGTCACTCCATAAATAAAAACTTCAACAAAAGTGATTTGAGTTTAACAAATGATTCACAAAAGAATTGGGATGTTTTTGGTGAATCAAAATTAGGTTTTAGACCCTAAACAATGAAGACTAAAAGGTCTGCCAAAATCATTTTCGTGTATTAAAAGTCTTCAAGAAAAAAGTCTCCAAAACAGGTATTTATAGTTGATCTAACTTTTTGAGGCGGTGGAGGTTGTTCGAACGACTTCTCAATGTCGTTTGAATGACATTGGATGTCGTTACTAATGACCTTACATACGACCCTTAAAATGCAAGACAATATGGGTTCGTTTGAAGAAAACAAGAAACGACCCTTCGAGCGACCCATGAAACGACACTTCATGTTGTTAGAGGTTGTTATTTTAACGACATCCTTGTTATTTGAACGATAGGAGCAAAAAATGTTATTTTAAAAATGCTCGCTTACAGGTCTTGAAAAATTATTTTGACTAAGAAAAAATGCCTCATTTCGTTTAAAATCAATTTCGAAAAATATTCCAATACAAAAGTAAAGCATTTACAAAACTTTAACACATTCTATATCAAATTTTACCTCATGTCGCACATATATTGAAAATGCTTGTAATTCGGATTCGTTGTCTTGAATAATGAACGTGAACTTCTTCGACGATTGAAGCGGTATACGACATACTCTATGTAAACTATGGACAATGGAAATTATGTCCTTACAAATCTCCCCCCGCGTCTATGTCGATACAAAATAAAAATATCCAAATTATCAATCAAAATGCCTATACAAATCTGATACCCTCCCATGCAACCTGAAAGATGAAAAGATACTAAAAATGCAAGTCTTAAAATTCTTCAGATTTCCTCAACTTTGAAATCTTCAAATCTCTTTGCTTTCCTTGCACTTCTTTTGTGTGCTAACGAAATAGTCATCAAATTCCTATACACAATAAACAAAACAAATACCTTCGTGACGTATCAAGTTTGAAATGAGATCAACATAAATCAAATTAAGTCAATCAATCAAATAAACTCCCCCCTATAATTCAAACTGTCACTGCCCCATAATTCATAATTCGTTCTCCTATTTTTTATTTGTCCGAAATAGACAAGGAAAATAATAAACAAAAATAAGCATGGAGTGTCACTACAAGCAAAGCAAATCATTATGAATAAATTGACTACGCTCATGCAAGGATAAACTCAAAAAAATTTCACAATCTCTTTTTTATTTTCAATTTTTTCAATAAAAGAAAATTTACAAAAACAACACACACCATGAATTTACACAGAGATAACTAAATTGTGGAAATGGAAGGCTAGGGTGTGAACATATTCAATAGAAAAGTCAACTCTAACATACATAACATTTGTGCATGATGAATATGGAAATTCCTAACGAATGAACTCAATCCTTAGGTGTAAAAGTATTCAATTCAAATGATATCGACTCAATCCATTCAACAAATCAAAGTCTAAAATGATTTCCACACCAATAGTGTCTAAAACTATGTAATTTTTTTTCAAGACTTTATCAGGATGTGCAAACTTGTTGTTTATATCCAATCAAACACCCTCATAAATAATAAATCTTTTATTTTTTCGGTTGAGGTGATGTAAATCCTAATGGCCCCTTTTTCATATTTATCTTTTTATTGCCTTAATTTTTTTCTCGGGCTCTTTTCAAATGATGGCTTTCAGAATGTGATTATTATTCACTCGCAGCCTTTTCCCGTGTTCACTCATTATTTCTTCAAATATCAAATAAATCCTCACGGGCAACGGTTCTTATAGGCACTACTTTCATTGTCATGTTTTATTGTATTTAGTTCGTTTTAAAGACATGATTGAGATGAAAACACTTCGACCAACATGTGATAGACAAGTAAAATAATCAAATAAATTCGTGTGTGACTGTAGGATTCCTAAACCCATATAATCATGGAGTGAGGATGAGCACATGTTATCAAAATATAATTCTTGAGATTTAAATGGTCTTTTTCTTTGGTCACACCGGAGGAGTTCCATCGTATTATGACATGTGAAACCTCTAAAGAGGCTTGGAACATATCCAAATCACCCATGAAGGCACTAGTCCTATTAAGGATTCCAAACTCCAAAACATCACCACTGTGTTTGAAACCATTAAGATGGAGGAGAGTGAAACCTTCAATGAGTTCTATCCTAGACTATTAGATATCATGAACTCGTCTTTTAACTTGGGAGAGAGAATACCCAAAAATTGAGTAATCAAACAAATCTTAAAGTCCTTGCCTGAAAGATTTAATTCAAGAGAGAAAGTTTTGAATTCCTTGGAGTCTTTAGATGCTACGAAACTCGAAGAGCATGTAGGCGATCCTCAAACTTATGAGGTCGACATGTTTTCCTCCAAAACAAATAAGAAAGGCAAGGGAATTACATTTAAATCCCAGAAGGAGGAAATGGGTTTTTTGAATGAAGAGTCTGACATTAATTCCGATGATATGGCCATGTTTGTGAAGAAGTTTAAAAATTTTCTCAAGTTTAAAAAATAGTTGAAAGATGTAATGAACTTTGAGAAAAATAAATACAGTAAGGTCATCAATTCTCTTCCATTATCTACTAATTGGCCAGCAACTTGAGGTCACTAACTAGCCCATGTCCATTCGCTCAATGGGTTTAGACATCGTGATCCCACTACATATAGCTCCAGGAAATTGCAAATATTTTTTGGACGGCACAGACTATTTCACAAAGTGGATTGAGGCAGAGCCGTTGGTGAACATCAGAGATACTGATATGATCAGATTCATCTAGAGAAATATCAAGACTCGCTTTGGCGTACCAATAATGATTATCACAGACAATGGAACTCAATTCAAAAGTAGACTGTTCTAAAGCTTATGAGGTAACCATAACATTAAGATCTACTTTATCTCGTCAGCCTACTCTTAGAGTAATGGACAAGCCTAGTCCTCAAACAAGATAATGCTCGATTGCATGAAAAAAATACTGGAAAAGGAAAACGGTGACTGGGTGGATGAACTTCCCCACATCCTCTGGGCTTATCAAATCTGTAGGCCCTTTTTTCTATGTGGAAAACAATTTTTCCAAAAAATAAACTTTTTTAATTTTTAATTCGCACCAATTTTGTGAACCAATTTTCTTAACCCAATTTTTTCTTGTAAATCCTTAACATGCATCTAGTGTGATTAAGCAAGTAAAATAAATCAAGTCAACAAAACAGACAACGCCGATGCACGAGGAAACCACTAAGGGAAAAAACCTCGGACGACCCAAGTTAGACAATCACTATGATACGCAACGATTCGATACCCCACAAGCCTTGGCGCTCTTCTATGCTTCAACCTCTCCTCTACGGTGAAACACAGGAGTCCACCTAAGCAAGCTCCATAACACACGCGTCATGTGCACCTTGTATCCACCGAACAACTTTGGCAACTGCCTGTGATTCGAAACACGAAGTCCATCACTTTTTCACCACAAAACTCGACGAAACAATGTCCAATGAGATGAAGAAACTCCAGATGGTGCTGAACATAAGATCTATATTGCATAGGTATATGAAAGATCAGATTTTGAAACACAAAGGATGTTTTTAACTAAAAAAACCTTTGTAAACAAATGCAGAAAAATGAAACTGTATGTTCTGTAATTTTAGTTCTGTACACTTGAAATTCTGAGAAGAAATTTCCTTAAGTAAAAAAACTTAAGTTGGCAAGCCATTATAATGAGATGTATATGTCGTTCCAATGATATAACCATCTGTTTAGATCGAGATGTCCTTGTCGTTTGAATGGCAACCACATGTCATTTGAATGACTATTGAAGTTGTTTGATCCAATGAAATAAGAGTAAAAGATCCATACGACTCTAAACAATGTTTATCTTAGAATAATGAAGTTAAAACATTTTAAAATAATTTTTAAACAAAATAACGTAATTTATAACATTTTTTAAGTCCCACAACAATTATTCTTTCATATCTGAGAGTATCTCGGAATGTAATATGATATGAAGATGTGAAACGTTTACCAATAAACACGACATGACTTATCTTTGAAGGTTGGCCACTATGTCTTCAAAACAACATCATTGACTATGTGGGAATCGTGACAAGTAAAAATATATCTATGACTCAAATTGGATTTTGTCCGGAATAATGCTAATACATACAAATTGACTCTACATGGAAATTTGTCCTTACAAATCTCCCCCTTTGGCTATTCCATAAAAAAACAAAAAAATTAAAATGCCTAAGCCGAGCCATCAAGCCAGATGACCTAAATTCCATCCCATAAACCCAAAAAGAAAATACACGACACGATCTAGTAAACAAATGTCGGGCGACGGCATAAACTTGTCTTCATGTGATGTAGTTTCAAAATCCCTAGTCTCTGAATAATCACTACACACACGAAACAAACAAATACCAAATGAATTATATAGGTACAAATGATATAAGACTTTATAATATCAATATGTAAAACAAACCATTTGTTAGAAATGTGAGCAAAACATATGATACCAATATGTATACATAAACAATATAGCTCAAATCAATGATATCAATATGATCAAAACATGATAAACATATGTGCTCATAAACTCCCCCTACATCATATACCATCTCTCCCCCTTGTTGTATCGAATAAACTCATAGAGAAGAAGATAAACAAACAACCAAATATCTATAATGAGAATAGTCAATGAAGCATATATAAATAAAGAAGGTGTATCTCGATAATAGAAATCAGAAGATACTAAATCGTAGATAGAAAATAGTCACACAAATGAATCATCAATATCAAGAATGATGTGACTAAACCAGTCAATGCAATGTAAAAAACAAGCATAAATAATCAACATCGATTGCAAAAAAATAACCCAAATGTACCAAAACCGAGTAAAATCATCATATATACGAAGCAGGTACAAAAACAAAAGAAAATAAAAAAAAAATCCTCTATGGGTCGTTCGAACAACAATGCTTGGTCGTTTGAACGACATAGACATGTCGTTTAAACCAGGCTAAGAAATTACCTAAAATAGTGTGTCGTTATGCGAAGCATATGTCTAACGATCGTAAAAATGACCCTTATAATGACCATATCTGACATTAAATGCATCTCGTTACTAAGGTCGCTCAATCCAGTCTTCAAACAACGTAGACTTGTATTTTGAACGACATCCAAAAGTTGTTTGAATGACCTCACAAACTTTGTTTTCCAGCTCAAAAAATATGCAGAATTTGCCTTGTGAAAATATTTTCTTAAAGCAGCAACTTAAAATGCAAAACAGTCGCAAAATAGACTCAAAACAAAAAATATGAGTTTCATGATAACATAGTATCAATGTGCTCAAACATTGATATGGAATGAATGGGCATGAACTATAACAAATGAATCAAAACTTGGACACATTGAAACGATCAAGAAGCTTTAATTGATAGCTAAATGTTATCAAACTAAGTTTTTGCCATATGTGGCAATTATTGTATTGAGCTAAATGGACTAAACAAACAACATGCACAGAAATATGGAATTTTAACGATTCTACAAACAATAGAGCCATAATACGATTTTTTAACATTAGGATTCGTGGTGCAAACCCGTTGTTATTCTCCATCAAAACACTCTCATATACTCATATTTTATTTTCAAGTTATTTTGAGTTTTCTATTTTTCTCACCTTAGATAAATACTATTGGCCCCATTTTGGCTTAAGTTTATTTTTATTGCCTTAATTTTTTCTCGGGCACTTTTAAACGGTGGCTTTCACGACTAGTTTATTATTCTCTCAACCCTTTATTGTGAACACTCACCATTTTTTCAATCTAATCGAATCCTCACGACAAATGGTTCTTACATGCACACCTCCTCCTAAGTCTAATTACGAATAGGTGACAAAATTAAGAGGAGAAAGTCTCACCAAAATCAAATATGCATGAGAAGTCAAACATTCATAAAAGTTCGTGCATGTATGTGTAATGGCATATATACAAATTCAAATCCAAATGCAAATCAACTTCAAAACAACCCCATTAGACAAGGGTTAAGATCATTTAATACATCTATAATTATGACCAAATGTATTATCCACTTGGATAATGAAATGATGGGGGTCCAAGCACACTAATATACCACATCAAACATGTAAACTCATGACATGCAAAAATAAACCGAAAATCTTTTTATGTTTTTCAAAGATATTTTTGATTCAAAAATAAAATATTTTTGTATTTTCTCAAAAATATATGAAATCAAAAATCTTTTTGTATGTTTAAAAATTTTATCAAAATAAAATATTTTTTTATTTTTCAAATAAGACTGAAATAGAAGAAAAATTACAAAAATATAAACATGTAATAGCACTATCAAGATATATATCATGAGGCGAAGGATAAAGTATAAAACACATGGCTAATACGGCCATCCATTAGATTTAACATGGGAAGAATCAAGTGCACCAAACAAGAGTTATGAAGTTTAATTCCTAAAGCCTATAAATGTGATATTCTAACTCAAGTAGGTGTGTAACGACGCATAGGGGTTGTGGGAAATGAAAAGACTTTATTCTTAAACTTTTTAGGAGTATTTTTAAGGTCATATCAATAACGTCTAAGGTTACCCTTCCTACCACAATGAGTGCAAGTGAAAACAGAGCGAGGAATGTGACCTAAATGTGGACCTATCCTAACGTTCCAAGTTGGCTCTCTCACACGATTGGTATTGACTTTGGGAATACTATCATCGAATCCTATACCAAACTTATTATCCTTGATTTGGATGGTTCCTAAAATTCTATCTAGATTTTTCGACCTAACTTCCAAATCAAACTTCACCTTACTAGAGTCTTTCATTCTCTCCTCAAGCTCACTAATCTTAGACTCAAGAAAATGGCTAGACTCCTCAAACTCTAGAATCTCTTTCTTCGTAGCCTCCATCAAACCACTAAGATTATCTCTCTCACCCACAATGTATTCAAGTTTCTCTCAAAGAGTCTTATCCCATGCCCTAAGATCCTTAATCAATGCATCATTATTTTCTACGGCACGCTCTTTCAACTTATCTTTCAACTTCAAGTTTTATTTTTCACCTTTACCGCTTTTGCGTACAAATCATTAAAGGAAACTTGTAACTCTCTCATAATTATCTCCTCCTCCTCACTAGCTTCACCGTCGCTAACTTGGGATTCACACAAAATGTCCTCGAAAGTGTTATTCACATGAGAATATTCACGAGAAGATTTATCGTCATCGCTCACATGACATGCCATAAATGCTACAAGTTGACCTCAATTAGGGAACTCTCTGCCTCTTCTGATTCACTATCATTGAAGGTGGAATCATATGATATCAGTTTCTTTCCCTCCTTCTTAGGTCCAGTGGGGCACTACAATACCTTATGGACATAACACTCACAACCAAAACACCTATTCGACTCATCCATCTTATCATTTTCACTTTGATTCGTAGAGACATAATTGGCCTTGTTGTTATTGAATTTGTCAAGTATTTTGACATCATTCAATTGCTTTTGGAACTTAAGAAACCTTTTGAACTTATTTTCCAACAAAGCTACATCTTTGAAATCGGTGTCAGAATCATCATCTAAAACTTTACTCTCCTCCTTTCGGGATTTCACGGCAATGCCCTTTTTATTTCTTTGGAACTTTCTTGGAGGTGAAGATGTCAAGCTCATAGGCTTGTAAGTTACCTACAATATCTTCTAGTTTCATTGATTCAAGCATACCTAAGCAGTTTAAAATGTTCCATTTTTGATCAAATCTACTAGGCAACTACCTTAAGATTTTCTTTATGACTCGATTGTCGGGTATTCTCTCCCCAAGTTAAACGACGAGTTGACAACATGGAACAGTCTAGTGTAAAACTTATCAAACGTCTCACTCTCTAATATTTTAATCGTCTCAAATTCGATAGTGAGGTTTTGAAGTTTAGACGCTCTAACTACGCTAGTTCCCTCGTAAGTGAGTGAAAGAACATCCCAAGACTTTTTTGGCATCTCACACATCATAATACGATTATACTCTTTCAGGGTACCAGATGAGGAAATAACATTGAAACCCTTAGATTTATAAAGTGTAAGTCCTTGTTCGGATTCGGTCCATGACTCAATAGGTTTTAAGCTAGTGGACTATCCATCTCTCATGACCGGTGGTGACCACCATTTTTCTACCGGTAACCAAACACGCTCATCTATGGCCTTAAGTGTACTTTTCATTCGCCTTTTATAATACGCATAATTAGTGCCATAAAAAACAGGAGTAATAAACACATAAAATATTTCAGAATTCATACCTATAAGAACACGGGATCACTCACATAAAAATATTTCTAGCTCTGATACCACTTTGTAGGTCCCTTTTTTCTATTTGTGCTTGAGGTGAAAATATTTTTTCCAAAAAATAAACATTTTTAATTTTTAATTCTCACAAATTTTGTGAACTAATTTTACTTAATCCAGTTTTATCTTGTTAATCCTAAACATGCATCTAGTGTGATTAAGAAAGTAAAATAAATCAAGTCCACAAAAAACATAACGCCGATGTACGAGGAAACCACTAAGAGAAAAAACCTGAGAGAACCCAAGCCAGACAATCACTATGATACGATTTTACAAAGTATAAACAATAGACTTATGCAACGACTCGATACCCCATAAGACTTGAAGCTTTTATGTACTTCAATCGCTCATCCACACTGCAATGCAAAAGTCCACCTACGCAAGGTCCCCAACACACATCCACATGCAACTCGGTGTAACACCCCGTATTTTTGAGTATTTGAACTTAATTAATTCGATAATTAATTAGTTTTATTTTAAATTATGAGAGAGAATTAATTGAATTGAATTGAATTGAGTAATAATGTGATTAATATATATTAATCGCGATTGAGATAATGATTATTATTATGAATTTAACTAACTAAGTGAATTGTAAATAACATATGGAAATTATTACGCGTAATAGCGAGCGATGTTGCCATAATTAGAGTTATCTCAACCGGGAGTCGCGTGCTAATAAATTTGAGGTAGAGATTGGATAATTATGTAGAGTGACTTAGATGATGATTTCGAGGTGAGGATGACTCCAGAAGGGTCAAAATAGTCAAAATAGTTTGCCCGGGGGTGTCGATTGGGTCCCAGGGCATTTTTAGGCCAAATCGGCACCTTATAGGGGCATTTTAGTCATTTGGGAAATGAGGGGGAGAGCTGGGAATTTCTAACTCCTTTATCAGATGTTAGATAAGAGGGGCTTGGGTTAAAAACTCAATAAGAATCCAGTTGAGAACAAAAGGAGAGAGTTCCTGGAGCTTTGAAGAGATTCTTGGAGCTTTCATCTTGTTCTTACACCACAAACTTCTTGGAAAAAATGATTGGAGGAGGAAACAATCAAACCCAACTACAAGACAAGAAATCAAACCCTACATATAAAATTCAAGTGTTTATATACAAGTTATTTGAAGTTATAATACTCATGTAACTAGGGTTTCATTATATTTTGATTAAAGTAATGATTCTTGGAAGAAAAGAATTATTTAAATGCATGTTTGGGTCGAAATTGCATGTCGAAAGATTTGATATCAGTAGAGGATAACAAATTAGAGATTTTGTGTTCTTATCCACGAATTAAATCTGGGTTTTGACGAATAATGGGGGAAGAACTTAAAACCTAGGGTTTTGAGGATTAGATGTTTAAATCCCTTTTTGAATGAAAATTCTAAAGTTTTGATGTTATATTTGCGTTAAAAATCATCCTAATGCATGTAGAAATGGTTAGGGATAATCGGTTTCAAATTTGGTTAATAAATATGTAAGTTAAGTTGGTGCTAATGGTGAAAAACAAACTTGTGAAAGGAAGAAGATGAAGCTACAAAAAAACGAATCAATTCGGCCCAGAGGTGAATCGATTCCTAAAGCGAATCGATTCGACCTCCTGGAGAATCGATTCGACCTCCTGGCAAATCGATTCGGTTTCCCAAAAAACATGAGAATTCCCCTTTTTAAGCCTAAAACTCCTATATTGTTGTCGAGAAATCTTTTGGGACATTATAAGAATATAATAAAGGATCTATTATAATGCAGTAGTCCACAATAGGGTTATGTGAATTAACTCTTATCGAGAGAATTAAGACGATGATTAAGTGGGATTAAACGATTATGTAATTCATTCAAAAAAATGAGAATGTAATTACGAAAAAGCGTGAGTGAGATTATGGCATGAACCAATAGGGTAAGGAAGACTTATCTACTGAAATAAAACAACGAGTAGAGTAGATAACAATACTCCATTAAATGGGATAGTGAGAATAATCGTAAATTGAATGTACGTTAAGTATTTGGGTGATATATACTACGTACAAATGATAATAATTACGTAGTGTGATTACCTACTGAATATATAGGTTATGTGTGTAACAATTATATGATTGATGATATATGTTAACATACATTCGTTGAATGCTATTACGAAGTCTCCCACACAGCGGGCGATCCCACCATGCCGATTCGAGGGAGGTCTGGATTTATTCCCCAGAACATAGAACTTAGAGCGGCTCACTATGTGTCTTGAGGTAGGTGCGTAGCCCAAAGTCTTAGAACTATGTTCTCCTACACTGCTTAGTATTTGATTTTGGGTTCGAGGAGATGTACCAAACCATTTGCCCCTATTTAGTACAAGGTTACTTGGATTGATAGCAGAGTATGCCCATGTTTCACGGTAGTCCTTTTGAGAGACGCCGTAATGACATATATATTAGCGGGATAAATATATATATGTACCAATGTTAATTTTCTACTTACGTGTGACAGTAGATGGTTAGATAATGTATATCTAAATATTGAATTAAGTATATAGTTTATATATAAAGATTTAATTAAGTAGTGAAACTTAATTAATCGAAAAGTGAGAAAATAAATGAAATGCTAATTTCAACTCTTATAACGTATGAGAAATGTTAAGTAACAGGTGAAGTACTGTATGGGCGGTACGGGAACATAGATGTGTTCATATTTATAAATACTCAAGTCTAGTTAGCTTGGGTAGAATAGCTAGGTGGGCTAAGTAGAAACGTTAGACATGCACAATAGTTTAAAGGCGACGAAACTCAAGAGAGTGTGCATGAACCTAACATGTGTGATAAATAACTAATTTTAAATTGTGACAAATACTTGATTAATATTTTCAAAATGTTTTGGGTTCTAACCCTTGATATAAAATCTTTTCAAAACCTTTTAGGTGTCCAGCTATAGGGATGTCGGACTTGATGATTCCTTACAGGGACGTATAGCTGCAGCACTGTGGAGGCTTGTAAAGTTTTGATTAAATGCATCTATCATTCCATTCCTAGTGTAGGAATTTATTCCAGTATTTTAGTTTGGGCATGTTGGCCCCATTTGAGACTTTATTCATTTGGTATTTTAGTTTCAGACTTGTGTTCAAATATTCTTATTAGTTGGATTTATTGATTGGTTTGGGATATTTAGCCTATGGTTTATTTGGCAAGACTTTATTTATTTATTTACTTGAGATGTTTTGGGACTCTAGTATTGTGTGAATTTTGTAATTCAGTTTTTCCGCATATTGTTATTTATTTATTAAATGCAAGATAAGATTTGGCACCGTCTTAATTAACTAATAGGTTATTAGAAATTAATTTGGTTTTTGACAGTGATGTTAAGAATGAACCATTATGTAAATATTGTTTTAATTTACTAAAGGCCTGATCACCCGGTATTTAATTAGGCGGTGTGTCATGGATGGTATCAGAGCATTAGGTTTTAGTGTCCATAGGATATCTACGGCTTATTACAATTTCAGTGCATCGTTCTTTTGTTATAGATCACTATTATTGGACTATTTTTTTATCTTCACATGTTTGCGATATCGTGCTCCTGCTATTGAATTTTGTATAAATTGCATACTTATACAATTCGATCTATTTTCAAATGCCACCGAAGAGAGAGAGAGAGCAGTTAGCGCATCAGCCAAGGATAAAGTGAGGGAGGCTCACCAGGAGCTTCAGGAGGTGCCTCGGTCACATCCACCACCAGAGATAATCTCGATGGCCCAGGTGGAAGAGATTGTGGCCTAGGCAGTCAATGAAGCGATGATAGCTATAGTCGTGCATTTCCCATAGCCCCAGTCGCATCAGCCAGTGGCACCGGTCATTCAGGACCAAACAAGGCCATCTACTTGGTAGAGACATTTCAGAAGGGCCACCCACCCGAGTTTCAGGGTAGTTCTGATGTGGTGGAGGTGTGTCAACGGAAGAAGAATATTCATCTCCATCTACGCATGGTGGAGATGTTAGCTACTTTCAGACTGCCCTTACAATGGTGGGAGTCAGTGAATACCGCTCAGGAAAAAGATATGATGACCATTACTGAGTTTTGGGTGCGGTTGGACCACAAATACTTTCTACCTGCAGTTGAGTCAGAGATGCGGAAGAAGTTTGGGGAAGTAGCATTGGGTGACCTCTCGGTAGCTCAGTACGAGGAGGAGTTTACCCATCTTGCTAATTTTGTGACAGATGACGAGAATAATGAGGAGAGAAAGAGAATTTTATAGACGGTTTGGCCTGGGAGATTGGGAAGTACTTGATAGGTAACCCTGCGTTGGTGACATATACTAATGTCAATGCCGCTCTTGTACACTATCAAGACCATCACTTTCACATGAAGGGAAGAAAGAAAGGAGGAGAGCCTAGCTAGCAGGGCAAGGCAAATGGGGTGCCAGCAAAGCACCACTGTAGCAAATAGCTAGTCAGTAGGGGCAGGATTCCTGACAGGGGAATAATGTCAAGAGATTCAGGCATAGATGGTACCGACCAAAGGGGCAAGGTTACAGATAGGGTCAGTAGGGCCCAAATCAACAGTATTTTCCTCAGGGTTGTTAGGGTCAAGGGAAACAGGGGGAGGCCATCAAAGAAGAGGCCATCAGGGCCAGAGATAAAGAGATTTCTTGGGGCAGTGTACATCTGTGGCTAGCTGGGTCACAAGATGAGAGATTTCCCACAGCAGTAGGGTGCCTAACAGGGACAGCAGGTTCCTTTACCCCCTGCAGTACCAGCACCAATATCCCCTCAACAGCAGTAGGGACAAATGAACTACGGGCATGTGTATAACATCTGAGACATATCGATGCCACATGCACCTTAAGCTTCGTTAGAAGTAGAGGGTACGATTATTATTCATGGGATTGAGGGTAGTATTTTTTTATACTGGGTCATCGTATTCTTTTATTATGACCAAATTTACTAGAGCTGTCGATTTATTAAAGATCGCCGGTAGTCTCCTTATGTGTGTAGAGTCACCGATGGGTAGTGGTTCACTGATACACTCGATTTATAGAAGAGTTGATATCGTGATAGGGAGACTGAGCTTAGCGGCAGACCTTTTAGTGTCAAACATGGAGGTGTATGATGTGATTCTGGGTATGTATTGGTTAGTAGGTTATAGGGAGATGGTAGATTACTATGAGAGGACCATTGTGTTTTCCATTCAGGGGTAGGAAATGTTCCTTTTGGCGATGCCTCTTCCCGAGGGAGGGTCGCGCACACACTTATACTACATTGAGGAAGAGACCTCACAGGAGGTAGTGATTCCATTAAACTCGATTCCAGTCATGAGAGATTTTGATGATGTATTTTAATAGATACTCGGGATGCCATCCAGTTGGGAAATTGATTTTATGATCGACTTAGCACCGAGTACGAGACTGATTGCCTGAGAACCTTACCGTATGGCCCCCTTAGAGATGCGTGAGTTGAGAGAGAAGATTCAACAGCTCTTGGGTCAGAGTTTCATTTGGCAGAGTACATCACCTTGGGGTGATCTTGTGTTATTTGTGAAGAAGACGTACGGTTAACTTTGCTTATGTGTGGATTACAGGGAGCTGAACAAGGTCATGGTGAGAAATAAATATCCGTTGCCAAGGATCGATGACCTGTTTGATCAGTTGAGAGGGGTTGCCTACTTCTCAAAGATAGATTTGAGATCTGATTATCACCAACTATGTATTCGGGAGGATGATGTTCCCAAGACCGCTTTCCTATCTCGATACGGGTCATACGAGTTCATGGTGATGCCATTTAGGCTCACCAATGCACCAATAGTGTTCATGGATCTCTTGAACAAAGTATTTAGGGAGTTCTTGGAACAGTTCATGATAGTATTTATAGACGACATTCTACTTTACTCTCGTACTGAGGAGGAGCATGCGGAGCATCTGCATAGGGTCTTACAGACACTTTGGGACCATCAATTATATGCCAAATTCGAAAAGTGTGGATTTTAACTATTAGAGGTGTAGTTTTTTTGCCACATCGTATCTAATAGAAGTATTTTATAGATTCAAGTAAGGTATCGGTGATGAGGGAGTGGGGACAACCCAAGACACTGACGGAGATTTACAGCTTCTTGGGTTTGGCCGGGTAATATCGCCTCTTCATTGAGGGATTTTTAAAGATTGTGGGTCCATTAACGAACCTGATTCGCAAGGGGGTGCCATTTGTTTGAAGTGAGCACTGTCAGCTGGGCTACGATGAACTGAAGGATAAGTTGACGTCAACGCCAGTACTTACATTTCCTAGGAGTGGGGTGGAGTATCAAGTTTACACTAATGCATTCTTATAGGGACTTGGTGGGTGTTTCAGTAGGAGGAGAGGGCCATAGCTTATGCATCTCAAAAGATTAAGACCTATGAGAATAATTATCCCACCCATGACCTTGAATTAGCAGCGGTGGTATTTACCCTAAGGATATGGAGGAACTATCTATTGGGGGAGCAGTTTACATTATTCACGGACCATAAGTTACTTTAGTATCTCTTCACACCGAAGGATCTGAACATTAGATAGAGGCGATGACAAGAGTTAGTGAAGGATTACCGGCTTGATATACAGTATCATCCTGGTAAGTCTAATGTGGTAGAAGGCATGTTGAGACGATGACATACTAGAGCATTAGCGAATGTCTGGAAAGAGAAGTGGAGTGAACTTTGACATGATGATGAGGTCGCTAGATCATGTATGGCAGTGCTATCTACCACTCCCGAGATTGTGATGAGGGTGGTGAAAGCATAGGCAGAGAATCATTTCTGTCAGGATAAGGTGCGATAGTTATTAGCTGAGGGTGCTAAGTCTTACTTGATCAACTTGGAGGGAGGTCTACATTTTAATGAGAGATTAGTTATGCCTGAGGATGAGGATTTTAGGCATAATGTGATGAATGAGTCCCATAGTTCGAGGTTTGTGGTACATCCTGGTGGGTATAAGATGCACTAGGACCTGAGGAGACAGTACTAGTGGGAAGGAATGAAGACAAACATAACAGAGTTTGTCTCGAAGTGTGTTACTTTTTATCTTATGAAAGTTGACCATCAGATACCTTCAGGGATGCTACAGCCATTGGA
The DNA here is from genome assembly GCA_949130495.1 of Sambucus nigra. NCBI lineage: Eukaryota > Viridiplantae > Streptophyta > Magnoliopsida > Dipsacales > Adoxaceae > Sambucus > Sambucus nigra. The sequence goes on from OX422213.1 coordinate 217,926,480, forward strand.
GATTCCTATGTGGAATTAGGAGAGTATATCGATGGATTTTATTACAGGGCTGCCGACATCACAGAGGGGTCACAATTATATTAAGGTGATAGTGGATCGGTTGACCAAGGTGGCCCACTTCTTGTAAGTCCACACTGACTACGAGATGAGTCAGTATGCGCAGTTGTTCATTGTCGAGATAATTAAGATACATGGGGTACCAATTAACATTGTGTCAGATAGAGACAAGATCTTCGTGTCTCACTTCTGGCAGACCTTTCAGGAGGCCATGGGTACATACTTGATATTGAGTACCGCTTATCATCCACAGATAGATGTGCTGACTGAGCGGGTTAATCAGATACAAGAGGACATGTTGAGGATGTGCATTATAGATTTTTAGGGAGTATGGGAGAGATACCTTCCATTGGTAGAGTTTGCATATAATAACTCTTACTAATTTACTATCGGTATGGCACCGTTTGAGGCATTGTATGGGAGACCTTGTCATTCACCCGTTTGCTGGTTAGAGGTGGGGAACAACAAGTTAATGGGGCCATAGATAATACAGGACATGGATTTCAAGATTAATCTAATTCGAGGATGAATTCAGATTGCTCAGGATAGGTAGAAGTGTTATACTGATGCCGACCGGAGGCACGTGGAGTTAGAGGTTGGGGACCTGATTTTAGTACGTGTGCCTCTTTCAAAGGGGATCATGAGATTCGATAAGAAAGGGAAGCTAGTACCACGATATGTGGGACCTTTCCCTATTATTGGGAGAGTGGGACAAGTAGTTTATAGACTGGGTTTACCGGAGCAACTTCAGCGGATACACGATGTGTTACATGTAGCATCGCTGAAGAAGTACAAGAGGAACGGGAAAGCTTTCTGGCTCATTCTACTCGAGGAAATTGATTTGTAGTCAGACACCTCGTATGAGGAGAGACCCGTGGATATTCTATATCGTAGTGAGCATAAGCTGCGGTCTACTTAATTCATTGGGGACACCGCAGTGTTGATGAGTCTACTTGGGAGTGGTAGGATGACATGCGAGAGCAATATCCAGAGTTGTTTATCGCAGGTATGACCTAATTTCGGGGACGAAATTCTTTTGTAAGGGGGAAGTATGTAACACCCCGTATTTCTGAGTATTTGAATTTAATTACTTCAGTAATTAATTAATTTTATTTTAAATTACGTGAGAGCAGTGTTGATGAATCTACTTGAGAAATAATTTGCTTACTATATATTAATTGCGAGTGAGATAATGATTAATATTATGAATTTAATGTACTAAGTGAATAGTAAATAACGTATGGATATTACTACACATAATAGCGAGTGATGTTAGTTTAATTAGATGTATCTCAATCAGGAGTCGCGTGTTGACAAAATTGAGGTAGAGATGGGATAATTATGTAGAGTGACTCAGATGATGATTTTGAGATCACGGGTGACTCCGAAAGGGTCAAAATAGTAAGATCAGGGGTGTCGATTGGATCTCAGGGCATTTTAGGCTAAACCAGCACCATATCGGGGCGTTTTAGTCATTTGGAAAATGAGGGTTAGGAGACCTACAAATTTCAAACTCCTTTATCAAATGTTAGATAAGAGGGGCTAGGGTTAGAAGTTCAAAATACAATGGTAGTCCATTTGAGAACAAAAGGAGAGAGTTCTTGGATCTTTTCAAAAGATTCTTGGATCATTCATCTTGTTCTTGCACCACGAACCTCTTAGGAAGAAAGATTGTAGGACGAAACAATCAAATCCAGCTACAAGCCAGGAAATCAGACCCTACTGATTAAAGGCAAGTGTTTATACACAAGTTATTTGAAGTTATAATACCCATGTGACTAGGGTTTCATCATATTTTGATTAAAGTAATGATTCTTGGAAGAAAAAGAGATAATTATATTTAAGTCCCATTTGTCGGGTCAACATTCATATAAGTCCTATTCACTTTTCAATAATCCCATAGGTCCCATTCTAACTTTTTAGAGAATTTTTTCACAATTTTACCCTTTTATAACTAATCATCCGTAACTTCCTTTAGGAAGTTACATAAGTGGTTGAACTTTTTTTTTAATCTTTAAATGATCATAACTTTTGATTGACAAATCCGTTTTTTGCAAAATTACTGTTTTTTAAATCTTCTCGACGAGATCTATCAAACAAGATTCATGAAGGCTATAAAATTCTAAAGAAAAAATTTACACAAACAGTAAACTTTACTGTATGCACTAGAATATGAAATAGTTTTATATGTGACATTTTCACAAACAGACAGTAAAATTTACTGTTGTAATATTACACAGTATATATATATATATCCGGTGGATCTAAACCCTTTTTTTTCAAAACTACCTTATATTTAAAGGTTCGTGCTAGAGGCATCCAATCCTTACCACAATTGTTAGAGCTTCAACGACCTTCGTCAGAGCTCCGATTTGGGGTGGGTAAGGGTGGCATGTGGTGCCGCTGGCGCGAACCTTTGAAAATAAGAGACTTTTGAATAAATGGGTTTTGGATCGATCGGAGTGTCATGGGGTGCCGCTGGCGCGGACCGTTGAAAACAAGATTGGATAAATGCGATCTGGATCCTCTTGAGCACCGGTTTGGAGTGAGTAGGGGTGGCATTAGGTGCTGGTGGCGCAGAGCTTTCAAAATAGGAGCATATTATATATATATATAATGCGATAACACAGTAAATGCTATTGTTTGTAAAAATGTCATAGATATTAAACTTCATTGTATACAACAGAAAATGAAATGGTTTTATATCTGTGACATTTTCACAAACAATAACATTTACTGTGTTAATATATTTAAAAAATAGTTTTATATATATAACATTTTCACAAATAGTAACATTCACTGAGTTAATATTACACAATATATATATATATATATATATATATATATACACACACACGATAGATCAAAACCTCTTTTTTTCAAAATTACCATATTTTTAAAGGTTTATGCTAGCGACATTCAATCCCCACTACTACCCACCCCCATTGTCGGAGCTTCAACGACTTTCATGAGAGTTATGATTTGTGTGGGTAGTAGTGGCATAGGGTGCCGCTGGAACGGACCTCTAAAATTAAGAGAATATTAGATAAATGGGATTTGGATCCACCGGAACTCCGATTTGGGATGAGTAGAGGTGCCATTGGGTTAGGTTTTATATATATAACATTTTCACAAACATTAATATTTACTGTGTTCATATAACACAGTATGTATATATATCCAAACCTCTTTTTTCTGATATTATCTTGTTTTTAACGGTCCGCGCCAGCGGCACCCAATCCCCACCACCACCTACTCCCTTTGTCGGAACTCCAACAACCTTCATCAGAGCTCTGATTTAAGGTGATATGGGATGACGATGTAACATTTTCATAAACAGTAACATTTATTATTTGTGAAATATTACAAATATAAACCTAACCAAATGCTACCCCTACTTACCTCAAACTGGAGCTCCGGTGGATCCAAACCCCATTTATCCAATATTCTCTTATTTCCTAAGGTTCGTGCCAACGGCACTCCATGTCACCCCAAATCAGAACTCTGATGAAGGTTGTTGGAGCTCCGACAATTAGGGTTGGTGGTGGTCGGGATTAGATACTTCTAGCGCGGGGCATTAAAAATAAGACAATATTAGAAAAAAGATGTTTGGATCCACCGTATATATATATATATATATATATTGTGTTATAACACAGTAAATGTTACCATTTGTAAAAATGCTATAGATATAAACCTAACCTAATGTCACCCCTACTCACCCCAAATCGGAGCTCTGGTGGATCCAAACTCCATTGATCTAATATTCTCTTAATTTCAGAGGTCCGCGCCAGCGGCACCCTATGCCACTACTACCCACACAAATCATAGCTCTTATGAAAATCATTGAAGCTTCGACAATGGGGGTGGGTAGTGGTGGGGATTGAATGCCGCTAGTGTAAACCTTTAAAAATATGGTAATTTTGATAAAAAAAAAAGAGGTTTGGATCTACCGCATATATATATATATATATATATATATATATATATATATATATATATATATATATATATATATATATATATATATATATATATATATATTGTAATATTAACTCAGTAAATGTTACTGTTTGTGAAAATGTTATATATATAAAACTATTTCATAAATATATTAACACAGTAAATGTTATTGTTTATGAAAATGTCACAGATATAAAACTATTTCATTTTCTATTGTATACAATAAAGTTTAATATCTATGACATTTTTACAAACAATAGCATTTAATGTGTTATCACATTATATATATATATATATATATATCCAGTATGCTCCTATTTTTAAAGTTTTGTGCCACCGGCACCTAATGCCACCCCTACTCACCCCAAATCGGCGCTCCAGATGATCCCGATCCCATTTATCCAATCTTATTTTCAAAAGGGCACCCCATGATACTCCGGTGGATCCAAAACTCATTTATTCAAAAGTCTCTTATTTTCAAAGGTCCGCGCCAGTGGCACCACATACCACCCTTACCGACCCCAAATCGGAGCTCTGACGAAGGTCGTTGAAGCTCCAACAATGGTGGTAAGGATTGGATACCGCTGGCGCGAACCTTTAAATATAAGATAATTTCGAAAAAAGAGGGTTTGCATCCACCGTATATATATATATACATATATATATATATATATATATATATACTGTGTAATATTACCACAGTAAATATTACTATTTGTTTGTGAAAATGTCACATATATAAAACTATTTCATATTCTAGTGCATACAGTAAAGTTTACTCCTTGTGTAAATTTTTTTTCTTTGGAATTTTATAGCCTTCATGGATCTTGTTTGATATATCTCGTCGAGCAGATTTCAAAAATAGTAATTTTGCGAAAAACGGATTTATGAATCAAAAGTTATGATCATTTGAAGATTAAAAAAAAAGTTCAACCACTTATGTAACTTCCTCAAGGAAGTTACGGATGGTTGGTTTTAAAAGGGTAAAATTGTGAAAAAAAGTTCCAAAAAATTAGGAATATGACTTATATGTAAGGGAAAACATGGTGGGACTAGAATGTCTAAAAGAAAGTTTAATAGGATCTAAACGTGAATGCCCCAAGAAAAAATGATTTGAACGCATATTTGGGTAGGAATTGCATGTAGTGATTTGATATCAGTAGAGAATAATAAATTATATATTTTGTGTTATTATCCATGAATTAAATCTGGGTTTTTTATGAATAATGGTGGAAGAATATAAAACCTAGGGTTTTGAGGATTAGATGTTTAAATCCCCTTTTTGAATGAAAATTATAAGGTTTTGATGTTGTATTTACGTTAGACATAATCCTAATGCCTGTAGAAATGGTTAGGGACAATTAGTTTCAAATTTAGTGAAGAAATATGTAAGTCGTGTGGGTATTAATGGTGAAAATGAACTTACGTAAGGAAGAAGATGAATCTGCAAAAAAAATGAATCGATTCAGCCAGAGGCAAATCGATTCGGCTTCCTAGTGAATTGATTCGGTTTCACAGAAAATATGAAAATTCCCTTTTTAAGCCTAGAACTCCTAAATTATTGCCGAGAAAACTTTTAGGACATTATTAGAATATAATGAGGGTCATATTATATTGCAGTAGGCCAGGATAGGGTTATGGGAATTAAGTCTTATTGAGAGAATTAAGATGATAATTAAGTGGGATTAAACGATAATGTAATTAATTCGTGAAAATGAGATTGTAATTATGGGAAAGCGTGAGTGAGCTTATGACACGAACTACTAGGGTAAGAAAGACTTAGTTACTGAAATAAAACAAAGGGTAACTAGGACCCTTATAGTAGAGAACAATACTCCATTAAATGGGATAGTGAGAATAATCATAAATTGAATGTATGGTGAGTATTAGAGTGATATATACTACGTACAAATGATGATAATTAGGTTGTGTGAATACCTACTGAATATATATAGGTTGTTTGTGTACCTATTATATGATTGATGATATATGTTAACATACCTACGTTTCCTCCTATCATGGAGGTTCCTGCGTAGTGGGCGATCCCACCTTACCGATTCCAGGGAAGTATGGATTTGTGCCCCAGAACAAAGAACTTAGGGCGGCTCACTATGTATCATGTATTAGTGTGTCCGGCATGTCATTTGGGTACGTTAGGTATGTGCGTAGCCCAAAGGCTTAGAACTATGTTCGCCTCCACAACTTGTTATTTGATTTTGGGTTTGAGGAGACATACTGAACCATTTGTCCCTATTTAGTACAAGGGATACTTGGGCCGATATCAGAGTATGCCCATGTTTCACGGTGGTCCTTCTGAGAGACACCGTAATGATATATATATATATATATATATATATATATATTAGCCATATAAATATACCATTTGTCCCTATTTAGTACAAGGGATACTTGGATCGATATCAGAGTATGTCCATGTTTCACGGTGGTCCTTCTGAGAGACACCGTAATGATATATATATATATATATATATATATATATATATGTACCAATGTGAATATTCTACTTACGTGTGACAGGAGACAATTAGAAAGTGTATATCTAACGATTGAATTAAGTAGTGAAACTTAATTAATCGAATAGTGAGAAAATAAATGAAATGATAATTTCAACTCTTATAACGTATATGAGAAATGTTAACTAACTAGTGAAGTACTATACGGGCGGTACAGGAACAATGACGTGCTCATATTTAGAAATACTTAAGTCTAATTAGCTTGGGTATAATAGCTAGGTGGGATATGTAGAAACATTAGGCATGCGCAATAGTTGAGAGGTGAGGAAACTTAAGAGAGTGTACATGAACCTAACATGTGTAATAAATAACTGGTTTTAAATTGTGATAAATACTTGCTAAATATTTTCAAAATATTTTGGGTTTTAACCCTTGCTATAAAATCTTTCCAAAACCTTTGAGGAGTCCAGACACAGGGACACCAGACTTGATGATTCCTTATAGGGATGTATAGCTGCAGTGTTGTGGAGGCTTGTAGAGTTTTGATGAGACGCGTCTATCATTTCATTCCTAGTGTAGGAGTTTATTCCAGTATTTCATTTTGGTCATGTTGGCCCCATTTGAGACTTTATTCATTTAGTATTTCAGTTTCAGACTTTTATTCATATGGGGGTGGCCATGATGGGAAATGGATCATCATATGGAGCCGAGTCTGTTCGTATCGGCGATAAAGTAATGCCGTCAATGTCGGCATCCTCGCTCTCATTCACGTGGTCGTCCTCCTCTACCACCTTCTCCTTCCCCTTGCCCTTGACCTTCCCCAACTGACGCTTCATGAAGGCGTACATATCTAGGACTGTCTCCTCCAACCTTGATAGCTTATCATCATAGGAGTCCACCTTATGGGCCAACCTGTTGTTGCTCGTCTCTATGGCGATGGTCTTGGACCTCCCCACCCGTGATCTCACCCCTAGTCCTCCCCTTGTGATCCGTCCCGAGAACTTGATTGAGTTCGTAGATAAAGATGCCTTATCGGCACCAGACTGCGATTCATGCACTTCCTTAAGCTTTGCCTAAAAAAACAAAAAGTATACGATTTGTGAATTAAGTAAATAAAAAAAAATATAACATAATTGAAAAAAATTAAACATTTATAACTTGTAATGGTGGCTGCGACACTCGGGGCCACCTCCTTTTCCTTCCTCTTTTTCGTCTGAATTACCACATAGGCATCGAGCCTATGTGGCCTACCCCAGGGTCACTCCCCGTCTCCTGAAATAAAATAATATAGAATTAGTAAGTAATTCAAATTAATACTAAACTATACTAACTAAAATTAAAGAAAATTAAAAACTTACATTCTCTGCTCCTCCTCGGCGTAAGACGTCCGCTTGGAGTAGTGCACATCCAACTTTTGCCTGGTTGTCCCTCCTCGATTGGCGAGATGCCAATTGTTGCTCATTGGTCTCATTGTCGATAAATGTCTACCACTGTGCCAATGAGATTGGATCCTCGGGGGGGAAAATTTCACGGAGTCTCGGAATGGGCTCCCGGGTCTTCCTAAAGTAACGTGCCCGTAAAAACTTCTTCCACGTTTTATATTAATCCCTCAATTGCTCCAATGTGGGATCGCGGAGATATGAGGGCAGGCCGAATTGTTCCTATCAAAAAAATACAAACCATCCTGTAAGTAATCATTACAGTTATAAATATAAATATAAATATTAAATACACAACCTGTAGCCTCCTCCCCCCCCCCCCCCCCAGATGTTCATCCTGAGGTCAATAGGCACGGCCCTCCAATCAGTGTACCCCAGGCCAACAATCGCCTTCAACAAGTCAAGTTCCCTAGCTAATAATGCCATCTTATTTTCGATGGCGGGCTTTATTTAACTAAATTTTGTCAATATTTTATTCTAAATACATGGGGTATTAAATTCTCCCCCCTTAACAACGGAATTACACCCTCGAAATTCACCGAAGAATAATATCACATTTTAATATGCACGATTATCATAAGTTTTATACTCAAGCAGTCCATACTCATATCCCGTGAGATAAAAGGAAAAAGGCTCATCTACGCCTATCATAATATTACTGGGATGCCCATACATCACATATTCCATTCACACACACGCACATTTATCAAATATGGATGACACCTATACATCAAACTAGAACCATACTTTCCATGTATATCTATGAAGAACAGTATAGAATAACCTAGTAAACGTGATTGAATTTGTCTACAGATTGTCCCACTTATTTCACTAGTGGTGTAAACATTACTAAGTGCTCTCCCCGCTGGCCTTAACTCAAATACTATAAAGTCTCCCAATGCGTCATACTTCCATACATGTAAAATTTAATAAAAATATCCTGGAACCTAACATCTCTCAACTCCCAACAGTTGCCAATTGCGTGCTTATGGAATTTCACAACTGATATCTAAACAAGGAACCCTCCTGATACATTATTACATAGCTTAGTCAGTTAATTAGATCCAATGGTCCATGGATAAAAGAAAGAAAATTTTATGCTAACCGCATAGATTTGAACTTGTGCCAATTTCAACAAAAGACTCATCACTTCCAAAGGATACACTAAATCTCGATAAATTTATCGATTCAATAATGTCAAGAACATCATGCTGGTTTTTGCACATACGATAAGAAATCCTTTGTTCATTCTTAAGTCTAGTAGAGCGCTTAATCACTTCTAAACTTCAAGTGATCTACTCATCCCAATAAAGGCTAATACCGCCCATGTTCAATGATGACATCATCATATGATATTATTCATGAATATACACATCCTCATGTTCCCAATGCTATCGTTAGCCATAAAGTTCACAAAGTAACTAGTTACTCCTACAATACGAATTCTTATCTTTTTTTTTCTCATTTCATCACCTATTAAAATACATCCGTCTCCGGATAATCCATTACATTTATTTATCCCTCAAAGTAATCCACCATTAGAATTTAGTCTACATTTGTCTCGAACATTTATTATATCTCAAATATCAAGAAATACATTAGTATCAAATACTGAAATTTTCACATTGTTGTGCCTACTCTCAATAAGGCAACATTTTCGATTCATGAGGATCCCTCAACTAAAGTCTCAGACCTCTCATTATATAAGGTTCATAAAACCTCCAAACCATCATTGGTCCTAAGATACTATCTCCAAGATTCCACAATTGGACACCTTCTTGTCCATAAACTTTACCCATCATCGGTGCATCGACAAACATACGGCTATGACGCAATAGTCAGATTGTCCTCCAGCCAAATTTCTAGTTGATTCGTCAATCCTCACATTTCAAAGTCACATAGAGATCCTACTCCTAGGTCTAACCACTCACGTCTTATTCCCACCAAAATCACGAACGAGTTTAATTAACACAATACTTCTTGCTCAATCTGAGCATAACACTAATTTGATGTTATTAAATCGCAATCTATCCGCCCCAAAAATCTTTTGTCAAAATCCTCATAATCACCTCAATACGTCGCTCTTTATTAAGCACACATAATTTTATAACCTCATCATATAAATCCCTAGTTTCTATCGCCTTTTATTTTACCAATTTAGACCCAAGGTATTAAGATTCTCGTAATAGTTGTCACAATTATGGTGAACATCCACTACAAGAAAAATGGTCATTTATGTCAGTCTTGACTGACATAAATGACCATTTATGTCAGTTTTAAAAAATTTCAAAACTGACATATAAAGCCCTGACATAAATGTTCATAAAACTGACATAAATAAGTTCACATTTATCTCAGTTTTTAAGAACACACATAAAAACTACGACATTCAACATGTTTTTAATCAATTTTTCATAGAAAACTGACATAAATAAAATCACATTTATGTCAGTTTTAAAAATTTTATGAGAGTTTTTTCAAAACTGACATAAATGTTAATATAAAAAATTAAAAAAAAATCATTAATCCATCAATAGACAACTATTATTTTATGTTAAATCAACCATTGCAAATAGATAATAACCAAGGTCATAAATATCACTAACTTGATATACATCAAGATATTTAGAATCAAATTGATGTTAAGCTACATCATATCCAAAAACTAGTTATCCAAAAACTAACTAGCGTCTACTTATCTATGTGATAATATCCTAAAAATAGTGATAATACATCACAATATCCAAAAACTAGCATTGCGAATTACATCATAAGAACCACAACCCAAAATAATACTCAAGCTAGGACGTTGTCAAACGTAATACTCGATCAAATTTGTTCTCGACGCTATCAAACCCAGAATGAGTAACCCTGCAATCAAATATAATCAATATAGTTTTCATCAAAACACAATCATCTAAACACATTGTCATTACAACGTAACAAGATACAATTACTCGGAAATACCTAATATATATAATCCGTAATGAACTCAATGAACTCCATTTGAACTTCAGTTAGCTCATTCAGCGTGTAGGTCACTTTACCGAACAATCTTCTCATCTAAAAAATTGAAGATATAATTGAATTTATTATTACGGTATATAATAGTTAATAACAAAACAATATTTTATATAATAGGACAAAAAGAGAACATTGGTAACATACCTTTATTTCAAAAGGTATGGAAGGATCCTCCATGAAGTACTTCATGAACTTCAACACAAAATATCCTCAATAAAGAGTACCATTTCCTTGCATTGGGCACTAGTCAACACAAAACATTACTAGTGAACAAATAATAAAGAGTACAAGTCTAAAATATTTTTTATACAACACAAACAAGTGTAAAAACTATAATAATTTTGGGAAGAATTTCCTCTCTTTATAGGACTATCCACCCTATTCAAAAAATATAAAATACTCCAACAACAAAACTAATAGTTCATAACAACTCATGGGCTTAATGAGAGTTATTTCATTTAAATTTTGTCACACCAATGTGAAGAGAAAAGTTGAAATTAGATCTCCTTGTATCAATCCTATTAGAGATCCAATTTCTTATCTTGGCCTGCATTCACAAAAAATCAGATATTTGGCCAACTAAAAACTGTCAAGTGCACCTCATCCATCTAGCTGAAAATCATTGTACTCAAAAACTAAATTTCAAAATTCCAAATTCACATGGCCATATGCCAACTACCTCATTCTCTCTGATAGCAAAATTGAACATTCGTCTATTCCTTACAAAAAAAACTCTTGGATCTTTGATATTGTGTCATTAAAGACTAATCGATAGGCCTTTTGACAAAACCTTTAATTGAAAAGGGTCGTGGTTCCGGACCAGGGATGTTTATCAAATATATATATATATATATATATATATATATATATATATATATATATATATATATATATATATATAATGTTATATGTTGTGAGATCTAAAAATGTTGTGAGCATTCCCTTCTAACTCAGATCCCATCTCCATGGTTTCCTCAAAGAATGGAGAATTACGTAGAAAAAAGAATAGATCTAAAAATGTTGCGACAAAATGAAGTTACTAGACGGAAGGGAAACTGGCACATAAAATTCATGCCCTTGGATCAAAGAAAGGGTGCATGAAGGGTAAGGGTGGGACCGAGAACTCACATTGTAATTACAGAGGTGTAAGGCAAAGGGCTTCTGGTAAATGGGTTGCGGAAATTCGAGAGTCGAACAAGTGTGGTAGGCTCTGGCTAGGTACATTCGTTAGTGCCCTTAAAGCTGCGTTGGCTTACGATGAAGCTGCAAGGGCAATGTATGGACCTTACGCTCGCGTTAACATACAAGATTCTAGATCTTCACAAGAATCTTTATCCGCGCTGACAATGTCTGGTTCATATTCAACTGCAACTTCTACCCACTCAAATGTATTGGGATTAAGTTGAGGGGGGAATATTACCAAAGCTTCTGATGGGATGAAATGTTTGACTTGGATCAGCTTCAGAGGGTTATAGATTCCAATCCCCTGATATTGGTCAATCAGGAAGTTTTGAGTGTGGTGATAATACTCAACTTGAAAATCCTTCTAATTTTTCAAAGCAGTGTCAGAAGTGGCGCCCTTAGAAGTTTATCATAGTTTTGATTTCTTGAAGCCAAGCAGCCAAGAAGACTACAGTTTACATTGGAAGAGTTGGGATTTCATAATTTGGACCCGAATTTGGGGCCTTAAGTTGATTAAAATACATATTTGATTTTGGTTGGACATATTCTTTTTTTATGGTTTTGGAAGATGATTTTGTAGGTTTTTAATGTGGAGGATTTTCGTGTGACAAAACCAAATACGACAGGGATTTAGATTGAATTTATATTGAATTCAATATATGTGTATATTGAATTTATTAAGGTCCAGGTGTTTGTGAAGCTTTTATATTCAACTTTGTGATTTATATTTTGTTGGAGTGGTTTGATTCCCATTGTCAATGTGATTAGTTAAATTTTCTATATTAGAATCAAAATGACAATTCTTGACAATTTGGACAACCAAAGTTCCTAATTATGATATGTTATGTACTTAATGATTTATATTTCATGCATGATTTATAGTTGAAGCACGATATGTTTTATATGTTGTGAGATATATTATGTGATCCCAAGATCCAAGTGTAGCAAGAAGAATGGTAGTTTTTTATGGTAATACTAGAATTACTACAGTTAGATAATACAAGATAAGTAAATTGGGCTTTAAATCTAATGTGGTATAATGTTTCGTAACATTTTTTTGGTGGAGAAATTGTTTAATGTTAATTTAATGATGTTTATACAGGTTTTGCATATAATTTTGGGTTTGTATCATATGTAATATTTGTCACATAGGCACACATGTTCTCAATAGCTAATGCGATAGTCCTATTATGACCATTTGAAACAAGCGTACACTTTGTCTATTGGGAATTAAACTTTTGCCGTTTTGCAAATACGTACTAAATTTTTTTGTCGTTTTGCGATTACGTACTTTGAAAATTTTCGCCGTGCCTTTAGGCACGGGCATTCCGCTAGTGTATATATATACACCAGCAGCTGCATATATATATATATATATATATATATATATATATATAGCACATATATATACCTGATAGCACTATATATACAGCTGCTATAGCACTATATATACAGCTGCTACCTGATATATATATATATATATATATATATATATATATATATATATATATATATATATATATATATATATATATCAAGACTGATGTTTATGTTTGACTACGTACATTGTTCTTTATCTTTATGTTTGATTACTCAGTGTTCTTTATTGGTATGAATTTGGTAGTTTTTTTTGGCATTCTGGATGATTGATTTAATTTTTTGAGTTCACATAATTTCCTTTGAATTGTCAGGTTGCAGTTGTATCTCGAGATATAGAGAGGGAGCGGTGGTGACAAAACATGAGATAACTGACGCGGGGGATAAACTGAGAGCCATTTGCACACTTTGTGGAAAGATTGCCTATGAGAATTCGAAAATGGTTATGGGTTGCCTTATTGAGCATGATAACAAGATTTTACTCTACAAGCGGAAGATCCATCCATCTTATGGTATCTGGACACTTCCCACTGGTAAACCGAAGCAATGCCTTAGCCAAGAGCTCTTGCCAATTCCCAGACCAGTGTAGGCTTTCTTAGCATAGGCTACACGAGCTAGGTTCACGCTTTCAAGCCAGAGCTAGTCTAACAACTACCGATTCTTCTCAAGCTCAGCTCAACTCTAGAATGCTCTACAAAGCGCAATGTACGCACATTTAACGCAACGCGCTTCAACTTTTCTATAAGTAAGGGGAGGGTCCTTTTAAGTAGATGCACAGGAAAAACATTGCTCCTACCTATCATTATAGGTTAAGAGCCGAAGATTCCTGGTGCAACAAAGGGAGATCTTTTGTCAAGGGTCGCAGCGGGCCGGGCTATGATACCGATCAAACCTATACATATATATATATATGTATATATCATATAATCAGTATACATATAATCATATACCTGATATAGATCATATATATCATATCAGTATTATATATATCATAAATGTTCAATGTGTTATACCTTAATACAACTCCACGATGCGTTATGCCTTTTTCCATCGATGTTCAATGTGTTAATCCCACTACATGTAAAGAGAATTCAAAGACGTGTATTAGGTAATGCTCAATAATAATGCACTCATAATGCATGTCAAACAAAATTAAAAATTATATTACACTCACGTAGTGATATACATCTTATCTTTGTCACGGGGTACCGTATTCAATGAATCCAACCAATAAATAGTTCTTGTGGACAAATCAATGACAATCAATACCCAATGGAACCTGTCAAACGAATTTTGTCATAATTATATAGTCCAGAATATAATAAATATTTGTTTATTCGTGTGGAAAAAAATTAATTTAACTACTTACATATCTTCGAGATTGTAAGGAATGAAACAAATCTGACTTTTTTTTGCATTCCCCAACCTTTTTCCAATAAGTCGAGTTAAACCAAAAATTTTTGTACCATTGAAAGACTCGGGATTGAAGAATTGAAAATCTTCTCGGGAGCACTGAAACTTATCATACAAGAACCTATAAAAGTAAGTAACTAAATTAGTCACTACGCATTTTAAATAATACGATTAAATCAAGTTATACCTCATGTATGCAACAATGCACGTTACATCTAAAGGCTTCAATGCACAAAAGTCTAACAAATTGTTCTTAAAAACATAGCATTGAACCTTATCTTCTCCAAAAATCTCTTTCTCCAGTGGAATCGTTATTTGATTCGTCTTCATTATAAATAAATTATGTGTGAAGGCAGTTATCAAATCGCAATCAACATTCTTGTTTACTATATCACATTTACTTTCACCGAAAATGTCCTTCTCTTTCTCATGGCCTACTTTTTTCCTAACTTCCATTTCATTCTGCATTGAATCATGTGAAATGTCAGAAAGCAATGTCATTCATATCACAAACACAAACTTATAGATAAACATAAGAACCAATGGTTTACCTCAAATCCCAACAACACTAACTCTTTGGGCCAAGCAACATATGACCCAATAGCCTCTTTCACAAAATACATTTCACTTGGAACAAGTATCGGGAGGATGGCACTAGAAGAAATAACTTTAGAAATGGAAACCCGAACATTGTTTTCTCCCAATGCTATATTATGAATTTTCTCATTCGGTCCATTCCTATCGAATACGATCCCCTCAGCAACGATGTTAGTTTTATTGCCAATATCCAACCTACATTATCTAACCTAAATTACGAAAAATAATCACATAAAAATTTAGCAATGTGTTAAAATTGAGTAATTTATTGGCCTCAACCAAGTAAAACTACATAAAATTCAATACCCTACTAATCCAACCAAGTAAAACTACAAAGTTATCACCATCGAGAAATGTGATCCCATTACCTTTGAAGAAGACAATTGTTTCGTACTTTTATCACTAGTTATCGAAGAAGGTTTCTTACTTTTCACAGTAGCTACTGATTGAGGTAGTAACGTTTCACTATGTGTTACACCACTATCTGTGAACTATGCCAAAGAAACACAAAAACAAATTGCAATTACAACAAAAATCACAAAACCTTAGTGGTATGCATTTGTGTAATTATCTGTGTCATTATACCTTTGAAGAAAGTGATTGTGTTGCAATTTTTCCACCCGAACTTGAACGCTTTATATTTTCACTTTCACACATATATGAAGCAACTTTCTCAGCTCGGGGTGCGGCTGTTGGGGCTGCGGCAACCGGCTCATTTCTTAACTTCAACTGGGCTTCCATATCTTTTAATCTTTTCTGCGCTTCTCTTAATTCAGACTCTAACTCAGTAATATGTCTCTTGGAACCACGCTTTGGAAGATTGAAGTACCTTGTGGGAACAACTCCGAATCCCAACCCCCGAACACGGCCCGAGTGTTCGGGAGTACCCAATGTCATAGTAAGAACATCATTACTTCCTTCAGTGATTAAACTACCATCTTTAACTTGTCTTTTCAATTCAGCCTACAATGAAGTAGATTCAATCATTCAGAATGTCATCTAAATATTATCAAAATTACAAATCATACACTAAAAACACCAAATAAAGGAACTCGTGTCGTAATTTATAAAAACTAGCCATTTTATCCGCCACCTCTTTTAATGAATCATCTCCATATTCACCATTTTTCTTTTCACGGCCTTTCAACCATAAGAAAGCCATGTCATCTTCATATTCCGAACCCATCTTCTTTTTCTGGTATCAATTGTAAAACAAAAAATCATATTATTAAAGAATATTTCAATGTTCAAGTTCAAACCATCACAAATCTAATGAAAATATTCAAACTAAAACATACCAAATCTTCAGCAAGACCGACGTAACCCTTCTTGCTCATACGATGATTGTATGTGACCTTGAATCGCTTTTCCCTTTGTGCCTCACTTGCAATCTTATAAATCAAAGAAAAAAATTAGAAAAGAATAACAACAAGTACCACACAAATCTTCTACTACTTTTTTAATTATACCTCAAATCCTTTGGTTAGCCTGCTGCAAACAAATTCAGTCCACACAACTGGACTAATGAATTTCTCGTATTTTGGAGGAGGATGTTTGAGAATCTCGCGTTGGTGTCTCAATGGTCTAATCCAAAGTCTCGTGAGGTTTGTTTTGAACGCTCTCCAACTGCAACCCATAGAGGATAACACCATCCTCTTGCTGTTCGAATCAATATCAAATTTGATCTGAAAAAGAAAGATTTGAATACATGTCTTAAAATCATCGTAAAGATGTCTTAAAATCAGTGTAAATATGTTAGGTTTTGGATTTCGACACACTCGGATTGCTTGACAAAAAGTACCACACAAATCTTCTACTGTTAATTTAGCTGTAATAGTTTGGAAGTCTGTTATGAGTTGATTACTTAGCTTCGATTGGCCAGCTGGCTAGGTAATTTAGTCTGTTAGCAAACTAGTGTTGCATAAAAGGAGATTAAATTAAACCCAATTGTAATCGACAAGAATTGGTATCAGAGCAGTAAGTTAAGATTTCACAAACGACATAAACTAGATGTCAAGCGATAGAGTCAGGGTTTGCAGAAATACACCAAACATAATATGTAATGGATCACAAATTGGAACAAATACAAACATAATTTAAGAGTGATCTGAATTCAGCCATGGATACAACAAAAATGCATCAAACAATATTTTCTATATAACAGCTATATATATATATATATATATATATATACCTGTATTGCCTCCCACAAATCATTCTTCAATTTGATTCACACTTTAGGCCAACTTGGATAAGTTATCGGCACAAAGCACTTCACCATCAAACCCCCATAAGTTGATAATTCTTTTTTGCTAGTACTTATTGGTTGACCAAGATCATTATATAAAACTCTTATCCGTTCTTCACTGCTCTTTATTTTAGTCAATCGCTTTAGCTTCGCCGCACCTCTGCCTTTACTACTATATTGTGAAGCTTTCTCCAAGAGTTCGAGATCAATGTCTTCCATTTCAAGTTAAAGCAATCGAACTGTTGAAACACAAAAAAGAGCAATAATATAGATTTCATCAATACAAGTCGTAAATACTCAAACAATACAATTATTGAAATGTACCACAAATTAAAATTCACCATTTTATTCTATGTTAATTAAAATGTACAAGAGCACAATTGCCAAAATATTAAGCCGAAAATAATAATCCATAGTCTAGAACAAATGTCACATAGCCCATATTCCATACATTCAATTTCCAACAATCAACTGTAGTAGGTTCCACACAAAAAACTAAAAAGTTGGACAACGTCACCAAACAAGCTTACATTTTAAGAACCTATAACTAATAATAAAGAACAATTTAAACATTAAGCATCATAACATTGTCTAACGCAATTATGTTGGCGTATTGTCTATCCATGTCCCCTCACAATCTTCACGCATATAAGTTTCGGAAGATTCCTCAACCACGTCAAAGGATTCAATAGGTTGCAAAACTATAGTGCAAATATCATCCCCGAGACATCCATCATTGAGATCATCTTCATCATCTTTATCATAGTAATCCCTTTGAGGAGTTGACAATACAATTGAATATTTAGGATTCATTTGGTCTGGAACATAGAAAACTTGTTTCGCTTGAGAGGCTAAGATGAAAGAATCGGATTTATGACCAACTCTATCAAGATCGACGGATGTAAAACCAAGCTCGTCTATGTTAATTCCGTTTTTGTTGTCAACCCAATCACACTTGAATAAAGGAATTTGAATTGAAAAATAGTCAAGTATCCATATCTCCCTTATGACACCGTAGAAAATCATATCGGTATGAACAGGATTATTGTCCTTTGCACTAGCTATCTGCAACGTCTTAGCAACTAGGCTCACTCCACTGTTTTGGGTTACTCGTGAATCATCGCGATCCTTTGTTAGGTAACGAACACCGTTAATGACATATCCGTGAAATTTGATGACGTCTCGACGAGGTCCATGAACAATCCATTTTAAGTCATCTGAGATATTGTTGTTTGGGAGTTCTTCTTCGAGAGCAACCTATTAATATAAGAATTTTAGTTACTTACAAAACAAAATTCAAATTAACATATTAAAGTAAGGGGATATTTCGTCTTTATTCCCATTTTAGTTTTTAATATTAGACCTCACCAACTATTTAGTTTTACTTTACACTCTACCACTATTTTCCACTGGTTGGTATTAGACTTCGAAATTGTTTTTCACTAATATTTGCAACTAATAAATAAAAAAACAATGGCATTGTTTAAAAGAAAACTAAAAAATGGGTAAAGTCCTATGAAAATTAAAGTGGTGGTTAAGTCAACATATCCCTAAATCATACCCTTTTACTTAACCAATGGATAAACGTGCGGTTGTGCTCTTCTTCAAGCCACTTTTTATTTTTCCCTTTTCGAGGATGGGTTTCTTTCAAGCACTGTTCATGCTCCCTAACAAGGTATTAATGAGTAACGCAACATTAGTTATTAATATATGAGACAAGTATGTGAGGAACTAACTTCATATTAATGGGAAGTTAGGAAAGTCATACTCTATATAAGGTTGAACATCATTCGTGTTATGTAACACATGAAGATGTGCCTGCTCCAAGGACATGCGATCAACTTCAACCACATCTGAACCTCCTATCGGTTTATCATCATCCTTCCTCGCCGGAATTCCAATTGAATCTAATTCCAATAAGAACTCGGAACAAAACTCAATAGCTTCTTCTGCTATGTAACATTGAGCAATACAACCTTCTGGGCGATTACAATTTCTCACATAACCCTTTAATACTTTCATGTACCTAACACATTAAAAAGAAAACTAAATCGATACACTTATTTACTTATATTAATACATGATCGTAAATTAAATTGACCTAACCTTTCAATTGGGTACATCCATCGAAAGAAAATAGGACCGCAAAGTTCGACCTCCCTCACAAGATGCACCACTAAATGCACCATAATGTCAAAGAAGGATGGTGGAAAGTATTTTTCCAGAAAACACAATGTGATCACAATTTTATTCTGAATTTCTTTTAGTCTTTGCAAGTACACTACTTTGGCACAAAGGGCATTGAAGAAAAAACATACTCTCATGATCGCATATCTCATATGTTTTGGCAACACAGATCGAATTGCAATTGGAAGAAGTTGTTGCATTAGAATATGGCAATCATAAGACTTCAAGCCATACAATTTCAAATCTTCCATAGAGATATGGCTTCTAAAATTAGAAGAGTACCCATTCGGGACCTTAAGTTCATGCAAAATTTGGCAGAACATTTTTCTTTCCTCTCTCGATAACGTATAACATGATGGCGGTAGGTATGTCCTTTTTTCATTAACCTGAGGTGCTAACTCACTTCTTAAGCCCATTTTTTCAAGGTCGACTCGACACTTCACCCCGTCTTTTGTTTTTCCTGGAATATTAAGCAAGGTTCCAATGATACTATCACAGACATTCTTCTCAATGTGCATGACATCTAAGTTATGTCGAATAGGCAAATCCTTCCAATAAGGAAGTTAAAAAAATATCGATTTCTTCTTCCAAAAATTTTCAACCCTATTGTTACTAGGCCCGCCTTTTTCAACCCCATTACCTACCCTCCTTGGTATCTTATGCTTTAATGATTTCTTCAAATTAACCGCCCTCACCTTTTTTGCCTTCTTTCCCCATGCAACCTTAAGTCTCCCATCTTTTACCAATATTTTTTCGCCGCTTAAAGGTTCAGGGGAGGCTTGGAACTCTTACTCACCGTTAAAAGCCTTTTTCTAGCTTCGAAATGGATGGTTTCGTGGAAGGTATCTCCTATGTCCCATATAAACTCACTTGCCACAGTGTTGTAATCTGATGGAATACGTTTTTTTTACTACATATTGGACAAGCATTATAGCCTTGAACAACACTTCCAGATAAATATCCATAGGCTGGAAAATCATTAATTGTCCACAACAGTAATGCCCTCAAAGTAAAAGATTCTTGTCGAAAGGCGTCGTAGGCTTTAACTCCTTCATGCCACAAGGTATTCAGATCTTCTATTAATGGAGCCAAATAAACATCTATATTATTCCCCGGTTGTTTTGGACCCGATATCAACGTTGTCAACATTGTAAACTTTCTTTTCATACACAATTCCGGTTCAAAGTTATATGTGTTCAACATGATCGGCCAACAACTGTACCTACTACTAAGGGAACTATGAGGATTAATTCCGTCCGTTGATAGTGCTAATAGAAGATTTCTTGGTTCTGCTGCAAAATCGGGCCACTTTTCATCAACTAATTTCCAAGTTGGCGAGTCTGCTGGGTGACGCAGTAAACCATCAATAATTCTATCATCTGCATGTCATGTCATAGACTTAGCGGTCTCTTTAGATTGAAACCACCTTTTGAATCTCGGAATGGGTGAAAAGTACCATAACACTTTCGCCGGAACACCTTGTTTCCCCTCATCCCTCTTTTGTTCTTTCAAATTCTTCTTATGTTTGAACCTGGATGTTCCACAAGTGGGGTATTCAACAGCTTCTTTATACTCTTTTCTATAGAGTATACAGTCATTAGGGCATGCGTGTATCTTTTGAAAGTCCATTCCGAATACCGATAAGCAACGTTTTGCCTCATTACTGGATGAAGGCAATACATTGTTATCCGGAAGCATGTCGGTAATGATTGACAGCATATTTGAAAAGCATTTATCGGACATCCCACTCTTCGCTTTAAGATTGAATAGCTTGACGATAGCGGATAACTTTGTATACTTTTTACAACTTTCATACAATGGCTTCTCCGCATCTAAAAGCAACTTCTAAAAAATTTCCGCATTTCCTGTGAAGTCTTCTTTTATAGCCTCCACCATGTCAATCAACTATTCAACATCCTCCATGGTATCAATATTAAGATCGTCACAGATAGGATCACCCATATTAACATCCGACAGTGTTTCACGATAATCCTCCTCTCCGTGCCATTTCCATACAATATAATTCGGATCGATACCCGAACTATACAAATGTTGTCTGATTTCTTTAACACCCATTTTTAATCTATTTTCACATTGATTACAAGGGCATCGTATGAAGTTCTCATCCAAGGAGGGTTTTGAGCAACCCTAATAAAATTATCAACACCTTTTATGTATTCTTTTGATAATCTATCCTTGCTCATCCAAGATCTGTCCATTCCGGCCTGGGTATGTAAACCACCACGAGTGAGATATAAGCAATAAAAGATATGTAATTATTTAAAATAATGCAATATTATACAACATAATACATTCACACCATTAGAAAATATCGTAGAAAGTATAATATCCCTCTAAAACTATCACAAAAAATACCAAAGACACCAACACCTAATAGTAATAAGACTCAATCAACCATAACTAACCAACTCAAGAACACTAACACACCACCCAAACACTATACAACCAAAACCAATTTTAAACATTGAAGAACTTCAATTCACAAAATTATTATACATATTATACTATAATGTTATATATAATATGTATAACAACAATTGTTATACATGTTATACATGACAACAACAACCATTAGCGATTATATACCTATAATCTAATGAAGTAATTAATGAAAGCACATAGTATAAGCATGGGACAGGCAATGCTAAATATTAATAAAAGCACACAAGTGAGGCATTAGCGAGTATATGATATACATACAAAAACAAGACAATGAAACTTCAAAAGCAAACTAACATATCGTAAGCGCACAAGTGAGGCATTAGCGAGTATATGATATCACCACTTTGCTACTAACCACTTATATGCAACTGATGGAGATATTGAAGATAAAAAAGGTCTCCCTAAAATTAAAGAATTATAAATATTTTCCCATAGAATTGGAAGGAAGATTCATAGATACAACGAGATAAAAGAGGCAGTGCTTAAAGATGTGAAGTCCCAGGCTCAAATTAAAGAACTGAAGTCAGTCAACAATCCTAAGATGCAAGATTCCCTTTATAGAAAAGTCACTAGATCTAGATCTGAAGTTAACTGGTATCTAGATCAACCAAGGTCACTGAAAGGAGAATACTTCTATGAGGTAACGTTTTGAGCTAAATTATTCCTTTTTTTATGCTCAATTTTATTTCCATCATTTAGAGAGCTAAAGTTTTGAACTGATTTATCTATTTGAACTTCGAACAGATCTTGGAAAATGATCTTCGCCTTTGAAACGAACCATAGAATATGTTTATTCCAGTCATTTACTGGGTTCTAGATCCATATAATAGGTTTATTCTATTGTGGTGCCGTCACCGTTGAAGCAATCTCCACCTTGGAAAACCAGTAAACCATGAAGGCTACACCGAAAACATCACCATTTTAGAGGGTTCAGCAGTGCTTGGGACTGTTTTGGTTGCAGATGATATTCAGTTGACTGAAGTAATGGGTGGGTCATTAAAGGGCATATGTAAGGTGTAAAAGAAACCTTTCTTTCACTAAAATCACTACACATCTTTTTCATTAAAACATTTATATTGGGTATGCTGATATAAAACCCCATCTATTTTACTCTGTTTTTCGCTTTCAATCATTTTGTTGGTTTACTTATTTTTTCCTTCTAAATATTTGTATTGTTAGTTATTTCTACTGTAACTGTTTTACATTCAGCAATAGTTCTTAAATAAGGTTAGTTTTAGGGAAAATATTTCCCCCAAGATGGCCAAGGGGTTTGGGATATGTTCGTTGGAGGTATTGAAAGGGTTGGATTGGTTTGATTTATAGGAGTATGTTGGGGGTTTGATTGAGTAAATTGTTTGTGGATTATGCACTTACGCAATTGTCAGGTCAGGTTTCTCATGTACGAGTTTCGCTGATATATGCTCAGGATGCCAACTTTTTGTAGGATGGGGACATCAAGCTTTGCTTATATATGCTCAGGATGATATGTTTTTTTTCTTCATTTCATAAGTTTATAGCCATATATGGTCATCGTAGTCGTAATCAAGACTATTATATGCAGGGTATCATGATGATGGTTGCCTGACCTTCCCAAGACATTTTGGCGCTACACAATTCCAGTATACTTGCTGCTACCCTGCCTTATGTTTGACAAGCACACCTGCTGCCCTGATTTATGTCACACACAATCATACATATTGCTGCTGTTCCAGTAGCGCGTATTAGTTCATTTACATAATGCGAGGGTCTTTAATCCAGTGCAGTGGTGGCGATTGAGAGTTAATGGTGGTGTAGATTCTTCTTCAAGTCGTACATTTCATTTTTTTATTGTGTGGAATTGTGCAGACGACATAATAAATTGACATTCATACATGAGAATATGATGTCATGTAGATTTTTGGTCTTACTTCAAGCTTGAAATAGATTTTTAGTTTATTTTACTTTCTTTCAAATGTTAAATTTTATGGTTCTCCAACACACATATGAAGTCTGACACTTCTCTCATAGTGTACACACCCTCTTTTTTTCAGATACTAAATGTCTTCAACGATGTGGAATCCATAAGCAAGTGGAGATCTCTGGGTAAGTTAGAAGTTGTTCTTGATACGTTTTATCACTTTCTTGAAAACTGCCATTTAGTTTTAATGTAGTATTTAAGGTCTATTATTTCAATTGTGCACACTTGACTAAGTCTAATTGTAGTATAATTCAATTAGAACTATAAGTATACACAATTAGAATTAGAATTAATAATGCACACTTGACTAAGTCTAATTCTAGACTTAGAATTAAAATTGTAGTTAGAATTAGAATTAGAATAAGAATTAGAATTGTAGTTACTTTTAACTCTAATTGTAGTTACTTTTAATTGTTCAATTATTATTTCAATTGTTCAATTGTGCACTCACAGCACAATCGTGGAGCAGAGGCAAGCACATGCAACCAGCGCAATCGCAACAGCAAACCAAAGCCCCCCTCCTCCGCCCCTGTCACCCCTCATCTCTCTCGGGTCTGTCCCCCGAGTCAGCGATTCGCAGCAGTAAGCCATTTCCCATAAATTTTTAATGCATAACTGTCTTAATATAGTTTTTTACCATACATTTTCAATGTTGGCATTTCCCATACAGTTTTTTTTATAGTTTTTTTACATTTTCTCAATGTCTTAATATAGTTTTTTACTTTTTTCAATGTTGTATTTTTTAATATATTTTTCCATGGTCTTTATCTTTTTGCAGATTAAACGAGATTTTTTCGAGGGTGAGTAGCGGCCTAATCTTAAAACATAGTATAAATTTTTAGGGATTTGATAATTTTCAGAGAATCACATTTATGATATAAATATCAATATCCATACTTTTAAGAAAATATACTATGTTTCTTTCGCAGCAATTCATATATGCTGGAAGTGGTGGATTGCATTGGCGGGAATCATCATATCCAATTCTTAAGCCCTTGAATTTAAACTATGATTATCGATTAGGTTGCGATTGTTCTTTAATCCTCCGCATCAAATGATCTTGGTGATCTCACGGAACTCTCAAGGATGTAAGCATAAGCATTAAAGATGCAGCGCTTTATCTGGAAATGAACGAGGATGATGTTATAAACTATATGTTGCCACAGGATTCAATTGTGGACCCCAATGCTCGAATCCTTACCGTGAAAAAGCAGGATATTGTAACCGAGCAGAAGTTAAACCCTACCAAATTGTAGCGTTTCACATGGTAAAAACTTCACAATTGAATCACCTTTAACAGGATAACTGCATTAAACTAAATGGTATCTCCCTCCCTCCCTCCCTCCCTCAGACATCTATCTCAATCTTTCTGTTTATTTAACTACAACTATATAAATATAAAACTTTTTCGCATCTGTTCAGTTCAAATCTGAATGTCACTTTTCAATTCAATTAGTGATGCACCCACGTCAAAACCACCATTCTTTTATATGTTAGTACATGCATTAATTATCTATATATTGTGTTACACTTCAAACATGACATGAATAATCGATTTTCCATAAGCTAAGATTGTTGATGCCTTAAAGGGGTTTTGAAGTGACTTGCTACTGTAAATGATTTAACGAAAAGGAATGGTGTTGCTGTTTTTTTAGAACTCATCCATATATCAATAAATTTAGAAACTTCTATTTCACATTCGATGTGGTACGAGGTTGCATTTGATGGTTAATAACTTCTTCTGTACGAGACTGCATTTGAGAAATTAGAAATTTGATGTGATTATAATTTCACTAAGAATGATATTTAAGGAATTATAATAATTTATTTGTATCGTTTATGAATTTGTAGGAATTGTAAGGATGTGGATCATGTTGTCATTAAATCTATCCAGTGGGGAGATGTTTTGGTGTTTAATTCTGATCAGACCCTCTATTACAATTGTCAATTCCCCTTACTATATTAATCATTATTATATGAGTATGATTATCTATTGTTTGTTTAATTCACTTGGACTAATGATTTCAGAAATCTTACAGATTCATTTGAGAACACATGTACTTCAGTGCTGGAAGATGGTTTATTTCAGGATAGGTATATTTATTAATTTTGTATTTCTCTTCGCATTATCCACTTTAGTTATGCTTTGTTCCATCTACAATACTTTGTACCACCTTGATACTCATTAGATAAACATTTGTGGGTGGAACGTGTACATATTGTGGTTTCCACGATTACAAAAAAGAAAAAGTATTGCAGACAAAAACATGCTTTCGTTAATTTTATTGCAGACAAAAATAGTATTGTTTCAGACATGGCTGTTGTGGAATGAAGGTAGAGGATTAGACTTAATGGATCAGGACTTGGGTGAATGTGGTTTTACATCCCAAGTAATGAGATGCATACATGACGACATCCTACAACATCATCTTGGTCACCTACGACAACAACTACAACTTGGACACCTACAACTTGGAATGTATTGCATTATTTGTGGTGTTCTTTAATGAATTTTGTTTCTCAATTAGTTTCATTCCTTTTGTGTTGTTTCCTTTTTTCATTTGTTAATGATGTACACGGTTATGTTCTTAGTTAGACGTGCGGCTCCATAGTTGAATGTGAGGAATGTTGTAATTAGTGGTGGGAGTAAAAATGGAGCAATAAATGGAGTAGCAGTTATGTATATTGGGGAACGATATATAGCTGTTTTGTTGGGGAGCAATATTTTTGTCATTATGCGATTACGTACTTTCG
Organism: Sambucus nigra; assembly: GCA_949130495.1. NCBI lineage: Eukaryota > Viridiplantae > Streptophyta > Magnoliopsida > Dipsacales > Adoxaceae > Sambucus > Sambucus nigra. The sequence continues at coordinate 217,953,615 of OX422213.1, forward strand.
AATTTTTTTCTGTTTCGCGATTACGTACTTTCGAAATTTTCATCGTGCCTTCAGGCACGGGTATCCGCTAGTATATATATATATATATATAAACAATCAAAAGGCCTTGTGTTCATTACTGTGCCCTATTTTATTTTTTTGTTCTACTTGTGTATATGCATTGAGAGAGACTACGTGTTACCTAGGAATATTTGTACGCATCATGTTTGCATCTAGATTTTCTTCTGTCTTGGTTACAATCCAGTAATGTAGTTTCGATTCTAGAACATTTCAAAGCTCCCAAAGAGAGTAAAAATAGCACAAAATGAAACTAAAAATTGGACATATCTTTAAAAAACTCCACGGTATCTAAATAAAAGAAAACACATAGCCCAAAAGACGTGTTAATTGAATCACACTAATTCTCAGGGGAAAAAAATCTTAATTTAAGCATTCCTCAAAACATGACCAATAAATGTAAATGTGAGACAAATTGAAAGTGAAATAAAAAAGAAATCAAGAGAACATAGAATGTCAGATAAGCCTTCTCTCATACTAGATTATGGCCTTTCTTCATCTTTGTTCTCTCTTCATCTATGAAACATAATTATGCTCGTCATTCTCTGAGTGTGACAACATCAGACTAAAAGAATTTCTACACAACATATGACAGTAAAGAGTTAAGGCTAGAATGAAAATACCAAGCGCCTAGTCTAAAACAGAGGTGAAATCATCTGATTATGCCGAACTATGTCACACTATCTTTGCTCTTTCTTCATATTTGAAACAAATTCATGCTCGTCATTCTCTGAGAGACATATCATCAAATTTTAAGTTACTAAGGTCCTTGACCTATCGGGGGTGTCTATTAAAATAATACTTGACACGTTGGTTGGGCTATTTAATTAATATACTTAAACTTATGGGAAACCAATGTTAGAAATCTTCCCAAGTCAGTGGAGAGTCTAAGAAACCTACAAATACCTGGATATCAAGAACACTAGTGTGGAGGAGCTACCAAGTTGGATATCTAACGTGCCACATTTAAGACATTTATTTTTGTACCGTAATAAAAATAAGGGCACTGAAACATCAAGTTTCTAATGTGGCAGACAGGGGAATAGGGAAAATACGAAGATTACAAACTCTATTATGCGTTGAAGTAGAAGAAGTAATCCAAAAAGTTGGAAATTTATAAGTTAATATAGTCTTGTTAATTAGATAGTGATTATTCAAGCTCCATCAAGATTAAATTCTAAATTATACTAATGATGCTTAAATACATATAATAAATGTTGAAGTTTCAAGCATACAGAGGAGTGCTTCTATTCACAACATTAATTCCAAAATAATAGGTCACAAAAACTCATTTTAACCAAGACATCATAAAACTCAATTCCTCCCACAATTTCATTGTAAAACATGTATATATAGGGAGATGACCATACGTCCATTTTAATTGAATAAATAAGTACAAGAAACAAATACATAAACTTATTGTCCACATTACAATATTTAAGTTCTTTTCGTAAAAGAAACATTGTTATCCGTTTATATTTTCTCATGTGAATTTGACAAGAAAAATATTATACCTTAGTACCAATTGATCACAAAAAATGGAAGGGTGCGTTTTTATTTACACAACGAAGAAAAATTGAAAGCACAGAATGAGAGTTTCACTTAAATTATTTAGTCTTCGATTTCTCCAAGTCTCTTGAGACCTACATGAGTAAAGCCTAGAGATGTGCGAGCCGATTTGGCTCCACTGAGGGTCTGGTTTGAGGTTCGTTAAGATGGGAACCTAAGGTATCGATTAGAACAACCACCTTTGGAGGAAAGATATAGGCAACCTAGGTCTACTCAAATCTCATGCCTCATCGTAGCCTACGAAGTAATGGTCCAACGGCAAGAGGAGATAGCTCGCCTTTAGGTTGAAGAAAATTCTTACCTCCAACGGTGACTAGAAGAGATGGAGATAGAATTTTACCAGAACCAAAAGTTCTAACCATGGACTCCTAGACCTTAGGCGAGCAAGACTCGCAATCTATAGTGACCATATATAAATCTATAGTGATGCGTAATCAAAGGCTTCAAACTTGTGATGCGTAAGGTAAACATATATAAATCTATAGTGACCATCAATGAATATGGTAAAAATCTTAACCAAAATTCAATTACTAAGAACTAAATGAATTGACCCTACATTTCTAAACATCTAAATATTATACATTAAGCATAACATTTTGCATTACGTCAAAAACTAGATATTTTACATTTAACTTAAATATTTTAAGTCAACCGAGACAATTAATGTTTAATCGCTAGGAGCTAAGTATATTTTACATTTAGTCCACCTTGTTTTTTTAATTTTGCAAAAAATCCCCTGTTTACTTTTTTTGATAATTATTTCTTAAAGTTTAGGATAAGATAAAAAAAAGTTTGTAACTGTTTTATGCCGCGAGTGATCTTTTGGAACAAAATAAAAAAGTTTGGACTATATATTAATTATAAAATTGTCGAGAGACTATTCTTCGAATGACCCTACTTTTTTTTGCAACAAGTCATTAACCAAAATTATTAAACATTGAACATATAAACTGAAAAGCAAATAAAATTACGCTTGAAACTAATGACACTCAACTATTTCTTTAATGTGTATTTTTTTTAAAAATGACAATATATAAACTGAATTTATAATAGACACAATTCTTTAAAGAGTATTAGTGCTAATAGTTGTAATAAATCTAAACAAATAAAGGCCTGAACAATGCTTGGCACAAACATAACTATTTACTAATGTAAAAATAGTTGGTAAAGCAACGTACCCAAATTCTCTATGTGCAGACTGGGCCGGGGTAGAAAACAGGAGAAGAGGGAAGGCGTCCCAACTGCGAGTCTGATAAAAGACGCAAAATAAAAAAGAAGTGAAATCGATTAGGTTTTCAAAAAAAAAATACAAACTCATATACATAAATCAAGAACAAATCGCATATACACAAATCACACACATACATATCAAGAACAAATTGCATATACACAACACATATACACAAATCTAATCCATATATATACTCAAACCCTTAAAAATCCATATTAGGTCTTTTTGTACCTAATTGATGCCGGCGCCGGAGGTGATTAGATGTGAGAGGGCCGGAGGTGAAGTGAGAGGGTTGTACGTGCGAGCCAGAGAGAGAGAGGGATGCAGCGAACCAGAGAGAGAGAGGGTCGTGCGAGCTGGACGCAGCGAGCCAGAGAGAGAGAGGGTCGTGCGAGCAGATAGAGAGAGGGACGCAACGAGCGAGAGAGAGAGGGACGCAGCGAGCAGAGAGAGAGGGTGGTCGTGCGAGCGAGAGAGGGGGAGGGACGCAGCAAGCAGAGAGAGAGGCTGGTCGTGCGAGCCAGAGAGAGATAGGGGGTGGTCGTGGGAAGTTTGAGGAAGCAAATTTTTAGAGCGGGAATGAAAAAAATATCCCCGCCTCTTTTTTTTCATTTATCTCAGTTTTTACTCAGAGGCTGAAATAATAAGAGTATATTTATGTCATCTATTTATAAATATGAGATAAATGATTTGTTTTTTATATCAATTTTACTTAAATTGAAATAAAAATTTACTTTAAAAGTCAAATTGACATAAATAAATATTATTTATGTCAATTTACATTTGTCTAACATAACGTTCATTTTTAAACTGACATAAATGATATTTTTTCTTGTAGTGATCATTGTTCAACTAGTCATTCTACACTCGCCCATTAACTCTAAATGGTCCAAAAATCAATGCAATTCCTATCAATGTATTGTCGATCAATTCTTGAGATAATATCACACTCTGAATTTTCTTATACAAATTGGTTTGTTAAGAACCCAAGTCTTCCTAAAGTCAATCATTATGCCTTTACACACGAAGTAATATAAGTGCATGCCCTTAAACTTACGGGTGAATTAACGTAATGTGTTATGTCAAAATTAAGTATACCGTCCTCGATGCACTAGCAACGTAGTATTAACAAATCTGTACTATGCACTAGTTTTAAACTAAGTATACCTTACATAATAAAGAATAGGGAACATACCATCCACTGTCCATGTTGGTGTTGGCCCCTCTCCCGATGCGATGTGATATACACGTATATACTACAATTGTGGCTAATGTCCCTGAGGTGGAGATGGTAGTGCTGGTAAGCCTAGCATAACAACCACTGGCTGGGCCAAAAAAGACTAACACTGCCCTTGAGGTGCCTAGTGCTCTCATTGTCCCCCTAGCTCCCGTGCTGCCCTATTTTCCCGAGGGAACTTCCTAGAAAAATATCCCTTCTCATCACAAACATAACAATTTCCCTGGAACTAGCACCTACCTAGTTGTTTCCCTCGTTAGTCTTTCCCCTAGTTCCATTAGCCCTTGTGGCCTCTCTATTATTGGTCCTGCTATCCTGGCCCTGTCTGTTCTGATCATTGGAACCTCTAAATCTCTTATTCTGATCACTAGGCTGTGGACCCCTAAACTATTGGGTCACTTAGTTGTTACTCCCATTCATCTTACCTTGCTGATTTGACGTCTTGAAGTTGTGTCTCTTCTCTCCCTTATTTTTCTAGAATACCCAATGATCCGGGCAATGTAGTAAAGTTGTGTACACCATCTGATTATATGTGGTGAAGTCCGAATTCCCCATTAATGACTTCCTGATGTGCCATGCTGTCCCCGATACGAATTTCTCCATCTTCTTCTCCTCGATGTTTACCTCGTCCCCAAAAAAATGGGATGGCACCGTCAAATGTTCTTTGTACTCCGCGACCATCTTGCATAAGGTCCATGAATTTTCTCCTCATCTCATACTTTATTGCCTGTGGAAAATACTTCCCCTAAAATTTTCTCTAGAACTCAGTGATCATCATACTGTCTCTCTCCCCCTCTAAAGTGACAGACTCCCACCACTGTAATGCTACCACAACTAGGCGAAATGAAGCTAACATATGTTTCTGAATCAGAGTACTCTACCATCTGTAAGTGACACTGAATATTCTTCTTCCACTGACTAGCCACCAGAATGTCAAAACTGACCAAACTACGGTGGGTGTCCTTAGTTAAGGCCTCCCTAGATTTATCCCATATCGAACTAGGTGTCTATACTAGTAGCACCACCTGTTGTGGTGGTGGTAGTGGTGGTGGTGGATGTTGCAGCGACGACGACTGAAAATGCTGCGACATTGTGGCCATCGCTGTGGCGATTACCTAAGTCAAGATAGTAACAATATTTGTGGGACTAACCATGAGTGGGGTTGGTGGCGGGTATGGGTGAGGCTACGACTCCTATTGAGCCCCCTTATTTGTAGTGGGTGCGGAGATGCGTCGTTGTCTGCGTCTCCTACTATTTGCCACCTAAAAGCAAACGAGGTTCATATTAGTAGCTGATCATGTGAATACATTGATTCCTACACATACGTCTCTATGCATCAAAGAACGCAATGCAGAGTGCAATGAACACAACACATATCCGAAGGACACTAGAACCTAGATGATCTGATACCAATTGTAATAACCTCCATTTTTCACATAAAGGTTGGCCAGGCATGATACGCCAAAAATGAAACTTGTCTAACAATTTAGATCATTCTGAGCATAAAACCATAATAAAACATTTGTATTTTAAAACCACGTGCAAAATAAAACTAAGTTACATTAATAACCAAGAAATAATATGTCCCACATCAATATCCAAATAAAATAAAATTCCAAAACAAACATGATTGTCTCAACTAACTGAATAATAATAAATTCCGATCTTATGCCCATACAATATCCAAAAAAAATACTGGAATGGAAATATCAACCTATGCTAGAATCAAATTAATGGAAGTAGTCGTTATGAAAATATGACCGCAAGTCTGGTCTCCTATCAATCTTGCTATCCCTGTTCATATAAAGTTGGGGGAAGGGGAAGAAAACATTTATAATTTGGGTCAGTGCCCAAGAGTTGCAATAATTAACTTACGTAAATTAAAATGAAATCATACATTTAATTCAAATATGTAATCCCCATCGGCACTTACATGTGTTAAGTACCTCACCCCTCACCTAAATACAATACTACACATATATCAACCAACGCCCCCCTCTATGAAAGACTGATAACCATAACAGTAACTAACACCTGATTCAATCTAACATAACTCACGTACCACAATTAGTTATTTATACATGTATTCTCATTTCCCAGAATACCCCAAATATACTACCCACAAAAGCAACATAACTATGTATCCATTCACATAGCATTAGGTTCATAATTGGTTGTCTGCATCATTAGACTAATTAATTGGTCTCAATTATATATATATATATATATATATACGACACATAACCTTCAGTGTTATGTTCGTATTCTATCGGTAAGGCTAGAGGAGTTCATTATCCAAATAGACATCACAAAATATATACAAATGGGGAGGTCCTTATGCAGTGAACCATTGCACGGTCCATACCCTCGACAGTGACAATGGTTTTCAGCATCGACAGTTACCTCCTCGTAAGTGGGGTGCTACGTAGTACCTATAATAATGACCTACACAACGCTTAGCCCACCTGTGCTGACGCACGCTACGGTTCTGAGAAGTACACAACCCCAACCAATAGGCCATCCACGAAAATGGGTATGTTCACACAAATACATATTTAGAACACATAATATGTATAGCTAATTAATATTATAATTACCCTTAAGAGTCTCATTTCTTTTTTCTTTAATATTTTCGCATTAAAATTAACCATCTAGTTAATTATAATTTTTCTAAATTACTTAAGTAGTGACACAAACCCATTTTTAATTAAATATCTTCTCAACTTGGATAACCTCCCACATACTCTCCTGAGTTCATAAAAATCACCCGGACGTTACCCCAATCCTTACCTGACCCAAACCTAAAAGGGTCGCTCGAGCGAAACCATAACTCAATTTCACCCACTATGAATTCATATTAATCAAGGGAGTACATAAACAAGGTGTTATGATCAATCTAAACACAATCATGCCTAAAATAAAGTCTATCCCGAAATTACTAACTAAAGATTTTGGTCTCGGACACCCTTTCGTAGAAAATTCATAACTAATTAAAAAAAATCAGGGAAATACGAAAGTGTCGGCCACGCATTCGTAACGAAAAGATATAGCTTTATGACCTGAACCCAAGGGTCTTTCGAATGAATAGCATCGTTCGAACGAAAAATCACCTCGTTCAAATGATGTTCTATCGAGATTGACGAAAACAGTGCATAAATCTAGATTTTTTTCTACTTTTTAATAAGGGGTTCATAGTTTGAAACCGAACTTGCATTCCAATGATTTAACCATCTTTATTTACATAAATATAGGTTCTCCATGATTAATTAACATTGTTTAGATGATTATTTACATAAATTAACACAAGATTATGACCCAAAATCCTATAAAATTAACCCAACATTAGAGTTCATCTAACCCCATCTTGATTCCATGTCCCTACTCAATTATTCTCATATTTAAGGTTCTACACATGAACGATAATCATCAAATGAAAATCCTACAACATGGGTTCTAAGATTCAATTCAATATTAACACGATTCTAATTTATGGGTTTGTCACTAATTAGTTTAATTATTAAACACCAAACATTCAGACTTGTTCTTCGATATGCATAAGATTTATTCCAATCATATAAACATCAATTTATCAACTTTAAACTAGAAATTCATATGAGGAAATATACAAATGAATTATGAAATATATTGAAAATTAATTTAGCAAGAAAATTCTTGCCTTAGTTTGACGATTTAAGGTCTCTTTCCCTTGGATTTTGGTTTTCCTCCCTTACCTTTATTGCCCTCCCTTCTCTAACCTTGGTAACCTCTCCTGTTGAGTGTGAGGATACTAGGGTTGTGTTATGGTGGATGGGAAATGTTTTCTCAATAGCTAATTATTTTACAAAAAGAACTAATTCCGAGTTAAACCTTGAACCATATATTTACGCCCCCAAATGAACCCGAACCCATAATCGGAATGGCCTAATAACTCCCTAAATGGTATACCTATACTCGGACCCATTTTTAGAGGGATAAAACACCTAAACGATTTCTCAAAGTATCCTCGAATGTGTCTGAATTATTTTTAATCAACATACACATTTTTATTATGTTTAAATAACACATAACTACAAGTGAATTACCATTCGATTTATTTTTCATGAGTGAAACCATCATGCCCAATTGAGTCAAATAAATATGTAATCACGAATAAGTATTTCTCAATTGAAATTCTATAAATTTAATAAATCCCATCAATTTAATTTATTCTCAAAAATTTTTCGAATACACGCGGTATTACGAAGGGCCCGAATTCCTATGGTGTGGCTTAATGGTTAGACACCAAATAACTGATCGATAGTATAGCCTGGCGTGGTGGAAGTCGATGAAAGAGCGTATAACACTCTTGGATTGGTACCCCGATTAAGAAAGTAAAAAGATGATTTTGACCACGATGCTAATTAATTTAAATGGAAGTTCATAAAACAACTTGAAAAAAAATGTGAAGACACGATAATGGTTAAATTAACGGGATATGGGTATTGTTAAAAGAAAGATCAAGTGTGAGTGGGCTTATCGCCCGGATTACTTAGTCAAAACATCAATTGCATGTCAGGTTACATTTTGCATGAGAACACTTAATCAAATGGTGGATGGTTTCATAATTACTAAAATATACTTTATATGTATAAATATTCTTTGTACGTATTAATCTGATAGTATATATCCTATAGTGTGCATGCTCATACCCCACCATTTCTCAAACCCCTCCCCCCAAGTACTTTAGGAAAAGATAAAGGCAAGGAAATCGTGAGAGGCAAGGACGAATTTATGAACAAATACAACTCTGTTTACTTTAAATGTGTTATTTAAATGGAATTTTATTTACTTTATCTATAGTTGTTTGAAGAGTTTTAAATTTGATTTGTAATAAGACATGATGATGTGGCCTTTCTTAAATTGTTATTTATTCTGTGAAATTGGGAAATTTTTTTTATTTCAAGTGTCCTCATAAACTTCAAAAATCTAGACATCATTTCGTTAATTAAATTAAATGAGTTTTATGAAAAAAAAATGTTAAAGGAAGATTTTATTTCAAAAGGATGATTTTCTTAAAAGAAATAAAGTATACAAAAAATTTCGCAAGTGACCCACAGAATCGGGACGCCTATTACTATAGTTGTGTGTGCATTCTTAGCAATTTATCTCAAACTATGTGAACATATATGTTGGTTAAAAAACTTGTTTAATAGTTCAAAAGAGGATTATGAACGATATATTTAGGAACGTATTGAACAATACCACCCGTGAGATTCAACGCCGAGTGTTGTCTAGTTTAGACTTGGGTAATCTCACAACATTTGCAAATGATGTATAAGTTCTTAATCCTGATGGTTATGAGAATTGGATTGCAGTCATAATTATTTAGTGGAATAATTATCATTAAATAAAGAAAGAAAATAAATTACGAGGTAGTAATTTTAGATTTTTGAGTATTTATTTAGAAGCTAATTGAATTATTTGGTCTTGGGTCTCTAGTATAGTCCATATGACAAAGTAGCAATCCCGGACTCTCTAAAAATCCAATTTAGCCCATGGTCGTGACTTATACCTATATCTAATAGTGTAATCTAGGGACTTAAGTGGCATACTCATTATCGAGGGTTAGAGAGGAAGAGGAAAAATACTATTTACGTTTTGATGAAGAGGCTTAAAGGGAGAGATCCACATCTCACTCACAACCTTATGTATTCATTTCCAAAGGGTCCTACACATATACCTGTAACACCCCGCCTAATTAAATAACGGGTGGCCAGTCCCATACCAAATAAAAACAGAATATACAATTGGCTCATTCTTAGCATCACTGTCGAAAACATTTACAACTCACCCAATACCCAATTAAGCTGGTGTTAAAAACTTTCCAAATTTTAATTCTACAAAATCCATTTCTAGTTTAAGAATAACACAACACATTTTATTCTACAACACTGATAACCAAATAGATAACACAAAAGAATTTAAATACAATTGGAATAAACATTCCCAAATAATATTAATCCATTACAGTAATCCCAACAATACTAAATCTATTAAAAAGACATGAATACAATAGTATTTGACCCCGATAGGAAAAGATAACTGAATCCTTTGGGCGACATGCCCTAACTAAGAGAACACTGTGAATCAAATAAAGATAAGCGTCTAAGCAATACTCCATAGCTCCATAGCTTGTCAAAATCAACTAAGGTTGGCGTCCCTGCTGCTGGACACCTAGTATAGAAGATACAATAGAAAAGAGAATATGCAAGGAAACGGGTCAGAGCCCGATTGTAAAAAAATGATTTTTAAAATGTCAAGTATTTAACAAGTGCAATAAAGCATTTATTATGTACATATTAGCATCCCACTCTCACTTGCTATTCTCACCTCTCAACTAGAGTGCACACTTAACGTTTCCTATTAACCTCCTAGTTAATGGGTCCTCATCACTAGTTTCCATATTATGTTACTATCCCATATTGTAACCCCATATGTCCCATACCATACGTTATACAATCATTCGTATACATTTCTCATTTATATGAATCGTTTCTCATTAACATGAATTAAGCTCTTCAATAAATATTCATTAACTTATTTCAATTCTTTTCTTAATTCACTGTTATCTACAATTATCACACAGTATATGCTCTAACCACAATATATCCATTAATTCATTTAATTTATTATATATATATATATATATATATATATATATATATTCATATATAATACGGCACCCAGAGTCACAATTGCGGTGTAATGCATTACTCTGTTGTCATGTCCCATCATCGCTGGTCACCGAATATGGGACTAAAGGTTCGGTAAGGATTCCTCGAACCACAAATAACAACATACAAGTTGGAGGCGAACATAGTTCTCGTATCCATGGGTCACGCACATACCTACATTCCCACAGTCAGCGGACTTATCAACTCCTCGATAAGTCTTTCATAGACCTATGTTCTCGAGCGACAAATCAAAGATCCCATGGATTCATCAGGATATGACTGCCCTTACGCGCAAACCTCCCGTCGATAGCAAGTAAGATAGGTATGTCATACACATAATCATAAATCAAACAAATAGGCATTATCATACCTATAATGTAATATCAACAAGGTACTCACATTACCCTTAGATTATTCCCATACGTAGCAATATATCTCTTTAAATCCCACGTATTAAAATATCATAACTTTACTTCTTAATTTAATTATCCCCGAGCCTCACTCAATACTAGAAGTTCAAATAGGTTTTTCCTCAACATATATTCATTAAGAATTCACTAATACCCTACTGGTCCATATTGTCATATCTCCCGAATCACTACGAATTAAACTCTCCCTTTAATTAAGGTTAAAACCGATAGTTTCAAATCTCTTATAAACACATTTTCTCTCACTTAGGATTAAACCCTCTTGTAAACTTAAGGATATCCAGGTATTATATTCAATCACCCCTAGTAGTCCTATATTTACTCCTCATACATACCAATTAGAATATAAAAAATGAATCTAGCAAACGAAATAACTTTCAATATAATTATCGTTATTCCAGTGAATTAAATCCCAATCAAATTAATTCAAATTTATCAAGGGCTTACTGATATTTTCTAAGTCCCATAATATCCAATTTATAACCACCAAAGATATACAAAATTTTTGGGATAAGAAGCAACATTAAAAAGAAAAAAACTTTAAGAATTTTGGGGAGGTCCATCGATCGAAGGCAAGGGGTCGATCGATCGTTCACTCAGGTAACAACCCAGTTTTTCTGCATTTCTTCTACTACGGGTTTCACCATTTTTTGTTCATTCAAACCTTCATATTAACAACCCAAATGACTTATAATCCGTACTACATGATATACCAACATATATAAATGATTTCTAATGATCTAAATATCCTAGAATCATCAAGAGATTGGATTAAAAAGCATGTTTATATCCTCTTTTTCCAGAAAATTATCAACCTAATATCCTCAAGAACACAACAATGGTTTTCAGAATTTCTTCAATATATATATGATTATTTCGTGGATTACTCTCAACCTACAAAATGAGTTTGATTCCTATATATTTTCAGATTCCAGAAATACATTTAACAACTCCATTATTATCTTCCAAACATGAAAAATCATCTCATTTTATAACTATTCTAACATGGACAATATACAAACTTAGATTGCCATTATCAAACACTTGCCTCTAATGAAGGTCTGATCCTTTGGTGTAGTATATCACAGGTGGTTCTCCCTTCTCCGGTGAACTTCCGATGGTGGTTGGTGGTGGTGACCTTTGGTCTTTGTTCTTCTCCTTCCCAAGTAAGCTTTTCTTTTCCCAAGAAACCTTTCACTCTCTCTATGAAGATGAATTCTCTATTTTGTGTAGAGGAGATGAATAAACCATGTACACTTAATCTCCAAATACTTATAATAGGACAAAATCCGAAATCATTATTCATCCCCCTTGTAAAAATGACCAAAATGCCCTTTTGGGTTGTCTTTTCATTTCCAAATGACCTGAGACTCAAAATTAACATCCAAATAGACTTTTTTGACTATTTCGAACCTTCCGGACGCAACGACGCAGTCAAAATGACTGTAAGGTCAATAGAAAATAAATTTCCTTTTTAATCTCACAATTTAGTCCCGACACGTCCCATACCGCGTCAGACTAAAAATCCAAACTACTGAATTAATAACACACCGCCATATCAATAGCGTCACATTCATATATTACCTAAATATCTGTAAGTAATATATAGAATTATACATTTTAATATCCTCAATTCGGATAAAACCCAAATGAACTAATTAATAATAAATTCCAATTAATCCATTAATTTAAAATATAACCCATTTTAAAAGTCATAAAAATTACGGGGTATTACATACTTCCCCCCTCGTAACAGAATTTCATCCCGAAATTCAGGAATATAAATCATACCGGTAAGGTCAACTCTGAGTATAAATCTCTCATCGCAAGAAATCTAAGTAGTACCACCCATACAGTACGTTATCAAAAATCCCTATTGATGTTACACGCCCAGCCTCACCATATAGTTTCAACTGAATCGAATATAAAATTTACCCAATCTTCCCTATACCGTTCTTGTGACAAAGTTTGGGAAAAATGAGCCTCACGTATTAAACAAATAAATCCTGAAGTCACAACTACTTACAGTTTCACAATTATGAAAACTACTACCACTCAACCATCCAAGGCGCCCATACACCCTATCGTACAACTTCCATTATAATATTTATCGCATAGGTTATAAACTCATATCCTAAAGACCTAACTTATTTCAACTCCCAACAGTTATTAGTTTCATGCGTGGGGTGTCTCGCAAGCGAAATCCAAACAAGGAACCCCCCCGATACACTACTACCTAAAGTAGTCAGTCATCGAAACTCCTTAGGTCCTTAGTCAATAGTATATAAGCTCTCTACAAGTTTTATCAATTTTAATTTAAAATTTTACTCATCTACTCTCTTATTAAATACAAGATGCTGGCTAGTAGTAGTACATACGCTCTCGTATACCACAAGTCAATGCACGCCGATAGTCTCATCATGTTCAGTCATGCCCAAAGTAAGAAATTCCATGATAAAAATCAAACCCACATGATGTCATGAAAAACATAGGTGTCCCCAACCCCTTAGTGAGTCTACATAAATAACAATGCTATAGGCTAAGTTTAGCAACCCTTTAGCCCATACAATATTAATCATTACAAAAATCAACATACGCCTCATAATTCCTTAGATAGAAAACATACCCTCATTCGCGGGTGGTGGTTGTTGACTCGCTGCCTGATGGACGTTATATACACACCCGTACTGACCCTACTGCGCGGGTGCTGTTGGAATGGGAGGTAGTGCTAGCACCGGAGCTGGAGCTGGAAGAGCAGCTGGTGGAAACACTGGTGTTTGTGGCTCCTGTCGAGCATTTTGTTGCTGAGGGTATTTGTCTTTATCAGGACAATCTTGTCATTTATGCCCATACTTGCCGCACACGAAACATTTTCCTGCAAACTTTCCACCACTTTGCCCCTGTTGACCCCATCCCATCTGGCCATTACCTCCTTTCTCTTGGCCCTGATGAGCCTATCTCTGGCCCTGATGGCCTTGTTGTCCTTGCCCATTACCTATATCCTCAAATCGAGAATCTCCGGATCTCAAATGCTTAGCATAGTCCCCAGTTTGGGAACCCTGCTCACCCTGACGCTGATGACTCTTCCCTGACTGAGTCCCACTAGAACTGCCCCACTAGTCTTGCCTTACTGGCTTGACCCAAACCCCCACTTGACACCCTGAGTATGAAAGTGGTTATCCTGACAGTGAAGCATTGCAGTATTAAGAACATTTTCATACGTGCGTAGTGAAAGATTTCCCAATAAATGCTGGAGAATCTTATAGTTCAACCCATCAGTGAACATTAGAATTCTCCTCTCCTAAGTGGGTACCTCTGCTGGTACCAAATTAGTTATTCGCGTGAATTCTTCCTCGTAGTCCGCCACCGTCTTCTCTCCCTGCTTCAAATCAAGTAATTTTCGCCTCATCTCTGTCTGGATGGCGGAAGGAAAGTACTTCCCATCAAACCATATCCAAAAGTCTTGGATAGTCATTGTGTCTCTCTCCTCCATAGTGGTCGTAGCTTCCCACCATTGCAAAGATGCCCCTACTAGCTTGAATGTGGCTAGTATTTGACGTTGAACCTCAATACATTCGAGCATTCTCAAGTGCTGTTGGATATCTTTCTTCCATTGGATAGCAGTCACAACATCTGATCCTCCCTGAAACTCAGGTGGGTGCGCCTTTTGAAAAGAATCCCTCTCTCGTTCCCATGCAGTCGGAAACACTTGCCCTTGCGCGGGTGGCACAACTGGTGCCGGTGCTAGAGCCTGCTGAACAGTAACTAGAGTTGCATTGACTGCCTGAGCAATAATTGCAGCAACTTCGGCCACAGTCATCGTACCCTGAGCTGGGGCGGGCTGAGGTGCACGTCGAGGAGGCATCTGAAACGAGAGTACACTATTACTAGTTGATATAACACACTAGCTGAAGAGCGCAAGCGTACATAGAAAAGAAATAATCCTACTCATAGGGATCTACATCAAAGAATGCTAAGCTGAAAACACAATACGCCGTACAGACCCTAAAGGACACTAGAACCTGATGCTCTGATACCACCTGTAACACCCTAACAAATTAAATACTGGGTGGCCAGTCCCATACCAAATTAAAACAGAATATACAGTTGGCTCGTTCTTAGCATCACTGTCGAAAACATTTACAACTCACCCAATACCCAATTAAGCCGGTGTTAAAAACTTTCCAAATTTTAATTCAACAAAATCCACATCTAGTTTAAGAATAACACAACACATTTTATTCTACAACACTGATAACCAAATAGATATCACAAAAGAATTTAAATGCAATTGGAATAAACATTCCCAAATAATATTAATCCATTACAGTAATCCCAACAATATTAAATGTATTAAAAAGACACGAATACAATAGTATTTGACCCCGATAGGAAAATATAACTGAATCCTTTGGGCGACATGCCCTAACTAAGAGAACACTGTGAATCAAATGAAGATAAGCGTCTAAGAAATACTCTATAGCTCCATAGCTCGTCAAAATCAACTAAGGTTGGCGTCCCTGCTGCTGGACACCAAATATAGAAGATACAATAGAAAAGAGAATATGCAAGGAAACGAGTCAGAGCCCGATTGTAAAAAAATGATTTTTAAAACAACAAGTATTTAACAAGTGCCATAAAGCATTTATTATGTACATGTTAGCATCCCACTCTCACTTGTTATTCTCACCTCTCAACTAGAGTGCACACTTAACATTTCCTATTAACCTCCTAGTTAATGGGTCTTCATCACTAGTTTCCATATTATGTTACTATCCCATATTGTAACCCCGTATGTCCCATACCATACGTTATACAATCATTCTTATACATTTCTCATTTATAAGAATCGTTTCTCATTAACATGAATTAAGCTCTTCAATAAATATTCATTAACTTATTTCAATTCTTTTCTCAATTCATTGTTATCTACAATTATCACACAGTATATGCTCTAACCACAATATATGCATTCATTCATTTAATTTATTATATATATATTCATATATAATAAGGCACCCCGAGTCACAACTGCGGTGCAATGCATTACTCTGTTGTCAAGTCCCATCATCGCTGGTCGCCCAATAGGGGACTAAAGGTTCGGTAAGGATTCCTCGAACCAAAAACAATAACATACAAGTTGGAGGCGAACATAGTTCTCATATCCATGGGTCTCGCACATACTTACATTCCCACAGTCAGCAGACTTATCAACTCCCCGATAAATCTTTCATAGACCCTTGTTCTCGAGCGACAAATCAAAGAACCCATGGATTCATCAGGATATGACTGCCCTCACGCGCAAACCTCCCGTTGATAGCAAGTAAGCTAGGTATGTCATAAACATAATCATAAATCAAACAAATAGGAATTATCATACCTATAATGTAATATCAACAAGGTACTCACATTACCCTTAGATTATTCCCATACGTAGCAATATATCTCTTTAAATCCCACGTATTAAAATATCATAACTTTACTTCTTAATTTAATTATCCCCGAGCCTCACTCAGTACTAGAAGTTCAAATAGGTTTTTCCTCAACATATATTCAGTAAGAATTCACTAATACCATACTGGTCCATATTGTCATATCTCCCGAATCACTATGAATTAAACTCTCCCTTTAATTAAGGTTAAAACTGATAGTTTCAAATCTCTTATAAACACATCTTCTTTCACTTAGGATTAAACCCTCTTGTAAACTTAAGGATACCCAGGTATTATATTCAATCAACCCTACTAGTACTATATTGACTCCTCATACATACCAATTAGAATCTAATAGATGAATCTAGCAACTGAAATACCTTTCAATATAATTATCGTTATTCTAGTCAATTAAATCCCAATCAAATTAATTTAAATCTTATCAAGGGCTTACTAATATTTTCTAAGTCCCATAATATCCAATTTATAATCAACAAAGATCTACAAAATTTTTGGGGTAAGAAGCAACATTGAAACGAAACAACTTTAAGAATTCTGGTGAGGTCGATCGATCGAAGGCAGGGGGTCGATCGATCGATCACTCAGGTAACAACCCAGTTTTTCTGCATTTCTTCTACTATCGGTTTCACCATTTTTGTTCATTCAAACCTTCATATTAACAACCCAAATGACTTATAATCCTTACTTCATGATATACCAACATATATAAATGATTTCTAATGATCTAAACATCCTAGAATCATCAAGAGATTGGATTAAAAAGCATGTTTATATCTTCTTTTTCCAAAAAATTATCAACCTAATATCCTCAAGAACACAACAATGGTTTTCAGAATTTCTTCAGTAGATATATGATTATTTCGTGGATTACTCTCAAACTAAAACATGAGTTTTATTCCTATATATTTTCAGATTCCAGAAATACATTTAACAACTCCATTATTATCTTCCTAACATGAAAAATCATCTCCTTTTATAACTATTCTAACATGGACAATATACAAACTTAGATTGCCATTATCAAACACTTGCCTCTAATGAAGGTCTGATCCTTTGGTGTAGTATATCACAGGTGGTTCTCCCTTCTCCGGTGAACTTCCGATGGTGGTTGGTGGTGGTGACCTTTGGTCTTTATTCTTCTCCTTCCCAAGTAAGCTTTTCTCTTCCCAAGCAACCTTTCACTCTCTCTAGGAAGATGAATTCTCTATTTTGTGTAGAGGAGATGAATAACCCACGTACACTTAATCTCCAAATACTTATAATAGGACAAAATCCGAAATCACTATTCACCCCTTGTAAAGATGACCAAAATGCCCTTTTGGGTTGTCTTTTCATTTTCAAATGACCCGAGACTCAAAATTAACATCCAAATAGACTTTTCTTACTATTTCGAACCTTTCGGACGCAACGACGCAGTCAAAATGACTATAAGGTCGATAGAAAATAAATTTCCTTTTTAATCTCACAATTTAGTCCCGACACGTCCCATACCGCGTTCGACTAAAAATCCAAACTACTGAATTAATAACACACCGCCATATCAATAACATCACATTCATATATTACCCAAATATCTTTAAGTAATATACATAATTATACATTTTAATATCCTCAATTCGGATAAAACCCAAATGAATTAATTAATAATAAATTCCAATTAATCCATTAATTTAAAATATAACCCATTTCAAAAGTCATAAAAATTACGGGGTATTACAATACCTTTCTTTGGGAGGATCATATATAAGAAGATATGAGACTTTCAATGTGTTTTAAAAAGATTTTGGAGGATAAGAAGAGGGCAACCCCTTCATCTTTTTCAATTACATTATCTCCTCATTTGGATCAATAACCGGATCAAAGTTATCTTCATTGGAAACCTTAGGTTTATGCTTTAAGCCTAGTTTTATTTTATCTTTATAGATTACTTACAATTTTTGGACTAAAATGTTTTCTACATATATCCATTCTCAACACCCCTAAGATGCTTATAAGTTTTCTTTGTGTCAAACCTTACATGTAGATTAGGTTGATCTAACACTACGAATAAGTTTAAGATTGACCATTAAAGGACTTAAAGAAGTAAGAAATAAAAATTATCAATAATTTATTTTATTTGACAATATTTTTAACCTTAATGTGGGAAGAATTAAGTAACTAATAGTAAGGAGTTTGAAATATAATTGTGGATAAATGATTGGTGTTACAATTTTAATTATTTATTGAAACTCGTTATAATTAATTGAATAAGATTAGGTTCCAGGTTGTGTCAGGTTTTTCTATGACCATTAGGATCCACATCATTGTCTCTCCTTAGAGGATCCCTACCATATCCTATATATACCAACCTAAGGATCTTTTTTTATCATAAGTCCGTGACTCTTAGAATCCTTCAAATCCTATTTCAGAATTTTGAGATAGATAGATAGATAGATAGATAGAGAGAGAGAGAGAGAGAGAGAGAGAGAGAGAGAGAGAGAGAGAGAGAGAGAGAGCGAGAGAGAGAGAGAGAAGTGATCACAGAGGAAGAGTTGACACTTTGTTTACAATTATTCATATTGGGAATAAAATAGAAGATCATGAAGTACATTTCTCCTATGTTATTGATTCATCTTCACCTATTACCATTCATATTGAGTTGAAAACCAAGCAAATATATGTCAAAGGTAAACCTACATTTTTTCCTTGAAACATTTTACATTTTGGGTAATAAATAATTTTTGTAGTTTGATTTATGCACGTGATAAAAAAGTCCTACGGCAGTCCTTCTTACACCCTAACCCTACAATCATATCTCTATCCACTCTCAAAATATGGAATCACTTTTTTATATAAATTTGTGTGGATGTAGTGCATAGAGGAAGTGAATATGTAAGCATCAATAGTATTTTCACTAAACGCCCCTTTAGATGGAGGCCAATATGATTATTGGTGCAGTGGACTTATCGTTATTCATTGGCAAATAAAGATATTTTTATTATCGATTTTCATTTGGCTAAACGTAATTCACCGTTAGTAGGAATATTGTCGAGTTTGAATCCGTTCATCACTAATTAAATCAAAATTCATGTTTACGATTTCATATTTTAATAGAATTGTGGATGGTGGGATATGGTGGGTGGTAGTTGCAATGATGGTGGGTGGTGCGATGGTTGAAACAGGAGGTGGTAATGGTTGTGATGGTTCCATTGGTGGTTAGTGGTGGTTGCGATGGTGCCTTGAGTTGTTATTTTTTATTTAAATGTTTTTAGGCTTTTCGAAGTTTTATTTAAATATTATGACATGACAAATATTATATTATGTTTTTCTTTAAATTACACATGGATGCACGTCGTTAATACACTTAGAGATAACACATCAACCCCGCATTAGTATTAATTAATGGTTTTAAGTGTTTGATAATAAAATGAAAGTTCAGTGTTATATATGTAAAAAAAGATATAATGACCAAAGTGAAAAAAAAGTAATGTTTATTGCATAAATATGTCATCCCTCTCTATTAAAGTTACATAATCACATTTGATATGCATGCATATATTTTTAAATCTAGTTTTAACTTCGAACACAATAGTGTTATAATATATTACGAATTGTGTAGATTCTTAATTAAAGCAATAAAAATAGTTCAATTAGATTAGGTCATTTCTTCTTTCTAACTTTCATTTATAATTTTATTAATGTTAAAATTAGCACCGACCCTTAGTATCTACTTCGTAACAATTTGTTAACTAAAATGTTCACCATCCCTAAGATATAAGTGTTGTGCGTAAGTGCAATATTTAGAAGTAGGCATCGATGATCAACAAACCAATCACGGAAAAATATATAAATCTAAGTAAATTAAATACGAAAGAGATTAAAGAACACAATTTTTACATGGTTCAACAATTTTTCTACATCCGCGGGTCATGTCACTAAATAGAAGATTACCAATGGAATGGCTTTTTTTTCCTTCTTTAAAACAAATAATTTCTCTTGTTACAAAAAATAACATTCACACAAGTATTAGAAGACTCTCACAATATTAATCTCACCACAAAAGACTCCTAAATTCTACCCAAATCCTTAATCGAGAATACCCAAAATTAATTTACAAAAAAACTATTTTTCTACAAAAGAGTGAACCTTTAATTTCCACTCATAAAATTCTCTAATATGTCACAAATGGGATAACCCAACTCTCTCTCTCTCTCTCTCTCTCTCTCTCTCTCTCTCTATATATATATATATATATATATATATATATATATATATATATATATATATACACATCAGATGGGAAACAATCCTTAAATAAAGACACAAAATCCAAGAAACATATATGGTGTAAAAACTTCCTTAACTTAGAAACTACTAGTACTCACAATCTAGATAGATAAAGTTACCTAGTTGACTTGAATACAAAAAATATCACACAATAAGATATGATAAACCAAAGGGGAGTTTACAAAAAGAAAAATTAAAATCTACTCATTTTCAAGTTTTCCTTAAATTCAAATATGGCACAAATAAAATTTAATGATGCATTTTTAACTTAGCTAATTATTTGATTCATAAGTTTGACTTCATATATTATTAAATAATTGGGATATTTGTTGAAGCATAATTATTTCAATTATTCATTAATAATTTTTTTAAGTCAAATTTCATCTCCTAGCATGGGTTGCAAACACATTTACTGGATAACGTAAAATTTATCGTGAGGAGTTAAACTAGATATGTTGATTATGATACTTGGTGGGATATGAGATGAAAATTTAGCTAAAACTTGTGAAGATGGTGCGTACCAAATGAATTGGTAAAAAGAAGATCGAAACTTATTTAACACTCTAAAATTCGATTCATTGATTACGTTAAAGAATGAAAATGATTTATTAATTTGAGATGATACAAAGTAAAATGACTATAATAATATAATAAAATTCTTACCAGCAGGGGTAAAAAAATGCATAACCCTGATGGAGGTGGAAAATATGATTAAATTTTTATAAGTCTTTCAGTGTTAACTATTAGAAGGACCGGCATAAGGGGTAGGCGGGTGAGGCGACCGTCTTGAGCTCCCAAAATTTGACAAATTTTCAGAGCCATAAATTTGTTTGGATACTATATATATATATATATATATATATATATATATATATATATATATGGACTTCTGTGGGTAAACAAGATATTCCAGGATACTAGGGTTAGGTTAACGACTTAAAGCATAGGGACTATGACAAAAAATGGATGGAGTTAGTAGATACCATGATAAAAAGAAAAGTTAACATAACTTGTTTACAAGAAACGAAATGGGTTGGTGAGAAAGCTAGAGAAATAGAAAATACAGGATTTAAATTATACTTTACAGGAAAACATAAAAATAGGAACGGAGTTGGAATAATAATAAATAAGAACTTTAAGGATTATATCGTAACCGTTATTAGAAAAGGTGATAGGCTTATACTTGTAAAATTGGTATTAGGTGAAAATATAATTAATATTGTTAGTGCTTATGCACCCCCAAGTAGGATTAGATGAGAACACTAAAGTACAATTTTTGGAACAAATGGATGAACTAATTCAAGAAATACCCGTAGGTGAGAAAATCCATATAGGGGGAGATTTAATAGCTATGTAGAAGAATATTGTGTACGATATGAGATAATGCATGGAGGATGTGGTTTTGGAGATAGGAACAACGGGGGAGAGTCTGTCTTAGATTTTGCGATAGCTTATGATTTTGTACTAGTAAACACATGATTTAAAAATAGGCTTAAACACTTAATAGCTTATAAAAGTGGAACGCATAACAGCCAAATAGATTTTTTCATTACTAGGAAAGGAGATCGATTAATGTGTAAAGATTGTAAGGTTATTTTGCGAGAGATCTTAACCTCACAACATAGGATAATGGTGTTGGACATAAATATTAAAAATCAATAACGAGTGCAAAAAGTGAAGATTAACCCACGAACTAGGTGGTGGAACTTAAAAGGAGAGAAATTACAACTATTTAAAAATAAAGTATTAAATGAAGCAATATTGAATACTGAAGAAGAGACTAGCATAATATGGAATAAGATGAACACATGCATTAGGAGAATATCAAAAGAAATTCTTAGAGAATCAAAAGGCAAAGGGACACAGTCTAAAAAAACTTGGTGGTGGAGTGAAGAAGTACAAAATATAGTTAAAATCAAAAGGGAGTGTTGATGTAAAAAACTAGATTATCTCTAATTAATCAATCACAGATAAATAAATTAATAAGACAAAGAATTTTTAAAGTGGTTCAGCCTGATGAAAATGGCCTACGTCCACTGTTTTTGTATTGCTGATGTTTATTTGGAATCTCGATGATAGATTCACCAAGAGATCCAAAGTCCCCTTCTTATGAGGAGGTTACAATGTATTTATATCCTTGAGGCTGTACATATGAAAGGATAATGCGATATTATCTAGTAGACATATACATCTGTACGATAATAATGCGCATTTAATGCGTAGTTGTCTTTTTGGATGCTCTGCACGCTAAGTTGCTCGGTACGCTTAAGTTGCTCGGGGCGCCTGAGTTGCTCGGTATGCTTAAGTTGCTCTTCTAAAGTATTTGTTTTTCCCACATAGGTTGACATGTGTTTTCAAGTGATTGGTCCAAGTAAGGAGACTAAATTTGGTATCAACAAAAGCCCCCAATGTTTCATAGTTGAGGTTGAAAGAGCGTGTGGAACATTTTGCTTGAAAACTGCTTGGATTACTGATCTTCATGGATTTTAGGAAATATTTATAATTCCTTTTTGAGCGCATAACATCAAGCTTAATTTTTGAATTTTTGTGATCACTTCGATATTTGTGCCCTTTTCTTCTTTTAGCCACCGGAAATGCAAACGTCTTTCCTTATAATCATTGTTTTTCTCTATTCCAGAGGTAAAGTATTTAAGTGCGACAGAAATCCTATCATTTTTCACTTTTCAAATCTGTATCTTTGATCTCTTCATCTTTTTTCTATTTTGTGCCTTCGTTCTTTTCGTCGTTCATTGACAACTGATCTCTATTTCCTCTGTAAGATTTTCTTCCCTCTTCTATATTTTCTTTATTCACCATGGTTTATCTTGTTGAATCGTTAGACAAATTTTTGTCTGAGTTTTCAATCCCTTCGTGGGTTATCTTGGAAGAAATTTTTGGTTCTTTTGATTATTTTTCTTTGGCTGAGGGACATTGGTTCCCAAGTATTTTTGTAGCCGAATGTTGCTTTTCTTTCTCGCTAAATCCCCTGTGTTTGGAGTTTTACCAATATTTCGATATTGTAACTGCAAGAGTAGCTCCAAATACATGGAGGGTAGTTAATGGCATAAATAGGTTAAATCAACTTTATTGAACTCGTTTGGGGATTCCAGAAATTATGTATTGCTATAGATGGGTTACCAGTGATTCCACATTCTATTTAAAAACTAGGTTTTCGAATAGAGCTTTAGTTGTCAATCTTCTCGATGCCAATAGGGACTATTTTGATTATGAGGTTGTGATAAAAAATTGGCAACGCCCTCCCTCAAATGGAGATGATGTATACCAAGGTCCTAGGTGTCCACCTTATGGCAATGGGATAGGGTGTTTTTGTTTTTGAAATCTTGTCTTCTTTGTATTTGATAAAATGTATCACTGAAATTTGATTTTGTTTGTTATAGTTGACAGTAAAAGGAAACCTCCAAAAGAAACCGAGGTTAATATAAAGCATTTAAAACTTATCTGGGGCTTGCATCAATCTGTTACTGGAGAGCATATCAGATTTGCTTCTTATTTGTTGTAATACAGAAGCTATACTTCATCTTTCATTGCTCGTACTCTTCCTGTGGTGGTTCATGTTGATCAGTTACCAGCCTCTGAAACCAGTGTGGAAGGTTCTTCTTTTAACTTAAGCATTCCCCTTACTGATCTAACGGAGAAGAGAAGAGATCCTGCCTTTTTTAACAAGTCTGCCTTTGCTACTGTGGAGGCAAAGAAGAATAAATAAGATGTACCAGATGAAGGGAAAAAGAATATAGATGTACCACCTTCCATTGCTGCCAAAGAAACTGTTAAGAAGCCCCATGTGTGCCTCCAAGTAAGACTATTGTCATCCCACCTTCAAGTGAAACTGTTGTCATCTCCCCAACAACATCTTTAATTGAAAGTACTCCTGCTCCTCTGAGGAGGTTAAAAAGAAGTTCTTCTGAGAGACCTATTGACCCTATCTCTCAACCTTTAAATATTGAAAGTAATGTTCCAGCTCTTATTTCTCCGAGCTCGACTGTGGGTTTAATCAAATCTTGGACTGTCCCAGAAGTCCAAAACATTGAAGATACTTTTTCTCATGAGAGAATTACTATTCTGGCTGCTCAACACATTGCATCAGTAAGTATTGTTAGCACGAGTCCTTTATTTTATAATACTATGTTCATATATTGACTTAAAGTTCTTCCTTTTTTCATCTTGTGACGTGTTTCAACATCATTTTGAATAAAGATGAAGCCATCAAGGCTTCTAGCTCCTCGGGTGGGGTAGAAGAGGATTTTGCTGGACTGACCCAGTCTTTGAAAGAATCTTATCAGAAGTACGAGGAAGACAAAAATGCTTAGGAGAATCAATTCAAGTCTGTCGAAGCAAAATGAGATCAAGCCGTGACTGCCTCCAAAGAGCTAGAGAAGAAATTGAAGGAGGCTGAACAGAGCAACAAGGAGCTTGAGGTCAAGCTTAAATCTACTGAGGAAAATGTTTCTAAACTTCAAGATGTTGAGCTACACAAGACAGAGGTAGAAGAAAAGATGAAGTCTACCGAAGAGCTCCTTAGGGAAAGGACCTCCTCGGAGAAGGCAAAAAGGAAAGCTGCAGTTAAAAAATCATTCAGTGCTGGCTGGGACAAAGGTTGGAACAAGGGCCTAGCTATCATGTCATCTCAAATGGAGTATACCAGTGTCAAATATTTTAGGGATGGATGGGTAGCAGCCTTGAAGGAGTTAAAGGTTACTGATAATTCTGTGTTGTTCTATCAACATACTCATGGCCCTCCTCCCTCTCATGGAGAAGCAGAAGAAGATGAGGCTGCTTCAGATGAATCTTCTATGATGACAGGAAAGCAGGTCCCTATTGTTCAACCTTCGGAGAAACTCCAACCAACCAGCGCATCTGTCGAGCAGCTGCCATTGCTCTCCGAGCAACCAACCCCTTAATCCAAGCCATCCGAAGAAGTCGTAGGAAATAAGAAGAAGGTGTAAAGTTGTTCAGGTCTTTTTGTTTTGTTGTTTTATTGAATGTAAACTTGAACTATGTTTTCCTTTATCATGATAAATAAAATTTGAACTTCAGTTGTTCGTCTTAAATTTCTCTCTTACTTGTTCTGTTCGCACCTTTGTTGATTTTGTGTTTCATTTTATCTTTGCTAGTTTGTGGCCAGGATGGAACTTTTATCAGCTCATGATTCAGAGTTGATGAAGAAATGCAATGACTATTTCAAAGTTGGTTATGCTGATTTTACTGAAGCTCAAATCATTGATATCCTTGGTTCAGATGCTTCTGAGAGAGCCATTGATGCTTATCAGCACCTGAAGTGCCTGCTCGATCGTGCTGTTGCCAATAATGTGGCCTATTATAAAATGATTGAAGATCTTCAAGGAACGATCGAGGAACTCCAACAGCAATATAAAGAATCCACTAGACTTTTACATCAAGGTTACGAGAAAAATATCAATAATTGAGTGCTGACGAGGGGTATAACAAGTATATTTCTACTCATAAGAAGGAATAAAGTGTATTAAAGCTTGAAATTGAAGAGAATAGACACAACGCCAAGCTGTTGGAGAACGAGAACATTTATTTGCAGGAGGAAATAAAATAACTCAAATCTGCTGCCTCTTCCTCGGGAGCCTTGGTCCCCATTAATGATGAAGGTTTTTCCTTCTTGGAGGTAGAAAATGCTAACTTACGAGATGAGTTAGAAAGTTTAAAACCAGCTGGACCCTCCGCATCTACTCATGGTAGAGCAAGATCTTCTTGTGGACGAGCAAGGGCTGGTCGGGTCACCATTAAAGAAACGAGAACTCAGTCGGCTTTAGAGAATCAAGTTGTTCAATTGATGGCGAAGAACCAAACCTTAACAAAAATGTCTAAGAAGATTCTGAACTTCACCGGGCAATTTTCTAATCAAAGTTCTACTCTGGAAAGTAAATAAATTCTAGTGAAGAAACTCCATGAGCAACTTGAGAGGCTAACTTATCAATTTCACAAACAGCCTAGGGAATTCTGGATGGCTGGGTATAATGAAGATCTGTACCATCTTGATGCTCGGTTGCAGCAATTGAATAATGAGGTGTACAAGCAGGGATGGTTGAACGCTATGTGTGTGCTAAAGTTGGAGCAAGGACACTACTTATGGGATTATTATGAGCCTGGAGTGCTCGATTTGCCTGTGCCTCTTTTTAAGCTTGATATTAGTTGGATGCTCGTGAAATTCCTCGATGCCTGATTTCTAAGTATCTCGATGATTACAGTATTCATGCAAACTTTGAGATAGCTCATCCAGAACACTTGCTTGATCGACCATCCATAATGAATGTTAGAATGCTGCGAGATCTAAACTTTATACATTCCCCTTATGCATTAGATGATCCTCCAGCTGGGGTAAATCCTGTTTCAAAAGTAGAGGGAAAGAAACCAATAGAATAGGATATTTGATGTAATGGATTAGAGTTCATATCTTGTGTAATCTGCTTTGCTTTAATGAAGAAAAAGTTTGTCTTTTGCCATTTCATTTTCTTCGAAATACTTTGTGTCCTTGTTTGTTGGTTGGTAAATATATATGTATATACTATACTT
The DNA here is from genome assembly GCA_949130495.1 of Sambucus nigra. NCBI lineage: Eukaryota > Viridiplantae > Streptophyta > Magnoliopsida > Dipsacales > Adoxaceae > Sambucus > Sambucus nigra. The sequence continues at coordinate 217,981,130 of OX422213.1, forward strand.
ATCCCATTTGTTGTTTGATTATAGTGACTTGTCACTCTTTGGTACTAAGCAATGGAATGATTTTCATCCCATGTTCCTGCTTAGTTGTAGTAATCTTGTATGGATTACCTGGTTGCCTAGACAGTGGATGCCCCGGGAGGTCATCCATCTTCTTGCCTAGTTTGGTACCAACCAACCGAAGTTGCTGGATATTGATTTATCGACCAACCGGAGTTGGTGGTAATGAGATGTCGACTAACCGGAGTTGGTGGTTAATGAATTGCCGACCAACCGGAGTTGGTGGTTATTGATTTATCGACCAACCGGAGTTGGTGGTATTGATTTATCGACCAATCGGAGCTGGTGGTAATTGATTTTCCGACCAACCGGAGTTGGTGGTATTAAGATGCCGACCAATCGGAGTTGGTGGTTATTGATTTACCGACCAACTGGAGCTGGTGGTAATTTATTTACCGACCAACCGGAGTTGGTGGTATTGAGATGCCGACCAATCGGAGTTGGTGGTTATTGATTTATCGACCAACCGAAGCTGGTGGTAATTGATTTTTTGATCAACCGGAGTTTGTGGTATTGAGATGCCGACCAACCGGAGTTGGTGGTCATTGATTTACCGACCAATCAGAGTTGGTGGTATGTTGTTCTGAATTTGGGTTTGTGTAGTGTGTAGCACTAATATTCTGAAAAAATTTCAACAAAGAAGGAAATATGGGCGAAACATCACTTTATTCATATTGAAGAAACTGTATTACATAGGAATTTCAATTACTGATAATGCTGGCACAGGTGTTTTTCATTCCATGCATTCTTAAATTCTTCACCCTCCAAAGTTTCAATTCTGTATGTTCCTGGACAAACAACTTTAGTTACTCTATAAGGCCCATGCCAATTGGCTTCCAGTTTGTTATGCTTTTGGATCACTTTCTTCAGTACATAATACCCTTCTTTCAAATCACACTTCTTTACTCTTTTGTTGTAGAACAAAGTTAATCGTTGTTGATATGCTGCATTCCTGATTGCTGCTTCTTCTCTAACTTCTTCGAGCATATCCAGGTCTAATTGTCTCATCAAGTCACTGACAGGAGAACTGAAATTCAGCACCCTATGTGTGGGTAGACCCAATTCAGTAGGTATGACAGCCTCACTTCCAAATATCAACATGTATGGAGACTCCCCAGTTGCTGTTCGTGGTATAGTGCGATAAGCCCACAACACAGAGTGTAGCTCGTTGATCCAGTTTCCCTTTGCATCATCCAATCGCTTTTTTAGACTATTCACTAGAGTCCTATTCATCACTTCAGTTTTCCCATTGCTCTGTGGATGGCCTAGCGTGGAATGGATTTTCAATACATTGGATTGATGACTACATGCAGCGAATTCCTCGTTGTCAAACTGGGTTCCATGGTCAGTGATGAATGCATGGGGAAGACCATATCTGCAAATAATATTCTTCTAAATAAACTGATAAACCTTGTCATAAGTCATATCATTGAGAGGCTCAGCTTCCATACATTTAGTAAGCTAATCCACAACAACCACCAGGTATTTAAATCTTCCTTTGGTCATTGGAAGTGGCCTGACCAAGTCTATCCCCCACATGGCGAATGGCCAAGGGGACATTATGGGTATTTGAAATGCTTGGGGAGTTCTTCGAATGGAAGAGAAGCGTTGGCATTTATCGTACTTCTTAGTATAATCTGTGTAATCAGCTCGCATCATTGGCCAGTAATACCCCTGTATTGTTATTCTTTACAAAAGCGTCCAACCTGCTACATGGGCTCTACAAGACCCTTTGTGAACCTCTTCGATTAAGTCTTTAACTTCGGAGGGATGGACACATCTTTATAATCCTGCTATAACTCCTCTTCTGTAAAAAATACCACTGGCCAATACATAACGAGCAGCTTTAAACTTTAGTTTCTTAGCTGCGAGTTTATCAGGTGGTAGAATCCCTTCTTCGATATAGGCCCTGATGGGATTCATCCAGGAAGGTCCCAAGTCAAGGGCAATGACATTCATCATTAAATCTTCATCTATGATTTGACCAGCCAGGACTTCTATTGGAATTATTCTTCGTAGCTCGATGCGTGTGGTTGATGCTAACCAATCTAGGGCGTCTGCTCTTGAATTTTCCAATCTCGGTATTGTAATCAACTGAACTGCAATAAAACTCGATAAAACCTCCATTTCTTTTGCATGATACTTGACCATTAATTCTCCTTTTGCTGCATACACCCCCAGAATTTGATTTACGAATAACTGGGAATCACTGAATACAACGACCTGCTCTGCCTTCATAATTTTGGCCAGATTTAGACCCACGATCATTACTTCATATTCAGCCTCATTATTAGAGGCCTTAAACTGAAAGCGTAGAGCATATTCTATATCAATCTCATTTGGACTGTTTAAAATAATTCCTGCTCCACTGCATGTGGCACACGAAGAGCCATCCACATACAGATTCCATACAGGTACTTCATTATTAAACTCTTGATCAGTCAGAGTTCCTCGGTGGAATATTTGATGCTTCCTTTTGTCTTCCCCTGACACTTCTCGCTACTCGTTGATTATCCTCTCTTGATCGTCCACTGATGGAAGTTGATCGGGTATTAAATTTGATGATCTCGTAACATCCATGGGTTGGTCTATATTAAACTCCTGCTCTTTGGAGGTATCAGAATGAGTAAACTCTGCAATAAAATCCGCTACTGCTTGCCCCTTAAGTGATGACCTAGGCTCATAAACTATGTCATATTCACCAAGTTCTACTGCCCAGTACATCAATCTTCATGATTTCTCTGGTTTATGCAGAGCTTGTCTTAATGGCATATCAGTGTACACCACTATAGTATGGGCTTGGAAGTATGGCCTCATTATTATGCTCGCTTCAATTAGTGCCAGTGCTAACTTTTCTAACCTTGGATATCTAATCTCTGCTCCTCGAAAGGCCTTGTTGGTGTAATAGACTGGTTTTTGTACTCCGTCCTCCACTCTTATCAACGCCGAGCTAACTGTATTCTCTGAAACTGCTAGATACAAGTATAGTCTTTCTCCCATCACTAGTCTAGATAACAATGGAGGTGTCCCCAGGTATTTTCTTCAATTCTTGAAAGGCCTCCTCGCATTCATCATTCCACTCAAAAGTTTTTCGGAGTGTTTTGAAGAATGGGAGACATCTGTCTGTTGCTCGTGACACAAATATGTTGAGTGCTGTGACTCGCAATTGAGACTTTGCACTTCCTTCTTCGTAGTTGGAGATCTCAGCTCCAATAGGGCTTTGATCTTTTCAGGGTTCGCCTCGATACCTCGTTGGTTAACAATATATCCGAGAAACATGCCTTCTAGCACCCCGAATATGCACTTGGTGGGATTTAACTTCATTTGATATTTCTCTAGTTTATCAAAGGTCTGACCTAAGTCAACTAGATGATCAACAGCTTTCTTGCTCTTCGTCAGCATATCGTCAAAATAAACCTCCATGTTGTGACTGATTTGCTTCGCAAACACCTTATTCATCAGCCGTTGATATGTTGCACCTGCATTTTTAAGTCCGAAAGGCATAACATTATAGCAATAAGTCCCCTTGGGGTGATAAAAGAGGTACTCTCCCTGTTCTCGGGCTTCATTTTAATCTGGTTGTAACCAGAATAAGCATCCATGAAACTCAACAATTCGTGTCCCGAGGTAGGATCCACTAGTTGATCAATTCGGGGCAAAGGAAAATTATCATTTGGGAATGCCTTATTAAGATTAGTGAAGTCTACACACATCCTCCACTTGTTATTTTTCTTTTTTACCATCACCATATTTGCTAACCAATCAGGATATTTGACATCCTCAATAAAAAAAGATTTTTGTAGTTTCTCTACTTCTCCCTGTATAGCTTGGTTCTTTTCAGGGCTGAACACTCTTCTTCGTTGCTTCACTGGCTAGATTTCCTTATTCACGTTGAGTTCGAGACACAGGAAATTCAGGTCTATTCCTAGCATGTCTTCATGACTCCATGCAAAAGTCTATTTTCTGCGCCTTAGAAATGCTATCAATTCCTTTTTTATCGATTTATCTAATGACGCACCAATTTGGGTTATTCGTTCTGGGTGTTCATCATCCAGAACGATATTTTTGATAGCTTCCATTACTTGGCCCTTCACGAGCTGAGACTCGTCTCTAGGGTCGAATGTTTCAATCTCTGCATCTTCTATTTCATCCACTTGATAGGTGATAGTCTTCTTCCTGGTTTCTTCATGTTCTTCCTATTCGGCAGATGAATAGTAGCATTCTCGAGCTACTTTCTGGTCGCCTTTCACAACTCACACTCCAAAATTAGTTAGGAATTTTAAATATTGATGTACAGTAGATGGTACTGCTTTAAACTTATTTTGACCTACCCTTCCCATGATGATATTATAAGTTGATTGGACATTTTTATCCATTACGAAAAAACGTACTCTTTCTATTCGACAAGCAGACCATGTACCGATAAGAATATCCAACTTGATCGTCCCAAGTGGAAAAACCTTTTTTCCAGTAAAACTGAGGAGGGGCCTATGATAGGGCTCCAACTAGGCTAACTTCAAATTCAAACTGTCGAAGCATGGGTAGAACATGATGTCTGCAGAGCTACCATTGTCCACCAGTACCCATGATATCACCACTTCCTTCATTCTCATCTTGATCACCAATGGGTCATCATGAGGATATAGTACACCTGCTAGGTCATTTTTAGAAATACCAATGACCAGTTTGTCCTTATTCACCTTCCTGAGGTGATCATCTTCAGCCAAATTTGTTCGTTGTATGTACGAGCAAGCTTGAGCCTCATTGAGGTAAGCTTTCCTCTCCACAATAAGATCTCCACCTCCTGCATCTCCACCTGTAATAACATTACATTCAAATGACCCAAAATGGATTGAAAATACCTCACGCTCTGGCTGTCTTGGTCTTTTAGGAAGGTCGGGATCATCTTCATGATCTCTCTTGTTGTCTGATTTTGCTCGATGAGGATATTTAGATATTTTCCTTCCTCGGTTGTTGGTCTTTCCATCATTTTGGCGATCAACATACTTAGCCAATTTTCCTCGCCTGATGAGTGCTTCAATTTCATTCTAGAGAGCTATGAAACGCTTGGTCGTATGGCCATGGTCTTTGTGGAATTCGCAATATTTGGACTTGTCCATTTTGTCATGATCTGCCTTCATTTTCCCTGGCCAGGCTAACTCCTCGCTGTTCTTGATCTCCTCCAAAATGTGATTTATATCTACCTTCAAAGGAGTATAATTTCCAAATTTTCTCATCTACTCCAGTGCTTGCTTTCCTTTTGACGGCCTGTTGCCACCATTGTTCTTCTGATCCTTCTTCTCGATTTTACCAGCTTCAACCTTGGTCTCCTTAGTTTTTGTATTCTTCTTCGCAGCCATAACTTCCTCAGCATTCATGATTTTGGCTGCCTTTGCCATCAGTTCAACCATGGTCCTAGGTGGATCTTTGGCCAGAGTATAGTACAACTTGTCTGGTAATAGTCCACTCATCAGAGCAGTAATGGCTGTCTTTTCCTCATAATCAATTACTTTAAGCTTCTCGTTATTGAAATGAGTAATGTAGTTCCTAGTACTTTCTTCTGGCTTCTGTCTAACAATCAGTAAGTTTGCTACTCGTTTAATTGGTTTTCCTCCAAAATAGAAATTCCCTATGAACAACTCTGCCAGTTGAAAGAAAGTCACAATCTTCCCCCGAGGAAGGTTATTGTACCATATCTAGGCTGATCCGGTGAGAGTTCCTAAAAACGCCCTACATCTCATCTCATCTGGAACCGCATAGATGTCGAAATCAGCTTGGTATTGTTCTATATGAAGGATAGGGTCAGTTTTGCCATCGTATTTAGGCGTCACCATAGGATCTTTAAATTTTGATGGTGTGGGAAAATCCACAATTGCCTGTACGAATGGTGTCCCTTGGATAAAATTTCTTTGTAGAGGATTCTTGGCCTTAGTCATTTCCCCACATCTGTCCTCCAACCTTTGAATAGAGACTTTCCATGCATCGTTTCCCACCTCGGGCCTATTTGTTTGAGCAACTGATCATGTTGAGTTTTCCTCTTGGGACCTCTCATTACGAGCTGCTGGGCGTGACTGGGCAGAGCTTTCCCTTAGGTCGGATGGTCGTTAAGAATTCCTCGAAGCAATCCTAGGAGGACTTCTAGTCCTCCTAGGGCCCAATCGATCAAAAGAAGATACTTTACTCAACCTCTCCAGAGCACTAGTCCTTTCTGGAGTGAGAGTGATATTTCGGTGCGAATCAGTAGCTCGTACTAATGAAGTACGACCATGTTGATACGATGGATCACTAGATCTCTCAGTACGATATGAGTCAGTATGTCTAGATTGAGAGACCTCTGGGAATAACGTTCTTCTAGTTCTTGAGGACGAAAAATGGGTATTTCTTTGAACACTTCATTGTCCTGATTGGGCCGGCACTCCACCTTGAACAGTTTGTATAAGTTGACGCATAGTTTCCTGCATGGTCGTTTGCCCTTGGGCTAAATTAATCATTATGCCAACCAGATCTTGAATATTTGTGGGAGTAGAAGGGTTTGGAGGGATCCCAGTGTTTCGATTACTGGATTCCGTATTATCAGCCATAGATGATGAATTGTTTTGGTGAAAAACACTAAGTACAGTCGTTTCCCACAGACGGGGCTAGTCTGTTGATGTAAAAAACAAGATTATCACCAATAAATCAATCACAGATAAATAAATTAATAAGACAAAGAATTTTTAAAGTGGTTCAACCTGATGAAAATGGCCTATGTCCACTGTTTTTCTATTGCTGACTGTTTATTTGGAATCTCGATGATAGGTTCACCAAGAGATCCAAAGTCCCCTTCTTATGAGGAGGTTACAATGTATTTATAGCCTTGAGGTTGTACATATAAAAGGATAATGCGCTGTTATCTAGTAGACATATACATTTGTACGATAATAATGCGCATTTAATGCGTAGCTTTCTTTTTGGATGCTCTGCACGCTAAGTTACTTGGTACGCTTAAGTTGCTCGGGGCGCCTGAGTTGCTCGGTATGCTTAAGTTGCTCGTCTAAAGTATTTGTTTTTTCCACGTAGGTTGACATGTGTTTTCAAGTGATTGGTCCATGTCAGCAGACTAAATTTTCTATCAACAAGGTGTACTTTAAAATATGGAAAATAAATAGAAATGAAGAAATTTTGAGAAATATAAATGGGCTAAAAAGGAAGTTAAGAAAGTGGTAAGAGATGTTAAGATAAAATCATATGATGATCTTTATACAAAATTAGGAACAAAAGAAGGGACAAAAAGTATTTATAATCTTGATAAACTTAGGGACAGGGAAACAAAATATTTTAATAATGTTAAGTGCATTAAAAGTGATGATTCGAGAGTCCTAGTCAAAGATGATGATATTATGAAAAGATAGAAAAACTGCTTTGAGAGGTTATTAAATGGAGATTATGGGAGTAGATTAGCTATTGAGTAACTTAGGGAGACTCGAGAAAATATATTTGTTCACAAAATTAGGACAACATTGGTCAAGATTTCTCTAAAAAGGAGGAAAACAAGGAAATCTTTAGGACCAGATGGTATCCCTGTTGAGGTTTGAAATTTCTTAGGGGATGTTGGAGTATCATGGCTTACAAAATTATTTATTAGAATTTTAATGACTAATAGGATGGCCGATGAATGGAGAAAATGTGTTTTAGTACCTATTTGTAAAAACAAAGGGGATATACAAAGTTGTTCAAATTATCATGGTATTAAGTTAATGAGTCATTAATTAACTTTGGGATAGATTGATTGAATATAGATTTAGATTAAAAATAACAGTATCTGAGAATCAATTTGGGTCTATGCCTAGGAGGTCAATAATGGAAGCAGTCAATTTATTGAGGAGATTAATGGGGAGGTATAGGGAAAAAAGAAGGATCTTCATATGATTTTTATAGATTTGAAGAAGGCATATGATAGAATACCCAGAGATATAATATAGCGGGTTCTATATAAAAATGAGTGACTTGCAGATATATTGATATGATAAAGGATATGTATGATGAGGTCATGACTACAGTAAGAACATCACCCAGAGAAAGTAGTGAATTTTCAGTTACTGTATGTATACACCAAGGTTCAACATTAAGTCCTTATCTCTTTGCTCTTGTTATGGATGAGTTGACTGGATAAATACAAGATGAGGTGCCATGGAATATGCTATTTGCAGATGATATTATTTTAGTGGAGAGACTAATACGGGGATTAATGCTAAGTTGGAATTGTGGAGAGAAACTCTAGATATAAGAGGATTTAAAATAAGCATAATTAAAATAGAATATGTAGAGTACAATTTTAGTAGTAATAGAAGGACAAATGGAGATGTGGTGAAATTAGAGGGTCAAGATATGCCTAGAAATGATCAGTTTTGTTATTTAGGCTCGATTATTCAAAAAGATTAAGTGGAGAACTTCTACAGAAGTTTTTTGTGATAGGCATATACCTCTGAAGTTAAAGGAAAATTTTAAAGGATGACAATTAGACCCGCCATGTTATATGGGACAGAGTGTTGGGAAACCAAGAAACAAAATGTGCAGAAAATGGGTGTGGCGGAGTTGCGAATGCTAGATGGATTTGTGGTAAAAATCAAAAGGATAAAATTATAAATGAACAAATTCGTGAAACAATAAGAGTAGCTCCTATAGAAGATAAATTGAGTGAAAATCGACTTAGATGGTTTGAACACGTCAAGTGTAGACCAATGGATGCACCTATAAGGAAGAGTGATTTATTTAGTATTGATGGTAACACAAGGGGTAGAGATAGGCCTAAATTGAATTGGTGGGATATTATAAAAATGGACATGATATCATGTGGTTTAACCGAAGATATTACGCTGGAGAGAATGGAATGGAAAAATAGGATCCATGTAACGCATCCCAAATAATGAGAAAAGGCTTTGTTGAGTTGAGTAAAAGAAATATTTTTGAGTTAATTTTTTTATTAGATATTTAAACATTTCAACAGACCCATATAAAAAAAATCAGTTTAAAAAAATCTTTTTTGCTATTTTTAAAAAAATCGGTCAAACTTTCGCATCTTTTAAAGTGATTAAAAGCAGCGAAAATTTGACCGATTTTTAAAAATAGCAAAATAAGTTTTTTGAGTTGATTTTTTTATATGGATCTCTTGAAATGTTTAAATATCACATAAAAAAATCAGCTCAAAAATATTTTTTTTACTATTTTAAAAAAATGATGTGCAAACTTAGTGTACACAAGAGCGTGTCTCTGTCTCTCTCTATATATAGAGAGATGGAGATATAATATATATATATATATATATATATATATATATATATATATATATATATATAGAGAGAGAGAGAGAGAGAGAGAGAGAGAGAGAGAGAGCTATCAGCCAGCTGGATGTGGCCATAGCTCGGATCCATTTAAGCCAAAAAAATCAACAACTCTATAAAATATAAACCCAACCCAATATTCTAGATTATAGTCCACCCTAATTTTATTGTTAACTCACATCCAAACTAAGCCCATATAAGCCTAACTAACCTAAGCTTTCTCAACCCCCAAATAAACTACATGATCAGCAACTTCTCAAATCATTTTAAACAAAATCCTCTCTCACAAAAATGACCTAACTTCTAAGCCTTCTCATCTCAAACCATTTTTATCTCTAAAAATAAAAGGAAAAATTACTCCTAGATCCCTCGCAAACAAATTTTAAACTCTAAAAGAATTTTGACAAATTTTAAACATTTAGATCCACTAATTCCCTTCTTGTTAAAATTCACGCTAGTGTCATAACAACTGGACCTAATAGTAAATTTTCCTTAAGTATTTAAAATTGTCAACAAGGGACCTAATTGTAAATTGTCCAAAAAAATATAGCACTCCTCCCTTTTTTGGTGATGCTCTTGCCGACAAAAACAAATAGAGGTAATCTTCTGTTTCTCATTTGCTTTTATCGTTTGAAGTTTAAAAAGTCCTAATTATAAAACCTAAATTTTATAATTAATAATTTATGTTTCTCATTTTTACATGTTTATTTATTGTTGGTTAGACATGGAGATTTTATTTTTAACATATTCTTCATCATCAAGGTATTTTAATTTTCAAAATCTCAAGTTTTAGTTTTTATTTCATTCATTATTTTTTTATTCTTGCTTAAGTTAGGATTGTATATGTATTATATGATTAAATTATGATTTTAGTCCCTTTTTTATGTTAAAGTTTGTGCAAATTTAAAGTAAGTTAATTTCTCCTAATTTTTAGTTTTCATTTCATTCATTATTTTTTTTTTTATCTTTCTTAAAATTGTATGATTATGATTTTAGTCCCTAATTTTCAATTAAAACTGTACAAAATTAAAACTAAAAAGTGAATTGTGAGGTATTTATGAAATTGTCAATTAACATTATTTTTATTATTTTTAAATAATTATTTGATATATATTAAAATTAATTTAAAAAAATGATTAGGGAGCTCCTGCCTCCAAATCTTCAAAAATAACTATTAATTTAGCTCAATCAAGTGTAAAATTCTGATTTTTGAAGATTAGCGCTCGGCTATGCTCGTAGTGTGCAACAGTTTGATGTTCAAGTTTATGCGTTCAAAACCTCGTGCCATACTCATTATCTCGTTTTTTGGTACTCAAATACAAAGACGTCCAACCTGTTATATCCAAAGTTAGTATAGCTGGCCCATTTTGTGTTAATTAAAAAATAATCTCTTCTAAAAGGGAGATCCAAACTTTTTACATTGTTTATTTTTAAGAAGCAACTTTAGGCTTTAGTCATTAGTCATTAGGTGATATCATATTTTAAAAATTCCCTCCCTTGTTGGTATTAGTTATGTTCTTGCTCAGTGGTGGATCCAGGAATTTGAGTCAAGGAGGGCGAAAATTTCTGACCAAGACCGGGGGTTCGGGAGCAGGATCCCTCCAGCCGATTTTTTTTTTTTTTTGCAATTTCTAACCTTAAAAATGTTTGAGGTAGTAATTAACTAAATTTGAATTCCCACTTTGTTCGTGGATTTTTTTTATAATATTTCAACATAATATTACGCTAATGGGTTTGTGTGTTGTCTCCTCTTTTCCGTTTAAAAAATTTCTCCATAATTTCCTATATTTACAACAATTTCAGACTAGTTTTACACACAAATTTAAACACAATCTGGGGATTTTAATTTGAAAATACAATTTAGGGATTTTATTATAAATTTAAAATAGGGATTTGAATTTTAAAAATAGCGAAATTAAATCTTAATCTGGAGATATATAAAAAGAAATATGCACATATAAACAAACACGCATATATATCATATTCACATAGAAAAAAACACATAGAAAAAATATAGCTGGCAGAGAAGGGTCGGCCCTCGGCTCCAGAGAAAATCAGGAAGAGGAGAGGGAAGGCCCGACGGGTTCGAGCAGTAAGGGTTGCTGCTGAGCAGGGGAGTCCAGCATCAGTGAGAGAAGAGAGGGAGGTTGAGCAGCGGCTCAGCGAGAGAAGAGCGGAGAAGAAGAGAATATGAAATAGGATAAAATTAAATGGTTTGGGGTTTGGTCATGCATTGGTCTCTACCGTATAAACGTTTGGTGTTCTTATTTTTAATTAATTACACATTTACACCCTCATCTCTATAAATAATAAGAGGAAACCTTTATGTTTGAATTTTTACCAAAAAACCTTTTTTTTAATTTTGAACTAGGGTGGCCGCCCCACCTCGGCCTTTGGTGGATTCGCCCCTGTGCTTGCTGAAGTTAACTAAAATTATTCAATATTGTCATCTGCTATTTTTTTAGGAGAATTTCATTACCCCCACTCTGTGATGGTTTATAAGAATTGTATGGTGCTTAGTCTTTAGATATTGTACTATACTTCATGGTACAAAGGGAAGCCCTAAAGTTATTTTAGGTTTAGCAATTAATATAATGATACTGAATAAATATATATTTATATTTATGCTACTTTCTCAGCCCGCATAATGTCCAAATGTTTGTATTTTATTTTTATTTTTTTTATAATGAAGGTTCATGTAATTTATTGTATTTAAGACTTGGTAAATGATGGGACATATCTTTGAAACTTTTGGTTTTATTCCCTAATAGAATTTTGATTTTGTTAGTGTAGCATCGTTGTTTTATCTTTACACTGATATTTAATTATTTTGGCACTTGCAATGTTCTTAATGCTCCTAAAAATTATTGAATAAAGCCATTAAATATTTGACACTTGTATTAGATGGGACAGAATTCCATTCATACTTTTTTTATAGGGAATTCTTAGGTCTCTGAAATTTACTAAATAATGCAATCAATATATTGACACTTGTTAAAGTCTCCGTATAAGAGCATTTTAGATATCTTAAAAATTATTAAATGATGGCATTAATATATTGACAGTTATCAAGTTTGCATTAAAAGAAATTATTTTATAATTATTATATACTAGCATGTAGCCCGTGCGATGCACAGACGGTTTGTATAGAGGAAAAATATCCTAAATGTGTTTCTTAACATTACACAACTAAACTACGCTAAATGATTGATACTTACAACATTATCATAATAATAGAGTAAAATCGTATGATAAGTAATTCAAATACTTTGGCAAAGGGTTTTATCTTATTTTATTTATGTCATTTGTCAAATGTTCTAACATTCCTAAATTTTGATAAATTCAATAAGAACACATGAGAAACCTTCAAATATTCAATGTCTAAAAATTTCAATTAATAAACCTTAGTTGTCATTGAAACCTAACTTAAAATATAAACAAAATACGCAACTACACTAAGAGCTTATAATAATACTCAAACTTTAGAATTAAAATAACCAAGAAACTAAAATATAAAAAAAATAAGAACTTGGACACTTAAATATTTGTTATATATACATCCAACATGGTGGAATTTTCATTTGGTAAGTACAAGAAAATCATAAAGAAAAAACTTCACTATAAAATTTTGGAACCTAATGGTAGAAACTTCCAACATGATTTTGTTCCATATGACAAAACTAAGCTGGGACTAATATTTCTTTGAACAATTCTTCTGTAAACAAATAATTTTAACTAAGAGTTAATGTGATTACCAAAATTTAAAATTTAAACATTTTTTAAGAAAGTTTCTTTTTCAGCACCTTTTATTGTGACATTTATTCAAATAATACATATACAACATGACTAAAGTACTTGTACAGAAAAAAATATTTCTTGTAACTCCTTAAAATACATTACTAACAGTATAACAATCATATATTTACAATAATAGATTATCCAGTTAAGGTAATTTACCCATATGAATATAGGAGTGGGAAAAAACTACATACTCTCTTCATGATGAAATTATAATTTCTTAACATATGTCGTATATTATGTGTCCTACACATTTGATATTATGAATTTTCACGTAATAAATAATTTTACATCGAGAAATGATGGATGAGCAACAATACATCAGTGGATTCACCTGTTTGAATACTTTTATTGAATAATTTTTAGATAAGCCTATCAAATGAAATCTTAACAAAAAGAATGAGAGATATCAACAGGTAATTTATTGATAGTGGTAAAACTAAAATCAATGTTATATTCAATAATAATTGAAGAAGATAATATAAGCAAATTATTGACTAAGAAATCTAGGTTCCTTGAGTAAGTTGTACTACTTTACCTTAACTATGTCTCTCAACAACATAAACAAATAGGCCCATCTTTTTTTTCGACTACAAAATTTTTTATTAATCACTTTTAGCCAAATTATCCCACATCAAGAGGCTCATGCATAACAACATATGTATGTATTACAAATAACTGACCTCTCGTAAATTAATGCCTATAAATAAAACTTTTCTAATGCCAATGATTCTTCTTTCTTGTTCCACTGCTTTTCGAGCTAAGTGTTGAGGTGGCTTTCTATTTAGATTTCTTTGTCTTTCCCCGAATTGTAACAACCCCTATTTTTTGTCACATAAAGGCTGCAAGGCACGATACGCCGAAGATAGGGTTTTCTTATAAATTAATACTATTCTTAGCACTAGCGTAAAAATGAATTATTTGTAATTAAAGGCCCAATTCTAGAAGTTACGAACACTTCCATAATTAATTGTTAAAACCAAACCATCAATACTGACATAAGCATCCAACTAAAGTAACCAACTATCCACCAATATAAAAATAAGGTATTCGGGCTTATGCCCTTACTAGTTCCAACTAAATAAAAGACTATAACTGAGAAGCACCTATACTAGATCCAATCGAGCTGAAATCTGAAAGAAAGTGATGTTATAAGACTGCTATGCACAATCCCGTTGTCCCTATCTTTGAGCACCTGGGGGAGAAAATATTTAAATTTGGGTCAGAGCCTGAGGTGTGCAAGAATTAACTTGAATAAATTATGATAGAATACAATTAATGTACGATAATTACCCCCTTTACCATCACTCGCATGCGTATAACATCTCATCCCCCATCTAAGTGTGACATTATTCTCACCCCACTCCATTAAGTTCCAAATAATAGTTCGTGGAACTAACATGTGTATAGCATATTTCATTTCAAATTTTTTAATTTAAATACAATCCCTATAGTTAAATTACCATCTTGCATTAATACCAGTCTTGTCAGAATCATATATATGGCATAAACATCTATCATGCGATATAGGGTAAATAAAATGATTAAAGTCCACATCCTTAGACAACTAAATCAAATTCCATAGTTTTGGGTTAGTTATAATATATATGTCCTTTCATATATGTGACACACAAGGGAATCTACCGTTGGTGTCTAATTCGTGCTCTAATGGCAAGTCCGAAGGAATCCTAACATCATAAGCAGACAGTCCGAAGGAATCCTAACATCCTAAACGAAAACCTTAAAACACATACAAATTTGGGGGTGGTCCTTACGCAGGACACCTGTATACAGCACATACCTAGCGATATTACAGGAAAGTTTAGTTCCACACCTACCCCTCGAGGGTGGGGCCTCTACGTAGTACCTATATCCCTAAACAACGTCAAGCCCACCGGTCCGAACGCGCGAACCCCCGAGCCAATAGGAAAGTCCACTGGTATGTCCACACATAAATATAATATAGTACATATTATTTTTCTCTATAATATGTAAAAGTGTAATTACTCTAAAATTTCCCTATGAGTCCCATCCAAGTCCTCAACATTTTTCCATTTATTAATAATTTATCCTCTCATAAATTATTAAGTTCCAATCCTTATTAAAATTAATTAACCATCCAGTTAATTGATATTTCACCAACTCAATGGGGTTACTTATATATTTTTAATAAATTTCTCGATTGTCCAAACACGGTTCTTCCCACTCGCTTGGACTCCTAAAAATGTCCACAACTAAACCCCAAGACTAACTCCCTGTGTCCCCAAGGGATAATAGATTCAGTAAGGCCTGAATCAATTCGTTGGTCAGTCTGAATCGATTCTCACTTGTCCGAATCAATTTGAACCTGAACATCATCCCAGATCTATTCATTTTTTCTATGAGGGAAATTACATTATTTTTTTCATATCAAATTCCAAGGGTTCTTTCTACTTTGTAATTAACTATTTAAGTTCCTACAACTTAGTTGACTTAATAGGGATCATTAATCATGTCAATTAATCCTGAATTCACTCACAAATTATCAGAATTTATGCATCAATATTATCCCATGTAAATCAGATTTTCATCCAACTTTCTCCATCATTTGTCTTGTGTTATGACAAATCTAAATTTAGGTTTTACACCAGATTTTAGTCTCAATTTAATCATTCACTCTTCCCTAATTTAATCTTCTTATAAGACCTAATTTAGTCATCAAGACCACTAAATAATTTAATCCCAACATCCAAGAACAAATTTTTAATTTCTGGAAATAATTCTACAGTAAGAATTTTATCCTCTACATAGGTTATTCATCATCAATTCAAACATATCAAAGATATTTTCCATAAATATAAGGGACCGGCTATTACGCATTAAGAAATATTTTGAAGACATAAAATATGCAAGAAAATTCTTGCCTTAGAAGTGGTAGAAGATGGTCCCCTTGATTTTCTCCCATGTTCTCCCTCTTCTTCTTCTTCCCCTTTTCTCTAGCCTTTGGTCCGGAGTATTACATTCAAGTGGTAGAATGTGAATCACCTTATACCTTTGACTTACTTAAGTCTACATTGTATAAGTGCTCAACTAGTTTGGAAATAGTGACAAAATTTGTTGTCTATCCTAGAATCCAAAAAGCCTCAGAACCTATCTCTCTTATCCCCTTCTATGTTCTATGAAGATACAAAATGAATCACACTACACACAATTAGAAGTGCATACATGTGTTCATATTGCTTAAAATTGAGTGTGTGTTTAATTCCCCTTGTATTGGAGCTTTAATAATTTTTTGGGAATTTTTAAATAATTTTTAAACCTTTTTAAACTTTTTTAAACATTTGTTAATAATTGTTTTTATTAATAGAATGGGTTAATAAAGTTCTTGGGGTTAATTTACTATTTTAGAAACTTCTTTTTTCACTGAATTGTTTGGTTGGGTACGATCTCAAAGCGCTAGAGACTTCAGGGTGAGGTTTTGTAATTATTTTGACGCGCGTGTGAGAGCCTATTAACAGCTAACACTTGTCATCCTCCGGGCTTATGTATTTGTGCTTCTTATGTGAGAGGGATGGATGCATTATTATTGATCGTTGGATCATTTCTTATCAAGGGCCTGCATGCGTTCTTGGTTAATCCCAATGCATACATATGAACCAATCACAATGCTTTTAAGCCACCGCTTTTCTATAACCATTGGATCAAGTCAAAACCCTTAAAGACTTGATCTCAGCCTTAAATTTGCCTCGATCATCCAGAACCTTCCCCAGGCACTATATATACCCTTCCCTTCTCTGCCTTAGAGAACTTTTGAGCATTCGTCTTCCAGAGAGAAAAAAATAAGAGAGAGAAGAGAGAAGTGAGAGAAGAGAGAAAAGAATAGAGAGAAGAGAGAGAAAGGGAAACAGTTAGCCAAAAACCAAACCCTAACCCTAAACACTTCGTCTCTGAAACAAACCTTCAAATAAACCTTACTCCAAACACATCCTGAGTGTTTGAAAGAGAGAGAGAGAGTGGTTTGTTCATATCGTTGCTGTAACCTCGTGATTTCTGATCTTGTACACAACTTAAACGTTAGAGTAAAGATCTAGTTTCTTTCTCCATAGAAATATTAGATCTATACTCTGCATGTTATATTTTTCACTAGATCTGCATATTTTCAACTTGGTTTAAGAAAATCATTTCTGTTTTGATTTGAAAAATGTTTTGTAGTTTCTGTTTTTACAAAACTTAACCTGACCTAGTTGGATTCGCACTTGGAGGGTTTTCAATCTCCTAAATATTTTCAAAAGAGATTGAGAAAGGTCTTGACCGATTTCTTAAGCAAGATCTCCGTGGAATCTGGGTTATATTGAAAGGTCAAAAGGTTTTTAGTTTTGTAAGAAAGAAAACTAACAAACTCACTGCATATAGACTTTATATGTAATTTGTATAGGACTGTTTGTAAATCTAAGTGTGTGTGAGTTCATGCATGTGAATAGGAATCACTACACAAACACTTAACACACTACTACACTGGAAGTGTTGTGTTTAAGATCTGAGATCTTTGAGTCGACGTAAAGAAGCTAAAGCAAAGGAAGTTAGCAAACTGGAGAACATCATCAACAAATCAGATCTATCAGAAGTTAGAAGGAGCCAAGTGGGGTATATTCCTAAACTTAGTATAGGTTGATTTGTGTGCTTGCATGTTGTGTTGTTTGTAACTGATTTTTGTTATTAGTGGATTTTTTGCTTTTGTGACTTAGAAGTCACCGTGGATGTTTCCTCTGTTGGGAGAGGTTTTACCACGTTAAAATCTTTGTGTTGATTATCTTCATCTACTCACCTCATTCTTTAAGTGTGCTGAATTTTTGAAACTGCCTTAGTTTTAAAACTGATTACACAATCATAATTAATCTCGTACATAAGTTTCTTTGTAAACAAATCTTGTTTATAATTTTTATTTTCAAAAGAAAAGGGTTTCTCCAACAAACTTTCGGAGTTGCTTATACAGTTTAACCTTGTGTTAAACGACATTAGCAACGTTTTTCAATTGGTATCAGAGCCCTGTTAACTTTTATTTTAAAAGATCCTGTGTTTCTGAAATCGTTTTCTGAAAAACCTAACTATGGACGAGAAGAATGAAAGGTTTGGTAATCTGTCCAGACCTCCTCTCTTTGATGGAAACAACTTTGCTTACTGGAAAGTAAGGATGGTTGCCTTCATCCAAGGGACTTTAGGAGATGATGTCTGGGATATTATCGAAAATGGATACACTTATCCTACAAAACCAGCCACTGAAGGAAGTGATGAGAGGGTAAAGAAAATCTTAAGTGAATTTACCCAAGAAGAGAAAACCATTTCTCGAAATAACAATAAAGGCAAGAATGCCATTTTTATGTCCATTAATGAGTATGAGTTCAAAAGAATCTCATCTTGTGCCACTTCTAAGGAAGCATGGGACACATTAATCACTGCACATGAAGGAGACTCAAGAGTCAAAGCTGCTAAAACCCAAATGCTTGTTCAGCAGTACAACTCTTTGATCATGTCTGATTCTGAATCTTTTGATGATTTCTACATGAACTTAACTGATATAGTCACTAAATTGCATGCTAATGGTATTACTTATGATAGAAATGAAATTATTTCTAAAATCCTAAGGTCATTACCATAAAAGTTCGACAGTAAGAGGTATGCTATTGAGGAAATGAATGATCAAAACCTTACTCCTAAGTTACTCAGTAGCAAACTTAGGAGTGTGGAAATGGAATTAGACTTTAAGAAACAATTGAATCATTCTCAAAGAAAACAACCTA
The DNA here is from genome assembly GCA_949130495.1 of Sambucus nigra. Classification (NCBI taxonomy): domain Eukaryota; kingdom Viridiplantae; phylum Streptophyta; class Magnoliopsida; order Dipsacales; family Adoxaceae; genus Sambucus; species Sambucus nigra. The sequence continues at coordinate 218,000,082 of OX422213.1, forward strand.
ACTCTAACTTGAGTTTTTCCTCTAAGATACCCAAACTTGAGTCCAATTTGACTACCTCTGACTCTGATGAGGAGTGTGATATAGACAAACTAGATAATCAGATTGCCTTGATGTCTAAACAATTTAAGAAAATTGTCAGATTTCGAAACAAACAGGCAACTAAACAAGGCAAGCCTAATTATCCTACTCTGTCTAATCCCAAACCTCATGAGAGATGACTTGACAAACATCCTAAGGACAACAATTCCAGACCCACTAGAGACCTTAAAAAGATTGAATGTTTTAGATGTGGGAAACTAGGTCACATTGCACACGACTGTAGAGTTAATCTGAATAAAGCCAACACACACAATAGAGCCAATGTCTGTAAAACATGGAATGATTAAAGTGACTCTGATGAAGAGGAACTTGAGTCATCTAATGTACTTGACCCTTGCATGTCTTTTTATGCTAAGATCATTTACAATGATGATACTCATGTGTGTGATAATGATGCTCCTACTTCTGCTTGTGTGAATACTACTTTGATTGGCCTAGATGCTTTATTGTCTGAAAATGTTGCTAGTTCTAGTTCCGTGTGTGTGAGTCAAAGTGATCTCGATAATGACGATGCAAATGGGTGCGTGAGTACTAAAACTGAATCGTTAGGGGTCACTACACACACTTCACTTAGCGACTTAGACACTGATGACCTCCCTGATATTCGTACCTTGTATGCTAAAACTCTTAAAAAAGGCACTAGACTGGAGAAGACTGTTAGAGACCTGACTAAGAAATTAGATGATCTAAGTCTTATAGTGAAGTTGAATGCTGAAGAATACACTAACCAGTGTCTGACTCATCAATCTAAAATTGAAACCTTTGATAAAAAATTAAAAGAATTGACTAAAACTAATGAAATCCTGGAAATGAAATATAAGGGAACATTATTAGAATTGGAGGAAGCAAAAACAAAGACAGCTACTGTTTTCAAAAAGTTTTCTAAGTTTGAAAACAATTCAAATTGCTTTAATGACTTTGTTGTTGACTCCAAGACCAATTCTGATGATAGAACCGGTATTGGATTTTGCCCTAAGAACAAACCACAAACTACTAAACTTGAACCTATTAAGTTTGTGTCTGGGGGAAAAAGACCAATTGAAACATGTCCAGACTTTCATTTGATTAAAAATGAATTTGATCAAAAACAACAATAGAAAGACATTGGAGAGTCTAGTAATTCTAAGGCTGAGACTGCACTTAAGACTAAATACGTCTGTCCTTTGATCAGGAAGGCTGATTCTACCTATAAGACCATACCCCCTAGGAATAGGACTTCTGAATAGAATGCTGTCAAACCTATTTTTAGAAGTTTTCCTAAGGAAATTCATCCCTCAAGCAATCAATATTGCTCCTACTGTGACATTTATGGTCACTCCTTTGAAGGTTGTTATGCTAGGCGTCTAAATACCCCTGTTTACAACACTTCTGTCTACAAGAACTTTAACTATTCTAGGCAAAGTCGTAACAATTATGTCCTTCCTAGACAACCTGATAAGAACTCTAACTACAGAAATAGAAAGACCAAGACTAAGAGTTCATTTAAGAGAAAGGCTTCCAAAAACTTCCCTAAACCAAAAGCTCAATTTTTCCACAATAATAAGTTTGCTGCTCCAAATGTTTTTCGACAAAAAACTGTGTCTCGAAAATTTTATGAAATGAGGGCAAACTTACGCAAAATTAAAACTAGAGCTATTTGGGTTAGAAAAGAGGATCTCTTACCCCAAATGAAGTGTAACATTGTCATCACTGTTTTCAAAGCTGAACACACTTCATCTGGTTGGTACTTAGATTCAGGATGTTCCAAACATATGACAGGAGATGAAACAAAACTTCTAAACAAAACCAGATTTGCTGGTGGGAAAGTAGTTTTTGGTGATGGTGTCTCATCTCAGATCATAGGTAAAGGAACCCTAAAAGAAGAAGGAATGACTATTCTCGAAAATGTTCTATTAGTTAAAGGCCTTAAAGCCAACCTCCTAAGTATATCACAATTTTGTGACTCTGACCATACTGTCACCTTTTCAAAGAACAATTGTAAAATTCTAAATGATAAAGGTGAATGCATTATTACATGATTTAGAACACCTGACAATTGTTATACTGTCAAGACTAGTTCTGAAACCTGTAACATTGTCAGAATGGATGACAATGAGATTTGGCATAATCGTATGGGTCACTTAAGTTATGATATCCTTGGTAGATTGTCTAGTCAAGAGATAGTTAGAGGTATTCCTAAAATTAAACCTATTTCAAGTGTTGTCTGTGGCCATTGCCAGGAAGGAAAAATAGTTAAGACTTCGCATAAAAAGGTTAAAGATATCCTTACCTCTAGACCTCTAGATCTCATCCATATGGACCTTATTGGTCCCTCTAGAACTGTTAGTCTATGTGAACACAGTTATATCCTTGTCATGGTTGATGATTTCACACGATTCACTTGGGTTGCCTTATTGAAACATAAATCTGACACGTTTCAGAATTTTTTGAAAATTCTTCTAAGAATTGAAAATGAGAAGGACACACAAGTCAATCGCATCCGTAGTGATAGAGGGGGAGAGTTCATAGACACGGGAATAGTGGAATATTGTGACTACAACGGTTACAAACATGAATTTAGTGCCCCAAAAACTCCTCAGCAGAATGGTATTGCTGAAAGGAAAAACCGAACTCTTCAAGAGATGGCACGTGTCATGTTGCATGCTAAATCCCTACCTAAATACTTTTGGGTAGAATCCATTAGAACTGCCTGTCACATCACTAATAGGGTCTATTTTAGGAAAAACTCTAAACAAACCCCTTATGAGTTGTGGTACGGTAAGAAACCTAATCTGAAATACCTAAAAACCTTTGGAAGTCAGTGTTATGTCTGTAAAGACAAAGAACATCTGTCTAAATTTGAAACTCGTGGTGATAAAGCCATCTTCTTAGGATACTCACCAAACAGTCATGCTTATCGTATATACAATCTGCGTACTAAGGCCCTTATGGAATCGATAAATGTAATTGTAAGTGACACTATTGTCGAAAATAAGATATCTGAATCACCTATTGCGGTTGAATATGAAAATGATTTCAAAACTGATTCACCAGAAATAGATGACTCATTACCTATTGAGAGTCCCGAAGTACCTGGCTGGGTCTCTAAAGATCATCCAATTGACAATGTGGTCGGTAATCCTAATGAGCCAGTTCGTACTAGATCCCAGTTAAGAAATTATGCTAATTATGCATGTTTCGTCTCCCTTGTGGAACCGAAAAATGTAAATGAAGCATTGAATGACACACACTGGATTTCTGCTATGCAGGAAGAACTTTTACAATTCGTCATTCACGATGTCTAGTATCTCGTACCTCGGCCTCAAAACAAAAATGTTATTGGAACACGTTGGATATTTAAGAACAAATCTGATGAAAATGGGGTGATTCTTAGAAACAAAGCTAGACTAGTTGCTCAAGGCTACTCTCAAATAGAAGGGATAGATTTCAGCGAGACATTTGCCCCTGTCACTCATCTTGAATCTGTTCGTCTTCTTTTCTCCATAGCGTGTTACTTAAAATTCACACTTTATCAAATGGACGTAAAATCTGCTTTCCTTAATGGAATCCTGTCCGAAGAAACATATGTAGAACAACCTAAAGGGTTTATTGACCCTAAATACCCTAACCATGTCTTTCGTCTGAAAAAGGCTTTGTATGGCTTAAAACAAGCTCCTCGAGCTTGGTATGAACGCCTTTCCAACTTTTTATTGGATAAGGGTTTTAAGAGAGGAGGAAATGACCAGACTCTCTTTGTCAAACATTTTGGCAAAAACATTATTATAGCCCAAGTCTATGTAGACGACATCATTTTCGGGTCAACTTCAAACTCTGAAGTTAAATCCTTTTCTGCTAGTATGCATAAGGAATTTCACATGTCCCTTATGGGGGAGTTACAGCTTTTCTTAGGATTTCAAGTGAAACAAAATTCTGATGGTCTATTTGTTTAGAGAATGCCAAAGTTGGTTTAGACCTTGTTAAGAAATTTGGTTTAGAGAATGCCAAAGTTGCCAAAACACCTATGAGTACTTCCATTAAATTAAGCAAAGATGAAAATGGTAAGTCAGTTGATTCCACTCTATACCGTAGTATGATTGGTAGCCTACTCTATCTAACTGCATCACGACCAGACATAATGTATGATGTATGTCTATGTGCTCGTTACCAGAATAACCCTAAAGAGAGCCATTTATTGTGTGTAAAACGTATAATAAAGTATATAAAAGGCACTCTCAACCTTGGACTTAGGTATACTAAGGATACCTGTAGCTCCATCATAGGTTATACTGATGCTGATTGGGCCAGTTGTACTGATGATAGTAAAAGTACATCAGGTGCCTGTTATTATGTCGGCAATAATTTAGTTGGTTGGAGTAGTAAAAAACAGAATTGCACATCTTTATCCACGGTTGAGTCCGAATATATAGCAACTGGCAGTTGTTGTGCTCAATTATTATGGATAAAACAGATGTTAAGCGATTATGGAATTAAAGAAGATCGATTACAATTATATTGTGACAATCAAAGCGCCATCAACATATCTAAAAACCCGGTTCAACACTCGCGAACTAAGCATATTAAAATAAGGCATCATTTTATACGCGAACTTGTTGAGACTAAGGAATTAGAAATTCATTACCTGCCTACTGATCTGCAACTTGCAGACATGTTCACTAAACCTTTGGACTATAACAGATTTCTGTATTTGCGTAATTCTTTAGGCATGGTATGCGCTGATTAAACTCTTATGACCTTACTTTTTACCCTTTGTCCATTTGAGACAAAATGGGGGAGAAATTTGAGTTATATGAGTTCATTTTTTTCCACATTTCATCTAAACTGCTTGATCTTAGTGTGTATATTTGCAGGAATCTCTTCTACTGATTGTCTACCGTTTCTAGTGTATAAATTTGTAAATAGTTGAGTTATGTAATTTTTGTCTTTCTAGGAAATGGGTAGATAGAATCTTTTGTATAGGACTAGGTTTTATTTTTTGTTCCCTACGAGTTTTAAGCTAACTCAAAGGAGATTTTGTCTCATATTTCCAAAGGGGGAGATTGAAGCACCTTATACCTTTGACTTACTTAAGTCTACATTGTATAAGTGCTCAACTAGTTTGGAAATAGTGACAAAATTTGTTGTCTATCCTAGAATCTAAAAAGCCTCAGAACCTATCTCTCTTATCCCCTTCTATGTTCTATGAAGATACAAAATGAATCACACTACACACAATTAGAAGTGCATACATGTGTTCATATTGCTTAAAATTGAGTGTGTGTTTAATTCCCCTTGTATTGGAGCTTTAATAATTTTTTGGGAATTGTTAAATAATTTTTAAACCTTTTTAAACTTTTTTAAACATTTGTTAATAAAGTTCTTGGGGTTAATTTACTATTTTAGAAACTTCTTTTTTCACTGAATTGTTTGGTTGGGTACGATCTCAAAGCGCTAGAGACTTCAGGGTGAGGTTTTGTAATTATTTTGACGCGCGTGTGAGAGCCTATTAACAGCTAACACTTGTCATCCTCCGGGCTTATGTATTTGTGCTTCTTATGTGAGAGGGATGGATGCATTATTATTGATCGTTGGATCATTTCTTATCAAGGGCCTGCATGCGTTCTTGGTTAATCCCAATGCATACATATGAACCAATCACAATGCTTTTAAGCCACCGCTTTTCTATAACCATTGGATCAAGTCAAAACCCTTAAAGACTTGATCTCAGCCTTAAATTTGCCTCGATCATCCAGAACCTTCCCCAGGCACTATATATACCCTTCCCTTCTCTGCCTTAGAGAACTTTTGAGCATTCGTCTTCCAGAGAGAAAAAAATAAGAGAGAGAAGAGAGAAGTGAGAGAAGAGAGAAAAGAATAGAGAGAAGAGAGAGAAAGGGAAACAGTTAGCCAAAAACCAAACCCTAACCCTAAACACTTCGTCTCTGAAACAAACCTTCAAATAAACCTTACTCCAAACACATCCTGAGTGTTTGAAAGAGAGAGAGAGAGTGGTTTGTTCATATCGTTGCTGTAACCTCGTGATTTCTGATCTTGTACACAACTTAAACGTTAGAGTAAAGATCTAGTTTCTTTCTCCATAGAAATATTAGATCTATACTCTGCATGTTATATTTTTCACTAGATCTGCATATTTTCAACTTGGTTTAAGAAAATCATTTCTGTTTTGATTTGAAAAATGTTTTATAGTTTCTGTTTTTACAAAACTTAACCTGACCTAGTTAGATTCGCACTTGGAGGGTTTTCAATCTCCTAAATATTTTCAAAAGAGATTGAGAAAGGTCTTGACCGATTTCTTAAGCAAGATCTCCGTGGAATCTGGGTTATATGGAAAGGTCAAAAGGTTTTTAGTTTTGTAAGAAAGAAAACTAACAAACTCACTGCATATAGACTTTATATGTAATTTGTATAGGACTGTTTATAAATCTAAGTGTGTGTGAGTTCATGCATGTGAATAGGAATCACTACGCAAACACTTAACACACTACTACACTGGAAGTGTTGTGCTTAAGATCTGAGATCTTTGAGTCGACGTAAAGAAGCTAAAGCAAAGGAAGTTAGTAAATCGGAGAACATCATCAACAAATCAGATCTATCAGAAGTTAGAAGGAGCCAAGTGGGGTATATTCCTAAACTTAGTATAGGTTGATTTGTGTGCTTGCATGTTGTGTTGTTTGTAACTGATTTTTGTTATTAGTGGATTTTTTGCTTTTGTGACTTAGAAGTCACCGTGGATGTTTCCTCTATTGGGAGAGGTTTTACCACGTTAAAATCTTTGTGTTGATTATCTTCATCTACTCACCTCATTCTTTAAGTGTGCTGAATTTTTGAAACTGCCTTAGTTTTAAAACTGATTACACAATCTTAATTAATCTCGTACATAATTTCTTTGTAAACAAATCTTGTTTATAATTTTTATTTTCAAAAGAAAAGGGTTTCTCCAACAAACTTTCGGAGTTGCTTATATAGTTTAACCTTGTGTTAAACGGCATTAGCAACGTTTTTCAGAATGCGGAGTATTACATTCTTCCCCCTAACAACGGGGTTTCGTCCTCGGAATCAAGAAAGTACGCACCTAGCTATAAGAATTCTGGATACTTCGTGCGCATTTCGTCCTCCCTCTTCCAAGTCGATTCGTCCTCCCGGTGGTACCCCCGCTGCACTCGAACTAAAGGGACAATCGTGGACCGTAGTCGACGCTCCTTTTTATCCAAAATGGCTACTGATCTCTCCTCGTAAGTAGCATCTGGCTGGAGCTCAATCTAGTCGACATCGATGTGCTGGTACGCCACCTCGTCTTTAAGAAATCTCCGTAATGAAGATATATGAAAGGTATCATGCATTACCTGTAAGTACTCCGGTAATCCCAACCGATATGCTACATGCCTAATCCTCTCCAAAATAGGAAATGGTACCACGCATCTAGGTGCCAACTTCCCTTCTTCCCGAATCTCATCACCCCTTTAATGGGAGACACTTTTATCAATACCTGATCTCAAACATCGAAGTCTAAGTGTCAACTTCCCATATCCACTTAGCTCTTCTGCCTATCTTGGGTAATCCGTATCCTGGCCCGAATCATCTCTACCTTCTCTGAGGTATCCTGAATGAAGTCTAACCCTAGTAATTAGTTGTCCCCCACCTCTAACTAGCATGAGGGTGAATTAAAATGTCTCCCGTATAGTACCTCAAATGGCGCCATCCCTATAGTGAACTGGTAGCTGTTGTTGTAGGCGAGCTCTACCAATGGTAAATACTACTCCCATCTTCCTTTAAAGTCCAAAATACATATACGCAGCATATCTTCTAGCATCAGGTTCACCCTATCCATCTTCCCATCGGTTAGAGGATGATACGAGGTGATCAGTCTCAACTCTGCCCCTAATCCCTACTGGAAGCTCCTTTAAAAGTGGGACACAAGCGTCCTATCCCTATCTGACACTACGTTAAGAGGAACCCCACGCAGCTTAACGATCTCTCAGATAAAAAGTCTAGCATACTTCTTGGAGCTAGAATCTATGCGGACCGATAAGAAATGAGACACCTTTGTCAATCTGTTGATAATCACCCAGATCGAATCGTGCCCCCTTTGTGAAGTAGGTATCCCCATAATGAAGTCTATATATATGATTTCCCATTTCCACACCGAGATCTCCAAAGGCTGTAGAGTACCCACAAGGCGCTGATGATCCACCTTCACCAACTAACATGTCACACATCTTGATACAAACTCAGCTATATCTCTCTTTATACCGGCCCACCAGTACTAACGGCGCATATCATGGTATATCTTATCCCCACTGGGATGCATTATATATAATGACCCATGAGCCTCTGAAATAACGGCTCGCCTCAACTCTTCATCATCGCGAACAACCAGTCTCCCCTGGAACCTCAAAGCTCCATCTGACCCGATAGAAAAATGCGCCACCCCCTGGGCTAGCAACGGTCTCACCTACTCCTGACAAATATGACCCTCCACCTGTGCCTTCACCACCCGAATAATGATCTTGGGAGTAATGGTGAGAACTGACATAAATGCTCGACTCAACTCATCATCCCCACGAAGTGACCCCCACTTCGCCTTCCACACTACTGCCAGCTCCATAAACGACTTACAGCTCAGCACATCTGCAACTATATTCTCTTTCCCCGAGTGGTACTGAATGTCAAACTGGTAGTCCTTTACAAACTCAAGCCACCTCCTCTGTCGCATATTTAGGTCCCTCTGGGTGAATAAATATTGCAGACTCTTATGATCTGTGAAAAGCTGAAACCTTTCCCCCATAAGGTAATGTCTCCACACTCGAAAGGAAAAAACCATGGCCTCCAACTCCAAGTCGTGGGTAAGGTAATGTCCCTCATGAGGCTTAACCTTTCAGGAAGCATAAGCTATAGGCCTGTCCTCCTGCATCGGATCCCCGCCAAGTCCCCTCAGGGATGCATCAGTATAAACCCTGTAGTAAACTTTCGCCCGAGGTAACACTAGAACAGGTATCGTCGTTAATCTTTTCTTCATCTCTTCAAACATCTACTGGCGCGACTCGTCCTAAAGAAAAGGTACCCCCTTCCTCGTCAAATTCATTAAGGGTCCGGCTATCTTCGAGAACCCCTGAATGAATTGACGGTAGTACCTGGCTAATCCCAAGAAGTTGCGCACCTCGATGGGTGTAGTGGGTTGTCCCCACTCCATTACGGTCAAAACCTTCCTTGGGTCAACGGATATGACCCAAGAATTATACTTCCATCAACCAAAATTCATATTTCTCGAACTTTGCATACAGATGGTGATACCAAAGTGTCTGTAAGACCACCCGTAGATGCTCTGCATGCTCCTCCATAGTTCGAGAATATATCAGAATATCATCTATGAAAACTATAACAAACCGATCCAGAATGTCCCTGAAAACTCTGTTCATCAAATTCATAAACACTGTTGGTGCATTAGTTAGGCCAAATGGCATCACCAAAAACTCGTACGACCCATAACAAGTAAGAAAAGATGTCTTTGAGACGTCCTGATCTCGGACCCTCAACTGATTGTACCCCGACCTAAAGTCAATCTTCGAAAAATAAGTAGCACCCCTCAACTGATCAAACAAATCATCTATACGTGGCAACGGGTATTTATTTCGAATCGTGACTTTGCTCAACTCTTTGTAGTTGACACAAAGTCGTAAGGATCTGTCCCTCTTCTTAACGAACAACAGTAGAGTACCCCAGGGTGAAGTACTCCTCCTAATGAACCCTTGCCCTAATAATTGCTCAATCTGCTCTCATAACTCCCTCATCTTCAATGGAGCCATCCTATACGGAGTGTGGTCAATAGGTCTGATGCTCGAAATCAAATCTATCACAAAATCGATTTCCCGACTCGACGGTAACTCCAAAATCTCCCCAAATACGTCTGATAAATCCCTCACCATGGGAATGGAATATAAGTCACCAAAACCTCCGAAGAGGTATCCTCCTCAATATAATATAAGTGCATGCTCGACCCACCCCCAGGATGAGGCATCGCGACTAGGTACATCTCCTGCCCCGGAATGGAAAAGACGATGGACCGCCTGAAGCAATCCACACATTCCCTATAAGTGGAGAGTCAACCCATACCTAGAATGATGTCATACTAGTCCATGTCAAGCACTAATAAGTCCGCAACAAAAGTGAGTCGGCCTATCTCAATGTCGATCCCCTGACATACTTATCGTATTGGTTCCCCTCTACCCACCAGTGAGTCTATATGAAAAACTACATCCAAGGAAAAATCTATCATACCCGATTCCCGTGCGAAACTCGTGCTAACAAAAGAGTGCGATGCACCCATGTCAAAAAGTACATGACCAACATGACTAAATATGGGAAACATACCCTCAACTACCTGTGGAGGTGCAGGTCTATCTGACGCTGCTATATGGTAGACTCGACTATACTGCAACGGTTGTTACCCCTGAGGTGGGGTGGAGGGTGCTGGAGCAGCTCCCTAAGCTGGAATAGGTGGGAGTTGTCCCTGAGGCACCTATTGTCCCCTGAACCTCCTTGCCCCTAAGCTGCCTGATTCCCCCGCGGGCAATACCTCTAAGAGTGAACCCTCTCCCCACAAGTGTAACAATTCCCCTGAAAGAGGCTGCGTGGAAATCGTTGGCCTTACTGGCCTCTATCCTACTGGCCCTACTGGACCCTGAATGGCTGGCCTTGATGGCCCTGACCTGTCTGACCCTGACCCTGACCCTGACCCTGTTGGCCCTACCTCTGTCTGTCATCAGAGACCTTGAACCTCTTGTGCTGCTCAGCGGATGGGGTGCCGCTGTGCTATTGGGCCCCAGATCCACCACCTCCACTTGTCTTGCCCTGTTGGATAGACGATTCTCCTACTTGTCGTTTCTCCCCCTTAGTCTTCAGAAAATTCTGATGATCCTGGCAGTGGAGAAGTGCAATATTAACCATCTAATTGTACCCTAAGAAAGGCTGGATTTCCCAGAAGAGCCTTCCTAATATGCCAAGCTAACCCCACGATGAACTCATCCATCCTCACATGCTTTGTCCAAACATCATCTTTTGCAAAATACGAGAGGGCAGTGAATTCCTCCTCATACTCTGCAACTGTATGCTCCTCCTTCTTTGAATTCATGAATTGAGTCCTCATCTCGGACTGTATAGCTAGGGGAAAGTATTTCCCCCCAAAACTCTCCCACAACTGATCTATTATGAGGTTGTCCCTCTCCACACCCACCACTGAAGGGCAGCTACCACCAACCTAAAGGATGCCAATATCTGCTTCTGTACGGGCGAGAACTCCACCATCCTTAAGTGCCTCTCAATATGTTTCTTCCAACGACTAACGATCAGAATGCCAGACCCTCCTGTAAATTCTGAAGGCTGTCCTTTAACAAAGGCCTCCCTCGTGAGGTCCCACACGTAGCCCAGTGCATGTGCTGGAATGACCACCTGTTGTGGCACCTGGGGTGGTGGGAAATGTTGTAGCATGGTAGCCATCGTTGTGGACACTTCCTGGGACACTATAGTGTCTATCTCTGCTAGATTAATCAAGTGGAGGTCCTGTGGGGATTGCAGAACCTATGGAGCCTATGGTGGCTATGGTGGCTCCTAGCAATCCTCCTCCTCCCCAACTGGAGGGACTACTCACCTGGGTCTCCTCTATGCCCGTTTGCCATCTAAAAGAAAACAAGGTTCGAATAAGTATTAATCATATGGCTATAACGAGTCCTAAATATAGGCTCTATATATCAAAGAACGCAACGCATAATGTAATGAGTACAAACACAGTTCCTAAGGACACTAGAACCGTGCTCTGATAGCAACTGTAACAACCCCTATTTTCTCACGTAAATACTGACCAGGCACGATAAGCCGAAGATAGGTCTTTCTTGTCAATTAATACCATACTTATCACTAGCATAAAAATAAATTATTTATAATAAAAGGCCCAATTCTAGAAGTTATGAACACTTCCATAATTAATAGTTAAAACCAAACCATCAATACTAACATAAGCATCCAACTAAAGTAACCAACTATCCACCAACATAAAAATAAGGTATTTGGTCTTATACCCTTACCAGTTCTAACTGAATAAAAGACTAGAACTGAGAAGAACCTATACTAGATCCAATCGAGCTGAAATCTGAAAGCAAGTGAGGTTGCAAGACTGCTATGCATAATCCCGATGTCCTTGTCTTTGAGCACCTGGGGGAGGGACATTTAAACTTGGGTCAGAGCCCGAGGTGTGCAAAAATTAACTTGAATATATTATGATAAAATATAGTTAATGCATAATAATTATCCCCTTTACCATCACTCGCATGCGTATAACATCTCACCCCTCATCTCAGTGTGACATTATTCGCACCTCACCCCATTAAGTTCCAAATAATAGTTTGTGGCACTAACATGTGTATAGCAGATTTCATTTCCAATTTATTAATTTTAATACAATCCCTATAGCTAAATTACCATCTTTTACTAATACCAGTCTTATCTGAATCATATATAAAGGCATAAACATATATCATGTGATATGGGGTAAATAAAATCTTTAAAGTCCACATCCTTAGACAACTAAATCAATGTACATAGTTCTGGGTCATTTATAATATATGTACTTTCATATATGTGACACACAAGGGCTTCTACCATTGGTGTCTAATTTGTGCTCTATCGACAAGTTCGAAGTAATCCTAATATCCTAAACGGACAGTCCAAAGGAATCCTGACATCCTAAATGGAAACCACAAAACACATACAAATTTAGGGGTGGTCGCTATGCATGACACATGTATACGGCCCATACCCAGCGGTATTACAAGAAGGTTTAGCATCACGCCTACCCCTCGAGGGTGGAGCCTCTACGTAGTACCTATATGCCTATACAATGTTAAGCCCACCTGTGCCAATGTGTGGTCATTGACCCAAACTCGCGAACCCCTGAGCCGATAGGAAAGTCCACTGGTATGTCCACACATAAATATAATATAGTACATATTATTTTTCTCTATAATATGTAAAAGGGTAATTACTCTAAAATTTCCCTAAGAGTCCCATCCAAGTCCTCAACATTTTTCCATTTATTAATAATTTATCGTCTCATAAATTATTAAGTTCCAATCCTTATTAAAATTAATTAACCATCCAGTTAACTGATATTTCACCAACTCAATGGGATTACTTATATATTTTTAATAAATTCCTCGATTGCCCAAACACGGTTCTACCAACTCGCTTGGACTCCTAAAAATGTCCACAACCAAACCCCAAGCCTAACTCCTTGTGTACCCAAGGGCGTATCCATTCAGTAAGGCCCGAATCGATTCATTGGTAAGTCCGAATCGATTCCCACTCGTCCGAATCTATTCGGACCTGGGCAGCAACCCATATCTGTTCGTTTTTGCTATGACGAAAATTACACTATTTATCTCAAATCAAATTCCAAGGGTTCTTTCTATTTTGTAATTAACTAGTTAAGTTCATACAACTTAGTTAACTCAATAGGGATCATTAGTCATGCCAATTAATCCTGAATTCATGCCCAAATTATCAGAATTTATGCATCAATATTATCCCTTGTAAATCAGATTTTCGTACAACTTCCTCCATCAGTTGTCTTGGGTTATAACACATCTAAAGTTAGGTTTTACACCAGATTTCAGTCTCAATTTCATCATCCACTCTTCCCTAATTTAATTTTCTTATAACACCTAATTTATTCATCAAGAACCCTAAATAATTTAATCCCAACATCCAAGAACAAATTTCTAATTTCTGGAAAAAATTCTACCATAAGAATTTGATCCTCTACATGGGTTATTCATCATCAATTCAAACATATCAAAGAGATTTTCCAGAAATATAAGGGACCGGATATTACGCATTAAGAAATGTTTTGAAGACATAAAATATGCAAGAAAATTCTTGCCTTAGAAGTGGTAGAAGATGATCCCCTTGATGTTCTCCCATGTTCTCCCTCTTCTTCTTCTTCCCCTTTTCTCTAGCCTTTGGTCCGTCTCTCTTTTCTTCCCGTAACTGTGAGTCTGTGAGTTGTGGAAGGCGGGTGGGAAAGTGGTTTACCCCCCCACTTAACCTCTAATCAGCACACTAATTTCGAGTTAGACCTTTGGCCCAACTTTTGGAGACCCAAATGGACCCAAATCCCTTAGTTAATTGGCCCAAAACTCTCCCAACGCATATAGTATGGACCCAAGGCTATTTTTAATGACTTAAACCTTCTAAACGAGCCCATATAAGTCCTCAAATAGGTTCTGAATTGATTAAGTCAATATTTGTCACTTTTAATTTATATCGCACATACCTGATACATTTTCCTTTATAAAAAAAAATGCAACTATCATAATTATGCATAAGAATGCATCATACACAAGCATACTAAATAAAAATAAGATTTTTCACTTAACATCTCCGAATAGAAAAATATTTGTTTGGATTAAATTTTGGATTAATTAATCATTTCCAAATAATTTCTTTAATGTTTTAAGAAAAAAATGCGGGTATTACATAAATCTTATTTTTTTGAGCTTTTAGTTTGTATATCTGAACCATCCAATGGTGAGTTGTGAATACCGCTTCAAAATGGGATGGTTTGAAATATTTCTATCCAATTTCAATCTACCTTAGACTATCATATCCTTTACCGTCAGTCTCCACAAACTTGTAATATGATAGCTTGTACATGAGGCCCGTTTTAAAGAGTTTTTTTTTTATGAAATATAAAAAAAATTACTGATACCTTATCCATTTTTAGTTGTCTTTGGGTGCATGATTCAGAAGGACAATTATGAATACGATGGAATCAATATGATTATGATTACATTTGTGAAGATGAAAAGATAGATATTTACCTTAATTACATGAGTAGACCATCATGAGTCATTGTGTCAGCTACATTTCAAAGCTCGAGAGGTTTAGGCAAATAGAAGTTAAAAGAGAGAGAGGGAGAGAAAGTGAGAGGAAGAGAAATGAGTTTAACTTGGATAAGTGAAGAGACATCCAAATAATGAATTAACCTTGAGAAGCCCTCTACCTTGAGCCTTGTGTTTTTATTGCGAGTAAAATATTGAGCCTAGTCCTTTTATAGGTAAGTGATTCGTGTGAGGAAATGAAGGGACTATTATTTGGGTTTTCGTATGGGGAAAAGAAAAGACTATTATTTAGATTTACAGTTTACATTTTTAAAGGGAAGGGTAAGTGAATTTAATGTTATTAAAAATTCTAATACTATCATATTAGAGGTATAACTAGCATGTACCCCGCGCGATACGCGGGCATAGTATAATATTTGGTAAAAATATAAAAAAGAGCTTTAAAAATATAAAACCAACTATGAAAAACTTTGCATACCAACATTAAATGTTGTTGTCATTCGATAACTGATATGTAATTTATATTATTTAGTTGAGTAATGATATGAGTGTCAATTACATTCCAGAATAAACTACCAAAAATTTCAGATGATACTCCGTTTTATAATATTTAATATATTATAATGTAATGTACAATATATATTGATATTACAAATAATTTATATCATGAATTGTGTAAAAAATTGAGTACTTTTTTAGGGGTATTTTGACTTTACCCACCTTTTATTTCTCGGTAGACTTACCCTCCATTGACATTTCGTGGCGACAAAAAAGTCACAAAAAGTAATTAATGGCATCGTTGAATGTCAAAATGGAGGTTAAAGTCTAAAGAGAAATATAATGGGGGTGAAATTAAATAATGATAACTAAATGGTGATTAAGGTCAAAATATTTCAATATTTTAATTAATAATATAAAACATTGTCATGTATTTTATTTGTCATTACTAAAATTATATTTGATTTTCAACGCTAATATGAGATCACTAATATTTTGTACAGATACCAATTAAATCAAATTGATCCAAATTAATTTTGGATAAAAAAAAGAAGCATAAGTAAAGTTGAAAAGGATATAAGCAATGATAATATGCAATATACATATCAATTATTAAATGAGGGCTATTCATTTTTTTTAAGGAAATTTTTTTTATTAAAAAGCGAGTGAAGAAACTCCCTTCACTGGTGGCTTACAAAGCAAGTGACAGAAAAGTCTGAAATGAAACTTAATAAATATCTAGATTTTACTCCTTTGTAGGGTTTAGATTTGAAAGCAATTCGCACGTCTTCATGTACCAAGTCTATAATCTTTGAAGCTTGCATATCCTCACCTTCGTATTCTTTTAAGTTCCGAGCACACCAAATCCTCCAACAAATGTAGCAATGGAGAATAATTGAAACTAATGATTTTATATTTTTTCCTCTAGCTTTTAACCACCAGGACATGAGAAAACTTTTGAGGTTGGAAAATTTTACTTTCTACCCCATAAGGCCCACGAAATGTATCCAAACGTCAAGAGCAAGTTGGCTAGATCCAAATAAGTGATCAAAGTCTTCCTCAACTGGATTAGAACAACATCTGCTTTCTGAGGCCAAAAAAATGTTGAGGTTTTTCAAACAAGGATCTAGAGGTAAAGCATGCAGAAGGAGACACCACATGAAGATCGAGACTTTAGGGAGAATTCTGGATTTCCAAATCACTGAGAAGGAGAAAATATTGCAATGTCTGTTGCGAGCTAATTCCCAAGCCGATTTAATGGTGAACAAGCCATCCGAATTGGGTTTCCAGATAATAGGTTTATCACTATCCGCATTATCATGATATAAATCCCATACTTTTTGCATTCTACGCCAAGTTGGACTGGAAAAAGAAGGCGAACCATGAAAGTTGAAAGTTGTTGTTGATCTATATCATTTCTACATATAATTAGACCAAATGTTTCCACCTTTATAGAAGGAAGTCCACAGTTTACAAGAATAAGCTTTTATGATGTCAGATAATTTTTTGATCCACGCACCACCTTCATCGTAAGGAAGAGACATGTGATTCCAGCTAACCCATTTGTACTTCAATTTATCACCCTGAGCACCCCAAATAAATGTTGCAAAATTTCTTTCTATCCGCTGAATAACACTGATTGGAGGATCAATAACGCATAAAATATGAAAGGACATAGATTGTAGGCCAGATCTTAGCAGTGTAAGTCTCCCCGCATGAGATAGCATTTTCCTAGTCCATTTTGTGATCTTATTCGTCAATGATGATTCTAATGCTCCAAACAGCTGAGGAGACCTCCTACTCGTAAAAACTGGAACTCCCACGTATTTCAAAGGCAAGTTCCGCTCTACAAAATTTGTGGCAGTTTTAATTATAATGAGCCTGGAAATTGGTGTATAAGCTGGCCAAGAGAAGGACGATTTGGTGTTGTTGATGAGCTGACCAACTGTACGTTCATATTGGCTCAGAAAGGATTTTAGACAGGACAAACTCCGTTTATCACAGTTTGTAAATATCTGACAATCATCAGCAAAAGATAATGAAGAAATGATATCACACCCTAGAGTAATTGAGAATTTTTTTATTCGACCTTGAACCATAAGATTATGCAGTCCCCTTAATAGAATTTCAGTGACAATAATGAAGAGACTTGGTGATAGCGGATTGCCTTGCCGGACTCCACACTTAAACCTGAAGAAACCACAAGCTTTACCATTGACACATATAGAGTACCAACAATTTGATATGGCACGCCAAACTAAATCAATCCAAAATTCCGAGAAGCCAAAAGCATGAAGAACTTTGATAACACAAAGCCAAGATACTCTATCATACGCCGTTGACATGTCCAATTTGATAAAAACATTTGTAATACCCCGCATTTTTTATTGACTTGAAATTGAAAAAAAAATATTCTAGTGTATATATTCGAAATGTTTGGCAATGAAACTATGTCAGTATATATATTCAAAATGATTGGAAATGAAAAGTTAAAATGAATTCATTGAGATACGAATGTGCGACTTAAATATTAGAAGCGAATTAACACGTAAAAGAATCGAGAGGGTTAAATTTGGGGTAATGGCATTTTTGTAAATAAACTAACCCTAGATATAAATAGAAAAGAAGAGAAGAAGTCTTCATTTTATCATTTCACAAAGGGGGCTAGGGTTTGGTAGAGAGAAAGAGTAAGAAGAGAAGAAAGTTAAGAGGATTTCAAGAAGATTCAACTTCTCCATACAATCCAAGGCAAGTTAATAACCTATATGTGTATAACATGTATCGATAATGAAATTTCACATGAACATATATTTGGATCCCTAAATTAATATGAAATTGATGTTAAAAATGATATGCAATGTATTAGGATCATCCTACATGTAGATTCAAAAGCAATAACATCATTATAGGGATTGAATTGTTGAACAAACTCTTGAATTTGAGAAATCTATGAAATTGAGTAAATCGTCATATTAAAAACTGTTTTGAGCCATTTTAGTTCCGAAAATGGATGTTTCGTCCACGATGCCCGGTATAAAATCATATTCTGGACAACTTTGTAGTTTTAAGTTTTTTCAAAAACGGATCGAAAAATCCTGGAATATGCGTTTTAAAATATTGCGCAGAAAGTTGTCGTGAACAGGTCTGAACTGTATATGTTAGTTTTGGGTCTGCTTTAATCAGGCTACGGTAGCATGCTCATGCGTCCTTGTACAAAATCACGTTCCGAACAACTTTGTAGTTTTAAGTTTTTTCAAAAACAGATCGGAAAAGCCTCAAATATGCGTTTTAAAATTCTGGGCAGAAAGTTGTCGAAAACAGTGGCGAATATTATATATTAGTTTCGGGGCTGTTTTATGCAGGCTATGGAAACGTGCACGCAAGTCCTTATAGAAAATCACGTTCCGAATAACTTTGAAGTTTTAAGTTTTTCCAAAAATGGATTGAAAGAGCCTCGAATCTGCATTTTAAATTCTGGGCAGCATGTTGTTGAAATAAGAGTGATAATATTTTTCATGTTGTTAGTAAGATAATTGTGGTGTTGTGCCTAATATCCTAACTTGATTACATACTTATGGTTATTAGGGATGTATAACCTTGAAATGATTTGATGTTAAATTAGTAAATTAATGATGTAAATTATGTTATATTATAAATAATGACTATTGTATAACTCGAGTAAGAGACTTGACACGATTGTATATATACATAAGCGTGAAATTGTTTTACATGTATATTGTCGAGTATACACTAGAATAGTCCTCCGGTCGACGTAGGAACATGTTGAATGCGATTTTTTGTGATTGATCCAGTTAGGTTTCGCTCGAGTGCCGTGTCGGAGATAAACCACCGGAACCGGACACATGGTTGTAATGCGAGTCGGATAGAAAGACCTTGAAACGCCATGTGATTTAGGACTTAGTACGATTGCCCTTGCCACGTAATATTGGGGAGTATTCGTGTGTAGGCCTAGTGTTACGACTTGTTCCCCGGGTAACGATAGTGATCTGATATGACTTGTTGTGTGAGATATTATGCTTGTGTCTTAAAATAATATCCCGAATCGATGCATTTGATAGTGTACTAAAAGGAAATATTTTGATACATTAAATATTGAAATGAGATTAATAATGATTAATTATGATACGATATGTGACTAGACGTTACTCGAGTTTGGGTTGGGTAGTCACGACATAGGAACATTGGTTGGGTAATTGAGCAACTTAATTACTGGAGATGAGTAATGACTAGTGTGCTTTCATTATAAGTACATCTTATAATCTTGTAGCTTGTTTTCTTGCTTTGACGTTCATCTATCTTGCTTCTTGCTCCTCTCCTATATATATATATATATATAATATATGACAGGTCCTCGTCCCGATGGACAATAGACTATGGAGCTTGATGAGATCATATCTATCTTAGGATTCTTGTAGCTGTGGAGTTATTCTATTTTAATTTATGTCGCTTGTTTCCCTTTTCTTGAGGGTGGTATCAGAGATTAATATCACGTTGTTTATACTTGGTATTTGAGAGAATTGTTGTATTATTCTTTCCTATTTTGTGTTGGGCCGCATGTATTGACATTTTATATTTTCAGTTTGAGATTACTGATGGATTATTGCAGTTAATAGTTATGAGTTGGTTTCACTTGTTATAGTTGTTATTATATGATTCGGTTACACATATGAGAGTGTACATGTTTACTTTATTGCATTTATTTAAATTTTGTTTTTAATGCCAACATATTGACGCTCCGCTTTAATTTAAGTGGACGTAGCTAACCTAATTAGATATAAAACCAGGGTTGTCACAACATTGGAACCCCGCACTTTGTTGTTGAAGTTGGACATAAGTTCTTGAGCCATTAAAATATTATCCATAATGTTTCTGCCCTTGACAAAAACCCCCTGAGAATTAGAAATAATTTTTGGCAGCAACTGTCCAAGTCTATTGTTCATGATTTTTGTAATAATTTTATTACAAAAATTACATAAACTAATAGGCATGTAATCGCGACCAAAATTAGGTTTTGCTATTTTGGGGATGAGAATCATATTTGTAGAGGTCCAGCTCCTTGGAAGAGAATTACCTGCAAAAAAAGAATTAATAGCTTTATAAAGGTCAGTTTTAATGATATCCCAATAATGTCGGAAAAACCATCCGTTGAAACCATCCGGACCAGCTGCGCTATATTTATCCATCCCATAGATAGTACTTTTAATTTCTTCCAGATCCGGGAAATGAGATAGCATGACATTATCCTCTTGAGTAATAATTTTAGGAATAATACCCAAAATATTATAAACTGACTGGATCTCTTGCGGCATAGTGAGGACCTCTTCAAAGTGATTAACAAGCATCTCCACAATGTGATTTTGTCCTCTAATAGTGACCCCTTCATTGCTTTTAAGGCAATGAATATGAAGTTTTGTTTTTTTTCCTGAAACATGGCATGAAAAAACAACCGTGTTACAATCTCCTTCCGTTGCCCATTTCACCCTTGCCTTTTGACGCCAAAATTCCTCTTTGATGCCCAATTCCTTGTTGAGTAAAGCTTTGGCCTTAAAAAATTCCATCCTATTATTCGGAGTTGGATCACGGTTATACTGACTTTCCTTTAAAATGACACAATCTTCTATTGCCTTTACTCTTTGATGAGTATTTTGAAACCCATTTGTATTCCAACTTTTTAGAATATTTTTCAGATGTTTGAGCTTGGCGGTAAAAATGAATAAAGGATCTCCTTCCAGATCACCATTCTAAGATTGTGAAACAAGATTTCTAAAGTCACTGTGGTGGGTCCATGCATTAATAAATCTGAATAGTTTAGGTATTCCATCCAATTCTGATTTCATAGTGAAAATTAATGGAGAATGATCGGAGTTTGTTCTGTGGAGATGTTCTACAAAAGAAAGGAAACCATTATTTAACCATTCTGAGTTACAGAAAATCCTATCAAGACGAGCTAGAATGCGATTAGAACCATCTCTATTATTGCACCACGTAAATTGAGAACCTTTAAAATCAAGATCAAACAACTCAACTTGAGAGATACAAGAGTTAAATTCATCCACTGCCAGATTGTTAATCCCTCTCCCACCAGCTTTTTCAGATTGGCCTCGCACAATACAAAGCTAAGAATATAAGTTGTAATATTTTGTGTGTGATAGTGTGGAACACATATTGTTTGTATTCTAAGACCAAAAGTAAACATTATGTGACGGTAATTGGAATCATAGGTTTCTGTATACTTAATGAAAATTGGATTTGCAGTGGGTTTGATTTTGCATGCGGTGAGTAGCTTTGAATAATTGTCGTTTGGCACCTCTTTCATCCTGCTATTTTATTTTTTGTTATAAGATTGGATTTTGGAATGAAATTAGAGGCTGTATTTTTTTGGGAGAGTATTGTATAAGGGTGGAGGTTCCATGGGTATCTTAAAATTTTATATTATTTTGGTAAGACAGTTCATTTTTCATTCAATGCTGATATTTTTGGAAGACCTTTTTCCCCAATAATTCAAGGTGTTGGTTGTATATCTAAAGAGATTCTGTTTACCGTTGAAAAATTACTCAAAAGTGATTTACTCTACATATGTTACCATGATGGAACTCACATATTACGCATAGATATAAAATATTGTTGGTAATTTTTTAATAGTATTTATCGGTACATATAACATTTTTCGTCTCAAAAGTACTTAGAACAAAACAAAACCAATTACCGTTACAAAAAATTTATCGTGTCATGCTTCTATAGGGTGGTCTACTTTATTACCATATGGTTGTATGCACCAAAGTGCTTCCTATAACACTACCTTACATATACCTAAATAACTAATCGAGACATGAGAAAGTCCTACTCTCAAACACAATTTATTCAGATGACCACGTGTATTAGGTTGATAAGGTGTTGCTTCCTCGAATAATATTTTCCCCGCCAGCCCCGGCTGCGGTATCAGTGTCTTCAACGGCAGCGAAGAAAAAGAAGTCGACTGCAGCCGATGGTCCAACCTATAATATTGATGCATCCGCGGATACCTCCGGTCCCAATTCGTATGGATTGGGAGTGCTGGGGAGTGGAGTGGCTGTTTTGATAGCACCGTTTTGTTTGTGATAGTAAAAAAAAATGGGTTTGATTTTGCATGCGGTCAGTGTTTTTGAATAATTGTCATTTGCCACCTCTTTCATCCTGCTATTTTTTGTTGTAAGATTGGATTTGGGGATAAATTAGAGGCTTTATTTTTTAGGGGGGGAGTATTGTATGAGGGTGGAGGTTCATGTGTATTTTAAGATTTCGAGGCAATTTCATGCTGAACATAGTGAGCTTTACCCATTCGTGGTATTTTATACGGTGTATATAGCGAACATCATTGGGAGGGGATGGGTGATTTGTGAATAGAGGAGGAGAAAAAGAGTCGTGAAATGAAGAGTTGGAGAAATGGGAGATACATCAAATTAATAGATGGGAGAGGGAGATGTGTTTAATATAATACGGAACAAAAGGAAAAGAAAGGGTGAAATTTTACTTCTATGGTATTAATTATAAAGGTTTGCATTAATATCTCTAATACTATCATATTAGAGGTATAATATAGATACAGTTTTTTTATTTAGTCTATGTTTAAAGTTTTGTCAGGCGCATCTCCCATGTGTTTTTTAAATGGATCAATTACCAAATAGCCATCATCATATATACATATATATTTTTTAAAAAGGCATCTATTTTTAGTTTAACTCATTTAGTCTTTCAAACATCCATTTACTCAATATTCTCTTAGTTTTAAAGGTCCGCGCTAATGGTACTCCCCCCCCCCCCCCCCCCCTCTACACACACACCGCCAGAGCTCTTGAGGGGTAAATGGATTTGTGAGCCTCCTTTTTTTTAGTTGTTTAGATGTGGTGAGAGAATTTTCGGAACAAAATAAAAATGTTTGGATTAAATGCGTATTAAATAATATTTGAGGGATTATTCGATACATGTCTCCATTTTAAATTGTATTAAATCTCATAACCATCCAAAACTTTCCTCAACCGCTTTGTAATTTTTTTTGCAGAGAGTGACACTTGTCTCATGATTGTTACAACATCACCAACAATTAAAAAAAATATGAACGTGAGTAAAAATAAATCTATAAATTATTTATTGACTTAATTTTATTTTATTTTTGTAATTTTTTATGCGTGGCCTTATTTTAGAAGTTGGTCTTGAGCCTCCAAAACTTTGGGGGCAACCACTACTCGTAAATATCACCTGAGGATAGGGGTGTCAGTTATTTCCGAACTTCCGAATTTTTCGTTTTTCGATCCGAATTTTTCCAATTTTGGCACCATTTTAATTTTCCAATTCCGAATTTTCGAAAAAAAATTGGAATGGAATTGGAAATGGAAATCATATATGGATTCCGAATTTTCGAATTTCCGAATTTTCCAATATCACGCCGATCCGATTCATCCAAAATATTTTCCGAAATAATAATATTTTTGTTTATTTTAATACATTTTTACTACCCTTATTTATATATATAATTTATTATTTATTAGTTTAGTCTTAACCCTCCATTTAAAACCATCTCAACCATTGATATATATGTATATATATTAACCTTCTACATCACACTAACCCTAAATTGAATGACAACATCCGAAATTATATTCAATTGTTATGCGAATTTAAATTCCAAGGATGGTTTATATTAAGTTTACCTCATATTCCTTTTGTTCATTTTTGTATCTGAAATATTAATGCAGAGGCTCTGCTACAGCTGTTAACCTTTCTTGTATTTTCTTTTTTTAAGTAGGTAAACAATATTTTTTTTCAAAATGGTATGAGATGTATAGCTCTAATTTTTTGCATTTCCAAAATGGTATGAGATGCATAAACTTGTTATTCACAAAGCTTCGTAGTTTATTGCATAGGTGATATAAAGTGGAGGGATAATATTAGGGCTACCCCTTTTTATTACCCCTTTTGTTACCCTCATCTTCAAAGTGTTGTACCTTGCTTTGTCTTTACTTGTATGGGTTCCGTCAGGGCATAAAAGACAAAATAAGGTACAACACTAACATGCCGGGGGTAACAAAAAGGGGTACCCAAAAGGGGTAGCCCTAGTGTTACCCAAAGTGGAGTGCTTGATTTTTATTTTTACTTTAAAAATATCCTTTTTCAAAACTGACATTTCCGATATTTTTCGAAAATATTATAATTGATAATTCCGATTATTCCGATATTTTTACGAATAATAAGATTTCCGAAATTTCCGAATATTTCGAATCAGCCGAATAGGAAAAAAAATAATATTTCGATTTTTATTTTTTCCGAAGTGGAAAAGATTTTAAAATTCTAAAAATTTTGAATTTTTTTCGAACACCCCTATTCCGATCCAATCCATCCGAAACACACCCTTACCCGAGGATGACGGAATGTCTCTCTAGCTCTGTGATTAAGGAGTGGACTCCAAGTTGTCTGGGTGGGGATATTAGATAATCAATACTAAGGGACAGAGGGAGAAAAAAAAATAAAATATACATAATTTATGAAGTAAAGTTGCACAGGAATTGATTAATTAGAAGGAGCCAAGGGGAGAAGAGGGTCGATCTAAATATATTTATGGTGTCACAATCTAACACAGCACATGACAATGACATACCGCCTCGACAAAAGGACTACTAGCATTCGCTTTTCCTACACTCCCTGTTTTCTTAGAGCTACCATTGCATGCGCTCTTTCTAGGACTCCTCATCCCTTTCTTGATTCCCCTATGTACCCCACTTCCACCTCTCGTGATCTCTCTAGTACACAAGTAGCTGCAGAACCTTTAAACTATACATTATTACAAATAACTGCTTACTGACCTTATAGCAATATATAAACAAAAATGCTATTGGAACATCATTTTTTATCTGAAAGTGAAGATATCGAATTAGGTGGAGAATTTCTATTGATTAGTTTGTGAGGTCTACATCAGTGGAATAAGAAAACCGATCAATACTACGCTGCCACGTATATTTTCAGTTAAAATTTATGTCAAAAATTCGGATCTAATAGGAGAACTCATATATAAAGGGTTATATATAACAAAATAAAAGTTAAGAGTTCATTATTTTAAAAAATAGTTAAAAAGTTTCTTGTAAAATGTAATGTTCACTTTTTTACACTAAGCCGTATACTAAGGAGGCTGCTAATGATAACACCAAAATGATTTTATGGAATCACATACATGAATTTTTGTAATGTCTTACAAATAACCTACACGAACATATTTAATTGGGTATATACGTTGATTTAAGTACCAAGTGGCACCCATTTCATTCCCTATTAATATTTAAAAATTAGGTATGAATAAAATTTACCATGATGCCTATACTTTTCGTAATTATTTGAGCTGAAATTTATTATCAGATATCAATAGTGGTAATATATTATTTTTTAAAGTGGAATGTCTTTTGTAACGGAAGTGTTTCAGTTTGCATGTTACGGAACTGCAAAATTTAGTGAACAAAGTAATTGCATTGATAGCACCAGCAACGTCAAGCGTGAAGTTTTGTTTCTCGATCATCCAAAGCGTGGACTTAGCTACTTAAATGGTTCAAACAAGAAGACAACTTGAAATTATTATCGATGTTCAACAGATGCTGAAGTCTAAATTTCTTGATTAGCCAAAGTTACTATGATTAAACAAAGTCATTATAATTCTTATAACTGTTCACGAAATCTATAGTGCAGAATGAAGTCAAGGAATCAAAATTTTGTATAGATGCTGCCAATTTAATTGACGCCTTGAATACACCGCCTTAACCCTTATTCGTTTTATTAAATTTTCAAATCTTTATATATATAAATTATACTTTTATGTATGCATATAATTTTTATTACATACTATACATGTAATATCATAATAATATATGTATATATTAATAATGTACATGTGTACTTTAATCAATATTGTATATATGAGATCGAATATACTAATATTATATATGTATATATGTCTAAATACATATGGCATGCACGTCTATATGCTTATATATACCTGTATATACATATAATATGCAATCAACATGCACTATATGTTTATGTATAAGTATATACATGTTACATATATGCACATATGTATAATGTATACATAATGTGACCCCCCGTGAAATCTAATCTATATTGATCGGGTCTTAAAAAAATAAAATATGAGTCTAAACAATTGAGTATCACTCTAACTGTGATGCACGAACACTAAATAACTGGATACAACCATAAGAACAAGCCATGATAAATCTCCGATACCATAATCATCCACTCTAATAAAACCAACCAATGGAAGTATAAATGTCTCAACATAAAACAAACTCTCGAAACAAAGTTATAATTACTATTTAGCCGACATGAAAGAAATGTAGATGGGAATATAAAGAGTGAGCACGAAGGCTCGACACCTACATCCTATAAGAGCAGTAATGAAGAAATGAAAGATATAATCAGGAGTGAGACTACACCGATAGCTTAAGTTTTAAAAAGAGAATTCAACAACAACGTCGACACCAAGTTTACGAAGGGTAACACTTAAACTGAATTTGTACTACAATATAACTACACATGTTCCTTAACAAAACAGACGGTCTCCAACTTAACGCAATTGCTACCATATTTGCTTTTCAGATGGTAACAAAAAGAATAGTGGTAGTCCTTCAAAAAATCGAGTCATCTCATATGTCTCATGTTCATCTCCCAATGTATGAATAAGTATTAAATAATCTTGTGATCAAAATATAGTTTAAACCTCTCACAATAGATAATGTCTCCAAATATGTAGGACAAAGACTATCGCGACCAACTCTAGATCATGAGCGAGGTAGTTTCCTTCACGAGGCTTAAGATTTCGGGAAGCATAAGTTATAGGCCTCTCCTCCTGCATCAACACATCTCTTAGCCCTTGTAGTAATGCATCCGTATACATCAAATACTCTAAGTCGTATCATGGTAATGCTAGGACGAGCATGGTGGCGAGCGTCTCCTTGAGCTCCCCAAATACCTCCTGGCAGTCTGCACTTCAAACAAACATTACTCCCTTATGGGTGAGATGGGTTAGTGGACCGATTATCTTCGAGAACAACTAATAAACCTCCTGTAGTATCTGACGAAACCTAAGAAACTCCTGACCTTTATAGGCATCATGGGTTGTCCCCAATCAATTACTGCAGACAGTTGTTAGGATCCATCAAATACCAACCTTGTATATGATATAACCCAATAACTATACCTCTCGAAGTCAAAACCCACACTTTGAGAACTTAGTGTACAACTTATTTCCCATAGTATCTGCAAAACCAACCTTAAATGATTTGCATGCCCCTCTTTCGACTCAGAATACACTAGAATATTGTCAATAAACATGATGACGGACCGATCCAAAAATGGTAAAAAAAAATCATCATATCCATAAATACTATTGGCGCGTTGGTTATCCCAAATAGCATGACCTAAACTCATATGATCCATAGTGCATCAAGAAAGTTATCTTCGAAATGTCCTCCTTTCGAATACATAGCTGATGATACACCAAATACAAATTAATATCGAAAAATAATGAATGTTCCCCTCAACGGACCAAACATATCATCAATACAAGGCAATGGATACTTGTTTCATATCGTGACCTATTTCAGCTCCCGATAGTTTATACATAATCAGAGTGAACCATCCTTCTTCTTCACAAACAAAACTGGAGATCCCCACGGAGATGTACTCTTCTGTATGAACCCTTGATTTAATAACTGCTGAATTTGTTCACACAGATCCCACTTCTCCAATGGAGACATTTGATACGATGCTCTTGTAATGGGCCTAGTGCTCGATGGCAAATATATACAAAAGTCTAGCTCCCTAGATGGTGATAACCCTGGTACCTCATCATATACATTCATGAACTCGTGGACAATCAGTATCGAATCTAACAATATAGTAACCTCCTCAGACGAAGTTTCATCTAAGTAGTACATGTGTGTACTCAGCTCTCATTCGAGCTTAGGCATAACAACTGAGAACATCTTCTGCCTAAGTATAGAAAACGTGATCGCCTTTCCGCTACA
Source organism: Sambucus nigra (assembly GCA_949130495.1). NCBI lineage: Eukaryota > Viridiplantae > Streptophyta > Magnoliopsida > Dipsacales > Adoxaceae > Sambucus > Sambucus nigra. The sequence goes on from OX422213.1 coordinate 218,028,652, forward strand.
CTCGATTTGGGTATGATAGTGAGATAACCAATTGATATCCAATATAACATCATACGTGGACATATCCAAAACTAGTTTGTCAACGGATAAACACAATGGCCCGGTCTTAAATTCCACAACTCTATAAACCTGACTTAAGGCAACACCCTTACCCACTAGGGTCTCTACATATATAGTAAACTCAGTGATAACCACTATATATCACAAAATTATAATAAAGCACTACTAATAAAAAAAATGAGAACTCCTTGGTGTCTAAGTAAGACTCGTTCATGTGAGCCAGAATCATAATTGTAACCTTCCCCCAGTGGTAACCCTAATAACAATGGTTGCCCTAAGGCATGTATACTAGTATAATTTCCATCGTTCTCGTTGGTCGTGACCCCACTGGCCATAATACCCTTGGCTCTGTTGGCCCAGAATAACTTTGTTTGTTGGCTCCTGGAACATCTTAGGGTCTGCTTTCATAGTGTGGTTCCTTATAAAGGTGTGTTTCTCTTTAACTCGGGATAAAATTACACCATTTCTAGTCTTTCTGACCTAATTCGTCTCTAATATTCTAAATTTTAGGAATATATCCTTTAGAAATTTCTAATGATTCTAGTGTTGTTGAAGGATAATTTCCACCACCTAGACAGAGATGGTGAAGGATGTCATCCAATAACACCAATCGAATCTTTACGCAAAGCTCTTATTAACACAACAAATCTTCTTATGTGGTTGTAGATAACATGAAAGTATTTCTTTGATTCTATATCGATCTCTCTCGGTTCTGAAAGAGAAAGATAGTTAAACTCTCCCTCGTAATGGGTACCACACGATCATCCTCTTATGGATGGTGAATGGTAATATTTATCCTCAAACCATGTGTTAAACACACACTAAGTTCTCACGTTCAATGGGACCTAAGTCCTTATTGCAATTGACCTCATTCATGGAACATATCAAAAGGTAAATCCAAACAAGTAATCCTCCTGATATACTTATATCGATTCGAATCGTTCTTCGGGAACCAATGCATGAAACCCTTTAAATGGTCATCGTTATATAAAGAATAACTCCTAAACGGTAAGTCCCTAATGTAGTCAAAGAATGCAGTGCAAAAAAGTGACGGATGCTCTCAAGATTCGTAGGACAATAGAATCTGGAATGCTATAATACCAATTATCAGACCCCGTAAATCTAATCTAGATTGATCAAGTCTAAAATAAATAAAACACGAGTCTAAATAATTGTGTATCATTCTAATCATGCGATAAATTAATAATACGCGTATACTAAATAACTGGATATAACCATAAGAACAAGCCAAGATAAATATCTGGTACCATAATCATCCACGGTAATAAAATCAAACACTAGAAGTATAACTGCCTCAATATAAAGTCGAATCTCCAAATAGAGTAATAAATACAAAATAGCTAACATAGTAGAATTGTAGATCGGAATATAAATAATGTGCACGTAGGCTCGACACCTACATATTATACAAGCAACAAATGAGAAATGGAAGATAAAATCAAAAGTGAGGATGCAACGATAGCCTAAGTCCTAAAAAGATAATTCAACAACAACGTTAACGCCAAGTTTACGAAGAGTAAAACTATAAATGAGTTTGGACTATAATATAATTACACATGTTCCTCGCATATTTTAATTTCTTTTAAGTTATCACTCCCAAACCCTGGTGAACTCCATGATTACATAATATTCATCCAATCTGAATATAAGTGAAGGTTCCATAATCATCTCGGTCTACATAACTAAAGTATATGAAAATAATTGAAAGACATTCTTTACGTCTTATATTAAATAAGTGCGATCACATCTACATAAAAAAACAAAGTCTACGCTCGATCTTGCACATAACGAAGGCCTATCTCCACCTCCTTCGGGGATCCCTCGTGCGTACTAGGCATAATTATAGGTTATCCTACACCTATAACCTCATACTATAAACAAGGGATAATCACTACTCCTTCACACTAATTATATGGCCCCATGCCCCAGGAAATATGAGAGGACCCCCACCCCTTAATTTCCTTAGGATACAATAGGTACTTTCAGCACATAGTGTCTAGGATAAATGTCCAAGGTATGTCCCGTCTTTATCACCAGGGTGATAGCGTGGTCGCCAACACACACGCCCCATAACGGACATCCCCTCTAGTATGTATCCCACGAGCAATCAAACATGGTATGTGGCACATAATACACAAGAGTAGTAATCCTAAGAATATAAATGTTGCTAAGCCTTAATCTTGATTTACCAACTTAATTAGTCTCTATTAATTGAGAATAAAATTTCCAAATAATGCCAAACTCGTTCGAACGACAACCTCAATCTCATTTTATTGAGATTCCACTTATCGTTCGAATGAGGTATTAAAGTCATTAGAATGAATAAAAAGCTTAACTTGTTACAACAATTCTAAAACTTGTTCGAACGAACTACCCAATCTCATTCAAACAAGTAACTAATCTCATTCGAATGAGATGGACCCAGATTTATCTTCTCAAACACCCAATTCCACTATTATTAACACCAAAACTTAATTTTTAAGCCTCTAAACATCTCCAAACCCATTCTCTTATATATATAATTGGTCTAACATTGATCCTAACCTATATTAAAGGTTTTTACATGATTTTAAGATGATATAAAGGGATACAACTTAGTTTCAATGTAAAAACCCTAAATTCCTATCTTTGATCAATTAAGTTTAATTTTTTATCCATTCTTTCAAGTATCAAGGGGCTTTTGATTGATTTTTAGTGTATAACATCCTCCTAACAACTATATATCGATTCCATCCCAGATTGATAAGGAATTCTACTGAAACTAGTTCATGCCATTATCTTGAATATTAACTTGAATTAACCCACTAGTTTAACTACCAAATTAGTTAGTTGATTACCATAATCAAATTAGACTATAATTAGGTTTGGATTCCAATGAATAGTTACACTATAACACAAAAACCATTATATTCCTACACCAGGTAAACTCGCCTTAATTCCAATTGAGATTCATTCCAAGCTCAATTGTTCCAAATCCTCTTCTATCTAAGATGCTTGTTCTCTCTCACCTTAGGGTTTCTTTTATAAAGTTGTTTATATGATAACAGATTAACCTAATGACCCTCGAAGAGTGTTAATTCTAGGGTTAAACCCCATGTGGCCATGAACATAATGATCCCCATAAAATCTCTAAACTTCCTAAAACACAATCCAAGTCATATACCAATCCATAGGACTTAAAACCCATTGTTTTAAGTCATTACCGGACATTATACATCCACAAAAGTCCTTCCAAAAATCCATTATTAATTTATCGCGATACAATCCAACTCATTCGAATGACATTATAGGAAACTACTTCATGATCGATGGAAACTAACATCCAGGGGATAATCCAAACAAGAAAACCCTCGATACAAAATCCATGACAATTCCATAGTCTCCCATAATATAGAGTCACTTCTAAAATTTTAATTAATGACAATAGAATAGAACGATTTTTATGTGAGCTAGCCTAGGCATGGTTTTTATGAGAATATAATAGAATAGAACGATTAATGAGAATATAATAGCTGATTTTTATGTTTTATCGTCGTCAGGCTAGCCTAGGCATGAGAATAGAACGAGTAAATATTGGAAATTCATCTTATATGTAGGATAGGATGTATATGTACTTTGGGAACCCTTAGGTATGGGACTAAGGCGTATTTTGAGGATCTTACATCGATTAAAAGGGCGGAGTAAGTTGTTAATTATGATATTGAGAAATTGAGAATTCAATACCTAAGATAATAAAACAGGTATTAAAATATACTGACAACGTAATGAGCGAGGGTCGATAGTTTAAACGAGTCATCCGGCATTTTATATCGTGTCGTGTATGTAACCTCGTCATGTAGCAAGGGTCGATAGTTTAAACGGACCAGCTGACGTTTTGGCGAGGGGATGTGTATTTTGGTGGAGAAATCACCCGAGGCGGGAGGACCGATGTTCTTAAGTGAAATAAATCAAAAAATGATAATTTGAGTTAATTTAATTAAATTAACATTTTGGGGATGTGGGATAATTAAAATGATATTGGTGTGTCTTTATCAGAATCTTTGGGGGTGGTTAGTAATTTATCTTGCCCGTGTTTAAGTTGATTGGACAAACACGCGACACGACATAAAATGCGGATCTGATGTCGTTCGAATGAGATCATTTATCTTTCCCGCGGATCAGATCTCATTCGAATGAGATCCCATGTCGTTCGAACCAGAAAATTCGCAAAAAATAAATTTAATTTTTTTATTTCTAAAATTTTTCTTTTAATCTTGAAAAATTCATTTTGACGAAAAAAAACGCCTCAACACTTAGAAAAATTTTCAAACCTCTTTTAATATTATCCCAACACTTTTAAAAGAACTGTAAAGGGACTTAAATACTTTCTCACCGAAATTAACCTTGCAGAGGCTTGAATGTTGAAGATCTTGATATTCGGATCTGTCTTTGATGCTTAAATGTTCTTAAATGCTCTTCAACGGTGTAGCGGTTTACGACATATTAAATTGATAACGGACTTCTAAAATAATGTCCTTACATTTATCCTTAGGCTTGACAGTGTCTGGAAACATTTCAATCTCATATATTTTGAGGTCTCCTACTAGCTCTTCTAATTTCAGACGACTCAAATTACCTAAGGTATTCAAAATAATCACTTTAGGGATAAAACGTTTTGGCAACGATCTTAAAATATTTTTAACCACTCGTGCATCAGGTATAGGCTCACCAAGATTGAAACTAGTGTTGACAATGTCAGACAAACGTGCATAAAAGTCATCAAAACTCTCAGTCTCAAGCATGGTTATCGTTTCAAATTATGTGGTCAAATTTTGAATTTTAGACTCTTTGACCGTGTTAGTTCCTTTGTGGGTGAGTTGTAAAACATTCCACGCTTTTTTAGACATGGTGCACGTCACAACTCGTCGGGGATGACGTGTTCGAAAATTGCACTAAGCCCACGTAAATTAAAAGTGCTCCCTCTAATCTCATCCTCAGTCCAGTGTGACACAGGTTATAAATTCATGACATTATTTGCGGTGATAGTGGGAGGAGTCCAACATCTTTCACAAATAACCCAAACTCAATCATCGATTTCTTTTAAATGTCATTTCATGCTGGATTTATAGTAAGCATAATTAGACCCATAAAAAATTGGTAACCGATTATATAAGTTTTCATTCGAACACATTGCGATAATTTTTAAAAATCAGATTTTTCAAAAAAATAAATATCACATAAATTTCGCGGAAAAATAGGAATACACAATAAATTACTGTAACATGCTCTGATACCAATTTGAAAAATTAATTCCGTGCATGATACCTATTCAAATAAATTCTCAAATTCCCAATTTAAACTTATTTAACAGGAGTCAATTTTAAACCAAATTAAATCATCCCCTAAACAAGTAACTACGTGTGTCTGTCCAATCAATAAAAAAAACCTTTTGGGTAAAACCTTTATTTCACTATAATACTTAAAATTATAATGAAATCCGCAATGATCACTCTGCAGAACAATCACATAGATCGCAGTCTAGAGTCATCCAGAATCGCAGCTCCAATTCAACCCTAGAATACCCATGAGCACTCCCTATCGACAAGCAATCATCTTCATCCCAATACTCTCCTCAATAGCATCTAGATCAGTAGTAGAGATCTTCTCTACAAGAGAAACTTGACACAAGATGTGTTCTTGATTTCCAAAACAACTCACACGAACTATTGGGATCTTGTGAATTGAAAATAAAAAGTATTAAAGCCCTAAAAGTGAGAAGACAAAGTATTATGCCAAAGCAGTTTCGTCTCTTGAAAATTATTAGGTCTTTTGATAAAAAACGTTGGAAAAACCAATTTATAGAAAATCTAAGGTGACATCTCGCTCGAACGAAAAATCAATCTCGCTCGAATGGGGACACGTGTCACTCGAACGAGTTTCGTGCGAGACAGGATGTCGCTCGAACGAGCAGGTATGTCGCTCGAACGGAAAAATTAAAAAATATTTTTTTATTTCGACTTTAAAAATCTACCTCAACACTTAGAAAAATATTTTTGACTAAAAACTTAAAAAGTCCGCTCCAACACTTAGAAAATATTTGATAAACAATATCATAATACTCTAAGTGAAATGCAAAGTGAAATTCTAAGGAATTAAAACAAAACCTTTACCAAATTTATCTCGCGGAAGCTTGAATGTTGAAGAACTTTGATATTCGGATCCGTCTTAATGCTTGAATGATCTCGAATACTTGTTCGACAGTTATAGTTGTATATGACATACTCAATTGATCATGGAAAAAAAAAATAATGCCCTTACATTTATAATTTGGGTCAAAGCCCAAGAGATGCAAGGATTCTTCACCAGTAAATATGAAAATTGTTACTAACTCATACTTCACGTCTCTACATCGACGCTAACATGTAACGAGAACCTCACCTCTTATCTAAAATTAGTCCTACTCGTATCCTCACTCAAGATGCCAATTGTAACTTTCTTTATTTAATTTGCTATGTAAAGAATAAGTCATCTAGCTATGCGATAACTAAAAGTGGGTATTTATGTCTGACACCCCAATCCCCGAATGGATTTCATAATGTTGACTACACAATTTACATAAACTCGGTGCGTATTCTTAGGTCATAATATTCGATAACCCTTGTCTATCACTTCACACCATTTAATGATTTAATTTATATTCCTTGTCGTCTACCCTGTTAGACTACAAGTTTCATTCTCTTAGATTACCAAATTATTATTATCATTAATAATTGGATACGCCATTATTCATTAGGAATCATCTTCGTCCTTAGTTATCCACATCATTTTATTAACCCGACTTTATTATCAATAAGCATTGTCTACATCTTTAGACTAAGAGGGCACATTCCCATATAAATCACACCCCAATGGGTAAAGAGATAAATATATATATATATACACATGTGACACATAAAGGCATCTACCATTGGTGTCTCGTTCGTGCTCTATCGAAAAGTCTGGAGGAATCTCTTATCCAAAGCAAACACCACAAAACACACATAAGTTGGGGGCGGTCCCAATGCAGGATACCAGTTCACGACCTATACCCAACGACGATAAAGGTTATCAGCATCAATATCTACCTCTCATTGATAGAGCCTCCACGTAATACTTATATAATCTACACAATTGTCAAGTCCACCTGTGTCGGCATGTGCTACGAAGTCCTAACGCACGAACCTTCAAGCGGATAGGATGGTCCAGGAACCCAGGTATCTCCACACAAAATAATATGATACATATAATTATCCATTATGTATAAGTAGTTACTCTATAACTACTTTTATCCCAGAAATGTCTATCCATATAATTACAACCTTCTTAACTTAATTAAAGCATTTCAATCAGTCTTTACATACCTCACATTAAGTCTTCATCCTACAACTACTTCCCAATAAAAATTACTTCCCATACATTGCTTCCTAGGCTGAAAATCATATTTCATCATTTATTTCTCCATAATTGCCTAGGTATAGTTATCCCAAACTAACCTTCCCAAAGCCATTAAAGGTACAGTTATTCCCAAACTAATTTTACCACTACAATTATAGGTATAGTTAACCCTAAAATAATCATACCAATACAATTATGGGTATAGTTATTCCCAATTACCCTTCCCCTACTATTTAATAATTTTTAGCATGTTGTCCGCTTGACTTAGACTTATATCATTCCTGATTATCAACAACTATTCACTTCTTATTACCTTTTCAGTAAGGTTTATATGTAAAAATATAAGGAGTCAACTAACGTGAAAAGGGTTGTCTGTGCATATATAAGAAATCATCTAATATAGATAAGTAGTGTCACCCACCCTAATATCACAACCAACGTTAATTCCTTTAGACTTAGCCCACTATGCTTAGGATACATTACCACTTAATCTTGTTATATGGTAATAGCTTTAGGAAATTAATCTTTAAATATAACCTCACGTATTCGACTTATCTCAAGAATGAATTTTTTTTATTTTAATTCACCTCGAATTAATTGCACCATCACCCCCGTATCTTTTATGGTCTTATCCTCTACATGCCCCTACCAAAATTTCCCAATTCGTCGAGGTACATCCCTACCCTGTAATGCATTTATCACATATGGCTTCATTCGACAATTATTTGTAAATCATGTTATCTATAAAGTTTTCTTATACTTTAAGTCACCATGTTTGCCTCACATTTTCAAGAACTCATCTCGGTTTAACTAGTTTTATAAGTCCATTATAATATCCATTATGTGACCTAACAATCATCGCCCCTCATTCAGATCAAGGTCCAAGGCTTCAATCATCAAAATTGGACCAAACTGGGTTTCTAGGAAAAACCGAATTGATTTGCCTCTCAGCCGAATCAATTTTCCCGGACACTGAATCGATTCGAACTTGGGTAGAAGCCTAGATCTGTTACGAAATTTTACCGGGGATTTCTTTAACTAAATTTTTTTTTCTCAAGGATTGCCAAAATGACTGAACAACTTCAAATATGATATGGGTATGGTTTTCAAAACATTATAGGATCATTTTACACATAAATAAAACTCAATTTCAACCCTAGATCGTCATCAAATTATCAAGATTCTTTCAAGAACTCAAGAACATAAAAGTTTTAGATTTCATCTTACACAACCACAACAGTTTCCTGATTAGTTTAGAAACTTCTACAACATATTCTCTACGATGAATCTTCAATTAAAACTTCATGACTATAGTTATAATACGAGGGTTAACGGATCTAAACATAAATTATACGATTATCATCAATTAATGCACAAATAAAATCTCCAAGTGTGCAGTACCAAAACATGATGAAATCTTAGTCTAAACATGGAATTAACATTAATATAAGATTAGTACAATTTGAATAAGAATGGAAAGAGAACCCTTGCCTGAAAATGGTGGAGAACCTCCTCGTCCTCCTCCTAGGGTGTTCTTTCCTCCACTTCTGGGGTAGTGTTCTTAGGGTTCTTGGATGTGATCTCCTAATGAGGGATTTAACCCTTAATAAACATCATAAATCTCCAAATCCCGAGTTGGGCCTTAGGCCATAACTTTGGACCTCAAATGAGCCTAAATACAAAATTTAATTAGATCTATAATTACATAACTCATTTGTATATACCTGGGACCATCCCTAAGGGTCTAAAACACCTGAACGAGCCCGAAATACCTCTCAAAACGTGTCCCGAATATTTTTATCCAAAAATATATTTTAATTGTGACGTGACACACGCCAATACTTTTTACTCAAAATAAAATCCCTTTTTTAGATTTATCTCTAATCATTAAAGTTAAGTCTCTAAATCTTATAAATAATAATGAGTTTTTCATTCACAACCTTGATTAATTAATTTCATCGAATTAAATTGATCCCTATTAAATTTTATTTTACTCTAAATATATGGGGTATTATAACATGAATTGTGGTTCTCATTCTCTCCGTCTATCTCTCTCTCTCTCCAACCCTTAGGATGTGTTATGCAACTTAAAATCATACCTTAGACCCACATATGTAAGTACACAGAGTGGGATTGGGCTAATTGGGGTTTTTAAAGAGTTTAGTTCTACTACTTGGGTAATGAATAATAATGGGACTCAAAACTCTTAATTAAATTTTCTTCCATATGGAAATGTAGAAATTCCATATTACTTCCCTAAATATATTTTTGTTCCTGTTTAATTATTATTAATTCCATTTAAAAATCATAATTTCACTCCAATTTAATTATCTCAAAATTACTCGAATAACGTGGTCTTGTTTGCAAACTAAGATAATGAATTATGTGATTTCTTGTGTAAAGCATATAATACCCTCTTAACAAAATTCAATCCACCGCTAATTGATTTTCACTAACATCTTATTATACCTTGATCTTAAACATAACTTATTTGATACTCTACCAAATTAAAATAATCCACTGATCAGGTTAATTAGTAGAATCATAGCTTAAAAGTTTATTAAGGTGTATTATAGTCCATGATATCTTCGAAATGCGAATTCCTCCAGAATATGATCTCGAGCATGTACACATAACCATTTCTTAGATTGAGGAGATTTAGACCCAATAAATTGGATCACACCCATAACAATCAAAGCAATAATTGTGTGACATTCCAATTCTCATAATTCCTGGGACAAAGAATCCATTCACCATTTGCCAATGTTGTGAGATTGTGAACGTCTAATTTAGTAAACTCCTACACTTAAATATCACCAATATCCTATTTAATACATTCTTGATGTACTAGTATGATCATATTTGAACTATTAGATAAGTTTCCTAACCATCAGACCAATTCTCGTAGTCAAGAGAAACTACTAAGATTAAACTCGAAGCATTAAAAATGGGAAGTGGACTCTCCCTCTAGGTTGTGAACTTTCAATTGAACTAGAACTCGAATTCTTATCTTTTGTGGTCAGGCCAAACCCAACTCATCAGAAATCTTACTAATTTCAATTGACTGACATCAATATAATATATTCAAGTTAAATATAAAATATTTTCACAAACATTATTCTTATTTAAAAATTAATCGAAAAAGCCTTTAATTAATAAATAAACATCATATACGATTTTAAGAATAAAACCCCAATAAAAATATGATATGAATGATTAAATATCCAAAAAAATAAGATCATAAGAAAATATTTTAAAATCTGAATAACGGAATCAGGATTGGTCCTCATCTTGTAAGTGGTGGTTATTAATAAAAAAATCATCATCTTCTATGTTGCATCAAATATGAAATTTTTTGTGGGAAAAACTAAAAAATGAAAAAAAATAGGAGTTAGATTATATTTTTCTCTCGTGAACTTTAGTCTTTTCAACACTTCTCCCACTTAATTCTTAGTTTCTTTATTAGCCCACCCCAACTTTAAAAAGCTTCTAAGTTGACCCCAACACCTTACCAATGTTAACTTTTTGAATGATATCTTAGTCATGTGCAACTTAAATAAGGAAATTTTATACAACCCATTAATAAGCGGGTGTATTTGTTGGGGTTTTATTCTTAAAATAATATATAACATTTATTTCTCTCTCTCTCTCTCTCTCTATATATATATATATATATATATATATATATAATGCTCTTGTGCGGACTATTACGCATTTTAAGAATGTAGGCCGGACATGTGTTACCTAACGGTACGCCTAGAAATTATCGCCTAAATTATAGGCACACTCTCTCTTTTTTCTAGGCTCACCACCAGGTGACACATGTTCGGTCCGCACTCTTAAAATGTTGACTGGTCTGCACAAGAGCAGGACTGTATATATATATATATATATATATATATATATATATATATATATATATATATATATATATATATATATATATATGCACACACACACACACACATTATATCAGGTTGGTGTCACTTTTGTGATGAAAATATATTTATTAAATCCATTCTTATTTTTCTTATTTATGACATTGCCTACGTACAAGAGTTTGATAAAGCTCCTCCCAATATATATTTCCCCTTAGGCGTTGAGGATCAGGTTATGTTTATTTATAAAAAAAAGGTCGTGCCCAGTGCACAAGGCTCTCGCTTGACTGCAGGATTTGGGAGAGGCAGATATCGATTGGCCTTACCCCCATATATGGAGAATTTACTTCCATGTCTCAAACTCGAGACCAACTATAGCTTAGGCGAGGGCATTTTCTATCACAGCAAGGTACGACCTCTTAAGTTTATAAGGGTTGAAATTCAAATAAACACTGAATGAATGAGGAGAAAATTATCAAATTCTTTTGATAGCATATCGAACGAATCTTGGAAAATTTATTTCTTCAGCCAAAGAAAGTTTAAGTGGAAAACAAAACCCCATCGACGTTTGTTTATCTACTGAAGGAAAATCTCATTAGGTTGATGTTCTTTATTACTATTTCTAAACTAAATTCCCATAAACTTGTTTCAATTCTTCATATATTAAAAATTGAAAAAAATGCTTGTCTTTATTTTTTTTTCATTTTCCCATGCATAATTTGAAGTTATTTTTGGGGTCATTTCTCTGTTTGCCCCCACTAATTTGTCTAGTTTATAGAATTTATGTGATCCTATGACTACCTAGGAAATATGTGCTGATAAGTATTTCATTACCTTCATTGATAATTACTAAAAGTGTGGATATGTTATAAGGATAAAATTTCCAATTAAATCCATTGTAGTATTTGACTTATTCCCGAAACAAAATATGTTTTTGTGTCATAGATAGATTTTTATTGTCATGATCCCACACAATCTATGACATAGAATTTATTGAAGACATTGCGGCCAAGCTTCAAAGATAAATCATGCCGAGATTAATTTAGTGCACGTTTCACATATTCATTGCATTCCGAGATCAGTCGTGTTTGAATGCATAATGTTTATGGGACTCAAAAAATGTTTTTAGGATGTTATTTTTGTTAAAAAAATGTTTTTAAAATGTTAAACTTAATTTATTTTGAGATAAAGATCATTTAGAGTTGTGTATTTTTCAAAATCTTGAGTTTCATGGTCGTTCAAGTGAGATATGTATCCTTAAAAAGACATGTGCTTCTCATTCGAGCAACATGCAGATTTCGTTCGAACGATGCGCCGACTTAAGTTTTTTATTTAAGGCGTGTTTCTCTCAGAATTTCATAAGTTCGAGAACCCGAAAATTAGTTTACACACAATACACTTTCTGCACAAGTTTTCTAAGGTTTTCAAAGTCTAAAGACATCCTTAGAGTTTCAAGATTTGAAATTTCATACTCTTATTCTATAGAGGTTTTGATTTGCACCATTGTAGTTTGTTCATCACCTTGAATGTTGGGTTTGCGATGATGAAGAAAAGGAGTTCGTGTTCAATATCGTATACCTTGACAAGCTCTATCGGTGGACATCGAGACATACGTGGATGGGTGTGTTGTGGATGAGAATCATAGAAGGACTTATGCATGGGCACTGTGGAGGAATCGTTTAAGGAATAGAGGAACGTCAAGACTTGTGGGGGATCGAGTCGTTGAGTAAGTCTATTGTCTGTACTTTGTAATACCATATCATAGTGATTGTTTGGCTTGGGTTGTCTGAGTTTTTTTTACCTTAGTGGTTTCCTCGTACATCCAGCTTCGCCTTTGTGAACTTATTTATTTTACTTGCTTTAATCACCTAGATGCATGTTTAAGATTAAAAGAAGATAAAATTGGACTGAACTAAAATTGGTTCACACAATTAGTGCGATTTAAAATTTGGAAAAAGTTTTTTTCAAAAAAAAAGTTGTTTTTGACATCCTTAAAAAACATTCAAAAGAAAAAGGGTCCTAAAAATTGGTATCAGCGCAAGAAGCATATTTTTTTATTATGTTGATCCCTTGTGTTTTTAAGGATGAATTTCGAAAACTATGAAAGTTTTAGAGCTCCTATTTTTATGGAACTAACAGTGGTTATTGGAAAATGCGTATGAGAAGTGCTTTGAAAGCAATTGATGAATGTGTGTGGTTAGCGGTTGAAAAGGGTTAGACTCCACCGATTACACGAGAGGGTGAGGCTACTACTTTAAAACCCGTTGAGTCATGGACCGAAGCCGATCATAGACTTCCACTTTACAACTCTAAAGTTCTTCACATTATTTCCTCACATGTCACATTGGAAGAGTATAATAGAATCATGACATGTCAAACTTCGGAAGAAGCTTGGGATATAGTTGCAGTTATTCACAAGGGTACTAGCACGGTTAGGGCGTCTAAACTTTAAAATCTCACTACACAGTTTGAGATGATTAAGTTGCTAAAGAGTGAGTCGTTTGATGAGTTTTATACTAGGTTGTCCAATATTGTTAACTCGTCATTTAACTTAGGAGAGAAAATACCTGACAATCGAGTCATAAAGAAAATCTTAAGGTCAAGTATATTTTTTGCAAAAAATGAACGTTTTGAACTCCTCGGGTATGCTCGAATCAAAAAAACTTGAAGGAGATTATAGGTGAACTACAAACCTATGAACTCGACATGTTTACTCCAAGAAAGTCCTAAGGAAAGAAAAGGGCATTGCTTTAAAAGCCCGGAAGGAGGAGACTAAAGTTTCGAATGATGATTTTGATTTTAAGGATGTAGCCTTGTCGGTAAAGAAGTTCAAAAAGTTTCTTCAGTTTCAAAAGAAATCAAAATATGACAAAAGATTTGAGAAATTCAAGAACAATAAGGTAGATCCCTCCCCTAAGGATAAGAGTAATAATATCAAGAGGGTTGAGTCGGATAGATTTTTTGGTGTGAAGGTTATGGTCACAAGGTTGTCCAGTGTCCTACTAGACTTAAGAATAAGGGAAAGAAACTGATAGCATATAATTCCACCATAAGTGATAGTGAATTGGAAGAGGGAGAGAGTTCCCCCATTTAGCGTAACATTGTAGTGTTCATGGCATGTCATGTCAGTGACGACGATAAATCTTCCTATCAAGATTCTCATGTGCATGACACTTCTGAGGCCGTTGAGTGTGAATCCTAAGTGAGTGAGGATGAGGAAATTGATGTAGGAGAGTTGCAAGTTTCCTTTAGTGAGTTTTATGTGGAAAAGATAAAGGTAAAAAAGGAAAACTTAAAATTGCAATCTAAGATGAATTAGCATGCCATAGAGAATAATGATGCTTTGATTGAGGATCTTAGGGCATGGGAGAAGACTCTTACAGAGTTGCTAGAATATGTGGAGAAAGAGAGAGATAGTCTTTGTGGTTTGATGGAGGATTTAAAGAAGGAGATTCTAGAGTTTGAAGAGTCTAGGTATTTTCTTGAGTCTAGTATTAGTGAGTTAGAGGAGAGATTGAAAGACTCGAGTAAGGTGAAGTTTGATTTGGAGGCTAGATCGAAAAAGTTAGATAGGATGTTAGGCACCGTACAAATCAAGGGAGATAGGTTTGGTATAGGCTATGATGATAGAGTTGTTTCCATTACCAAAGGGAATACCAATCGTGTGAGAGAACCCACTAGGAACGTGAGGAGAGGTTGACATTTTGGTAATCATTCCTGCCGTGTTGACACTTGTTCTCATTGCAGTAGGAAAGGTCACCTCTGATATTTTTGCTATGACCTTAGGAATGCTCTTAGGAAGATAGGGAATAAAGTCGTGTAGGTTCCCAAAACCCCTATGCGTAACTTCACAACTTCTTGGGTTAGAAAAACGGACTAACAGGATTTAGGAATTAAACTTCATGGTTCTTATGTGGTTGCACTTGATTCTTCCCATGTTAAATCTAAAGGATGATAATGTTGCCATGTTTGTCATACACTAGTCTTTGCATCATGTTTTATATCATGCTATTGTTATGACATGTGTATCTTTTGTATTATACTTTTTCATTTATTGAGTCTTTTTTGAAAGATACAAAAATATTTTTGGTTTTAAATATTTTTGAGAAAAATACAAAAAGATTGTATTTTTGGGTCAAAGATATTTTTTTAGAAAAACAGAAAAATATTTTCGATTTATTTTTGTGTCGTGAGTTTTTTCATATTTCATGTGACATACTAATGTGATTGGACCCCCATCATTTCATTATCCATGTGACTAGGACATTTGGTCATAATTGTTGATGTGTGGGATGATATTAGCCATTGTCTTAATGGGGTTGTTTCGAAGTTAATGTGCATTTGAATTTGACTTTGTATATATGCCATCTTTTCACACATGCACGAGTTTATATGAATGTCTGACATGTAATGCATATTTGAGTTTGGTGAGACATTCTTATCTCAATTTTGTCATCTATGCATAAGTAAACTTAGGGGGAGGTGTGCATGTAAGAACCGTTTACCGTGAGGATTGATAATGCATAAATTGAAAAAATATTAAGTGTTCACGGGAAAGGACTGCGAGTGAATAAAAATCACATCGTGAAAGCCACCATTTAAAAGAGCTCCCCTAAAAATTAAGGCAGTAAAAAGAATTATATGACAAAATAGGTCCAATAGGATTTCTCTAAGTTTAGAAACATAGAAACCTCAAAAGATATATATATATATATATATATATATATATATATATATATATATATATATATATATATATATATTTGTGGGAGTTTGGATGGAGAATTTAAAACGAGTTTGCACCACGAATCCTTATATTGAAAAATTATGTCATGTCGTTATTGTTTGAAGAATCATCAAACTTCTGGATTTGTGTGTATGTTGATTGTTTAGTTCATTTAGCTCATTATATTAATTTTCACATATGGCTAAAAATAAGTTTGATGACATTTAGCTATCAATTATAGCTTCTTAATTGTTTTAATGTGTTCGAATTGTGATTCATTTGTTGTAGTTCACGCCCATTCACTCCATATCCATGTTTGATCACATTGATTCTATGTTGGCATGAAACTCACATTGTTTTAACTTTTTTAGTCTATTTTTGCTCTTTTCAGTTGATTTTTTCAGGAAAGTTTTTCAGTGGACGAAACTTAATCATTTTTGGAACTGGAATTTGGAATTTTCTATGTCGTTCAAATGACAACTGGGTTTGGTTCGAGCTACAAGATGATGTCGCGAGAAGTTTTGATCAAATGAGATTCCAGAGAGCTGAAAATGTAACATATATTGGTCACTTGAAGGGTCGTGAGATAGGTTACTTCATGCGAGAACACACTGTTTTGTGAATGTTTAGGTCGTTTAATGACCTGGTTTGAGCGACATGCAATATTATTCAAACGACCGTGCATTGTCGTTCAAACGACCCATGGAAGAGACTTGTAGGATTATTCTGTTTTCGTACCTGCTGTATTTATAAGATGATCTTCTTTAGTTTGAGTACTTCTGGATAATGTTTATTCAATTATTCTTGATCATTCATGCTTATTTACTAATACGGAATTATTTGCTTAGTCATATCATTACTGATTTAGATGATTCCATTTATATGACTAGTATTGGCTAGCTACGTCTTGGTACATGGTGATTATTTTTAACTGGCGGTTCATGTTTATCTAGATATACTTCATTTGATAAATTGGTATCTTTTTCACTTATTGTCTATTTGAGACAAAAAGTGGAGAGATGTATGTGATGTAGGGGGAGAGTTTGTTTAATTAGCACATAGTTTTTGTTGCATTATAAATTTGTATCATATGCTTTCATGATTTCATGCTTATATATTGATATTAATTAGTTTTTATAGTTTGATATCCTAATTTCAATGTTTATTTTCATAATTGGTATCAAAATATTTTGCTCACGTGTTTAAAAAATGATTTGATTTTAATTTTACATATTGGCATTGATATTTCATATTGGTATCATAATGGTTATATCATTTGTTCCTCCATATTTCACTGGGTTCGTTTGTTTCATATGTGTAGGTATGCTCAAAAGATATGAGATTTCAAGACTACATCACATTCAGCAGCTCATGCTTGTCGAACCATCATTTACTAGTCTTGTCCTGTATTTTTATTTGGGTTTCTAGGATGGGATTTAGGCGTCATACGGCTTGACGACCCGACTTAGGCATTTTACTGTTTGGGTTTTGTCTCGGAATAGTCAAAGGGGGAGATTTGTAAGGACAAAATTTCCAATTGAGTCCATTGTAGTATTTGACTTATTCCTGGAAATGGATTGATTTTTATTATCACGATCCCACACAGTCTATGACATACAGTTTATTGAAGATGTTGCGGCCAAGCTTCAAAGATAAATCATGTCGAGATTAATTTGGTGCATGTTTTACATTTTTATTGCATTTCGAGACCCCTTAGGTATGAATGCAGAATGTTTATGAGACTCGAAAAATGTTTTTAGGATGTTATTTTTGTTAAAAAATGTTTTAAAATGCTAAACTTTGTTTATTCTGGGATAATGATCGTTTAAAGTTGAGTATTTTGCACACTCTTGAGTTTCATGATTCAAATGAAATTTGTGGTCGTTCAAGCGAGATAAGCATGTCGTTCAAATAACACGTGCATCTTGTCCGAGCAACATGTAGATACCGCTCGAACGATGATCCGACTTAAGTATTTTATTTATGGCGTGTTTCTCTCAATATTTCGTACGTTGCAGAACCAGAAAATTAGTTTACATACAATACGTTTTATGCACAATTTTTCTAAGGTTCTCAAAGTTTAAAAATATCCTTAGAGTTTCAAGATCCGATCTTTCATACTCTTATGCTATAGAGATCTTGGTTTGAACCATTGGAGTTTGTTCATCACTTTGAACATTGGGTTTTTCGGTGAAGAAGCGAAGGAGTTTCGTGTTCAATATCGTAGGCATTGCCAAGCTGTATTGGTGGCCACCGAGACATACGTGGATGCGTGTAATGTGGACAAGCATCGTGTAATACCCCGTAATTTTATCGATATTTATTTAAGGGATTAATTAAATTAAATGGAAATTAATTGGGAATTAATCCGGATATAAATACTAATGAGATGTGAGTTGGTATTTGATTATGATGTTAAAAAAATTTATTATTTCTGAGTATGTATGGTAATACATGAGTATTGATGAAACTTAAATTAATTTGGAAAATTTAGTTGGGACGCGCGTGTCAGTCGCATCAGGAACGTAATTAATTGAATTAAAAAGTGAATTTTATTTTTATCAACCTAATGGTCATTTTGAGTGCGCCAACGTGTCCGGAAGGGTCAAAATAGTCAGAAAACACTAGCCGGGGGTTTAGTTTGGGTCTCGGGACATTTTTAGGCCATACCGGCAACCCAAAAGGGTAGTTTGGTAATTTTAAAGATTGGGGAATTAAAACCCACGAATTTTAGAGGTTATTTTTATATTAGGAAAGAACCCACTAAGCCCATTTTCAGCATTTGGTATGTTAGAGGGCTACGTGAGTTATAGGGGGAGTTTGAAGAGGTTCCAAAAGAAAACCCATAACCACCATCACCATCTTTGAGAGGATCTGTAGAGAGAAACAGGAGAATCAACCTTCAATCCTTCAACATCAAATCAGAACATCTAAGGTAAGTGGTTTAATTACATTAATTACAAGCGAATGTTTCTTCCATGCTTAGAATTGAATATATGTCTTATATTGGAAATCTGATGAAAACCCATGAAATTGGAGATATAACTCATAATCGTATGTAGAGATTGCATGTAGAATGTTTATGGATGAATTTCATATCCAAAATATAACTTTTGATGATGTAAAAACGGATTTATAAGGAATAATTGTAGACATTAAAATTATGGGTTCATGTTTATAGGGTTTGGGGAAAAGTTTGGGAATTTTGATGATTACATGTTAATTTAGGAAGCATTGACCCCATATATATGTTAAAGAGTGACCTAGAAGGACTTAGAGTAGTTTAATAACGTTAAAACTTAGTTGGGATGATTTTAGTAGGGATTTAGAGAAGAGAAATTTGGAGAAAAACGAATTAGAGAAATTTCTGGGCGCAGTCTGCCGTCTCGTTAGAAGACCTACCCAGGTCGTTCGAACGACCTTATTCGAACGAGATTCTAACGAGATGACAGTGTCCCTTCTAACGAGTTGTTAGTTTATTCGAAGCCTTTAGTTTGAACGACCTCGTTCGAACGAGACTTCTAACAAGTTGACAGAATGGCCATTTTGGCCTGATTTCATTTCAAATGTTTCGTAGACTTATTTAATTAGAGTATTAACCTTCCCTTACTGATTAGTGGGTATAATTGTGAGAATTAGGGTATGTAGAGGAGTAGAACTTAGAACCTTATAATAAAATCGGATGTCAATTGTGGAGTAGGAAACGAGTACCTAATTACGACGTGAGAAGGGTTGATAACGTTAGTATACAAATCGGAGGCTTGTAATCGTATAACATTAAATGACGGTATAAGAACGAGACGTATACCTATATTTATAATACGAGATATCTAAGATGTGCGAATGCTTAGTATATGTGGTTTTATGTGTATAACATACCTACCATACTTGCTATCATGGGAGGTTTGCATTCAATTAGGGCCATCTAATCTTTGTGTGCCTACGGGGGGGATTTAAATTGGTACCTCGAGGACATAGGTCAGCGAAGGACTTATTGAGAAGTTAATAAGTTTGCTGATCATGAGAGCGTAGGTATGTGCGTGATCCATGTGATGTGAACTATGTTCGCCTCCATTTTGTGTGATTGTTGTTATCTGAAAACGATTCCTGAGAGATTCGGAATGCGTGGTCCTTATGTACGTGATGTACCGGGATTGGATAGCAGAGTATGTGTGCACCGTAGCTTAGTCTTGGGGTGCTAGTAATGTATATTTATGATGAGAATAATATACTATTAATTGAAATGAACTGTCATGTTTAATTGTGAGTATAATAATAACAACGTTCTGTAAAGATAAAATGGATGATCTCTAGTAATTAGTATTACTAATAATGGAAAAACGAGTATAAATGTAAAGCTCTCTATTTAAATGCAGATGTTGGAATTAAAGCGTGAATCGTATAGTAAGGTTAAATTTATTTTGGGCTAGTTAGATATGGAAATAACTAGAATAGGTATGGGTACGTTAGGAGTGCACAAATAGTCGAGAGGTGAGTATTTCATGTGAGAGCACGTCCTAACATGTATTTTGCATTCATTGTTTTATTGTCATTGAAACACTTGCTATATTTTAAACTGTTTTCCACAATCGGGCTCTGACCCGTTTGCTTTCAAATATATTTTCTTGTAAAAACCTTTTAGGTACCCAGTCCAAAGGACACCAAGCATAGGAGTTCCATTAAGGTGACGTACTTTAGCTGCTGTGGAAGTTACAGGATCTTGTCAGTAGACGCCTCCACTTTGAATCTTGACTTTATTAGTGGATTTCCTCATCAGTTGGTCATGTCGCCCCATTTCGTTTGGAAACATTTTATCTATTGAGTTTACTTCAGATTTCGGGTTGTAATAAATTATGATTCAAACTTAGTAATTGTTATTCCTATATTTGGTTTGTTGTGAGGAGTATTCTTACAGACTCATTATTATTGTATGGTTATACTATTTTCATTTCATTGTGGTAGTTATGTTAGCATTTCTTATCTACTTGCATGTTAGTCGGATTTAATTAAAATTAACAACTCACTTTTTAAATATTAGGTGGCTATAATTGTTAAAACGTTTTCAACAGTGATGCTATGGACCGAACCAACTTGGCATTTTGTATTAATTTAATAAAGGAGTAGCTACCCGGTATTTAATTAGTCGGGGTGTCACAGGTGGTATCTGATCATCAGGTTCTAGTGTCATTAGGATATGTACGGCTTGTTATGTTTCCGCTGAGCTTTCTTTGATGTAGAGCCCTATATTCTAGGACTGTTGTATTCTTTTGTGTATGTTTCACTCTTCCGCTATTTTGAGATAATAACTGCGAACTTATAGACTTTACTCTCATTTCAGATCCCTCCACGACGTGCACAGAGAGTTCCTGGGGATGCTCAGCCCGAGCCACAGACAGCACCAGTTCCGAACACCATGAATGCCGCAGAGGTTGCAGCTATTGTAGCCCAAGCGGTGAATGCTGCCCTCGCAGTTGTACAACAGGCACCACCTCAGGCGTCGACAATAGCGCCAGTTCAGGATCATGCATTCCCATCTTCTTGGGAACGCATCCGTGATGCTTTTAAGAAAGCACACCCTTCGGAGTTTGCAGGTAGCTCCGACGTTGTTGTGTCCAGTCAGTAGAGGAAAGCCATTCAGAGGCACTTAAGGATGTACGAGTGCACCGATGTTCAGAATCAGATACTGGCTACTTTTAAGCTAGTAGGATCAGTATTGCAGTGGTGGGAGTCCATTACCACCACGGAGGAGAGGGACGCTCTCACTATTCAGGAGTTCTGGATGCGGTTCGACCGCAAATATTTTCCGTCAGCTGTTCACACTGAGATCAGGAGGAAGTTGATGAACCTTAAGTAGGAGGTAAAGACCGTAGCCGAGTATGAGGCTGAGTTCACCAATCTCTTGAACATTGTTCCGGATGAGATTCCGACTGAGGAGAAGAAAATTCAGAAGTTCACGGATGGATTGACTTGGAGGATCCGTCACCACTTATTGGGGAATCTCTCGTTGGCCACTTATTCTGATGTGGTTAACGCTGCACTACTTCACTGGCAGGATCATCGCTTCCACATATCTGAGAGCAAGAGATCAGGAGAGTCCAGCCATCAGGGCAGGACCGAGGGAAATGGTTCCAGTGGGGCACAATCTGCTCAGGGACGGCACAGGCAGGGTGATCAGGGTTCCCAACAGGGGGATTATAAGAGATTCAAATATGGGGGTTTCAGAAGTGGACAGGGAGGTTTCAGACATGGCCATTAGGGCCAGAATGGCCATCAGGGCCAGAATGTTCAGCAACAGTTTTAGCAGGGCCAGGATGGTCAGGGTAGGAATGGTAACGGCCAGCAGAACAGTGGACAGCAGGGACAGCGAGGGGGAAACTTCCCGGGGAAGTGATTTGTTTGTGGCAAGACTGGCCACAAACGCCAGGATTGTCCTGATAGGGGCAGGACCACATAGCAGCAGGGTGCCCGACACGAGCCACAGAGGCCTATGTTTCCCGCCGCCCTCCCAGCACCGCTACCGATGGCAGCATTACCACCCATTCCAGCGGTCCCAGTCCAGCAGGGACCGCTTCACTATGGGAGAGTGTATCAGCTCCAGTATGCCGCAGTCCCACAGGATCCACCTGCTATTGAGGGTACATTCTCTATTCAGGGGACAATGGGGCGTATTTTATTTGACACAGGGGCCACACATTGTTTCATTGCCACGAGATTTGCACGCACTATTGGGTTGTTAGACATTGCAGAGAGCACGATCACTTGTGTAGATTCACCGTTGAGTAGGGGTTCTGTGATTTCCCTTATTTGTAGAGGTGTGGGTATAGAGATCGGGAGGTTTACTTTACCCGCTGTTATGTTAGTATTAGATATGACTGAGTATGATGCGATTGTTGGTATGGATTGGCTTGTTGCATACCAAGCCAGGATTGATTGTTTCAGTAGGAGTGTTATCTTTGCCATTCCCGGGGAGGAGATGTTCTTAGTGGCGATGTCTCGCCCTGAGGGAGGATCATCCACTCATTTGTACTATATAGAGGAGGAGACCTCTAAGGAAGTGGTGATACCACTCGATTCGATTCCAGTTGTTAGGGAGTTTGCTGATATATTTCAGGATATAATTGGACTACCTCCGAGTAAAGAGATTGATTTTGTGATCGATTTGACGTCGGGCACTCGGCCAATTGCCCGCGCACCTTACCGTATGGGTCCAACAAAGATGAGAGAGCTAAAGGATCAGATTGAGCAGTTATTGGGTCAGGGGTTCAGTCGAATGAGTACTTCACCGTGGGGTGCCCCTGTGTTGTTCGTAAAGAAGAGGGATGTATCGTTGAGATTGTGCATAGATTACCGGGAGTTGAATAAAGTCACGATACAGAATAAGTATTCGTTGCCCAGAATCGATGACTTATTCGACCAGCTGAGAGGAGCTTCCTTCTTCTCAAAGATCGATTTATGATCGGGATACCATCAGTTGCGTATCAGGGAACAGGACGTCTCGAAGAGGGCTTTCTTGACGAGATATATTTCCTACGATTTTCGGGTTATGCCTTTTGGCTTGACCAACGCTCCAGCCGTGTTTATGGACTTGATGAATAGGGTGTTCAGAGAGTTCCTAGACCAGTTCACTATCGTCTTTATTGATGACATTCTAGTTTACTCTCAGACAGAAGAGGAGCATGTCGAGCATTTGAGACAAGTTTTGCAGACGCTACGTCAGAACGAGCTTTATGCAAAGTATGAGAAGTGTGGGTTTTGGCTGAAGGAGGTTTAGTTTTTGGTGCATATCATTTCAGATCGGGGGATATCTGTTGATCCGGGGAAGGTATCCGCGGTGAGGGAGTGGGGACAGCCCACGACACCGACTGAGATCCGAAGTTTCTTGGGCCTAGCAGGATACTACAGGAGGTTTATTCGGGGTTTCTCAAAGATAGCGGGTCCTTTGACACATCTGACTCGCAAGGGTGTGCCATTCATCTGGAGCGATGCCTGTCAGTTGGCATTTGATGAGTTGAAGGACAAGTTGACCTCAGCACCTGTGTTAGCATTGCCTAGACCGGGAGTTGAGTATTTAGTTTACACCGATGCGTCCTTACAAGGACTCGGAGGTGTGCCACAGCAGGAGAGTCAGGCCATAGCTTATGATTCTCGTAAGATTAAGCCTCACGAGAGGAATTACCCCACCCACGACTTGGAGTTAGCGGCAGTCATTTTTTCTCTTCGGATTTGCAGACATTATCTCCTGGGGGAGAAATTTTGGTTGTTCACAGACCACAAGTCTCTACAATACCTCTTCATGCAGAAGGAACTGAACATGCGTCAATGACGGTGGCTTGAGTTTGTGAAGGATTATCAGTTTGATATCCAATATCACCCGGGGAAGGCTAACGTGGTAGCAGACGCGTTGAGCCGTAGACCAGTAGATGAGGAGGACGAGGTGTGGAAAGCTAAGTGGAAGGAGTTAGGACACCAGGATGCAGTCGCTCGATCGTTCATGTCCGTGATAACTGTTACATCGGAGATTGTAACGAGAGTGATAAAGGCCCAGGCAAATGACTCGTTCTGTCAGGAGCAGATAGTTAGATTACTAGCAGAGGGGACCGAATCCTATACCGTTAGTTCAGACGGGGGATTACGCTTTAATGGGAGACTGGTTTGTCCGGAAGGGGAAGACTTGCTACACGAGGTTATGGCAGAGTCGCACGGTTCACGGTTTGCGGTACACCCTGGTGGGGATAAGATGTACCAATACATGAGACGCCAATATTGGTGGAGCGGGATGAAGAGAGATATCACCGTGTTCATTTTTAAATGCGCCACTTGTAAGCTAGTAAAGGTGGATCATCAAAAACAGTCAGGAATTCTACAACCATTAGAGATTCCGATGTGGATATGGGAGAGCATATCTATGGACTTTATCATGGGGTTACCTACGTCACAGAGGGGTCACGACTCCATATGGGTAATTGTGGATAGGTTGACCAAAGTTGCTCAGTTTCTACCCGTAAGGACAGACTACACTACGGGACAGTATGCCCAGATTTTCATTACAGAGATAGTGAGACTTCACGGGGTGCCTCTAAATATCGTGTCTGACCGAGACAAGATATTTGTTTCACGATTTTTGGAGAGTTTCGAGGAGGCCATGGGTACGGAGTTACGATTGAGTACGGCTTTTCACCCAAAGACTGATGGCAAATCGAGCGAACAAATCAGATATTGGAGGACATGTTGCGTATGTGCATCCTAGACTTTGGAGGTGGATGGGAGCAGTACCTTCCACTGGTGGAGTTTGCTTATAATAACTCCTACCAGTTCACCATTGGCATGGCTCCATTTGAGGCGTTGTACGGTAGACCTTGTCGCTCCCCAACATGTTGGTTAGAGGTGGGGGATAACAAACTCCTTGGGCCGAAAGTGATTCAGGATACTTCGGCAAGGATATAGATGATACAGAGTCGCATTCGGGTAGCTCAGGATCGGCAGAAGAGCTATGCTGATGCGAAGAGGTTCTTCAGAGAATTCAAAGTGGGGGACCAAATATTACTCAGAGTATCTCCTATGAAGGGGATTATGCGTTTTGGGAAGAAGGGGAAACTGGCACCAAGGTATGTGGGGCCATTTCCTATCATCGAGCGGATTAGGCCAGTTGCGTATAGACTTGGGTTACCGGAGCACTTGCATAGGATTCATGATGTGTTCCATATTTCCTCGCTAAGGAAATACCTTAGGCATGATTTGGCCCATACTCATATTGCTTTAGAGGACATCGATCTCCAGCCCGATAGTTCCTATGAGGAGGGGCCGATTGCTATTTTGGACCAAGGCGAATGGAAACTGAGGTCAAAGATAGTACCATTAGTACGTGTTCAGTGGCGGCATCATAATGCTGAGTAGTCCACATGGGAGCGCGAGGATGAGATGCGCAAGCGCTATCCAGAGCTATTTTTTACAGGAACTTTTTAGTTCCGAATTTTGGGATGAAATTCTGTTATTAGGGGGGAAGTATGTAATACCCCGTAATTTTATCGATATTTATTTAAGGGATTAATTAAATTAAATGAAAATTAATTGGGAATTAATTCGAATATAAATACTAACGAGATGTGAGTTGGTATTTGATTATGATGTTAAAAAAATTTATTATTTCCGACTATATATGGTAATACATGAGTATTGATGATATTTAAATTAATTTGGAAAATTTAGTTGGGACGCGTTTGTCAGTCGCGTCAGGAACGTAATTAATTGAATTAAAAAGTAAATTTTATTTTTATCAACCGAATGGTCATTTTGAGTGCTATAACGTGTTCGGAAGGGTCGAAATAGTCAGAAAACACTAGCCTGGGGTTTAGTTTGGGTCCCGGGACATTTTTAGGCCATACCGACAACCCAAAAGGGTAGTTTGGTAATTTTAAAAATAGGGGAATTAAAACCCACGAATTTTAGAGGTTATTTTTATATTAGGAAAGAACCCACTAAGCCCATTTTCAGCATTTGGTAAGTTAGAGGGCTACGGGAGTTATAGGGGGAGTTTGAAGAGGTTCCAAAAGAAAACTCATAACCACCATCACCATCTTCGAGAGGAATATGTAGAGAGAAAGAGGAGAATGAACCTTCAATCCTTCAACATCAAGTCAGAACATCTAAGGCAAGTGGTTTAATTACATTAATTACAAGCGAATGTTTCTTCCATGCTTAGAATTGAATATATGTCTTATATTGGAAATCTGATGAAAACCCATGAAATTGGAGATATAACTCATAATCGTATGTAGAGATTGCATGTAGAATGTTTATGGATGAATTTCATATCCAAAATACAACTTTTGATGATGTAAAAACGGATTTATAAGGAATAATTGTAGACATTAAAATTTTGGGTTCATGTTTATAGGGTTTGGGGAAAAGTTTGGGAATTTTGATGACTACATGTTAATTTAGGAAGCATTGATCCCATATATATGTTAAAGAGTGACCTAGAAGGACTTAGAGTAGTTTAATAACGTTAAAACTTAGTTGGGATGATTTTAGTAAGGATTTAGAGAAGAGAAATTTGGAGAAAAACTAATTGGAGAAATTTCTGGGCGCAGCCTGCCATCTCATTAGAAGACCTACCCAGGTCGTTCAAACGATCTTCTAACGAGATGACAGTGTCCCTTATAACGAGTTGGTAGTTCGTTCGAAGCCTTTCGTTCGAACAAACTCGTTCGAACGACCTCTTTCGAACGAGACTTCTAACGAGTTGACAGAATGGCCTTTTTGGCCTGATTTCATTTCAAACGTTTCGTAGACTTATTTAATTGGAGTATTAACCTTCCCTTACTGATTAGTGGGTATAATTGTGAGAATTAGAGTACGTTGAGGAGTAGAACTTATAACCCTATAATAAAATCGGATGTCAATTTTGGAGTAGGAAATGAGTACCTAATTACGACGTGAGAAGGGTTGATAACGTTTGTATACAAATCGGGGGCTTGTAATCGTATAACATTAAATGATGTTATAAGAACGAGATGTATACCTATATTTATTATAAGAGATATCTAAGATGTGCGAATGCTTAGTATGTGGGATTTTATGTGTATAACATACCTACCATACTTGTTATTATGGGAGGTTTGCATTCGATTAGGGTCATCTAATCTTTGTGTGCCTACGGGGGGGATTTAGATTGGTACCTCGAGGACATAGGTCAGAGAAGGACTTATTGAGAAGTTAATAAGTCTGCTGATCATGCGAGCATAGGTATGTGCGTGACCCATGTGATGTGAACTATGTTCGCCTCCAGTTTGTGTGATTTTTGTTATCTGAAAATGATTCCTGAGAGATTCCGAATGCGTGGTCCTTATGTATGTGATGTACCAGGATTGGATAGCAGAGTATGTGTGCACCGCAACTTAGTGTTGGGGTGCTAGTAAAGTATATTTATGATGAGAATAATATACTGTTAATTGAAATGAACTGTCATGTTTAATTGTGAGTATAATAATAACAACGTTCTGTAAAGATAAAATGGATGATCTCTAGTAATTAGTATTACTAATAATGGGAAACCGAGTATAAATGTAAAGCTCTCTACTTAAATGCAGATGTTGGAATTGAAGCGTGAATCGTATAGTAAGGTTAAAATTTATTTTGGGCTATTTATATATGGAAATAACTAGAATAGGTATGGGTACGTTAGGAGTGCACAAATAGTCGAGAGGTGTGTATTTCATGTGAGAGCACGTCCTAACATGTATTTTGCATTCATTGTTTTATTATCATTAAAACAGTTGCTATATTTTAAACTGTTTTCCACAATCGGGTTCTGACCCGTTTGCTTTCAAATATATTTTCTTGTAAAAACCTTTTAGGTGCCCAGCCACAAGGACACCAAGCATAGGAGTTCCATTCAGGTGAAGTACTGTAGTTGCTGTGGAAGTTACAGGATCTTGTCAGTAGACGCCTCCACTTTCGATCTTGACTCTATTAGTGGATTTCCTCATCAGTTGGGCATGTCGCCCCATTTCTAATGGAAACATTTTATCTATTCAGTTTACTTCAGATTTCGGGTTGTAATAAATTATGATTCAAACATAGTAATTGTTATTCCTGTGTTTGGTTTGTTGTGAGGAGTATTCTTACAGACTCATTATTATTGTATGGTTATACTATTGTCATTTCATTGTGGTAGTTATGTTAGAATTTCTTATCTACTTGCATGTTAATCAGATCTAATTAAAATTGACAACTCACTTTTTAAATATTAGGTGGCTAGTAATTGTTAAAACGTTTTCGACAGTGATGCTATGAACTGAACCAACTTGGAATTTTGTATTAATTTAATAAAGAAGTAGTTACCCGATATTTAATTAGTCGGGTGTCACAGGTGGTTTCAGATCATCAGGTTCTAGTGTCCTTAGGATCTGTACAGCTTGTTATGTTTTCGCTGAGCTATCTTTGATGTAGATCCCTATATTCTAGGACTGTTGTATTCTTTTGTGTATGTTTTGCTCTTCAGCTACTTTGAGACAATAACTGTGAACTTATATACTTTACTCTCATTTCAGATGCCTCCACGACGTGCACAGCGAGTTCCTAGGGATGCTCAGCTCGAGCCACAGACTGCACCAGTTCTGAGCACCATGAATGCCGTAGTGGTTGCAGCCATTGTATCCCAAGCGGTGAATGCCTCCCTCGCAGTTGTACAACAGGCACCACCTCAGGCGCCGGAAGTAGCGCCAATTCAGGTTCATGCATTACCGTCTGCTTGGGAACGCATCCGTGATTCTTTTCAGAAAGCACACCCTACGGAGTTTGCAGGTAGCTCCGACGTTGTTGTGTCCAGTCAGTGGAGGAATGACATTCAGAGGCACTTAAGGATGTACGAGTGCACCGATGTTCAGAAGCAGATACTGGCTACTTTTAAGCTAGTAGGATTAGCATTGCAGTTATGGGAGTCCATTACCACCGCGGAGGAGAGGGACGCTCTCACTATTTAGGATTTCTGGGTGCGGTTCGACAGCAAATATTTTCTGTCAGCTGTTCACATTGAGATCAAGAGGAAGTTGATGAACCTCAAGTAGGAGGGAAAGACCGTAGCCGAGTATGAGGCTGAGTTCACCAATCTCTTGAACATTGTTCCGGATGAGATTCCGACTGAGGAGAAGAAAATTTAGAAGTTCACGGATGGATTGACTTGGAGGATCCATTAGCACTTGATAGGGTATCTCTCGTTGGTCACTTATTCTGATGTGGTTAACGCTGCACTACTTCACTGCCAGGATCATCGCTTCCACATGTTTGAGTGTAAGAGATCAGGAGAGTCCAGCCATCAGGGCAGGACCGGGGGAAATGGTGCCAGCGGGGCACAATCTGCTTAGGGACAGCACAGGCAGGGTGATCAGGGTTCCCAACAGGGGGATTATAAGAGATTCAGATCTGGGGGTTTCATAAGTGGACAGGGAGGTTTCAGATAAGGCCATCAGGGTCAGAATGGCCATCAGGGCCAGAATGTTCAGCAGCAGCAGTTTTAGCAGGGCCAATATGGTTAGGGTAGGAATAGTAACGGCCAGCAGGGCCGTGGGCAGCAGGGACAGCGAGGGGGAAACTTCCCGGGGAAGTGCTTCATTTGTTGCAAGACTGTCCACAAACGCCAGGATTGTCCTGATAGGGGCAGGATCCCACAGCAGCAGCAGCAAGGTGCTCGACACGAGCCACAGAGACCTATGTTTCCCGCCGCCCTCCCATCACCGCCACAGATGGCAGCATTACCACCCATTCCAGCGGTCCCAGTCCAGCAGGGACAGCTTCAGTATGGGAGAGTGTATCAGCTCCAGTATGCCGCAGTCCCACAGGATCCACCTGCTATTGAGGGTACGCTCTCTATTCAGGGGACTATGGTGCGTATTTTATTTGACACACGGGCCACACATTGTTTCATTGCCACGAGATTTGCACGCACTATTGGTTTGTTAGACACTGCAGAGAGCACGATCACTTGTGTAGATTCACCGTTGAGTAGGGGTTCTGTGATTTCCCTTATTTATAGAGGTGTGGGTATAGAGATCAGGAGGTTTACTTTACCCGCTGATATGTTAGTATTAGATATGACTGAGTACAATGCGATTGTTGGTATGGATTGTCTAGTTGCATACTGAGCCATGATTAATTATTTCAGTAGGAGTGTTATCTTTGCCATTCCCGGGCAGGAGATGTTTTTTGTGGCGATGTCTCGCCCTGAGGGAGGAGCGTCCACTCATTTGTACTATATAGAGGAGGAGACCTCTAAGGAAGTGGTGATACCACTAGATTCGATTCCAGTTGTTAGGGAGTTTGCTGATGTATTTCAGGATATACCTGGACTACCTCCGAGTAGACAGATAGATTTTGTGATCGATTTGACGCCAGGCACTCGGCCAATTGCCCGCGCACCTTACCGTATGGCTCCAACAGAGATGAGAGAGCTAAGGGGTCAGATTGAGCAGTTATTGGGTTAGGGGTTCATCCGAAGGAGTACTTCACCGTGGGGTGCCCCTTGTGTTGTCCGTAAAGAAGAGGGATGGATCGTTGAGATTGTGCATAGATTACCGGGAGTTGAATAAAGTCACGATAAGGAATAAGTATCCGTTGCCCAGAATCGATGACTTATTCGACCAGCTGCGAGGAGCTTCCTTCTTCTCAAAGATTTATTTACGATCGGGATACCATCAGTTGCGTATCAAAGAACAGGACGTCTCAAAAATGACTTTCTTGACGAGATATAGTTCCTACGAGTTTCGGATTATGCCTTTTGGCTTGACCAACGCTCCAGCCGTGTTTATGGACTTGATGAATAGGGTGTTCAGAGAGTTCCTAGACCAGTTCATCATCGTCTTTATTGATGACATTCTAGTTTACTCCCAGACGGAAGAGAGCACACTGAGCATTTCAGACAGGTTTTGCAGACGCTACGTCAGAACGAGCTTTATGCAAAGATTGAGAAGTGTGGGTTTTGGCTGAAGGAGGTTCAGTTTTTGGGGCATATCATTTCAGACCCGGGGGTATCTGTTGATCCGGGGAAGGTATCTGCGGTGAGGGAGTGGGGACAACCCACGACACCGACTGAGATCCATACTTTTTTGGGCCTGCAGGATACTACAGGAGGTTTATTCGGGGTTTCTCAAAGATAGCGGGTCCTTTGACACATATGACTCGAAAGGGTGTGCCATTCATCTGGAGCGATGCCTGTCAGTTGGCATTCGATGAGTTGAAGGACAAGTTGACCTCAACACCTGTGTTTGCATTGCCCAGACCGGGAGTTGAGTATTTAGTTTACACCAATGCGTCCTTACAAGGACTCGGAGGTGTGCTGCAGCAGGAGAGTCAGGCCATATCTTATGCTTACCGTAAGCTTAAGCCTCACGAGAGGAATTACCCCACCCACGAATTGGAGTTAGCGGTAGTCATTTTCGCTCTTCGGATTTGGAGACATTATCTCCTAGGGGAGAAATTTTGGTTGTTCACAGACCACAAGTCTCTACAATACCTCTTCACGCAGAAGGAACTGAACATGCGTCAACGACGGTGGCTTAAGTTTGTGAAGGATTATCAGTTTGATATCCAATATCACCCGGGGAAGGCTAACGTGGTAGAAGACCCGTTGAGCCATAGACCAGTAGATGAGGTGGCCGAGGTGTGGAAATCTAAGTGGAAGGAGTTGGGACACCAGGATGTAGTGGCCCGATCGTTCATGTCCGTGATAACTGTTACACCGCAGATTGTAACGAGAGTGATAAAGGCCCAGGCAAATGACTCGTTCTGTCAGAAGAAAATAGTTCGATTACTAGTAGAGGGGACCGAATCCTATACCGTTAGTTCAGACGAGGATTACGCTTCAATGGGAGACTGGTTGTTCCGGAAGGGGAAGACTTGCGACACGAGGTTATGGCAGAGTTGCACGGTTCATGGTTTGCGGTACACCATGGTGGGGATAAGATGAACCAAGACATGAGACGCCAGTATTAGTGGAGCGGGATGAAGAGAGATATCATCGTGTTCATTTCTAAATGCGCCACTTGTCAGCTAGTAAAGGTGGATCATCAGAAACCGTCAGGACTTCTACAACCATTAGAGATTCTGATGTGGATATGGGAGAGCATATCTATGGAATTTATCTCGGGGTTACCTACGTCACAGAGGGGTCATGACTCCATATGGGTAATTGTGGATAGGTTAACCAAAGTTGCTCATTTTCTACCCGTAAGGACAGACTACACTATGGGACAGTATGCCCAGATTTTCATTACAGAGATAGTGAGACTTCACGGGGTGCCTCTAAATATCGTGTCTGACCGAGACAAGATATTTGTTTCATGATTTTGGGAGAGTTTCCAGGAGGCCATATGTACGGAGTTGCGGTTGAGTACGGCTTCTCACCCACAGACTGATGGGAAAATCGAGCGGACAAATCAGATGTTGGAGGACATGTTGCGTATTTGCATCCTAGACTTTGGAGGTGGATGGGAGCAGTACCTTCCACTGGTGGAGTTTGCTTAAAATAACTCCTACCAGTTCACCATTGGCATGACTCCATTTGAGGCGTTGTACGGTAGACCTTGTCGCTCCCCAACATGTGGGTTAGAGGTGGGGGATAACAAACTCCTTGGGCCGAAAGTGATTCAGGATACTTCGGCAAGGATATAGATGATACAGAGTCGCATTCGGGTAGCTCAGGATCGGCAGAAGAGCTATGCTGATGCGAAGAGGTTCTTCAGAGAATTCAAAGTGGGGGACCAAATATTACTCAGAGTATCTCCTATGAAGGGGATTATGCGTTTTGGGAAGAAGGGGAAACTGGCACCAAGGTATGTGGGGCCATTTCCTATCATCGAGCGGATTGGGCCAGTTGCGTATAGACTTGGGTTACCGGAGCACTTGCATAGGATTCATGATGTGTTCCATATTTCCTCGCTAAGGAAATACCTTAGGCATGATTTGGCCCATACTCATATTGCTTTGGAGGACATCGATCTCCAGCCCGATAGTTCCTATGAGGAGGGGCCGATTGCTATTTTGGACCAAGGCGAATGGAAACTGAGGTCAAAGATAGTACCATTAGTACGTGTTCAGTGGCGGCATCATAATGCTGAGGAGTCCACATGGGAGCGCGAGGATGAGATGCGCAAGCGCTATCCATAGCTATTTTTGACAGGTACTTTTTAGTTCCGAATTTTTGGATGAAATTCTGTTATTAGGGGGGAAGTATGTAATACCCCGTAATTTTATCGATATTTATTTAAGGGATTAATTAAATTAAATGAAAATTAATTGGGAATTAATTCGAATATAAATACTAACGAGATGTGAGTTGGTATTTGATTATGATGTTAAAAAAATTTATTATTTCCGACTATATATGGTAATACATGAGTATTGATGATATTTAAATTAATTTGGAAAATTTAGTTGGGACGCGCGTGTCAGTCGCGTCAGGAACGTAATTAATTGAATTAAAAATGAATTTTATTTTTATCAACCGAATGGTCATTTTGAGTGCTATAACGTGTTCGGAAGGGTCAAAATAGTCAGAAAACATTAGCCGGGGGTTTAGTTTGGGTCCCGGGACATTTTTAGGCCATACCGGCAACCCAAAAGGGTAGTTTGGTAATTTTAAAAATAGGGGAATTAAAACCCACGAATTTTAGAGGTTATTTTTATTTTAGGAAAGAACCCACTAAGCCCATTTTCAGCATTTGGTAAGTTAGAGGGCTACGGGAGTTATAGGGGGAGTTTGAAGAGGTTCCAAAAGAAAATCCATAACCACCATCACCATCTTCGAGAGGAATATGTAGAGAGAAAGAGGAGAATGAACCTTCAATCCTTCAACATCAAGTCAGAACATCTAAGGCAAGTGGTTTAATTACATTAATTACAAGCGAATGTTTCTTCCATGCTTAGAATTGAATATATGTCTTATATTGGAAATCTGATGAAAACCCATGAAATTTGAGATATAACTCATAATCGTATCTAGAGATTGCATGTAGAATGTTTATGGATGAATTTCATATCCAAAATACAACTTTTGAAGATGTAAAAAAGTATTTATAAGGAATAATTGTAGACATTAAAATTCTGGGTTCATGTTTATAGGGTTTGGGACAAGGTTTGGGAATTTTGATGATTACATGTTAATTTAGGAAGCATTGACCCCATATATATGTTAAAGAGTGACCTAGAAGGACTTAGAGAAGTTTAATAACGTTAAAACTTAGTTGGGATGATTTTAGTAGGGATTTAGAGAATAGAAATTTGGAGAAAAACGAATTGGAGAAATTTTTGGGCGCAGTCTGCCATCTCGTTAGAAGACCTACCCAGGTCGTTCGAACGACCTTATTCGAACGAGCTTCTAACGAAATGACAGTGTCCCTTCTAACAAGTTGGTAGTTGATTCGAATCCTTTCGTTCGAACGAACTCGTTCGAACGATACTTCTAACGAGTTGACAGAATGGCCTTTTTGGCATGATTTCATTTCAAATGTTTTGTATATTTATTTAATTGGAGTATTAACCTTCCCTTACTGATTAGTGGGTATAATTGTGAGAATTAGGTTACGTTGAGGAGTAGAACTTAGAAACTTATAATAAAATCGGATGTCAATTGTGGAGTAGAAAATGAGTACCTAATTACGACGTGAGAAGGGTTGATAACGTTAGTATACAAATAGGGGGCTTGTAATCGTATAACATTAAATGACCGTATAAGAATGAGATGTATACCTATATTTATAATACGAGATATCTAAGATGTGCGAATGCTTAGTATATGTGGTTTTATGTGTATAACATACCTACCATACTTGCTATCATCGGAGGTTTGCATTCGATTAGGGCCATCTAATCTTTGTGTCCCTACGGGGGGGATTTAGATTGGTACCTCGAGGACATAGGTCAGAGAAGGACTTATTGAGAAGTTAAAAAGTCTGCTGATCATGGGAGCGTAGGTATTTGCGTGACCCATGTGATGTGAACTATGTTCTCCTCCATTTTATGTGATTGTTGTTATCTGAAAACGATTCCTGAGAGATTCGGAATGCGTAGTCCTTATGTACGTGTTGTACCGGGATTGGATAGCAGAGTATGTGTGCACCGCAGCTTAGTCTTGGGATGCTAGTAATGTATATTTATGATGAGAATAATATACTGTTAATTGAAATGAACTGTCATGTTTAATTGTGAGTATAATAATAACAACGTTCTGTAAAGATAAAATGGATGATCTCTAGTAATTAGTATTACTAATAATGGGAAACCGAGTATAAATGTAAAGCTCTCTATTTAAATGCAGATGTTGGAATTAAAGGGTGAATCCTATAGTAACGTTAAAATTTATTTAGGGCTAGGTAGATATGGAAATAACTAGAATAGGTATGGGTACGTTAGGAGTGCACAAATAGTTTAGAGGTGAGTATTTCATGTGAGAGCACGTCCTAACATGTATTTTGCATTCATTGTTTTATTGTCATTAAAACACTTGCTATATTTTAAACTTTTTTCCACAATCGGGCTCTGACCCGTTTGCTTTCAAATATATTTTCTTGTAAATACCTTTTAGGTGCCCAACCACAAGGACACCAAGCATAGGAGTTCCATTCAGGTCACGTACTGTAGCTGCTGTGGAATTTACAGGATCTTGTCAGTAGTCGCCTCCACTTTCGATCTTGACTCTATTCGATCTTGTCAGTAGCTACTGTTGGGCATGTCTCCCTATTTCTTTTGGAAACATTGTATCTATTCAGTTTACTTCAGATTTCGGGTTGTAATAAATTATGATTAAAACTTAGTAATTGTTATTCCTGTATTTGGTTTGTTCTGAGGAGTATTCTTACAGACTCATTATTATTGTATGGTTATACTATTGTCATTTCATTGTGGTAGTTATGTTAGCATTTCTTATCTACTTGCATGTTAATCGGATTTAATTAAAATTGACAACTCACATTTTAAATATTAGGTGGCCAGTAATTGTTAAAACGTTTTCGACAGTGATGCTATGAACTGAACCAACTTGCCATTTTGTATTAATTTAATAAAGGAGTAGCTACCCGATATTTAATTAGTCGGGGTGTCACACATCGTAGGACTTCTATGTGGGCATTGTGGAGGAGTGGTTGAAGGATCTGAGCAGCTACAATACTTGTGGGGGATCGAGTCATTGAGTAAGTCTACCGTCTGTACTTTGTAATACCATATCATAGTGATTATCTGGTTTGGGTCGTCTGAGATTTTTTACCTTAGTGGTTTCCTCGTACGTCTGGCAGTGCCTTTGTGAACTTATTTATTTTACTTACTTTAAACACCTAGACGCATGTTTAGGATTAAAACAAGATAAAATAGGGCTTAACTAAAATTGGTTTACACACTTGGTGCGATTTAAAATTTGGAAAAAGGATTTTCAAAAAG
The DNA here is from genome assembly GCA_949130495.1 of Sambucus nigra. Lineage (NCBI taxonomy): Eukaryota > Viridiplantae > Streptophyta > Magnoliopsida > Dipsacales > Adoxaceae > Sambucus > Sambucus nigra. The sequence goes on from OX422213.1 coordinate 218,065,675, forward strand.
AAAGTTGGTTTTGACATCCTTAAAACACATTCAAAAGAAAAAGGGGCCTACATAAGTTTACTTAATGCACCACAAGTTTGAATCTTTTGATAATTTCAAATCATATAAGGATGAGTTGAAGCGTAGGCATGACAAACTTATCCAAACCCTATGATTTCGTTTTAGGGTTGTGTACTTATTGGGAGAGTTTAAAAATCATTTAAACGAAGTAGGGATCGCATCCCAATTATCTGCGTCGAAAATCACATAACAAAATTATGTAGCGCAAAGAAGGAACACAACTCTTTTCGACATGGTAAGATATGTGAAGATATATTTTGATTTAATGGATTCTTTTTTACGGTTTTACAATAGAGACGTCTACATACTTACTGAAATTAGGTCTCAACGACTCCTATGGAACTATGGACTGGGCACAAGCCTAGTCTACAACATGTTTAGATTTTGGATTGCCCAGCATATATGCTGAGGAAGGATCCAAGATAATTGCAATCAAGGATAGATGTATGTCTTTTTGTTAGTTACCCTAAATGAACCAAGGGTGGTCAATAGTGTATTTGTTACCATAGTGTATTTGTTAGCACAAATTCCCACTATTTAGAGTAAGATTATATGAAATACTATAAATCCCTAAGTAACTTAATCTTATAAAACCTAAGAGGTCAAGATAAAATAATTACTTATGAACTACCCATACAATATGAAATATAACATGATATCGATAATATTCTACCTAACAGTGGTGGGACTATTAACGATGACCAGGATACACATGTCACTTATATTGCACCACAAGTGGATCCACTTATTCGTGGGGAGAATAGGCGTTAACCTAATAGATTAGTTTATTTGAGTGAATACTTTGGTGAGATACCAAGGTAATAGAAAATGGATCCCAAGATAAAAAACGAGGAACTCCAAGACAAAGAATCCGAGCTTTGACTTAAGGATATGAATAATTCTATGGATTCAATCTATTCGAAATAGGTTTTCGAACTTAATTACTTTCCAAATGGGATTAGACCCATCATATTCAAGTGGATATGTGGCTGTCCCGACCCCAAAGTGAGGAGGAGGGGAAATATCCTCCTCGTCGCTCATGCGACGGTTGCGAACTACCCACGACATGAAGCATTTATCGCCGAGGATGTGAAAATATGTGAATTTGTAGAGATGGGAGTTGCCAACCTATATTACTCAAAACAGGCAAAAGTGGTTGTCATTTCTAAAGAGACGAAGCAAACAGACTACTAGTGCATGGGAAACCAACTAAATCATGGGCTCGGAGATTATGTTACGAAATGGGAAGGTGTTAGGAACCCATTCTGCCCTTTTAATCTCTCATGGGAAATAAAATGTCCTCATTCTCTTAAAAATAAGCGAATATGTGTACAACGTGTAAGAGTGTGTGCATTGAAAAAGGTGCGTATATGTAAAAAATGTGAGAGGAGCGAAATCATCATGTCCACATCATGGAAAGATGGGAAGGAGTCATTCTAAGGAGTAAAAATAAAATAATATATAAAATATAGAGATATCCAGAATATGAATGATGTGATGGATCATGAATCAGTATGAAAGATTGAATATGCATGCCAATCGGACCGCTAAAAAGTCATAAAATAAATTAAAGTAGCTAAACTATGAGTGATGCACCAAATTGTGACTCACTATGAAAAAGTGAATACACATGTCAATGGGACCTCTAAAAAGTGATAAAGTAAGTAAAATAAAATGCACCAGATCGTGACTCACTGTGAATGAGTGAGTACGCATATCAACGGGACCTCTAAAATGCGATAAAGTAAAAATAAATAAACTATGACCGATGCACCAGATCATGACTCACTATGGATGAGTGAGTATGCAATTAACGGGACCGCTAAAAAGTGATAAAATAAGTAAAAGTAGATAAATGAGTAATATATATAAAGTATATAAGTAGGATATTAGTAAGCACAAAATAAATAAAGTAAATGAGGATTCGAATCCCAAAATAGTCTTGGGAATCCTTTGTAGACGAAATCATCATCAAAGTCGACATAATTCGAATGGGAAAAAAGGCGGGGTCTAACCCATAATATGAAATTAGAGTTCCACTATTTTAGTTTATGAAAAAGTGTGTAAGGGTGGTGAAAGTGTAAAAAAATGAGGAAAAACTTTAATTTGGAATTTATAGGATAAACCCTCTTTTTTGAATTTTTGATTTTATAAAAATAACTCTGGGGATATATAAATATTAAAAATGTGATAGTGGTGAGAGAAAACAAGAATCATCTTGAAAATGTGCTCAAAGTAATGAAATGAATGAAAAACACCAAATTGGCATAGTAGAATGAAGAGGATTTGAACCTTCTAAGTTGTTTGGATTATGATTTTTGGAGGTTTAATAATCTTATTTTATAATGAAAAGGACGATGGTGTAATGATGGAAAGTGGTAAGATGAGGGGTGATGTAAGATAATGTTTTTAGGACTGATGTAAAAGCCCTGCCACATGAATTACGATACTGAAGAATTTGGAATTGTGAGGTGATGATTTCCTTAAATAAGGAACCTAGAATGGTAAAAATTATCAAGATGCCCTAGGAGGGGTGTGTCGAGCAGCATACGTGTTGTCTTGACTACCAGCAAGGGTGAAAAACTTGGCAGCCAAGTAATGTTCCACCTGCCAGTAACCAGGGGGTGTGCCAAATAGTAAGTTCTATTCATGCTTGGTCAGGACCATTGGAACTAAGACTCAGATCTCTATGAAAGTGTGTTGAGATACTCTTGTGTCCAAGAGTTGACTAATTTCAAACGGATCTCAGGAAGCATTCAGTCATTCTCCGATTAAGGTTTGAAGATGGATCGAGTCCGGGGTTTGAAGGGACTTGGTTGTAACACTATGGAGGTGTACAAAAGGTATTATAATGGTGTTTCTATATAGCCCCTCGAATGGTAAGCTTAGAATAAGAGAACTCTTTAAAAGATAGAAACCCTAATGGGGATTGAGAGTGTTAAGTCCGCGTGTGTCGAAACTTTAGGGGGTAGGTTTTGATCATGTTAGGGGTAAAGGCTTGATTCTAATGACTTAGGGAGTAGGTGTGACTGATATAGGAGTCAAAGTCAGTTTCGAGGTCGAAGTCAATTATGAGGACGTAAGGTGTGTATGAAACCAATATGAGGATATTGTCCTAATATTAAGGATCAAGGTCGATTCTAATGACCTAAAGACTATATGAAATCTATAAAGGACTCAACCAAGGTCAATTATAAGGACCTAAATAGTGTATGTGATCGATTGAGGGTATCGCGACCTAATTTTGAGGGTCAGGGTCAATTATAAGGACCAAAAGAGTGTATGCGAGAAATATGATAATCGCGGCCAAATTCTGAGGGCCAACGTGAATTCTAAGATCCTAAGGAGCGTATGAAATCGATTCAGGGGATCTTAGTCCAATCCTGAGGTCCAAGGTTAATTTTAAGGACCTAAGGTGTTTATGAGACCGATTTAGAGGATCGTGGCCTAATTCCAAGTGCTAAGATCAATCCCGAGGACATAAGGAGTGTATGAGACTAATTCAAACGATTGCAACCTAATTCTGAGGGCCTAGGTCAATTATGAGGACCTAAAGTGTATATGATAGCTTTCGAAAGGATATGTGAGTACATGGGATTATTTTGGAAAGTTTCGTATTTTTTTAGTGATTTTTTGTGATTTTTGAGGATATCTCAAAATCTATGTATTTTATATGTTTTATGGAAAATTTGAACTTTTTACAAATTTTGAATTTTTATGATCTTTGGAATTTTGTATGATTGTTTTTGAAAACTTTGAGAATTTGTAAGAGTAAGTTTTTATGATATCTCATCTTTTTATTTATTTTGGCATATCCCATTACAAACCGTACAAACCACATCCTCATATACTTTCCAATTTCTTTTAAGCCAAGTTAGTGAATGTGCAAAATACCAAAGATCGAATGCATTGGAATCATCATGACTCTATCGAGGAGGTATTTGGTGTCAGGTTTTGTTTTAACTTATACATTTTATTCTAGGATGTGTTGAAAATTTATTCGAGGCATTTTATAAAAATATTTTTCATTTTTTGTCTCTTTGGGATGAACTTTGAATCTCGTTAGAACGAGATTGTGTTCTCATTGGAATGAACTTCAAACAAATTTCCAACGTGTCACCTATTAGTAGCTCGTTGGAACAAAAATCTCGTTAAAATAAATCTTGATTTCGTTCAAATGAAAGTCCATTTTCGTTTGAACAAAGTCTGTTGCCTCGATTTACGTGTTTTCCATAAAAAGGACTCTTATGGATTATTTTTAAGAAATTTTAGCGAAAAAGGATTTCGCGTTACTGTCTCAAAAAATCTCATAAGTTTTTTTCCAAAGAAACTCTTTTTATTTTCCAAATAATAATCCCCAGAATGATTGGTTGAGTTTAGTTTAACCCTAGATACACATACACAATCAAAACCTTGTAGAGTGATGCTCCACTGCTGATTTTTGGTGATTGATCTATATTACTAAAGAAAAATGGAACTCCGTTTCCTAAGGCTGATCGGTTGGTACCGAGGCAAGAGACGCTTGCAATGGACGGTGATGGACTGTGTCGTATTTAGTTTTTGATTTGAAGACGTTATCGTGTTATACTTAGTTGATCTATAAGTAATCTGTAAGTCGTTACATGTGTGTCCAATCTTAAACAGTGTTGAAAAAAAAGTTTTACCCGCAGGGGATTTTTTCTTGAATCTTCTTATTCATGTGCTTAATTTGATTGCTTGGTTTGTCATTTTAATTTTGGAATTTATCTTTTATGTTCATCTAAATCTAATCAAGATAAAATTTGACTACAAAGTGAATCTTTTTTGTGTGTGACCTACCATGTAAGTGAATCCATATCCCTCGCACTTTCAAATTGGTATCAAAGAAGGTTACACTAATTTATTGTTTGATCATTATTTTTGGATTATATGGATAACTTATATAATAGGGTTCCCATTTTTTATGGGTATCATTATCCATATTGGAAAGATTGAATGAGGTTAGCACCGAAATAGATTAATGAGCATGTCTAAATTGTTTATGAAAAAGGGTAGGTACCACCCACTATGACTAATGACAATGTCATCAGTCTTAAACTTGTCACTTCTTAGATAGTGGATGGTTTTAAGGGAGTTATTTTAACTGTTGAGGCTTAAGTACATGTGCAGTCATTCCCGATGAGTTTCATCATATTATGACGTGTACCACATCTAAGGAAGCATGGGATATCCTCCAACTCACTCACGAGGGTACCAACATTGTGAAAGCTTCTAATCTTTAGAATATCATCACTCTTTAGGACCATTACCATGCTAGAGATTGATACATTTGATGAATTCTGTGCATGATTATTTGAAATTATTAACTATAGTATTAATTTGGGTGAGAGAATTGCTGAGACGAGGGTAGTTAAAAGGATTTTAAGATCTCTTCCATCTTATTTTATCCCAAAAGTCACGGTCCTAAATTCTTTGGGAATCGTAAATACTCTTAGGTTAGAAGAACTCGTAGGAGACTGTCAAACTTATGAAAATCAAAAGAATAAAGAAAAAAGGATCGGTTTAAAAGCTCAAACAAAGAAGAAAGATAAGGTTTTTGACTCTGACTTCGAGTTTGATTTTTCTCTAGATGATGTTTCTCTGTTTGCAAAAAAAACAAAAAAAAATTATCATAGAAAATTCTTCCAAAGAATATAAGAGTTTTGAGAAAAATAAATTATCAATGATGGAAAGAATGAATCTGAGCATGATCAATAGAGATGATATGAATGTGAGAAAAATGACACAAATCCCATGAGTGTACCACTAGGATTAAGATAAAGGGCAATGGAAAAGTTGTATACAATACAACTATTAAAAATAGTGACATTAAATTGATGGATTTTGGGGATGAATCACCACAGGAACCTAATTTCTATGCGTTCATGGCCAGTCACATTAGTACTTCTAGTATGTCCTATGACGGCAAGGAATTTTATAAACATGATAGCCTTGACAATACACAAACCTTTCTGAAGAGAGTCAGAGTGATGATGAGATTTTGAATGAGGGACAAAGTTGTCTTCAACTCGCCTACAGCGAACTTTATAAAGAGTCTTTGAGAACTAAAATGTAAAATAGAAGTTTTACTCTTACGGTGTTGGAATTAAAGAAATATTTTAAAGTTTTAAGAGAGTGTGATGCTTCAATGAGTCAATTTGAGAAGTTGAACATTTACTGATTGCGTTTATTGGTTGGGAAAAGACCAATTTGACCAACATAGTGTCTAGTTGTATGAGAGATCTTCAAGATTCATTGAAGACTCGTGAGAATATTGAAGCCCATGTTTCACAACTCAAGAAAGATCTCGAATGTGTCAGGGAGGTCAAGGTCACTTTAGAGGATACATCTAAGAATGTTGGAAATATGTTCCTTGATCTCGCTTTAGGTTTATCCACTTTCCATACAGCACCCGAATCAGTTCTCGTGTGTTTGATATATCCTTATGGGCCTCTACCTAAACCATAAAGGAGATATTATCCTAGGAATTTTAACAAAGTTATACCCAAAATTGTTTATGTTTATTCCCATTACAAATAAAGAGGTCACCTTCGGGAATTTTGGTTAAGCTCAGGATAATTTCTCACACACGTGTTCACACACTTGCTTCCACATAAGTTCACACACGTGTTCCCAGACATGCTCCCACACAAATTTTTACACGGGTTCCCATTCATGTTCCCACACATCACCGTACAGATTTGGATAGTTTTTTAGAGTAAGTGAGGTTTCTAGTCAATACTTCTCATAGTTTGATAGAGGAATTTTAAAGGATGTCTACAACCTTTGAGAACACCTTCGGGACTAACGGTTGAGGTTATGACTTTTATCTAGTATAGGGTGATTATAAAGTTCCTATGTTTTATTCCTATTGCTAGATTGTATTTCTATGTTTATAATATTTTTTTGAAAAATTTAAAAGATATTATTTTCTTTTAGAAAAAGTTTGAAACAGTTCAAAAAAAATTATTTTTGATAAAAAATTTGAAAATTTCAAAAAGAGTTTTGAATTTTATTTTTCACCATATATGGATGTGCATTTGAGATGTTTCAATCACAACAACATTCCATCCATTCATGAATTTTTCATGGTGTTTTAATACATGGCTTCATTTATTTAGTGAGGTTAATAACGCCTGACTACAATTTTATCGTTCATTGGTGATCACTTTCTTCACGTTTGACTCTTTATAACCTTTATTGCATGCATGCACAAATTATTTTAACATTGTACTTACTTGTCATATATCAAATACCATGTTCTTATCTCAATAGTATTTAATAATGAACCAAATGTACTAGAGATAATTTTTTCTTGTAAGAAACTTTGCCCATATTTCATTTTTTAGAAAATTTATTTTATTTAAGCAATGGAAAGGGGCTACAAAAGACAAAATTCTCTTTTCGTTAAAAGCCACCATTGACAATAGATTACAGGATTAGCGACACTCAAAAATAGAAGTGCCAAGGTTGTAAGCGCAAAATAATCGTAGGGGTGATTTCAAACAAATATTGATATACCAATTTTATATGCGGATTTATCCTAATCATGCATTTATGGTGGTAAAACAGATAAATCAAACAAGTAAATATGACAAGTCCAAGTTTCAGGAAAAAATCCCTCTAGGAAAAAAACCTTTTATTCCACTAATAAAATGTAAATCGCAACTTACAATCTTACAAGTGAAATACAATAATGAATTTTTGCAGAAACCCACAAAGACCGCAACTTCAATTCAACAATAATTCTCTTGAGAAACACAATGGACCGCAGCCTTCCGTCAACCTCAGCCTTTGTCTTTAGCAGTGAATTCTCGCAGGTATCACAATTCAACAATATAGTGCCTCTCCAATAAAGGTGTATGAAAGAGATGAAAAAATTTCTAGGGTTATAAACTAACTCACAAGAACAATATTGTAGGATGTTTTGTTGTGAATTAAAACAGTGTTTTTTAACATAAAACTTGAAGACCTTTTGTAACAGATATGCAGTTACGTTTTTGCAAAAGTTTTAAACAATATGATCACGCAACAGATATTTATAAAACTTAGAGTCGGCGAGTCATTCGAACGACTTTGTGATGTCGTTTGAAAGACAAAGGAATGTTGTTTGAACGACTTCAATATTGTTTGAACGACATATGAATGTCGTTTGAAGGCCTAAGAAATAATCTATGAAACGATGTAAAAAAACAAAATAGTACCATTTCATTTCAAGCAATGAAGAAGCGACCTAAGAAATGACATATGAATGTCATTTGATGAAGCAGGAAAGGAATGACCAAAGAAACAATATTCAATCTTTTTGAAAAAATAAAAAATTCTTTTTGAAAAATAAAAATCCTTGTTCGTTTTTATTAAAAATTAAACATCCCAAATATAATTTCTAAATTAATTCAAACTATAAAACATTTTATACCTTTTGGGATGTCGGGAAATCTTCAAACTTAGAGACGTTTGAGTTCGATTCGTCCTTGTAGTGTGTGACGATCTGTAATGAGGTACGTCAAACTAGTCTAAAACTATGTTATGAACCATGTTGAAAAACTTGTTCTTACAAATCTCCCCCTTTGTCTATTCCGGTAGAAAACAAACAAATAATATCGAACACCAAATTAAATTCAAAATCTCCTATTACAAAGAATACTAACACCCTTTCGAAACATATAACGAAATGACATAAGTTTCTTTGTCTTCAAAACTTCATCTTCTTCCCTTTACTTTTCCAAACTTTGTCTTCACCCGTATGTCTTGAATATTGCTAAAGGTAAACCTACACACATGAGACAACAAACATATACCTTCATGGCATATCGAGTTTGAAACAAATTAAAACATATATACGCTCTCCCCCATAATTTAAACTCATCAAAAACTCGTTTTTAATTTTCTCCCCCTTTGTTTTTATCGAAATAGAAAAATATACAAAAAAGTAGAAACAATAAACATTAAGTGCAAAGCATCACGTTGAAGAAAAGATATCAGCACAAAAGATATAAATCAATCATATGTAATGGTGTAAATGCAAACACAACCAACTAGTTTTGCAAATTTTCAATTTTTCAAAAAATGCAAATTTCACAAATACAACATGCAATACCATATATAATTTTTGCAAAATATATTAAAACCAATTCGGCACACATATATAGGTATAAACGACCACGAAACATGACAAAAAATGAATAAGATTTACACACTAATATATTATCGATGTGTCAAAACGTGTGGAATTGAATGAATGGGTGTGAACTAGTAACAAAAGGAATTATAACCCAAACACTCAAATATGTTCAAGAAGCTTTAATTGCCGCAAAACTTTATCAAACTAAGCTTTGTCCTCAAGTGACAAATAAATTTGAACTTAATAAACACAACAATCACAATGCACACAAGCCTAGAATATTAATGATTCTACAAATTAATAGCGTCATGACAAAATAAGCTTAACTAGGATGCATTCTCATTGTGAAAATCCATTGATATTTCCATCCAAACACCCTCAAAACATAATTCTTTTCTTTTCTTTTGAATGAATATATCGAACTAAACTCATTGGCCCCTTTTTGTCGTATTATTCTTTTTATGCCTTAATTTTTTCTTGAGCCCTCTTCAAACGGTGTCTTTCATGACGAGTTCATTATACACTCCCAACCCTTTCCCATGTACACTCATCATTATTTCAATATTAAACAAATCCTCATGGAAAACGGTTATAACATGCACAAATCCTCTATACTCAAATAAACAATGTAGATGACAAGATTGATAGGAGAACATATCACCAAGCTCAAACATACATCATGAATTCAAAATTCAATAAGTTCATGCATGTGTTTGTGGAGGCATAAATAAAGTCGAATCCATAAAGAAAGTCAAGTTCGAAATAATTCCATAAATATGGCTATGATCAATTGAAGTATCTAAAGTCATAACCAAATATCCTAGCCACATGAAATCGCAGAGTGAAATTGGATTCAAACACACCAATATTCCATACTAAATGTGTAAAACTAAAATACACAAAGAACCGAAAATATTTTTTAATTTTACAATAAACAAAATCTTTTTGTATTTTTTAAAAAATATATAAACCAAAAATCTTATTATATTTTCCAATATGACTCAATAAAATAAAATATAATACTAAAAGTACACATGTCATAACATTAGCAAGAATATATCATGAAGCATAACCGACGTATGACAAACGAACCATGCCAGCAATCAACGATATGAAATAGCATGTGAGAAACAACCAACCTAACATTTAGCATCTCCAAAACTGATTCCTAACCCAAACCGGTGTATAACTAAATTAAGGGGTATGAGAACTGACAATACACTCCTTAAACTTCCTAATACCACTTCCAAGATCAAAACAAAAATGCCTAAGGTGACCTTTCCTACCACAAGGTGAACATGTGTAAACACGAGGAATGTTACCTATGGGTGGACCTTTTCTAACATCCTTGGTTTTAGTTGACCCTCTAAAAAAAACTATGATTTTTTCTTTAACACTCAAAGAATTAGAAACGTGTGAGCCATTACCATCACTATCAACACTACTCAAGTCTTTTAAATCACCTTTTAAAAATCAAAATTTTTTACTCAAGCAAAGAATTAGACTCGTCCAATTTTAGGGACTCCTTCTTCATATTTTCAATCATATCTAGAACGTTATCACACTCTCATTAAACTAAAACAAACTTATCCCCAAGAATCTTCTCATGTGCATTAAAATCATTAATTAGAATATTTTCCTCAACGACACAAATATTAAAAGTAGAATTTTTAAAGTCCTCCCATTCTTTTTATAAAAATAGGACTATATCATCACTCTTTTTCTTGGAAAATTCCAATTTTCTAAATTCATGGCCCATGTCCACAAGTCTCTCACAATATAAGTCTCTTTGATTTTGAACAGTATGCAAAATTTTCAAAACGGCCTTAAAATGAGAATTCTCTTTTTCATGATTTTCAATTCTTTTAGCAAACTTCAAATTCAAACAATTTAAGTCACCAAAATTATGAGAATCCATTTGAGAGAAGAGAAATAAAACAAAAAGACCCCCAAAGCACAAAATAGGATCTACACAATAATTTAGTGCAGCATGCTCTGATACCAATTTGAGAATATGAGTAGTCAAAAGATATCAGATGGAAAAACTTTTTAAAAACTCAGGATCACTCGATAACTTAGAGCAACCTCCCATGATACCAATTCGTAAATGCAAAATAATCATAGGGGTGAGTTCAAATAAATATTGTAATACAAATTTTATACGTGGAAGCCATATTTAAATATAATTTGTCTAATTTTAAATTGATTTTATCTTTTTATCCTAATCATGCATCTATGGTGATAAAACAGATAAATCAAATAGCAAATATGACGATGCCAAGTTTCAAGAAAAAATTCCCGTAGGGAAAAGGCCTTTTATTCCACTAATATAATGTAAATCAAAATTTACAAACTTACAAGTGAAATACAACATTGAATTTTCGTACAAACCCACAAAGATTGTAGGCTTCAATTCATTTGTGATTCACTAGAGAACCACAATGGATCGCAACTCTCTGTTAGCCTCAGCTTTCGTCTTCAGCAATGAATCCCCGTAGGTATCACAAGTTAGCAATGGAGTGCCTCTCCACAAAAGGTGTATGCAAGAGATATAAAAGTTTCTAAGGTTCTAAACTAATTCATAAGAATAATATTCCAGGATGTTTTATTGCAAATTAAAACAGTGTTTTTCAACACAAAACTTGAAGAACTTTTGTAATAGATATGAAGCTATGTTTTCATAGAAGTCTTTAAAAAATCTGAGCACGAAATAGGTATTTATAAAAACATTAAATTGGTGGGTCATTCTAACGACTTTGTGATGTCGTTTCAACGAGAAACGAATGTCGTTAGAACGACTTTCAATGTCAATTGAATGACATATGACTGTCTTTTGAAGACCTAAGAAACGATGTAAAAAACAAACAGTACCATGCCGTTTGAAACAATGAAGAAGCAACCTAAGAAACGACATGTGAATGTCATTTGATGTAGCAGGGAAGGAACGACCTAAGAAACAACATTCAATCTTTTTAAAAAATAAAAAATTTCATTTTAAAAAAATAAAAAGCCCTATTCGTTTTTTATAAAAATTAAACATCCTAAATATAATTTCGTGAATTAATTCAAACTCTAAATTGTTTTATACCTTTTGGGATGTTAGGAAATATTCAAACTTGGAGATGCTTAATCTCAGTTCGCCTTGACGGTGCGTGATGATTTGTAACCGGATACGGCAAACTAGTCTAAAACTTTGCTATGAATAATGTTGGAAAACATATTCTTACAAAGGCCAATTTTATTTCATTAATGCGTTACTTATATGAGCATTGTGATATTTTCAGAAATTTGAGAGTTTATACTTAAAAATATGAGATTTTGAGGGTGTTATAAAGTAGAGATCAATGGGTTTGCACAATGGACTGTCTTGAAAAACATTAAATAGTTTGGTGTTATTGATTTGAAAAGCATTAAAAATAATGGAATTTTGTACGAGGCAAGTCAATTTCAATTCGTTCAACATTCTTACATCTATCTTTCAAATTGAGTTCTTTCTTTAGAAGTATCTCGTTTACTTCGTGCAACTTTGTTGCATATGCATACGTTGATTTTTTCACGGTTTAAGTTCACACAATTACATTCTGCTTCTATGCTTCGGATATTTTTGTGGTATTCCATGGTATGTTGTATTTATACCTATATGTATTTTTTATACATATACTTTTTACACTAGAACATTGAAAAATTTGCAAAAAAATGTTGGTTTCTTATTTGGAATTACATCACACGTAGTTAAGTGTTTATTTGTGATGTTATTTCATATTTTGATTCGGGCCATGTTAACTTTCATGATTAGTTTCTAATCCTTTATTTATTACGGACAAAAGGGATGAACAATTTTTTAGGGGGTATTATTTTTCCTTAAACTCTAGTATGCAACACGGTATTTCTTTTGCTTTATGCACGTAGGTCGTTCGTCTTGATGATGATATCATTGACTATATAAGATGAAGACTTTTAGATGAAAACAAAGTAGCAATTGTCTTTCCTTTTTGGGGGTTTGGCAGGCCATTACTAGAGATTCTCTAAGGTGTTTATTTTCGATTTTTATTTTGTACTAGAATAGCCAAAGGGGGAGATTTGCAAGATCAAGTTTTTATGAATTTTCATCTTTTTATTTATTTTGGCATATCCCATTACAAACCGTACAAACCACATCCTTATATACTTATCAAGTTCTTTGAACACAAGTTAGTGATCAAGAAACATAACGAAGATTGAATGTGTTGGAATCGTCGTGACTCTATTAAGGAGGAATTTGGTATAAGGTTTTGTTTTAAACTTATACATTTTATTCTAGGATGTGCTGAATATATATTCGAGGCATTTTTCTAAAAATATTTTTCAAAATAATTTTATTTATTTTTGGTCTTTTGGAACGAGGTTTGAATCTCGTTAGAACGAGATTGTGCTTGTTGAAACAAAGTTCAAATGAAGTTCCAACGCATGTTCTCTGTTGGGTAGAGTTTCAACTACTAGAAGCTCGTTGGATGTTCGTTGTAATGAAACAGGAGGTTCGTTCGAATGAAACCTTGATTTCGCACGAATGAAAGTTCATTTTCGTTCAAACAAAATCCGTCGCCTCGATTTTCATGTTTTGTTTTGTAAAAAGGACTCTTGTGGACTGATTTTCTAAGAACTTCTGACGAAATTTGATTTTGCATTACTATCCCAAATGTCCCACAAGTTTTGCTTTTAAGAAACACGTTTTGCTTTCCAAATCACAATCTCTAGAATGATTTGTCGAGTTATGTCAAACACATGATACACATAGATAATCAAAACCTTGTATAGTATCGCTCTACTACTAATTTGTAGATTTGATCTCTCCTGCTGAAGAAGAAAGGAACTCCATTTCCTAAGGTTGGTCGATGGATACCGAGGTAAGAGATGCTTGCTATAGACGGTGATAGATCATACCGTATTTTTTTAAAGATTCGAGGGCGTTAAAGAGCCTATACTTAGTGCATCTCTAAGTATTCTGTAAGCCATTACGTGTCTATCCTATCTTAAACATTACTATAAAAAAAAGGTTTTTCCCACAAGGGATCTTTCCTCAATCTTCTTCTTCTTGTGTTTAGTTTGATTGCTTGGTTTGTCATTTTAGTTTTGGAATTTATCTTTAATGTTCATCTAAATCTAATCAACATAAAATTTGACTAAAAAGTGAATATTTTATGTGTGTGACCTAGTATATAAGTGAATCCATATAACCCGCCCTTTCTGAACTTTTTGGAAAATTTTAAGAATTTTGATAATTTTTTTTGATGCTTTTGTGTAATTTTGGATTTTGATTATTTTATTTCAAAAATGTGAAATTCTGCATTTTTTCGTAAAATTGTTTGAAGGGGGTGCTAATACACAGGGGTTGATATGTGGCAGTAGATAAGGACACATAGATTCAGAATTTTCGGGGGTTCCTAAGGGGCACTACCGGATGGCATGCATAGGGATGTGCCGATCGACATAACCTTTACCCCTTATAATACCCCATATTTTTATGGCCTTTAATTTAATTTAATGGGAATAAATTAATTTAATATTGATCCCGATTTTTTTAAATTGAATATTTACTAGTGTGACGAGAGTTAGTAATTATTGCTAAGAATTATGTTGAATATTACTTAATCAGTAAAGTAATATATGATATCAAATTTATTAAAATTTTCGCAATTGAATAATACGACAGTTATAGAAATTAAGTCAGGACGCGCGTGTCAGTCGTGTCGGGACTAATTTAAGGAAATAAAAAATAAATTAATTCTAAGTCGCATGTATGATCATTTCGAGTGCGCTAATATTTCTGGAAGGGTCGATATAGTTATAAAAGTGTACCCGAGAATTTAATTTGGGTCGCGGGACAATTTTAGGCCTAACCGGCAACCCAGGAGGGCATTTCGGTAATTTCTCATTTTAGGCCTTAATTAATGACCAAAATTGAAGGTTATATCTGATGGAAGTGGGAGTCCTCGAGTGTTAGAAACACTAGAATTAGAGAGAGGCTAAGAAAGAGAGAAAATAGAAGAGAAAAGGTTTCTAAGGAGGAGAACCACTAATGCTACACCATTCTCACCAATTCCACCACCAACTCGTAGATCGAGGAACAAGGAGCGGGATCATACCCATCATCTTCTATAATTCCGACTTTCATTCTTGAGGCAAGTATCTAACTTGTTGTTCTTTAGTTGATAACACATCCATGCTAGTGTAGGAGATAATGATTTTATGTTTTCATGAAACTTAAATGATGTTTTAGAAATTTATATTCAAATTCTGAGTAGAAACCATGTTAGGACAACTCTATTGATAGATGTAGATGATTAACTACGAAAATGATGTCCAGTAGAGTTTAAATCCTGGAATAATTAGGAAGATATTGATTATGATGATAAAAATAGGGTTCTTGATGAATTAGCTTGAATTAACCCCTTTAATTGATGGACCTTGATGAATTTGCATATGTTTTACGTTAGAAATCATGTATGTAGGATGATACAACTTTTAGTTTGATTATTTTGGAGTTTGGGACGAATTAATAGAGGTTTTGAGGATTTAAGTTGATGAACCCGTAGGTAAAGAATTGCATAAACTGGGCCAATAATTGCTCGATCAATCAATCGACTCAAGAATTTCGATCGATCGATCGACTCCTCCTGGAAATTGAAACTTGTTTCCCTTTAAATGTTAATCTAATCCCAATGTGTAAGGACCCTTTGTCATAATTTAAATATTATAACGGGACTTTGTAAGGACCAATAGGGTATAGGCAAGATCCAGGTAACACGACTTTATATGAAATTTAACCGTGGGATTTCGTGGGTATGAAATGGAGTGGAAATTGTGCGTACATTAAATTAGGTCTTGTGAGAATTAAGAATGACTTAGACCAGTAGGGTAGAGAGCGTACACCTACTTATTTTATATTTATCAAGATGATACACTTAGAGAGTCGAGAAGCACTTAAGGACTTGCGGTAATTGAGAAAGTAAGAGTGGATTAATTATATGTAGGACTCGGGCCCAACGTGTCGCGTATGGTCAGAATATAATATGGGTCGTGTGTGTACCTATCTGAATGATGAAAATATAAATATGTGTGTGAATATTTATTATATAAATATTTGTGTGTAAGCATACCTGCGCTACTTGCTATCACGGAGGTTTTCGTTCCGGGACAGTCTTATCTCGATCTGGACCTTATGGGGGATATTGACTTGTACCCTAGAACATAGCATCCTTGGTATAGGCTATCTGAAAATGATAGTCATACGGTCCTAAGAGACGTGAGGGTATGTGCTGCCCTCTTAGTGACTTGGAAATATGCTTCACCTACAATATGTGTGCTTTAAGTTAATACAGTTCGAGAGTGATTCCGAACTAGTATTTCCCTTTTGTACGAGAGATACGGGGACTTGATAATAGAGTATGCCAGCACCATAGATTTATGTGGGGTACCCTATTAGTATATATATTATGAGTGATAAATATATATACATGTGATTAATCTACTGTGCTTGTAAGTAGATAAAATTGAATAATTAATATTAAATGAATTAACTGGTTGTGAACTTAAGACTGTATTGAGATGAACATAGATGGCTTGATATATTCATAAGGAAAGGTTATCAAATATAAACTATAGTCATACGATAACTTGAATCAGGATTTGGTGAGGGGAAATTGGGTTAGACCAGTGAATTGGTTTAGCTTTATCTAGATTAGTTCAGTAGTACGTTAGGCGTGCACACTAGTTGAGGGGTGAAAATTCCCAAGTGAGAGTCGAGGTACTAACGTGTATGTAATATCAACTGGTAAGCATTTTATATACTTGCTAAACTATTTTTAAAGCTATTTTACACTCGGGCTTTGACCCATTTCCTGTCATCTCTTCTTTCTCTTGTATATATATATATGTGTGTGTGTGTGTGTGTGTGTTACAAGTGCCCAGCCATAGGGGCATCAGACTTAGATCTTTGTACTGTCGACGTGCCGCAGATAGTGTGGGAGTTGCAGGTCCTTGCATCTAGATGACTTCATCCTTGTCATCTCAGCACTGAACTTAGTTATTTTAGATGGGGCATGTGTCGCCCATTTCCAGTTTTTATTTAGTTCATAGAGACTTGTGCTCTTTATTATTTCAGTCTTCAGTTTTAGTTGGGATTATTTTAATTATTTCATTGTCCTTCGTTGTGGGATATATTATTTGGATTGGTTAATCTAGCCTGGTTATTTCATTTCGATGGTTTGGATTTTAATATTATTATCCGTGTTCATGAAAATGGTTTTGTATACTAAATCATAACAATAGGACTTAATCTATAAAGTTAAATGTTTTGACACTTAGCTTAATTATTTATTAGGTGATTTATAAAGAAAAACTATTTTTCGACAGTGATGCTAAGAATGAACGAACCGGACACTTTGATTTAATTTAATAAAGGACGGATCACCCGGTATTTAATTAGACGGGGTGGTGTCACATCCATATACAAAGAGGCTGAAGGCAACCTTTATTTCATGCTAAAATCGATTTATCTATCTCTCCGTATCTCTAAAAAAGAGTTATCTCTAGTGTTTGTGAATTGTTTGAAGAAATGGTAAACATTATGGATGTCGTCGACTGGGCAACATCAAGTGGGCCTATCCCAAAGGAATGCCAGTGGGGATGGAGAATGTATACCGTTGAGAGTGTGCTAACAATTAATGTCCAACTTATTTAATTAAATTTCAATTTTAGCCCAATTCATTCTTAACTCTTGCAAATAATTATAACAGATAAATGAAATAAATCAAGCATGCAAGACAGTCACAATTTGAGGAAAAATCCCCCAAAGGGGAAAAACATTTTTATTTCACTATAATTTGTAAATCTCAACTTACACAGATTACAATGAAATGCAGTGACACATGAAATACCCGCAAGTATCAGTTCGTGTCATCAGCTAGAGGTCCTGTAAGAACTCCAAGATCAGCAATGAAAAATCAGCCTTCTTCTTCTCCACAAGAACTCCAAATGAGTAGAACAATTTTCTTGGGTTTAGAGGATTTCTTATAAATGATTAGGAATTGTTTGTGAATCAAAATTGTATATAAAATATGAAAAACAAAGTCTGTTTTTAATGCATAAGGACTGCAGAAACATCAAGTCCAAGACTTCCAAAAGCTTGTAGAATGAACACTGCCTAAATAGAGAAATCGAGGCGGTTGCTCATTCGAATGAGATGGGTTGTCGCTCGAACGACATTAGGTGTCGTTAGAACCACTTCGCGCGACATGCGCTTTTGTTTGAATGACAAGCCTCTGTCGTTCGAACAATCTGAAAGAATTGTACTTGTTCGCCTTTACACTTAGAAAAAAATTCTTATTCTTCGAGATAAAATATTTCATACTTGAAAATTTTATTTTAAAACTGTTCCCAAATATTTATGTTAATATTAAAAACTCCAGTTAAATATTATACCATAACGAGTGGAGTAGTGGGAACATATGAATGTATAAGACGCACGATGCATGATAGGAAAATGTTGATGCACTGCGCACGTATGAAGGTAGTGGGTGCGTGATAACTTCAAATCCAAGTCGAGGCCGTCATGGATGAACGTGGAGACGTGCTGAATGTAGCGGTATCAGCCATACTTGCAGTGATCTAGGATATGCAGAAAAATTTCCTAGATACTAAATGGGCAATTATAAAATCATGTGCTTACAAATCTCCCCCTATGTCTATGTTGGTATATACATAAAAACTATCTGAATTATGCTACCCAACCCAAAAGCTACATATAATTTAATATTCCCAATAAACCCCAAAAGTGGAAATACTAAATGACATGTCTTCAACTTCTTCAACATCTTTAAACTTTTTTTGTCATCATTAAGGTGTGCAAAAATAATTCTTAATTAAGTACCTACACACATGAGACAAGAAGCATTACCCGTGATGCACAACAGTTTGAAATCTAATGATAAGCAAAAGTAAGTACCAATTTATGGTCAATTAAATCACTATAAAATCAAACAAAGACTCTCCCCCATAATTCGTTCTCCCCCTTTTTATAATGTCCCCAAATAGACCAATGTGAAGAACACTAAGCAAATGAAAACCGAGAATGTCACAAGGGAACCAAACTTTCTCTTTTTGAAATTTTCAAAATTTTCTTAAAAAAATATTAAACAATAAATCACAGCATGAAAGAACACTAAAAACCAAGTCGGTGATAGTGGAAATGTAGTGATGTGAACAAATTCGACAGGAAAATCAATAGATACAACCATAACATATGTGCACGATAAATGTTGAATATTCCTAACAAATGGACTCAACATCTTCCTTAGGTGTAAAAAAATTATGGAATTATAAGAAATTGACTAAATCAAATCAGCAAATCAAAGCTCAAAGTGATTTCCACACCAATAACATCCAAAACGTTGAAATGATTTTTCATGACTTTTAAGGATGTGCAAACTCGTTTTTCATTTCTTTCCATCCAAAATCCCTTATAAATAATTATACGTTATATTTTTCTTTTGAGGTGATGAAACTAAAACCTATTGGCCCATTTGATTTGGCATATTTTTCTTTTTATTGCTATTTAATTTTTTTGGGCTATTTTTCAAACGGTGGCTTGCTCGATGAGTTAATTTTGAACTCTCGTAGCCCTTTCCCATGATTCAGTCATCATGTTTTGTTGCAATTAAGTACTCCCGGTAAATGGTTTTTACATGCACTACTATCTTGTCAAGTTTTATCGTATTTTCGTCGTTGTATAGATAGAATTGAGATGAAAACACTCAAGCCAATATGTGATAGACAAGTAAAATACTCAAATAATACCATGCATGTGTGCAATAAAAGAGATAAGGAACCAAACATGTAGAAGATATCACTAATAACATCTCAAAGACTCCAAACAGTGGAAAGCACATGGATGAAATGATGTAGCATCTCAAATCACTATCAAATAGTCACGTGGAATATGGAATGAAGTTGTGACTATGATATCCTAAATGTTCATCCATAAATGGTGTAAAAAAAATACAAAACTCTTTTTGTGTTTTTCAGAATTTTTTTTTATGAAAAGAATCTTTTTGGCTTTTTCTATAATTTTTCCAAAAAAAATCATTTTTGGTTTTTCCATTTTTTTTTGAAAAAAATTAATAAAAAATCAAACAAATAATAATACAAATGATATAATCTAGAGATAGGAATCAAATGATATGAACATGAAAAATGCATCATACTCTACACATGGTGACCACCCCTCAATCAACTGTGAAAATTCCTAAAGACTTCCTAAGACTTTCGAATCAAAGGGCATCTAAACGCTTTGTGAAGATATCGAGTAATTGGAGGTCGGTAGATACAAAAATCTAGGATATAACCTTTTCCTGCACAATCTCACAAATAAAGAGCTCACATATCCTAATGTGTTTTGTGATGTTGGACTAGATTTTGAGATTTGTGTATCGCGCTTGTGTTATCTCAGGAAATAGTCATGGTGTCTTGTGATATCCCATAATCCTCCAACATCTTCTTCTTCCACAGAAGTTGCGTATAACAACTCCCGATGGCTATGTACTAAACTGCCGCAGTGGAAAAAGAGATGGAGTTTTTCTTCTTGCTCAACCAAGAGACAAGAGCAAAACCAAATAAGAAACACCCACCAGAAGTGTTCCTACATCTATCTGTATCCCCGACCTAATCGACATCCGAATAGGCGGATAAACGATCACTGGTATCAAAGGAATACTAAATGCCAAGTGAGAGAGTCCCACTCACGTATTTGATAATATGTTTAAGAGAGAGTAAGTGTGACTCTTTAGGAGATGCCTGATATCGAGCATAGACTGCAACACTAAAGGCTATGTCGGGATGACTGGCAGTCAAGTAGAGAAGACTACCTATCATACTCTGATATAAGGTTTTCTCTACATCCTTCCCTGAAGTGTCCTTGCTAAGCTTAGTTGAGGTACCCACCAGTGTACGTGCTTGCTAAGTGGAGTCTAGGCCAAATTTCTTCACAAGGTCTCTAGCATACTTGGATTGAGAGATGAACATCCCATCCTCTAGCTGATGAGCCTGGATACCAAGGAAGAAAGTAAGTTCACCAACCATAGTCATCTCAAACTCACTCTTCATCTCCTCCTCAAAGTGATGAGCATGTTGGAAGCATGTTGATCAAAAGACTATGTCGTCCATATAGACCTGGGTAACCAAAATAGCACGGTCATCTCTCCTGATGAACGTCATATCAATTCTCCCTCTCTTGAAGCCACGGGCTAATATATAGGAAGTAAGCCTCTCGTACGAACCATGGAGTGCTTACTTCAAACCATACAAGGCTTTCATCAGATAATAGACGTGATTAGGGTGCTTAGGGTCTTCAAACCCTTTTGGTTATTCCATATAAACCTCATCCTATAGAATTCCATTCAGAAAGGCACTCTTGACATCCATCTAATATAACTTGAAGCACAGATGACATGCGATGGCGAGTAGTATGCAGACGGACTCAAACCTCGCAACATGAGAGAATGTCTCGTCAAAGTCTACACCCTCTATCTCTGTGTAGCCTTGAGAGACCAACCTAGACTTATTTTGGATAATAGTACCAGTCTTATTCACCTTATTCTTGAAGATCCACTTGGTACCTATCACATTTTTCTCACTAGGTTGGGAAAAAACTGAAGTAACTCATCCTACACAGCACATATCCAGTGTTCATTTTTAGTGCTTCCTCATTGTTCTTAGGATCGACTTTAGATGTGTAGCAAACATGGATAACAACGTTCTCTAGCTGAGCATGAGTATTGACCCCTAGGGTGGGATCTCCTAGAATAGTAGAAGGATTATGACTCTTTCTAACACAAGCAAGAGTGTCCCCTAAGTTTGGAATGGGGTCCACTCTAGGTGTGGGAGGCATAATGGGATCATCAATAGAAAGTGTGTCATCCTCACCCAAATGGTTAGAATAGATAAACACTGGAGGTTCATCATCTTGAACGGTGACATTTATTGACTCCATAACCTTAGAGGTACTCATATTAAAAACCCGATATGCTCTACTAGTCGATGATTATCCTAATAATATTCCCTCGTCGTTCCGGGAGTCAAACTTTCCTAATTTCTCCCTATCCCGTAGGATGTAGAATTTACTCCCAAAGACACAAATATGAAAGGTTGGGCTTCTTTCCAGTCTATACTTCGTAGGGCGTCTTAAGTATGTATGGACGAAGGTAAACCCTATTCACCGTGTGGCATGTGGTAGACACCCCCTTTGCCTAAAATCTCATAGAAACTCTACGACTTAGAAGCATAGATCTCGCCATCTCCTGAATCGTCCGATTCTTCCTCTCAATAATCCCATTTTGCTGTGGAGTCTTCACGACCAGAAATTCATGTTTGATCCCGAGGCTATCACAGTAAACGTCTACTTTAGCTTCCTTAAACTCAATCTCATTGTCAGTATGTATTCTATTGATAGTGACTCTGTTTTGATTTTATAGGACACGACACTTGGCCATAAGAAATTCCACAACATCCAATTTCTCTCTTAAAAAACCTACAATCGAATATTGAGAGAAATCATCTACCATCATGAGGATATACCTCTTACCACCCAAACTCTCAGTACGAGTAGGACCCATATAATCCATGCGTATCAACTCAAGAACTCGTGAAGTTGTAATGGAACTCGACTTCCTGTGGGGACTATAGACTTGATTTCCAAACTGACAGGATCCATAAACCGCGGAAGTCAGCTTTCCAAGTGATGGCAAGACACGTACTAGGTCCTTTTTAGCTAATTTCTCCAAATCTCTAAAGTTCACATGACCTAGATGTTGATGCCACAGATCCATAAGAGTGATCGTGGTGTTGTTACAAATAATTAAGGACTTGGGCACAATACCATAACAATTATCATCAGTTCTCACCCCTTGTAATAAAAGTTTACTGGCTTGATCATAAACATTACATTCGTTCCAGTTAAACTTTACTGCAAACTTAGTTTCGCACAACTGGCTAATTTTGAGAAGGTTTGCTTTCAAACCTTCGATGTACAAAACATCCTTTAGCTTAGTAAATCTTGGTATCTCTATTATACGTCGTCCTACTATGCTAGATATGCTCCCATCTCCAAAGGTGACTTTACCTTCCTTTCGATCCTCTAGGTAGGTAAAAAATGAGACATCGCCTGTTATGTGTCTGGAGCACACACTATCGAAGTACCACTGAGATGTGTTATGTGCTTTAAGAGTAACGTGAACAATAGAGGATTTTTCATCGAGTTTAGGCACCCAAGAAGTGGTAACCTTCTATTTTTCCATTGTCATTATTAGCTCTAGTCGAGATACTAGAAGTGTACACTGACGGCATAGAAATCTATTGGAACTCTTCCATTATACTCTAGAAAGTGGCGATTAGAAATTCAACCTACTTTTTAAGACTCGAGAAGTCGCTAGTGGCACGTGGTGGAGAAAATGTACTTCGTGTCCGACCCAAACCAAAATATAACAATACTCCCTAAGGTGGCCCTTTCTTTTGTAGCAGGTACTGAAGTACACAGGCTATGGCCGACCTTGGTTTGCTTTTCTTGGCCGAACTCTTCTTCGGGGGTTTTGGTGAGAGCCATATGGATTCGTAGTAAACTCCGGAACCGGTTCCGATGTCACATGGTACGTGGAGGCACCATCAAAACTAATTCCCTGCCTTTCACCAAAACTTAAAGTAGGGGCGAGGAGCATCTTTCCCATCTTTACAAATCTATCCTTAATCTTTACCTTGACCTCCCTGTCTATTTCAAGGTCATGAGTAAGCTGGGATACAAGGGCTTCAATATTCTTTCGAGTGTCCATGGAGGTCTGGAGCTCACTCGTAAGACTAACCATTTGCTTGGTCAAGTCCCCTTTCTCTTTCTCTAAACATATATCTCACCAAATTGACTCTACCTCTCTACGCAAACTCTCTCTCTCTCTCTCTCTCTCAAGGCAGTGGAAATGGAGGACCCTCTCTCTCTCGTCTCTCCTAAATCTTTCTCTAAGGAAAATATCCTAAGAGCTAACTCTTCGTTATGATTTTTTGTTTTAAAAGAATTAGGATATAAATCAGTGTACGCGCATTGTAAATCCTCTCTCTCTCACTTGCAGAACCCTCCCCCTCACTCACATTGCTTCCACTATCGAGGTGTCCCTATTAAGTAGCATCCTCATCGTCGGGAGGTGCACTGTCAGTACTCACATTACTAGCCATGAATGCGGTGAAGTTACATTCATACGATAACTCGTCTCCAGAATCCACCGACTTGACCTCACTATCGTCACTAAGGGAGGCATTAAGATCAACTTTGCCTTTACCTCGACGTCGCAACCTAATAGGCCACTCAAATTCCTTATGACCTCTACCTTCACACCCATAACATATCTCCTCGTCTTTCTTAAGGACATCCTTTTTATCCTTTTCATTTTTCTTTTCAAATTTATTTTTTCTCAAAATTTTGTCTATCTTTGAAATTGCATTTTTCTTTAAATTGAGAAATTTATTTAAATTTTTAGCAAATAAGGCCAAATCTTTTAAGTCAAAACCGAACTCAGAATCAGACAACTCTTCCTCTCTTTTCCTAGATGACTCACCTCTCTTTCTTGCTGACCCCTCACTTTTCCTAGTCTGGGCTTTAAGTGATACCCCTTTGTCTTTTGATTTTATTGTATTAGAAAACATGACAATTTCATAAGTCTGGAGGTCTCCTACCAATTCCTCTAGTTTCAGACTACTCAAGTTTCCTACTGAATTTAGTACAGTGACTTTAGGGATAATGTGCTTAGGCAGTGATCTCAAAATTTTCTTAACTAATCTCGCATCAGAAATATGTTCACCTAAGTCGAAACTAGTGTTTACAATATCAGATAATCGTGCATAAAATTCATCAAAACACTCAGATTCAAGCATGGCGATTCTTTCAAATTGTGTAGTTAAATTTTGTAATTTTGATTCTTCAACTGCATTACTGCTTTCATTGGTAAGTTGAAGAACATTCTATGCTTCTTTAGACATGGTACACGTCATGATGCTTCGGAACTAGTCAGGTGTGATGGCTCCAGAAATGGCACTAAGCCCACATGAGTTATATATGTTCTATTTAAATTCATCCTTAGTCCATGCAATCACAAATTTTAAAGTAGTTATGTTATCTGAAGTGACAGTGGGAGGCGTCCACTCTCTTTCACATACAACCCAAACATGTTCATCAATGTCCTTTAAGTGAGATTTCATACGGGTTTTCCAATATGCATAATTGATCCATAAAATATTGGGACTCTATTATATAAGTTCTCCATTAAAATTGCACTTTTTCAAAGATCAATTTTAAGAACAATATTGATGTCCAGGAAACTTTTGCATAAAAAATACACGGTAAAATTGTGTAATTGGCTCTGACACCAATTTAAGAGTGCACCAGCAATCAATGTCCAACTTATTTAATTAAATTCTAATTTTAGCCCAATTCAGTATTAACTCTTGCAAATAATTATGACATATAAATAAAACAAATAAAACATATAAGACAATCACAATTTGAGGAAAAATCCCCCAAAGGGTTACACGGATTACAATGAAATACAGCGACACGCACAATATCCGCATGTTTTGTATTGGTGTCATGACCAAGAGGTCCCATAAGAACTCCAAGATTAGTAGTGGGGAATCAGCCTTCTTCTTCTCCATAAGAACTCTAGATGAGTAGAACAATTTTCTTGGGTTTACAGAATTCACATAAATGATTGGGAATTGTTTGTGAATCAAAATAGTGTATAAAATATGAAAAATGAAGTCTGTTTTTAATGCAGAAGAACTGAAGAAACGTCAGGTCCAAGACTTGCAAAAACGTGTAGAATGAACACTGCTTAAATAAAGAAATCGAAGCGGTGTCTCATTCAAACGAGATGGTGGGTATTAATTAATTAAATTATTTATTTCTCTCGAGGGACTTATGTTTTATGATGGGTATTGAAATCATATATGACTTCAAACCCACATGTTCTCCCTTTCGGACCTTAGATAGGTAAGAGGAGAAGAGTATCAACGTGTGATACAAGTATTTAAAGCGGATTATACCAAACCTAAGGATCCTGCATCCACTGCCCAAGGTGTTTGACTGTATATTAAATGATAAAAGAGTTATTACAATTTGTGAGGTGTTGAGGCCTTTAGAAAAAAATAACATGACATGAGGAAGTAAGTAATGGACTTCTCTAAGGGTTCCTAAGTACTGATTTTGATCTCTCAATAGTGGGTTAAAAGATTATAGAACAAGGATTCACACTTGTGTATGCTTAAAACTCTTGGTTCTATCAGATTGCCCAAGATTAGTTGCTTTGAACCATTCACTAGCCTTCCTTTAATATGCAAACTCTTGGAGAGAGAACAAGTGTACTCTCACAGCATGATTATGGTGCCTCTAGGGTTTGACGGTGTCATCAAGGTGATCGAGTATTGTCCAAACATTTTGTAGGTAGTGTAAGGTAGTTATTTAGTGCAATTAATATGTATGGGATCCATCAATGCAAGTGGAGATGAGTAGTGGAGGTAGGTGGAATACTAATCTACTTTCGAACCACGTGCTAGACTGGTCGCAAAAGCTCTACCAGAGTCTTGGGAGCTCAAAAATTTTCATAGAATTGCCATAGGTTAACCTTGAGGTATTATGCAATAACATACCTCAGCATTGAGGGTTATATTACCTTTAGAGGTCATTTACCTTCATTATGCAATCTGCTCTGAGTGTCAGATATGATAGAACTTTGTTGCTAGGTTATCTAAGCCTGGTTGAGGAGGTATGTTAGAACAACTAGCCTTTCTAGGAAGGAGGAAGGATAACTAAGGTATGTTGGAGTATAATAGCCTTTCGTTGAGAGAAACAAACGTCTTGGGGACCAATTTATGGTCTGCTTGGGGCCAGAGGCTAGCCCAGTGGCCTATGTTCTTTCTTGAGGGTAGTCGACGTGCTTAAGATCTTTTGTAACATAATGTGTTAAATAGGGTATCATCAGTACACCATTGTCAATTTTTTAAGGATTGGCATGGGAAACACTTAACTAATTAATGTACGTTAGGCGTAAGGCTGTAACTAACAGCTGAGATTCCCGTAATAATTATATTGCATTGGGAAGGTTCCACACATGGCTATGGACAGGTGTTGGGGACTGAGAGAATTGACGTGACTAAGAGGATTGAAGCATCTAGTTTTTCAAACCGAAGGAATATCAATGCTAGGAATTGGAAGCCACAGTCAATCCCCCATAAAAGTGAATCTCTTATTGACCCCACCAATCTCAAGCCTTGAAGAGGCTTTTAATGTAATTTTTTATTTTGTTTTTAACTTATTGTGACATGGGCCCTTTGATGTAAACCATTTCTCCCTTATCATTGAATGATAATGGGTTGGTTTTACCAATTTAGATTTATGTACTACTTTACTATACATTACGCTTGCAGCAATGCGTCTCTTTAATTCATACTTGCTTTACTTCTGCTTTGCTAAAGAATTTTTTCATAACATTCATCTATATGAGGTTTGTCAATAGGTAATATTCCCTTAGCCCCCAAGATTTCTTAGTAAATCAAAACAAATTTAATTAGTGAATTTGTTGAAGTAGATCTGAGGGTAATAGGACCCCTGCCATGAACTAATAAAGTTTTTGAAGTTAAGACCGAGGTTTTGTAATGGGTTATAAGACCTTAGAACCACAGGATTCCTAGTATTTTTATATTTTTAGGAATGAAGGCCTAAATGTTTTGTACAAACACCTATCCTCCTAAGTTTTTGGTAATAATGGACGAAAGATAAATCTGTCAAGGGTCATAAGACCTCCGATTTAAACTTCGTCCTGGAAATTTATTTCAGAACAAGTCTTAATACCTTGGTAACCTATTTCGCTAAGGACGAATGCCTTAGGGTGGAAAAATTAGTTTTACTGAGGATCCTGAGGCCATAAAACTTAGAAATTTTTTCAATTCTAAGCCCACCAATGGGTCCTGAGACCTCTGGGCTTAGATAAATTTTAAATCTGAAATTTGATAAAGGGTTATAAGAGCTCTGAACTTAAGTAAATTATGAATTCCAATTCCCACGAAAGGTAATTAAACCTATAAACTTGGAGAATTTGAAGCCTGAAATCCCAGAAAGGGTCATAGACCTATGAAATTACGTACGTTTTGAATATAAAGTCCCACAAAGGGTTACAAGACCTTGAAACTTGGAGAATTAGGAACATGAAATCCCATAAATGGTCATAAACCTCTGAACTTAGGTAAATTTAATGGTTATACTAGGCTGAAAAGCCTCTGAGCCTTAGCCTCCCAAAGGAGGACAATCTTAGGTTTACTTTTGGTTATAATACCTCTGAACCAGTGGGTTTTGCACCTTGGTGTTTTTAGAAAAAAATTTATTTTCGAACACTTATCCCCCCTAATTTTTTGTTTTACAAAATGGAAGTTTCATAAAAGTTTAATATTTTATATTAGAAATTGGTGTTTGATACATGGATTTTCTAAAAATATGGGTCAAACAAATGCTCTGGCAATGTATTTTCCCTTGTTTTGTATTACTTCATCCTTATTGCAAACATTTTTTCAAGTGGATAAAAAGCCTCTCGGTTGAATTTGGTGGGTCTTGGACCATATTCAGTTTGAATGGGATCAAAGGTGAATCCCATAATGATTCCTTTAGTCTTTTTGGGTTCCTTGGACCTTTGACTATTATTTGAAGCCAAGGTTGGATTCATTGCAACATAAGGTTTAGGTCCTGAGACCTAGCTTAAATCGAGAGCTAAGGACAAAGTACTTGTAACTCTGTGTTTGGGTCTTAAGACCTTAACTTAAACCTATAGCCAAGTTAAAGTCATTTCAACTCCGTGTTTGGGTCCTTAGTGATTGGTTTAAGTTTATAGACAAGGTTGAAATACATTCAACTCAAAGTGTGGGTCCTTAGATGTTTTAGAGCCAAGGCTGAAATCTTTGAAAGTCAAAGTGTGGGTCCTTAGACTTTAAAGCCAAGGCTCCAATCCTTATAACTCTTAGAGTATATGTATGTTGGAAAATCATCGTTACAAATGATTCTTTTCATTTCATTCAAGTAGCATAATACAATATTGATAGTACTTTTTTAGTTGCTTTATATTCTGAGGACGCGAAACTTCAAATCCCTAATGTTTATGAGGCAATAGCACCCTGGCCTTTCTATCTTGATGACCACATAGGGACCTTCTTGCTTAGGGACTAGATTTTGGATGATACCCTATTTCACATTTGGTGTTTAAAAATATCTTCGACCTCCCTAGATGCCCCTGAAGCAGGGCCGAGGCCCCAAGGATGGCCCTGACCACAGACAGACCATTACTTACCTTATAAAGCCTACACCACCCTGAAGAGTGAGATATGGTACTTTATCACACATTAATCACACATCCTTCCCCATAGTACTGTTAGTGGTTCCGTCATACCTCCTCAAGCAAGCTCAAAAACCATATCATCGAGGTTTTATTAGGATTTGTGATCAAAGCTGACCTCAGAGGGAAGGATAATGACCTCTCATGGTCATCATAGCCTTAGTCATTGTATGGGGTTGCATAAATCACCTTAGGATCAATTTCAAGTGACTTACGGTTCCCACTAGACCTATGGACCATCGGTAAAGCTCGTGGAAATAGTATGAGAGAATAGGTGGGAAGCATAACACTATTCCACCTATAACCACTACCCATACCCACTTTCGTTGAATATTACCATCATCATTAAATGCACTCAACAACCAACAGAAATAACTTGCAATTACTTTTCCCAAAACTCCACCACCATACTAACACCGTCAAACCTCAGGGACACACTAACAATCTTGTTCCACTCGTTTTCTCTTCAAAAGTTCCCCTATAAGTAAGAAAATGGTAGAAAGTGAAAAGGGATTTATCTCTAGCTTAAAAATATACTAGAGAATTCAAACTATCACACACACAATAGTTCCAAAATTTGACAAGCGTTTACACTCCATTCCACACTCACGACCCACTGTTGTGAGCTTATGTTTGTAACTTGAACGAGTTCCATTGTTTATTTGAGGGATTATCTCCCCATTGTAAGGTCTCTCATTCTTAGAAAAGTTTCTCCCCCTAGAGAAAAATTATCCCCATCTTTTGTCAGGTACTGGAGCAAGAGATAAATGAGAGAATCAAGAAATAACATAATTAGGGATAAAATTAAATAGTTTCTAAAAAAATGAACTAGTAAAGATAAATAAAATATTTTAAACAAATATACCATAATATATAATTGAATTAAAAGTGAAAATAGGTTATGAATCAAATATAACAATATGTAAGGTATCAAAGATAACTATGATATAAATAACAACCTTAATATATATATCACCAAATGCAAAAATTATATTATCCCTTACTAAACTCTCCTTAACAAATTTTAACATTTAATCTTTTCAAGTGAAAAGTATAACCCAAGAGAAAAAATTCTCTCTCTTTATATCCTATAAGTAACTTTCTTTTATAACAAATTGATTATCCCACTTAATCAAGTCTTCTTTCCCTTTAGGATACTTCTCCAGGAAATATGAAGTGATTAAGAAATCGAAGCAATAAGAAATCAAGGAACATAGTTATATGACATAATTACATAAAATAATCTTATAGTGAAAAAAACATGGTATGTAACACAATAAACACATAGAGATGATAAAAATAAGGGCTTTGAATAACACAATATAACATATGAAGTCACAAATGATCAATAATGATATATCAAGCCACATATATACAAATCATCATCAATATTTTAACATAAATATTGAAAATGTACTAAAAATGAAGTTAAGCACAATGAGCAAGAAATATAGGATATAAGAGATACTAGTTGATCATAAAAGGATATGAATGAGGAATCTAAGATTATAACCCTAACTCATGAAACATAAATATAGAAAGCATACTAGTAACCCTAACTCATGAAACATAAATATAGAAAGCATACTAGTTGAAACTAGATGACAAATCATTACAAATCAGGCATTTATGAAGTATGTCTAAGAAATATCCAAATGTGAAGCATGAGTAATATCATAAATAGAAACCAATAAGGAAATATAATACACTATGATATAATAATATATCATTATAGAATCCTGATTATATTTAATAGGATATCAACATATATGGAAATCTTGTATTAATATCAAAGTCAAAACAAGAATGATCAACATTAAGTCCAAACTCAATTAAGACTAAACTAGAGATAGTATATACAAATTACTTTATCACTAAAAAAATATGTATCCCCAAATATGCATTTCAAATGAATATTTCAAATAAACGTGCAATATATACTAAATGGGGAAAATGAGAATAAGATTCAAATCAAGTGATCAAATTGAGCTTCTAGCAACTTATTTCAAATAAAGGGTTTTAAATGGGACAATAACATTTATGAAATAAGAGAAACACTTTAAGACCCCTTTTTGATAAGTAAAAGTATAGGAAATATTATCACACTTACCAAATTCAAGATACACATAAAATGTTCATAATCAAGAAACTATTATCTATAAAAGGCGACTAACATGATGAGAGCATTAACCATAAACATAAGATCATATCACGATCATGCAGAAGAAAAATAATGAACACCATTGATAGGAAGGTAAGCTCAGGTTCAATTAAAAATATTTAGGACATTGCTATGGTCAAATTTCTTTTACATGTGGCTTCTTTCACTTAAGCCCAAAGATGAGATACTATTTCTAATTTCAAAGCTGGCATTATACAATCAAAGTTATATCCATAGCCATATCTTCACTCTTGATTTTTGTAGATAACATAAGCTTTTTAAACTTATCCAAATCATCAGCAAAATCCTCACATATACATATAAGAGTTACACACTCTTTCACAAGTTTAATGAAGGTTTGAAAGCTTTGTATAAGATCATAAATCTCTGGCATTCCTCATAAAGTGGCATCAACTCATGTATAATGCGATGTAAAGTGAAGCAAGATACTATAATGTATTCTCAAGCATAAAAGGTTCTCAAAGTTTATAAGAATTACAAGAAAATAGAATCCATCTCATAAAAGCACATGTCATATTCCCAAATACAAGGAAAATGATCAAATAAGCCATTTTGATATATCATGATGTACACCACCTAAAAAGGCATAAACATGATTGTATAAAAAATATTTTTGAATTTTTTGATGAAAGATAAATATAACCACAAAAAAGCATGTCATTGGATTAATAAAATATATATGAAGCACATAATCCTAAACATATTTCTAAAAACTCAATAAATCATGAAAATAAGCTATGAAGTCATAATATAATTAATCTAGAAAAATGACAAAGGTTAAACTAAAAGAGTAAGCAACTCCTAAATATAAAATAGGAAAATCAAGATAAATATCATATATAACAAGTATAAATCCATGGCACTTATGAAAACACTTTTAATATGAACATGAATATAATAGACATGGATGAGTAAAAATATAAACTAGACGTGAGAATCCTAAAAGCATACTTTTAAAAAATAAAAAACGAAGTATTCTCAAAAATAAAATATTTTTAAGTTATTCAAGGTTCGAAGCAAGAACAAATTCAGAAGATAAAAAATTATCATGACTTATTAATATTGATACATATGATATATAAACTCGTGTACAAATCAAAATCTCACAACCTCTAGCATAAGATATACAAAGATGAGATGCAAACAAGGCTATGACTAAAACAAACCAATCATAACATTTAGAGGTGGAGGGGAGCAATTTCAAAATATTCTTCGTCTCAAGTTTAATTATATTCGATGTTTCTTTCCTAACCTCTACAAGAACCACACAAAGAAATTTGGGATAAGGTGGGACACAAGGTACATTTTCGTTCACTTTAACTCTCTTTCTATGGTCCTTTTTTATAAAAAAAAAACATGTTGACTCTATTAAACCCAAAATTGGTCTTTCAATGGGTTTAGGTAAAAATTTCATAGAATCAAAAACTATTTGACCTTTATCGTTCCCCAAAAAATTCTTACCATTTTTTTTATGATGAAAAGGTAAGGTACGTTTGAATAGAAAGAGAAATTCCCTTAAAATACCAAATTTATGATATGATCACATTTAATAGTTTTAGTTCTAGTCGTTTGGTGTTTGGTATTAGGAAACTTTTTTCAAAATGTTGAATACTATTCAACTTGTGACAAAATCTATAAGGTGTCCTTTGTTTATGACAAAAAGAACAAATAAATCCTTTTTAGGCCTCTTATAATTAAGAACATGATTTTTGTTACCAAACTTTGGATGCACAAGTTTATTTTCTTTTCAAAATCATTTACAATATTTTCTTTTTTATCTTAAATTTTCAATATTTTATTTTTCTGTTTCATTTTAAAAATTAGATTTTACAAATATTATTTCTCTTTTGCAAGATGAAACATCGAACTTGTTAAAACCCAAAACCCTTTTATCATTTGAAGTTTGCATTTGTATCAAAAATATACTTTTAATTTTTCATGATCTTAACCTTAAATCGATATTCACTTCTTTTTCATCAAATTATTTTGAAGACTTTCAACTTTCTTTTCGAAAATGATTTTGGACTCTTCACACATATGAAGTTTATTTTCAATTTATCAAAAGATGTAAAAAAAATTGAAATTGATAAAATTTTCATGGTCAAATTTAAAAATAGTGTTCTTATCTTTTAACTCATCCAAAAAGTCTAAAAGGTGTAGAAAAGAAACATCAATACATTTAAGTGTTTCAAAGAGGATAGGTCCTTGAGTTTTTAAAGCACAAAAATTTATTTCCATATTTTAAAAATGATCGCTCATTTAAAACACTAAATTCTCATTTTCAAGAGCTTTGGCCTTTTTACAAAGGACTCCACTATATTCTTATAAAACATTTATTGAACTATAATAAATAATTTGGGGCTCTTCGTTTAACGGCTTAATCTTCTCAAGCATGTTGATCGACTTTCGATGCTCTAAGTTGTAAACCAATGTTCCCCTTTTTATATTTTTGTAATTTGGAGGACAATAAATCATTGCTTTTAATAATTTTCAAAGATTTTTCATTAAGTTTGTTATATTTGGATACAAGAGTTAACAAATGAATATAATCAAAACCATCCTCACTAGATTCATATTCATTTTCATGAGACGGACAAAATGTAAAATTGGTTGAGAATGAAGTTCGACATAAGAATTACTAGAAGAACTACTAAGCACATCATTACAAATCTCATACCCAAAAAACATTTTTGCACACACAAGATCTACCTATAGGTTATTAAACCTACTCAAAAGTTAGGTCTAGATTTGAAACAAATTGAGGGAGCATGTTTAGAGAGCAACTACCCAAATTAAAAATTATTACCAAGTAAAGGTAACGTCTATCTTCAATCCAAATTTGGGTGAAACTTAATCCAACTTGTAAGTGACAAAAACGTTAATTATAAATTGATTCAAATTGTTAACATATGTTCATGAAATGGAATCAAAATTTGGAAAAGTAAATTATGCGCTTTATACGAGGGAAAACCCCTTTTGGGAAAAATCTCGTGTCAACCCGATACCTTCCACTATATGGGTAAATACTCATACAAAGGGGGAAATGACTTACAAAATTGAACCTCTACTAAACTCATTGATGAACAACCTAAATAATCTACTTTGTCCACCTTCTAGTAGGACGATCCAACACGAATCGCTCTCCGACCACTCCCCACGCCGCAGGTGTCAACTTCCGTTGATAGTGCCGTGATTGAACCAATCTTCAAATCTTCTTTATATATGAAGAAGACTATGTTGTTCTAATGGAGCCAATGAAAAGCCATAAATGTATATGTACTCCTTAGGATGTGATATTCCTAATGGCTTATGGAAGTATTAAAAGTGTTTGGCTAATAAAAAATAAATTGACAAAGTTATTTTATGATATAAAAAATATTCAAAGTCCCTCAAGATTTTTTTATGCAAATGGTCACTGAAGTCTTTAAAACAAGTAATCAAACCTAAAATGACTTTAAAATGGTAATGACAATAATGAATATCTCAAAAATATAAAAAAAATTATCTAAAGATAATCTTGTTTTCTTAGCTTGATAAAAACGAGGGTTA
Organism: Sambucus nigra; assembly: GCA_949130495.1. Taxonomy (NCBI): domain Eukaryota; kingdom Viridiplantae; phylum Streptophyta; class Magnoliopsida; order Dipsacales; family Adoxaceae; genus Sambucus; species Sambucus nigra. Next base: position 218,101,052 of record OX422213.1, read on the forward strand.
TTTGGGTTTCAACCGCCATTAGTTTTATTTGTTTGGGGATTAACCCCCAATTAAAAATTGGGAAATTTACATTTAGTTCCTTTGTTGATAATTTTTAAATATTTAAGGACAATTTACTTTTAGGTTCACTTGTTATGCCGCTAGTGTGGATTTCTACAGGAAGAGAATTCGTGTACCTAAGTGTTTAAAATTTATCAAAATTCCATTAGTGTTTAAAATTTGTTTGCGAGGGACCTAAGAGTACTTTACCCTTAAAAATTACTGTAGCATCAATCCCCATTTTCACTTTTAGTGACACTTTAGGAAATAAACCTCCTCAATAATGAAAACCTTAAAATTACTGTAGCATCAATCCCCAATAATGAAAACCTTAAAATAAACCTCCTCATTTTGTTTGGAGAAGAAGATGAACAAAATAGGCATTTGAAACCTGTGGCCAAAAACTCTCAAAGCCTCTAAGTCATTTTCATCCATAAAAAATAGGTTGTTTCCCCAATACAACAAAACATATTGCAGCAAAAGAAATTTTACACGCTTTAAAACATAATCTTTTGAAAAGATCTATTTTTCAGGCTAGATCTGGTACCTTCAATGTAGAGAAAATATCGTTGTTGCGGATAGGATTCGTCGAATATTGGTGGCAAAAATTTCCATGGAAAACAATATAAAGGACTTTACCAACAAAAATCTTTCTCACTGCAATGAAGAAAAACTTCAATACGACGAAGTAGGTCACACTTTTGTCTGAGAAAATTGTCAAGTTTTTGCCTACCAAAGTTTGAAAATAATTTTGGTAAAAACTCTAAGTATGTTTATTCTTAACCTAGAACACTCATACACATGTAAAGATGAAATTTCTAAGAAAATAATTTTTTCTACATGAAATGTATATTGCATAGTGAATTTGATAATATATCGAAAAACTCACACATAAGTTTAACACATTTTCTAACTTAAGAAAACCCAAATTCTAGTTAAGTTAAATCAATGGTGAAACTAAGTCTTTCATATACGTTACCTTTATCCTAAATTGATATTCTCATTGGTCATGGAATGAGGTAGCTCTCCGATGAAGATGAAGAAGTTAGATCTTGTAATCTTGACCATGAAGCTTTTCGAAACAATAGAGAGAACGAGTCATAATGTTTTGCAAAGGAATAATATGTAAGAGCAAGTTTTATAATTGGTCATCATCTATTTTAGGATGGCATATTCCATTAGAACTTCATTATCATGTACATTCTCAAGAGCTTCAAGTTAAGACAAGTTAGTGATTGAATGCAACAATCGAATATCAAAAGAGTTGAGATCGTCACTATAATCATCAAGAAGATATATGGTTTTGATTATGTGTAAACACTTTATTCAGGGGTTGATTTTATAAATTTTTCGAGGCTTGTTTTAAAAATAAATTTTTAAAAGAAAAATATTTTATTTTTTACGTCATGCGAACGACTTTATTTCTTTGTTCGAATGAGTTTAGTTAATACGTTAAAAATAACTTCAAATGATAATTTTCTGTTTAAAGAACTAATATTGCTCGAAGCTCATTAGAATTTGGTTCAAATAATATTGGCTATTTTTTCCAACGAGGTTGCCCTTGGTTGGGAGTAAAGGTCTCAAAGCCCAAGAGTGTGCTCGTAGGCTTAAGAGATACGGCAAGGTAAATCTTCTTATAATGCCACTCTAAGCGGTAAAGATATTGAGTCGGTGGATTCCTTGGATGAATCACCACATGAACATAACTTCACCGTGTTAATGGCTACTCACATTAGCATTTCAAGTATTTCTCATGCCGATGAGGAATTTTCTAAACGTGATAGCCTCGAAAATGAGTGAACCCATTCTAGACACAGTAAGGGTGATAATGTTTTGAGTGAGGGATAATGTAGGCTCTGACATGCCTAAGACGAGCTTTAGATCGAGTCTTTACAAGCTAAAAAGAAAAATAAAAAGCTGGCTCTTGGAGTGTTATCTTTAGGAAAAGAATTAAAGGTTTTTAGAGAAAGTGAGACCTCAGTTGGGATTTCTTTGAGTGAGAGTTAGTTTCGGTGGAAAGGTAAAAGAGTTACTTAACCAGCAAAGTGGCTAGTCTTATGAGGGATCTTCAAGCATCATTGGAGACTGATGACAAACTTTAAGCCCATGTTTCCCAACTCGATAAAGATCTAGAATGTGTACAAGAGGTCAAATATACTTTATAGGACACATATAAAAAGGTTAGAAAGATGTTCTTAGGTCACGCGTTAGGTTTTAAAGAGAGAAAAGGAATAAGTTACGACGGTGCATCCACTCCCCATAACTCACCCGAATTGGTTCCTAATTTTTTTATGGATCCGTATGGGCCTCAACCAAACCCACCAAGGAGAAATCATTCGAGTGTTTTATCCAAGGTATACCCAAACATGTCTATATTTTTAACCATTGCAAACGAAGAGGTTAGCTTAGGGAATTTTACTACAAGCTAGGAAGAGTTTCTTACACACATGTTCCCACACACCACTATAGAGACTTTGCTAGTCTTAGAGAGAAAGTTGAGTTTCTAGTCATGACTTCAAAAATATTAGTGGAAGAATTTCAAAGAATGTATACACCTTTTGAGAACAATTCCAACGCTATGACTAGAGCTAAAAATGACAAGGGTAGTAAAAAGGTTACCTCATCTTAGGTACCTGAGAATAATGATAAAGTCTTTGTTATTTATATTTCTCTCAAGGTTCAAGATACTTCTCAATGGTATTTTGATAGTGGGTGATCTAGGCACATGACTGCTGACAAGTCTTATTTCACCAACCATGTGGATCGCAAGGAAGGAAAAGTCACCTTTAGAGATGGGAATCGGTCACCTTTAGAGAAGGAAAAGTCACCTCTAGGAAGGAAAAGTCATCTTAGGACATGGTTGCATGGAGATACCCAATTTTCTTGATATGGGAAATGTGTTGTATGTTGAAGGGTTGAAAGCAAACTTGATAAGCATAAGACAACTTTGCATTGTTAATTTATGATAAAGTTTGACAGGGCAGAGTGTAAAGTTTATGATCAATCTGTTGAACTTTTTTTACAAGGTGTGAGGAATACCGAAAATTTCTACGGTATCATTCCCAAGTCCTCTTTAGTGTGCAATAATGCTAAGGTCTTCTCCATGGTCCTCTGGCATCAACGACTAGGTCATGTTAATTTTAGAGACTTTAAAAGATTTATGAAGAAAGATCTAGTTCGTGGCGTACCATCACTTGGGAAATAAACTTCGTCGATTTGTGGTCCTTGCCAATAATCAAATCAAATCAAGAGTCCCCATATGAAGTTGAATACCATTACCACCACCCATTTTTTGGAGTTGAAATACATGGATCCTATTGGTACCATGTGTACGAAGCGTATAGGTGGTAAGAAGTATATCATAGTGATGGTTGATGACTTTTCAAGATAATCTATCGTTGAAATTCTTATAGCAAGGTCCGATGTTATTGAGTTCCTAATAATTAAGTGTCATGTTCTACAAAATCAACATGGTATCATTATAAATTTGATTCTTTGTGACAATGGAACTAAATTTAAAGAAGCGAGAGTGGATATATTTTATGATTAAGTCATAATCAAACATGAGGTTTTATCCATTTATATTCATCAACAAAATGAGATTGTTGAGAGGAAGATTAGAACAATTCAAAATATGGCTAGATCAACACTTCTCGAAAGAAACATGGCTAGAGATTTTGCGCGGAGGCAGTTAATACCACATGCCACATGGTAAATAGGGTATATCTTTATTCGCAAACACTTCTCACTCTGTATGAACTGTGGATAAGGAAGAAACCTAATCTATCATATTTTCGAGCTTTATGGAAAGCCCTTTCAATATTCTTAGACATAAAGAGTACTTTAGGATGTTCGACTCTAGAAGAGACAAGGGAATATTTTTAGGGTATTCTTCGTCTAATAGACACTATAGGGTGTTCAACCTTAAAATCTCTAAGGTCATTGAAATGATAAACATCATAATTAGAGACAATGCATCAACCATGTTTATTGATCCTAACCTTGAATGTGAGAATAATTCAACCCCCGCTGATGATCTCGTTATGCCCTATATAGCCACAATAGACCCCTCTCTTGATAAGAGGATCCACCCTCTTAGGTTCGAAAGAGTCATGATCTTTTCAACATACTTGGTGATCCCACATTAAGTGTCAAGACTTGCACTCAATTAGAGAACATGGTTATCTACTTTTGCTACATTTCCATAATAGAGGCAAGTAATTTGAAGAAATCACTCAAGGATGAGCATTGGATATGTGATATGCAAGATAAGTTGCTTCAATTTTAAAAGAACAATGTCTGAGAATTAGTTCCTCGACCTAAAGAGGCTAATATTATTTATACCAAATGGATGATAATGGTGCCATTGTTCATAATAATTCTAGGTTGTTCACTCAAGGTTACACATAGATTGAGGGTATAAACTTTGATGAGACATTCACTCCTATTGCTAAGCCTGAGTCTATCTGCCTACCACTCGTCATAGCATGTCACCTATGGTTTAAGTTATAGAAGATGGATGTCAAGAGTGCCTTTCTTAATGGAATTATTTTGGAATATGTTTATGTGGCATAACCAAAGGGTTTTGAAGACCTAAAGTTAACGGGACACCTCTTTTACCTAAATAATGCCTTATATGGTTTGAACCAAGTACATCGTGCTTAGTAAGAGTCTTTATGTTCAGGTGAATGTAGTCCATATCTTCACAGACATGTTTATTTCACTAAGCCTTTCTCCAAGACAATTCCAAGATCGTTACGCGTTTCATGTGGGTCGAAACATACCAGGAAAGGAATTTTGGTACCTTAGGATCGTTATAGTTACGACCGCCGTTCACGGGTGTTTTGGTCTTCGGCTCCCCTATCATCAGGTCAACAACTTCCTTAACCTTCTAGCACTAGGCAGACGTCAGCCCCCCATGGCTTCAAGAGAGGGATAGTTGATATGGAGTTATTTGATTGGGGAGAAGGTGGTGTTGTCTTGGTTGGCTAAGTCAATGTGGACGACATAACTTTAAATCCACGTGTTTTCAACATGATCACACCTTTAAGGGGGAGATGAAGAGTGGGTTTAGGATGAGCATTGTTGGTGAACTCATGTTCTCCTTAGGTCACCAAGTGCATCAACTTGAGAATAGAAAATATATATCTTAATCTAAATATGTTAAGGACCTAGTGCAAAATTTCGTTTAGACTTCGTTGAACACTCACACACAACCATGAGTTCCTCGACTAATCTTAGCAAATACACTTTAGACAAAGACGTAGATCAAATATTTTATAGGAGTATGGTATGTAGTCTCTTTTTTTTTATCGCTAGGAGTCCCGACATAACCTTTAGTGTTGGAGTTTGTGCGAGTTACAAAGCGTCCCCAAAAAGAGTCCCACTTTCCTTCATTTAAACATATCATCAAATACATGAGTGCACTCTTTCTTGTGGTATTTGGTATTCCTTTGATACCGATTACCTTTTTCCAGCTTATTTGGATGCCAATTAAGTCATGGATGTTGATGGTTATAAAAGCACCTTAGGTGGATGCTTTTACTTTGGGAGTGATCTTGTATCTTGGTTGAAAAAGAAGCAAAACTCCATGTCTTTATCTACGGTGGAGACCGAGTACATTGCTGGCGAGAGTTATTGCGCACAAATCTTGTGGATGAAGCCAATGTTGGAAGATTATGGGGTTACTCAAGGCATAATGACTATTTCTTGCAATAATACGAGTGTAATTCACATTTCCCGTAATCCTGTCCAAAATTCTTGTACAAAGCATATTAGGATTCATGAGCACTTTATTCCTGATCTTAATAAGGAGAAGATCATTTCCTTAAGCTTCGTGAGCACCGAACAACAATTGGCTGAGATTTTCACTAAACCTTCAGATCCACTTAGATTTGAGGATCTTAGAAAGTCTTTCGGTATTTATGCCATTAATTAAGTTTGGGCATTGTATCTCGTATAGGGTGATTCTCATATTGCTATCTTTTGTACCTATTACTAGATTATATTTTTATATTTATATTTTTTGAGGAATCCAAAATTCTTTTTGAAAAATTTCAAAAAAAAATCATAAAGATTTTATTTTTGATAATTTTTTTTTAAATATCAAAAAATTCAAAAAGTTTTTGTATTTAGTTTTACACCATATATGGATGCCCATTTAAGATGTTCGAATCATAATAAAATTCCATCCATTCATGTGACTTTCTCATGGTGTTATGAGACTTGCATTCATTTCTTTTGTGTGATAAATAATGTATGTTTAGCATTTAGTTGTCTTTGATGATTAGTTCACTCATGTTCACTCATTATATAGCCTTTATTTTACACATGCACGAACCTTTTGAAAATTGTACTTGGTTGTCATATGTCAAATATGGTGTTCTTATCTTAGTCGTGCTTAATCACAAACCCAATGCACTAGGAACTAGTTGTGCTTATAATGATAATTTCCCAGATTTCTTGTCCTAAAAAAATTGTTTTTGTTTATGGAATGGAAAGGGTGGCTACAAAAGAAGCAATCTTCATTGTGTTAAAGGCCACCATTGGCAAGATCCTAAAATTTGATTTCGGCATAAAAAACAGAAGTGTTAATGCCAATTTTTTTGTTTAATTAATGCTTCATTAACATGAGCAATACGATTACTTCAAAATTTTGATAATTTATGCTTAAAATGTGAGATTTTTAGTGTGTTATATGTTGAAGGTCAATGGGTTTGCAAAACAAACTTCCTTAAAAAATATTAAATTATTTTGCGTTATTAATTTGAGAAACATTAAAATTCATGACATTGTTCATACGTCGAGTCAATTTCACTTCGTTCAACAATTGTACACCTAAAGTTTAAATGAGTTCTTTCTTTATAGGTATCTCGATTACTTCGTGCACCTTTTCTTAGTATGTTTATGTTGATTTTTTCATGCGATAAGTTCACACAATTTCACTTTAGATATTTTCGTGCTACTCCACTGCGTGACTTTTTGTATTTTTACACACACACACACACACACATATATATATATATATATGTTCAAAATTTAAAAGTATTTCAAAAATATTTTGTTTCTTTGTTGAATTTTCATCTTATATGCTTAATTGTTAACTCTTCGTGATGATATTTCCAATTTGTATTCAAGTGATACTAACATTTCAGGATTAGTCTCTATCCCTTTGTCTCTTACAAAAAAGGGGGAAGAACATATTGAGGGGGAGTTTTATGTTTTCTTTGAACTTTATGTGTCACAGTATTTTTTTTACTTCATGTTTATAGGTCTTTTTTGCCTTAATGATTCCATGGACCACACGATGAAGACTTTTAGTTTAAGACAATGTCACAAGTGTCATATCCTTTTTGGGTTTGGGAGGGAATTACTTGTACTTGTCTTTGGGGTTATTCTTTTCGGTTCGTGTTTTATGCTGGAATATCAAAAAGGGATATTTGTAAGAGAAAGTTTTACAATTTCTCATCATATATTTTAGTTTGACATGTTCATTTACAACTTCACCTTCATGTATATTCTCAAGAGCTTCAAGTTGAAGACAAGTTAGTGATTGAACACAAAAATTGAAGACCGAAAGAGTTGAGATCGCCACTATAATCATCAAGAAGTTATATGGTTTTTAACTATGTGTAAAAAATTTATTTAGGGGTTTATTTTATAAATTATTTGGGCCTTATTTTTAAAATAAGTTTTCAAAATAAGAAAAAAAATTATTTTAGAAGCCGTCTGAACGACTTTATTTCTTCATTCGAACGAGATTAGGCGATTCGTTCAAACAAAATTCAAGCAAGAATTAAATGATAATTTTCTGTTTCCAGAACTAATATCATTCAAAGCTAGTTCAAAGTTGGTTCGAACGAGGTTTCACTTTGTTCGAACGAGGTCCTATATTTGATTGAACAAGGTATAGTTTTCATTCGAATGAGATTTCTCAAAATTTGTGTTGCCTAGAAATTCGTATTTTTTATAAAGGGTCTTGGGATCAATGTTTCATATAACTTTTAGCGAAATTTATTTTTCCATACATATCCAAAAGATAGCCAAACCCTAGCTTATTTAAAACACTTTTTTTTTTCAAATTCAATTTCTTATATATTTGTTAAGCATTTATCAAACCATAGAAGAACACCATACATGTGCATACCCTTGTAGAGTTGATTCTCTACTGATAAAAATAGGAATAATAGTTCTTGATGCTTATCGATGGATACCAAGGCAAGTGGTGATTGGTTTGGGGCGGTGCTGGATCTACATCGTTTGTTGTTGACAACGACGGGTAAAGACATTACTGCGTCACCCGGTGGAGCCCTAAGTTGTGTAAGTCTACAATTGTTATTCTATAATACTTAGTTGTAAATAGTACTAAAATTTTGGTTTTACCCGAAAGAGAATTTCTCTCATCTCCTATCTCCTATCTTATATTTATGGCTTTTGGTTAGTTTTCATTTAGTTTCAACATATTGCATTTTTAGGTTCACCTAATTTAACAAGATAAAATTATAATAAATTGATTTTTTTTGTGTCTGTAAAATGATGAATACGCCTTGCCCGAACAAGGGCTATAGGCCCAAAGATGTGTTAAAAATGGTTCATTATGATTTTGTGGACTATGACAATCCGATCAAGAGGTTCTTATGAGTACTTCACCACTTTAATTAATGATTACTCAAGATATGGATATGTTTACCTTATGAATAACAACTCTAACGCCTTTGATACATTCAAGATGTACAATTCTAAAGTGGAGCATATGCATGGTAAATTGATCAGAAATCTACGATCTGATCATGGAGTAGAATATCTTTTGTGATAGTTTAAGAGTCACTTATCGAAGGTGGGAATTACATTCCAATTGTCTACACCGAGAACTCGATAACAAAACGGTGTAGCAGAAATAAGGATCATGACTCTTTTGGAGATGGTTAGATCCATGAGAAGTTATTCGGATCTACCAGATTCTTTTTGGGGTTTGGCATTATGCTACAAACATACCGCACTTAGTTCATTTTAATTGGTCTTAATAACTCCTACGAAACTAAGAACTAGAGGTAAGCCTAGTCTAGGTCATGTTTGGTTTCGGTATTGCCCATCACATGTGCTAAAGAAAAAGATAGGGAAGTTTAAATTGAAGACGGGTGTATGTCTCTTTATAAGTTACCCAAAAGGAACTAATGGTAGTCAACTTTAGTATCTTAAGGAAAAGAGAGATCTATTGTCAGAAATGATTAATACTTTAAAGAAATTATATGATATACTACAAGCCCAAGAGCAAGATTTTCTTATAAGAGATAAGAGGGAAAGACTAAGTAATTTCTCGTAGACTACATGTACATGATGAAATACAACTTGATATCAGTAGTGCATAGCCTAATGGTAGTTGGAGTATTATCGATGATGAAGATACATGTGCTACTTATATCAGACCAAAAGTGGTGCCACGTCTTAGTGGGAGTGAGGCTTAAGCCTAATAGTTAGTGCATTTGGATAAAACCTTTAGTGGAATCCCAAGGAAACACAAATCGAATTAGGTAATTACAATGAGGCACTTAAAGGCAAGGACTCCGAGATTTGGATAAAGGTTATAAATACCAAGATCGATTCGAATCAGGATGGGGAATTTACAATGTTAAAAAATATGATAAAACCCATCAATAAAAAGTGGAACCATATGAAGAAAATAGGGTTGGAAGGGTAGGTTAAAGCTTGCAAGGCAAGGTTTGTTACGAAAGGGTTAACTTAGAAAGAGGGGATTGACTCTGAGGAAACCTTCTCGTCGGTATATATATTTAAGTTTATCCAAAGTTTTTTGTCTAATTGCGGATCATCTCGATCTTGCCATTTGAAAAATGGACTAAGACTACATTCTCGAACTGTAGTATTGACAAGTGAATCTATATGATGCAATCAGAAGAATTCATAGCAAATGTCCAAGAAAGTAAGGTGTACAAGATTAAGAAATCCATCTATGGACTTAAGAAAGCGTCAAGGTCTTGGAACATCCATCTTGATTAAGGAATCAAATCTTTTAGTTTTGATCAATGTCCAGATGAAACTTTTTTATATAATAAGCATGACGGAACTACATTGGAAAATCTAGCACTAAACATGGATGATATTCTTTTAATTGAGAATGATGTGGGTGTATTGTATAGTACACGATTGTGGTTGTCAATTTAATTTAGTATGAAGAACTTAGGAGAAGCCAATCACATGATTTGGATTAATATTCATCATAATCGAAAAAATGGATGTTGGGATTATCCTAATCCACTTATATCAATGATGTGGTCATAAGATTTGACATGTAGGATTCCAAGAAAGGGTTTCTTCCTTTCAAGTATTTAATTTTTTTATCTATGAATGGGCGTACTAAGACACCTAATCATATAAATAGGATAAGGAATATACCTTATGCTTCAACAGTGGCCAACATCATGTATGTTATGTTATGTACAAGATCAGATACTTTCTTTATTATTGGCATGTTTAGAAAATTCCAATATAATCCAAGTGACGTTCATTGGATTTCTATGAAGAAAATTCTCAACTAGCTAAAAAGGATTAGAGATTCTTTGTTGGTTTACTTAGAAGATAGTCTATTACCCAAAGGGTACATAGACTCAAAATTTTAGTTGGGTAGGGATTCAAGGAAGTCTACCTCAAGATATGTGTTAACCCTAGTAGATGGAACCACCTGTTGGAGGAGTATTAGAAAATCAAGTATTGTTGATTCCACCATGGAATTCGAATATGTTGCACCTTCAGAGGCAACTAAGGAGGAAATTTAGATCTGGAACTTCATAAGTTCCTTGGACGTGGTTGCTTCAGTGTACTTGACTACTATACTTTATCATGAAATTGCGGTGCAGTTGCAAATTTGAAAGACCCAAGGACTCATGAGAGGGAAAAGAACATTAAATGTAAGTATCACGTGATTTGGGAGATCGCGAAGAGGGGTAGCGTCATCGTGACTAATATTTCATCTCAGGACAACCTGGTATTTTCTTTTACAAAGAGCTTACCAGCTAAGGGTTTTGGTAGTCATGTGGAAGGAATGGGAGTCAAATGCATCGATACATAACTTTAAGACTAAATAGGGGATTGTTGGGTTTTGATTCTTAAGACCATGTAATGACATTTTATTTTTAAATAAAGTCTTGTGAGGCTCATTTTAAATAAAGAACCATGTTAGTAAGAATGGCTTATATTTATGCTTTAAATATCTTAGGTAACTTCGGTTAATTATACATAGTATAAATTTTGGTGAGCTGGGTTCAACTTGATCATAAGAGATCAAAATTTGGGTTCAAGTACAATTGAACATATCACAACCTAGATAGGGACTAACATCCTATATGTATTTTTGCGTGTGAAATCCTAGTAGTTTATCTCAAACCATGAGAACTTTTCTCATAGTTCTATAACTTCTTTAATAGTTCAAAAGGGGATTGTCACTGGTACATTTGGGAATGTATGAAACATGACCACCCATGAGAATCACGTTTAAGGGTTCTTTTTGTTAGACTGGGAAGTCTCACACCATTTTCAAAGGGTTCATATATTTTTTAATCTCCAGGGTATAATGATTGGAATGCTAGCATGGTTCTTACTTTTATTGCTATAAGTGAGATTAGATTTTAGATTGGATAAATATATTCCCACAAGTTAGGAAATTATTGTGGGATTGGGTTTGAGATCATAATTCGGAAGAATCCATATCCGAGAAAGATCTTGGATTGTAATATCCTCTTGATATTCTTTTAATATTTGTTTCTAGTAGTAAAACAGATCGGTGTATTGACTTATAATCCATTGGAGTAGAAAAATAAGTTAAGTTTGAGTATCATGGAATTGATTAGATATTGGTAAAACTCAATTAACGAAAAATTGATTTGACCAAGAGGATATAGGAAATGTAATGCATGGATTCACATTATGTACCATATCAACTTTACAAATAAGACCTCATAATTTCGAATGATTTTGAGATAATTAAATTGGAGTGCAATCATAATAATTTAATCAAATTAACTACGACTAAATAAATTAAGGAAACAAATTATGGGGTTGCAATATGCGATTTTCAAGTATTTATTTAGAATCCAATTTAATTTATTGGTCTTGGGTCCCTAGTGTTGTCCATATGCCCATGTAATAGGGACTCTTAGAAAACCCAGTTTAGCCCAAGCCCATGACTAATACCTATTTAGATTGGTGTAAAATAGGGGTTTTAACTTTATACTCGTTATTGGGGGTGTAGAGGGGAGAGAGAAAATACTATTCACATTTTTGTTAAGAGGCTTAGGGAGAGATGTCCATATCTCACTCAAAATCAAAGCTTTTAATCGAAAATTAGCCTGCACACACATCTTGCTTTGGGAGGAACATATATTAGAAGATCCAAGCCTTTTAATGGACACAAGCAAGATTTTGGAGGACCAAAAGATGGTATCCCCTTCATTTTCTCCCCATAAATTTTCTCCTCATCTGGATCACCAACAATATCCCCAAAGATATTATATTCGAAACCCAGTTTTATAATTTAAACCTAGTTTTTGTTTTGTACTTTCTATTGCGTAATCAATCAAATTTTTTCTCCATAATATTTTCACATATATATTTATCACCCAATACTAAAAAGATAGTAAGCATACTTGATAGTAAACTCAACACAAATGGATGGTTTATGGATAACCCCATTTTGATCATGTAACCTATTCCCTGTAGCTGGGCTATCAATATGCCTGACTCTTTGCACACCAAGAGAACCATATTGACCTACGAACAATCTCCTTTTATATTTGTGCTTCATAAATTTTGGCAAGAGATTAGTATTTGAGTTTAGTCTCCAATCATTTTGATGCTAGCCGATGAAACAACATCTTTAAGATTTTTCTCATTCAAACTACCTTCTTCTACAGGGAAATAATATCTTACCAAATTAACTCATTGATGATTATAATAAGATGTACGTGTTGAGAGAAACCACTCAAATTAAAAGTTATTATCGAAATGAAGGTAATTTTTCTTTAATCTAAATTCAGGCAAAAATTAATCCTAGCGTCAAAGTGATAAGATAATGATTTCCAAGTTGATGTTAACTTAATAATATATGTTCATGAAGCATATAAGACAAATAAAAATGCGGAATACTAAATCATGCATTTGAGATGAGGATTTATACGGGGGGAAATCCTTGTGGGAAAAGCCACGGGCAAAACCGACACCTTCCACTGTATAGGTAAATTTTAACAAAAGGGAAAAGGAACTTACAAACTTTAACCTCTCCCAGACTCACTAATTTATTTCCTCCATAAGATAATTTTTTTCCCTTTTATCTGGAAGACAAATAATGGATCGCTCTCCGACCACTCGCCACGTCGTAAGTGTGAACTTCTGTTAATAATGTCGCCTTTACACCAAAACAAATTCCTTCTTTTAATGTTTGAAGAAAAAAAAATTGGTGTTCCAAAAGGATCAAGTGAAAAGAACCAGTTAATAGATTTAACTTACAAGGATGTGAATGTGCTAAGGGTTGAGGAAACTTTAATAAAGTGTTTGGCTAATCAAAATAAACTCACAAAGTAATTTTTGATGTATTAAAAATCTGTAAAGTTTCTCAGAGAAAATTCTACAAAATATTTTATTTAATTGTTTATAGAAGTAATAAACCTTCAAAAAAAATTAAAGTTAGAATGATAATAATAAATGTCTCATAAATATAAAGAAGGTTTTTGCTTTTAAGAAAATCTGATTTCTTTAGCTTGATAAAACAACGAAAACCTTTCTAAAAGTATTAACCTTATTTCGTGGTGAAGAAGATATATTAAATAGTGTTTTAAAACTTATGGATACAAGTTATCAAATCCTCTAACTCATCCCTAACCACAAAAATAGGTTTCTTCCCCAACATACCAAAATAGAATCTCCACATTTTTCAATGCAATCTTTTGGACATATTTTCTTTTTCTGACAAATATGTTGTTGTTGCTCCAGGAAAAAAATCCTTCACTAAAGAGAACCTGAAGTTATCCAGGTCAAGGGAAGTTATAGAGAGTTTTAGACTTGGACAAAAGCGCTAAGGAAAGACCTTCACTTCTATAAGAAAAATATCTTCTATGGCGATGTAAGTCATGACTTTTTTAAGAAATTTGGAGCAATTATTTTCCATCCCCGTGTTTGAAAATATTTTGGCAAAACACTCTAAGCATGTTTGTTATCAACCAAGAACACTCATGCTTAAAATACGCACATAAGAATGCAATTTTTATGAACATATTTTTTTAATAAGAAAAGTATATTGCAAAGTGTATTTGTTCAAATCGTCCAAACCAACTCACACACAAGTTTAACACATTTTTAAATTTAAAAAAATTTAATTTATATCCAAACAAGGGTTGTCAAACGGAGTCATTCTAAGTCCTTTACCTTTACCCTAAATCGACTATATCATTGGTCATACCATGAGATAGCTTTTCAGATGATGGAGAAGAAGTCCAGTCTTTAAGTCTTGAACATGACGCATTCACGGACAACTTAAACTATTACTCAAATATGTTTTGTAATGGGATATAACAATCAAATACTATGGATAATTTGAGCATATTTTTGCTCTTATAGATTCAATCCATTCAATCTATCTCATTTCCAGAAAAACTTGGAGAACAACATTTGAGTCCTTTTAGTAACTAACTTTGGAGAGTTTAAAGATTCCAAGGTGAATATAAAAATAATAAAGGATAATACATGTCTTACTAGGATTAATCTTCCATCTTCAGAAAAAAAATTTGATTAACATCCTTTGAATTTGTCTATAATCTCATTAATCACTTTAAAGAAGAAATAGTATTTTCTTCTACATTTAAATAGGCATCATAAGATTTTTGTGATGAAGGACAAAATGATTACCTATGTCATTTATTTTATTATTGGCATCCTGGAGTATATATTATTGGAGTGGAAGTCCAAGGGACCAATGAAAACACATATAGATTGAACTATCAAAAAAATATTACATATACACAAAATCCTATAGAGCTGAATAAGGATTTACCTTTGAGATCACTTTGATTTGATCTCATCGATGCATGAACTGTATGTGATGACCGTTGATCAAGAACGCAGGCTCGATGCACCTCACGGTATTCTACTATATTCTGGATATGGACATGGACAGTCACATGTAGAGTGTGAGCTTTTCCTTCGTGACCACCTTTTCTTCTCCTCTTTCCTATTTGTTGTCACTCTTTTTCACAAGCCTGAATTTGGGTCTTTTGAATATCAAAGTGTGACAGATAGCTTAAGAAAGAATGAGACTTAGGTGCATATATGTAGGATATAGTAGGGACACTAAGAAGAGATAAGGATGTGGATCCTAATGGTCCTGAGAAAATCTAATCCTTTCCAGATCCTAATCTCAATTCCTTAATTATAATTAATACCACTAAATATTTATAATTGCTACTCCACTCCTTAACTCAAAATTATATTTCGAGTTACTCATTATTTAATTAATTAATTCTCCCCACGTCAAGGTTACGGATACCCGTTAATAAAATAAATTACTGACAATTTATTTAATTAAATTGCTTAAGTCCTTGAGCGATCCAACTTAACTTATTTGTAGTGTCCGATTAACATAATCCACACACAGGGTTTGACATATACAAAATTTATGACCATATCAAGGCGGTATCACCAGTCTCTATACCGATACGTGGATTCCATCCATAAAAGACTTTCACCATACAATAATCATCATTGCCCAATCTATCAAGATTATTGATACAATAATGAATCTCATCCGAAAGGTCAAAGCAATAAATAACTGGTGCATGTGTCAATCAATCATACTCGAATTAAGAGCCTTAAGTAAACCTAATAATAACGAGGTTTATATTGTTTTATAAAATCAGTATAACGATAATGAGCTCAATGTGGTCCCATTCAATACACATAAAGTGTACTATCACAATAAGTTGGAACTATACAGTTTTCTGTAATCAAGATAGACCTACTAAAATTTTGTTCTACAACCCTAATGATCGTGTATCCATTTCCATATAAGACTATGAATGATAAAACTTATATTCTATAAGAACAGGTGATCTAATCCTCTATGTGTAAGCCGTACTCTACACAACATTACACCTACTGAGAAAAAAAATACATCGGTAATATATAAAATAATGTAAACATTAACAATCTCCTACTTAGGCTCAAAGTCATGTTGTAATGCATCTCACTCCCATTCCTTCTACGTGACTATCAAAACTATTAGCCGGTAAGCTCTTCGTGAAAGGGTCTACTAGGCTGTTCTCTTATGCAATCTTCATAACTGTGACATCAGCTCGCTGGACAAGTTCTCAAATAAGATGAATCTTACGCTTGATGTGTTTACCTCTCTTATGGCTCTTGGGTTCCTTTAAGTTAGCAACTGCCCCGCTATTATTATAGTAAAGTGTAATAGCCGATTGAACTAAAGTTACCACTCCTAGATCTATTAAGAATTTTCTAAGCCATACTACTTCCTTGGGTGCCTCGAAGATCTCCACATATTAAGCTTCCAGGGTGGAATTAGCAATTCAATATTGGTTGATACTCCTCCAACTAAAGGATCCACCTCCTAGGATAAACACATATCTTGAGCTAGACATTTTAGAATCTTTTTAGACTAAAAATTGGAATCGGTGTACCCAATAGGTACTAGACCCTTTACTTGATAAACTAGCATATAGTCTCGTGTACTTTTTAGGTATTTAGTATATGCTTTACCGCAGTCTAGTGTTCTTAACCTGGGTTATACTGATATCTACTAACCATGCCAATAGTAAATCAGATATTAGGTTTAGTGCATAACATAGCATATATAAGGCTCCCATCTACCGAAGCATAAGGCATGTCTTTTTATCTTCTCTATCTCATCAGGTGTCTTAGGACAATAATCCTTGGAAAGAGATATTCCATGTCTAAAAGGGAGGAGCTTCTTCTTGGAAACTTTCATGATAAATAGGGCAAGAATGGAATTTACATAAGTTGCTTATGATAAACCCAACTTCTTATTCTTGCGATCATGCATAAGATTGATCCTGAGGATGTAATAAGATTCTCCTAAATCTTTCATATCGAATTGACTGGACAACCACACTCTAACTGAAGAAAACACTCCAACATCATTTCTAATGAGAAGAATGTCATCCACATATAATACTAAAAACAACACTACATTTTTGTTCTATTTCTTATGCACACAAGACTCATTTGGACATTAATCAAAACGAAAAGATTTGATTGTCTGATCAAAACCAATGTTCCAAGTTCTAGATGCTTTCTTAAGTCCACAAATGGACTTCTTAAGCTTACATAATTTATGCTCTTGTCCTCGGGTAATACAACAGTCTGGATGCACTATATAGATACACTCATCAAGATTCCTATTAAGAAATGCAGTCTTGATGTCCATTTTCCAAATTTAATTATTGAAATAAGCCACAACAAATAAGAGAATCTTGATGGACTTTATCATAGCTACGGGCTACAAGGTTTCCTCATAATCGATGCCCTCTTTCTGAGTAAATTTTTTCATAACAAGTCATTCCCTAAAGGTCTCAACCTTCCCGTTTAACCCTTTTTTCCTCTTATAGACCCACTTGCATCCTATGGGTTTTATTCCTTCGAGTGGATCTACAAAACTATGGATCTGATTAGAATACATAGATTTCATCTCAGAATTCATAGCTTTACGCCAAAATTCTCTATCTTTATCTTGAATAGCCTCTTTATAGTTATAAGGATAGACTTCGATCTCGCTACGGGCCTTGTCATAAGACTCTCCCATGAATATAATCCATTCAGGTTGACGTATAATCATCCCACTACGACGAGGTAGTCTGTGTGTTTGTGTACTAATGTCAACATGTTGTGTTATTTCATCTTGTATTGGTGGTGTTGAAGAATTTTGTTGGTTCCTTTGAAACTCTTCAATAATAACCAAGGTTCTAAAAACGCGGGGCGTGATCGAGGCGTGGAGGCCAAGCCTTAAGCCTTAGAAGCCTAGGCAGGCCTTGGCGTAAAAAGGCATGAAAAGGCGTTTAGGTCTTTTTAATATATTTTAATATTTTTAACCATAACAAGGCTATTAAAATACTAAAATTGTACATATCATAAAACTATGTCTGAATATTTGTAAATAAAAATACTATTTGATTATTTTGGATGAGATAATGGTTCGGTTTGTAAAAAAATCTTTAAAAGAGGATATCGTTTCACTAAAGCATTGTTGTTTTTAGAGAAAAAGTAAGCCTTAAGGGTTTTACCAAGCATAAGGCGTCAAAATCTTAAGGCGGGGCGTTTCTCCCAAGCCTCAAGCCTAGGCGTGCCTAGGCAGAGCCTAGGCGGGTTTTTTTAGAACAGTGATAATAACTTTACTTCTGGGTTTATAATCCATCATACAATTCTCTTCCAAGAATCGGGCATTGATGCTAACAATTACCTTATCATCCTTAGGATCATAAAATAAATAACCATTAGTTTCCTTAGGATATCCTATAACGAAACAAACTTCTGATCTTGATTCAAACTTACTACGATATCTTTTCAGCACATGTGCTGGACTACCCCATATCCGAATATATTTTATACTAGTCTTGCGCCCAGTCCACAATTGATTGGGTGTAGTAAAGACTTCCTTTGAAGGTACCAAATTCAGTAAATAAGTGTCCATTTCTAAAGCATGTCCCCAAAAGGAATCTTGGAGATCTGTATAATTCAATATAGACCTAATCATATCCCACAGAGTCATGTTCCTCCTTTCTGCTGCATTATTTTGCTGAGGCATACCATGTGGGGGCAATTGGGATGTGATCCCTTAATCTTCTAGATATTGTCTAAACTCCCCTAAGAGGTACTCACCACCACGATCAAATCATAGTGTCTTGATACTTTTACCTTTGTGTTTCTCTAATTCTTCCCTATAAACTTTGAATTTCTCAAAGGCTTCGAACTTATGGTGCATTAGGTAAATGTATTCATACCTTGAGTAATCATCTATGAAAGTCATAAGATACTCAAATCCCCCTCTTATTCGGGTTGTCATCAATCCACGTAGATTAGAATGAACCAATTCCAACAGGTATTTAGCTCTATAGCCCATGGCCTAGAAAGGCCTCTTGGTCATCTTACCAGCTAAATAGAATTCACAAACTAGAAGTGCTTCCACTTCCAGTGATCTCAATTTCCCACTTGTTACTAGTCAACTAAACCTTTTTAGATTAATATGACCTAGTCGTAAGTTCCAAATATACGTTTGGTTCATTAAGGAGGGTTCATTTCTCTTTAAAATTTCGTCCAATCGAATTATGTAAAAGTATTAATTTATTATGTGGGAGAGATATGACTAACAATATAAAGATTATCAACTAATGTACCAGAACAAATAAAAGATTTATTTTTCTAAATAAGCATGAGTTTATTAAAAGAAACTAAATATCCATAAAATTCTAAAAAAGAAACTTAAGTCAAATTCCTCTTAGTGGAAGGTGCATAAAGACAATATTTTAAAATTTAACTCCTATCATTATTAAAGCTTAAGTGAACGCCCCCCACAACAACTACCGCTACTCTCGTAGCATCTCCCATAGTCAGAGAAATATCTCCATCACTTAATTGCCTAGTTTCCTGAAACGCCTGCAAAGAATTACATACATGATTAGTGGCATCCATATCTATAAACTAGGCACTGGTAGTATGAACCGCAAAACATGAGTCAATGACAAATAAATAGACTTTACCTGCATTGTTTGTTTATTGCGGAAAATCGAATAATTTTTCTTCCAGTGTGCTGACTGGTTATTGTGTAAACACTTGCCCTTGGGCTTTTTCACACCTCCCTAAGGCCCACAAGTTGCATGAGGGACCAAAACCTATTTTTTATCCTTCTTCTTCTTTTTATTCTTTCCCATAAACTTAGAAGCAGATCCTTTCTCAACAAAAAAAGCACTTATTGACTCCTTGATGAGACCTTCACCTTCTTGTAGTTATTTAAGTAGTTTTGCCAAAAAGTAAGAAAGTTTGTTGATGTTGTAATTTAGTCAGAACTTCTTAAAGGACTCAGGCAACGATTGGAGAACAATATAGACCTAGGTTTCCTCATCGATTTCCACTCGAAGGATTTTAAACTCATTGAGAAGAGACATCACCCTCAAAATATGTTCCCTCACTGGGGTCCCTTGAGCCATATTTTTGTTCATGAGTTCTTTCAAGGAAACCTACCTTGCAACACGATTCTGATCCCCAAACTTAGTTTTAAGGTTCAGCATCATGTCATAAGTATGGTCCATTCACTAATGCTGATGTTGTAGAATATTTGACATAGATGCAAATTGTAACACCACGCCATCTCATCAACCCTGATCCATTTATGGTAATTCTGGGTTTCTTTTCGGTCGCTCCCTCACCATGTTTCTTAGGACATATCTCATAGAGCATAAACTTATACCCTTCAGTAGTCAACATAATATCCAAATTCTTTTTCCTGTCAATGTAACTAAGTCGAGTTAATTTGTTTTCCTTGAGAATGACAACAAGTGGAATGGAAGAGCTTCCCATCTTACTACTCAGAATCAAATAATAACATTAATTATTATAGGGCATAAAACCTTTTGAATTCTAAATTAAAATCAATGTTCCTGTTAATACAAAAATTCTCCATCTACGAGGACCAATCAGAAAAGGACACATGTCATCCTACGTGGCAATATTCGACACCCGAGGAGAGTTGGTCGGCACCCGAGGAGTGTTAGTCGTCACCCGAGGAGTTGATCGGTACCCGAGGAGAGTTAGTCGGCACCCGAGGAGAGTTGGTCGACATACCAACAGGGAAGATCAAAGGATAACTACGCATTTAATAATCATTAATGTACATTTATACTGTAGATGACAACACATAGCATACCAAGCAATTCAACAATTAGATTCGTTGAATGTAGACATAATGTATAAATGTCTACATACAATGAATCTCTTTATCTCCCATCACTATAAATACATGTATTCCCTTAGCCAAAGAGGAGAGATCCAAGAGAACCAAGAAACACCATACACAAGATATACATCCTTTCTCTCTCTACCACATTGTGCTATTGTAAACCCCTGGGAATAAAATAATAGTGGACGTAGGCTTTTACTTATAGCCGAACCACTTTAAAAATCTTTGTCTCTTATATGTTTGATGTGAATGTTTATCTTCATCTTCAATCTCATCCTCATCATTTATCTGCTGTTGACGCCACTAAAATGGCAGTGGCCATTTTCTGTCTTCAACAGATTGGCGCCGTCTGTGGGAACGTGTTACAAGCATTGTTCTCCATCAAAAGCTAAGTTTTTTATTTTCTCTATGTATAATCAATTATATATTATACATATATATTTTGATTCAATCATGATTTTTATGTTTATAAACATAAATTAATTGTCTAATTTTTATCTGCAAAATGTTGCATATCATGATTTTAAAATCATAAATGTAAGATTAATTCTTATTTAGAAATCTGAAAAATAGTGGATTTCATAAATCATAATTTTTTGCTTGATTCTCAAATTTCTATTTTTTATCATGGAATAAATATTTTAAATGATTACATATACCAATATATACGACGATGATAAGATTTGATCATTTTCATTGTTGATTTTGAAATAAATTTTGTAAGATCTTTGATGTCTATTCAAATTCCCATCATATTTTTAATAAAAGAATGGGAAAAGGTTAAAGACAATAAAAAGTTTTCTCATGGAAATCATGACCCAGATCTATTTTCTCTCTTCAAGTTTGAGTCTCTTTGCATTCATTTTTATGAACTATATACTTAATTTGGTTCAGCTTCCATTTATGTCAATAAAGTCAAATTGATTGATTTTTGATATAAATTTGGTAATAACTTTAATCATTCACCATAATTTTATCTCTCCAAATAGGGAATAGGAAGGGATCAATATAAAAAATAATTTTCTCTCACCTGAAAAACCCACTAACTGTATCAACGTAGTTGGTCGATGAGGAAGAAATATTCCAAACTGTACCAACGTAGTTGGTCGACGAGGAAAAAATATTACAAACTGTTTCAACGTAGTTGGTCGACGAGGAAAAAATATTCCAAACTGTACCAAGTATGGTTGGTCGGGGATAAAAACTCTCCCTAACTATAATTGGTCGACATGCATAATTTAACAACCTTGGTTGGTTGTAAACATTTTAAACATTTTTATATTCATTACTTTATTATTAAGTGATCGATCAACATTACTAATACTTGTAACTTTTTTATTACTAAGTTGGTCGATGAACAACACAATATTGTTATGCAAGCACAAATGTAAAGTGTTTGATATTTACAAGACAATAGCAATTAAGATTGCGAACAAAAATGAAAGTCTTTCAATAAATCCAAAAAACACAATGAAAATGTATACTAACTATTACATTGAGATTCCTACTCTATTGGTTTCTTTCCCTCTGCTTTTGAAACAGGTTCCTCGCCAGCAGGAGGATCATCCAAAGCATAAGGGGAGTTTTATGAAGTTAAGATCTTTCAGCATTCTGATGTTCATCACAGATGGTTTGTCCTAGCAGCTCTTGATCATCCCCGAGAACCTCTTGCTCATCCCCGAGTAGAGGTAGAAGTCAAAATCAGCATCTACAGCACTGAGATCTTTGCTACTACTGTCTCCACCAATAATGAAGAAGAAGTTGTGTGAAAATGTTTCGAAGCCCACCACTAGCTTGGTACTAATCAGATTGAAGAATTGGGTTCAAAAGCTAGTATGTTACTCGACAAAGTATTCAGAGGATCATAAATCATAAGAATCAAGAACGTGAAGCTAGCACTCAGTTGTTCGGCACAGGAGGCAGTTGGTCGGCTGGCAAATTAATCAACATACTTGAAGATTATGACAAGCTACAAGTTGCATACTATAGCATGGATGTATCCAAATTCCCAGGGGTGATACATAGCACACGGAGTTACTCAAAAGAAAGATTAGCAACTATGTCATCCAGGAGATAATGCACTTCATGTTGAACAAATCAAGAAGGTAGATCAAGAATTTCACGAGCACCGAGCAACACTGCAGAATAAATACTCCATCCTTTCAAGTAAACCATCAAGCATGGAGCATTGGGGGCTTCTGTTAATACAAAAATTCTCCATCTACGAGGACCAATCAGAAAAGGACACATGTCATCCTACGTGGAAATATTCGACACCCGAGGAGAGTTGGTCAGCACCCGAGGAGTGTTAGTCGGCACCCGAGGAGTTGGTCGGTACCCGAGGAGAGTTAGTCGGCACCCGAGGAGAGTTGGTCGACATACCAACAGGGAAGATCAAAGGATAACTACGCATTTAATAATCATTAATGTACATTTATACTGTAGATGACAACACATAGCATACCAAGCAATTCAACAATTAGATTCGTTGAATGTAGACATAATGTATAAATGTCTACATACAATGAATCTCTTTATCTCCCATCACTATAAATACATGTATTCCCTTACCCAAAGAGGAGAGATCCAAGAGATCCAAGAGAACCAAGAAACACCATACACAAGATATACATCCTTTCTCTCTCTACCACATTGTGCTATTGTAAACCCCTGGGAATAAAATAACAGTGGACGTAGGCTTTTACTTATAGCCGAACCACTTTAAAAATCTTTGTCTCTTATATGTTTGATGTGAATGTTTATCTTCATCTTCAATCTCATCCGTCAACAGTTCCCTCTATCAATTTTAAAATAATACGTTGGCATCCTGATTACCATTTGAATAGTATTCCTCTTTAGAGAACCTACTTCCCAAAAAAAGTTAGGCCGACTTATTCCTTTTAATTTTATTATCTAGGTAAAACCTATGTCAAATAAAATTAAATAGCCGATATTTTGGTCCCACAAAATCATAGTATTCCTCATTGGAGAACCTACTATCATTTTATGTTTAAGTGTATACCATCAACTAACTTTAGATTATCTCATATCACATAGACTCCTCCTTTAGGGGACGCCTATGTAAATAATGAAATCAAAATTACCCTTAAGGAAATTTATATCGACTACCACAATAATTTGGATTCCTGGTTAGAGGACCTACTTATTATTGAAAGTCTTCTCTTGGAAAATTCCTTCTCCCACTCAGTAATTTAAAAAACATTGTGAGGGTTAAAAAAAAATGTTGTCGCTATGCTGGGATGGCACGAGGTTAGCACATATTAACAACCCAACAATTAAAACATGAATAATAAAGACATAAATCAACATAAATAAAAAAAAATGATATGGATTCCCGACTATTAAGGTCAAGATACAACGCTATCACAAATTAGAGTTCTTAATAGTCATCCTTGAACCCAAACACTTCATGTTGCCACTATACTGGGATGGCACGAGGTTCCACCTTCCTGGTAAGGTGGTGAGGTCGAGGGGAGCCACCCTTGTGAGGTTCTAGGGGGCAGCACCTTACCTCCAAGCACTATTTAACACTCTTAAAGCTGATTTCTATGCCAAAAATTTCCTCCAATCACTGATCTAGTTTAAAACTCCTCAATTGACAATCACGATTATAACAGTAACAATTTACACATGTCCTATGCCTCTACAAAGGAGTTCACATTCTATATCAATATTAAATTAATCCAGCATAAAAAAAATAACCACGAATAAACAATCGTGGGATCTAACCACATATAACAAAACCATATATAAATGACTATAATAGTGGGATTAGATCGCAACAAAATAGAAGTTATCGCATATTTATATTCTACCCAACATCGATGCACATATATGATTATTGTAGGAGGGTAGTGAGACTGGGGTCTATGAATAACTGTAAAGGGTGAGGCGTGACCCACTCCAATGGACGTTGTCAGCAAGGTTCTCAAGAATTTCTGGAGCAGCTTCTAATGAAACATTCTCCTTTTGGTAAAAATGGAGCTCAAGATGTAATTCCCTCCCTGCAAGAAGATGAACTTCCACAACAATAATAGTAATTTTCTCAAGAAGAGCTCCTGAGAATGATGGTTGTTAGTGAGGAGTGAAAGAACAAGGAGAGAATAGGGAGAGAACACTAGCAAGTTCTGGTGTGATTTTGATAAAGTAACAATGCTATTAAGTTTTTCCCTCATATATTGACCTTGCCCAGGGGTCCTATTTATACTTGGGCACTAGGGCTGAGTTGGCACTTTTGGCGCCAAATCTTAGAGGGTTGGTGAGGGACAAGGTCTGTAGTGTACCATTTGTTCCTACTTGTGTGTAGCAGCCTATCCCCTCATACAGGTGCCACCTACTGCAAACCAAATTCAAAAATCAAATATGTTTCCTAACAGAGACAAAATATCTGATTTGATAAATATCTTTTGAAACGGTAACTTTTGGTAGAAACTTTGTAAACTTGAGGGGGGTCTTAAGGACCACCTCCTCTAAAATCTTTGTAAGCTTGAGGGGGTCTTGAGGACCCACTTCTAAAATCATTTTTCTTGTAAGGGGCCTAGAGGACCCTCTCCATTAAAATCATTTTATAAACAATTCTTTTATTGTTAGTAACCTTTTGGATACTCACCTTGGTTGTGTCTAACTGTGAGGTGTGTGAGGACTAGGAGACCCTAGGGTATTTCTACTAGTATTCTCTCAATCCTAAAGTGCTAACTGGTTGAGCTTGCTCAACAAACTTATTCCTCAGCCGCCAAGCCAAAACTCCCAAGAGATCCCAACTGGCCTATTTGAGCCCTGCCTGCTCAACTAGGCTACTTGTATAAGAAAGTAAGTGTTAGTACTTTTGTTCTTTTGAAGAATGACTTTTCATGGCGAGGGGTTTCTCATGGTAGCCACTCCCTCATCCTGGATTATTTTCTAGAAGCTGAGGGGGGGACCTTAAGGGTCCCTCACCCAAATGTGTTCTTGCCGTTGAGGGAGAGGACCCTTGAGGATTCTGTGAAGAAATGCTTTCTAGGGTTTGAGGGACCCTGGGGTTCTTTCTCAATATGAATTTATGTCGTAAAGGGACCCTGGGGGTTCCTTCTCAATATGAGTTTCTGCCGGGACCCTGGGGGGTTCCTTCTCAATAATGAGTATCTGTCGGGACCCTAGGTGGGGTTCCTTCCCAATATGAATTTCTACCGGGACCTTGGGGGTTCCTTCTCAATATGAGTTTCTACCGGGACCCTGGGTGGGGTTCCTTCTCAATATGAGTTTCTGTCAGGACCCTAGGGGGGCTCCTACTTAATATGAGTTTCTATCGGAACCCTGGGTGGGATTCCTTCTCAATTTAAATATCTTTCGGGACCCCGGGGTTCCTTCTCAATATGAATTTCTTTCGGAACCCTGATGTGGTTCCTTCTTAATATGAATTTATGCCGGGACACTGGGGGGTCCTTCTCAATATGAGTTTCTGTTAGTACCGTGGGTGGGGTTCCTTCTCAATATGAATTTCTGCTGGGACCCGGGGGGTCCTTCTCAATATGAGTTTCTGCTAGGACCCTGGGTGGGGTTCCTTTTAAATAAGAATTTATGTCGGGACCCTTGGGGGTTCCTTCTCAATATGAGTTTCTTCTAGGACCCTGGGTGGGGTTCCTTATCAATATGATTTTCTGTCGGGACCCTGGGTGGGGTTCCTTCTCAATATGAGTTTTTGCAGGGACCCTAGGGTTCCTTCTCAATGTGAATTTTTCTGGGACCCTGGGGTTCCTTCTCAATATGAATTTTTTGCTGTTATGGGACCCAGGGGGTTCCTCAACCATACATTTCCTTAAGAACACGGAGGGGGTATTTGAGGGACCCTCAACCCAAAATTTAGTGGTCAAGCTTAAAACACCCTTCTACATTAGCCCCTCGTGAAAAATCATTTATGTTGGGCAGACCAAAAGGCTTTGTATGCCATAGATTTGATTTTCAATTTTGAGGGACCCTAGGGTTCCTTCATCATTCACCCTAGGGTCATTAAATGCTTTGTCACTTTATCCCAGGTTTTATAGATGAGGCCACTTATAGTGTACCTCCTTATTTGGGTATCAACTTGGGCAGAGGGGATGCTCGCGATGAGCCCCTCATCCTTAGCCTTTTTTTTCCTTCTATCTTATTTATAAGGTTTACTCATATTGAGCCCCTCATCCTTGGCCTTTTTATGTGGACTTATATCATGTTTAAAGGGGTTGCTCATGGTGAGCCCCTCATCCTTGGCGTTTTATGTGGCCTTCTATCTTGGATAGAGGGGTTTCTCGTGGTGAGCCCCTCGTTCTTGGCCTCTTTATGTTGCCTTCTATCTTGAGTAGAGGGGTTTCTCAAAGTGATCCCCTTATCCTTGGACTCTTTCTGTGGCCTTCTATCTTGAGTGGATGGGTTTCTCCCGGCGAGCCCCACGTCCTTGGCCTCTTTATGTGTCCTTCTATCTTAGGTAGAGGGGTTTCTCACTGTGAGTCCCCTTGTCTAGGTTTTACACCTCCTTATAGGGACACTCAAGACGGACCCCCTTATTCTAAATATTATCTTCCTAACTTGGGTAGTAGGAGCCCCTCTAGGTGGGCTCACTCACCCTTGGCTATTCTAGAATAGTAGTTGGACACCTCTTTACATTAGTCGCCTCGTACAAAAATCTTTGTGTTGGGTATACCAAAGGATTTTGTACGAAACAATCATTTCATCCTGGAATGCTGAAGTTTCATGCCTTTACATCATTACACTATACGATTTGGAGTGACTGAGGGGTACCTAGTGGTAGACTTCCTCATCCTTAGTCATTCATTTTTTTGCATCAGTTTTTTAGGTAGAGGGGTCACTCGAGGTGAGTCCCCTCGCCCTAACTCATTTTACCTTGTTTCCAGTTTATGCAGTGAGGGGGGAGCCTTTAAGGGGTAGACCCTCTCATTTCTATGTATGTCTTTGGCAGATGGGTCACTTATCTTAGACTCTCTTGCCCTGGGGTTTCCTCTTTGTATTTTCCCTTTGGCAAAGGGGGTCACTCGAAGTGAACTCCCTCGCCATAAACTATTCATGCCTTTGATTGTAGCTAAGGGGCCACTCGTGGTGGGCCCCCTCACCACCAGCTATTTTGTAACATTGCTCTTGGTCGAGGAGCCACTCGTGGTGGACTTCTTCGTCATTAAGTATTTCTTGTTGTAACCTTGACTGAGGGGCCATTTGTGGTGGACCCCCTCATCCTCAAACTGTTACTTGTGTTGGTCTTAGCAAAGGCACCACTCGAAGTGGATCCCCTCGCCATAAGTTATTTCTTGTATTGATCTTGGCAGCGGGTACCACTCGTGGTGGACCCCTCGCTCTGAGTCAATTTCTATAGCATCAAGTTTGGGAAGAGGGCCCACTCAAGGCGGATCCCCTCGCCCTAGGTTATTTTCTATCAAATTTGCAATCTTGGGGAGGTGGAGCCACTCTAAGTGGATCCCCACGCTCCATCCTATTTCACACTTTGTTCACTAGCTTGAGGACTTCTCAATATTATCCCCCTCGTATAGAAGTGTCTTGTAATGTTAAGAGACTTATGCACGAAATATCATAGTCAAGATCTCACTCTTTGTTCACTGGCTTGAGGACTTCTCAACATTAGCCCCCTCGTATAGAAGTGTCTTGCAATGTTGAGAGACGTGTGCACGAAACTGTCGTACCTTTTATTTACACTTGACAATTGCTTAAGACTGTGAGTTCTCCTATGCCCTTGGAGCCCGAGGTACTAAACTATCGTATATTTGTTACTATTTTATTTATACTTAGCACTTGCTCGACTTGTTAGGTTGATGCTATGAGCGCTTCGGTGCCCTTGAAGCTATTAAACTGCTGTACCTTATATTTATACTTGACATTTACTCAAGACTATGAGGGCTCCGGTGCCCTTGGAGCCTTTAGGTACTAAACCATCGTACCGTATATTTATACATGGCACTCGCTCAATACTGTGAGCGCTCATATGCCCTTGGAGCCCTAGGTACTAAACTGTCATACCTTTTATTTATACTTGGAACTTGCTCAATATTGTGAGCGCTTCGGTGCCCTTGGAACCTTAGATACTAAATTATCGTAGCTTATATTTATACTTGGTAGTTGCTCAATACTGTGAGCGCTCTGGTGGCCTTATAGACTTAGTTACTAAATTGTCGTACCTTATATTTATACTTGGCATTTGCTCAATACTGTGAGTGCTCCTATGCCCTTGGAGCCCTAGGTACTAAACTATCGTACCTTTTATTTATACTTGGCAGTTGCTCAATACTTTGAGTGCTCTGGTGCCCTTGGAGCCTTAGGTACTAGACTGTCGTACATTTTATTTATACTTGTCAATTACTCAATACTGTGAGCGCTCTAGTGCCCTTGGATCCTTAGGGACTAAACTTTCGTGCTTTATATTTATATTTGGCACTTGCTCAATACTGTGAATTACTCTATTTTCTGTGAGAACTTCACGATTGAACTTCCCCATAGTCTGTGGGGTACTTGCTTAAGATATGAGAAAGTTATCATTTTAGATCCCCTCTAACTGTGGGGTACTTGCGTATGAGATGAGTAAGTTAAAATTTTAAAGCTACCCCTCTAACTGCGGGGTACTTGCATAGGAGCTGAGCAAGTTATTATTTCTGAAGCTACCCCTCTAACTGTGGGGTACTTGCATATGATCTTAACAAGTTATTACTTCTGAAGATTCCCCTCTAACTGCGGGGTACTTGCTTATATCTGAGCAAGTTAAGATTTCGAAGCTAATCCTCTAACTGTGGGGTACTTGCATATAACTGAGCAAGTTAAAATTTGAAAGTTGCCCCTCTAAATGTGGGGTACTTGCATATAACTGAGCAAGTTGAAATTTTAAAGTTGCCCCTCTAACTGCGAGGTACTTGCATATAACTAAACAAGTCATATTTTTGAAGTTTTCCCTCTAACTGTAGAGTACTTGCATATAACTGAGCAAGTCATATTTCTCAAGTTGCCCCTCTAACTGCGGGTACTTGCATATATCTGAGTAGGTTAAAATTCGGAAGTTACCCCTCTAACTGTGGGGAACTTTCATATAACTGAGCAAGTTGAAATTTGGAAGTTGCCCATTTAGCTGTGGGGTACTTAAATTTAACTGAGCAAGTTAAAATTTCTAAAGGTGCCCCTCTAACTGCGGGGCACTTGCATATATATGAGCAAGTTAAAATTTGGAAGATGCCCCTCTAACTGTGGGATACTTGCATATAACTGAGCAAGTTGAAATTTGGAAGTCGCCCCTCTAGTTGTGGAGTACTTGCATATAACTGAGCAAGTTAAAATTTTGAAGTTTCCCTTCTAACTGCGGGGCACTTGCATATATATGAGCAAGTTAAAATTTGGAAGCTGCCCCTCTAACTGTGGGATACTTGCATATAACTGAGCAAGTTAAAATTTGGAAGTCGACCCTCTAGTTGTGGAGTACTTGCATATAACTGAGCAAGTTAAAATTTTGAAGTTACCCCTCTAACTACGGGGTACTTGCATATATAATATCAAGTCATTTTTTTGAAGTTGCCCTTCTAACTGCGGGGTACTTGCATATAACTGGGAAAGTTAAAATTTTGAAGTTTCCCCTCTAACTACGGGGTACTTGTATATATATGAGCAAGTCTATATCTCAACTTGCCCCTCTAACTGGTGGGTAATTTTGAGCACAACCCCGTGTGACTTTGGGGTATTTTTTTTAGATCAACCCCAAGTGACTATGGGGTATTTTGTTATGCACATTCATTTCTTGAGTAACTAGGAGATGGGGTTAGCCTTTCTCCAACTTTCAATAAAATTTCACATATATCATAAGTAAAGAAATAATTATTTATTTATACTGAAAATTTCCCTTGGTCTGCAGGGTCTTTGTCCCAAACTTTTCTTAGGAACCTTTTTGTCTTATAAAAAAAATAACAAGTTTAGAGGGGGGTAGACCCGCTTCTCCCCATTTTCTGAAAACTGTTCAATTAATTTTTTTCTTGAGAACAGAGGTTAGGACTTGTTCTCTAGGCTATCAATCTGTATGGAATATTAAAAAAAAGGTAGGTAGATTTTTTTAATTATTATTACTAAAAAGATAACCCCTGTTGGTCTGGAGTAAAAAATTTATCTGTTGTTTATGTTAGGACTTTGCTCAATATACTTTTCCCTTGGGGTGGATTTCCCCCAAGTATAATAAGGAAAGTTCCTTGTATCATGGACCCTATTATAGTCTAGTAGAGGTTCTACTATTCTTTTAAGAAAAGAAAAACGTAAAATCTTGTGTACCCACCACACAATGTAGGTAAAATAGTCATGCACAAAATTTCAAGTTCCAACAAAAAATAACTAGTACTCATTTCTGCACTGTATTCAGTATTTGTATTTCTTACAAAGAGTGTGCTCATAAAATTGCCTTTTTAAAAAAAAATCTTTTCTGCACTTAGAGCAGGTTGTTCAAAATTATAAGAAAATGAAACTTGGCAAGAGTTAAGCATAGTACCTCTTCAACCATTTTGGTGAGCGAGCAGGGGGTTTTCATTAACACCCGCTCGCCAATGATCCTCCTCAGATAGTAGAAGTCTTTGGTGGAGTTTTTCATCCTCTAATGCAACTCGTAATACTTAGGAATGGCTTTGTCAGCTGTTGTTGGGATTTTCCCATTCAAGTGAGGGGAACCTTTTACCCCCTCTCGCACCAATGTATGATAGGAATCCATTCCTTTCGCTACGCTGCAAGGTAGAGGATGTGGGGCATCATCTCCAACTTCATTTTTCCCTTTGGCATGTTACCATTGGATCCTTAGGTACTAACTGTTGTACCTTATATTTATACTTGGCACCTACTCAAGAATGTGAGCACTCTGGTGCCCTTGGAGCCTTAGGTACTAAACTATTGTAGCTTATATTTATACATGGAACTTGCTCAGGACTGTGAGCGCTCCGGTGCCCTTGGATCCTTATTTTTAGCTGACATCATCGCTATGAGTCTTTTACGACTGACAATTTCTTTATTTGAAAAAAGATAGCGTCTGAATCTAATTTGGTTGGAATATTTGGTGGACTAAATTCGGGTATGAGGACCTCTATGGGTTCCTCGCTGCTGTTTAAAGTAGAAGAGGGTTTGTCGCATCAGTAGAAAAATAACAAGGGTTCCTCATTGTTGCATCTGGCGTTAGCTGGAGAGAGTTCCTCACGATTAAGTGCTTCGTACCCATAGGAAGCTGGCATGGGATCCTCATAATTATATTCCTCACCATTATCGTTAGCTAGGGCAGGTTCCTCGCCGCTAGGTTATATGGGACCCCAAGAAGCTAGTATGGGTTACTCGCGATTAGGTTCCTCACAATTAGGTTCCTCTCAGTTTAGTTCTTCACCCTTCTTTTATTCATGACCACTAGGAGCTCCCATGGGTTTCTCACATCTGATTTCTTTGTGAGCCTAAAGGACTGCCATGGGTCTCTCGTACGTGGGTTCCTCGCAAGTGGACTCGTTGGCTGGAGAGAGTTCCTCGCGAGTGGAGGTTTTCAAATTGAGGGAAATAAACATGTATATTGGAGATGGATTGATACTTGGGATGAGGATAAGGGTTCCTCTCGCCTGACTAAAATTGAGGAGGACTCCTCAGCTAAGGGTTCCTCGATTACATCTTCGCCAACGACAGGTTCCTCGTTTAGTGATTTCATGACTCCAAGTTCCTCCCCCACTGTGATAACATGGGTTCCTCGCGATTGAGTTCTTCGTGACCGCAAAGGACTGTCATGGGTCTCTCGCATGTGGGTTCCTCTCAAGTGTCCTCATTCCCTAGAGAGTTCCTCACTTTTACTCGTCATCAAGGGTTCCTCGACAGTAATTCCTCCTATGAGTTCCTTAATCTCTAGTTTCTTGTCTGCGCGTTTGGTGGTGGATTTCTTGTCAGTGGTTGAGAATATGAAGGGTCCCTCATCCGGGATCTTTTCCACCACGAGGGGTTCCTCGACTGGTTCTTTGTCTAAGGGTTCCTCGACCATCGGCTTGACTATGGGAGTTCCTCTCGAAAGCTACCCGCTACCAGGGGTTCCTCGCTTGGAACAAATGTTGTCGGGGTTCTTTCGTTGGGGACCCAATCCACTTGAGTTCCTCATTTCATTTTTTATCAGGGGTTCCTCACCTAGGGCTCACACTTGGAGGGGTTCCTCTTATGTGTTTTATGTCAGTGGTTCCTCGTTCAATGCTTAGGCTGAGAGGGGTTCCTCTCTCAGTGCAAATAACTGAGAAAGTTAGCTACCCCTCTAAATGTGGGGTACTTTGAAACTCTGAGTTCCTTTACTGAGGTGTTGAACATAGGGATTTCCTCATCTAGGCCTTCTGCGACTGGGGGAACTTCAACCGCTTCACCTTCTTCTCAGGCTTGGGAATATTGGAAAGGGATTTTGGCCTCTACCATCGTACACCATATTTTGGGTCAAATGACAACTTCATGGATTCTCTTGGGTTTTCCCCTTTGTCATTGAACTTGATAAACTTGGGCGGAATATACCTCTCTAGGTATGGCTTCTCTTCTACACTTTCTGGATAGGGAATCTCCAACTCATCATACAGATGAGAGGCCTCCCTATGGGAAAAGGAGAGTAGCTTTTTCACCTCTTATATAGTAACAACCTTAGAGGGAGATTCCTCCAAACCTTTATTCCTTATTGCTAGTGAGCTTGATGGTATCACAACTTACTCCAGTGTCGCCCTTCGCGGTCGGGCTACTTCTACTAGAATCTTCGTTAGAGCGGCTGGCCCTCTAGAGGGGGTTGGTACAGGTGTTACATAGCCTTGACCCAAGCTTTAAGGTCTACATTGTTTTGTCTAAAAACCTCAAAAAATGATCATAAGGTTGCTACCTGTCATAGGAGCCACCACCGATGAACTGGTATGCCCTCCTTAAGGAGCAGATATTCTAGCTGCGATCACCACCACATTCTCCTGAGTGGTCTGGTCATTTTGAGTTCTATTCCCAGATGGAATGTCTTTAAAACTAGCTACTTAGAAACATTAAAATATTTTTTTTCCTTAGAAGTGAGGATACCTCCCTAGCAGAGTCACCAAATGTAGGAGGATAGTGAGACTGGGGTCTATCAATAACTAGAAAGGGTGAGGCATGACTTAGTCTAATGGACGTTGTCTGTAAGGTTATCAAGAATTTCTGAAGCAGATTCTGATAAAACGTTCTCTTTTTGGTAAATATGGAGCTCAAGATGGAACTCCCATCCTACAAGAAGATGAACTTCCACAATAATAATAATAGTAATTTTCTCAAGAAGAGCTCCTGAGAATGATGGTTATCAGTGAGGAGTGAAAAGAACAAGGCACTTAGCACTAGAGAGAGAGCACTGAGAGAATACTAGCAAGTTCTGGTGTGATTTTGACAGAATAACAGTGCTATTGAGTTTTTTCTCTCATACCTTAACCTTGCTCGGGGGGCCTATTTACACTTGCGCACTAGGGTGGAGTTGGTACTTTTGGTGCCAAAACTTAGAGGGTTGGTGAGGGACAAGGTATGCAGTGTAACATTTGTCCCTACATGTGTGTAGCAGACTGTACCCTCAGAAGGTGCCACCTGGTGCAAACCAAAGTCAAAAAGCAAATATGTCTCCTAATGGAGACAAAATATCTGATTTGGAAAATATCTTTTGAAATAGTAACTTTTGGTACAAAATTTGTAAACTTGAGGGGGGTCTCAAGGACCACCTCCTCTAAAATCTTTGTAAGCTTGAGGGGGGTCCTGAGGACCCCTTCTAAAATCATTTTTCTTGAGAGGGACCTAGAGGACCTTCTCCTTTAAAATCATTGTATAAACAATTATTTTCTTGTGAGTAACATTTCGGCTGCTCACCCTGGTTGTGTCTGACTGTGAGGTGTGTAAGGAATGAGAAAACCTAGGGTCTTTCTACTAGTATTCTCTCAATTCTAAAGTGTTAAGTAGTTGAGCATGCTTAACAAACCTTCTTCCTCAGTCGCCAAGCCAAAACTCCTAAGGGATCCTAACTGGCTTATTTGAGCCCTGCCTTCTCAACTTGGCTACATGTGCAAGAAAGTAAGTGTTAATGCTTTTGTTCTTTTAAAGAATGACTTTTCATGATTAGGGGTTGCTCATGGTAGCCAATCCCTCATCCTGGCTTATTTTCTAGAACCTGAGGGGGAGGACCTTGAGGGTCCCTCACCCAAATGTATTCTTACAGTTGAGGAAGAGGACCCTTGAGGATTCTATGACCAAATGCTTTCTGGGGTTTGAGGGACTCTCGGGGTTCCTTCTCAATATGAATTTCTGTCGTAGATGGACCTTGTGGGGGGGGGGGGGGGGGTCCTTATCAATAATGAATTTCTATCAGGACCAGGTTGGGGTTCCTTCTCAATATGAATTTCTGTCGGGACCCGAGGGGGTTCCTTCTCAATATGAGTTTCTGCCAAGACCCTGGATGGGGTTCCTTCTCAATATGAATTTATACTGGGGACCTGGGCTTATCAATATGAATTTATGTCGGGACCCTGGGTGTGGTTGCTTTTCAATAAGAATTTCCACCAGGACCCTGGGGGGAGCTTCCTTCTCAATATGAGTTTCTTCTAGGACCCTGGGTGGGGCTCCTTCTTAATATGAGTTTCTGCCGGGACCCTGGGGGGTTCCTTCTCAATATGAGTTTCTGCTAGGACCCTGGGTGGGGTTCCTTCTCAAGATGAATTTTTATCGGGACCCTGGGGGTTTCTTCTCAATATGAGTTTCTACTAGCACCGTGGGTGGGGTTCCTTCTCAATATGAGCTTCTGTCGAAACCCTGGGTAGGGTTCCTTCTCAATATGAGTTATGTCGGGACCCTGGGGTTCCTTGTCAATGTGAATTTCTTCTGGGACCATGGGTTTCCTTCTCAATATGAATTTTTTGCTGTTGAGGGACCTTGGGTGTTCCTCAACCTTATATTTCCTGAAGACTATGGAGGGGGTATTTGAAGGACCCTCACCCCAAAATATAGTAGTAAAGCTTGAAACACCCTTTTATAATTGTTTTAATTGGAAAAGATGGTTGAATTAAACCTATACGCATTATCAACAGGGCTCTAATACCAACTGTTAGAGCGAAAGTCCAAAGTCTATTGGAAATGCGTATAGATTGAACCATAAAAAATATTATACATATGCAAAGTCCCATAAAGCGGAACAAGGATTTACCTTAGAGATCTCCTTTATTTGATATTATCTTTAGACAAACCGTATGTAATGACGGTTGATCAAGAATGCAGGCCCGATGCACCTCATGGTCTTCTATTGTATTCCTTATATGGACAGTCACGAGCAGAGTGTGGGCTATTCCTTCATGACCATCTTTTCTTTTTCTCTAACCTATTTGTTGTCTCTCTTTCTCACAAATCCGAATTTGGTTCTTTTGAGTATCAAAGAGTGATAGCTCACTTAATAAAGAATGAGACTTAGGTTCATATATATAGGTTACAATAGGGACCCTATGGAGAGATAAGGATGTGGCTCATAATGGGCTTGAGAAAACCTAATCCTTCCCGGATCCTAATCTCAGCCCCTTAATTAAAATTAATACCACTAAATATTTATAGTTGCAACTCCACTCCTTAACTCAAAATTATATTTTGATCTCCTCATTATAAATTACTTAATTCTCCCCACGTTAAGGTAACGGATACCCGTTAATCAAATAAATTACTGATAATTTATTTGATTAAATTCTTTAAGTCCTTGAGCAATCCAACTTAACTTGTTTGTTGTGTCAGATTAACATAATCCATCTACAGAGTTTGACGCATACAAAACTTATAAGCATCTCAAGGGGTTATCATCGGTCTTTATATCGAGATGGGGATTCCATCCATAAAATACTTTCCCCATACAATAATAACCATTACACAATCAATCAAGATTATTAATGCAATAATGAATCTCTCCCGAAAGGTCAAAGCAATAAATAACTATTGCATGTGTCCATTAATCATACTCGGATTAGGAGCCTTAAGTAAACCTAATAATCACGAGGTTTACTTATAAAGGAAACTTATTTAATCAAATGTCAATCCCACAAACAAATTCTAATATTATTAACCCCACAACATGCAACTATGTTATTCAAAACAAGCATGTAAAGAAATCACAATTTCAAGATAATCCCCGTTGGGCAAAAATTTTTATTTCACAAAAGTTTTCAAATATCAACTTACAACACTATAGAGAAATATAACAATAAATTCCCATGAGAACTCACAAACACCACAACCTTCAATCAACAATGATTCCCTCGAGAACCAGAAGAATCTCAGTTCGTCTCCTTCAGTAGTGAATACCCTCGAGTATCACAAGATCAGCAGTGAAGAAATCTCTCTATAAGAATAACTTCAATATATAAGTGTTTGGGTTCTAAAGATTATTCATAAACGTATTTGGGATTGATTGTGTGAATCAAAAAGTGTTTTCCCTAATAAAAGTGAAGATTATTGGAAGCAGGTCTACATTTTTTATAAATTCAAAGTCTTAACAAATTTCTTAACGAAAGAAAGTATTTATAGGCGAACAAAAATTTTGAGATGATGGAAAGTCGTTCGAACGAGTCCTATAGGTCGTTCAAATGAGATGTGTATCTTGATAGGAATGACCATCTAACGACCCATCTAATAACCTTGAAAAACCAAAACAGTACGCCCTCGTTTGAACCATATTAAAAATAGGTCATCAAACGACATAGGCAGGGCATTCGAACGACAAGGCCAAGTCGTTCTAACGACTATAGGTATAAAAATAATTTTTAAGTTTAAAACGTTGTTTCAAAAAACTATTTGAAAAATACGTCATTTTTTGACAAATATCAGTGAAGAAAACTATCCCAATACTTACTAAAAAATCCACAAAACACAAAACAAAATCCATCCCAAATATTATGTCAAGTCGTGGACAATGTTGAAGATGCTTGATCATTGGATCCGTCTTCTTGAACTTGAGAACTTTAATTGGATTGACGGATGTAACAGGATATGCCATATTCCATGTGAACTAGACTCTATGGACAAGTATATATGCTGGGGCAATGATGGAAAATTTGTCTACATTCCCAAATTGTAGCAATGGATAGGAGTAAGGGGACATGATTAGAGAAATTTTTATCAAGGTGAGACATAGTGTCAACTGGAAATTTCATCATCCACTTCATATTAATGAGACCCCTCTTTAGTCTATTAAAGATAATTCCCACTTCTTCTCTATTGTTTCACCAAGTAAATTTAAAACTAGAAAAAACAAGATAAAAATACTAGAATAATATATAGCATCTTTAAAATCTTTAACACAGTGGAAATGCACCACATAACCACCTACTTTTTTTAGGGGATGAAACAATATTAAAATCACCCATGATTATGCATGGAGAATCTTCGTAAAGTTGGGATTGACTTTGTAATGTGGGCCAAAGAGAAAGTATTTCATTTCTTGTAGATTTAGCGTATACTATAGAGACCACCATAAGAAACTGTAACGTTTGATGATCGATATTCAAACAAAGAATATGTTCTTCATCATGTAACATAGAGATTTGTATTCCATTCTTAAAAAATAAAATTTCATTATGTGAGTACAAGAATTATCACAATCGAATTCCACGAAACAATCACAAAGAACAAAATGCAAAAATCACACATACAACAACGATATACGTGGTTCGGCAATTTGTTTACGTTCATGAAAAGGTTATTGTTTCATTATATTGTCTCTCAATGATCGAGATTACATCCCTTTGCCCTGGGTCAGGGTTTAAAATTTATAAAATTGAAAATAAGTGATTGATTTCTATAGGTAACTCAACCAACTTGTTAGATAGCATGTAAATGTCCCTGAATATCTCCTCGAGATTGTTAGTAATTGATTTGTGCCTATCCCCGTGTATTTAATCATATGTTAAATACCCAAATAAAATAATAATTATCTTAAAGTTGGGTCGGGCAGCCCGTCTTGCATGCTTGGCTGGTCGACTGAATGATTGGGCTTTTAATATGCCCCCACAACTTCCCCTAAAATCTTTGGGAGGAAAATTCAGGGCAATATATTTAAAATAAGTCTACGACCTAAAGTTGGGAACAATATAAAAATTTGCATGGCATGTTTATAATTAAACAGGATCACTTAGGGTATGCTGGTCCTGAGGAGGAAATGGAACGTCAAAATTTTCCTAGGAAATTGTAACTCATCATTTAAGACATTTCAAACTTTGGTTGTGTGCAAATCAATGGTCAGTTCACTATTTCTAGACGTATTTGCATGCAAACTTTATCTCCAAGCTTCTATTCCTTCTCTTTACTTCGTATTCAGAGCTTTCTTGAGTCATTGTTACTTATAAGTTCTTCTGACCTTCTTCTCTTGCTCAAAGTCTTTTTTTCTATGGTTCTGTTGCCTGGTAAAATGATACAAGAATTTAGGAAATGTTACGGTATCCTGATTGGGTAGACATGGAGTGTTCTCCCATCCCCATAGATGTTCGTTCTTTAGAAGACGAACATTAGATTAATACTCTCCTGATCTCACGGGGGGTTTGATAATTCCCCTCAATCCTATTTTTTTAATCTTCTTCAAGTATTTCCATGTTGTCCCTACTCACAATTCTCCAAATGTTTGGAAAATTATAAATGGGGTCCATAGAATAAATGAATTTTTTAGGTCTAACCTAGGATTTGCTAAGATTTACTACTATTATGTTAGGTCGCATACCAGTGAGGATATCTTATACTTAAAGATGATAAGTAATGATAGGGTCTTGATTATGAACCTTCCATATTCCCATAAAGATTACTGGAGCCAAGGTTTTATTGTTAAGAATTGAAAGAATCCTCCCCAACTTGAGGGCATAAGGTGTAGGGGACCTTGGATTCCTACATTTGGGGAGGAATATATAGGTGGCTAACACTTTCCCTTGCTAAATCCTTTAAATATTGTTCCTCTATTTGATTTTTCTGACTTCATCGTTTCTATCTATTTTCTAGCTTATGATATGAATAAAGAACCTTCTTTTAGTGAGCTGAGTGTTGCTGAACTCTTAAAGGCATGGAAGATTAGGGATATGTTTTCTGACGGTGAGCATCTTCACTCAGTAGCATACTTACTGGAATATAATAACACCACTAAAATCTTTATTGCTTGACCACTGGATACCCTAACTTGGAACTTCTAGAACAAGAGGTTGGTGGTTCATTTTAACCCATCGATTTAGAAGAATAAGAGGAAAAAAAAGAAGAAAGCAAGGAAGACGAGGGAGAGTAAGAATAAAAAGATGAAGAAGAAGAGACTGAAGGAGAAAGTGGAGAGGAAGATATCAAGGAAGTGGGTATGGATCCTCTTAAATGAAGATGTTTAATTTTACCAAATGATGATTAAGACCCGCACTCTAATCAGATGATGTCCTTAAAGGGTACTAAGAGGGACTCTCCTATGGTTGGTGGTTCCAAACTGGGAGCCCAAGGGAAGGAGAGTGAGGTGGAGAAAAACAAAAAGGAATAAGAGGAGAAAATAATAGAGAGATAGAAAGAAAGAAAGAAAGAAGAAGAAGAGAGAAAAAGAGAAGAGGAGAGGAGACGAAGAAGGCACATGACTTGAGGTCCCTTTCTGTTCCTTCTCCTCTTTTGATTGCTGAGGGGTTAAGAATAGCTGAGACCCCCCTTCTAGCCCCAAGCATTTGATGAAGATGGGTCCTAACCAGTTAGCCCTCAAGTACGCTCAAGGGCTTGCTTTGGTAAACCCATTTTTATCACTTCTCGACTTAGATTCTTTTTCAATTCCTATAGAGTAATATGTGTTTCCCCTTT
Source organism: Sambucus nigra (assembly GCA_949130495.1). Taxonomy (NCBI): domain Eukaryota; kingdom Viridiplantae; phylum Streptophyta; class Magnoliopsida; order Dipsacales; family Adoxaceae; genus Sambucus; species Sambucus nigra. The sequence goes on from OX422213.1 coordinate 218,141,907, forward strand.
TTCTTACAGTTTATTTCTAATTTTACCACATTGCTTCATGGTTCAGCAGACCAGTAAAGAAAGAATGCTAAGATTAAAGTTGCTCTGAAGAAGTCTGATCAGGCCTTAGACAGTTACAAGGCTTCCTTTGAATGGGAAAAGGAATAAGCTTTGGATGCCCTTCAGGAGAAGTCGGGAAAGGAGTTGGTCGATCTCCAATCTGCTTACAATTTTATGATCACCGATAAGCTCAAGATTGCTTAGGACCTGATCGACAAGGTTGAGAAGCTACAGGGAGAGGTCATGACCGCTAGGGATGGCGGGTAAAATAAAGGTTGGGAAGCAGCTTATGAAGATGTTGATCATAAAATAGACTATTTTAGGAAGTTAGACTTTAAGAAGGTTGGAACCAAAACTTAGGTGTTGTCGAGGTCACTACAGAATATTATTTGTTCAACAAACACATAACGGGACCTAATACTATGGCTACCGAAGAGCCTCTGGTCGACTAACCTATTGATTATGCTGAAAGGGATCCTCAAGCGATTTTGGTTGCTGATAACAAAGCTGCAAGACCTACTGATGACCAAGCTACAAGAGCTACTGAGAAAGGAAAAGAGTCGGTGTATTTTGAATAGCTGGAACTTCAATAGTTGTAAGATCTTTGTCCTTTATTTCTCTATTTTTTATAGGCAATGTATTGTAATTCCCTCAAAATTTACTATATTTTTGCCTACTTGTTATTACTGAAAAAGTTTTTTTGATGTTTGTAAAATCTATTATTTGCTTTTTTTATTGTAGCTCATTGACTTAGACAATTTCATTCCTTCCGACTCGAGATTGGGGAGGATTCTTGGGTCAAACATCAGTGTGAAGTCTCATAAGGAATTTGTTAAACTCTGTAAATCCCTAAGTAAAAGGAACGAACAATATAAAGATCAGTTTGAGCTGGTCACCACGTTAAAGGATGACCTTTAGGTTATAGAAGATATTGGTGCCTCGGTACAAGAGGAGATGAATGGTCTCAGGGCCTAACCGTCAGTGAGAGATTATGTGAGAAAAGTGGACGAACTGACCCATAAAGAAAATGATGCCTTAAATCAGTAAACTGTTAGGCTATAAGGGATCATTCCATCATGATTTTCTTTGGTGCCATAAAGGTCTTCTTCACCACTTGTTGGGTCAGTCCGAGATGAAAACCAAGCTCTCAAGAGGGATGTTATTGAGCTCAAAGGGGATGTCCAGCGAGCATACGTGATAGCTGCAGGTCTTCAGATAGATATCACAAGGCCTAAGCATATATTCTATATACGACCTCGAGAATATTGACTATAACCAACGCTAGAACGATGCCCCCATCAAAGTTGATGGTGGCATAAGATCTTGGCTTTTCTTGGGGTGGCCCAGCTCCCTTAAAGATGTCAAAATGCCCAAGAAGTCTATCCAATGGCAAAAATACCAAGTTGAGTGCCCACCCTACTGTTACAACCCCTTATCGAATAACGACAAATGGATCCCTATTGATTCCATCCCCGTCCAACTCTTGGGGCATCACTTAGAGGATAACGAATATGAGTTTTCCCCACACCTAGATAATGGTCGAAGAGCGCGAACTATCTTGCTCACCATCCCGGGCCATCTTACGTCTTTGTGTATATAGTCTTTTTTTGATGAAATTATAACTCCACACTTTTCTTAATAAAAAGTTTTAATTATTAACCTTTTCCATATTTTGAGCATCTGCTGACTAAACATTTGTTAATAATTTTTGCTTATGCTTGAACTGGAACGAGCTATTGCTCATTAGTTACTCAACATATTTGTCGACCAAACAATATTGATTGACCATCTTAGGCCCTTTATTATTCAAATGGACTAGTACTTAGACTTTATCATTTTGATCCTCTTAGCTGACTAAATGATATTAAGAACTATTGATAGCCAAATGTTATGATGTTTTCGGACATTCTCCCTGTTCAATATGCCTTAGTAGTATAATTCCATCTACTTTACCTTTTAGGTTGTGTCATCACACTCCCTTAGGCATAAGTAAGATGACAGAGAGAATGTAACTGGTCGATGGGCCATCCGCCTGAGCAGGAGTTTTACGACCAAGGAAGTTGACAACCAACCTAAGTTGTCTTTGTTGCCTAAGGATCCCCTGGAGGGATTTTGTTATCGTTGGGGAAACTCTTATGGTCTATGGTGTTCGTGACAAAGTCGACAGGGTCATAGTTATTAAAACATTTCCACTAACTTGTCATAATTACACCAACATTGCTCAACATATGAGATTCCTTGATTGGAACAAGTTTAACATAACTCGTTGAAATGCATAGGAGTTCTTCTATGCATGAGGGAGTTATCATTTGGAAATGGTGTGTATTAGTGAGATGCCATCAAGAAAAATTAAGCAGCTAATGCATACTATTTCAGTGCAAGGGTCAATTGGCCTTTAGTCATTTAATAATAATTGTCAAGCAATATAAGTTTGAAATTTAAGATTTTGTTTATACTATATGTGCTAAGAAAGGATAAATACGACAAAAGTGAAAACTTCTTGAAATTGGCTGCATTTCACGCTCTTGGTATGTCCCTACCCTCCAGCATTTCCAAGTGATATGCTCCTTAAAGGTTGTCCCTGATTACTCTAAAAGGTCTTTCCCAGTTTGGTCCCAGTTTGCCATCTGATGGTTTTACGGTGCTATCGAGGAATCTCTGTAGGACATATTCCCTACCAGAAACCTCATTGGATTGACTTTCTTATTGTATTGTGTGACCAGCTGTTGTTGGTAGGAAGCAAACTTGATCATTGTCAACTCTCTCTGCTCATCTGCTAAGTCAAATTTAGGGCATAAAGCAGCATCATTAAGGCCTTGGTTGACCAAGGTGGTTCTAATAGTGGGGAGAACTACCTCTAGCGGGATGATGGCTTCCATACCGTAAGCAAGCACGAAGGGTGTTTCCCCAGTTGGCCTCCTAGGGGTGGTACGATAAGTTCATAGATCATGAGGGAACTCATCCACACATGCACCATTAACCCTTTCCAACCTCTTTTTGAGTCCATCGAACATGGTCTTGTTGAAAACCTCTACATGTCCATTACTTTGGGGATAAGCAATAGAATAAAGTTGTACTTAATACGATGCTCTGTCACGACCCCATCCCAAAGTTAGTAGGGAAAGAGAATCTTGACAGGCCACGAAGGCGTTCAATATTCTGGATTTAGTTTGTTTCCTTAAATAAATGCAACGAAAATACGTCCACATGGTCATTAATCGTAAACTACGAAAAATGAAGGAATTACGTCGTCAGAGCTTTCTAAAAGGAAACTTTATATAAGTAACAACGAGTTTACAACTTTAGAAAAAATTTAAAACCTATTACATCCTCTATCTGATCACCAAACATTTTACATAAAGTAACAAAAAGATCTCTAAAAGCCAAATGTTTAATATAGGTCCTTTTATGTTCCATCCATGAACCTAATTATTACATGAAAAAGTTTACAATGATAGCTAAAAGCCAAATGAGACTTAATCTCCAGACATTCCCAGGTTTTACATAAAATAGATATCTATTCAAGCAAGAATAGAAGGCATAGATATATATAGATAGGAATTCACAGTAGTATATTTATATGTGAATGACAGTATGTAGAAAGGAATAGCTCAGAATAGAACATATGAGAAAATTCAAAGGCAATATCTTTTTCTTTCAATCATATCATTTTCATGGCCAAGTACAATCTAATACCGTATTCTTCTCCCGTATTATTCCACGGTAGTTGAGGGTCAATCGAACCTGTTCATCACAATGCCTTATTTATGGCACACTAGCGATAACATAACTGGGAAGGTTAGTTAGTAAGAAAGGTTCCTTAGGCCGAATCCAATTTCCAATATTCAATATCATTTTCAAAACTCTATTTAATCGGTATGTCTATATGGACAAATATAAACATATCACAAGGAATTAATCATCGGTATCAGATGAATTTTGAGAATAAAAATCAATTCACAAAATATATATATAGTTTTCATAATATCATATAATTAAAATGCATGAGGAATGTCAGAGTATTCACCTAAAAGATTTCGAAGTTACAGATATCGGGTCTTAGATAACTAAGACGAAATTTCTTCTTAAACTTCCCCGTACTTTCTCTCACTATTTCTTTGTAATCTTTTGGAGTGATTTCGTGTAATAACTGATCCTAATGGCTATATTTATAGTTTTCCAAATGTATTTGGGTGTTGACACGTGTCTGGGTGACTAAGCTTCTCTTTTGGTGAGTCGGCCTTGACATGTCACGTAACAGGGCTGTCTTACAACCTTTATTTCACCAAATGGTAACACATGTTTTAGCCTTCTTTAAATGCATGACCTATGTTTTATCCTTATTTATATGGATGACACGTGTAAGGTGTGGTGGGAAACGTACAACACGAGGTGGAAAGTTATTAGGGGTACAAGGGTCATTTTACTCATAAAGGGTATTTTGGTAATTTTACACCATACATTTTCAATATTTCTTAGAATTCCTTGAATATATTTTATTTACAAAATGGTCCTTTTTATATTTTCATTTTAGCCCCTGAAACTTTCTTTATTTGAATTTAAGTCCCTAAAGTTTCATAAAATTTCGTTTTCTACCCCAAAACTTATCATTTAGCTTAGGATATGCTATTAGACTTTGATTTCATCCATTTTGCTGAAGAAAAAGGCCATTTCAAGGTTTTTAAGTCGTACTAACTAGCCTCCCCTTCCAACCAATCAAAACATAACACATGGTGTGCTAATAAGACAAAATACAACTTGTACGGTGGACAAATTTGCCCTTGTTTCGTAATTTCGATATAACTTCTTGCTCGGACCTTTGTTAAACACCCTATTTGTTGTGTTACAAACCTAATTCATATATATACAACTATCTAGTTTTTACCTCAAGTCAATTGTTATATTATAATGGTCAAAACTAGTGTCCAACACGAACATTCCTATCGAAAACTTCAAAATTTTACGTTTGTAACTAATATTATATTTCCTGATTTATGAAGCTAGGTTTAGACTAAAAATAATAAATTAACATTATCAACAATAATAACACATTATACATATCACATATATAATAATACAACATTTAAAACAAACTATATATGAACATATAAAAGTGGGGTCATTACATCATACCCTCCTTATAAAAAGTTTGGTCCCCAAACTTTACTTATATAAATTTTCGAACAGGTATGGATATCGCTCCTATATTTCATCGTTCCGCTCCCATGTTGCTTCTTCAACACTATGATTACACCATAATACTTTGACTAGTGGAATTACCTTAGTTCGTAATATTTGCTCTTTATGGTCCAAAATTTCTATTGGATACTTAGTGTAGGTTAAATCTTCTCTAATTTTCAGAGGTTCATGATTTAAGATATGTCTTGGATCTGGGATGTATTTCTTCAGCATTGACACATGAAACACATTATGCACACTAAAGAGTTCAGTGGGTAAGGCTATTTTATACGCAACAGCTCCTATCCTTTCAAGGATTTCAGAAGGTCCTATGTATCTTGGACTCAACTTCCCTTTCTTCCCAAATCGGATTAATCCCATTGTTGGTAATACTTGTAAGAACACATAATCTCCTCTTTGGAATTCCAACTGTCGACGACGATTGTCAACATAACTCTTTTGACAACTTTCAGCGATTCGAAGTCGATCTTGTATTAATTTCACTTTCTCTGTTGTGATCTGGATCAATTCTGGTCCTAATAATTTTCTTTCTCCAACTTCTACCCAACATGATGGGGAACGACACCTTCTACCATAAGTGCCTCATACGGAGCCATTTGAATAATTGTTTGATAACTATTATTATATGCAAATTCCACTAACGGTAAATGATCATCCCTATTCCCTTTCAAATCAAGTACACATGCCCTAAGCATATCCTCTAAGGTTTGAATGGTTCTCTTAGATTGTCCATCTATTTGAGGATGAAAAGCGGTGCTGAAATTCAATTGTGTTCGCATGGCTGCTTATAGGCTTTTCCAAAAGCGAGACACAAATCTAGGGTCACGATTAAAAACAATTAAAACTGGGGTTCCAAGAAGCTTAATAATTTCCCTCATGTACAACTTAGCTAACTTTTCTAAAGAATGGGTAATCTTAATGGAAGGAAAATGAGAAAATTTTGTTAACCTACCAATAACTACCCAAATAGAATCATTCCTATTTGAAGTCCTTGGAAAACCTATCACAAAATCCATAGTAATATGTTCCCATTTCCACTCAGGGATAGGTAGGGGTTGTAGTAATCCTGATGGTTTCTGATGTTCAGCTTTTACTTGTTGACAAACCAAACATTGAGATATAAATTCATTTATTTCCCCTTTCATGTTATTCCACCGAAATACTTCTTGAAGATCCTTATACATCTTTGTACATTCCGGATGAAATGTGAATCTTGAGTAATGACTTTCCTTTAAAATTTGCCTCCTTAGTTGGGCATCGCATGACACATACACTCTATTTCCTAACCTCAATATATTATCTTGTATCCTAAATTCAATTATCCTCCCTTCAATAACTTCTTCTCTAATATTCTTCAATTGCGGGTCATTTACTTGTGCAATTTTGACCCTTTCCATCAACATGGGTTGTACTTGTAAGTTTGCGATTATTCCTCCTTTACTATAAATACATAAATTTATTTCCGTACTTCTCAAATCCTTTAACAGAGCTTCCTGTCTGGTAATAAGATAGGATAAATTTGGTGTAGACTTTCTACTTAAAGAATTAGCTACTATATTTGATTTGCCTAGGTGATAATGAATATTTAAATCATAATCCTTCATCGTGGACATAGTCTTTCTTTCCGAACCACGTATATCTTTATGTTGTGTGTGATTTTTGTTTATTTAAATTCTTTACTTATTCTGGTGTTTGCCTTTGCTTATTAATTTGTGTTGAGTTTAATTGTCACCACAATTGGAGCCGTCTGTGGGCAATGTTTATTTTCCTTCAAGAAAGACTTCAAAAAAAAAATTTGGAATGTCTGGTCACAACAGCAATGCCCTTCAAGTAGGGGATATTCCAGAGCATCCTGCCCCTCGTAGGATCAGATCTGAAGTTTGTCATTTAAATCCTAGGGCTCGCCCAGAACGACAAGCCTTGGAGGAAAGCCAAGGGCCAACCAGGTCCACACAGGTCTCTAGGCTAATCGATGCCTATGAGGCCGGGCTCCAAGAGCAAGAGGAGGACACTCGCAAGCAAGAAGCTTAGAATTCTAGTATTAAAAGAAGATTGGAGAGAATGGAGAGAGAACTCCATCATATCACCAGGTAATGTCAATACCGCACTCCTAGCCCTCAGGCAAGCAAGTCTCGTAGACGAGGAAGGATCCCTAGACGTGGATCTTAAAGACTTGAGGAACGCAGATCAAATGATGACTTGATCGAGCAACAATAACCAGTTCATCGTTATAAGAGCCCAGCTCAAGGAAATAATGACATACGGAATTTGGTTCGAAGAGAAATGGACCACCACCCAGCACATCGAGGTGCCAGATCGACCAGAGAGCTAGCTAGGCGAGCTCTCAGGACCTAGATGAATTCCCGTTTCTCAAGGGAAATAGAAGAAGAAGAAGAAGAAGAAGAAGAAGAAGAAGAAGAAGAAGAAGAAGAAGAAGAAGAAGAAGAAGAAGAAGAAGAAGAAGAAGAAGAAGAAGAAGAAGAAGAAGAAGAAGAAGAAGAAGAAGAAGAAGAAAACCCCAAGAAGTTCACAATTCCTAGGTTCAAGATCTATGATGAAAAGACTGACCCTATTGACCATGTGAGGTAATATAGGCAGGCCATGACCCTCTGGAACCATAAGGACCCATTAATGTGGCGGATCTTTCCCTCAATCTTGCACGATGTGGCCCATAAGTGGTTCAAAAAACTCCCTCATAGATCCATTAGGAGCTTTGAGTCCCTGGCAGAGCTCTTCATAGCTCGCTTCATCACTAGAATCTCCCATCCAAAGAGGATGGATACATTGTTAACGATGAAGAACACGCCTTAGGAAAGACTCAGAGATTATGTATAAAGAAATTGGGAGTTGTTCAACGAGGTCGAGGACTGCTCAGAGCAGGTCGCTGTGGCATCCTTTAAAATTGGCCTACCCAACTCCTTCCTCTTGCTCCAGTCACTCACCAAGAAGGAGGCCACGACCATTAACGGCCTAATGGCTCGCATTGAAAAATATGCTAAGGTTGAGGATGTTACCTGCCTAAGTGCAGGGGAGAATGGTCGCTGATGATACTGGAAATAGCACCACCCTTCAAGGTGTTTGTAAGCTCAAATCAGTGATAACAATGGTAGCTCAAGTATATACTAAATATAAGAGATTGAGATAAGGAGAAGAGGATGAACACCAATATATAAATGGTTCAGCCAATTAGGCCTACGTCCATTGTGCAAGTGAATGAATAAGGTCACTAAAATAGGGCACTAATGGCCATGGATACAATCTCTCAATCTTTCTCTCTCTACTGTATAATTTGACAGATTTTATCTAGGGTTATAATTTCTGGATCTCCCTCAAGGTAGGAGAAGATAAGTATATGTTTGGGGGTGTAATGTACCCCCCATGCATGTAATGAGCATGTGTGTGTTGATCTAGCCAATCAAATAAAGACATCTGTCACTGTCACATGTAGAGAATGATGATGAAATATTCCCCCACGTGAGGGGATTGATTCGATTACAACTGATTTTGTCCACGTGTTCTTATCCTTGCATATGCTTGTAAATACTCGGCCTGGAAGAGTACGAGGTTGGTTAAATCGGACTGTTGCTTTATCCGAGGTTATTCATGAGGATCTCAGCCAGGTAGGCCAGCCGAGGTTAGATAGGTGGATTTGTAACGTCATCTTGGTACAAGGTTAGGTAGGAGAAGTTAGAACGTCGGCCTGGGCCGATAATGACAATAATGGAGGTTAAGTCCTTACTGGCCTCGGTTGATGACCAGCCTAGGTTAATGTATAAAGTAGATGTGATGTCGATTGTGGGCGACCTGATGGATAACTGACCCCTTGAGTCATGAAGACCTCGGTTGTTTCCTGATTGTTGAGTAACCAGTTGCGTCGACCTTAGTCGACCTTATATAGTACTAGACCTCTGATCATCAGTCTTGAGCTCTTCTTACCTCGATCGTCCTGCTACTGAGGTTGGAACCTCCGACCTATCAGGTACACTTTGAGCATAGAAGTCGCACCAAGTTCACTGGTAAGAGCAGCGACAAAGCTGAGAACCCAAAGAAAGGAAGCAAAAATGGGGCTAAGAGTGTCTCCAAGAGCGAAAACAAAAACGATGCTTCAAAAGCATTTCAGGTAGTGAACATTATCTTCAAAGAACTAATCTACATGATCCTAGCAAAGATCAAGGACGATCCATTCGTTAAGTGGCCCAAAAAAATGGGAGGAGATCCCTCGAAGAGGAATAACGCATTAAGATGTGCTTTCCATAAGGAAGGTGGGCATAAAATTGAGCACTGCAATTATCTCAAGTCTCGCCTTGAAGAGTTAGCCCAAACTGGGCACCTGAACGAATTTGTGGAGAAAAATGCTGAGAAGGTTGCTACCAATGGAGACCTGAGGCCCGACAATGTTCTCGAGAAGGAGGATGGCCATGAGTTCGCAGTGATTCATGGGTCATCGGACCTAAAGAAGATTAAAGGAAACTCAGCTCAAATGGAAGTTAAAAAGTTTACGACAGTAATGCAAGCTTTTTAAATTGATCCAGCTAAAATGCAGACAGAAAAGCATTGGCGAGCAGATGATGTTGACTACAGCAAACACATTGTGTTCACAGATGAAGATCTGGTGGGATTAAGGACCCCACATCATGATTCCTTGATCATTACACTCAGGATAGCTAACTACAATGTCGAAAAGTTACTCGTCGACCAGGGTAGCTCATTCAAAGTAATGTATCTCGGCCTATTCAGAAAGTTAAAGTTAAGCGTCTCCGACTTGAAGGAAGCCACTATCCCTCTAGTCGTCTTCGTTGGTAAAGTGACCATCCCTTTTGGAAAGATTGTACTGCCAGTAAGGGCAGGAAGTGTCTCCAAGATGATCAAGTTTTTGGTGGTCGACATTGACTCGCCTTACCAGTCCATCATTGGCAGAGGATGGCTACATAAGATGAAGGTCGTCCCCTCCACCTACCACCAAAAACTCAAATATGTGACTGAGTGAGGAGTAATGGAGAGCAGGCAATGGCAAGAAAGTGCTTTACAGCAACCATCCGCCCAAGGATGGAGAAAAAGGTCGAGAAGGCCAAGGAGAAAGATGAAGAATAGGAAGGTTTGATGCCTTCCAAATATCAGCTAAAATATAGAAGACCTGGAGTGGAGGATACCAGGATTCTCCCTTGAGAGGGTTATTGAGAACCTGGAGGAGGTCGAAGCTGGCGGAAGCAAGAAAGATAGGATGTTCTTGATTGGAGCCTCTCTCACAGATAAGAAAAGAAGGAATTAACAGCACTTTTGCAGAACAACTTGGATGTTTTCGCGTGGGAACCCTACGGGTTGCCTGGGATTAATCCCAACGTGTTTTGTCATTGGTTGCACATTGACCCAACTTTCAATAGAACACACAAAAAGCACAGCGAACTGCACCCGAGAAGGCTAAGGCTATGGAGAGATAAGTGGAGAAGCTGCGGGAGGCAAGATCCATACGAGAAGTTCAATTCCCTAAGTGTTTGTCCAACCCAGTAGTGGTCCCAAAGAGCAATGGAAAATGGAGAATTTGTATTGACTTCACTGACCTTAACACGGCGTGCCCTAAGGATAGTTTCCCTCTCCCAAAGATCGACCAGTTGGTGGATGCCACAACAGCTCATGAAAGAATGAGTTTCCCAGATGCATACTTAGGGTACCACCAGATCCCTCTGTAAAAACCATATCAAGACAAGATAGCATTCATCACCATCGTCGGATTATATTGTTACAAAGTTATGCCCTTTGGGCTCAAAAATATAGGAGCAACCTACCAGTGGTTGGTCACCAAAATATTTAAGAACTAAATGGGAGATACCATGGAGGTCTACATCGATGATATGATCTTCAAGAGACAGTATAAATAAGGCCACCTCTCAAAACTATTAAGGACCTTCGAAATCCTCAGGAAATACAGAATGAAGCTCAACGCAAGTAAGTGCTCCTTCGGTGTCCAGTCAGGAAAATTTCTCGGGTACTTGGTTAGCGAGAGAGGCATTGAATCCAACCCGGACCCGAATGATGCAATCAATAGGGTGCAGCCCCCCGCACGATAAGAGACGTACATAAGCACATGGGCATGCTCACCGCCTTAAATCGGTTCATTTTAAAGTCATCCGAAAGGTGCCAGCCGTTCTTCCAGTTATTGAAGAAGAGTAAAACTGTGGAGTGGAACCAAGATTTCTCTCAGGCATTAGAGGAGCTCAAAGCTTATCTCATCACACCACCCTTGCTCATAATACCTTAAGAGAACGATTCCTTATACCTATACCTCACAGTTTCCAGCCACGCTGTCAGTTCTGCACTGGTATACAAAAGAACGGGAATCTAGCACCCCGTCTACTACGCGAGAAAGACTCTCTTGGACGTCGAATAGTGATACCTACCACTAGAAAAGCTCGCCTTTGCACTAGTGGTAGCCTCGATGAAATTGAAGCACTACTTCGAAGCTCACTCTATCACCCCCTTAAAGCAGTCCTGCGAAAAGCAGATTTGTCCAATAGACTATTAAAGTGGTCAGTCAAGCTCGAACGATTTGACATCTAGTTTCAGCCAAGGAATGCAATCAAGGGACAAGTCCTCGCCGACTTCATCGCAGAATTTATAGGAGAACATCCTCACGACCAGCTTCAACCCGTTGGTCAAAGGGAAGATCATTTGGTTCAAGGTGTTTGGATACTATTCATTAACGGAGCCTCCAACTCCAAAGGGGCGGGAGTGGGCATTGTGTTGGTTACCCCAGAAGATACAACCCTCGAACAAGGAATCAGGATTGGATTTGAAGCCTCTAATAATGAAGCAGAATATGAAGCATTGATAGTAGGACTACAGAAGGCATAGGTATTGGAGACAAAGCAACTCCAGGTGTTCGGCGACTCACAGCTGGTCTCCAATCAGATAAGTGGAGACTTTAACGTGAGGGATGACAGAATGGCGGCCTACCTCACCACAGTAAAGAAATTAATGTCTAACTTTGAACAAGTCAGCGTCCAACAATTTCCTAGAGGGAAAAATAGTCATGCTGACGCCCTAGCGACCTTAATCTCAGTGATCAATTTTGACTTGAAGAGAATAATTCCGATCGACTTCCTCGCCCTGCCGAGCATTAACCAGAGTAATGAGCTGCGAGACATAGGTCACGTTCTCCAGATTGAACCATGCCCCAGTTGGATGAACCCCCTAAGGGATTATTTGAAAGATGGTTCCCTATCAGACGATAAGAAGGTTGCACATCAGATAAGGGTCAAAGATGCTCGCTTTCACTTATCTCCTGAACCCAAACTGTACAAGAGATCTTTCACCGATCCTTACCTCCAATGCGTTCACCCAAAGGACGTCAAGCAAGTTCTGCACGAGCTCCATGAGGAAATTTGTGGGAGTCATATTGGGGGGAGTTGTTAGCTTTTCGAGCAATGAAGGAAGGCTACTGGTGGCCATACATGCAGAAGGATTCTGGGATATATGCTCGCAAGTGCGAAAAATGTCAACTACACGCTCCTATGGTTCACCAACCCACCAATGACCTAAAATCACTTACTAGCCCCTGTCCTTTCGCTCAATGAGGAATGGACATCGTGGGCCCTCTTCGTATCGCTACCGGTAATTTCAAGTATTTGTTGGTCGCGATAGACTACTTCACTAAATGGATAGAGGCAGAGCCGCTGGCGAATATCAGAGACACGAATATGATGAGGTTCATATGGAAGAACATTATCACCCACTTCGGGATCCCCGGGACCATCATCACTGATAACGGAACCCAGTTCGAAAGTGGCCTCTTCCAGAGTTTCTGTAATGACCACGGGATCAAGCACCATTTCAGCTCAGTGGCATACCACCAGAGCAACGGACAAGTTGAAGCTTCCAATAAAACCGTGATTGATGTATTGAAGAAGCATTTGGAGTGAGCCAAAGGGGCATGGGCGAGCGAGCTACCACACATCCTGTGGGCTTATTGCACTACCCCACGGTGAGCAACCGGGGAAACCCCATTCGCACTGACATACGGTATGGAGGCAATCATTCCCTTAGAAGATGGCCTCCCCTATATGAGGTAAACCCTGGTCGACCAAGGCCAGAACGATGCAGCAATACTCGTTGAACTTGACCTAGATGAGGAACGCAAAGAGATGGCTAGTGAAACTAGCAGGCTATCAGCAACAGCTAGCAAAGAACTACAACAAGAAGGTCAATCTAAGAGCATTCCAAGTTGGGGACTACGTCCTAAGTAAAGTTCTTAGCAGTGCGGTAAAACAATCAGATGGCAAGCTATGACCAAACTAGGAGGGACCATTCAAGGTAATAAGGGACAACATGCAAGGAGCTTATCACTTAGAAATACTGGTGGGCAGGGAAGTACCTCGATCTTGGAACACAACCAATTTAAAGAAATTCTACTTCTAGTTTTTTGTTTTAATCTCTTATTACAATGTCAACATTTGTAATTTTTTTCTGATTAATAAAAGATTGTTTGGCAGTGGCATTCTATGAAGTGTTGATTTTTTTCAAAAACTTTATAACTTGTGCACCTTTTCCAAGTGACAGTCTCCCCTCTTAACACATAGAAGCAGGGTATTACCCTCCCCAGGTTCTCGTCATTTAACATGAAAAACCTCTTAGCATTTCCCTTGTCAATATATGAAGCCCTACAGGGGACCCTTAGGCAGCTCGGCCAACTCGAATTAGCCACCAAACGATGTTTGGCTCAAAAAACCTGCTCAGATAGAATATCCAACACCAGATGTGTCCTCGCCATTGCCACACTTAGGCCTAAGGGAGTGTGACGGCACGGCCTAAAAGGTAAAGTAGGACAGAATGGTATCTTATAAGTATAATGGACTGGGAGGATACTCAAGTAATAAAACAACTCTGCACATATCAAATCTAGTCGGCTAAGAAAAGCCCAAGATAATCAAATAAGAAATCAATGAAGTAGACAATACACAAATCATGTTTAGTCAACAAATCGCCAAAAACATAATTATTTTATTACTTCACTACATTTACACAGAGTTACATTGGTTTAATTAAATAGATCTTAATGAGGAATAGGCCTCCGAGCAAGATAATTAGCTACTTGCGCTCTTCGGCCATCATCTGGGTGAGGAACTAAGGCCTCCTCGACTTCATTCGCATCTGGCTCCAGTAGCTGCCTGGGGATAGCATCTATGGGGACCCATTGATCATCCCTCCTGAAAGGGTTAGGCATCAAAGTTGAAGGGAAGATCTCAGGATGATACTAGAGTACTGAGTTCTTGGGGACCTTCAGCACCCTGAGAGCATTCAACCATCCCCTAATAAAGGATAGCTCTTCAACCTCTGCCAACCACGTCAGAGCATCGATCCAACCCTGATCATAACCGTCAGCCCACACTCGTCGAGGACCTTTCTTGAACAGATGCCTCAGTAGGGTAACATCTCTTTGGAGACTGGTAGCTATCATGTATGCTCGGTGAACATCTCCTCAAAGCTCGTCAATCTCCCTAGCGGAACCCCTATCATCGGTACCAGCTCACAGACCATTCGATGAAGAGGAACCCCACAAAACTTGGGGGGCAATGCTCGGCACATGATCTCTAAGTCGTGAAACCTCTCTCCACAGAGCATCATTCTCTTATTGAATAACTTCTCTAACTTGATTGATATCAGAGGCATTCAGAAGTTTAGCCCTCGGAGCATTCATTTCCTCTCGAACGGAAGCGCCAACCTCTTCCATCTCCTGAAGCCTATCTTTCAGTTTGGAACTAATCTCCGACTGGTCTTTAAAGATCTGGTTCCTCGACCTAAGGGACTTGAAAATCCTTACAAAGGCTTGGCGAACTTGATTACTTGCATTAGGACCAAGAATCCTTCCTAGTTGAACAGTAGCAGGTATATACTTATCAACATCAATCAGCTACAGACCATATAAGCATTAAAGAATAAATAAATCAATACACAGAAGGGAACAAAATTTCATTTCATTAAGAAAGGGTTCATAGTACATCATCAAAAGGAAAGAATAATAAAAGATAAAAATACAAAGAGTTCCCTAATGGAGGCTAGGTGGCAACCTCAGTTTGCTCTGAGATCGCTGGTTGCTTTCCATTGTCCGCGATAGCAGTAATGCCTCCCTCAAACAGAGTGGTCACTATCCCCAAGTTAGAAGGAGTACCAGCAGGAGCGATGTGGAAAATAAGAACACCTTCATCGATAGTAGGAGAAGGTGCCTCATCCATAATAGGTTTAGGGCCAGGATCGTGCTCGTCAAAGAGTGGGGTGTCGATATCCACCTCGGTCGCTAGAAGGGACTTGTTCCAACCCTTCTTGAAATTAAGACATCTAATGTATCCAATCTGAACGTCAGCAGCCGTGTACGCAGCGGCCCATCCGACATTGTACGAGCTCCCTTTAAGGGTGGCGACCTCGGATTCTACCTTCTTCACCTTTCCCACGAACACCTTGTTCTCCTCCATTACAGCCAGTTTACTCGTGCAAACCAAGTCGTGGGACTGCCTCAACTGCTCGAGCTCCTTGGTCGTCGCCTCCTGTGCTCGATTGGCTTCAGTCAGGGCAAGATCAGAAGACTTTTGGGCAACATTGGTAGTCGTTATGCTGGCCTTCATCTCGGCATTTTTCATTTCTAGCTCGGCATTCCTCCTCACCAGCTCATCGCCACTGCGGTAGAGGACAGCAAAATCGATCACAAACTGCAGAGAATAGAAATGTTAGTAAGAGAAGTATTAAACAGAATATTGTAAGAATAGAAAAACAAAGGCAGACCTACCAAGGCTAGCCTCTGACTCTCCTTCAGTGCTAACTGGTCAGTCCACATTGCATTCTGATGATCATCTTGTAAAACTACTCTTTCGAGCACTGCAGGAGCCAACTGAGGGGAGAGGGCAACAGAATCCCCCTCGAGCAAAGCGAACACGGGCACCAGAGAGTGCCCCACCTTTGTCCTCACCTCCTCTCTCGTTTCTTCTTCTTCTCTCTCTTTTCTCTCCTTTTCAACTCTCTTACTCTCCTCCACCTTCTTTTTCTCCTCGTCCTTCTTCCTCTCCCTCTCTCTCACTAGCTCTTGCTCCTTCTTCTTCTTCTTCTGCTCATGGGCAACAGACTGAGAACCAGTGGAAACATCCTCGCTGCTAGATTTCTTCTTCTTCAACCAGCGAGAGAGAAGCTTATCGTCTTCATCATCATCTCGGATCAAAGTCTTCCTAGGAGGAGCCATATCTTCCTCGCTGGAGCTACTTGATTCACCCGACGACTCCTGAACCTATGAATCCTCTTTCGAGCTGGAAGATTCTTCACTACCAGAGCTCTCCTCATTGGAATTACCTTCAGCACCGCCCCTGTTAGCACCCTCGCTCTCCTCACTAGAGCTGCTCTCCTCGTCCAATTGGATTGGATCGGCAGCAACCTCTTCTAAGATGTCTAGCTCAGGAATGCTATCCACAGGAAATTAATAACTCTCTTACAACTGGTCCCAATCTTAAATTATCATTTATCCAATTTAAATCCCAAGTAACATAAGTATCGATAATAACTCATTTTACTAACACTCGTTAATTTACCCTCATTCAAAAATCCCAAAAATAATAATTTTTGGGTCTTAGGTATATCCTACTGCCCTTCTCTAAGTTCCAATATGTTCAATAAATCATCACCAAATATTTCTCAAATCTTGGGATTTAATCAACAATTAAAAAGAAAAATGTTTCACCTTTCCTGGGGGAGTTGATCGATCGATGATTCTGGTCGATCGATCGATTAGTCGATCGATCGATTAGTCGATTGATCAACAGTCTTGAGTCGCTAGATCGATCGACCAGATATTGCCCAGTTTTCTGTATTGTTTTTCCTACGAGTTTCATACTTGTTAATCATCAAAACCTTTATCAAATAATCCCAATTTTCCCATTATTCATTCCATATGATAAACCAAGATATATAAATGATTTCTAATAATCATACCACCTAAAATCATCAAGAAGGTTGGATTTAAAACATACTATTTCTAGAAAAACTCAAATTTTATATTTATCCATGAACATCATACAAACTCTAATTTTTCTTCACCAAATGATTTCCAATTTAATCTCATGAAATCCAGATCATATACCATCATATATGGATAAGTTCTAACGTATCCAAAATCATTTAAACATCATTAATAAAAATCAATTAACTTAAATTCCATTTTATTCTCAAAAACTCTGATTTTTGACTTTATCATCAATAAGAGTGTAAATCCTAGATTTCTTCACAAGATAATAGAAAATTCATGGAGTTTATTCTATAATCAAAAGACATGACTACTATATAATATCCATTTCAAAGATCAATTTAAACTTATCACAAATTTATCTTTGGTCATGCAACTTTTCAGAATTTTCCTAACTATCCTAACATGGACAATATAAAAGCTAAGATTGCAATAATTAATAACTTGCATCTAATTTGTAGGTCTGATCCGTTGGAGATGATACTCTACTGGTGGTACTCTCTTTTTTCGGCCAATTTTCGACAGTGGTGGTGGTGTCTCTTGGTGGTGCAAGGTGGTTGTCCTTTGGTTTCCTAGAAAAGTCTTTTCTTCTCCTATAGAAAGTCTCTCATTCTCCCCCAAACCTTTTCCTCTTAATTTTGGTGAATGAACCTAAGCTCTCTAATCTCCTCACTAATATAATAAGACCCAATTTCCATGATTACTATTCACCTCCCTTATAAAATGACCGAAACACCCCTCCGGGGTGTCCTTTCGGTTCCAAAGTGCTCCGAGACCCAAATCAAACACCCAAGTAGACTTTTTCGACCACTTGAACCCTTATGGACACTTTGGCACAGTCAAACTGACCATTTGAATGACATAATAATATTTCACTTTTACTTCATTTAAATCTAGTCCCGACACGACATACTCACGCATCCTGACTTAATTACCGAAATTATCGTACACATAATTCGTGATAATATATAAAGTCATAATCAATTGTAAAGTCACAATCAAATATATTACTTTAATCACTAAGTAATGTTAAACATAAATCACATATTACTTTATTCTAGAGTAATAGTTAAATCCGGATTAATTTCCAATTATAACACAATTAATTATAATTAATCCCATTTTAAAAGTCATTAAAAATACATGGTATTACAGCTACTCTCCCCATCCGTGACACTGAGCTTGTTACTCTATGAACACCACTTCCTTGTGGTGTTGATTTTTTCCATCGAAAGCTCCCTAGTGTGTCACGGCGCGACCATTATCATCGTCCATTTATGGAATGGTCATGCACTTTATCTGAGGCACACCACATCACTATTGTCAAAATATTTTTCCTCCATCTCCAATTAGAGCATCATGCTCATAGGGTCCTTGTTTCCCTCACCTTTCGGCTTAATAAGGCTCGTGATCGATGCGTATTCTCTCCTGCATTTCTCATCCTTACCCTGATACCCACCCGCCCATGGTCCACCGATGTTTTGCATCATGTGATGTACTTTTCCATACAAGTGCATTGACTTCTTCTCACCTTTATCCAACAAGACTGATGCTTCAGTTTTGTTTGGGGGTGATTTTCATCACCCAATTTTTGTGTCGCCCTGTGCTTTCATAATTCTTCTTCTTAGGGTGAGAATGGTTTGGTCTGGCGGAAGAAGTTAAACTTAGCGATACCGGGAGATATCCCATCGTTCATTGTTTATGAGTATGAGTCTTCTCCAGTTTTGGGGTGATGTTTCATATCACCCAATGATTTTCACATGCTTTATATACTTGTACGTACTTGTGTCGCATTTATTCTTCAAGTTCCATCGATGCTCCATCATGCGGTACATTTTCTTTAGCAGTTCATTATGGTAATATATTTCCTCCCTTGTGCTTTTTATTTATATATAGTTTTAAACATCGAGTATGATGTTCTCTTTTGTTTGGGAGGGGGAAATTTATCACAATCGTACCTCTTTTGAAAATTTTCAGAAACAAGAGATTTTAAACTTTTTGTGCAGTTAAAAATAAATTTTATGACATGAATTGTCTATCATCGCTTTTTTGTAAATCTCGAAATACCCGCATTTGACCACACAATTATGCTTTTTACCATAAAGTTACTTATTACCTCTTAAAAGCGTACTTACGCTATGAATTTCTAGACTTGGAAATTTGCACTATCACATTTACAATCAAAAGTTGAAGAGTAACTATATTCTTAAGAGATCCTTAAAAGATCACTAGTGGTGACTTAAACCTGTGAGATTTGAGCTTTTCACCTTTTTGAGGGTTTTTACTTATCTCCGAGTCATGAGTTGACACAACTTTCTTTGAATACTGCATTTCGTCGTTGCATGGTCTAATTATTTTTCAAATTTGGCTAAATCCCTTCGAATGACATTACTTTCAAGTTGTAAGAAACATGTGTCTTGCAGTTTGTCCCGAGCACTAAATCATTTTTTGTCATACACTTACCAATTTTACCCTTCATTCACCCATTACCTTTCCATATTTTCCTTGTCTATTCTATATACCATACATATATCATTCCCAATCACTACCATCGATTTTGAGAAAAAAAAGTGTTTTGAATTATCAATGTAAATTGTCTTCATTTTCATTATCAAAAGAAAAATGCATCACAATAAAAAAAGAAAAAAGAAAAAAAAAAGAGAAAGCATGCGACCATATATTTAAAAAATGAAGACATTAGTTATTCAAAGTGTATCATTCATCTTCTTCATTTCATTATCCCTTCATACCTTTCATAAATCACATTTTTCACCCTTGGTAAAGTATTCGGGCAAATAAGAAGACTATATGGTGAATAACTCGGCATTCTCAATATAGTGGTTAAGTATTCGTTCATGAGATCAAATTTAATTCATGTATCCTTCATTTTCTATAAAGTGTGTGAGACATTTGAACTTGTTTACATTTACTCACCTCCTCACACACTAGAGAGATGCACTTACCCAATTCTCATAGAGTTCGATTCCGAGAGATATATCTAATGAGAATTGAGATCAAAACGTCGATTCTTAAAAGGCGAACTTGGAAATAATCTAATGATACTTAAGATTATTTCACACTACACACGCTGAATTTTAGGAAGGATTACGCTTTTGGTATTAATTAATTTTTATGTCTTATTTCGATAGTTGAATACGATGTTCCTTGATGTCCTTTTAAGTTGGGTTGTATAGCGTTTCATCACTAAATCTTATACTGCATTTTAATAAACTTTTGAATTTTATGGGTATATTCACTGCAAGCCCTCAGGAGACAACACTCGTCTTGTAGGGTAACCTATAGGTTTAACGGCTTATTGCACATGCTAAGTGCCATCGCCAGTGCCTGCGAATGTGGCACACTTTTTGTTACTTATCTCTGTTTTCTCTCTATTTTTGCTCGAGGACTAACAATGTTCTGTTTGGAGATGGTGTGATAAGCACCTAAAAGTGTATAATTTATACCCCAAATAGAAGCATTTTAGTCACTCATTTTTAATTAAAAATGCTCTTATATTCGTATTTTATCATTTTGAAGGTCAATATGTTGTCGCTGTATAAATAGTGCTAAATTGGCGTAATTGCGACACAATAGCGGTCAAAAGCATGAAACGAAGAAATCAAAGCACCGAGAAGTCTGAAGTCTTATTTGAGCTTGTCGAGATCATTTTCGATGCCCGGAACCCTGTCCCCGAACCAAACCTAAGCCTAAATTAAGCCCAGTCCATCACCTGAGCCTGTGTGTTGAGTTTGTACCTTTATTATTTTTCTAGATTTTTGTTTTGAGTCATTTTTTTTAGGATTTATTTTAGATTTATTTAGAATTTTCTAGGATTTATTTTCTATTCTTATATTTCTTTATTCTGATTTTGATTTTTATTAGTTTTTAATTTTTAATTTTTAATCTTTATTTAATTTTATTATTTTTTTATTAGGATTAGTTTTTTTTTAGGAATATATGTTTATTAGATTTTACATTTTTTTAGGACTTTAATTTTTATTTTTATTAGATTTTTTATTGGGACATATACCAAATAGTCCCTCGAATATTTTTTAATACAAGTTTAATCCAGGCCTTTTATTTTGATCCAAAAAGTCATTCACCATGTCGCTGGCGCGAACCTTTAAAAACAAGAGAATATTAGTTAAATGGGTGTTTGAGGAACTTTTTGGTACAAAATAAAAGGCTTGGACTAAATGTGTACTAAAAAATGTTTGAGGGACTTTTTGGTATTTGATCCTTTTTTATTTCTTTTATTTTTATTATTTGAGTTTTTTTTTAGAGATTAGGATTTTAATTTTTTTACTTCATTTTAATTTTTTAGTTTGTTAGTTTTATTTTTAGTTAGTAGGTTATTTTACCTTTTTTAGGTACAAACTTACACATACATACCATATACACCAAATTAACACCCCCACCCTCACCATCACTCCCTACACCCTATCACACACAACTCACTCTCAGCCATCTTCATATTTTCCACCCAATATCTCTCTCATCACCCACCATTAACGAATACCACCAATTCAATATACCCATTTAAACCCCAAATCCCAACCCCCATACCCAGATACCTACCTGTTCAACAACTCCGAAATCGAACCCAGCCACCTTCGGCCTCCCCAAACCCGGACCTGCTACCTACCCTTTAACCCATCCAAATCCAAAACCATGACCCTGCCCCAACCATACCTGATTCACCATCCACCATTCAAGTCAAATCCGGCGGAAAAACCTGAAACCCGAACCATCAAACTGCGACCCTGCCCCGACCTTACCCAAGCTATCATTCGCACCTTTCAAGCCATGAATTAAGGACCAAAAATGAAAACTTCTTCCAAAAAAAAGCCACGTGAGTAATCTATTGACTTGGTTCCAAAAATAATCCCACAAAATTCTGTCCATCCAAAACAAATTCGTGGGTTATAAAACAGAAGGCAGACAAGTTATTTTAAGAAGACTCTCATATCAGACGACAGAGGAGACTAAAAATAGAGAGAGACGCTATATATTATGTACAATTTAGATTAGGAAAAAAATTCTGAAAAAATAAAAAAATAAATAGTTTAGCATTAGAATAGATTTTTAGGTTCAATTTTTCTTTTTATTTGTGTAAACAAGTGCTGGATTTGTGAAGACATTGGGACACACGTTCATGAACGTGATCCAAGAAATCAATTCGAAAGGAGACTTTGTGTATTGTATTTCTTGATCTTCTTTTTTAATTATTGTTCCATGTTTATGATTGTTATTAATTATTTAATTATGCTTGGCTAGTCACCCTGTTCAAGGGGTCGGATGCACTGCGTGTGATATTAAATTAATTGATTAATTTTATTGATGCTATATTTCTAGGTTAATTAACTTAAACTGCCACAAATTAATTTATGTATCGAGAGATAGTAAATTAATTTTACAAATGAATGTTTGATTTTAGGAATCGAACTAGAGATAGGTTTTTCCTCAATCTAAATATTAATTTGGTGTTGAAATTTGAGAATTGATACTATTTTTACTAAATTGATCCTAGCGGGTAATTTTCTTGAAAATAATATAATTCTTAATTTTTCATCGTGTGACATTTTTAAATTAGTTTCTGAAAAAGATATTATTAAATTCATAATTGTAACAAGAGTTAGATTATCGATTTAATATTATCTAGAAATATTTTAAATTAATAAATTGGGAAATTAAAATAATTGATAATGTGGTGTAATCCCATCTCTTGGCATTCTCACATTTTTCACACTCGATTGCACATTATTTTTCGTTATTTAGTCATTTCATCATTTTTAGCATTTATTAGTTAATTTTCTCTTGAAGTTGTTTTAAATAAAAAAATATCTTCAAAAAAAAAATTAGTTGCAAGTTTTCACAATAATTATTTCACCTTGGAAGTTGAATTGATACTCATACTTACCGGAATACGAGTTGTTTTAGACAAATTTTGTAGGTAATTCAAGGAATTTTGACCATATACAAAAAGATTATTATCAACTATGCTTGGTGAACCTATGGTTGGGCGCCTAAAAGGTTTTGAAAATAAGTTTAATATAAGTCAATGCCCAAAACATTTGAAAAACAGTTGTAAGTATTTAAATCCAATAATAATAAAGTAGTAAGAAATATCCATGTTCACTTTGTGTCGCATTCGCATGATATTATCCTCACCCATCATCTACAGTGCACACCTAATGCGTATATTTTATCCATCGTGTTATGCTACCCCGCCTAACTAGTCTGACCACCCTTAACCTAATTTGATCTTCTAAACATCTAGTCCATCCGTACCGCCCATATGATACCCCATACTATGTACTACCTAGTTAATCCATAAACTAGGACTTAAGGCTTCTCAATTTTTTGTTTCTCACTTCATAACAACGTAACCATAAACTACTTATACTTACATATTCGCACAATTTTTTAAACACATATACATAAATCAATCTTCATACGTATATACACAGCATCCCCAAAACGGACCTTCCTGATGCATCCCCAATATGCTATTAGGCAACAGGTACATCACATACCACTCTTGGGCCGCCAGGTTGGAATCTCACGACCGATCTAAAATCTCAAACACATAATAAAGGAGGTCACAAATATACATTCGTGGTTCGTAACCATACCACATCATACCCAACAATACTCAAAACCAACACTTATCCTCACGTATGGATAGTGACCATCTAACAGCAATATGACCAGGGGAAACTATCCAACACCTATTGGTCAACACCAAGGTGGACCGCCCACTACGTGCAACCTCGAATGTTATCATATTAGAGTAGGTATATTAAAAAAAAGTCAATCACACATAGACAAATGTGTACTTATCACATTCTATATGTATATATATTTATAGTCGGCTACGTGCGTAATATCTCTTGTAAGGACACAAATTTCCAATTGAGTCCATTGTTGTTTTGGCTCAATTCCGGAAAAAAAACATTTGAGTCATAGGATAGAGTTCTTGACCATCATTCAAGCCTATGACATACTAAAGTTTAAGATGTAGTGGACAAGATTAAAGCTTCATCAAATGACGAGTTTATTGTGCCTCGTTTCTACGTCAACAATATGTGTTCTATTTACTCCTCAGGTATGAATGCATTACATATATATATAGGAGCTTGGAACAATTTGTATTGGGTGTAAGTTTTGTTTAAACTGTTGTTTGTTTTTAGAAAGTTTCTTTAACTTTAAAATAAAATTTCTGGGCTAAAATTAAATTTTTGAAGATTCTGGAAAGTCGTTCGCTATTGTCGTTCGAACGAATTTTTCGTTCGAACGATAATATCGTTAGAACGAGGTTTGCCAATGACCTGCCTCCGGAACTTCGTTAGAAGTATCATTCGAACGAGATTTCAGGCAGAAAATTTTTCTGGAAGTTTTGAGCAATTTTCCCATGTTTCCACTTACCTTTACCCACTAACTTTTGGCAGAAGTTATATGTGCGGGAACCAAGTTCGAAAAACCAACTTTTGACATTTTCTAAACACCTTTTAGAGAGAACATTTTTGAGAGAAAATTTCTAAGTTCAAAAGTTCATGTTTAAGTGTTTGTAGTTCAAGAACATTATTTGAAAAACACTTTCTTACACCCATAGTTTGTTTATTCCAAGTATCCATATAAATATCTTGCTTGGAGTGTTTGGCACCGGTTTATCTCTACACCTTGAAGAAGATAAGTTTGGGTTTACTTTTATATCCCTCAAAGAAGAAGTCTTATTGTTTTGCTGCGGCATTCTTATATGGTGAAAGACACCATGTGTGGTTGATGGTGTTCCTAAACTCTCATTGGTGGATTTCAAGGTTTCGGTGGAGTTCCGAGATTGTCGCCTAGGCAGAGGTAGTTACAAAAAGACGCATCGGGACTTGAAGGTGTCGAGTCGAGTGTTGTAAGTCATCTTGCTTGTAATTGTAAATTCCGTACTTAGTGGACTTAAGGGTAGGGTCGTCCGAGGTTTTTTACCGTTGTGAGTTTTTCCTCGTACATCGCAGCGTAGTGGTTACTTGTTTATTTTATCTTTTGCAAAACTCACTTTACATGCATGATTAGGTAAAAAGATAAAATTGGTTTAAATCACTACTTGTTTAATTTGGTGATAAAATAAATTTGGGTAATGTGTATTTAATTCAAGTCATTAATTTAACTTGATAAAATTTGGTTTGGCCTAATGTGCAAAAATGGATTAATTATTTTGTTAGGCAAATTTCTAGGACTTGGGTTAAATTACTTTTGGGCTATAAGTTAAATATTCCCAAGTTTGTTTTAAAGTAAAATTTTTAATTTTGAGAAAATTAAAATCCGGCTTGTTTAATTTTAATTTTGGAAGAATTAAAATTGTAATATTTGAATTGTGAATCTTGCATAGTATACTCCCTTTATTTGAACCATCATTATTCCGCATCTCAAAAAGGAAATTACTTTTTGTGAAAGATTTTAAAATTGGGGGCCTCCCGCACCAACATGTGGTATCAGAATCGGAGCGCTAATTTATCGCGTCAAAGATCCGTTTTTCAGTTTTTATAATTTTTGTGCTCCTTATATTTTTTGGTGGTTAATTTTTTTTCTCACTCGCATTTTTGTTTTGTATCTCTCGATGGGACGTCTTAATGATAATTTGTCTATTTCTAATGATAATGAAGTTTTTGCTATTCGAGAGGAATTTAATGGGCTGAATAAGTGTAATGAAAAATTAAGAGAATTATATTTGAGATTTGAGATTTGCAAAAAGAATTAAATTTCTTGAAAATGAAAAATCTTGTTTTAAAGCTAAAGTTGAGTTTTTGCAAACCTCCCTATCTCAAAAAGATATTTTTCGTGAAAAGCTCATGGACGTAAATTACAATTTTAATATTTTAGAAATGTTCAAGAAAGAGAGTGATTGTCGAGAAAAGACTCTTAGGGACAAGTTTGCTCACATTGAGGGGGAGCATGATAACCTTCTAGGAGTTAGAGAAAATTTAAAGAAGGAGTCCCATAAAATTGAGGAGTCTAATTTATTATTTGAGTCCAAAATTTTAAAAATGAAAAATAACTTACAAGACTCGAGTAGTAGTTGTAATGGTTCTATCTCATCTTATTCAAATATTTTCCCTGCTAAAGCTAAGACCATTATTTATTTTAGAGGGTCAACTTTAACCAAGGACTTTAGAAAAGGTCACACCTTAGGTAACATTCCTCGTGTTTACACATGCTTGCATTGTGGTAGAAAAGGTCACCTTAGATCATTTTGTTTTGATCTTAAAAGAAGCCCTAGGAAGTCTATGTCTAGCATTTTAAATATACATTTAAATGGGTTAGGAAATCATTTTTAGAGGCGCTAGATAATTAGATTTATTGATTCTCATTTGCTTTCACATGAAACATCCCTCGCTAAATTGAAAGTTGAATATGTTAGTTTTGTTTGCATACTATAGCTTTTGTGCTTTATATTATCTATCCTTGTTAGGTGTATGCATGTTTAGTCATTTTCTAGTCATTGCTTTATTTCATATATCATGTTAGAAATCATGACTTGTTTATCTTTTGTATTATATTTCTTTTAATTTGTATTAAATATAAAATAAAAAAAGAATTTTTTTATCATTTGTGTTTCACCTTTGAGTTATCTAGGCCTAATGAAAAATACAAATGATTTTTGTTTATCTTTTGAGTAAATATTTTTTTTTGTTAAAAATTTTCAAAAACTCAAAAAGATTTTATTTTGTGTGTATGTTAGTTTGACACACTCCATGTGGCATATACTTGTGTTTGAATCCCTTCTTTTTCGCTCCCATGTGGCTAGAACTTTTAGTTTATAATGTCAATCCTTAAAATATTCTTTACCATGCTTATATGGAGTAGTTGGATTTTTTGTTGATTTAAATGGATTCTATTTTTATATGACTCTATTCACACATGCACGAGCTCTTTTGAAATTTAATCGTCACATGTTATATTTGAGCTTTGTGAGGTGTTCTCCTACCAATATTGTCATCTCTATATTTGTGACCTAGGAGTACTAGTGCATGTCAAAATCTGTTGCACGTGAGATTTGTGAGATATGAAAATAATATATATATAAATGTGCATGGGGAAGGGCTCCGAAAGGAAATATCATCCTTTGCGAGTAAGCCACCGTTTGTTTGGACCTAAACGAAATACGTGGTGCAAAGTCCTAAAAGAATAATGGCATTAAAAGAATAACAATTGCCAAGGTCTATGTTTAATTGATATATTCATTCAAAATTATATATGCTTATTGAGGGAGATTGAATGGTATATCAACGGTTTGCACAATGTCCGTTTATCCTAGTTGTACTTTCAATGTCATGACTCGATTAGTTTGTATAATCATCAAAATTCTAGGCTTGTATGCATTGTGTATGTTTGTTCATTGAGTTCAATCTATATTGTCACATGAGATTATATTCAAATGTGATAAAGTTTGAAATTAATTGAGAACTCTGTGAACATGTTTTAAGTGATTGGGTCTAAATTTACTTGTTACTAGTTCACACCCCAATACTTTCGGTTCCATATGACACATTTTTGCCATACGAGTGTAAAAAGCTTTTTTTTTTATTTTGTGTCATGTGTGGTATGTATACCTATATATGTGAGTGTGTGTTAGTGATATTCATTATGTCTCCACAAATATGGTATTATTTTGTCTTTGCCTTGCTTTCTAGTCCATCTATGCTTCTACTTCATGATTAGTATCTATCATGTTTCATTATTTGTTGATATCACATGTTTAATACTTAATGTATCATATTGACATCCTTTTATTGCATCTTAGTTGGTATCCTTATTATTTATATGGATTAGTTATGCTTTTGTTGCCTATATGCTTTCATGTTCTTATCACTCTAAGCATCATGTTTAAATTAGCTTTATCCTTTGTCTATTTCTGAACAAAAAGGGGGAAAATGATAGGGGGAGAAATGGTATCTATTTCAATTGTAATCGTATCTTAGTTTGGGAGATTTAACTTAGGGGGAATCACGACCTTCTTAGGTAAATCATAGTTGATAAATGGGAGAATTAATTTAGGGGGAGTATTTATTTTAATTGCATTTAATATTGTGATATTCCCTATGCATTTGATAGTTTGCTTAAGTGTGCAGGAATTCTTCTAAATGGCAACTTTCATCGTCGGCAAAGATATTGACATTGGGTTGTTTGAGTCAAGCTATTGTATTTTTATTTTGGGTGGGATATTTTTTTTTAAGTCTAGTAGAGCTTAACGGACCTTTAGGATTTGTGTTGGTTTTTGTCCCGGAATAGCCAAAGGGGGAGATTTGTAAGGACACAAATTTCTAATTGAGCCCTTTGTTGTTTTGGCTCAATTCCGGACAAAAATATTTGAGTCATAGGATAGAGTTCTTGACCATCCTTCAAGCCTATGACATACTAAAGTTAAAGACGTAGCGGCCAAGATTAAAGCCTCATCAAATGCCGAGTTTGTTGTGCCTCGTTTCTACGTCAACAACATGTGTTCCATTTACTCCTAAGGTATGAATGCATTACATATTTATATAGGAGCTTGGAACAATTTGTATTGGGTGTAAGTTTTGGTAGAAGTTATATGTGCGGGAACCAAGTTTGAAAAACCAACTTTTGACATTTTTTAAACACCTTTTAGAGAGGACATTTTTGAGAGAAAATTTCTAAGTTCAAAAGTTCATGTTTAAATGTTTGTAGTTCCAGAACATTATTTGAAAAACACTTTCTTACACCCATAGTTTGTTTATTCCAAGTATCCATATAAATATCTTGCTTGGAGTGTTTGGCACCAGTTTATCTCTACACCTTGAAGAAGAGAAGTTTGGGTTTACTTCTATATCCCTCAAATAAGAAGTCTTGTTGTTTTGATGCGGCATTCTCACATGGTGAAAGGCACCATGTGTGGTTGACGGTGTTCCTAAAGTCTCATTGGTGGATTCCAAGGTTCTGGTGGAGTTTCGGGATTTTCGGCTAGGCAGAGGTAGTTACAAGAAGATGCGTCGGGGATTGAAGGAGTCGAGTCGAGTGTTGTAAGTCATCTTACTTGTAATTGTAAATTTCCTACTTAGTGGACTTAAGGCTAGGGCCGTCCGAGGTTTTTTCCCGTTGTGGGTTTTTCCTCGTACATCACATCGTAGTGGTTACTTGGTTATTTTGTCTTTTACAAAACTCACCTTAGATGCATGCTTAGGTAAAAAGATAAAATTGGTTTAAATCACTACTTGTTTAATTTGGTGCTAAAATAAATTTGGGTAATATGTATTTAATTCAAGTCATTAATTTAATTGGATAAAATTTGGTTTGGCCTAATTTGCAAAAATGGATTAATTATTTTGCTAGGCAAATTTCTTGGACTTGGTTTAAATTACTTTTGGGCTATAAGTTAAATATTCACAAGTTTGTTTTAAAGTGCAATTTTTAATTTTGAGAAAATTAAAATCCGTCTTGTTTAATTTTAATTTTGGAAGTATTAAAATTGTAATATTTGAATTGTGAATCTTGCATAGTATAGTACCTTTATTTGAACCATCCTTATTCTGCATCTCAAAAAGGAAATTACTTTTTGTGAAAGATTTTAAAATTGGGGGCCTCGCGCACCAACATCTCTCGTAGCACTAGCCTACCATATCCCAAAGTCTAACCAAATTTCCAATCTTATCTAATAATTCCCTTACTTATAGTTTAATTCATTGATTATATCCTTCTAGCAAACATGTTATTCCAATCAAGCACTAGCCTAGCCATCCCGAAATTCTAACTCGATTTCCTGATTTCCACCCACTGCACCAAAAAGACTATATATATATATATATATATATATATATATATATATATATATATATATATATATATATATATATATATATATATATATATATATATATATATCTGTGTGTGTGTGTGTGTGTGTGTGTGTGTGTGTGTGTGTGTGTGTGTGATTTTGTGTTCATATGAGATTAATTTGGTGTTAGTAAAAAGTTGGCATAAATCTGAATTGGACCCCTTTGTTGTGTAAATATGAAATTAAAATTGGTTGGACAGTTAGAATTAAGCATATTATTGTGTAAATGTGAAATTAAAATTAAACTTGGATATAGAACGGAAATTGGGTATAATCTTGTGTAAATCTAAAATTGGACCCCTTTTGTTGTGTAAATATGAAATTAAAATTGGGTATAAATCTGAAATTGGGCATATTGATGTGTAAATATGAAATTAAAATTAAAATTGGGTATAAACCAGAAATTGAGTATAGTATTGTGTAAATTTGAAATTGGGTAATGCGAAATGAAACATAACTATATATAAATCATCACTATAAACATTATTATCGAATATAAATAAGACATAATTAAATAATACATATTATAGGCCTTACATAAAGTGTGCATAGATACTATCCTTCTAGTCATTATGCGTACTCATTCAATATCCCTTAGACCCGTTCGAGAGTCACTATCGTTTGGTCAGTTTGGGACTCCATAGTTTTTGTATAATAATATTCTTAGTGGCTTAAACTTGTTACATTTGGGGAAAATTCTGTTGTCGTATCTTAATGTTCTATGGGTACTTACTAGATCATACGATGTTCAGTGTTATTTCAATTAATAAATTGAAATAACACTTACACTTGCAAATCTATACCGTGTACTTTTATAACTATAGGGATATGCTGCCGAATTTTTCTCAAATTGGAAAAATGTGAATGAGCTATTAAGTATATTACAGAAATACGCGGTCTTGAATGGGATAGGGCCATTCACCCTTTATATGAGATGGAGGAAATAGGAATTAGTATTATAAATTGAATTTTAATTTCAATTTCAAATTAAAATTGAATTTGAATTTGAAATTGGTATTTAAATTGAAATTGAAATTGAAATTGAAATTGAAATAGAAATTGAAATTAGTATTAGAAATTAAAATTGAAATTGAAATTGGTATTTGGTATTTGGTATAGTGCCAATTTGATTTTTGGTATTTAATTCTGAAATTGAAAGTTGGTTTCTCTCTCCAATTGCAGCAGCGGCTGCCATCTCTCTCTCTCTCTCTACACACACACACACACACAAATTTTGGTATATCTCTCTATATATATATATACATCTCTCTCTCTCTATGTATATATATAGACATAGAGATTGTTGAATTGTTTGGGATTCTTAAATTATTTTTGACTGGTGGATTTGAACATTTTGATGTTTATTGAGTTGGTTAGCCATATGAATTTCTAATAAAAGACATTATTATTTGCATTGTTGTTTTCAATTCTTGAATTGTTGTTGACTCCTGGATTTGAACACTTAAATGGACATTGAGTCATTGGCCATAGGAATTCTCTAACATTTAGGGTTGTGATGTGAAATGAAACATAACAATGTAAAATCGAATATAAATAAAACATAATTAAATGAAACATACTATAAATTTTATACAACAAGTAATAAGTAGTCATGCATTCACATGAGAATACATGCATGCATGTAGCTCTCAAAATAAGTGTTATATAACAAGTAACGAGGGTAAAAGGTAATAATGGGAACCGCAATAGATAGTCCATGTGTAAATGTACATTAAGTCAACTTCTTATATAACACTTGCTTCGGGGCGTGCATGCCTACATGTATGATCATTTGAATGCATGACATAACAATTATGTAACATTTATAACTAATTTAAATTACATATAGTGTGCATAGATACTAGTCTTTTAGTTCTTATGCATACACATTTAACAGCCCTTAGACCCGTATGAGAGTCATGACCCCTGTAATGAGATCTCTCGAATTGTCCCGTTTGGACAGTTTGGGACTACATAATTTATGTATAATAATATTCTTAGTGTCTTAAACTTATTACTTTGGGGGGAAGTTTTGATGTTGTATCTTAATGTTCTCTGGGTACATACTAGATGATGCGATGTTAAGTGTTATTTTAATTGATAAATTGAAATAACACTTACACTTGCGAATCTATGTCGTGTACTTAGAGAACTATGGGGATATGTTGTCGAATTTTCCTTATATTCGAACAATGGGCATAATTTGTTAAGTATATTACAAAAATATGCGGACTTTAATGGGATATGACCACTCACCCTTTAGAGAAGATGGAGGAAATAGGAATTATATTATTTTTATAATATAACACCGAAAGATGAGATGTCAATCTTGTAGTAAATTATTTAATGGGAACTAAACGTTCACACTTTTGTTTGTACTAATCCACGAATATACGCTTCTTACCCATAATAGGTGATTGTTTGTAGTAGTTGTGATGGGATATCCTAAATACAAAGAGTGGATGGGTGACATAAATAGATTAAGGGATGTTTTTTGTAGAGGTGCTAATGAAGTTGTGAAATACGCAAAGCGATGTCATAATGATGAAGAGTTCCCATGACCGCGTGCTAAGTGTAAGAATGGTAAGGTGTTTAAGTGGAAAATAGTTTAACAACATTTTTTAAGATCGGGTATGCAAGATAGTTATCGATTTTGGATTTTTCACGGGGAATCAAAAGTTCCTTTTATCCCCGAGCAACCTTCACAACAACCTTCGACAAGTAGGATAGATGTACAAGGGGAGGATGAAAATGTAGATCATAATATGCTAGAGTATTTAGTTGATAACGCGTATAAATTTCATGAAGTGGAATAGAATGAGGTCACTGACGATGTACAAGGTTCAAGGGATCATGAAGATATCGGGATAAACCTTGACGATGACTACCAAAGTTTAAAATCTAAGGAGACCCGACTATTATACTTTGGCAATGAGAAAGATCAATAAACTTTACATTCCATGGTTGGTTTTTATAGTTTGAAGACCCAATATGGTTTGTCTGGAAATAGCATGACAGGAATTTTGAATTGGGTGAAGGGCTTGCTACCCAAGCAAAATACACTTCCAAACAGCTATCATATTATGAAAAACAGTTTGAAAGGTTTGGGAATGAAGTTTAAATCAATTCATGCTTGTGTGTATGACTGCATACTATACCTAAAGGAGTATGAAAATCTCGATCAGTGTTCAGTATGCGATGAACCTACATATGTCCAATATACTAAAAAGGAAGGCACAAACTCAAACGTGCCTCAAAAAGTGTCAAAATATTTTCCCGTTGGGACTAGATTAAAGTGATTTTTCACTGTAATATGGATAGAGGAGGAAATGACTTGGCATGCTAGGGCAGAAGTAAGGGATAATCGCATGCATCATCCTATTGATTTTACAACTTGGAAGAGGATGAGTTTTGAGTATCCCAATTTTTCTCAAAACAGCGTAACATTTGTTTGGAAATACCAAAAGATGGTTTCAATCCATTTAGAAATCTAAACTCCAATCAGAGTGTATGGCTAGTGATCCTATCCCCACTCAACCTCCCTCCTTCAAAGTGTATGAGACCTGAATTTTTTATGTTGTCTTTGTTAATACCTGGGCCAAAGGCACTAAGTGAGGACATCGATGTCTATCAAGATCAAGAATTAAATGATTTGTGGGAATAGGGTGTGCAATCATTTGACTCTTTTAGAAAAGAAGAGTTTACGCTGAAAGCTATGTTGATGTGGGAAATTTATGATTTTCCAGCTTATGGGACATCATCCGGTTGTGTAGTACATGGTTATTAGGGGTGTCCTATTTGTGGAGAGGATAATGAATCTCTTTGTCTCCCCACTATCTCAAAAAATGTATACCATTGCCATAGGAGGTTTTTACCCCCCGCTAATAGTTTTAGATTTCAAAAAGGTTCTAATTTTGTACTAGGCGCCGTTGAACATAGGCTACCACCGAGAAAATTTTCAGGTTTAAAAATTGAAAGTAAATCTTCTGATTATGGCCCTAATATGCCAAATAAGAATCCTAAATTTAAGAATGTCAAGCATAAGAAGACCCCAACTGGGAATGAAACTGAGACAAGAAAAGCATGATCTAGGAGGCCAATTTTATTTGACTTGCCTTATTGGAAGAATAATCTGGTGCGCCATGTATTAGATGTGATGCACGCAGAGAAGAACATCGCTGAACATATTATTAGCACATACCTTTGGGGGAGTCATTCGAAGGATAGAGAAAATGAATGAAAAGACCTTAAATCATTGAAACTTAAGCCACTACTATGGTTGAAAGAAGATAGTAGGGGAAGGACAATAATTCCCGCTGGCGCATTTACTTTGACGAGTGAGGAAAGAAAGGTGCTTTCAGACATAATATGTAATTTAAAGGTTGCATTTAATTTTTCGTCCAACTTGCAATGGATTGTGAATTATGCTACCCATGATTTACATAAGTGTAAGTCCCACGATTGTCATGTGATCATGAAATTGGTTAATCTATTGTTTAAGAACTGTTTCTCCAAGCAAAATGATTTACAGAGGGATATTATGCAAATTAGTGTCTGATTATCACTTTTATGTGAGAAGGTACTAAATCGAGATCACATAGTGGCTACAAAATTGGCGGTGATCGAAGCGATTTGTATGTTGGAGAAGTACTTTCCCCCCATCATTCTTTGATATAAGTGTTCACTTGTTGGTACACCTATGCAATGAGGCACTTCTTTGCGGCCTAATTAGATATACGTGGATGTATCCGTTTGAAAAATTGATGAAAGTTTTCAAAGAGTACATCAAGAATACATGATACATTAAAGTATCAATTGTAGAGGAATACATCACCATGGTGTCATCAATCTACACTTGAGCATATATGCCTGACTCGAGCAACGTGGATGACATTGATGAGTTCGTTGATGAGGTGGTTATATGATGGCAAAACGAGTGAAATTAACGAGTTTGTAACAATAACAAGTAGCTCGTTATCTATTTGACACGCATAGCGATGTCGAAGAATGGAAAAATTAAGTATAAATTATTTTAACTTTTACATAATTAATTTTGTAATGCGTTCATCACAATCTATGTAAAAAATATGAAGCCTGTGAGAACAATAAAAGACGAAAAACAATGGCACAATCAGACTGTGAATTTAGGCTATGGTTATCACACGAGGTATTTATAATGAAAATGGTTGTCATTAAATGTCACACTACAATAAAGCTTTACAACTAACCAAATAATTTATCAATATTCTCATCTCTTAAAGACGGGTGATGTAACATCAAGTCTTGCTCGTCTAGCCACTGAACCCTTACTCATGGCACAAGATTACAAAAAATATCGATTGAATGGTTATATATTCAGTACAAATGTGTAAAAGAAAAATATAAATGTTCAGAACTAGGGCATTTCATACAAGGCTCTTACTTATTTTTGAGTGAGCGCGAAAGATAAAAACCTCGTTGAAACTGAAATGACTTACTATGGTATAATTCGAAATATATTTGAATTGGACTATGTAAGGTTCAAAGAGGTTGTATTTTACAGTGATTGGGTCAGAGTTGAGGATAAAAATGCTTGTAAAGTTGATCATGGCACCAATTTGATTATAGTTGACTTGTCCAAGTTGAAGAGCAACAAACATGTGAGCGATGAGTCATTTATTTGTGCTTTTCAAAAGGTTAATCAAGTGTTTTACTCGGAGTATATCAACAACAAGCCGTTGTCAATCATCCTACATGCGCCAAAGCATTTAAACAGTAATGTGGATGACTTGGCTGATCCTATTGAATATCAATCCATTTTTTATGATAACCCAAATTTGAAATAACTTTTAGATTTGTAATAAGTATTCCAATTATTTGTAATGACTAGTGGTTGTATTATTCTAGTGCTTTATTATTATCGGATATGACAATTTAATGTTTTTTATTCATTTGTACTTGATTAGTTTAATGCTTGTAATAACCAGTGGGTGTATTCTTCTAGTTCTTTGTTATTATCTGATTTGAATCAAATTGTTTTATGGTTAGTGAATATGTGAATTAGGATTTGAATCAATTTAAGCATTAATTCAAAGTCTATGACATGACCCGATATTGAAAAAATATTTAGATTTATAATTTCGTTAACTTGTATTCTTCTAGTACTTTGTTATTATCGGGTCTGAATCAAAATTGGTTTTATGGTTAGCAAATATGTTAATTAGTATTTTAATCAATTTAAGCGTTAATTCAAAGTCCGTGACATGACCCGGTATTGAAACAATATTTAGATTTATAATGTCGTTAACTTGTATTCTTCTACTGCTTTGTTATTATCGAATTTGAATCACAATTGGTTTTATGGTTAGTGAATATGTTAATTCAAATTTTCATCAATTTAAGCATTAATTAAAAGTCCATGACATGACCCGATATTGAAAGAATATTTAGATTTATAATGTTTTTAACTTGTATTCTTCTAGTGCTTTGTTGTTATCGGATTTGAGCATTAATTCAAAGTCCATATGCATATTTGTACTAATAATAACAGAACGGTAGCGAGGGCGACGAGGGCACCTCGACCACTAGGCCCCCCAAATGGGGAAAATTGGGGTCCGTCATCGAGAATAATATGGCATTATTGGCAAGATCCGTAGAGTTGCTGAAGGCGATCGTCGACCCGGGGTACACTGATTGGAGGACCGTGCATAATGAGCTCAAGATGGGCATCTGGGGGGGAACTATAGGTAGTATATTTATATTTATATTTATAAGAAACTAACACTTACTTTATTTTTTGTTTGTATTTGTTTGACATGATCAATTCGACCTGCCCCCACATATATACGACTCCATGTTGGAACAATTGAGGGATCAATATAAGACGTGGCACCGACCCGATCTCATTGGCACAGTGAAAAAAATTTATCGACAATGAGATCAATGAGTGACAATTGGCATCTCGTCAATTCAGGAGGAAAAATCGAGCGAAAAAGTTGGACAAGCACTACTCTGGGCGGACGTCTTACGCTGAGGTGGAGCACAGGATTGTAATTTTTTTTTTAATTTTATGTTATTATAATTTGGCATTACTTTGCGTTACTTAATAATTCTTTATTATTTTATTTTAGGAGATGGGGAGTGGCCCTGGAGGTAGGCCACGTAGGCTTGATGCCTATGTGGCAATTCGGACGAAGAAGGCAAGGATAAGGAGGTGTTTTCGAGTGTCGCAACCACGATTGTAAGTTATAAATGTTTAATTTTGTAATTACATTATAATTTTGTATTTACTTAATTAACTAATTGTGTACTTTTTATCGTTTCAGGAAAAGCTTAAGAAAGTGCATGAGTCACGGTCTGATGCCGACAGAGCATCTTTGGCTGCAGACGCACTCAGCCAAGTTCTCGAGGTGGATCACAAGGGGAGGACTAGGGGGTGATCTCGGAAGTATGGATGTCGAGGATCATTGGAATGGAGACGAGCAACACCGGGTTGGCTCATAAGGCGGACACCCATGATGATAAGCTATCAAGGTTGGAGGCAATGATCCTAGATATGTACGCCTTCATGGAGCGTTAGAGGGGATCTGCCTCCGATGAGGGCAAGGGAAAGGGGAATGGGAAGGGGAAGGAGAAGGAGAAGGAGGTAGAGGTAGACATGGAAGTCACTGCATCATCGTCGATACGCACAGACTCGAAGCCATATGATCCATTTTCCATATTGATCCCCGTCGAATGGCTTATGTCAACAAGGTCGTGAATGTCTTTACTCAACATATTTGGTGGGAAGCCGATAGAGAGGGGGTTGAGGAACCCAAGCTTCCTCCCGGGTATGATGGTTCATAGACGTCCACTCCAAGACATTGAGGCAAGGGTGCTCGTCATGCATGTTATGGCTGGAAAGGAGAACTCACACTACACCAAATTTGCCGACTTGTCAAGGTCATTGACCGTGACAAGTCCAACTTGCCAAGGTTAACGACCGTGACAAGTGGGTGTGAAAATGTTTGTTGTCATGGACTTGTCACGATCATAGACCGTGACAAGTTCATTAGACTTGTCACGGTCATGTCACGGTCTTTGACCTTGACAATATTTGTCACGGTCAAAGACCGTGACAAACTCGTGACATTTAAAAAAAGAATTATCACGGTCAATGACCATGACAATTCAAGGAAAAATTGAAAACAAAAATCTGATGGACAGTATGGCCATTGCCACTGCCCAGCAGTATATTTGTACCTGTTATAGCAACATTATACCTGTTCAAATATCATATATCTAAATAAAATAGAGATAATGCAAATATACATTCAAAACAATATGCATCACGATATAATTCAAATATAATTCAAATATAACAACTTAAAATAATTCAATTCAAATAATGCCACTACATGTCTGGGGTAGGTTTTAGGAGGTGGATAGGCCACACGATATATGAATTGATACACCCTTGAATATGCATCGTGTCGCATTGTTCGTGTAACCACAATGGGGAGTTCTCTTTCTCGGGTATCACATGCGTGACGAGCACCCTGGCCTCGATGTCATGAAGCGAACGTCCATGAACTAGCATACCCTAGATGGTATTCTGATCCCTCAACCCCCTCCCTATCCGCTAGCCATCAAATATGTCCTATATAAACACGCTCGGCCAACCAAGTGTCGTTATCGATCGGTCGAAGGGAGCCAAATAAGGGACTAGATCATTAGAGTCTGCACGTGTCGGCGATGAAGTAGCGAGGTCCACCTCCTCATCCTACTCCACAACCTTGTCCTTTCCTTTCCCCTTACACTTTCTGCTCAATGAACGCTTCATGAATGAGAACATATCTTGGACCGTCACCTCCAAATGGGAAAGCTTCGCATCATGCGAGTCCACCGTTCGAGCTAACCCGGTGTTTCTCATATCCAATCCGATGATCTTAGATTTAGCCACCCGCGAGCTCACCCCCTTGTCCTCCCCTTGTGATCAGTGCCAAGCACTTAGCTGAGTGCGTTCATGGAGAAGATGCCTTGTTGGCATCAGACTGCAACTCATGCACTTCCTTAAGCTTTACCTGAAACGACAAAAAGCACATGATTAGTTAAATAAGTAAATAAAAAAATTATAACGTAATTAACAAAAAGTAAACTGTCGGATAACTTACAATCGTGGATGCGACAATCGGGGGCATCTCCTTATGCTTCCCCTTCTTCGTTCGAATAGCCACATAAGCATCGAGCCTATGTGGCCTACCGCTAGGTCCACTCCCCGTCCCTTGAAATAAAATAATGCAAAATTAGTATCGGCCCCGCAAAGTAAAATAATGCAGAAAAATATATTTCTGTAATTATAGAAAAATAAAATCTTACCATCATCCTATGCTCCACCTCGGCATAAGACGTCCTGTCGGAGTAGTGCACGTCCATCTTTTTCACCGGATTTTTCCTCCTCGATTGGTGAGATGCCAATTGTCGCTCCCTGATCTCATTGTCAATGAACTTTTTCCATTGTGCCAAGGAGTTCAGCTCTTTCGGCAGGACGGAGGCACGCATTCGGATAATGGAGTCTCGGGTCTTCCCAAAGTACCGGCTCCATAAATTTTTCTTCCACGTATTGTGTTGCTCCCTCGACTGCTCCAAGATGGAATAGCGTAGTTCTGGGGCCCCTGAATTGTTCATGTTCAACAAATACAATGTTAGTTGTCAATAAATTGAAATTGAAATTGAAATTGAAATTGAAATTGAAATTGAAATTGAAATTGAAATTGAAATTGAAATTGAAATTGAAATTGAAATTGAAATTGAAATTGAAATTGAAATTGAAATTGAAATTGAAGTTGAAATATAAATACATTACCTGTAGTGCCGCCCAAATAGCTAACTTGAGCTCATTCGGCTCCTCCCTCCAACTAGTGTACCCTGGGCCGATGATCGTCTTTACCAGCTCGTGGGATCTCCCTAATATCCCCGTCTTGTTCTCGATGACCATCCCTAATTTTCCATATTTGGGGAGCCTAGGGGGCGAGGAGCCCTCGTCGACTCCGCTACCACCGAGCCCAGATGACATCATCATAATCAGCATCATCATCCTCACTTTAATACCTAAAGGAGACATTTTCTATAAAAAAAAAATGTTGTTATTAGTACAAATCCAAATGAATTAGAAGAAGACACACAAATATGTACAATTACTACAGATCCAAATGAATTATTACTGTTTAACACCTTAATTCTTAATTCCAAAACAACAGCATCTAACTCAGAATATGTACAATTACTAAAAATCCGAAACATCCCTACCCCCACCCCTACTGCCCACACATACGCACACTACACAAGAGTGAAAATGATAATGTGCAAATCAATTAAAAGCGTTAAAATGGATTGATAAAGTACAAATTGGAATATTTATTACAATTTGAAAAATTGTTTCAAATTCGGGTTATAATAAAAAATGGATTGATATTCCGTACGAGAAGCCAAGTCATCCACACTACTATTTAGACGCTTTGGCGCATGTAAGACAATTGACCACGGCTCTTTGTTGATATACTCCGAGTAAAACACTTGGTTGACTTTTTGAAATGCACAAACAAACGGTTCATCGCTCACATGGTCATTGCTCTTTAACTTAGACAAGTCAACCATGTTCAAATTGGTGTCAGGATCAACTTTACAAGCATTTTTATCCTCAACTCTTACCCATTCATAGTAAAATACAACCTCTTTGAAGCTTATATAATCCAATTCAAATATATTTCGAATTACACCATAGTAAGTCATTTCAGATTCAATGAGGTTTTTATCTTTTGCGCTCGCTCGAAAGAAAGTAAGAGACATGTATGAAATGCCCGAGTTTTGTACATTTTTACTATCCTTGTACACCCTTGCGCCGAATACGTAACCATTCAATCGATACTTTTTGTACTTTTATGCCATGAACAAGGGTCCAGTGGCTAGACGATCAAGCCTTGATGTCGCATCTCCCATCTTTAAGATGTGAGAATATATATAAATTAATTAGGTTAGTTGTAAAGTTTGAGTGTAATGTAACGTTATATAACGACCATTTTCATTATAATTACCTCTTGTGACAACCACAGCCCAAATTCGCTATCTGATTGTACCATTATTTTTCGTCTTTTATTGTTCTCACAGGCTTTATATTTTCTACATATAACAAAATTAATCATGTATAAAATAATCTAAAATAATGTAAAACTTAATATTTTTAAACTTACTTTTTCCATTCTTCGACATCTTCATGTGTGTCAAATAGATAAGGAGTTACTTGTTCATGTTGCAAACTCGTTAATTTCACTCGTTTTTTCATTAAATGACCACCATCATCGACGAACTCACCAGTGTCATCAATGTTGGTCGAGTCAGGCATATTCCCAAGTATATATTAATGACTCCACGGCACCGATGATGTATTCCTCTTTAATGATCCTGCAATGTATCGCATAGTCAGGCATATATTACCAAGTATATATTAATGACTCCACAGTACCGGTGATGTATTCCTATGCAATTGATCCTGCAATGT
Organism: Sambucus nigra; assembly: GCA_949130495.1. Taxonomy (NCBI): domain Eukaryota; kingdom Viridiplantae; phylum Streptophyta; class Magnoliopsida; order Dipsacales; family Adoxaceae; genus Sambucus; species Sambucus nigra. Next base: position 218,183,499 of record OX422213.1, read on the forward strand.
ATCACGTATTCTTGACGTAATCTTTAAAATATTTCATCACTCTTTCAAACGGATACATCCACCGATATCTAACTGGACTGCAAAGAAGTGCCTCGTCGCATAGGTGTACCAACAAGTGAACACTTATGTCAAAGAATGATGGGGGAAAGTACTTCTCCAACACACAAATCGCTTCGGTCACCGCCAATTTTACGGCCACAAGGTATTCTCGATTGACTACCTTCTCACACAAAAGTGAGAAGGTAATACTAATTTGCATAATAGCCCTCCGTAAATCCTTGTTCTTGGAGAAACAATGCTTAAACAATAGAGGAACCAATTGCATGATCACATGCCAATCGTGGGACTTACACTTATGTAAATCATGAATAGCATAATTCATAATCCTTTGCAAGTTGGACGAAAAATTAGATGGACCCTTAAAATTATATATTGTGTCTAAAATCACCTTCCTTTCCCCACTCATAAAATTAAACGCACCAGGGAGAATTAATGTCATTCCCCTGCTATATTCTTTCAACCATAGTTGTGACTTAAGTTTCAACAATTTAAAGTCTTTTTGTGCATTTTCTCCACCCTTCGAATGACTCCCCCAAGGCAAGTGCCCATAATATGTTCAGCGAGGTTCTTCTCTGCATGCATCACATCCAATACATGGCGCACCGAGTTATTCTTCCAATAAGGCAAGTCAAATAAAATTGACCACTTAGACCATGCCTTTCCTGTCTCAGTTTCATTCCCAGTTGGGGTCTTATTATGCTTGACATTCTTAAATTTGGGATTCATACCTGGCATATTAGGGACACAATTAGAAGATTTACTTTCAGTATATGAAACTGAAAGTTATCTCGATGGTAGCCTATGTTCAACCCCGCCTGAAACAAAATTGGAACCTTTTTCAAATCTGAAACTATGAGCCGGGGGTAAAAAAAACTCCTATGGCAATGGTATAAATTTTTTAAGTTAGAGGATAGACGAAGAGATTCAGTCTCCTCTTCACAAATAGGACACCCTAAATAACCATTTACTAGACAACCGGATAATGTCCCATAAGTTGGAAAATCATGAATTGCCTACATCAACATAGCTTTCAGCGTAAACTCTTCTTTTCTAAAAGATTCAAATGCTTGCACACCCTCTTACCACAACTTATTTAATTCTTCTACCATAGGATCCAGGTAGACCTCGATGTCATCACTTGGTGCCTTTGGTCCAAGTATCAACAATGACAACATCGAAAATTCAGGTCTCATACACTATAAAGGAGGGAGGTTGAGTGGGGCTAGGATCACTGGCCATACACTCTGATTGGTGCTTAGATTTATAAATAGATTGAAACCATCTGTTGATATATCCAAACGAATGTTGCGCTGTTCTCAAGAAAAATCGGGATGCTCATAATTCATCCTCCTCCAAGCTGTAGAATCAATAGGATGATGCATGAGATTACCCCCACTTCTGCTCTAGCATTCCAAGTCATTGCCTCCGTTATCCATGGTACTATGAAAAATCTCTTTAATCTAGGCCCAATAGGAAAATATTTCAACACTTTTTGAAGCACTTTTGATCTTGTGCCTTCCTTGCCAATAGATTGGACATATCTAGGTTCATCGCATATTGGAAAACGATCGATATTTTCAAGATCCTTTCGGTAAACAAGCATGAATTGATTTATACATAATTCCCAAACCTTTCAAACTGTTCTTCATAACAGGATAGCTATTTGGAAGTGTATTCTCCTTGGGTAGTAAGCCCTTAACCCAATTCAAAATTCCTGTCACGCTATTACCATACAAACCGTACTGCGTCTTCAAACTGTTCAAACCAACCATCGCATGTAAAATTGTTTGATCTTTTTAATGGCCGGAGTATAACGGTTGGGTCGCCTTAAATTTTATACTTTGGTAGTTATTGTCAAGGTTTATCGTGATATATTCACGAGCACCTAAACCTTGGAGATCATCAGTAACCTCATTCTCCTCCGCTTCATAAACTCTGTACACATCATCAACTAAATCCTCTAATATATTATAATCTACGTCGTCCCCTTTTACATCTATCCTACTTATTGAAGGTTGTTGTGAAGGTTGATCGGGGACAAAAGGAACTTTCAATTCACCGTGAAAACTCCAAAATCGATAAATATCTTGCATACCCCATCTTAACAAATGTAGTTCAAATATTTTCCACTCAAACACCTTACCATTCTTACACCTAGCACACGGACAGGGAAACTCTTCATCATTATGACACCTCTTTACGTATTTTATAAATTCATTAACACCTCTGCGAAACACATCCCCCATTTTATTTGTCTCACCCATCCACTCTTTGTATTTAGGATATCCCATCACAACTACCACAATTAATCACCTATTAAAGGTAAGAAGTGTATATTCCTGAATTAGTATAAACAATACTTAGATTTATAGTATGTTTCATTTAATTATGTCTTATTTATATTCAGTTTTTAAATTTCATATTCAAATTCAATTTATAAAAGAAATTCCTTTTTCCTCCATCTCCTCTAAAGGATGAGTGGTCCTATTTCGTTCAAGAACGCATTTTTCTATAATATACTTAGCAACTCATGCACATTGTTACAAATTGAGAAAAATTCGGCAGCATATCTCCATAGTTCTCCAAGTACATGACGTAGATTGACAAGTGTAAGTGTTATTTCAATTCATCAATTGAAATAACAGTCACATTTGTCAATCTAGTATGTACCCAGAGAACATTAGGATACAACTGCAGAACTTCCTCCAAAAGTAACAACTTTGATCCACTAAGAATATTATTATACAAAAATTATGTAGTCCCAAGCTGTCCAAATGGGACAATTAGAGAGATCTCATTACAGAGGTAATGACTCTCGAACGGGTCTAAGGGCTATTGAATGTGTACGCATAAGAACTAGAAGGCTAGTATCTATGCGCACTATATGTAATTTCAAGTATGTTTCATTTAATTATCATACTATATATATATTGTTCGTGATACAAAGTAATTTTAAAAAAAAGTTAAAAAATTCCACCCCCATATGGATAATAATCTAGTGATCATGCCACTTCTAAAATTAAACAATCGAACTTCGATCCACTATATATCAACCTCAATAGCAACAGCAAATGTGTATCCCATACTCCTTCTAATTCATCTACTCAATTAATTCTTTTCATCAATTAAACTAACAATTAAAGTATACAATTATTAATTTTCTAATTTACAATGAGGGGCAACCTACTTGCATATGAAAGGGGAACTAATTATTAATTTACTAAAAAAATTAATAACCAATCAATATTTAATCAATCAATTCCTTTACAAGGGGCACTACTTGAATATGAGGGGCAATATCTAATAAACCAATCAAAATTTAATTAAAAAAAATTAACAAGCCCCACCCCCGCCCCATTTCTCCCAGCCCCCCTCCCCACCCCCACCCCCACCCCTTCACATAAACCCACCACCTGCCCCCTGCCCACCCCCACCACCCTGCCCTGCCCCTTCCCCCCCCCCCCCCCACTGCCCACCACACACATGCACGCACACATACACACGCATATACACACACGCGCACATATACACACACGCGAACATATACACACACGCGCATATATACACACACACTCCCCACCCCCAGCCCTCCCCCCACCACACACACACACACACATGCACATTTACACACACACATATACACACACATATATACAAATAGAAGAGAAATAGATAGAGAAACATACCAAAATTATAGAGAGAGAGAGTGCAGTCGCTTAGAGAGAGAATGGAGGGAATAGAAAACGGTGGGAAAAAAGAAGAGGGAGGGTTTTCTTACTGGGAAAGTTGTCACGGACATGTCACGTTCTTTGACCGTGACAAGTTTATAAGGTTTGTCACGGTCATTGACTGTGATAAACCTTTATCATGGTCAATGGCCATGATAAAAATGCGTGTTTTTTTATCACGGTCATTGACCGTGACAAGGCTGACCGGTTGAAGAGTGCCAATTTGACCATTTTGGTGTAGTGTCACCTTCGTGATTGCACGAACAATGTGGCATTCAGCGAATTGAGGGGTGTGACAATGCATATGTCGTGTGGCCTTCCTCCTCCGACTTGCTCAAAACCCTATGCCATGACATTATTTTTATTTATTTTATTTGGATATTGCATTAAATTTGTATATTTTGGATTTGGTACATGTTGGTTTGGATATGGATATTTCTATTTGGTTATTGATATTTAAATGTTGATTATGGGTATTTGTATTTTGGTTTGGTTGCTATATATATATGCTGTTTGGATAAGTACAATTTTGCTATAACAGGTACAAATAAACTGTTGGGCAGTGGTAGTGGCCATACTGCCCAATAGTTTTTTTTTAAATTCTGCCCAAAATTATCACGGACTTTGACTGTGACAAAGTAACTTGTCACGAACTTGTCACGATCAAAGTCCGTGATAATTTTTTATTTATCACGGTCCAAAATCGTGACAATAAGTTTTTATCACGGTCTTTGACCATGACAAACTTATCAAGGTCAAAGACCATGACAAGTTCATAACAACTCTAATGAACTTGTCACGGTCTTTGACCGTGATAAGTTAGTGGCAAGGTCATTTGTCACCCCAAACTTGCCATGGTCAAAGACCATGACAGATTTGACTTGTAAAAGTTTTTTCACCGTGACAAGTTGGCAGTTTTTATGTAGTGACTCGTGAACATTTATTCACTTATTCATGTATTTTCCTTACACGGAATCCATCCCCCATTAGCCTATGACACTCTTTAACCCTCATAATGAATTCCCAGAAACCTAAACTCATTCTCGGACCTAATATTCCATGCCCAATCCTTAGATGGTCTGAAAACAAACACGAGGCAAAGGTGTCAAGCTATCAAAATCGAACTAGTTAGATGGATGGACCAAACTAGTTCGCAAATTGAACCGGTTTATTCCCTCCAGCGAATCGATTCAGTTTGTAGAGCTGTCAGAACAAACTTTTGATGGGATTTCATCTTCAAACTTCATGCATGATGGTCCTAAACTTCACCAACCCCCCATACATGAACCCTAATCCATCCCAAAACATAAACCAACAATTTTCTACGTTAAAACTATCCAGAAACAACATCTGATTCGCCGAATAACGAATTAAATAAAGAATTCGTGCCATAATAAACCCTAGTTTCAAGATTTGATCTCCTCTTCTTAATTCATCTAAGAACTTATCTTTTATCATAGATTTATGTCAGATTCATCATAAAAACATCACTAGATTCATCTCTGATTATTTACATAATTTAAAAACTGAATTCTCTTAGTTTCCCAAACCAAAAATCATGTTATTCTACCCCAAAGTTGCATGAATAAATGAAACTACACAAGATTATTAAAGAAGGTAAATACCTGCCTTAGAGATGATGGAATCTGAAATTTATCTTTCTAAAATTCTTCTTTTGGTGACGACCTTCACCCCGAAGACGATGACTTTTCTTCCTGGATCCTTTTTTCCTTTTATTTTCTCACTTTCTCTTCTCTTTTCTCACTCTCTCACAAATGCTAGCAATTTTGGGAGGATATATAGCAAGCATAACCTATCCACCTATATTAAATATCAACCTTAAACTCTCTAATCCCGATTTAGGGTCATCCCCCTCAGGTAAAATGACTCGTATGCCCTTCTACGGCTCCTACTTAGTCTAAAAAAATTCGAAACCCGACTGTAACCCTCGGGTACCTATTCTAGACTATTTCGACCTATCCTGGACCATTATGCACTCAAAACTACAATTCGACTTCTCTAACATAAAATTTCAATCACATTCCCGACATGACTCTACACGCGTGTCCCGAACGAAATACCGATAAACTCATCACTTTAACTCACTTATGACGTAACATAATTTAATGCGTTATCATTTACTAATCACACAAGTAAATATAATTATACATAAATATTAATCCTTTTTATTCTCTAATAAATATTTATTAAAGCCAAATTTTTTTTTCTGGTTGTTTTAATTATATGCACACAATTGCAATTTGTAGGAGGGTAGTGAGACTGGGGTCTATGAATAACTGGAAAGGGTGAGGCGTGACCCACTCCAATGGACGTTGTCTGCAAGGTTGTCAAGAACTTCTGGGGCAACTTCTGATGAGACCTTCTCCTTTTGGTAAAAATGGAGCTCAAGCAGGAACTCCCTCCGTACAAGAAGATGAACTTCCAAAACAATAATAGTAATTTTCTCAAGAGGAGGTCCGGAGAGTGATGGTTGTCAGTGGCGAGTGAAAGAACAAGGCACTCAGCACTAGAGAGAGAGCAGGGAGAGAATACTAGAGAGGTTCTGGTGTGATTTTGACAGTGTGACTTTGCTATTGAGTTTTTTCTATCTGTATGGCCTTGCCCAGGGGTCCTATTTATACTTGGGCACTAAGGCTGGGTTGGCATTTTTTGTGACAAAACTTATAGGGTTGGTGAGGGACAAAGTTTGCAGTGTACTATTTGTCCCTACTTGCAAGAAAATCTGCTTGTCCCCTCTGACAGATGCCCCATGGTGCCAATCAAAGTTCAAAAGCAAATATGTCTTCTAATGGAGATAAAATATATGATTTGCTAAATATCTTTTGAAACGGTAACTTTTGGTAAAAACTTTGTAAACTTGAGGGGGGGTCTCGAGGACCACCTCCTCTCAAATCTTTGTAAGCTAGAGGGGGGTCTTGAGGACCCCCTTCTAAAATTGTTTTTCTTGAGAAGGGTTTAGAGGACCCTCTCCTTTAAAATCATTTTATAAACAGTTCTTTTCTTGTGAGCAGCCAATCCTTTGGCTGCTCACTTCACTTGTGACTAAGTGTGAGATGTGTGAGAACTGGGCGACCATAGGGTCTCCTACTAGTATTGTCTCAATCCTATAGTGCTAAGTGGTTGAGCTTTCTCAACATACCCTGTCCCTAAGCCGCCAAGCCAAAACTCCTAGGAGGTCCCGACTGGCCTACTTGAGCCTGCTTGCTCAACTAGGCAACCTGTATAAGAAAATAAGTGTTGTTCTTTTTCATGATGAGGGGTTGCTTATTGTAGACACCCCATCATCCTAACTTAGTTTTCTGGGAGCTGAGGGGGGAGGACCTTGCGAGTCCCTCCTTCCAAGTATGTTTCTGCTATTGAGGAACCCTAGTAGGGGGGTTCCTTCTCAAACATCATTTTTGGTGTTGAGGAAGCCTTAGGGGGTTCCTTCTCAAATGTCATTTCTGCGGGGACCCTCGCAGAGTCCCTATCAACTTGGGCTTCTACAGGGACCCTTGTGGTGACTCTTCTCAATTTGAGTTTCTGCGGGGACCCTTGCGATGGTTCTTCTCAATTTGGACTTCTTGCGGTGACCCTTGCAGTGTCCCTTTTCAACTTGAGTTTCTGTAGGGACCCTTGCGGTGGCCATTCTTAGCTTGGACTTCTGTGGGGTCCCTTGTAGTGGCCCTTCTCGACTTGAGTTTCTGAAATGACCCTTGCGGTGGACCTTCTCAAATGTCATTTATGTGGTGACCCTTGCGGCGGCCCTTCTTAATCTTGGACTTCTGCAGTGGCCCTTGCGGAGCACTTCTCAAATGTCATTTCCGCAGTGACCCTTGCGACGACACCTCTCGAATGTCATTTATACAGTGGCTCTTGCAGTGATCACTCTCAATCTTGGACTTTTGCAGTGGCCTTTATGGGGCACTTCTCAAATGTCATTTCCGTAATGACCCTTGCGGCAGCCACTCTCAATCTTGGACTTCTGCAGTGACCTTTGCGGGGCACTTCTCAAATGTCATTTCCATAGTGACCCTTGCAGTGGCACTTCTCAATCTTAGGCTTCTGCAATGGGCCTTACGGTGGCACCTCTTGAATGTTATTACTACAGTGACTTTTGTGGCGGCCACTCTCAATCTTGGACTTCTGCAGTGGCCTTTACGGGGCACTTCTCAAATATCAATTTTATAGTGACCCTTGCGGCGACACCTCTCAAATGTCATTTCTGCAGTGAGCCTTGCGGCGGCACCTCTCGAATGTCATTTTTGCAGTGACCCTTGCAGTGGCACTTCTCGATCTTGGGCTTCTGTAGTGGCCCTTACGGCGTCACCTCTCGAATGTTATTTTTGTAGTGACTCTTGCGACGGCCATTCTCAATCTTGGACTTCTGCAGTGGCCTTTTCGGGGCACTTCTCAAATGTCATTTCCGTAGTGACTTTTGCGGCGGCACCTCTCGAATGTCATTTCTGCAATGACCCTTATTATGGCACATCTCGAATGTCATTTCTACAGCGACCCTTGTAGTGTCACTTCTCGATCTTGGGCTTCTGCAGTGGCCCTTACGGAGGCACCTCTCGAATGTCATTTCTGTAGCGACCCTTGCAGTGGCACTTCTCGATCTTGGTCTTCTGCAGTGACCCTTATGGTGAACTTCTCAGATGTAATTTCTGCAGTGACCCCTGCAGTGGCCCTTCTCAACTTGGACTTCCGCAGTTACCCTTTCGGGGTCCTTCTTAACTTGAGTTTCTGCAGGGACCCTTGTAGTGGACCCTCTCAACTTGGGCTTATGCAGTGGAGGGACTCTGGGGTTCCTTCTCCAATATGGCACTTCTGCGGTGGAGGGACTCTGGGGGTTCCTTATCCAATATGGAACTTCTACGCTGGAGGGACCCTGGGGGTTTCCTTCTCAATATGGGTTTCTGCCAGGACCCTGGGGGTTCCTACTCAATATGAGTTTCTGCCGGGACCTGGGTGGGTTTCTTCTCAATATTTCCAATAAAAAAATATTTTTATTTATATTTTTTGTAGGTAGGCACCCTTCTACATTAGCCCCTTGTGCAAAGTCTTTTGTATTGGGTAGACCAAAAGGCTTTGTATGCCATAAATTCAGTTTTTTTTCAGGAACCCTAGGGTTTCGTCATCATTCCCCTTAGGGTCATTAAATGTTATGTAACTTCATCCTAAGTTTTGTAAATGAGGCCACTTATAGTGGACCTCCTTATCAGGGTATAAACTTGGTCGGAGGGGTTACTCGCGGTGAGCCCCTCATTTTTAGCCTTCTTCTATGGCCTTCTATTTTCGGTTAAGGGGTTGCTCAAAGTGAGCCCCTCTCCCTTGGCCTTCTTCTATGGCCTTATATCTTAGGCGGAGGGTTACTCGCGGTGAGCCCCTTGCCCTTGGCCTCCTTACGTGGACTTTCATCTTGGGCGGAGGGGTTACTCACGGTGAGCCCCTTGCCCTTGGCCTTCTTCTGTTGGCCTTTCCTCTTAGGCGGAGGGGTTACTCGCGATGGCCCCTTGGCCTTCCTCTGTGTCCTTCTGTCTTGGGCAGAGGGGTTACTCGCGGTGAGTCCCTCGCCCTGGCCTTCTTCTGTGGCCCTTCATCTTGGGCGGAGGGGTTACTCGCGATGAGCCCCTCACCCTTGGCCTTCTTCTATGGCCTTTCATCTTGGGTGGAGGGATTACTCACGGTAGGTCCCTCACCCTTGGACTTTTTCTGTGGCCTTCTATCTTGGTCATAAGGGTTACTCGCGGTGAGCCCCTATCCCTTGGCCTTATTTTTTGGCCTTTCATCTTGGGCGGAGGGGTTACTCGCCCTTGGCCTTCTTCTGTGACCTTCTATCTTGGGCAGATGGGTTACTCAAGATGATCCCCTCGCCCTTGGCCTTCTTTTGTGGCCTTTCATCTTGGGCAGAGGGGTTACTCGCGGTGGGCCCCTCGCCCTTGGTCTTATTTATAGCATCAAGTTTGGGAAGATGGGTCACTCAAGGTGGATCCCCTCGCCCTAGGCTATTTTCTATCAAACTTGCAATTTTGGCCAGGTGGATCCACTCTAAGTGGATCCCCACACTCCAAGTTATTTTATTATTTGTTCACTTGCTTGATAACTTCTCAATATTAGCCCCCTCGTGCAGAAGTGTCTTGTAATGTCAAGAGACTTGTGCACGAAACTATCGTACCTTTTATTTATACTTGGCAGTTGCTCAAGACTGTGAGCGCTCTGGTGCCCTTGGAGCCTTAGGTGCTAAACTGTCACACCTTATATTTATACTTGAAACTTGCTCAAGACTGTGAGCTTTACGGTGCCCTTGGAGCCTTAGGTACTCAACTGGAGCACCTTATATTTATACTTGACACTTGCTCAGGACTGTGAGCGCTCCGGTGCCCTTGCTCACCTGGAGCACCTTACGTTTATACTTGGCACTTGCTCAAGACTGTGAGCGCTCCGATGCCCTTAGAGCTTTAGGTGCTCAACCGGCGCACCTTACATTTATACTTGGCAATTGCTCAATACTGTGAGCGATCCGGTTCCCTTGGAGCCTTAGGTACTAAACTGTCATACCTTATATTTATATTTGGCAATTCCTTAATACTGTGAGCGCTTCGATTCCCTTGGAGCCTTAGGTACTAAACTGTCATGCCTTATATTTATACTTGGCACTGGCTCAAGACTTGTGAGCGCTTCGGTGCCCTTGGAGCCTTAGGTACTAAACTGGCGTACCTTATATGTATACTTGGCACTTGCTCAATACTGTGAGCGCTCCTATGCCCTTGGAGCCTGAAGTACTGTGAGTTATTCTACTTTATGTGGGAACTTCAGGATTGAACTGCCCTGTAATCTATGGGGTACTTGCCTATGATCTGAGCAAGTTATCATTGTAGATATGCCCCTTTAATTATGGGGGTACTTGCATATGAGATGATAAAGTTATCAACTGTGAGGTACCAACATGAGGCATGAGCAAGTTATCTTTTCGAAAGCTGCCCCTCTAACTGCGGGATACTTGTATATAGTCGAGCAGGTTAAAATTTTGGAGCTACCCCTCTAACTGCGGGATACTTACATACAACTGAGAAAATTAAAATTTTGAAGCTACCCCTCTAATTGCGGGGTACTTACAAATGAGCTCAGCAAGTTATTATTTCTGAATCTACCCCTCTAACTGCGGGGTACTTGCATATGAGCTGGGCAACTTATTATTTCTGAAGCTTCCCCTCTAACTGCGAGGTACTTGCATATACTTGAGCTAATTAAAATCTGGAAGTTTCCCCTCTAACTGCGGGGTACTTGCATATGAGTTGATCAAGTTAAAATTTTGAAGTTACCCCTCTAACTACGGGGTACTTGCCTATATCTGAGCGAGTTATCATTTTTTAAGTTTCCCCTCTAACTGCGGGGTACTTGCATATGACCGAGCAGGTCAAATATTTTTTTTAAGCTACCCCTCTAACTGCGGGGTACTTGCATATAACTGGGCAAGTTAAGATTTTGAAGCTACCCCTCTAAATGCGGGGTACTTGCATATAACTGAGAAGTTACAAATTTTTTAAGCTACCCCTCTAACCCTAGGTTACATGCATATAACTACGCAAGTCATAGATCTGAAGCTTCCCCTCTAATTGCGGGGTGCTTGCATATATCTGAGCAGCTTAAAATTTTGAATTTACCCCTTTAACTGCGGGGTACTTGTCCTATGCCTATTCTTTTAGGACTTTTTTTTTTAAATCATAACTTAAAAGGGAGGTGCGTCCCCTCAACATTGTTTTAATGTTTTTTTTATTCAAGCAATAGCTTAGAGGGAAGGGTGAGCCCCCCTCGACATTTGAAACAAAACATAACTTAGAGGGAGGGGTAAACCCCCTCAACATTTTTTCAATTTTTGATTCAAGCATAACTTGGAGGGAGGGGTGAGCCCCTCTCGATATTTTTTTCAACATTTGAACCAAAACATAACTTAGAGGGGGGGTGCCCCCTCAACATTTTTTCATTTTTTTTATTCAAGCATAACTTAGAGGGTGGGTGAACCCCTTAGACATTTTTCATACCATTTGGGCGTAGCTATTTCTCATCTCGGGTTCCTCGCACATTTTCTTTTTTAAACCTCTGTTATTTCTTTTCATTTTTTTAAATGAATTGTGACAAGGGGCCTGTTGGCTGTTGGCAGCGGATTGAGTTTCGGGGGTACCTCGTTCGTTGCCTTGATTTAAAGGGTTCCTCGCACCTTGATGGGCTGCCTTGTCCGTTTTGACATCGAAGTGTTCTCAGAGGCTTTTGTCATGGCAGATTCCTCGACTACAATTTTGAACATGAAGGTTCCTCCTCTGCTACTTTACATGTGGTGGGGTCTATTCCTCTTCCCATTTCTACACCTGTGCTGTCGACCGGAGATAACACCGCTATAACCACCATCGTAGGTGGTTCTGTTGCTTTTATTCCTTCCCCTTCATTTTTATTGACAGCGTCTCTTCAGGCCATCTGCGAACATCGATTATATCCTCTGAAGGTCCAGCTCTTGAACCTAATTTGGTTGAGATATCTGGAGGATTAGATTCTGGGACGAGGACCCATACAGGTTCCTCATCACTGTCTACGATATAGTAGGGTTCCTCATTTGAATCTGACTGTGCTGGCAGTTCCTCGCAGTCCCGAGTAGTTAAAGGGAGTTCCTCGCCATGGAATTCTACACACACTCAAAGGTCGGTAAATAGTTTACCCCTTCTAGGTTCCTCGCGATCTGTTGAGATTATAGGGGTTCCTCGCGAACCTTGTTAACTGAGGATAGTTTGAGATCTATGGGTTCCTTGTCAGGGTTTTTTACAGCGTCGGGTTCCTCGTCGGAGACTTTGGTGACGGCGGGTTCCCCGTTTGCAGATTTATATACAGGGGGTACTTCATGCCTTTTTTCTGTCGGGGTCTTGAAGTCTATGGGTTCCTTGCCTCATGTTGATGGAGGTTCCTCCTTGGAGGTTCAAATTGGTAGTCGTTCCTCGCAAGGCTTTTCTATCGAGGATGCCCAGGGTTCCTCGCCTTTTGTTGAGGGAGGTTCCTCGTTTGGTACCTTTGCAGCGAGAGGTTTTTTTTTCTCTTTTACCGCCACTTTGGGTTCCTCGTTTGATGTTGTTGTTGGGCCGCCCCATCTTGGGAGTTCCTCTCTTGCGGGTTTCTCACCCATGCCGCTACCACTGGAGGCTTCCTCATCACGACTACCATCAGCGGCTAGTGGGTCTGATAATTTGCGGGTTGCTTTGGGTGGAGGTATCTCGACCTTGGATTTTGTCTTGGGTTCCTCGTGCACTGGCTCTGTGTCCGTGGATGGAGGTTCTACTGCCACAAGTTTTCTGCTAACAAGGGGTATTACTTGGGGTTCCTCGCGAGTTAGGTTTCTTCAAGAGGCTTCCTCGACTATTCCAAGTAGATCCTTATTTGATTTGCCATCTGACAGTGGTGTATCCAAGGGCTCCTAGCGAGACCCATTGCATACCATGTGTTCCTCACTAATGTCCCAAATTGAAGTCGCGAGACCCCATTGTGCTACGGGTTCCTCACGGTGGACTCCATACCCGGGGGTTCCTCACCACTCCGAAACTTGGGTGGGTCTGTTATTCAGAGTTCCTCATGAGTCCAAGGTGCCTCGCGAACATCATTTCTTACAGAGGGTTCCTCGTGACCTTATTACACTGATGAGGTTTCCTCGTGCTTGATTTCCATATCTGGAGTTGATGCCACCTAGGGTTCCTCAGATAATAACTTGAATTTAAGGGTCTCCTCACACAAGGCACTGACCCCAGGGTTCCTCTCCTGGTGAAGCATTATTTGGAGAGGGGGTCTCGACGATGGGAATTTTGTTTGGAGAGAGGGGGGTCTTGACAGTTGGGATTTTTTTTAAGGGAGGGGGGTCTCGACCCTTAGCTCTTTATTTCAAGAGGAGGGGTTCTCGATGTCTTCGCAGACTGCCCTTTGACTAAGGGTTCCTCGCTGGCTGTCATCGTGTCTACGAGCCCCTTGTCAGAAGCTGGGGGTCTCGACGTTGGTGAGAAGGGGGTCTCGACGTCGGCTGGTGGTTCCTCGCGTGGCAATGCAGATGTTGTCACTTCTAGTTTTCTTTTGCATAATATGTTGTTTGCTAAATATTTTTCGCGAGACCCCTTTTGTACGATGGATTCCTCTCCATAAGCGTCATTGGCGCTTGATATTTTAGGTGAGGGTGTCTCGACCTCCACTGTGTTGGAAGGAGGTGTCTCGACATCCGCTAAAATTGGTAGTGGTTCCTCGACTTGTCGTGTTGCATTTGGGGAAATGAGTAAATTGCCAATTGTTTCAAGTGTGGGTGTCTTGACCTCGCGTCACGTCAAGGGTTCCTCACAATGTGGTGTTTTTACCGAGACTGCCACTTCCACTTCTTTTTTGGCGGCGAGGGACACCCAGGGTTCCTCACCCATGAGTTTCTCGCATCTCGACTTCCCGTCCGGGGGTGTCTCGACCTCATGCTTCGTCGAGACTGCTGACACTTCTTCTTTTGTTGGCGACGAGGAACTCCCAGGGTTCCTCACCCATGAGTTCCTCGCACCTCGACTTCTCGTCCGAGGGTGTCTCGACCTCATGCTTCGTCGAGACTACTGCCATAACTTCTTTGTTGGCGATGAGGGACACCCAGGATTCCTCACGAGTTGGCATTTCTATAAAGGTTACTGCTGCTACTTCCCCCTTTTTTTTTACGAGGGACACCCAGGGTTCTCATCCATGGGTTCCTCGTGAGTTGGTGATTTTCTAGAGGAGATGCTGCAGCTTAGAGTTCCTCACTTGGAATTTCTACCACGATAGGTTCTTTTCTTGAGGGTTCCTCGTCGCTATCATTGAGCGAGAGGAGTTCCTCAACCATACCGAATTCCTCGCCAAACACTTAGGGTTCATGGGGTTCCTTCCAGTAAACTTGATGATTGTCACAACTTGCTCCAGCGCCGTCCTCTGCGACTGAGCTACTTCTACCGGAATCGTCGCCGGAACGGCTGCCCCTCCAGAGGGGCTGCTGTTGGTGCTACGCAATCTTGGCCCAAACTTGCCAAGTCTCAAAAAACATACTCATAACACTCTGCCGCCGGAGTTGCTACCGATGAGCTGGGCTGCCCTCCCGGAGGAGCAGGTACCTTTACTTCGGTCACCACCACGTCCACCTGAGTGGCCTGGTCTCTTTGAGCTCTATTCCCAGATGGAATGTCTTCAAACACAAGCTACTTAGAAACATTAAAACCTTATTTGTCCATGGAAGTGAGGATACCTCCCCAGCAGAGTCGCCAAATGTAGGAGGGTAGTAAGACTGGGGTCTATGAATAACTGGAAAGGGTGAGGCGTGACCCACTCCAATGGACGATGTCTGCAAGGTTGTCAAGAACTTATAGGGTAACTTCTGATGAGACCTTCTCCTTTTGGTAAAAATGAAGCTCAAGCTGGAACTCCCTCCCTGCAAGAAGATGAACTTCCACAACAATAATAGTAATTTTCTCAAGAGGAGATCCTGAGAGTGATGGTTATCAGTGGCGAGTGAAAGAACAAGGCACTCAGCACTAGAGAGAGAGCAGGGAGAGAATACTAGAGAGGTTCTGGTGTGATTTTGACAGAGTGACTTTGCTATTGAGTTTTTTTCTATCTGCATGACCTTTCCCAGGGGTCCTATTTATACTTGGGCACTAAGGCTAGGTTGTCACTTTTGGCGCCAAAACTTAGAGGGTTGGTGAGGGACAAAGTCTGTAGTGTACTATTTATCCCTACCTGCAGGCAGCTCTGCCTGTCCCCTCTGGCAGATGCCCCCTGGTGCCAATCAAAGTTCAAAAACAAATATGTCTTCTAATGGAGACACAATATCTGATTTGCTAAATATCTTTTGAAAAGGTAACTTTTGGTACAAACTTTGTAAACTTGAGGGGGGGTCTCGAGGACCACCTCCTCTAAAATCTTTGTAACATTGAGGGGGGTCTTGAGGACCCCCTTCTAAAATCATTTTTCTTGATAGGGGTTTAGAGGACCCTCTCCTTCAAAATCATTTTATAAACAGTTCTTTTCTTGTGAGCAGCCATCCCTTTGGTTGCTCACTTCACTTGTGTCTAAGTGTGAGGTGTGTGAGGACTGGGGAACCCTAGGGTCTCCTACTAGTATTCTCTCAATCCTATAGTGCTAAGTGGTTGAGCTTGATCAACGTACCTTGTCCCTCAACCGCCAAGACAAAACTCCCAGGAGGTCCCAACTGGCCTACTTGAGCCCTGCTTGCTCAATTAGGCAACCTGTATAAGAAAATAAGTGTTAGTACTTCTGTTCTTTTTCATGATGAGGGGTTGATTATGGTAGACACCCCATCATCCTAACTTAGTTTTCTGGGAGCTGAGGGGGGAGGACCTTGCGGGTCCCTCCTTCCAAGTAAGTTTCTGCTATTAAGGAACCCTAGTAGGGGGGTTCCTTCTCAAACATCCTTCTTGCTGTTGAGGAAGCCTTGGGGGGTTCCATCTCAAATGTCATTTCTGCGAGGACCCTCGCAGAGTCCCTATCAACTTGGGATTCTACAGGGACCCTTACGGTGACTCTTATCAATTTGAGTTTCTACGAGGACCCTTGCGATGGTCCTTCTCAATTTGGAATTCTTGCGGTGACCCTTGCAGTGGCCCTTCTCGACTTGAGTTTTTGAAATGACCCTTGTCGTGGCCCTTCTCAAATTTCATTTATGCGGCGACCCTTGAGGTGGCCCTTCTTAATCTTGGACTTCTGCAATGGCCCTT
The DNA here is from genome assembly GCA_949130495.1 of Sambucus nigra. NCBI lineage: Eukaryota > Viridiplantae > Streptophyta > Magnoliopsida > Dipsacales > Adoxaceae > Sambucus > Sambucus nigra. The sequence goes on from OX422213.1 coordinate 218,200,051, forward strand.
GCGGAGCAATTCTCAAGTGTCATTTCCGCAGTGACCCTTGCGGCGGCACCTCTCGAATGTCATTTCTGAAGTGACTCTTGCAGCGGCCACTCTCAATCTTGGACTTCTGCAGTGGACTTTGCGGGGCACTTCTCAAATGTCATTTCCGTAGTGACCCTTACGGCGGCACCTCTCGAATGTCATTTCTACAGTGACCCTTGCGACGGCCCTTGTCAATCTTGTACTTCTGCAGTGACCCTTGTGGGGCACTTCTCAAATGTCATTTACGCAGTGACCCTTGCAGCGGTACCTCTCGAATGTTATTTCTGTCATGACTCTAGCGGTGGCCACTCTCAATCTTGGACTTCTACAGTGGCCTTTGTGGGGCACTTCTCAAATGTCATTTCCGTAGTGACCCTTACTGTGGCCATCCCCGATCCTCGCAGCGACGCGGTGAGAGATCACGCGCGCGTGGGAGGAGGATCCCAGGTCCCGTGCGTCCCTCTCGGGAGCGCTTCGACCGACGTCAATTTGTGAGGTGTTAAAATGTAGAGAGATTCAGAGTCGCCTGTATATTTTACTCAAAACAGACAAAAGAAAAAGGGGAAGCCACCCCGAAGGATGGCATCCAAAGACATACTGGTGCGTGCGAAACCAAAATGATTCGAGAAGGGTTCGGAGGATTAGTTACGAAATGGGAAGGTGTTAGGCACCCATTCTTCCCTTTCGGTCTCTCATGAATATTTGATATTTTCCTTTATATTTCCCCTCGTGATATGTGTGCATGTGTATATATAGAATGGAGGTAGGAATCCTCGACTTGTATCATGAAAAAGATAAAGTGAGTAATCCGTAGGAATATGAGATTAATGTTACAAAATAAGATTTATGCGATTACCCCTACGTTGATCGTTATAAGGGAACGATAACGCATATGGAGTAATACGTTAATAAGAACAAGTATATAGAATATAATAGAAAATGAGATAAAGAGAAGATAGAAAATAAGAGAAAAAGTGAGAAAAGGACTTGAGTCTCGGGTTTTACCACGAGACGCCTACGTAGCCTATAAAGGCATCAAATTCCATGTAGTTCACATACAAAACGAGGGGTGGGGTTTATCCCATAAATCCAAATGGATAAATCTCTTATTTGCAAGTGTCTGTGTGTGTGTGTAGAAAAAGTGTTTTAGTTGTGAGAAAAGTGTGGAAAAAGTGTGAGAATCCCTATTTGGAATTTATGAGCAAACCCTCTTTTTCTTATTTTTTTTGGGTTTTATTTATATGAAAATAGGAGATGTGCAATAATTCTAAATACAAAGTATGTTAGGATATGTGAAATAAGATAATAAAAGTTCTTAAGTAATAAAACAAGTTATTGAAAATTTAAGAAGATTTGAAGAGAAAGGTGAGAAAGATTGACCTTCTTGGAGACTTTGAGCTTGATCTTTAATGTTGAAAAGTAGCCCTTACACTTGGATGATGATGGAGAGTGGTTAATTCATCAAGTTTGATAAAAGGGATGATGAAAAGTGGAAGTAAAAAAGGGATTGGAAGTTAAAATCACGGTGCCTTCGAGAGAGGTTTCTCGGGTTTGCTGAGAGTGATTTGCTTCTGATCTGAGCTCTCCTTGAAAATGAGGTGAAGACCTCCTTTTATAGGCTCAGGGGACTGCCAATTGGCATTGCCATGGCACTACCTATCGTCAGGTGCCGATAGGCAGGGTCTGGGACCTGCCATTTGGCCATGCGCTTCAGGCTTTTTTAGAAAATCGACCGCCGAGGGCAAACCGTTGGTCAGAATCGTGCACGGGGCATACCATTGGAAAGGTAATTCAGAGACCTTCGAAAGTCCTTTGGACTTCTCCCGAGTTTGGGAGTTGACTTTGGGTCAAATGTGGCTCGAAAGCGTTTGTCAATTCGCTGGACGGGGAATCGTTCGGACGCAAATGGATCGTTCGTCCGCTAGGTAAGTCTGAATCGTGCATGGGGCGGACCGTTAGAAAGGTTAGGAGATGTACTTATACATTACAAAGAGTTTGACCCGGTTTGAGGAGTTGAATTTGGTCAACTGGGCCCGAGAAGCATTTGGTGACCTCTCGGAGTCAAACGATCGTTCGTCCACACGGAAAGTCTGAATCGCGCACGGGGTGAACCGTTGGAAAGGGTATTCAGGGACCTTTGAAGATTCATTCAGCCTTGGTTGATCTGAAGAGTTGACTTAGATCAAATAGAGACCGGGAGCGCCCGGTGGCCTCTAGGTCGGGTTTCGAACACAAACGAATCGTTCATCCGCATGGTAAGTCAGAATCATGCACGGGGTGGATGGTTGGAAAGGATATTCAGTGCCCTTTGAAGATTCATTGAGTCTCGGTCGATACTAAGAGTTTGACTTTTGGTCAAACTGAGCCGGGGAGTACCCAATGGCTTCCAGGTCAGTGCTCGGGACATGACCTGGGTTTATGGTGATGAGTGGAGGTACTAGGGACCTAAGGAGAGTTAGGGGTAACAGAATGAGGTGTCTACAAAGCCCCTCAATGGGTGAGTTCAAACCAAATGATAGTCGTCGATTAGACACCGCATGATTCTTTTGAGAGAGTATGACCAATTTAGAGGATCGAGGCTGATTCTGAGGACCTAAGGAAGCGAGGATGACCGATTCAAAGGGTCGAGGTTGATTCTGAGGACCTAAGGAGCGTTCTAGGGATGACCAAATCAGAGAGTCGAGGTCGATTTCGAGGACCGAAGGAGCGAGGGTGACCAATTTAGAGGGTTAAGGTCAGTTCTGAGGACCTAAGGAGCGAGGGTGACCAATTCAGAGGGTTGAGGTCAGTTCTAAGGACCTAAGGAAGAGAGGATGACCAATTCAGAGGGTCAAGGTTAGTTCTGAGGACCTAAGAGTGGTGACGACCGAGGACCGATGTTAATTCTGACCTAACTCAGGTGACGATCCAAAACCGAGGTCAATTCTGACCTAAGAGTGGTGACGACCGAGGACCGAGGTGAATTCTGACCTAACTCAGGTGACAATCCAAGATCGGGGTCAATTCTGACCCAAGAGTGGTGACGACCGAGGATCGAGGTCAATTCTGACCTAACTTAGGTGACGATCTAAGATCGGGGTCAATTCTAACACAAGAGTGATGACGACCGAGGACCGAGGTCAATTCTGACCTAACTCAGGTGACAATCTAAGACCGAGGTCAATTCTGACCTAAGAGTGGTGACGACCGAGGATCGAGGTCTATTCTGACCTAACTCAGGTGACGATCCAAGACTGAGGTCAATTCTGATCTAAGAGTGGTGATGACCGAGGATCGAGGTCAATTTTGACCTAACTCAGGTGACGATCCAAGACCGGGGTCAATTCTGACTCAAGAGTGGTGACGATCGAGGATCGAGGTCAACTCTGACCTAAATCAGGTGACAATCCAAGATCGAGGTCAATTCTGACCTAAGAGTGGTGACGACCAAGTATCGAGGTCAATTCTGACCTAACTCAGGTGACGATCCAAGACCGGGGTCAATTCTGACCCAAGAGTGGTGATGACCGAGGACCGAGGTCAATTCTGACCTAACTCAGGTGACGATCCAAGACCGTGGTCAATTCTGACCTAAGAGTGGTGACGACCGAGGACCGAGGTCAATTCTGACCTAACTCAGGTGATGATCCAAGACCGGGCTCAATTTTGACCCAAGAGTGGTGACGACCGAGGACCGAGGTCAATTCTGACCTAACTCAGGTGATGATCCAAGACCGGGGTCAATTCTGACCCAAGAGTGGTGACGACCAAGGACCGAGGACAGTTCTAACCTAACTCAGGTGACGATCTAAGATCGGGGTCAATTCTGACCCAAGAGTGGTGACGACCGAGGACCGAGGTCAATTCTGACCTAACTCAGGTGACGATCCAAAATCGAGGTCAATTATGACCTAAGAGTGGTGACGACCGAGGACCAAGGTCAAGTCTGACCTAACTCAGGTGACGATCCAAGACCTAGGTCAATTCTGACCTAAGAGTGGTGACGACCGAGGACCGAGTTCAATTATGGCCTAACTCAGGTAACAATCCAAGATCGGGGTCAATTCTGACCCAAGAGTGGTGACGACCGAGGACCGAGGTCAATTCTGACCTAACTCAGGTGACGATCCAAGATCGGGGTCAATTCTGACCCAAGAGTGGTGACGACCGAGGACCGAGGTCAATTTTAACCTAACGCAAGTGACGATCCAAGACCGGGGTCAATTCTGACCCAAGAGTGGTGACGACTGAGGACCGAGGTCAATTTTGACCTAACTCAGGTGACGATCCAAGATCGGGGTCAATTCTGACCTAAGAGTGGTGACGACCGAGGATCAAGGTCAATTCTAACCTAAGAGTGATTGCATTTCCTTGGGAAAAGAAAAGAGTTCCACTGGGGGTAAGAATTGGATTTGAGATTCCGCTGGGGATAAGAATTGGATTTGAGGTTTCGCTGGGGAACGATGAATGAGCTGGGGAAGATTTGGATCGTCCTTTGGAAGAGATTGCTTAGGGCAAGTGATTCTTCTAAATTTCACTGGGAAAAATACCATGCGATATTGTTTCGCACTGGGTAGACGATAGCTGGGGAGGCTTTGTGTCTTTGATTTGAGCGGAGGAGCTGATTGTTGGGGAGATAACTTGTTTGAGGTTGTAAACTCTGCTGAGGAGGTGATTAGGTGGTCCGGGCGCATTGCTCGAGAGGTCATTCGCTTAGATTTTGAGGGTTCCGTTGGGGAAAAAGAGGTTTCACCTGAAGGAGTGAAAAAATTTCTTGATGAAAACAATATAAATCCTTCTTGGGATTTTTAGGAATTTTCTGAGGATTTTTCAGGGTTTTTTGGCATTTTCCAGGAATTTCTGTACAAAATTTTAAGGGGGGTGCCGGCCGGCATAGACTGAGGGGTGCCATTCGACAGTGGCACAAACTTTTGGACTGTCTTGGGAAGATGAGGAGTCAGTACCGATCGGTATGGAAGGGGGAGGTGCTGATCGGCATGGCGCTTGGCATCCTATATAAAGGGGGGCGAATCCCCTTCATTTTTCACAGCTTCTTGCCTTCTCTCTTTCTGCAATTTCTCTCTGCGAATTATTCTAACATTCTGATCTTCAAGAAATGGCTGCCTTTGTGAGCACCACGGTCCACCGGGAGTGGTTGACCGTTGATGACTGGGCGAATGTGGGTAGGAGGGACAGGGTGCCCCTTGCTCTGGGGAACAAGAATGCTTTCGATGCATTTGAGTCGGTTGAGTACGGGCGGACCTTGCTGCAGGAGCCATCACGTCATTGCTCTTCGAGAGTGATTCCCGGCGGTTATGTAAGTAACCTGACCTTTGGCATTCCTTTCTTTTTGGGTGATTTTTCTTTTGTTTCTTGACTTTTGATGAGATTTTTCCTTTTGCCAGTCTGATATTTCCTTGAGGAACATGCGTGCCCAAGGGATGACGGGGCTTAAGGATGTTTGGGAGCATCTTCCACCCATGGTGTGCTGGATGGTATCATCAGCGGGTTTTGGGAGGTTGGCGTCTGCGCTGGATGAGACGCCTCGTTCGACAGCGGTCCTGTGCACTTTGGGGGAGAGGTGGTGGGACACTACCCACACTTTCCATTTTGGCTTCGTGGAGATGACGGTGACTCCCATAGATGTGCAGCAACTGCTGGGGCTAGATTGTGACGGGGAGCGAATAGAGGTGGATCGCTCCTTGCGGGTGAGGCCGGAGGCAGTGCATGAGGCACTTGGTGATGTGAGGAGGATAGTTTCTGGAGATTCTATCTGGCTGTCCTTGCTGAAGGAGGTTCTATTGAGCAGGGAGATTTATGTGGAAGATGGGTTGTAGGTGAGGCAGATGGCCCGGTTGTTCATCTTGTTGGTGCTGGGAGGTTTCATGGTGGCGGCGAGCGGCGACATCGTCCATTTGTGGTTTCTGTCGTACTTGAGGATATTTTCGAACATCCCTTTCTATGATTGGGGGAGTCTTACCTTGGCGACCCTTTACTCTTCTTTGGATGCATTCAGCCGATGTTGTCGGCAGACTTTTACTAGAGCCACGTATCTCCGTAAGGTATTCTTTACTTTGCGCATTTTCATTTCATGCATTCGCATTTTCCTTATGCGTCTCTTTTTGCTTGTGAATTCAGACGTGGTTCTATGAGGTGATTGGGTGCAACACCCCGCTGATTGCTCTGAAGGATGACACTGTTGGGGACTTCTGCTGATTGTATCGATGGGGTAAGGCCAACAGGCAGTCGAAGGGATCTCTCTCCCTGGAGGCGGTGCGTCAGGTCTTGAATGACCTGACCAGTGGTCGGGTAAGGTCCTTTCCTTTTCAGTCTTAGTTTTTTCACCTTCTGATCTTGTATTGACTCATGCCTGCTTGGGGATTTTCAGATGACCTTATATCCTTGGGGGACAGCCATTCAGGATACAGGGATGACTGGGGTGAACGCACAGACGAGGCGTTTGTTGGCGCATGAGTTCGGCCATTCCTGGTATCTCGGGGAGAGGGTGGTTTGCCATATTGCTGAGGAAGAGGTGGTGGTGTCACCCGTGCAGCCTTCTACGTCTATGAGGTGGGAGCGACAGCTGTTGGAGGATGAGAGGATCACGGAGATGATCGGCGAGTCCTAATAGTTGTACACTGATACGGCTGCCCCGTATGACTATATGGACTTTATGACGAGCTGGTTGATGGCGCCCAGCATATATGATGCCTTGCCTTGCCTTTCCCCCCTACGAGTTCAAGTTGACCAGAGGGATCCTCCCATAGCGGTGGCGGTCCGTCAACACCTGCGGCGGTGACTTCAGAAGTTCCTTTCGTGCGGTTGCACACTCCTTCATAAAACATTCGGCGGGCTGATGGAGGGATAGTGCCGATGTTGCACCATCCTCTTGCGATGGATTCGAAGGAGCTGGGTTTGACAGAGGAGGTCCTTCGTCCTGGGATAAACCTTTCAGTCCTTTTCCTCTTTTTGGTTTCTTTTGCTTGATACTGATTCTACCTTTTCCTTGCAGCAAGTCCGGGTGTCGACCACTTGGCTGAGAGACATCAGAGACTGGATATCATCGGCAACTGCCCACATTCAAGATGTTGTCCCTGTTCCTTTTTTCTTGGTGCCGTCAGCCTCATTCGGGGAAGACTCTAGCTCGGGTAGTGGGGGTACGTCGTCTCGTCGTAGGGGAAAGAGAGCGCGTCGCAGGGGTGGAAGCTCTTGAGAGAGAGAGAGAGAGAGAGAGAGAGAGAGAGAGAAAGAATGTGGGTTTGGGATAAAACCCGTTGTTTTGGCTTTTTCTTTATTTCCTGCAAAATTGATATAACGCAGAACACAAATATATGCAATGCAATGGCGTTTTTTATTTTCTTTTATTAATGATGAATGAATGGATGCATATGTGCTTTTTACTTTGCTGTTGAGACCATAAAAAAGGAATATTTTTGGAATTTTTCGAAGGAAGGTTTTAATTAAAAGGGAAATTATATAGGGAGGAAAATGGATTTTGAAATTCTGCTGAGAATATCAATTTATTTTTATTGAGTTTCCTAATTTGACAAAAGAGGAAAAAAGGAAAATTTCCAAAAATAGGGGTTGTCGATCGGCAAGCACCCTGACCTGCCTATCGACAGTTCAGTCCAGTCCTATCAATTGAAAGCTTTGATTGGTACCCTCTTCAGCCTTTAGTACCTTGTGGGGTAGGATTCTCTCCGATTTTTGCAGGGATTATGTCTTTTGTTAGAGTTCTCAAGTATAAAAAAGGGGGTAAGGGTGGAGTGTTTTCATCACACCTTCACACTCTTATTCACTTGCCTACTATTTCTTAGTCTTATAAGATGGCTCTCCCTGGTATCATTGAGTTTACCAATTACCTCGAAGCCTTGGAAGCAATGTGATCTTATAATGTTGACTACGATGCTTTCAACATGCGTCGAGTCTCCTTGTGGCTTAATCGACTTATTGAGTGGAACATGCTGATGGCGACAGTACAATTTTGGTACACCGAAGACCATGTATTCTGCTTTGGGTTGGAAGAAGTTTGTCCTACCTACGTGGAATTTTCTGCCATGCTGGGTGTAAATCCCAGTGTTGCTGCGGCTTTGCCCGAATTTTCTTATTCTCCTAGGGATTTATTGGTCGGGCTTCTTCATATTTCGCCTTCGGCGGCCAGATCATTGGTTGCTGGAGGCATGATCTCCCTCCCGGTGGTGTTGCAATCCGTGCATTTGCGGGAAGTAGGTGATGTTGGCTATGCTGGAGCCATTCTTCTGGGCCTTGTTTCCAAATTGTTGTTGGTGACTGGTGAGATGCAAGTGAACCCACAACTTGCAGCCATTACTTCATGGATGTCATATCGTCGCAATCCTACGACGGTGATACTGGCAGAGACCCTGAATGGCCTGGATGCCTAGAGAGAAGGTCGTTCTGACTTTTTGAGGGGTATCCCTATGATGCTGTTCATGTGGTTGTCTGAAAGATTCCGCTTGGCGACTCCTCCAGAGTGTCCCTTGTCGGTTGTACCAAACTTCTTTTCACACTACTTCATCAGCGTCGGCCTATATGTTGAGAATTGGGAGAATTGTCTTGTGGAGCATGGGGCTCGTGGGTTGTATTGGTCAGTGCCTTGGTGGGGACAGTTGCATCCTGTTCTGGAGCTAGGAGAGTATTCATATGTGCGGTTGGTTGGTCTCATCCAGACCTCTTTTTATTTCCCTTGGCGACTTCTGCGCCCATTTGGTTGGGCGCAGGTCGTGCCCCCTCGGACCTCAAATTTCTTTTCTGTAGAAGATTTGACTGAGCGCTTGTGTCTGTTGCTTGGATCTCTGTGGGAAAATCAGCGTCCATCGACCCGTCCCTCTCAGGCTGTCGGGAAGGTTTGGCATGTCCCCAAAGATTATATGAAGTGGTTGTGGAGGAAAGTAGTCAGTAAGATGTTGGCAGGGGAGATCGGGAAAAGGTGGTTTGTTTTATCTAACACCATGGAAGGGGGCATTGTGGTCTTTTCGAAACTGGTTCAGGCTCATCGGTCCATGGAGTCTTTGAGTCACTCCATTCAGGCAGGAGAAACTTGGGGACCCCAGGATGTAGATGATGAAGCTGGAGCAGGCTTCTCTAGTAGCTGTGGGTAGGACTCGTGGAGAGTTGATTATGTGATTGGGGGATAAATGTGGTGATTATATTTGGCTTTTTAGGAGTGTAAGGGGGGAGGGATTTATCCGTTCCTTTTCTTATGTAATCGTACTGTTATTTCTTATTAATGAAATAAACAAGTTTCTGATCATCCAGCTGTGCCTTTCGATGAATTTTGTATTTTAAATTATTTATACCGATCGCTAAGGCATACATAATCCTTTTGTTCAAGTAGATGTTTAGAATGAACTGTCGTTCTCGGAGATAAGAAAAGAATATATTTTTATGAAAAAGAAGGAGCCGTGCTCATGTAAGATGTATGAGTTGCCTACGTACCTCTAGGGTTTTTGAAATTTTTTTGTTTAAAAGTGGTTTTTTTGTATAGGATCAGGCCCACGTAGTTCTGGGTAGAGGGAAACGGAGTGTTTTTTTTTAGAATAGAATGGAGATGAGAAGAGTCGCAGCGCGTCGAGACTTCGGGCTAGGGGTAAAACTTTTTTAGGCAATCCAGGTTGACTGGATGAGCCATTTCCTCCCCATCTAGGTTAGTGATCACGGTGGCACCGCCAGATAATATTTTCTTCACAATGTAAGGACCGCTCCAATTGGGCTTGAATTTTCCTTTGGGATCCCAGATGGGTTCTATTATCTCATTGAGGGCTAAATCCCCTTCTCGGACACCGCGATCCTTGACTCTCTTATTGAATGAACGCGCTATTCGACGATGGTACCCTTGTATGTGGTATAGAGCCTTCAATCTCCTTTTGTCCAGGAGGGTCAGTTGGTCAAGACGGCTTTGGTACCAGTCTTTTTCACTAACCTTGCTTTCGAACATGACGCGTAGCGAGGGAATTTCCAGCTCCACATGTAGGACTGCTTCCATACCGTAGACCAGATAGTAAGGGGTAGCCCCAGTAGAGGTTCGGATTGAGGTTCGATAGCCCCAGAGGGCGTACGAGATCAGGTCGGCCCAATCCCTACAACTTTCGGTCATCTTGCTGATGATGGCTTTGAGGTTTTTGTTGGCGGCTTCAACTGCACCATTGGTCTGAGGTCGGTAGGGAGAAGATTTGTGTCTCTGAATCCCATACTCGTTGACTACTTCTGTGACTTCTGCCTCCAAGTTCAAACCATTATCTAACACTAGCTCGTGTGGGACCCCATATCGGCAGATGATATTTTTCTTGATGAATTTGGCCACCTTCTTGGCATTTAATACTGCGTATGACTCAGCTTCGACCCATTTGGTGAAGTAATCAATGGCAACTAGGATGAACTCATGCCCATTTGACGCCTTTGGTGTAACCTTCCCTATGATGTCGATACCCCAGGTGGAGAACGGCTAGGGAGATGTCATGTTGTATAATTCCCGCGGAGGTAGATATTGGAGATTGGAGAACTGCTGGCATTTAGGGCATCTACTATCATAGGCGGTGCAATCCTGGTCCATGGTGGTCCAGTAGTAGCCCTGTCGAATGATTTTCTTGGCAAGCATATGACCGTTCATGTGAGGCCCACATTCCCCGTTGTGGATCTTTTGCATTATCTTTTTAATGTCAACCCTTGCGATACAGTGCAAATGAGTTCCATCGAAATTTCTTTTGAGTAGTGCTTTATGACGGATGATGTACTGGGAGGCCAGCCTTCGGAGAGTAGCTCGATCATTCTTGTTGGAACCCTAGGGATACCTACCTTACCTGAGGAGGCACCAAATATCATAGTACCAGTAGTTGACTAGCTCAGGATCTTCTGTGGTGACGAGCTTAATATGATAGCAATGGGTTGGTTTGTCTTGCTTTTAAACTAGGAAGGGGGTCATTGTTATTCCTTCGGGCATGTCGACCATGGAGGCCAAGGTATTGAGGGCATCGGCTAGATTATTTTTTACTCGGGGAAAATAATGGAAGATGATGTCTTGGAATTGGGAGGCCAGTTCTTCTAGGTGGGCATGGAAGGGTTGGAGTTTTTCGTCCTTGATTTTCCACTTTCTGAGCACCTGACCTATGATGAGAGCAGAATCTCCATAGACATCTAGGCATTGAATACCTTTCTGGAGAGCAACTTTGAGTCCCACTGTGCATGCCTCGTATTCCGTCATGTTATTGGTGCAGGGGAAATTCAATTTGATGGCGATGGGAGTATGAGAGTCATCTGGGGCAACCAGGAGTATCCCAATGCCGTACCCATTTTTGTTGGCAGCGCCGTCAAAGAACATTTGCCATTGGAGGTTGTCTTGGGCAGTACAAAGGATATTCTCATCTAGTAATTTAGAGATCCAAGCATTAGCTTCTTCTACGGGGTAATCCGCGAGGTAGTCAGAAATGGCTCTTCCTTTTATGGCTTTCTGTGTGACGTACACAATATCGAACTCATCCAGGAGCATCAACCATCGGGCCATTCGGCTGGATAAGGCGGGTTTCTCAAGCAGGTATTTGATGGGATCCATTCGGCATATGAGCTTGATGGGAAAGGCGAGCATGTAGTGTCGCAACTTTTGGGTGACCCAGACAAGCGAGACACATGCTTTTTCCAAAGTAGTGTAATTGAACTCGTACCCAGCCAATTTGTGACTAGCATAATAAATGGCTCCTTCTTTGCGAGAATCCCTAAGGTATTGGGCTAGAAAATCTCCAGCTGTAGTGTCGGTTATGGTTAGGTACAAGAGCAAAGGGGAGACCAGGTTGTGGTAGCATGAGTACCGGAGGTTGGGTTAGATATTGTTTGATTTGGTTAAAAGCTTCTTGGCAGGCCTCGTTCCAAACCTTGGTTAAATCCTTTCGTAAGAGCTTGAAGATAGGTTCGCAGGTGAAGGTTAGCTGGCTGATGAACCGGCTGATGTATTGTAATTTCCCAAGGAAAACTCAGGCTTCCTTCTCTATTCGGGGAGGTGGCATCTCAAGTATGGCTTTCAGCTTGGCGGGATCCGCTTCTTTCCCCTTCTCACTGACTATGAATCCTAAGAGTTTTCCCTTTGTAACGCCGAAGACGCATTTCTATGGATTGAGTCGCATATGATATTGTCGCAGTCATTCGAAGAACTTCCGGAGAGCGGTAACATGACCTTCTCTATTTTTGTACTTGATAATCATATCATCCACATAAACCTCGACCTCTTTGTGAATCAGATCGTGCAGGATGGTTGTAGCGGCCCTCTGGTAGGTAACCCCAGCATTCTTGAGACCAAATGGCATAACGGTGTAGCAAAAGGTTCCCTATGGGGTGATGAATGCGGTTTTTTCTTGGTGGTCGGGGTGCATCTTGATCTAGTTGTATCCGGCAAACCCGTCGACGAATGACTTGTGAGCATGACTGGTTGTGTTGTCCACCATCATGTCGATATTGGGTAACGGATAATCATCCTTTGGGGATGATTTGTTTAAATCTCGGTAATCCTCACACATTCGAACCTTCCCTCCTGATTTCAGCACAGGTACTATGTTGGCTAGCCATGTGGGATATTCGATCACACGAATGAAGCCCACGTTTAACTGTTTGACCACCTCTTCTTTAACCTTGAGCGACCATTCGGTGCAGAGCTTTCTCAACTTTTGTATAACCGGCTTGTAATTTGGGAGAGTGGGGATCTCATGCTGAGCTATTTCAGGATCAATACCGAGCATATCTTCATAGGACCATGCGAAGACATCCACGAACTCCTTTAGCAATTCTTTGAGTTGTGCGTGCTCGTGATTGTCAAGGGTGGCCCCTATCCTAATCTCGCGCAGTTGGCTACTAGAACCGAGATTAATAACAACAGTCTCTTCTTTATTAACTTGAACACGATTATATTGTTTGTTATTAACCTTATTTAAATCAGTTAAGAATTGTTCATTTGCAAAATCATTATCATCAAAAGTTTGATTAGAATCTAAACAATTAATATAAGGCACAACAAGATACTCAAAATCTTCGTTTATTTCATTGATAGGGAAAACAGCATTAAGAACCTCATCAAAAGAGGTCTCGATTACATTTGAGCCAGGATAGACAACAGAAAAAGAAATAGGGTAAACATTGGGGTTAGGTGGGATTTCAACAGGTAGAGTTGGCATAGCATGCCAGTTGAGGAGAGGTGTATCAGCAGCCTTGATCAGATGAGAGGGGTCCAGTGATGCAGTGCCTAAGTGAACCATGCAGAGTGCCAGCCCCAGTGTCTGTAAGTTGAAGGAATCTTCAAAGTCACTTTCCTCAGTTTCTTCGGTATCTTTTCTGAGTGGATGTACGCAGTGTGGGAAACTTTCGGCCCATGGGTAGTTGTCTTGGAAGAAGATTTCCATTCTAGGCTTCATCTTCTTATCTGTATGGTCATACCACGGTTCTAGAAAGCCGCAAAAGGGGAAGTCTTCGCCCTCTTTAATAAATCGTCCATTCAAGGAGTCTCCTGGGATAGTCTGGAAACAGTCTAGTCTCCTATTTGGTCGAGATTGGAGGATCATTTTGAGCTCTTATTCTGATGGTTGATATCTCAAGCCACAAGGAGGGAAAGCTTTCTTTAATTCAATGGGCTCGAGTATCCCTTGTTGTCTTTGACCTAGTCCCAGTCCGAGCATGAAGTGCATGTTTCTGAACATCTGAATCACATTGACGTTGCCATGAGGGTCGTATTCTGGACAAACCCTTTCTTTGAAACCGTCCCCTGTCGGGAGTAGGAGTGGCTTAACTCAAAATCCTGATAGGAGCATATCATTTGACCCATGTTGTATCTCAAGAATTGGACTGCTGGTGCTTGCACCCTCGGCATTGTCATCGTCACCCAAAATGGTGATGACTCCCCCATCGGCGAAGAACTTCAATTTCTAATGGAGTGAGGAAGACACACCCTTTATACTGTGGAGCCAGGGTCATCCGAGCAACAGGTCCAAATAGGTCGGGATATCAATGACTTGGAATTCGATGACAGGGTTTATAGGGCCAGCCCCTATTACAAGTTTTATGGATCCCATCACCTCCCAACGGGTATTATTGTAGGCACGCACGACAGCGGAGGTTGGAGCGAGGTCACTTTCTTTGAGCCCCAAGCATCTGAAGGTTCTGAGTGGGTAGACATTCAAAGCGGATCCAATATCAACGAGAGAGAGCGGTACAACCTCCCCCATAACTTCGACGAAGATGTTGAGTGCGTGATTATGGTTTGGCCCAATTTTGGGGATTTTTTCTTCAGAAAAGGACAGCATTCAGGTGGAGGTCAAGGATTCGACCAAATTTACCGCTTCTTTTCGTGTGGTAGAAGGAGGAACTGTGGGTCATGTGAGCAACTTGATTAAAGCATTTATGTGCAACTAGGAAGACATGAAAAGCCCCCATAGAGTGATGATAGCTTGAGTTTTCTTTAGTTGATCGAGGATCTTGCTCTCCTCGATGGTCATTTCTGGCATAGGAAGGTTTTCAACGCCCTTCCCTTTGTTATTTATTGGTAGTTAGCCTTGGATCTGGTAATGCCTCCCTGATCTAGTCATGTGATTTACTGAAGAAGAAAAAAACATGAATCCCGTATCTTCATCGATCTCAGGTTGCTCTGCCACCCTATTTATTTCTTCGAGGAGTTATTCAAATGATATCATCCCACATAAGTCGGCTACTGGGCCAGTTCTTCCTGAAGCTTGCTCTTTATTTGAATCTTTGAATTCTTCCCCCCATCCGGTGGCAACAATTCTGTTTTCCCCTGTGAAGTCAATGCATTCCACAACTTCAACAGCTTCCTCATATAGGTCTTCCCATTCTATGGGGATGTGTAAGGGTGAAAGGACCAGGTTCCCTAGTAGCTTCAAAGCACCAAATAACTCGATGACACTACAAATGCTGTTGGTTTGCCTGAATGCTTTCGCCATGATCTGGACAACATCATCTAAGATGACTTCGTCAATTGGTACCACCCAACTATCTGATCTCGGGCCCATTCGGCGCTTCCAAAAATAGCGCACTGAACCTCTGGCAATCGATATTCATCTGTGAGGGCAATTTCATCCCGAACTCTAGGAGTTGATTTAAGACTTCTGAAAATTCCATTCTTCCATTTCGGGAATAGGTACGGACAACAATGCATGCTCTAGTAAGGAGTGATAGTGCCCGATCAATGAGGTTAGTGGGGTGTAGGAGGAAGTATGGGCAAATTTAAAGAGGTTTAGGAAAGTGTATTGGTATGATTTGAGTTGAGGGGTCGAATTTTGGGTTCTCTTCTAAGAAGATGGCATTAGCATGATTCGGGAGGGGTTATGAGTAGTGTTTGGCTTAGGATTAGCTGGTGGGGCGATGGTACCTCGATCGATGAGATCTTGGATTATGTTTCGAAGGTGGAAGCATTGGTCGGTGGTATGGCCAGCTGTTTGGTGAAAGGCACAATGAGCATCGGTCTTGAAATTTCTGGGAAGTGGATTGGGTAATGGACGGGGATCCAAGGGTTTTATAAGGTTTCGGCTTAACAGGGCTTGGTAGACTTTGGAGAGGGGAGCATGGAGCTCAGTGTATTCCCTTCGGACGGGGGCAAGGCGACTTTCTGGTGCCCATGATGTGGTTGGTTGAGAGATGTTGTTAATGGTTGAGACTGCGGCACTGACAGGCTTGTCATATTTTCTGAGGGTGAACTGTCCGGACACCTCCTTTAGTTCAACTTCTATTTTGGAAAGACCTTCTTCGATTTCTACTCCTGATTCTCTGAGAGCTCGAAAGTGAGGATAGTACTGTCCTCCCATGGTTTCTCGAACATGGGGCAAGAAATTATTCTTCACTATGTTGACTTGTTCTTCCTCAGATGGCCGATTCATCATGGTAGCTGCTTTTTCCCTCCATCGGGCTATGAAGTTACTGACTGATTCTCCAGAGTTTTGTTTGAACAGCTCTAAATCACGGCGGGTGACCTCGAGCTCTTCGTTGTATTTGCACTGCGACATGAATTCTCGGGCTACATCCTCCCAGCTACGGATTCTGGACTCTTCGAGAGAAAAAAATGATCGGAGAGCGCTATCCTTCAAAGTTTGTTGAAATAGTTGGGCCATTACTTCTTCGGAAGCCCCTAGGAGAGTCATGGAACGGTGATAACTGCGAAGATGGATAATTGGGGGTCTAGTCCCTCCGAATTTCTCGATGTTTGGCATCTTCAACTTCTCGGGTAACCTTGCTTTAGGATAAGGAGACATATGGGTGTAGTCCATATAATTCCCAGAGATTCGAACTTGGTCGAACTTCTTAGTGAGCATCTTAAGATATTCTTTGACTTTGTTCAACTCCTCCTCTTTTGGATCAATGACCATAGGTAGGTTAGCCACAGGCTCAGTAATGTTTGGCATCAAAATCTGGGCAAGCGGAGGCTCATTAGTCGGAGGGGCACGTGGAGCGTGTTGATATTCTTCAGGTATCCAAATAGGGTCGGGTGGACCCATAGCACGAGGGAATAGGGCCTCGGGCTCTTGAGGAATAGGAACTTGGTTTCGTTGCATCTCTCGGCCCTCAGTCTGGAGGTTGTCAATCTTGGACACGAGCTGAGCTAGGACTGTCGTCAGATCCGACTGCACAACTGGTACTTGATATGTATTTTCCATGGAAAGTGGATGGGTTCCGGACTCGGAAGGAGAAGCAGGGGAACGAACAGAATTTTGGGGTGACCTGACTGGAGACCGAAGCCAATAAGGAGCCAAGCCAAGGGCATGCGATCGACTTGAGAAGGCGTAGGATGAGATTTATTTTTTTTAAAAAGGGAATGGAGAGTCAAAGTATTTTTTGAATTTTTTTTTTTATAAGGAAGGAAAAATGTTTTTGGATTTTTGATAAAGAAGGGAGAAATTTTTTTGGAAACGGAACTCAGCATGATTATTATGATTATTATGTTCTCACTTATATTTAATTCTCCTAAATGCAATGCCGGATGGGACCCGAGCTTGGAAAAGTGGGGTTTTTTAATATATGAAAAGCTATGGTTTGGACTTGTAACCAGGCTCGCGGACAAGGTCCCATTTTAAAAAATGCGAGAAAATTGGGAGGCAGGCCGACCCGGAATTTTGGCAGAGTTTCGGGTTGAAACCGACAATTTAAAGTGCGTGTACTAGGTTTGACACCTATATGCGGGTATGCAGTTGGTTAGGTGAATCGGCATGGGTTCCCCCCATTGGCGTGGCTTCCACGATATACGTCTTGCTCTTGCGGGCAATTGGTACATGTGGACAAGCCATTTGATATACCTAAGTGTACGTGAATTGCCTCACCATATACCTCATGGGGACGGTACGTGTGAGAGTGAATTTGATATACTCGACGTACGTGAACGAATTCCCTGCGATATACATCCCATCATAACTTCGGTCAAGCGGTACGATGCGGGGGAACCGTTCGATATACGTCAAAGGTACTTGGGCAATGGAAGGTGAGAGTCATATCGCTTAGGCTAACTGCGACCTACCGGACCAGCGCCCATCACGAAGTGACCCTCCAGTTACTGGGTAAAATTTGGTAAATAGCAATGCTCTTTGGTGATATCGTGTGAATCATGCATGATTCTCTTATTAGTATCTTATGAAGAGAATGCCTTTCTTGATTATGCCAAACAGGGAACAAAGTACAAGTACCCCAAAAGGTACACCAAGTATGGATGGGTGATGCGTGCAACATGGGGGTATACATGTGATTCTAGGTTCCCGTGGTACGAAGTGTACATGGAGAATTTTCTACAAGTGTGTGAACATAAGCGTAAGCATGGGATACATATGAGAAGGGGGATAGGCAGATATGGGGGGAAACATAAACAAATATAGCATCCATGTAAATAGAGTCAATCCCACAAGCAAAAACACAACATATCCTCAGCAGATTCGCCACTGTGGCCATCCCCGATCCTCTCGGTGGTGCGGTGAGAGATCACGCGCGCGTGGGAGGCGGATCCCAGGTCCCGCGCATCCCTCTCGGGAGCGCTTCGGCAGGCGTCAATTTGTGAGGTGTGAAAATGTAGAGAGATTCAGAGTCGTCAGTCTATTTTACTCAAAGCAGACAAAAGAAAAAGGGGAAGCCACCCCGAAGGATGGCATCCAAAGACATACTGGTGCGTGCGAAACCAAAATGATTCGAGAAGGGTTCGGAGGCTTAGTTACGAAATGGGAAGGTGTTAAGCACCCATTCCGCCCTTTCGATCTCTCATGAATATTTTCTATTTTCCTTTATATTTCCCCCCGTGATATGTGTGCATGTGTATATATAGAATGGAGGTAGGAATCCTCGACTTGTATTATGGAAAAGATAAAGCGAGTCATCCATAGGAATATGAGATTAATGTTACAAAATAAGATTTATGTGATTACCCCTACGTTGATCGTTATAAGGGAACGATAACGCATATGGAGTAATACGTTACTAAGAACAAGTATATAGAATATAATAGAAAATGAGATAAAGAGAAGATAGAAAATAAGAGAAAAATTGAGAAAAGGACTCGAGTCTCGGGTTTTACCCTAAGACGCCTACGTAGCCTATAAAGGCATCAAAGTCCACGTAGTTCGCATACAAAACGAGGGGTGGGGTTTATCCCATAAATCCAAATGGAGAAATATCTTATTTGTAAGTGCGTGTGTGTGTAGAAAAAGTGTTTTAGTTGTGAGAAAAGTGTGGAAAAAGTGTGAGAATCCCTATTTGGAATTTATGAGCAAACCCTCTTTTTCTTGTTTTTTTGGGTTTTATTTATATGAAAATAGGAGATGTGCAATAATACTAAATAAAAAGTATGTTAGGATATGTGAAATAAGATAATAAAAGTGCTTAAGTAATAAAACAAGTTATTGCAAATTTAAGAAGATTTGAAGAGAAAGGTGAGAAAGATGGACCTTCTTGGAGACTTTGAGCTTGATCTTGAATGTTGAAAAGCAACCCTTTCACTTTGATGATGATGGATAGTGGTTAATTCATCAAGTTTGATAAGAGGGATGATGAAAAGTGGAAGTAAAAAAGGGATTTGGAAGTTGAAATCACGGTGCCTTCGAGAGAGGTTTATCGGGTTTGCTGAGAGTGATTTGCTTCTGATATGATCTCTCCTTGAAAATGAGGTGAAGACCTCCTTTTATAGGCCCAGGGGATTTCCTATCATCATTGCCATGGCACTACCTATCGGCAGGTGCCGATAGGCAGGGTCTGGGACCTGCCATTTGGCAGTGCGCTTCAGGATTTTTCAGAAAATCAGCCACCGAGGGCAAACCGTTAGTCAGAATCGTGCACGGGGCATACCATTTGAAAGGTAATTCAGATAACTTCGAAAGTCCTTTGGACCGCTCCCGAGTTAGGGAGCTGACTTTGGGTTAAATGTGGCTCGGAAGCATTTGTGAGTCCGCTGGACGGGGAATCGTTCGGACGCAAATGGATCGTTCGTCCGCATGGTAAGTCCGAATCGCACATGGGGCGGACCGTTAGAAAGGTTAGGAGATGTACTTAGACATTACAAAGAGTTTGACCCAGTTCGGGGAGTTGACTTTAGTCAACCGGGCCTGAGAAACATTCAGTGACCTCTCGGAGTTAAACGGATTGTTCGTCCGCATGGAAAGTTGGAATCACGCACGGGGCGGACCACTAGAAAGGGTATTCAGGGCCCTTTAAAGATTCATTCAGCCTCGGTTGAGCTGAAGAGTTGACTTAGGTCAAATAGAGCCCAGGAGCACCCAGTGGCCTCTAGGTCGGGTTTCGGACGCAAACGGATCGTTCGTCCGCATGGTAAGTCAGAATCATGCATGAGACGGACTGTTGGAAAGGGTATTCAGTGCCCTTCGAAGATTCATTGAGTCTTGGTCGAGACGAAGAGTTTGACTTTTGGTCAAACCGAGTCGGGGAGTGCCCAATGTCTTCTAGGTAAGTTCTCGGGACATGACCTGGGTTTGTGGTGATGAGTGGAGGTACTAGGGACTTGAGGAGAGTTAGGGGTAACAGAATCAGGTGTCTACACTTGCAGTGGCACTTCTCGATCTTGAGCTTCTGCAGTGGCCCTTGCGGCGGCACCTCTTGAATGTTATTTCTGCAGTGACTCTTGTGGCGGCCACTCTCAATCTTGGACTTCTGCAGTGGCCTTTGAGGGGAACTTCTCAAATGTCATTTTCGTAGTGACCCTTGCGGAGGCACCTCTTGAATGTCATTTCCGTAGTGACCCTTGTGGCGGCACCTCTCGAATGTCATTTCTGCAGTGACCCTTGCGATGGCACCTCTCGAATGTCATTTCTACAGCGACCCTTGCAGTGGCACTTCTTGATCTTGGGCTTCTGCAATGGCCCTTGCGGGGCACTTCTTAGATGTAATTTCTGCAGTGATCCCTATGGTGGCCCTTCTCAACTTGGACTTCTGCAGTGGCCCTTGCGGGGTCCTTCTTAACTTGAGTTTCTACAGGGACCCTTGCAGTGGCCCCTTTCAACTTGGGCTTATGCAGTGGAGGGACCCTGGGGTTCCTTCTCCAATATGGCACTTCTGTGGTGGAGGGACTCTGGGGGTTCCTTATCCAATATGGAACTTCTACGCTAGAAGGACCCTGGGGGGGTTCCTTCTCAATATGGGTTTCTGTCGGGACCCTGGGGGGGTTCCTGCTCAATATGAGTTTCTGTCGGGACCTGGGTGGGTTTCTTCTCAATATTTCCAATAAAAAAATATTTTTATTTTTATTTTTTTGTAGGTAGACACCCTTCTACACAATTTAAAATACTATAAAAATATGGGGTGTTACATAAATGTGTTTACATTAAGAACACTCAAAGTAGTTATGTCATTATTTGTCTCCATGTATACGATATGATTGTTATTGAAAGTAATAAACATATCATTAAATCTACTAAGAGAATCTTCTTTAGTAAGTTTGATATGAAAGATACGGGAATTTTGGATATTATTTTAAGAATTAAAATTTTTAAATCATCGGGTGGATTTGTCTTGTCTCAATATTATTCTATTAGGAGGATACTTGATAAGTCTGATAAAGGCAGTGATATTATAGATAAAACACTTATTAACACTAATCTTCATTTATATAAAAATACTGGAAATGGCATATCTCAATTGGAATATTCTTATATCATAAGAAATTTAATGTATGTTGTGAATAGCACTCGTCCATATGTTACTTACTCATTTAGCAAATTGAGTAAGACTATAAGTAATTCAGGAGAATACAATTAGAAGGATATTATAAGGGTACTTAGAAATTTAAGATATAACCTTAACCATGGATTGCACTACACAAGATATCTAATTTTACTTGAAAGATTAAATAATGGTAATTGAATATTTGATTCGAAGGGTTCTAAATCCACAAGTGACTATGTATTTACACTTGGTAGTGATGACTTGTCTTTGAAATCTTCAAATCATACTAGTATTGCTCAGTCCCCCATAGAATCTGAATTTATAGCTTAAGATAAAGCTAGAGAAGAAGCAGAGTGGCATCGACTCTTCTTAGGGGATATTCCAATGTGGCCAAAACCCTTGGTTGTAATTTGAATACATTGTGATAGCCAATCTTTAATTGGTAGAGCACAGAGTGGTATGTATAATGGTAAGTCTTGGCATATACGTCGAATACATACTACCAGTAAAAAAACTTCTCTATAATGGAATTATTTACATTAACTATATTGAGTTAAAGGACAATATAATGTAGCCGTTAAGTAAAGGTTTTAATGGAGATGAAGTATATCATTTATCGAGGGGAATGAGATTAAAGTCAATAAAATACAGAGTTGTCTTGATGGTAACCCTACCTAGATGACTAAAGATCCCAAGATCTAGGTTCAAAGAGAAAATCGAATCTTAACTCACTCTTTGAAGTAAACACTGATGAGTTCTTAAACTCATACCTATTCCTCTGA
Organism: Sambucus nigra; assembly: GCA_949130495.1. NCBI lineage: Eukaryota > Viridiplantae > Streptophyta > Magnoliopsida > Dipsacales > Adoxaceae > Sambucus > Sambucus nigra. Next base: position 218,221,980 of record OX422213.1, read on the forward strand.
TAAAATAATGTTGTCTACAATGTAAGTTAGGATAAGCATAAATTTTAATGACTCGTGTATCTTGAAAATCCAAGTACGATATATTAGGATACTCTTAATGGGAATATACCTATGTAATTGTGAAAGGGAACGAATCTATGAGACCTTCGAAGGATGAAATTCTCAAAAATGATGGATTAATTTCTATTTTGTGAAAACTATCACAAACAGGAACATTCATATTGAATTATCAAGAAATATAAATATTGACTTTGAGGAAGCGTACCTGAATTCATGACAAAAAGTTAAAATATTTGAGTCTGAGGTCTTATGCTCTTCCAGATCAACACTTTTATTTCCTCTCTAAATTTCTCTCTGACAATGGGAATCAAAATATTGGTGTTGTGTGATCTGGGGACCATGACCCCTATTTATAACACAATCGTGTCTTTTCATATTTCGTATATTTCTATTTTAACCCATCATAAAAATAGAAATTACGCTTGTCTCTACATAATAAAACCCACACTTTAATAATACATTAGTAATGCCCCAAAACTTATATTAATCACTTTAATTGGCCTACTTTTATTTGATAGCCTATAATTCATATTTATTTTATATATAAGCCCATATATTAAATTTTACTCTAACAATCTCCCACTTGGGCTATATATATATATATGTAACTTTATAAATTTGAATTATACTTTATAAGCTCATGAGTTTTAGCTATCAAAACTTTATGTATCTTAACAATCTTGTCCATTAATTGCACCAATATAGAATCAAAGCGATCGTCATTACATATTTCGTAAGTAGACCCATCAATGATGACATATATCAATGCAACTAATGACAAAGATCAAGTGTGGATGTGTAGCATGGAAATTTCATGCAATGTGATCTTAACATGCCTATTTCCAACTGGTCCTCCTTAAACCTTAGTGAGATCAAACCATATAAAGTCAGAGTGAATATAAACTTAATACTTTATTGCAGTAAATAACCATACAATATCCATTAAATCAAATATGTCTATGAAAGCATATAAAATACAAACTCCCACTAAACTGACATATCCTGAAAAGAAATTACACCCATATGAGAAGTGTGCTCATGAAAGACCTTGGGTGGTAATCCCTTAGTCAGCGGATCCGCAATCATGGAGTTTGTTCCAATGTGCTCTATAGATATAAGTCCACTCTGAACTCTTTCTTTTACAACGAGGAACTTAATGTCAATAAACTTTGACTTCGTAGAACTCCTGTTGTTGTTGGAATACAGTACTACTGATTTATTGTCACAAAATAACTTAAGTGGTCTTTCAATGCCATCCACAATACGCAGCCCCATGACAAAATTTCGCAACCATATTCCTTGATTGGACACCTCATAACAAGCTACAAACTCAGCTGCCATGGTGGAAGAAGCTATAATAGACTGCTTAACACTCTTCCACGATACAGCACCTCCAGTAAGTAAGTAGATATAACCTGAAGTAGTTTTCATGCTATCTTGGCATCCAGCAAAATCGGAGTCAGAATATCCGATGATCTCTAACTGTTCTGACTTCCGATAGGTGAGCATGTAGTATTTTATTCTCTGTAAGTACCTCATGACTCGCTTGGCTGCTATCCAATGATCCTTTGCAGGATTACTTAAGTATCTTCCCAACATGCCAACAATGTATGCAATATCCGAACGCGTACATACTTGAGCATACATAAGACTTCCTAATGCTGACGCATAAGGAATCTTTTGTATCCCTCGAATCTCAAAATCATTCTTGGGACATTGACTGAGACTAAATTTGTCTCCTTTAGCTACAGGGGTGTCACCTGGTTTACAATCATGCATGCCAAATCTTTTAAGAACTTTCTCGATATAGCCCTTTTGTGATAAACTAAGTTTACTCCGAGAGCGATCTCGGTGTATTTGTATACCCAACACAAAAGAAGCGTTACCAAGATCTTTCATCTCAAATTTCTTTGAAAGAAATCTCTTGGTTTCGTGCAACATACCTATATCGTTGGTGGCAAGCAAAATGTCATCAACATATAAAGCCGAGTAAATATGCTTACTCCCACTGAACTTGTGGTATATACAATCATCAACCAGATTCATCTCAAAACCAAACGAGATGACAACTTGATGAAACTTGTAATACCACTGACGATAAGCTTGCTTAAGACCATAAATGGATTTCTTTAATTTGCAAACTGTTTTCTTTGAATCTCCCGACACAAAGTTTTCTGGTTGCACCATATATATTATTTCATCAATGTCACCATTGAGAAACGCAGTCTTAACATCCATCTGATGAAGCTCAAGGTCAAAGTGCGCCACAAGTGCCATTATTATCCTAAAAGAGACTTTCGATGAAACCGGAGAGAAGGCCTCTTTATAATCGATGCCTTTTTTCTGTGTAAAGCCTTTAGTGACAAGACGGGCTTTGTATCTCTCTACATCACCTTTCGAATCCATCTTGGTTTTAAATATCCATTTGCAACCAATGGTTTTTTTACCTTCAGGTAATGGGACAAGATCCCAAACATCATTGTCCTTCATAGACTTTATCTCCTCATTCATGGCATCAATCCACTCTTGAGCTTTAGAACTTTCCATGGCTTGACGAAAGGTGATCGAATCATCTTCCACTGCACTAATGTCAAACTCATGTTCTTGGGGAAATACAATATAATCATCTGGCACATCACTTCTTCTTTCTCTAGTGGATCTCCTTAATGGCATAGGTTCTGGAGGTGGTAGAGTTTGTTCTTCTAGAATGGGAGATTCTTGGATATTGTTTTGATTAGGATCTTCTTCTTGAACAATGTCAAACCTGATCAATGTTAATAACAACTGTGGGAATATCAACATATTCCTCTTCAAAACCAAAATCATTAACCTTATCCCCCTCGACAAACTCAACATCCTCAAAGAACCGGGAATTTCCAGTCTCAAAAATTATTTTAGTAGTAGGATCATAAAATTTATAACCCCTAGATCTTTCAGAGTATCCAACAAAATAGCAACTAACTGTTCTGGAATCCAGTTTCTTTTCATGTGGCCTATAAGGCCTCGCTTCAGCTCAATTTTAGAATCAATTTAATATAGGACTCGCATGTCTTTCGTAACGGTTTAAACCGATAATGAGTTCTCCTCCGTGAGGAGTATAATTTGATACACTCACATGTGTAAGATCATAAATTAATGATTAATAAATTATTGTTCGATGTATCCCCACTTGGACATGGAATTTGGTTCAAGTGTGTTGTTAAAGCCAAGATCACACATAGATAAAATATGAGAAATGTGTGTAGTATATTACAACCCAGTGTGGCATTTAGGCTTGGTGCCCTTGGGGTATCCCAATTATTTGAAAGATGTAAGACCTACATGGGCTTAGATTGACTTTTAAGTCCACACGCACGCATCGTTCGATCCGGTTTGGCTTGGCACGTGCACAGGCGTGGGTCGTGGCTTAACTAAAGTGTTAACTTTTCTAGGCAAATTTTATTGGGATTTTTATTTATTTCTGAGTCCATTTTTTGTTGTGCATTTTATTTATTTATAGACCAATATTAAATCCGTTTTTGTCAGTTATTTTTTGTTCCAACTGTTGTGATAGTTACAAACACTTATAACTATTCTAATTGTCATTTGAGTGTGTATATATTGGTGGTTTACATTTCATTTTTCTGTTGCATTTGAGTAATTTCGATGTCTTAAGTCAATCAATTTTCTTTCATAAAAAAGAGTTATTCCATTTTTGTCTCCCCTGTTACTTGTGTGATTGTTGTATCCTGAAAGATGATTGTCATTGAGCCGTGATGGCGAATCTCGTCTTAAGAATAAAGTGGTTGACACTTGTCTCAATTGTTTAATTTTCATTATCGTAATAGTAAGTTTGTATATATATATATATATATATATATATATATATATATATATAGCTTCAACTATGATGTCATCTATATGAGTTTTGCTTGCACTTCCTATTTTTCCTTTATTTTTTGATTTCCCCCTCTTTTGACACACTCCAATTTATTCCCCCTCTATATTAAAATTCAACATTGAGGGTAAGATAGTAAACTCATCTTAACAGAGTGCAAGGCTCGAGACACTCAATATTTCTCCTCTATGTCAAACCCGTCAAATCTGTTTGTTTCTAACCTAACCCCCCCCCCCCTCTCTCTCACACACACATATACACACACACTACTGTTGATGTAAAAAATCAGATTATCTCTAATTATTCAATCACAGATAAAAATAAATAAGACAAAAGAATTTTAAAGTGGTTCAATCTTGAAAGAATGGCCTATGTCCACTGTTTTGTTATTGCTGACTGTTTGGAATTCTCGATCACAGGTTTTACCAAGAAATTCCGAGTCCCCCTATAATGAGGATGATACAATGTATTTATAGCCCTGAGGTTGTACATGCAAAAGAATAATACGTAGCTGTCCAATAGGCGTGTACATCTGTGTGATAATAATGAGCATTTAATGCGCAGTCATCTTCTTAATTATCCGGATATGAATGCTCTGTACGAGATGCAGCTCGGACCGCCTAAGCTGCTCCGACCGATTAAGTAGCTCGATATACATGAGTTACTCGGTACAATAAAGTTCCTCGGAGAACACTTATTGCTCGGAGCGCATGAGTTGGTCGGGGAGGTTGAGCTCCTCGGAGTCAAGGTGTTGTTCAAAAAATGTTTGCGGGTGCCATGTAGATTGACACGTGTCTCCACATAATTGATCCACGTCAGCAGACTGAATTTGGTATCAACAGAAGCCCCCAATGTTTCATAGTTTGATGCTGAAGAAAAGTATGGAACATTCTGCTGCCTAAACTTTCATCTTTTATGGATTTTAGACAAACTTTCGTTGTTTATAACTCCTTTTTTGGGTGCATAGTATCAGGCTTTTAAAGTATTTTGAATTTCCATAACTGCTTCGTTTTTCGTGCCTTTTTTTTTTTAGCCGTCGGATACGTAATCGTCCATCCTGGTAATCATTGTTTTTCTCTATTCCTGAGGTAAAGTATTTAAACGCTTCAAAAAATTCGATCGTCTTTTACTTTTTCAAATCTGCATCTTAGAACTTCTTCACTTATTCTCTATCTTGTGCGTTCATTTCTTCCATTGTTCGTTGTCAACTGATCTATCCTTTTTCTGTAAGATCTTCTTCCTTCTCTTTTATTTTCTTTGTTCATCATGGTTTACCTTGTTGAGTCGCTTGATAAATTTCGCTCTGATTTTTCTATTCCTTCATGGGTCATATTGGAAGAACTTTCTGAACCTTCAGACTATTTTTCTTTGGCTGAGGGACATTGGTTCCTCAGTCTCTTTGGGGCCAAATGTGGCTTTTCTTTTCCTCCAAATCCCCTGTGTTTGGAATTCTGTCAATATTTTGACGTGGTACCTGCAAAAATACCTCCCACTACCTGGAGAATAGTTAATGGAGTCCATAGGTTAAATCAGATTCATGGAACCCGTTTAGGAATTCCAGAAATTATGTTTTGCTATAGATGGGTTGTCAGCAATTGTACTTTTTATTTAAAAACTAGGTTTTTAAATAGGGCTTTAGTTGTCAGTCTCCCAGATGCCAACAGGGATTACTTCGAGCATAGGGTTGTTATGAAAAATTGGCAACATGCTCCATTAAATGGAAATGATGTATATCAGGGTCCTAGATGCCCTCCCTATGGCAATGGGATAGGTTGTTTTTATCTTATTTTATTTTTGAAATTATGTTTTCTTTGTGTTCGATAAAATACGTCATTGACATTTTAATTTTTGTTTATTTTCAGTTAACAGCAAAAGAAAATCCCCCAAAGAAACTGATGTCAATTTGAGGCACTTAAAACTTATCTAGAGTTTGCACCAAACTGTTGCTGACAAGCATATTAGATCAGCCTCTTACTTGTTGCAGTACAAGAGCTATACTTCATCCTTTAATGCTCGTCCAGTGGTAGGTGACATTTACCCGGTACCAGCTTCTGAAGGTTCTTCCCCTGAATCACATATTCCTCTTAGTATTAGAATGAAGAGAAGAAAAGCTCCCTCTTTTCTTGACAAATCAGATTCTGCCTCTGTGGAGGCAAAGAGAAATAATCAAGATGTCCCAGAGGAAGGGACAAGAAAAATTGATGCACCCCCTCCAGTTGCTGCTAGGAAATTGCTGAGAAGCCCCTGTGGCTCCGAGCAAGGTTGTAGTTGTTTCTCCTCTAAGCGAGGTTATCGTTGTATCACTGACCAAGACAACATCCTTGGTTGAGAATGTTCCTGCTCCTACGAGGAGGTTAAATAAAAGTTTTGTGGAGAGACCAATAGAATCAGTCTCTCAGTCTTTAAATGTTGAAGGTGGTATTCCCACTTTTGTTCCTCCGAGCTCTGCTATGAGCTCAGTGAAGTCTTGGATTATCCCAGAGATCCAAGGTGTTGAGGACAATCTTTCTCGGGATAGAGTTACCACCTTGGCATCTCAACATATTTCCTCAGTAAGTATTACTAACCTAAACTTTCATTTTTCAATGTTATGTCCCTGCACTGACTTACAATTATTTTCTTTTTCCAGCTGGTAACCTGTTTCAACACTATTTTGAAGAAGGATGAGGCTATCAAGGCTTCGAGCTCCTTGGGAGGTGTAGAGGAAGCTTTTGTGGGTTTGATTCAGTCCTTAAAGAACTCTCGTCAGAAATATGATGAAGATAAAATTGCTTGGGAGAAGCAACTAAAGTCCATCGAGCAAGAGAGAGAGAAATCTGTTGAGGCCTCTCAGGAGTTAGAGAGGAAAATAAAAGAATTTGAGAAGAAGAATAATGAGCTTGAGGAAAAGCTCAAGAACACTGAAGAGCTTGAGAACAAGCTTTAGAAATATGAAGAGCAAGTTGTTAGACTTCGTAACGTTGATCGTCAGAGGCAGGAGATATAAGGAAAAATGAAGGCTACCGAGGAACATCTTACTGAGAGGATTTCCTCGGAGAAGGTAAAAAGAAAACTTACTGTTAATAAGTCCTTTAGCGATGGCTGGGACAAGGGATGGAACAAAGGCCTAGCTTTTATGTCTTCTCAGATGGAATTTGCTACCCTCAAATACTTCAGGAATGGATGGATTGCTGCTCTGCATGAGTTAAAGGTCTCTGAGAGTTCTGAACTTTTTCAGTGCCATGTTCATGGTCCTCCTCCCTCTCCTGGAGAAGAAGAAGAGGATGAAGCTGCCTCTGAAGAGTCTTCAATGATGATTGGGGATCAGGTCCCTACTGTTGAACTTCTCTACGAGCATCACCAGCCAGTTAACATGTCTACCGATCATCTTTCCTTGCCCTCCGAGCAACCTACTTCTTGTTCTAAGCCTCCCGAGGAAGTCTTAGGAAGCAAGGAGAAGGTGTAGAGTTGTTCGGACCTTCCTCTTTTCTTTTTTGTTAAATGTAATTCTGGGCCATGTACTTCTTTTTGTGATGTAATAAAATTTAAATTTTTGGTTGTTCATATTAACTCTCTTTTTCTTGCTCTGTCCTTATTATTGATCCATTTTCTTCTTACTCTGATTTTATCATTATTGATCCTGTTTATGGCTTCTCTTTGCTAGTTTGTGGTCAGGATGGAACTACTATCAGCTCATGATACAGATTTGTTGAAAAGTTGCAATGACTACTTCAAAGGTGGTCATGAAGATCTGAATGAAGCTCAAATCATCGACATCCTTTGTCCAGATGCTTCTGAATGAGCAGTCGAAGCCTACCAATATTTGAAATGCTTGCTCGATCGTCCAGTTGCCAATAATGTGGCATATTACGAGATGATTGAATATGTCCAAGGTACCCTCGAGGAACTCCAACAATAATACAAGGAATCTTCTGCCTTTTTGCATCAGGGGTATGAGAAAAAAATTAGCAATTAAATGCTGACAAAGGGTATGATAAGTTCATCGCTGCTTACGAGAAGAAAGAGAAAATTCTAAGGGTTGAGGTCGAGGAGCATAGGCAAATCGCGAAACTGCTGGAGCAGGAAAATAATGTCTTGTGAGGAGAAATATCCCAACTGAAATCTGCAGCTTCTACCTCGGGAGCCTTGGTCCCTGTCAATGATGAAGGTTTCTCCTTCTTGGAGGTCAAAAATGCCAATTTGAGAGATGAATTGGAAACCTTAAAGAGGCTTGGACCCTCTACTTCTGCCCGTGGACGAGCAAGAGCTTCTCGGGGACGAGCAAGAGCTGCTCGGGTTACTATTAAAGAAGCTATAACATAGGCAGCCTTAGAGAATCAAGCATTCCAGTTGATGGCGAAGAATCAGGCTTTGTCAGAGATGTCCAAGAAGATTCTGAACCTCAACGAGCAGCTTTCCACATAAAATTCTGCCTTGGAGAGTAAAGAACTCTTAGCAAAGAACCTCCACGAGCAACTGGAGAGTTTAACCTACCAGTTTCACAAACAACCCATAGAGTTTTGGATGGCTAGTAATAATGAAACCCTCTACCATCTCGATGATCGGATCCATAATTCAAATAATGAGGGTTACAAGCAAGGATGGCTGAATGCACTGGGGGTGTTACAGTTGGAGCAGGGCCATTATCTCTGGGATTACTATGACCCTGGGTTGTTCGAGTTTCCTGTGCCACCTTTTAAACTTGATATGAGCTGGATTCCTGCTCAGGCAATTCCTCAGTGCTTAATCTCCAACTATCTCGACGACTACAGTCTTCATTCTAATTTTGAGATATCTCGCCCGGAGCACTTACTTGATCGGCCATCAGTGATGAATGTCAGTATGCTTAGAGATATGAACTTCATAAATTCTCCTTACGCCTTAGATGATCCTCCTGCTGGAGTAGAACCTGTTTCAAAGGCAGAAGGGAAAAAGCCAATAGAATAGGATTTTTGATGTAATGATTTCTTATGTAATATGTATTTTATTCTTAATGTAATTCGTTCTGTCTTTAATGAAGAAACTTTTAGTTTTCCCTGAAATCTTGGTTGTCATTACTTTATAAAACATCTATTTTATTTATTGATGAATGTGTATGTATATCTGTAAAAAGACAAAAATGTCCTGTGTTATTTTAAATTGCCGACCAACTGGAGTTGGTGAAAATTTATTGTTGACTATCTTGAGTTGGTGATAATTATCTGACGACCAACTAGAGTTGGTGATATTTTGTTTCCCGACCAACTTAGAGTTGGTGGTAACTTAAAATGTCACAAGTAAAGAAATTTTATTTTATTTTTTTATTATAGTGACTTATCACTTTTTAATTCTAAGCCATGAAACGACTTTCATCCCATGATCCTGCTTTGTTTAACCAATTGTTCCCGACCAACCGGAGTTGTTTCATTTTTATTCCCGAGTAATCGAAGTTGTTTCATTTTTATTCCCGAGTAATCGAAGTTGGTGGATTTTTATACCCGACTAACCGTAGTTGGTGGATTTTCATTCCCGACCAATCGTAGTTGGTGTATTTTATTCCTGACCAACCGTAGTTGGTGGATTTTTATTCTCGACCAACCGTAGTTGGTGGATTTTCATTCCCGACCAACCGTAGTTGGTGAATTTTTATTCCCGACCAACCGTAGTTGGTGGATTTTTATTCTGGACTTGATGCGACTTGATGCGTAGTGTGTAGCACTAGTATTCTAAAAAAAAATTAACAAAAGGAGAGAATTGGGTAAAACATCCAAAACTTTATTTATATTGAAGAAAACTGCATTACATAGGGATTTAACTACTGATAATATTTGCGCAGATGCTCTGCGTTCCATGCATTCTTAAACTCCTCTCCTTCTAAGGTTTCAATCCTATATGTCCCTGGTCGAACAACTTCTGTTACTCTGTAGGGTTCATGCCAGTTAGCTTCCAGTTTGTTATATTTTTGAATTACTTTCTTTAGCACATAGTCCCCTTCTTTCAAATCACATTTCTTTACTCTCTTGTTGTAGAACAGAGTTGTTCATTGTTGGTATGCAGCATTCCTGATTGTTGCTTCTTCTCTAACTTCCTCGAGCATATCCAAATCTAATCTTCTCATCAAGTCACTGATAGGAGAGTTAAAATTCAGCACTCTGTGTGTAGGGAGGCCCAGCTCGGTAGGTATAACAGTTTCACTTCCAAATACCAGCACATATGGACATTCTCCTGTTGCTGCTCATGGTATAGTACGATAAGCCCACAGTACAGAATGTAGCTCATTGATCCAATTTGGCTTCGCATCATCCAGTCTTTTCTTCAAACCATTCAGCAGCGTTCTGTTTGTCACCTCAGTTTGTCCATTGATCTGGGGATGGCCTGGTGCAGAGTGGGTTTTTAATATGTTTGACTAATGACAATACGCAGCAAACTCCTCGTTGTCAAATTGGGTTCCATGATCATTAATTAATGCATGGGGAAGACCATATCTACAAATGATATTCTTCCAAATAAATTGATATACCTTGTCATATGTCATATTAATAAGGGGCTCAGCTTCCACCCACTTAGTAAAGTAATCCACCGCGGCCACGAGATATTTAAATCTTTCCCTGGTCGTTGGAAGTGGCCCGACCAAGTCTATTACCCACATGGAAAATTGCCAAGGGGAAGTAATGGGTGTTAATAATGCTTGGGGAGTTCTTCGGATAGAGGAGAAGCGTTGACATTTGTCACATTTCTTGGCATAGGCTATACAATCAGCCCTCATCATTGGCCAATAGTATGCTTGCATCATTATTCTTTGCAAAAGCGTTCGACCTGCTACATGGGCTCCACAGGACCCTTCATGGACCTCTTCAATCAAGTCTTTCACCTCGGAGGGATGCACACATCTTTGCAAACCTTCTATAATTCCTCGTCTGTATAGAATACCATTAGTCAATACATAACGAGCAGCTTTAAACTTTAGCTTTTTGGATGCGAGTTTATCAATCGGTAATGTCCCTTCCTCAATATATTCCCTGATGGGATCCATCCAGGATGGTTCTAAATCAAGGGTAATGAAGCTCACCATCATATCTTTGTCAATGCTCCTGCTAGCCAAAATTTCTATCAGAATTGTTCTTCGTAGCTCGGTGCGGGTGGCTGAGGCTAACCGAGCTAAGGCATCTGCTCTTGCATTCTCCAATCTTGGTGTTCTAATTAACTACAATGCGTTAAAGCTCGATACAATCTCCATTACTTTCGCATAATACTTGATCATTAATTCTCCCTTTGTTACGTACACTCCCAGCATTTGATTTACGATCAACTATGAGTCACTGAATACAATGACCTGCTCTGCCCCAATAGTTTTTGCTAAACTAAGACCTGCAATCATAGCTTCATATTTAGCCTCATTATTAGAAGCCTTGAATTGAAAGCGCAGAGCATACTCCACATCGATCTCATCCGGGCTGTTTAAAATAATCCCTGCCACACAGCATGTACTGCAAGATGAGCCATCCACATACAGATTCCATATAGGTACTTTATCTTCAAATTTTCGATCGGATAAAGTTCCTCGGTGGAATATATATTGCTTCTTTATATCCTCCCCTAGTACTTCTTGCTTCTCTTTGACCATCTCCTCTTGCTCTTCAACCGACTTAAGTTGGTCGAAATTTAAATTTGATGATCCTGTAACATCCACAGGTTGGTCGGTATTCAGCTTTTGCTCCTCGAAGGTGTCAGGATAGGTGAATTCTGCGATAAAATATGCTACTGCTTGCCCTTTAAGTGACGATCTAGGCTCATAAACTATGTCATATTCACCAAGTTCTACTGCCCAGTACATCAATCTCCCTGATTTTTATGGTTTATAAAGAGCTTGCCTTAATGGCATAGCGGTATACACAACTATGGTATGAGCTTAGAAGTACGGCCTCATTCTTCTACTCGCTTCGATCAATGCTAATGCTAATTTTTCCAGTCTTGGATATCTGACCTCTGCTCCTCGAAATGCCTTGCTAGTGTAATAAATTGGTCTTTGCACTCCATCCTCCATTCTTATCAATGCCTAGCTAACTGCATACTTCAAAACTGCCAGATACAAGTACAATCTTTCTCCCATCACTGGCCTGGACAAATGTGGAGGTGCTCCCAGGTATTTCTTCAACTCTTGAAAGGACTTCTCGCATTCATCATTCCATTCAAACATTTTTCGGAGTGTTTTGAAGAATGGGAGGCATCTATCAGTTGCTCGTGATACAAATCTATTAAGGGTTGCAACTCTCCCTGTGAGACTTTGCACCTCCTTCGTCGTTGGAGATCGTAGTCCCAATGGAGCCTTGATCTTTTCAGGGTTTGCTTCAATACCTCGTTGGTTGACAATATACCCGAGGAACATGCCTTCTCATACTCCGAATATGCACTTGGTAGGGTTCAACTTCATTTGATATTTATCTAGTTGATCAAAGGTCTAGCCTAAGTTAATTAGATGATCAGCAGCTTTCTTGCTCTTCATTAGCATATCGTCAACATAAACTTCCATATTGTAACTGATTTGCTCTGAAAACACCTTGTTCATCAGCTGCTGATATGTTGGACCTGCATTTTTCAATCCAAAAGGCATAACATTATAACAATAAGTTCCTCTAGGGGTAATAAAAGAGGTACTCTCCCTGTCTTCAAGTTTCATTTTAATCTGGTTGTAACCAGAATAAGCATCCATGAAGCTTAACAGCTCGTGTCCCGAGGTAGCATCCACTAATTGATCAATTCGGGGCAAAGGAAAATGATCCTTTGGGCATGCTTTGTTGAGGTCGGTGAAGTCTACACACATCCTCCACTTGTTGTTCTTCTTCTTCACCATCACCACATTTGCTAACCAGTATGGATATTTGACATCTTCAATAAAGCAAGCTTTCTGGAGCTTCTCGACCTCCTCTTGTATAGCTTGGTTCTTTTGGGGGCTGAACACTATTCTTTTCTGCTTCACTGGCTTGATTTCTTTGTTCACATTGAGCTCGTGACATAAGAAATTTGGGTCTATCCCTGGCATGTCCTCGTGGCTCCATGCAAAATTTTATTTTTTGCTCTTTAGGAAGACTATCAATTCCTGTTTTAGTGAGGGATCCAACGACGAACCTATTTAAGTTGTTCGTTCCGGGTGCTCGTCGTCCAGAATAACATTTTTAGTAGCTTCTACCACCTGACCTTTCACGAGTTGCGATTCGTCTCTAGGATCTAATGTTTCAATTTTTGCACCTTCATCCACTTGATAGGTAGTAGTCTTTTTCCTAGATTCCTCCAGTTCTTCCTGCTTGGCAGATGAATAGTAGCATTCCCGAGATACTTTTTGGTCACCCTTCATAATTCCTACTCCAAAGTTGGTTGGAAATTTTAGGCATTGATGTACAGTAGATGGTACTTCTTCGAACTTCTTCAATCCTACCCTTCCCATGATGATATTGTAAGCTGATTGAACATTCTTATCCATCATGAAAAAGCGCACTCTTTCTGTTCGACAAGCAGGCCATGTACCGATGAACATATCCAACTTGATCGTCCCAAGTGGAAAAACTTTCTCGCCAGTAAAACGAGGAGGGGCCTGTGATATGGCTCCAACTGAGATAACTTTAAATTGAAGCTGTCAAAGCATGAGTAGAACATGATGTTTGCCGAACTGTCATTATCCACCAGTACTCTTGAGATCATTACTTCCTTCATCCTCATTTTTATCATCATGAGGATATAGCACTCCTGCAAGGTCGTTCTTGGAGAAACCGATGACCAGTTTTTCTTTGTTTACCTTCCTCGGGCGATCATCCTCAGCTAGGTTTATTCGTTGAATATATGAACAAGCTTGAGACTCATTGAGGTAAGCTTTCCTTTCTGCAGTAAGGTCTCCACCTCCTGCATCTCCACCTGTAATAACATTACAATCAAATGATCCAAAACGAATTGAAAATACCTCACGTTCTGGCTATCTTGGTTTTTGGGGAGATCGGGGTCGTCTTCTGGATCATCTTCATGATCTCTTTTCTTATCTTCTTTTGCTCGACGAGGAGCTCTTCCCATCATTTCTACGATCAACATACTTGGCCACCTTTCCTCGTCTGATGAGTGCTTCAATTTCATTTTGAAGAGCTATGTAATTTTTGGTCGTGTGACCATGGTCTTTATGGAACTCGCAATATTTGGCCTTATTCCTCTTGTCAGGATCTGTCTTCATTTTCTCTGGCCAGTTTAGCTCCTCGTTGTTCTTAATTTCTTCCAAAACGTGGTTTATGTCTACTTTCAAAGGAGTATAATTTCCAAATTTCTTTAACATTTCCCATGATGGCTTTGCTTTTGACTGCTTGTTACCACCATTGTTCTTCTGCTCCTTCTTCTCAACCTTCTCGGCCTCAACTTTGGTCTCCTTAGTGTCCATGTTCTTCTTCGCAGCCATAGCTTCCTCGGTATTCATGATTTTGGCTGCTTTTTCCATTAGTTCTGACATAGTCCTAGGCGTATCTTTGGCCAAAGTGTAGTATAATTTATTTGGTAACAGTTCACTCATCAAAGCAGTAATTGTTGTCTTTTTCTCGTAATCAATAACTTTGAGCTTCTCGTTATTGAAATGAGTTATGTAATCCCTTGTGCTCTCACCTGCTTTTTGTCTAACAGTTAACAAGTGTGCTACTCGTTTAACTGGTTTTGATCTAAAATAGAAATTTCCAATAAAGAGCTCGGCCAGTTGAAAGAAAGTTGAAATCTTCCCCCGAGGAAGATTATTGTACAATATTTGAGCAGATCCGGTAAGAGTTCCCAAAAATGCCCTGCATCTCATCTCATATGGCACCGCATAGATATCGGCAGCAGCTTGGTATTGTTCTATATGAAGGACAGGGTCAGTTTTTCCATCGTATTTAGGGGTCACAACAGGTGCTTTGAACTTTGATGGTGTGGGAAAATCCACAATCGCATGGATAAAAGGTGTCCCTTGGACAAAAGTTATTTTTAAATGATTCTTAGCCTTAGCTATTTACCCTAGTCTATCCTCCAACCTTTGAATAGATCCTTTCCATGCATCATTTCCCTCCTCAGGCCTGTTGGTTCGAGTAACTGATCGTGTTGAATTTTCTTCTTATGATCTTTCATTACGAGCAGTTGGTCGTGATTGGGCAAACCCCTCCCTTAGATCGGGTGGTCGTTGAAAGTTCCTCGACACAGCCTTAGGAGGACTTTTATTCCTCCTAGGGCCCAAACGATCAAAAGGAGAGACCCTACTTAATCTATCCAACGCACTAGTCCTTTCTGGAGAGAGAGTGATGTTTTGTTCAGTATCTGTAGCTCGTAATGATGAAGTTTGACCAGGTTGATAAGAGAAATCATTAGATCTCTCAGTGCGATATGAATCGGTACGTCTAGATCGAGATTCCTCTAAGAGTAACGTTCGCCTAGAAGGTAACCAGGTATTTCTTTGAACGCTTCGTTGTCCTGAATGGGTAGATATTCCACCCTGGACAGTTTGTATGAGTTGTCGCATAGTTTCATGAATGGCTGTTTGGCCTTGGGCTAGATTAGCCGTTATTCCGGCCAGATCTTGGACATTTGGAGGAGTGGATGGATTTGGAAGAATCCCAGCGTTTCGATTATTGGATTCTGGATGATCAGCCATTGATGATAAATGGTTTTGGTGAAAAATGAAAATTACAGTCGTTTCCCACAAACGGCGCCAATCTGTTGATGTAAAAAATTAGATTATCTCTAATTATTCAATCACAGATAAAAATAAATAGGACAAAAGAATTTTAAAGTGGTTTAGCCTTGAAAGAATGGCCTACGTCCACTGTTTTTGTTATTGCTGGCTGTTTGGAATTCTCGATTATAGGTTTTACCAAGAAATTACGAGTCCCCCTATAATGAGGATGATACAATGTATTTATAGCCCTGAGGCTGTACATGAGAAAGAATAATAAATAGCTGTCCAATAGGCGTGTACATCTGTGTGATAATAATGAGCATTTAATGCGCAGTCATCTTCTTGATTATCCGGATATGAATGCTCTGTACGAGATGCAGCTCGGACCGCCTAAGCTGGTCGGACCGCCTAAGTAGCTCGGTATACATGAGTTGCTCGGTACAATAAAGTTCCTCAGAGAACACTTGTTGCTCGGAGTGCATGAGTTGGTCGAGGAGGTTGAGCTCCTCGGAGTCAAGGTGTTGTTCAAAAAATATTTGCGGGTGCCATATAGATTGACACGTGTCTCCACATAATTGATCCATGTCAGCAGACTAAATTTGGTATCAACACTCACTTTGATATCCTTACCACCATCTTCTTTGCCTCTCCGAGCACCACAACTCTCATCCTCTCTACCTCCAATCGTAACTTTTGAGCTCCACAATAGTTATGATTGGTGCAAAACACTTTTAGTGCCCAAGGACTGACAAAGCCATTTCGTGGCTCAAAAAATCAAAGAAAGGTAGATTTGGGGTATCAAAGAAAGGTTGGACTACTTAGTCGTACTTTGTCATAACAGACATCGTTACTTTTTTTTAAAGGATATAGATACACTACTTAGTGTTGTACTTAGTTTGGCTTCTCAAGTTTATTATAGCTGCTTTTGTAATTGTTCAAACAAGTTAAAACTAACATATAGATTTAATCAAAGAAAAATATTTAAATGGAATAAATATTTTATAACCTCACCTGGAAATTTTTTATAAATTTATATCCTATTTTTATTTAAAAGACTTGAAAACAAATGTGCATGTTGAGGCAAGTCCTGTGTTTTATCTTTGTTGTTTAAATATGAAAATGAGATTTTTTATTATTATTTGGAAAAATGGTTAACAATCATTTGGCATAGATAGTTTTAATAGATTAAATTTTCACATTTAATTGACATGGAGGATTGGACAATCCCATAATATTTTTTTTATTTTCAATTTATTTATTAAAAATTATTTTTTAGAAATTTTTAATGGAAAAAGATAAACATTTCCAAAATTATTTTCCACCATTTAGCAAAAGCTTTATGTGCATGTTTAGAAAATATTATGTTCTTTTTTTTGTTTTTTATTTCTTAAACGTAATGGATAGTCTTAAAAATATAGGTAATTCATTCCAAATTTTTAAAGGTTATTTTTTTTAAAATTACACTTTAGTTTGTTGGGGAACAAATTTTTCAACATTTTACAATTACGTACTTTGAAAATTTTTATCGTTTTTGCAATTAGGTACTTTGAATTTTTTAACCATTTCGCATTATGTACTTTAGAATTTTTTGTAACACCCCGTGTTTTTAATAGTTAATTAAATTAATTAATTGGGAAATTTGAGAAAAAAATTAAATTTTGGACTTAATTATTCTTAGTAATTAAATATGTCGGTTTTTATGTATAAAAATAAAGTTTCAAGTGGAATTTAAATCGGGATTAAAAATTTGGAAATTATAACTTTTTGTATAAAAATCGGGGGAGGATCAGAGCTAAGGAGGATAAAAATAATATTTTTGGAAATTTGTCCGTCCGATCAAGCTGAATTTTTCACAACAGCCCTGTCTCGCCTTTAGCTATAACATACTAAAATTTCAAGTGATTTTGACGGTTCGATCGTCCGTAATGATTTTTCGAGTGTTTGTATTTGATTAGGCTTTAGTATATAAACATAAAGTGACGAGTTTAGGTCTTTTAAAACAAACTTTAGCCATCTCAAAAATAAAAAATCTCCCATCTTCTTCATTTTCTTCAACCTCCAAATCCTATCCCCATTATACGTAACTTTCAACTCAAGTTTTGTCAAGATTAATCAGATTTTCTCAAGACGCGTCAAGAACAAATATTTGTCAAATTTTTTTAAAGGAATACACATTCAAGATCAAATTTCTAAACCAACTGTAAAATATGACGACGGTGTGTGATACCGATTTAAATTAATTCGCAAGTTTCCAATTAAATCTTATTTAATAAGAGTTAATTTTTAAAACAAATTAATCCAGCCCCTAAACATACAATTGCGTGTGTGCGTGTGTCAAACCATAAATAAATAAAGCATGCGACATAAATTTCAGGAAAAATCCCCTAAGGGAAAAACCTTTTATTTCTATAACTCTGACAAGTTTACAAGACCATTGACTTGCATACCATCTTGCTTTCGCCCACAAGAGTAATGCACGATGCCTTCGTCAAACCTTCAAAGTGATGGCTAGAAATCAGCAGTGGTTCACACGTAGCTATACCACATGGACACATTATCCTATACACACAGTCTAAAATCTTCACAAGGACTCCCTCCACAATAGCACGCAGCTGTCGGTTGCAGAGCTCTTCCCACAAAAAATGAACAAAAGTAAAGTGTCTTCTTGAACACCAAAAATAATTCACCAAAGCATATGGGATTTTTTTGAATTGAAAACAAAAGGTATGAAAACCCAAAAAGAAGAAGTCAAAAATAATTCTGCAGATTCGTAGTTTTCTGTCTTTCAAAACGCTGGGACTTCTTAATGAAAATGAAACCATTTAATGAGTATTTATAGAAAATCGTGTCGCCTCAGTCGTTAGAACGAAAAGGGGATCTCGCTCGAACGAAGCACACGTGTCATTTGAACGACATCGCGCGACATCTCAATGTAGCTCAAACGAGATGGGATCACGCTTGAACGACCTGAGCGTCAAAATCGAGGAACGCTAAAGGACTTAGAAAATTACTCATTCTCAAATTTTGACGAAAAAAGTCCTCTCCAACACTTAGAAAATATTTTGTAAAAATATCCCAAAGCTCTAAGTTCAAAGTTAAGGTATTTAAAACATAACCTTACCAAAGTAAACTTTGTGGAGGCTTTTTGATGAAGAACATTGATATATTCGGATCCGTCTTGATGTAGATTGCTCTTGAACTTCTTCGACGGTTGTAGCGGTATATGACATAATTAATTGTGACGGACATTTATAAAAATATATCCTTACAAATCCCCCCTATGTCTATGCCGGAACATACATAAAATCATCCGAATTATCAAATACGAAAATGCCAATACGAATATACCCTCCCATAAATCTCAAAACTGAAAAGGTACAAATTTGCAAGTTCTCAAAATTTTCAAAGAAAAAATCTTCGTGACGTATTGAGTTTGAAATGATATAAGAATAAATCAATAATAAATCAAATCTCCACCATACTCCAAAAACCCCCCCGTACATGATAATTCTTTCTCCCCCATTTTATAATGTCCCCAAATAGACAAATAAGAAAAAAACAAGCAAAACAAAGAGTGTCACGATAAAATGCATAGCAAACATGAATCAAACTACGGGCATGCAAAGGTATATCTCAAAAAATTCCACAAACTAATGATACAAAAATTACACCATGGATTTAACTAAAACAACCAATTCATGGAAATGGAATGAATGGATGTGAACACATTCGATAGGTAAATAAACTCAATCAATCATATGTGCACGATGAATACGTGTACCCCTAATGAATGAACATCAAAAGTATCCTTAGGTGTAAAAATTGTTGAATTTAGATGACATTGTCTTATGCAAATCAACAAATCAAAGTCAAAGTGATTTCCACCCCAATAACGTCCAAAACTATTTAACGCTTTTTCAAGACTTTCAAGGACGTGCAAACCCATTTTAAATTCCATCCATAACTCCCTCATGCATATTTTCTGTTAGAGGTAATCTAAATACTCAAACATTGGAGAGTTGGTGCAAAAACCCCATGGCCCATTTTTGGCATGAATTTCTTTTTATTACCTTTAAATTTTTCGGTCTCTTTTAAACCTCTTTGGACCCAGGATAATAAAATTCCTCAATTTTTTAGGTTCGATATAACGGTGGCTTAGTATTCGCAAAGGTCAAATGTGAACCTACCACGGCCCTTCCCAGTTTTCAAATAAAGCACACAAACTCACAAACAGTTCTTACATGCCCAAATTTTTATCAAGTTTTATCGTGCTTGGTTCATTTTAAGGACATGATTGAAGTGAAAATACCCAACCAACATGTGATAAGACAAGCACAATAATCAAACAAATTTATGCGTGGGTGCAATAAAGGAAATTATGAGTCAAACATGTAGTAAGTAACACTAATTTCATCTTAATGACTCCACACATTATAAAACACATGGACGAATTGACATATTGTCTCAAAACACTATCAAATAGTCACAAGAAAAATGGAATGATGTTGTGACTTGGTCATCGTAAGTGTTCATCCATAAAAGGTGCAAACAAAATACAAAAATCTTTTTGAATTTTCTCAAAATTTTATGAAAATAAAATCTTTTTGTATTTTTTAAAATTTATCTAAAAAATGGAAAACATACAAAAATGATACATACTATCAATAGGCAAATAATTTCATCATGGAACACATCCTATGCTAGTAAACAAGTCAAACCTCAATCGTTAGGTGCGGAGGGGTTTTCCAAAGGTGGTGCCAACTTATGAAAAACCTCCAACAAATTTTGTGAAGTTTTGACCAAAAACTTAACTTGCTCACCTAGATGTGCAAACTCTCTCATGTAGTCTCCAGGAGCATGTAAAGTATCATGAGTGGGTGCATATGTAGCAGAAACACGTGTAGTACGAAAATGCGACACATAACCCAACTTAAAACAAAATTCCCTAAGGTGTCCTCTCCTTTTACAATGGGAACAAACATATATAGGCCTAGAAACACCTCTCTCAAGAACTCTAGGATGCGCTCTTCTAATAGGAATGGGACGACTAGGTGGGTTAGGGTGAGACTCGTGTGAATCTAACACTAAAGTGGGAACCAGCTCGGGTACTACTTGGGAAGTAGAAGCACCGTCATGACTTATTCCTAAACTCTCACCACTACCCAAAATAGGATTGAGAACCATCTTTCCAACCTTCTTAGATGCGTTCTCTAAAGGGACTTTAACCTCCCGGGCATGTTCGAGATCACTCTTGAGTTGGGATACACGTGTCGTCAGACTAGACACCGCGTTGGTCAAATCACACTTCTCCCTTCCTATAGCAATCAACTACTCACTCAAAATCACTTTCACCTTCTCAAGTTGACTTGATTTGGTCTCAAACTCACCCAAAATCTCAATATCTCTCTCTAAATTTTTCACCTTGAGACTTAACTCTTTATTCAATTTTTTTGTCCTTAAAGTCTCAGCATACAAATTTCTAAAAGCAATTTGGAGCTCACTTTCACACTCACCTTCACCCTCACTCGAAACACTCAAATCATCCTCCTTGGGGGTCTCACGAGAACTAGTCCCCTCACCTCCATCTAAACTAGGTGTGTTAACCCGACTGGATAAAAACGCGACACATATATCGTGCTCTTTTTCATCACCCGAATCAAAAACCTCTATGCCGTTATCACTAAGTGTGGCAGGCATAGCCATTCTCTTTCCCTCTCTCCTAAGACTAGTGACACACTCATACGCCTTACTCCCTTTACCCCCACACTCAAAACACGTCAAACTTTCTAAATTTTCCCCACTCTCCTTTTCTTTTTCTTTCTCCTTCTCTTTCTCACCGCTGTCTTTGGCCTCTTTATTTTTCTCAAAAAATATCTTATTGGAAGAATTATTTTTTATCATGTTGAGAAATTTCTTAAAAATTTTCACAAACAAGGCCATATCTTTAAAATCAAAATCTTCCTCAGAATCAGACTCACAAACTTTTTCTTTCTTTTTCTTAAAATGAGTCTATAAAGCAATGCCTTTATCCTTAGCCTTAATGGTTTGTGGAAACATGTCAATCTCATAGGTTTGAAGATCTTCTACAAGTTCTTCCAGCTTAAGTGATTTCAAATTTCCCAAAGAGTTCAAAACAGTGACTTTAGGAATAAAGCGTTTTGGGAGAGATCTCAAAATCTTTTTAACGACACGCGTGTTATCAATCACCTCACCAAAATTAAAACTGGTGTTTACAATATCTGACAAACGTGCATAAAAATCATCAAAGCATTTAGACTCAGACATGATGATAGTCTCAAATTGGGTGGCCAAATTTTGTAATTTTGATTCTTTAACCGTGTTTGTACCCTCATGTGTCAATTTCAAAACATCCCATGCCTCTTTAGACGTGGAGCACGTCATAATTCGACGAAACTCTTCAGGAGTTGTAGCTCCATAAATAGTACTCAAACCACGTGAATTAAAATTAGACATTTTAAAATCATCTTCAGTCCAGGACGACACGGGTTGTAAAGAAGTGATAATTTAAACGGTGACAGTGGGAGGATTCCATCCATTTTCGCAAAGCAACCAAACACGCTCGTAAATGGCTTCTAAACTAGATTTCATGCGAGTTTTTCAATAGGCATAATTTTTCCCATAAAAAATAGGCACCTTATTAAATGAATGTTCCATTGGAAAAATTGCGATTTTTCACAATACTGATTTTTTCAAAAAAAATCAATATCACACGATTTTGTGGAAAATAGGAATACACGATAAATTAGCGTAACCCGCTCTGATACCAATTTGTAAAATATGACGACGGTGTGTGATACAGATTTAAATTAATTCACAAGTTTCAAATTAAATCTTATTTAATTAGAGTCAATTTTTAAACCAAATTAATTCAACCCCTGAACATGCAATTACGTGTGTGCGTGTGTCAAACCATAAATAAATAAAGCATGCGACACAAATTTCAGGAAAAATCACCGAAGGGAAAAACCTTTTATTTCTAGAACTCTGACAAGTTTACAAGACCATTGACTTGCATACCATATTGCTTTCTCACACAAGAGTAAAGTGCGGTGCCTTCGTCAAACCTTCAAAGTGACGGCTAGAAATCAACAGTGGTTCACACGTAGCTATACCACATGGACACGCAGTCTAAAATCTTCACAAGGACTCCCTTCACAATAGCACGCAGTGGTCGGTTGCAGAGCATTCCCCACAAAGAATGAACAAAAGTAAAGTGTGTTCTTGAACACCAAAAATAATTCACCAAAGCATATGGGATTTTTGTGAATTGAAAACAAAAGGGATGAAAACCTTCAAAGAAGAAGTCAAAAAGAATTTTGCAGATTCACAGTTTTCTGTCTTTCAAAACGATGGGACTTCTTAATGAAAATGAAACCATTTAATGAATATTTATAGAAAATCGCGCCGCCTCGGTCGTTGGAATAGAAAGGGGATCTCGCTCGAACAAAGTACACGTGTCGTTTGAACGACATTACGCAACATCTCAATGTCGCTCGAACAAGGTGGGATCTCGCTTGAATGAACTGAACGTCAAAATCGAGGAACGCTACACGACTTAGAAAATTACTCATTCTCAAATTTTGATGAAAAAGTCCGCTCCAACAATTAGAAAATATTTTGTAAAAATATCCCAAAGCTCTAAGTGCAAAGTTAAGGTATTTAAAACATAATCTTACAAAAGTAAACTTTGTAGAGGCTTTTTGATGAAGAACCTTGATATATTCGGATCCATCTTGATGTAGATTGCTCTTCAACTTCTTCGACGGTTGTAAAGGTATACGACGTAATTATTTGTGACGGACATTTATAAAAATATGTCCTTACACCAAATTTTATTCAGGCATGAATACTCTATTATTTTCCTTTAGTATTATGCGTTTTAAGTGTTGCCTAAAACTTAATTAAACGTTTTCTTAAAATCAATTAGCAATCTAATTAGAGAAAGTGGACACATAAAACTTGGGGTTGTTTTTACGAAATTCTTTAATATGATTAATATTTATAACCTTTGGGTACTTAGGATTCATGAGTGAATTTTGGGTTTTGTTGGTGTAGGTTGCATGTAGAAAAATCATAGTTTTGAAATAAATGAAGTTGGGGGCGTATAACTCATGTAATTTGTGTAGAGATAATGAAATTTGGTTTTTGATGTATAAATAATGAAAACTCAGTATATTTAATTTAAAATAATTAAATGAGATTAATTGGGTATTTTGACGTTGTGATAATTAAATTAAGATTTAACCGAATTGGACTATCATGCGTAGTTTAATAGGTTGATTAATTATGCTTGTTTGTGTGACTTATTGATATTATTATATTGCCTTTGTGATGACGGGTTGTTGGGTAATTTTGCTCTCCCTATCTTTTAGGATGCTTTCTAGGTATGGGACTAGTGGATAAGCCTTTTGATGATTTACGTCTTCTAGGTATGGGACTAGTGAGGGTAGATTATTCCGACTTTATTATGTCGGGGGTGGGCTGATTTTGTATACTTTAGCGTCATTACGTTAGCCTAGGCATGAGACTAGGTCGAGGATTCAGTTAGAAATTCATCCTATACATAGGGTAGGATGGATTGATAACTTGGGGACCTTTTTGTATAGGACTAAGGGGTATTTTGAGGATCTCACATCGATAAAAGGGTGGGGCAAATTACAAATTGGAAAATTGAGGATTAATGCCTTAGATAAAAACTGGTATTAAAATTTGTGGCGACATAATGTGTCAGGGCCGACAGTTTAAACAGGTCAGAGGATGATTAACAAGGGGAAGTGTGACACTTTGGTGGATTACCACCCGGGACAGGAGGACCGTCATAATAAAAAGTGAGAACAATAATAAAATGGGCTAATTAAATAAAATTAGCATCGGGGGACTTGGGAATTTAAAATCATATTGGTGTGCCTTTTTAAATGGGGATCTCTACAGGTAGTTAGTAATTTATATTTATCGCGTTTAATTATCCCGTTTAATTTAAAATATTCTATTGTGATATTTGTTGCATATAATGCTACTGTCTGGTTTCAATGATCCTATTTGAGGGGAGTAGTGTTTATTCATGCTCGGGGCTCTGACCTCCTTCATTGACTAACTTTTCAGGATAAGATTTGGAGAAGTTTCATAGGATTATCGAAGTTATCATTTGGAGGTGCATCTGGAGTTATTCATTCTATGGTATAGTTTAGTTAGACTTTTCTTTTTAGTCATATTTAATTACAAGACTTCATTTGAGTTTTAATGGGCCATTCGATTCCAAAGTTGTTTAAAGGATTTCTATTGGATTATTCAGATTTTATTTAATCATTACTGGAGATTGAATTTATTCGGAGTTAGCATGTGATGGATCTTTTATCGCTTAGTTGTTTATGGTCATTTAAGATTGATTCAATTATTTATCTTATGGACTGATTTATTTATTTATATCTCATATCTGTCTCATGCTAAGAATGGTATTTATTTAGTTCACGCTCGGCATAGTTAGGTGGCGGTGGTTGGGCACCCCGTCTGTTGGATTTTGCGGGGTGTGACAGATGGTATCAGAGCATGGTGTTAGGTCTCATAGGTTATGAGTCCGTTTAGCTTTCGCATTGCCGATCTTTGATTCCCTTTGTTGATTCGTACTTCTTAAGGTAGAGGGTCTAGCATATGTGTTAGATGTGTTTCTTGGAGATGTGAAGCTTTGTGCTAAGGACATCGTAGGCATTGAGTTTAGAATTAGTAAGCTTAATGTGAGGATCCTTAAAATGGATTTTGGAGACGATAATTGTTTTAGAGATTTTAGTGCATATGTTAGGTATCGTATGTATCGATTTTTTATGTCGAGATTTAATTTGAGGATGTTAGCATTTTGATGACTTTAGGATATAGGATCGAGTGGGAATTTGTGGGAGCGTGTGGTACGTCGTTATTTTCATAGTTATTGTGGCCATACCCGATCCTCGTGATGAGAGAGGATCCCTTTGGTCCCGCACGTCCCTCTCAGGAGCGCTTCGTCCGGCGTCATTAATGAGGTGAAAAATATAGAGAGATGGAGTCGCCAGTCTATTTTACTCAAAACAGGAAAAAAAAAAGGGATCCATCCCGAAGGACAACATCCAAAGACATACTGATACATATGAAACCAAAATAATTCGAAAAAGGGTCTGAAGGCTATGTTACGAAATGGGAAGGTGTTAGGCACCCATTCTGCCCTTACAGTCTCTCATGGGTTGTTGCTATTTTCCTTTATTTTCCCGTGATATTTGTACATGTGTATACGTAGTGGAGATAGGAATCATCAACTTGTATCATGGAAGAGATAAAACGAGTCATCCGTAGGAATGTTCCTAAGAATAATATTAAAAAATAGGATTTGTGCGATTATCCTCGCATTGATCGTTATAACGGAACAATAACGAACATGGAATAATACGCCTCTAAGAACAAATATATGTATATATACAATTTAAGAGAATTGAGTTTAAAGAATATAGAGAAAATAGAAAATGAGAGAAAAGTAGGAATAAGACGCGAGTCCCGAGTTTTATCCTGAGAAGCCTACGTACCCTATAGAGGCATCAAAGTACACGTAGTTCGCATGCAAAATGAGGGGTGGAATTTATCCCATAAATCCAATCGGGGACTTCTCTTATGTGTGTGTGTGTGTGCGTGTGTGTGTAAAAAAGTGTTTTAGTTGTGAGAAAAGTGTGAGAATTCCCGTTTGGAATTTATGAGCAAATCCTCTTTTTCTTATTTTTTGGGTTTTATTTATATGAAAATAAGAGATGTGCAATAATACTAGATAAAAAGTATATTAAGATATATGAGATGAGAGAATAAAAGTGCTAAGTAATAAAACAAGCTAATGCGAATTTAGGGAAATTTAAAGAGAGAGTTGAACCTTCTTGGAGATCTTGAGCTTGATCTTGGATGTTGGAGAGCAGCCCTTGCACTTAGATGATGATGGAGGGTACTCAATTCACCAAGCTTGATGAAAGGTGGAGGTTGGAAAGGGATTTGGATATGGAAATCACGCTGACTTCGAGAGGGGTTTTCTGAGCTTGCTGAGAGTAATGGATCTATGATTTT
The DNA here is from genome assembly GCA_949130495.1 of Sambucus nigra. Lineage (NCBI taxonomy): Eukaryota > Viridiplantae > Streptophyta > Magnoliopsida > Dipsacales > Adoxaceae > Sambucus > Sambucus nigra. The sequence continues at coordinate 218,248,634 of OX422213.1, forward strand.
TCTCCTCCTTAGAATGAGGTTAGGCCCTCCTTTTTATAGGCCCAGGGAATTTCCGATTGGCATAGCTGTAAGGACATTTTTTCTCATGTCCAACATGTTACATTTATGTATGTCGTACGCCGCTACATTTGGCACGTCACCTCACGATCTCACATGACGGCCTCTATCCGAATTCCGAGAATCAAGCCTTCAACATCTCCATTAATATGTCCCACATCTGCCTCAACGACTTCACGGTCCAAGATTGTAGGGACTTAATGCAAGTGGTACGCAAGGGAAGTCAAAACAGTAAAAAAAGGCACTATAGGAGAGTTCAAGGGAATTTTCGTAATTTTACATCCATAGTTCGGAGGTCTGGTCAACTAGAAATTTGAAGAGCTCGCCGTAACGAAGATACTGGAAGAAATGTCACCTCAATCCGAGCTACGGTGAAGGAGTTATGGCCTTTTGAAGATAGAGAAAATTCCTTAAAGAATGCTATTTTTTTTGTACGCTGGATAGAATTTTAGAGTTTTAAGAACGTGGGACTCTTCATATATTTTCCTATAAATACCAACTTCGGGGGAGTTGTTTTGCAAGACTTTAGAAGACGTTTTTGAGAGTCCAAATTACTCTAGTCTTCATATTTTTGAGTCCCAAGACTCATGTTTTGATTCACACAATTGTCAAACCTTTGTGAATCTTTTTGGTAACCCAAGAACACAACCTTGTGTTTGTTCAAACTTTTATGGAGAGATCTTTGCAACCGAGGGCTGCGTGTCATTGCCGAGGGAGTCTCTACAAAGTTTCATGGATGCGTGTCATTAAGGAGTGCTGCGGTTCTTCCTTTGTTGATTGGACTGAGGTTCATGTGGGTTCGCTGCGTGTGGATTCATTGCTGCCCTCCTGGAAAGGGATATTTCCAGCCGCCGACTACAGAATCCGATACCTGAGGGTAATTCTTGGTCACTGTATTTTCATTGTAATCCGAAATTGTATGTTACAATATTATAATGAAAATAAAAGGTTTTGCCCCTTTGGGGGATTTTTCCTGAAATTGTTTGTTTTTATCATGCATGCTATATTTTATTTGATAAATCATCTAGATGCATGTCTTAGGGTTTAACTAAAATTTTGGATTAATTAAAATTGGTTTTTATTTGAGAAGTCGCAATATTTCCGCTGTAACTACTCTCTCAAATTGGTATCAGAGCCTGTTGCACTAAGTTATTGTGTTTTGATCCTGTTTTTGCACAAAAATGGCTTTTGATGGTTCTGATGATCTTCGATGTCAAATTTTTGAAAAAATTAATTGGAAAATTCACACGAACTCTTGTTTTAAATCTTTTGTTGAAAACGAATCTGAGAGGTGTCCTTGTTGTGAGGGTGTTGGTCACACGTTACATGAGTGTACCATAAATTTAAAGAAGAAATTGAATAAACCGATTTCTCATGTTACTACCCTTAGTGATTGTGATTCGGAAGAAGAAGTTTTTTATGCTTCTAGGCGAGAGTTTCCCATCCTTGTGATTAGTAATGATAGTGAAGGTGATCGGAGTGTGGATGAAAGTGAGGAGGAAAGTGTAGATGAGCATGACTTGCAAACTGCTTTCAATGAACTTTATGCTGAAACTTTGAAAATAAAGAAAGAAAATTTGAAATTGAAAGCTCAATTGAAAGAGTGTGCCATAAAAAATAATGATTTTTTAATTAAAGAACTTAGGGCACATGAGAAAATTTTGAAAGAGAAGCTTGAGTACGTCGAGGGTGAGAGAGATAGTCTTAGAGGGTTGATGGAGACTATGAAAAAGGATCTTTTAGAGTTTGAGGATTCTAAACTAGTACTTGAATCTAGGATAGGTGAACTTGAGGTGAAATTGAAAGATTCAAGTAAAGTGAAATTTGATTTGGAGTCTAGGTCTGAAAAACTTGATAAGATTTTAGGCACAGTCGAGATCAAAACGGATAGGGGTGGGATTGGTCTTGAAAAATATGTTGCACCCATTGCCACACGTGTGAGATAACCTCCTAGGATCATTAGGAGAGACCCACCTAGGCAAATTAGGAGAGAGCAACCGATAAATTTGATGAGAGGGCCACCTTTAGGGAACACAAATCGCCCGATTTACTCTTGCACACATTGTGGTAGGCAAGGTCATCTTAGGCACTTTTGTTATAAGCTTTTAAATGGACCTAAGAAGGTTAATGAAAGAATAAATTCGATTCCCAAAACCCCCACACTTCATTACACATCAATTTGGGTTAGAAAATCGGATTTAGAGGCTTATGGTTTATTTGTCCACGATTCCCGTTTGCTTGCACGTAATTCACCCCATGTGAAATCTTTTGGTTGATTGTGATTGCATGTTTGTCATACACTAGTTGTGGTTTCATGATGTATTTTTACTAGTGTGATGACTTGTACCTTTTGTATATATTTTTTTTGAAAATTTTTGAAAAATACAAAAAAAAATTAGTTTGTTAAAATTTTGAGAAAATCCAAAAAGATTTTTGTATTTTGTTTGCACCTTTTATGGATGAACACTTAGGATGACCGAGTCACAACATCATTCCATTATTTTCATGTGACTATTTGATAGTGTTTTGAGACAATATGTCAATTTCATCCATGTGCTTTATAATGTTTGGAGTCATTAAGATGTAATTAATTGTTACTCCCTACATGTTTGACTCATGTTTCCTTTATTGCACACATGCACGGATTTATTTGATTATTGTGCTTGTCTTATCACATGTTGGTTGGGTGTTTTCACTTCAATCCTGTCCTTAAAATGAACCAAGCACGATAATTTCTTTTGATAAGGAAATTGTGCATATAAGAACCGTTTTGTGAGTTTGTGTGCTTTATTTAAAAACGGGGAGGGGCTGCGAAAGGTAATCATCTATCCTTTGCGCAAAATCCACCGTTAAAAAGGACCTAAAAAATTGAGGAATTTTATTATCCGAGGTCCAAAGAAGTTAAAAGAGCCCAAAAAAAAAATTAAAGGCAATATAAAAAAAAAAAAAAAATCATGCCAATTATGGGCCATTTAGGTTTTTGCACCAATTCTCCAAAGTTAGAGAATTTAGATTACCTCTAAAAGAATATATATATATATATATATATATATATATATATATATATATATATATATATATATATATATATATATATATGAGCGAGTTTGGTTGGAGAATTTAAAACGGGTTTGCACGTCCTTGAAATGCTTGAAAATGCGCTACATAGTTTTGGACGTTATTGGTGTGGAAATCACTTTGACTTTGATTTGTTGATTTGCATAAGACGATGTCATCTAAATTCAACAAATTATTTTTACACCTAAGGATACTTTTGATGTTCATTCGTTAGGGGTACACATATGCATCGTGCACATATGATTGATTGAGTTGATTTACCTATCGAATGTGTTCACACCCATTCATTCCGTTTCCATGACTTGGTTGTTTAAGTTTAAATCCATGGTGTGAGTTTTGTATCATGTTTTACATTTTTTTTCAAAATGGTATCTATTTTTTGTATAAAAAATTGAAAAAAATCAAAAATAGTTTGTGTATTTTTTTTGTATACCGTGACACCCCGATTTTACTTGTTTGATTCATTCTTCTTATTTGTCTATTTGGGGACATCATAAAAAGGGGGAGAAAGAATTATCATTTTATGGGGGAGTTTGAATTTTGGGGGAGTTTTGAGATTTGACTTATGCTTATCATATATTGGTATCTATGTTTATCTCATTTCAAACTCGATACGTCACTTGGTATTTTTTTCTTTATCTCATGTGTGTAGGTACTATATTGATGATCTCTGAATTGCACACCCTGATGAGAAAAGATTTGAGATTCCTGAAGATTTGAAGAACAAACGATGAAGACTATTCATTTCTACCTTTTCCAGTTTTGGGTTCATGGGAGGGTAGATTTGTATAGGCAATTTCATATTTGATAATTCGGATTTTTTATGTATGTACCGGCATAGACATAGGGGGAGATTTGTAAGGACATTTTTTCTCATGTCCAACATGTTACATTTGTGTATGTCGTACGCCGCTACATTTGGCACGTCACCTCACGATCTCACATGACGGCCTCTATCCAAATTTCGGGAATCAAGCATTCAACATCTCCATTGATATGTCCCACATCTGCCTCAACGACTTCACGGTCCAAGATTTTAGGGACTTAATGCAAGTGGTACGCAAGGGAAGTCAAAACAGTAAAAAAAAGGCACTATAGGAGATTTCAAGGGAATTTTAATAATTTTACATCCATAGTTCGGAGGTCTGGTCAACTAGAAAGTTGAAGAGCTCGCCGCAACGAAGATACTGGAAAAAACGCCACCTCAATCCAAGCTACGGTGAAGGAGTTATGGCCTTTTGAAGATAGAGAAAATTCCTTAAAGAATGCTGTTTTTTTTGTACGCTGGATAGAATTTTAGAGTTTTAAGAACGTGGGACTCTTCATATTTTTTCCTATAAATACCAACTTCGGGGGAGTTGTTTTGCAAGACTTTAGAAGACGTTTTTGAGAGTCCAAATTACTCTAGTCTTCATATTTTTGAGTCCCAAGACTCATGTTTTGATTCACACAATTGCCAAACCTTTGTGAATCTTTTTGGTAACCCAAGAATACAACCTTGTGTTTGTTCAAACCTTTGTGGAGAGATCTTTGCAACCGAGGTCTGCGTGTCATTGCTGAGGGAGTCTCTACAAAGTTTCATGGTTGCGTGTCATTAAGGAGTGCTGCGGTTCTTCCTTTGTTGATTGGACTGAGGTTCATGTGGGTTCGCTGCGTGTGGATTCATTGCTGCCCTCCTGGAAAGGGATATTTCCAGCCGCCGACTACAGAATTCGATACCTGAGGGTAATTCTTAGTCACTATATTTTCATTGTAATCCGAAATTGTATGCTACAATATTATAATGAAAATAAAAGGTTTTGCCCCTTCGGGGGATTTTTCCTGAAATTGTTTGTTTTTATCATGCATGCTATATTTTATTTGATAAATCATCTAGATGCATGTCTTAGGGTTTAACTAAAATTTGGGATTAATTAAAATTGGTTTTTATTTGAGAAGTCGCAATATTTCCGCTGTAGCTACTCTCTCAATAGCCCTGGTCCTGCCAATCGGCAGGTGTGTTTAGGCACACTACCGATAGGCAGGGTTTGGAACCTACATTTTTTACAGTCTCTTTCAGGTTCCTTCAGAAAATCGGTCGTAGACAGCAAATCGTTGATCCAAATCGTGCATGAGGTGAACCATTGGAAATGTAATTCTGATACATTCAAAAGTATTTTGGACTACTCTCGAGTCTAGGAGTTGACTTTGGGTCAAATGTGGCTCGAAAGCATTCGTCGTTCCTTTAGACGGGGAATTATCGGACGCAAACGGATCGTTCATCCGCATGGTAAGTCAGAATCGCATACGGGGCAAAGCGTTGAAAAGGTGAGGAGATGTACTTAGACATTCCAAAGAGTTTGACCCGGTTTGGGGAGTTAACTTTGGTCAACAGGGGCCTAGAAGCATTCGATGATCTTTCGGAGTAAAACGGATCGTTCGTCCGCACTGTAAGTTAGAATAGCGCACGGGGCGGACCGTTGGAAAGGGATTTCAATGCCCTTAAAAAATTCATTTAGTCTTGGTCGAGCTGAAGAGCTGACTTCGGTCAAACAGATCCTGGGAGCGTCTGATGACCTACTGATGACCTACTGATCTAGTTTTGAGGGAAAATGGGTCGTTCGTCCGCACCGTAAGTCAGAATTGCGCATGGGATGGACCGTTGGAAAGGGGATTTAGTGACCTTTGAAGATTTATTTAGTCTCATTCGAGATGAAGAGTTTGACTTTTGGTCAAATGGAACCTGGGAGTGCCCGATGGCTTTTAGGTCAGTACCCAGGGTATGACTTGGGTTTGCAATGATGAAGGGAGGTGCAAGGGACCTAAGGATAGGTTAGGGGGTATTAGAATAGGGTGAATACAGAGACCCTCGATGGGTGAGTTTGGAACAAACGATAGACGTTGAATAGACACCACATGATGCCTTTGAAAGAGAATGACCAGAGGGTCGAGGTCGACTATGAGGACCTAAGGATGAGGATGATCGATTCTGTGGGTCGGAGCCAATTCTGAGGGCTTGGAGATGAGGGTGACCGATTCTATGGGTCAAAGCCAATTCTAAGGTCTTAGAGATGAGTGTGACCGATTCTGTGGATCGAAGCCAATTCTGAGGGCTTGGAGATGAGGGTGACTGATTCTATGGGTCGAAGCTAATTCTGAGGGCTTGGAGATGAGGGTGACCGATATGTGGGTTGAAGACAATTCTGAGGGCTTAGAGATGAGGGTGACCGATTATGCGGGTCGAAGCCAATTCTGAGGGCTTAAAGGGGCATGTTGGGGTGGTCTTAAAGGAAAGATTTAGGTCAATTTAGAGGACCTACAGCAATGATGGGGGTGACCAATTCTACGAGTCGAAGTCAATTCTGAGGGCTTAGGTTATGACGATCGATTCTACGGGTCGAAGCCAATTTTATGGGCTTAAGGTGAGATGACCAATTCTGCGGGTCGAAGCCAATTCTACGGGCTTAAGGTGAGATGACCAATTCTGCGGGTCGAAGCCAATTCTGCAGGCTTAAGGTGAGATGACCAATTCTGCGGGTCGAAGCCAATTCTACGGGCTTAAGGTGAGTTGACCAATTTTGTGGGTTGAAGCCAATTCTGCGAACTTAAGGTGAAATGACCAATTCTGCGGGTCCAAGACAATTTTGCGGGCTTCAGGTGAGATGACCAATTCTGTGGGTCGAAGCCAATTTTGGGCTTAAGGTGAGATGACCAATTCTGTGGGTCGAAGCCAATTACGCGGGCTTAAGTTGAGGTGACCAATTCTGCGGGTCGAAGTTAATTCTGCAGGCTTAAGGTGAGGTGACCAATTCTACGGGTCGAAGCCAATTTTGTGGGCTTAAGGAGAGATGACCAATTCTGCGGGTCGAAGCCAATTCTGCGGGCTTAAGTTGAGGTGAACAATTCTGTGGGTCGAAGCCAATTCTGCGGGCTTATGTTGAGGTGACCAATTCTGCGGGTCAAAGCCAATTCTGTGGGCTTAAGGTGAGATGACCAATTCTATGGGTCAAAGCCAATTCTACTGGCTTAAGGTGAGATAACCAATTCTGCGGGTCGAAGCCAATTCTGCGAGCTTAAGGTGAGGTGACCAATTCTGCGGGCTTAAGGTGAGATGACAAATTCTGCGGGTCGAAGCCAATTCTGCGGGATTAAGGTGAGATGACCAATTCTACGGGTCAAAACCAGTTCTGCAGGCTTAAGTTGAGATAACCAATTCTGCAGGTCGAAGCCAATTCTGTGGGCTTAAGTTTGAAATGACCAATTCTACGGGTCGAAGCCAATTCTGCGGGTCGAAGCTAATTCTGTGGGCTTAAGTTGAAGTGACCAATTCTGCGGGTCGAAGCCAATTATGCGGGATTAAGTTTGAAATGACCAATTCTATGGGTCGAAGCCAATTCAACGGGCTTAAATTAAAATGACCTCGGGGAACTCTGCTGCGGAAATTACTTCGTGATTTTGATTTGAGCTGGGGAGCTGATTGCTGGGGAAATCCTTGTGTGTCTTCTGGAGACTTTACCGAGGGAACAACCAATTTGATGTTGGGGAAGTGATTAGGTGGTCTAGGGTATGGACGCATTTCTCGGGGAAAATTGAGACCTTTGGGGAATAGGAGATGATCCTGAATTTTTTGGACGTTTTCGGGGAGAGATTCTCTTATATTTTGAGAGTTTCGCTGGGGAAATAGGGGTTCTACTTGAGGAAGTGCGATATTTTCATGGTGAAAATATTCTAAATCCTTTTCGGGATTTTTAGGAATTTTCTGAAGATTTTTTAGGGTTTTCTGGTATTTTTTGGGAATTTTTGTACGAAAATTTAAGGGAAGTGATGGTCGACATGGTGTAGAGGGTGCCATTCGGCAGTGGCACGGAATTTTGGACTGCCTCGAGAAGGTGAAAGGTCAGTGTTGATCGGTAGGTGGGGGTACAGTACCGATCGACATGACCCTTGGCATCCTATATAAAGGGGGGGAGTTACCCTCATTTTTCATAGCTTCTTGCCTTCTCTCTTTCTGTGATTTTCTTCTGCGAATTGTTCTAGCATTCCGATATCTAAAAAATGGTCGCTTTTTTGAGCACTACAGTACATCGGGAATGGTGGGTTGTTGATGACTGGGTAAATGTGGAGTGGAGGGACAGGGAGCCTCTTGCTTTGGGGAGCGATAACACTTTTGACGCATTCGAGTCGGTTGCGAATTGCCGCGGGACCGTCGTGTCATCGCTCTTCGAGGGTGGTGAACCTTGGCGGTTATGTAAGTAAAATGACTTTTGGCATTCCTTTTTTTGTGGTTTTCCTTTTTTCTTAGATTCTGGCAAGGTTTTCTCTTTTGGCAGTCTAATGTTTCTTTATCGAATACGCGTGTCGCGGGACGACGGGGCTTAAGGATGTCTAGGAGCATCTTCCACCTGTGGTGCATTGGGTGGTATTCTCATCGAGCTTTGGGAGGTTGGCGTCTGTGCTAGATGAGATGCCTCGTTCGAAAGCAGTCTTGTGCATTCTAGGGGAGAGGTGGTGAGACACTACCCACACCTTTCATTTTGATTTTGGGGAGATGACTGTGACTCCCATAGATGTGCAGCAACTGCTGGGGCTAGATTGTGATGGAGAGCAGATAAAGGTGGATCGCTCTTTACGAGTGAGGCCAGAGGCGGTGCGTGTGGCGCTTGGTGATGTAGGGAGGATAGTGTCTGGGGACTCCATTCATCTGTCGCTGCTGAAGGATGTTTTGCTGGGCAGGGTGATTGATATGCCCAAGTATAACCTCGGCCCAGGGACACCTACCTCGACCGAGATGATGGCCGAAACATTGATCAAACCTATGAAGGCCAGGGTCCAGCGATACCATCCCTCGGCCAGACCTACCTCGGCTCACTCTGACACTACCATCTACACTGCCAAGGGGCGCCGCGCGCATCACAGGCGCCAACAGCACTATGGGTATGGCAACCTCGGCCATTATTGGGCCGAGGTGACAAGGAGCCGACTCTCAGCTTGGAACCGGTTCAACCTCGGCTTGGGATGAGGTCACAAGAGGCCTTAGTATTCACCAGCATGGGACTATCCCTACCTCGACCGGGGCCGACCTAGCATAATGCCTCGGCTATGATCAGGCCGAGACTCCTAATGACACTTCTCAGATTGAACGAACATCAAGCCTTTATAGCTCGGCCTCTCCCAAGCCGAGGTCATTCACCAACGTGATTGCCGAGCATCTGTTGACATTTGGATAAGGACACCTGGGCATAAATTAATTGTAACAATATTATTCTCCACATGTGGGAGAATATTTCATCATCATTGCTTATATGTGACAAGGACAGGTGGCATTCCCACATTGGTGAGGATACCACACACATGCTCACTGCATGTATGGGGGGTACATTACACCCCCTAGACACTATATATAGGGGTCATCCCCTACCTTGCAAAGGGATCCAGATTATTGAACCCTAGCCAAACTCTGTCTAAATACATATACAGTAGAGAGAGAGAGAGCTGGAGTGAATTGTATCCATGGCCATTAGTGCCTACAGTTAGTGATATTGCTCACACACCCACTGTGGACGTAGGCCAGATTGGCTGAACCACCTATATTCCTGTGTTCATTCTTCATATCCTCACCTCCTTCTCTTGTCCCCTTATACAGCTGTGCTACCATTGTTATACTTATATTGAGCTTGGAAACACCTCACCTGGTGGTGCTGATTCCCAGCATCATCATTTTGGCGCCGTCTGTGGGAATCGAGAGGCTATCTCTTCCTCTTTTTCTGATTTACCTCACCGAAGACTCTGGTGGTGAACCAGGAACCACCCCCTGTGTGGAGCTGTTTCACCATTGAAAGAGGTCCTTTAAGGTATTAAGTTCACCTGCTACTAAAGCTCTATACAGTAAACGTATGGCACCAGACTTGCAACCGCCTCTTCCGTCGCCCGGAGGTGGAGGAGCTAGCTCCAGTCAGGCTCCTCCCCAGTCCAAAATGGCGGAGGTGGCAGCTGCCTTGAAATCTTTGGCTGCAACACAACAAGCGATGAAGGAGCAATTTGTACAGCTCAGCCAAACCATGATGATGAGACCACTTGGGGTCTCACCGGATATGATCACTCCAGCGGCGGTTCATCCGTAACCAGACGCCAGGGGACCACCCCAGGCACCGATGAAGGACCAACCTGCACCTCAGCGGAGGAGGGACGTTGCTGAACCTAGGCGCTTGCACCTGGGGAGGCAAGGAAACCCTTGCCCAGAGGACAGGTATGATGACCTAGGAGCTGAAGAGGCCCCAGAAGACTGCTGGGAGCCATATAAGGTGTCAGATAACACCGTACGACCTCTTAGGCAAAGCCAAGGATGTGTCGGCCGAAGAAGAGACGAGGCCCAACAAAGAGGGTCGGCCTTTGATAGGCAGAGCCAAGGATGTGCCGGCTGAAGAAGAGATGAGGCCCAGCAGAGGGGGTCGGCCTTCAACAGGTTGAGCAGAGGCTCGACCTTCGAGAGGCTGGGTCCAGTTAATGACCTAAGACAAAGGCTATCAAGGTCAAGGAGTGCAGCAGGCTCCCAAAGAGGGGATAGGCAGGCTCGGCCAGATCAAGGCCGACCCATGGAGAGAAGAGCCAGGGAGCAGGAAGAGGTCAACAGTCAGCGGGTCACGGCTGGGGAACCCTCTGTCCATCGTAGAGAGGTGGCAGGGGATAACCTCGGCCAAGTTAATGAGAGAAGACCCTGGAATGACTCAATCCAACGTCTCGAGGAGAAGATAGGGTACCTCATGAAGAGCAGGGACCCATTACAGAGGGGCTACTCGGAGGGCTCCCCGTTTGTAGCCAGGATAGTGGGGTTCCCAACCCCAGCTAAGTTCAAGCCTCCTACGGTAACTCCTAAGTATGATGGCATCACTAACCCAGTGCACCATATCGAGATGTATCAGTCAGCCGCGGATATTTACTCGATACCTGATGAGATGAAGTGCAGGGCCTTCTTAGGAACCTTGACAGGTGCCGCGCATAGCTAGTTCACCTCTCTTCTAAAGAATTCAATTGAAAACTTCAAGGGGTTGGCCGAGAAGTTCATCCACAACTTCTGCTTTGGGGTAAGACCTCAAAATAAGACTACCCACCTCCTATATGTCAAACAGGCTAAGGGTGAAAGCCTAAGAGACTACATAGCAAGATTCAACAAGGAGAAGTTGGAGGTGGAGGACTACGAAGAGAGCATAGCCATGACCGCCCTTATAGGAGGCCTCCAGAAGGGAAAGCTACTATGGAAGCTGGCGGAAGATCCCCCCAAGTCTATGGCAGAGCTGTTGTCCACCGCGGGGAAAGTGATGAATACGGAAGAGGCGATGGCCGTCAAATATGAGGAGGAGAACCGTGGTAGCACTGGGAGGACCCAGGGCAAGAAAGAGGGGAAGAAGAGGTCTGCAGATGACAAGTTCGCTCACTACACTCCTCTGACTGTGAGCTGTGAGCACATTCTTAATGAGATCAAGACTGACCGGGCTCTGAGGTGGCCAGAGAAATTGAAGGCCCCGCCACATAAGAGGAATAAAAACCTCTGGTGTGAGTTCCACCAGGATCACGGCCATGTCACAGACAGATGCTTTGCCCTGAAGGACGAGATTGAGAAGATGCTGAAATCCGGGAAGCTAAAAAAGTATGTGGATGGCAAGGCCCCAAAAGGTGGAAGAGAAGACCCTAGGAAGAGAAGAGACGACAGGTGCCGTGGCGATGGCCCGGCTAGAAGGCATGATGATTCAGAGGGTGATGATGGAGATGACCCGGATCTCCCACCCAGGGATGACAACACTCTAGTGAAGAGGGTCAGAATGATCTCATTCGGAGTTGGCACCATATGTGGGGGATTCGCAGGAGGTGGCTCTGAGGTAGCCGATAGAAAGGCTCATGTAGCGGAGGCCAAGTCGGTGGTCAAGCCTGAAGTTGTGAATCTAACGTCTTCTGACGTTGTGCAGAAGAGAACGAAGGTGGACATGGACACCCTAGTGGTGGGGTTCTCCCGACTCGACTTCAAGGGCATCTTAGCCCCCCATGATGACCCTTTGGTCATAACGACAAGGGTGCATGGGTGCGATGTAGGGAGAATCCTCATAGATGGGGGAAGCTCAGCAGATGTGATGTTCTGGCCTTGTTTCAAAAGCTTGGGTCTTAGCAGATCAAGGCTAGTGCCCTACCACCATCCCTTGATAGGCTTCAGTGGTGAGAAGGTGCACCCATTGGGCATGTATGAAATGGACGTACGCATGGGGGATGAGTGGCCTAAGAGGCTAACTAAGAAGAAAAACTTTTTTGTTATGGACGAGAATGTCTTCTCGGCCTACAACCTCATCATCGGAAGAGTAGCCCTCAAGGAGTTTGAAGCCGTGCCGTCAATGGTCCATCAAATGCTAAAATTCCCGACTCCTTATGGGGTAGGGGAAGTGCAGGGGGATCAGACCACGGCACGAGAGTGTTACTTCAACTCAGCTGAAGAGAGGGAGGACCATAAGAGAGCAACAGCCACCTACAGCATAGACACTCTTGACCCGAGAGATGAAACAAAGCTGAAGAAGGGTGAGGCCGCGGAAGAGGTAGAATCCATCATCCTCAATGAGGACGAACCGAAAAAAACCATCCAGGTCGGCAAGGCCCTAGAACCAAAGATCAAGGAAGAGCTTGTAAGCCTTCTCAGGAAGAGGCAGAGTGTCTTCGCCTGGAGCCACACCGACATGCCTGGTATAGACCCTGAGGTCATGACCCACAAGCTCAACGTGGACAGGGATGCCAGGCCAATCAAGCAGAGGAGAAGAATTCACTCCAGAGAGAAGTATGAGGTCATTCGGGAAGAGGTGAAAGAGTTGGAAGAAGCCGAGTTCATACGAGATGTCACTTATCCAGAGTGGCTCTCAAATGCAGTGATCGTGCCTAAGGCCAATGGAAAGTGGCGGATGTGTGTAGACTTCACAGACCTGAATAGGTCATGACCGAAGGACAGCTATCCCCTACCTAGGATAGACCAGATGGTGGACGCAACAGCAGGGCACGAGCTAATGAGTTTCATGGATGCTTATTCAGGTTATAACCAAATCTTCATGGACGCCGAAGACTCTGAGAGGACAGCATTCATCACTGACAAGGGGACATACTGTTACAAGGTAATGTCCTTTGGTCTGAAAAATGCGGGGGCAACATATCAGCGTCTCGTCAATAGGATGTTTGAGGAACAGATAGGTAAGACCATGGAGGTGTACGTGGACGATATGCTAACGAAGAGCCTGAAGGCATGTACTCACGTGGCAGACCTTGAGAAGACCTTTGATGTCATGGACTCGTACAGAATGAAGCTCAACCCGGCGAAATGTGTCTTCGGGGTAGGAGCTGGGAAGTTCCTGGGGTTCATCGTTAATCAAAGGGGGATTGAGGCAAACCCTGAGAAAATCAAGGCATTGCTCGACATGAAGACTCCTAGGAGTATCAAGGATGTCCAAAGACTCACTGGAAGAGTGGCATCCCTGAACAGGTTTGTTTCCAGGGCAACGGATAAGTGTCTTCCATTCTTCAAGGTTCTAAGGAAGGCCTTCCAGTGGGATGAAGAGTGTGAAAAATCCTTTGATCAACTCAAGTCCTACTTAGGGTCTCTCTTGCTGCTGTCCCGGCCCATTGCGGGAGAAAGGCTGTTTGTGTATCTAGCAGTCTCTGAGTCGGCTATTAGCGCGGCCATCATACGAGAGGAAGGTGGAGTTCAGAGGCCTGTGTATTTCAACAGTAAGGCCCTACAAGGGTCTGAACAAAACTATCCCCGAATGGAGAAGTTGGCTTATGCTCTTATCCATGCTTCAAGGAAAATGAAGCCTTACTTTCAAGCTCACTCTATGATAGTCCTTACGGACTCGCCACTAAGGTAGGTTCTGCACAAGCCTGAGAAATCCGGAAGATTGATGGCATGGGCCATTGAACTAGGAGAGTATATCTTACTTACCAGCCCAGGACAGCCATTAAGGGGCAGTCCCTTGCAGACTTTGTCGCAGAATTCACTTGGGAAGAGACTGAGTCAGAGAAGAGCTTGGATGGCGGCGAAGAGAAGGGCCGAGGTGTCTTTCGAGATTCGGAAGAGACAGACCCGTACGTCTTTTGGGGCCGAGAAGAGGTAGTCCCAGGCAAGGCTAGGGGGAGAGTAGAAGAAAACGAAGAGGATCGATACCTCTTCGAAAAAGGAGTGATGAGAGAAGGGGTCTTCTCTTCAGATGAAGACGTGTGGAGCCTCTTCGTGGATGGATCCTCCTGTGACAGTGGAAGCGGCGCGGGGCTAGTACTCTCGGCTCCAGATGGCGCCCACATTGAATATGCCTTGAGATTCAACTTCCAGGCTTCAAACAACGAGTCTGAGTATGAGGCCATGATAGCAGGTCTCCTATTGGCAACAAGTCTACGGGTAAAGCGGCTTCTACTCCATAGCGACTCAAGGTTGGTTGTTAACCAAGTGTTGGGGGCATACGAGGCCAAAGACGAAAGGATGGCCAGATACCTAAAAAAGGTAAGAGGGTTGCTAGAGTTTTTCGAAGAGGCCAAACTGAAGAGAGTGCCGAGGCTGAGCAACAATCACGCCGACGCATTGGCAAGACTGGCCTCGGCAATGAAGACAGATTTGGGAAGAACCATCCCAATTGAAGTCCTGGGAAGGGAAAGCATCGAAGAAGAAGAGGTACGCAGCCCTTGTCACAATGTGAACCCAGGGGACTCTTGGATCGACCCTCTCGTCAAATACTTAAGAGAGGGGGAGCTGCCTAAGTCCAAATTAGAAAGAAAAAAGTTGAGATACAGGGCTGCAAAGTTCTCATTAGTAGGAGACATCTTGTACAAAAAGGGGTTTCTCTTGCCCCTCCTCAAATGTGTGCACCCCATGGAGGTACCCCGGATCTTGCAGGAGGTTCATGAAGGCTCTTGCTCTAGCCACATAGGGGGAAGGCCCTTAGCCAAAAGGATCATCACTCAGGGATACTGGTGGCCCACCTTGTCTAGGGACGCTGCTGACTATGTGAAGAGGTGCGACAAATGTCAGAGGTTCGCCACTATCCCTCATCTACCCCATCAGCCTATGACGTCAATCTCTTCTCCATGGCCGTTTGCGGTATGGGGAATTGACCTTGTAGGACCTTTGCCAATAGCAGTCAACAACTATAGATTCTTGATAGTTGCCATTGACTACTTTTCAAAGTGGGTAGAGGCGGAACCAATGATAACAATTACGGAGTAGAAGACCTTTCAGTTCATCTGGAAGAACATCATATGTAGGTATGGCCTCCCAAACACGCTCATCTCGGATAATGGGACCCAGTTCAAGAATGCCTCCTTGGAGAAGTATTGCCAAAGTGTGGGGATCAGACAGTTCTTCTCATCCCCCGGTCGACCTCAAGCAAACGGCCAGACCGAGGTCACGAACAGAACCATCTTGGATGGAATCAAGAAGAGGTTAGAAGACGCAAAGGGGAGATGGATAGAAGAGGTCTACGATGTGCTGTGGGCTTACAGAACTATGGCAAGGACACCTACAGGAGAAACCCCATTCATGCTGGCACATGGCTCAGAGGCAGTCATACCAACGGAGGTAGGACTACCAACTCATCGGATTCAGACCTACGACCCTGACAGTAATGGGGAGAAGAGAAGGCTAGACCTGGATCTCATTGAAGAAAGAAGAGAAGACGCAGAGGTCAGGAAAGCAGCCTATCAGCAGAGGGCAGCAAGATTCTACAATCAAAGGGTGAAGTCAAGGCCCATTGTGGTGGGAGACCAAGTGCTTAAAAAGACCCTGCAGAAGGCAAACAAGCTACACCCGAACTGGCATGGCCCCTACAGAGTAACGAAAGAGGTTGTGCCTAGCACAAATAGGCTAGAGAACCTAGAGGGAGAACCCTTCACCAACCCGTGGAATGCCGACCATCTAAAGAGATATTTCATATGATGTTGCATCTATTTTGTAAATTATAAATGTACCATCTTATCGAGAAGAGGTTGTTAATAAAGATCAGTTTCCATGGAAAATTCTTGTTCCATTCTAACATCATTAATTTGGTGATCTATTATGAGGCTAACCTCGGCCCAGGTGATGACCTCAGACCCTCATAACATCACTCGGTGGTGACGAGGTCTGAGCTCAGACACCTTGGTTAGAGGACCTCAGACTCTTAACATCATTAATTTGGTGATTTATTATGAGGCTAACCCCGGCCCAGGCAATGACCTCAGACCCTCATAACATCACTCGGTGGTGACGAGATCTGAGCTCAGACGCCTTGGTTAGAGGACCTCAGACACTTAACATCATTAATTTGGTGATTTATTATGAGGCTAACCTCGGCCCAGGTGATGACCTCAGACCCTCATTACATCACTCGGTGGTGACGAGGTCTAAGCTCAAACACCTTGGTTAGAGGACCTCAGACCCTTAACATCATTAATTTGGTGATTTATTATGAGGCTAACCTCGGCCCAGGTAATGACCTCAGACCCTCATAACATCACTCGTTGGTGACGAGGTCTGAGCTCAGACGCCTTGGTTAGAGGACCTCAGACCCTTAACATCATTAATTTGGTGATTTATTATGAAGCTAACCTCGGCCCAGGTGATGACCTCAGACCCTCATTACATCACTCGGTGGTGACGAGGTCTGAGCTCAGACACCTTGGTTAGAGGACCTCAGACCCTTAACATCATTAATTTGGTGATTTATGATGAGGCTAACCTCGGCCCAGGTGAGGACCTCAGACCCTTAACATCATTAATTTGGTGATTTATTATGAGGCTAACCTCGTCCCAGGTGATGACCTCAGACCCTCATTACATCACTCGGTGGTGACGAGGTCTGAGCTCATACACCTTAGTTAGAGGATCCCAGACCCTTAACATCATTAATTTGGTGATCTATTATGAGGCTAACCTCGGCCTAGGTGATGACCTCAGACCCTCATAACATCACTCGGTGGTGACGATGTCTGAGCTCAGACACCTTGGTTAGACGACCTCAGACTCTTAACATCATTAATTTGGTGATTTATTAGAAGGCTAACCTCGACCTAGATAATGACCTCAGACCCTCATAACATCACTCGGTGCTGACGAGGTCTGAGCTCAGACATCTTAGTTAGAGGACCTCAGACTTAAGTAATGGTTATGACAACATCATATTAAGTAGTGACTTCAGAGATTGCATAGCATTCAAATACATTCAGAGATCAAGATGAAGGAAGACACTGGCATTTAATAAAAGGAAGAAATTACATAACATTTACGTGTCTGAGAAATTACAAATGCAAGATTACAAGTCAAAATAAAAATTCAAAATACAAGGCCAAGTCAAACGTCTGAGTGAGGAACATTCGATGTCTCGTCCAGGTTGGCTTGCTCAGTATTGGTCACCTCAGCCACTTCATTTGCAGTGTCAGTCCCTCCGAGATCAGTCCCTTCCAGAGTAACAGTCTGACCAGGGGCTGAAGCTTCGTCCTCTATCTCTTGCAAGGCCTGGGTAAACTGAGGGTCGGCAAGGCCGAGGCCCACAAAGTCGGAGGCCTTTATGGTGCCAACCTCGGCCTCCCTGACCTCGGCCCATTTGGTGGTGGCTTTGATACCCCTTTCAAGGTATTCAAGACCAAAACCTACAAACTCCTCCGAGACCTTGTAATCAGCAATTATTTTCTCTGAGGCATCTGCAAGAGAGGCCTACACAGCAGAATTGACCTTCCTCTGCAGGGCATCGTCCTTGTCTTTCAGGGCCTGGGCGTGGCTCTGGACGAGTGCAGAGATATTTTTTTCTAGACCTTGGGCCTTATTTTCAGAGGTCTGGGCCTTGGACTCAGCATTCTGTAACTCTGACCTCAGACGATTAACCTCGGCCTTCAGGGTGCTCTCCACCTGCTCAACCTCTTGTCCCTTCTGAATCAGAGGCAACTTCCTCAGGGCCCAGTTAGATAACTGGTACATGGCAGTCACACTCTGCACAGACAATGAAGAGGTTAGGGGGAAATAAATTCAGAGGTCGCACTTTGCAAAATGAACGAGCCATACCTGGACGGCTCTGTTGAGGCCGAACTCAAACAGCATATGAGTGTCCATGGCCCTATAAAAGCGCTTGTCGGCATCAGTCATCACGTTGGCAAGGGCGTCCATGGCCTGCCTGCTGTTTCCAACCACGCTCTCGGTAAGCTTCAGCTGGTCCAGACGAGCAGCTAAGGTGTCGGCTGTGATAGGTATCGCAGCGTCTGGAGTCTTCCTTTGCCAGGAGCTCGGCCTCTGATCCTCAGGGGGATGGACATCAGGGGCCCTCTTCTTGGACTTGGATGTTGAGGGAGCAGGTGGAGGAGCATTCATGCCAGTCTTCTTGACAAGTCTAGCCAGGCTTGGAGCTGCCATCTCCCACAACTCGTCTGAAATGCCTGGTGGTCTCTCTGCAAAAGTGAAAAGATAAGACTCAGAGATAAAGTAAGTATGATCAGAGGATAGACTTGGAATAAAAATAGAAATCCTTACCAAGGTCAACTAGGGGACTTCCGCCTAAGCTCGTTCCCGAGAGATACTGGGGGGTCAGCAGATGCTCGAACTTGACAAACATCCCATGGGCCCCTTGGTCTTGCAGGGCCTTCACCTTTTTGCCATTTTGAACACTTAGTCCAGGATCGGCCCTCGCAGACATGGTGACTTTACCCCATTTTATTGGTATTCTCGGCTCATAAATGGAAGAGGGAATGGAAGAACCAAATTCTCACGGCCCTGAGGCAAAAAAGTATCGAGGTTTCCAATTATGATTGGAGGTCTGAGTGACCAAGAGCATCTTTTTCTCAGGCCTCTGAGCCACGAAATGATAGTAGCTCGGATGATTCTTGGCCGAGGTGGGGACGTAACACCCAGCAAAGACCTGAACTGGGAGGTCAGAGTGGTGGACTGCCCTCCACAAGATGATGGACCCTATAATAACTCTCCAAGCATTGGGAGAGAGCTGCGAGGGGGCCAAATTGATGAAGGATAGAATGGACCTAATGACAGGGTGAAAGGGAAGACGAAAACCTAACTTGAACATCTGCTCGTACAAGCAGATTTCCCCATCTTGACCGTGGTAGGCCCTCTCTTCCCTCAGAGGTCTCCTTAATTGGATTGAGGGATTGATGGAGTATAAATATCTGAAGTGCAATAGATCCACCTCAGTGACAGTGCTCTCGTACTCGTCCACCTCAGAGGTATCAACTTCACTTTCATCATCATCATCATCGTCGTCATCAACCTCAACGTCGGCTGGAGCAGACGTAGACGTGTGACCAGGGAACCTCTGAGAAAACTCGGCCCCGGTAACGGCCAATAGAGGGATAGCATCTAGAATGGGTGGCACAACCACATTTGGCTCAAGAATTTCAACCTCTGAGGAAGAGGTTGAGGTGCTTGTGCCATTTTGGGACGAGGCGCGATTAGAGACCTCGGCCTGGTCATGGCCCTGACCAGTCTGAGATGTGAAGTCCATAGCTTCTTGGAAAGAATCCACAGACATTGGGTCGGAGGTAGAAGACTCAGACTCAGACATCGGCAAGTTATTGGCAGAGACGTCTGTCTGATAGAAATTCTCAGGTGGACGAGGGAATACCACCTTGAGAGGTGGAGGAAAGAGGGGTCTGACAGGGAACTCCTGTGACCTATGAGCTTCTTCCTGAGCTCTCTCTATTTGCTTAATTTTCTCTAAAGTCTTTTCTCTAAGAGATGGGAAGTCTTCAAGAAGTTGGTAAAGGGGTCTGAGCATCAGGGGACGACCCAAAACTTTGACCGAGCCTAAACTTGGGGAAAATTCCTAAAAACTACAGACAATCTTTGCTTGAAAATAAAGGAACCAAAGATCAAACCAAGGAATTTTTGCAGAAAACCCAGCTCACCGGAAAATTCAAACCCTCACTGGAAAACTCATATGACCATCGGAAAATTCAAATTAAAATGCCAAAATGAAGGAGATGGAGAGGGGGAGGTACCTGAGGGTGAGTTGATGAATGAAATAGAGGAAATCGCACAAGAAACGAGGTATTCCCCTGCAAAAAAAGCACTGGAACGAGGGAGCTTCGGAGAGAGAGAGTTGCAGAAGGCAGCGCGCAAGAGAGAGAAATGAGGAAGAAAAAGGAAGAAGAAAGATTTTTAACCCTTAAATACTTGGGCACACTTCCCAAGGCCCATCATTTCCTTGGGAAACCCAAGGGGCAACTGACAGCTCACGCAAGCCAAGTGGACACGCCTTAACCTGGGACAGGTGTCATGCAGGTGTTAGCCTTGGGACGGACAAGCCTCGGAGGTAAAGCAATCCCCTAGCCACTTGCTCTCACATATGACTAAGGGCTGGGGGGTGATTGATATGCCCAAGTATAACCTCGGCCCAGAGACACCTACCTCGGCCGAGATGATGTCCGAAACATTGATCAACCCTATGAAGGCCAGGGTCCAGCGATACCATCCCTCGACCAGACCTACCTCGGCTCAGTCTGACACTACCATCTACACTGCCAAGGGGCGCCGCGCGCATCACAGGCGCCAACAGCACTATGGGTATGGCAACCTCGGCCATTGTTGGGCCGAGGTGATAAGGAGCCGACTCTCAGCTTGGAACTGGTTCAACCTCGGATTGGGACGAGGTCACAAGAGGCCTTAGTATTCACCAGCATGGGACTATCCCTACCTCGGCCGGGGCCGACCTAGCATAATGCCTCGGCTATGATCAGGCCGAGACTCCTAATGACACTTCTCAGATTGAACGGACATCAAGCCTTTATAGCTCGGCCTCTCCCAGGCCGATGTCATTCACCAACGTGACTGCCGAGCATCTGTTGACATTTGGATAAGGACACCTGGGCACAAATCAGTTGTAACAAGATTATTCTCCACATGTGGGAGAATATTTCATCATCATTGCTTACATGTGACAAGGACAGGTGGCATTCCCACATTGGTGAGGATACCACACACATGCTCACTGCATGCATGGGGGGTACATTACACCCCCTAGACACTATATATAGGGGTCATCCCTTACCTTGCAAAGGGATCCAGATTATTGAACCCTAGCCAAACTCTGTCTAAATACATATACAGTAGAGAGAGAGAGAGCTGGAGTGAATTGTATCCATGGCCATTAGTGCCTACAGTCAGTGATATTGCTCACACACCCACTGTGGACGTAGGCCAGATTGGCTGAACCACCTATATTCCTGTGTTCATTCTTCATATCCTCACCTCCTTATCTTGTCCCCTTATACAGCTGTGCTACCATTGTTATACTTGTATTGAGCTTGGGAACACCTCACCTGGTGGTGATGATTCCCAGCATCATCAGTGATTGATGTGGAGGATGGGCTGCAGGTGAGGCAGATGGCCCGGTTATTTATTTTGCTGGTGTTGGGGGGATTTCTGGTGGCATCGAGCGGAGACGTTGTCCACTTATGGTTTTTACCATATCTGAGGATGTTTTCGAACATCCCTCTATATAACTGGGGGAGCCTGACTTTGGCGAACCTTTATTTTTCCTTGGATGCATTCAACTGGTGCTGCCGGCAGTCTTTCACTGAAGCCATGTATCTTCTTGAGGTATTCTTTAATTTTGTGCATTTTCCTTTCATGCATTCACATTTACCTTATGCATCTCTTGTTTATTGCGAAATTTTTGGCTTTGGCAGACGTGGTTCTATGAGGTGATCGGGTGTAATACCCAACTGATTTCTTTGAATGATGATACCGTTGGGGATTTTTTCCAGTTGCATCGATGACACAAGGCCAATCGGTAGTCGATGAGGTCTCTCTCTCTAGAGGCGGTGCGTCGGGTCTTGAATGGCCTGACCAATGATATGGTGCGACTTTTTTCTTCTTCCGTTTAAGACCTTTGGGTGCTTTGATTCTATGTTTCCTTATATTTTGTTGGGGATTTTTCAGGTGACCTTTTACCCTTGGGGAACGATCGTTCAGGACACGGGGTTGACTGGAGTAAATGCGCATATGAGGCATTTACTGGCGCATGAGTTTGGCCACTCTTGGTATCTCAGGGAGAGGGTGGTCAGACATATTTCTGAGGGGGAGTGGTGGTGCCACCTGTGAGGCCCACTATGTCTATGAGGCGGCAGCGGCTGCTGCCGAAGGATGTGAGGATTGCGGTGATGATTGGCGAGTCCTACTACCTATTGTACATCGATACGGGTATGCCTTATAATTATATGGACTTTGTGACTAGCTGACTGATGGCGCCCACCATATATGATGCACTACCCTTCCCTCCTGCGAGTTCGAGTCGGCCAGTGGGGTCCTCCCACAGCGATGGTGGTCCTTTGACATCTGCGGCGGCGGCGACTTCAGAGGTTCCCTTTATGTGAATGCATATCCCTTCATAGAACATTCGACGGGCTGATGGAGGGATGGTTCCTATGCTGCATCATCCTTATGCAATGGACCCGAAGGAGTTGGGTTTGACAGAGGAGGTTCTTCGTCCTTTGGTATATCTTTCTGCTCTTTTTTTCCTTCCTTTTGGTTTCTTTTGATCTTTTCTAGTTGACACTGATTCTTCCTTTTCTTGTAGCACGTCCGGGTGTCCACCACTTGGCTGAGGGACATTAGGGAATGGATATCTTCGGCGACTGCCCAAATTCGGGACATGGTTCTTATTCCTTCTTGCTTGGTGCTGTCTTCCTCATCTGGGGAGGAGTCTGGTTCAGGTAGTGGTGGTACGTCATATCGCCATCGGGGAAACAGAACGCGTCACAGGGGTGGAAGCTCTTAGGAGAGAGAGAGAGAGAGAGAGAGAGAGAGAGAGAGAGAGAGAGAATGTGGGTTCGGGCTAAGTCCCGTTGTTTTTTGCTTTTCTTTCCTGCAAGATGATGTAACATAGAGAAATATCTATGCAATGCAATGAAGTTTTTTGATTATCTTCTGTTAGTGATGAATGAATGCATGCACATACGCTTTTTACTTTGCTGTTAAGACCGTAAAATGAAATATTTTGGGGATTTTGAAAGAAAGTTTTATTGAAAATGAGAATTTATATAAAGATGAAAAGGGGATTTTTGAAATTATGTTGAGAATATCAATTTATTTTGAGTTTTCTGAATTTTGATAAAAGAGGAAAAAGGAAAATTTCCAAAATTAAGGGGTTGCCGATTGGTAAGCACCTTATCCTACCTATCGGCGGGTCAGTCCAGTCCCATCAATTTAAAGCTTTGATTAGTACCCTCTTCAGCCTTTGGTACCTTGTCGGGAAGAATTTCCTTCGATTTCTGCCGGTGTTATGTCCTTTGTGGGGGGTTTTCAAGTATAAAAGAGGGGTAAGAGTGGAGTGTTTTTCTCACACCTTCACATTCCTAATTTTTTGTTATGTGAGATGGGACTCCCTGGTAATGTTGAGTTTGCCAACTACCTCCAAACTTTGGAGGCGATGTGCTCCTATAACGTCGAATACGATGCTTACAACATGAGTCGAGTTTCTTTATGGCGTAATTATCCCATAGAGTGGCACATGCTGATGGAGACAGTACAATTTTGGTACACCGAAGATCATGTATTCTTCTTTCGCTTGGATGAAGTCCGTCTGACTTATAAGGAATTTTCTGCCATATTCAGGATAAATCCCGGCATTGTTGCGGCTCTGCCAGAGTTTTCCCGTTCTCCCCAGGAGTTATTGGTCGGACTTCTTTGTGTTTCATCCTCGGCAGCCAGATCACTTATGGTTGGAGGTATGATTTCTCTTCTGGCGGTGTTGCAGTCCGTGCATTTGCAGGATGTTGGTGATGCTGGATATGTCGGAGCTGTCGTTCTGGGCTTGGTTTTGAAATTGCTGCTGGTGACTGGGGAACTACTGGTGGACCCACAACTCGCAGCTATTACTTCATGAATACCTTACCGTCATAATCCTGCGGCTATGATACTGGTGGAGACTCTAAATGGCCTGGATGCCTGGCGAGAAGGTCCTTCTGACTTTCTGAGGGGTAGCCCTGTGATGCTGTTCATGTGGTTGTCTAAAATATTCCACCCGGTGACTCCTCCGGAATACCCTTTGTCGGTTGTACCCAATTTCTTTTCTCGCCATTTCATCAGTGTTCGCCTGGATATTGAGAGCTGGGAGAACTGGTTTGTGGAGCATGGGGCTCTAAATCTGTACTGGTCAGTACCTTGGTGGGGACAGCTGCTGCCTATTCTGGAACTAGGAAAATACCCATATGTTCGACTGGTTGGTCTTAGACAGACCTTTTTTTGTTTCCCTTGGTGGCTTCTACGCCAATTTGGTCGGGAGCAGATCGTGCCACCTCGGACACTAGACTTCTTTCTGATCGAAGATTTGACAGAGTGTCTGCGCATGCGGCTTGGCTCTTTATGGGAGGGTCTGCGTCCATCGTCCCATCCCTCTCAGTCTGCTGGGAGAGTTTGGCACAACCCTGGGGATTATATGAAGTGGTTGTGGAGGAAAGTAGTTAGCAAGATGTTGGAAGTGGAGACTGGACAAAGGTGGCTTTCCTTATCTGATACTATAGAGGGAGGTGTGGTAGTTTTTCCGAGGCTGGTTTGAGCTTATCGATCCATGGAGGGTCTGCGGCACTCCATTCAGGCAAGGTATGCTTGGGGACCCCAGGATATAGATGATAATGATGATGATGATGATGATGATGATGATGATGGAGCGGGCTCCTCTGGTAGATGTGGGTAGGTCCCTTAGGGGGAGTTTATTTTGTACTGGGAAATAAGTTTGGTTTTTTATTTGGATTTTTAAGAAGGTAGGGGGAAGAGATTCATCCGTTCCTTTATGTAATTGCACTGTAATTTCTTATTAGTGAAATAAACAAGTTTTTGATCATCCAGTTGTGCCTTTTGATGAATTTTGTATTTTGAATTATCTATATCGATCGCTAAGGCATACATAATCCTTTTGTTCAAGTATATGTTAGAATAAACTGTTGTTCTCGGAGATAAGAAAAGAATAGTTTTTTTATGAAAAAGAAAGGGTCGTGCTCATGTAAGATGTATGAGCAACCTACGTACCTCTCAGGGTTTTTAAAAATTTTCAATTTTTTTGGGAATGATTTTTGTAGAGGATCAGGCCCACGTAGTTCTGTGTAGAGAGAAATGAAGAGTTTTTTTTATTTTTTTAGAATTGAAGGGAGGTGAGAAGAGTCGTAGCCCTCCAAGATTTTAGACTGGGGGTAAAATTTCTTGAGACGATCCAAGTTAACTGGACGAGCCATCTCTTCTCTATCTAAGTCGGTGAGCATGGTGGCACCGCCGGACAAGATCTTCTTCACAATGTATGGGTCGCTGCAATTGGGCTTGAATTTCCCTCTAGGGTCTCGGATGGGCTCTATTATTTCTTTGAGGGCTAAATCTCCTTTTCGGACATCGTGGTCCTTGACTCTCTTATTGAATGAATGTGTTATTCGGCGATGGTACCCTTGTATATGATATAACTCCTTCAACCTCATTTTGTTCAGGAGTGATAGCTCATCGAGGCGGCTTTGATGCCGGTCTTCCTCACTAGCCTTACTTTCAAGCATGAGGCGAAACGAGGGTATTTCTAGCTCCACATGTAGGACTACTTCCATGCCATAGACTATAGAGTAAGGTATAGCCCCAGTAGGGGCTCGGATTGAGGTTCGATAGCCCCAGAGGGCGTATGGGATTCGGTCGGCCCAATCTCGACAACTTTTAATCATCTTTTTGATGATGTCTTTGAGGTTCTTGTTGGCAGCTTCGACTACACCATTAGTTTGAGGTCAGTAGGGAGAAGATTTGTGTCTTCGAATCCCATACTCGGTTACCACTTTTGTGATTTCTGCCTCGAAATGTAACCCGTTATCTAACACTATCTCGTGTGGGACCTCATATCAGTAGATGATGTTTTTCTTGATCAATTTGGACACTTTCTTGTCATTCAAAATTGCGTATGACTCAACTTTGACCGATTTGGTGAAGTAATCAATGGAAACCAGGATGAACTCATATCCCTTAGAGGCCTTGGGTGTAACCTTTCTTATAATGTCGATGCCCCAGGTGGAGAACGATCAGGAAGAATCCATGTTGTATAATTCACGCAAAGGCATGTGTTGAAGGTTGGAGAACTATTGGAATTTGAGGCATCTCCGTACATAGGCGGTGTAATCTTGGATTATGGTGGTACAGTAGTAGCCTTGTCGTATGATCTTTTTAGCAAGCATGCGACCGTTCATGTGGTGTCGACATTCCCCGTTGTGGATTCTTTGCATCACCTCTTTAATGTCAGCCCGTACGATGCAGTGTAGATGGGTTCTAACAAAGTTTCTCTTAAACAGTGCTTTGTGACAGATGATGTACTGGGCGGCCAATCTTCGAAGGGTTGCCCGATCTTTTTTGTTGGAACCCTCGGGATACCTACCATGCTTGAGGAGGTGCCAGATATCATAATACCAATAATTAGCTAGCTCGGGATCTTCTTTGGTGATGAACCCAATGTGGTAGCAGTGGGTTGGTTTGTCTTGATTTTGGACCAGGAAGGGGGCCATTGTTATTCCTTCGAGCATGTCGACCATGGAGGCCAAGGTAGCAAGGGCATCGGCTAGATTATTCTTTGCTGAAGGTAGGTAGTGGAAGGTGATGTCTTGGAATTGGGAGGCTAGTTCTTCTAAGTGGGCATGGAAGGGTTAAAGTTTTTCGTCCTTGACGTTCCATTTTCTGAGCATTTGACCAATGATGAGGGCAAAATCCCTATAGACATCTAGGCGTTGGATACCTTTCTTGAGAGCAACTTTGAGGCCTACCGTACATGCCTTGTATTCAGTCATGTTGTTGGTGCAAGCAAAATCCAACATGATGGCGATGGGAGTGTGAGAGTCATCTGGGGTGATCAAAAGTATCCCAATGCCATATCCCTTTTTGTTAGCCACGCCATTAAAGAACATTTTCCATAGGAGGTCGTCTTGAGTGGTGTAGAGTATGTTTTCATCTGGTAATTCGGAAATCCAGTCATCAGCCTCTTCCATGATGTAGTCAGCGAGGTTTTCAGAGATGGCTCTTCCTTTCATGGCTTTCTGTGTGACATACACAATATCAAACTCGGCTAAGAGCATCAACCATCGAGGCATTTGGCTGGATAAGGCGGGTTTCTCAAGCAGGTACTTGATGGGGTCTATTTGGGATACAAGCTTAATGGGAAAGGCGAGTATGTAGTGTCATAACTTTTGGATGACCCAAATAAGCACGACACATGCTTTTTCCAAAGCAGCATAGTTGACTTCGTAACCGGCCAGTTTCCGACTGGCGTAATAGATGGCTCTTTCTTTACGAGAATATTCAAGGTACTGAGTTAGCAAAGCCCTAGCTACAGTGTCGATTATGATTAGGTATAGGAGCAAGGGGAGACCAGGTTGTGGTGGCATGAGTACCGGAGGTTGAGTCAGGTATTATTTGATTCGGTCGAAGGCTTCTTGGCAGGCCTCGTTCCAAACTTTGGTTGAATCCTTTCAGAGGAGTTTAAAAATTGGTTCACAGATGGAGTGAGATGGATGATGAACCGGCTGATGTATTGTAATTTTCTAAGGAAGCCTCGTACTTCTTTCTTCATTTGGGATACGGTATCTCAAGTATGGCCTTTATCTTGGCAAGATCTGCTTCTATCCCTTTCTCACTGACCATGAATCACAAGAGTTTTCCCTTTATAACGTCGACGACACATTTCTATGGATTGAGTCTCATCTGATATCGTCGCAATCGTTCGAAGAACTTTTAGAGAGAGGGAACATGACCTTCTCTAGTTTTGGATTTGATAATCATATCATCCATATAAACCTCGAGTTCTTTATGAATCAGATCGTGCAGGATGGTTGTGGCAGCCCTCTAGTAGGTAGCCCCAGCATCCTTGAGACCAAATGGCATAACAGTGTAGCAAAAGGTTCCCCATAGGGTGATGAACACGATTTTTTCTTGATGATTTGGGTGCATTTTGATTTGGTTGAATCCGACAAACCTGTTGACGAATGACTTGAGAGCATGACTGACCGTATTGTCCATGATCATGTCGATATTGGGTAACAGGTAATCATCCTTTGGAGAGGCTTTGTTCAAGTATCGGTAGTCTACGCACATCCGAACATTCCCTCCTGATTTAGGCACAGGCACTACGTTGTCTAGCCATGTGGGATATTCGATCACACTAATGAAACCCAAGTTCAGTTGTTTGACCACCTCTTCTTTGACTTTGAGCAACCATTTGGTGCGAAGCTTTCTTATCTTTTGTTTAACCGGCTTGTAATCTGGAAGAATGAGGATCTCATGCTGAGCTATTCCAGGATCAATGTCGGGCATATCGTCATAAGACCATGCGAAGACATCCACAAATTCCTTCAATAATTCTTTATGCGCCCTCATGTTCGTCAAGGTTATCCCCTATCCTAATCTCGCATAGTTGGCTACTAGAACCGAGGTTAATAATAACAGCCTCTTCTTCATTAACTTGAACGCGATTATGTTGTTTTTTATTAACCTTATTTAGATCAGTTAGGAATTGTTCATTTGCAAAATCATCATCATCAAAAGTTTGATTAGAATCTAAAAAATTAATGTAAGGCACAGCAAGATAATCAAAATCTTTGTTTATTTCATTGATAGGAAAAACAGCATCGAGAACCTCATAAAAGGATGTCTCGATTACATTTGAGTAAGGATAAACAAAAGAAGAAGAAATGGGGTAAACATTGGGGTTAGGTGGGATTTTAACAGGTAGAACCGGCGCAGCATGCCAGTTGAGGAGAGGTATATCAGCAGCTTTAATCACGTGGGATGGATCTAGTGATGTAGTGCCTGAATGAACCCTGTAGAGTGTTAGCCCCAGTGTTTGTAAGTTGAACGAGTCCTCAGAGTCACTTTCCTCAGTCTCTTCGGTATCTCTGATAAGGGGTTATTCATGGTGTTGGGAACTTTCGGCCCATGGGTAGTTGTCTTGGGAAAAGATCTCCATTCCGGGTTTCATCTTCTTATCTATATGGTCATACCATGGTTCTGTAAAGCCATAAAAGGGGAATTCCTCACCTTCTTTGATGAATCGTCCATTCAAAGAGTCACCTGGGATAGTCTGGATGCAGTCTAATCTTCTCTTTGGTTGAGACTCGCGGATCATTTTGAGCTCTTGTTCTGATGGTTGATACCCCAAACCACAAGGAGGGAAAGCTTTCTTCAGTTCAATGGGCTCAAGTATCCCTTGTTGTATTTGTCCTAGCCCTAGTCCAGGCATGAAGTGCATGTTTTTGAAAATATGAATCACATTGACGTTGCCATGAGGGTCATATTCTAGATAAACCCTTTCTTTGAAATCGTCCCCTGTCGAGAGTAGGAGATGTTCAACTTGAAATCCTAATAGGATCATATCATTTGACCCATGCTGTATCTTAAGGATTGGATTTTTGGTACTTGCACCCTCAGCATTATCATCGTCGCCCAAAATGGTGATGACTAGTCCGTCGGTGAAGAACTTCAATTTCTGATGGAGTGAGGAAGACACACCCTTGATATTGTGGAGTCAAGGTCGTCCGAGCAACAGGTTAAAATAAGTTGGGATGTCAATAACTTGGAATTCAATGACGGGGTTTATAGGGCCATCCCCTATTACAAGTTTTATGGATCCCAACACCTCCCGACGGGTATTATCCTAGGCACGTACAACAGTGGAGGTTGGAGCGAGGTCACTTTCCTTTAGTCCTAAGCATTTGAAGGTTTTTAATGGCCAGACATTCAAGGTGGATCCATTATCGGCAAGAGAGAGTGGTACGTTCTTTCCCATAAATTCGACGGAGATGTTGAGTGCATGATTTTGTTTTGGCCCAATTTTGGGGATTTCTTTTTCGAAAAAGGATAGAATTCGGGTAGAGGTCAGAGATCTGACTAGATTTATCGCTTCTTTTGGTGTAATAGAAGAGGAAATGTAGGTCCAGTGAGAAACTTGATCAAAGCATTTCTGTGTAGCTGAGAAGACATGAAAAGCCCCCATAGAGTGATGTTAGCTTGAGTTTTCTTCAGTTAATCGAGGATCTTGCTCTCCTCGAGGGTCATCTCTAGCATAGGAATATTTTCAACACCCTTCCCCTTGTCATTGGCTAGTAGTGAGTTTGGGATCTGGTAATGCCTCCCTGATCTGGTCATGTGATTTACTGATGAAGGGAAGAACATGAACCCTGCTTCTTTGTCAACCTCGGGTTGTTCTGCCATCTTCTTTATTTCTCTGAGGAGTTCTTCAAATGATATCATACCACATATGTCATCTAACGGGCTAATTTTCTCTGAAGCTTGATCTTCACTTGAATTTTCAAATTCTTCCCCCCATCCGGTGGCAACAATTTTATCTTTCCATGAAAAGTCAATGCATTCTACAACTTCAATGGCTTCTTCATACAGGTCTTCCCATTCTGTGGGGATATGTAAAGGTGAAGGGACCATGCGTCCTTGTAACTTCAAAGTATCAAGTAACTCGGTCATACTGCAGATATTATTGTTTTTCCTGAATAATCCTACCATGACCTGGACAACATCATCTAGGCTAACTTCATCGGTTGGTACCACCCAATTGTTTGAATCTCAGGCCCATTTTCCATGCTTCTAAGAATATCTTACTGAACCTCTGGCAATCAATGATCATATGTGAGGGAAATTTCAGCCTGAACTCTAGGAGTTGGTTTAACGCCTCCGATAATTCCATACTTCTATTTTCCTAACGGGTACGGACAGCGATGCATGCTCTGGTAAGGAGTGACAGTGCCTGATCAGTGAGGCTAACAGGGTGTAGGAGGAAATATGGGCAAGTTTGGAGAGGTTTGGGAGAGTGTATGAATGTGATTTGAGTTGAGGGATCAAATTCTGGGTTCATTTCTAGGAAGATAGCAATGGTATGATTTGGGAGTGGGTTATGAGTAGTGTTTGGCTTAGGATTGGCTGGTGGGGCAACGGTACCCTGGTCAATTATACCTTGCATTATGTTTCGAAGATGAAAATATTGGTCGATGGAATGACCAGCGGTTTGGTGAAAGGCGCAATGGGCATCTGTCTTGAAGTTTCTTGGAAGTGGGTTTGGCAATGAACGGGGGTCCAAGGGTTTAATAAGGTTTCGGCTTAACAGGGCTTGATCAACTTTGGAGAGGGGAGCATGGAACTCAGTGTATTCCTTTTGGACTAGGATAGGGCGGCTTTCTGGTGCCCACGAAGTGGTCAGTTGAGAAATGTTGTTGATGGTTTAGACAGCAGCATTGGCAGGTTTATCATATTTTCTGGGGGTGAACTGTCCGGACACCATCTTTGGTTCAACCTCTGTTTTAGCAAGACCTTCCTAGATTTCTACTCCTTCCTCTTTGAGAGATCGAAAGTGGGGATAGTATTGTCCTCCCATGATTGCTAGGACATGGGGAAAGAAGTTCTTCTTCACTATATTGAATTGTTCTTCCTCGGATGGCCGATTGGTCATAGTGGTTGCCTTTTACCTCCATCGGGCTATGAAGTTACTTACTGATTCCCCAGAGTTCTATTTGAGCAGCTCTAAATCATAGAGGGTGACCTCAAGCACTTCGTTATATTTGTACTGCGACATGAATTCTTGGGATACATCCTCCTAACTATAGATTCTGGACTCCTCGAGAGACAAAAACCATTAGAGAGCGCTATCTTTCAGAGTTTACTGAAATAATTGGGCCATCACTTCTTCAGAAGCCCCTATGAGAGTCATGGAATGGTGATAACTTCAAATATGGACAATCGAGGGTCTATTTCCTCCGAATTTCTCGATATTCGGCATCTTAAACTTCTCGGGTAACCTTGCCTTAGGATAAGGAGACATATGGGTGTAGTCCATGTAATTTTCGAAGATTCTGACTTGGTCAAACTTCTTAGTTATCATCTTGATGTCTTCTTTGACCTTGTTCAACTCTTCCCTTTTCAGATCAACGATCGCGGGCAAGTTAGCCCCAGGCTGGGCAAGGTTTGGCATAGTAACCGGGGCATGCGGCGGCCCATTAATAGGAGGGGCACATGGAGTGTGATGATATTGTTTGGGAACCCAGATAGGCTCGGGTAGACCCATAGAGTGAGGGAATAGGGCCTCGGGCTCTTGAGGAACAGGAACCTGGTTTCATTGCATCTCTCGGACCTCAGTTTGAAGGTTGTCAATCTTGGACACGAGCTGAGCTAAGACTGCCGTTAGATCTGGCTATACAACTGGTACTTGATCTGTGTTCTCCATGGAAAATGGATGAATATCAAACTCGTAAGAAGTAGCAGGGGAACAGACGGAGCTCCGAGGTGATTTGACTGCAGATCGAAGCCAATAAGGATCCAGGCCAAGGGCATGCGATCGACCTGAGGAGGCGCAAAATGGGATTTATTTTGAGAAAAAGAAGGAAAATATTTTTGACATTTTTTGTTTCTCTTTTGAGATCGAAGGGCAAAATATTTTTGGGTTTTCGATAAAGAAGAGAGAAATGTTTTTGGATTTTTGATAAAGAAAGGAAATAATGTTTTTGGATTTTTAATAAAGAAGGAAAAAAAAATTTTGGAAGACTGGTCTCAGCATGATTATTATTATTATTATTATTATTATTATTATTATTATTATTATTATTATTATTATTATTATTATTATTATGTTCTCACTTGTATTAAATTCTCCTAAATGCAAAATGAAATATCGGACGGGACCCGAGCCTGGAAAAGTTAGGTTTGTAACATATGCAAAGCTATGGCTGGACTTGTAACCAGGCTCACGGGTAGGGTCCCGTTTTAAAGATGTGTGAAAATTTAGACGGTAGAACGGGAATTTTTACAGAGTTTTGGGTTAAAATCGGCAACCTAATATGTGTGTCCTAGGCTTGACACCTATATGAGAGTATGTAGTTGGTTGGGTGAATCGGAAAGGGTTCCCCCCTTTGGCGTGGCTTCCACGATATATGTTTTGTTTTTTAGGGAAATCGGTACGTGTGGACAAACCATTTAATATACCTGAGTGGACGTGAATTGTCTCACCATATACCTCGTGGGGACGGTACGTGTGAGAGCTAATTTGATAGACTCGACATACGTGAACGAGTTCCCTGCGATATACCTCCCGTCATGACTTCGGTCAAGCGGTACGATGCGGGGGAACCGTTCGATATACGTCGAAAGTACTTGGCCAATGAAAGGTGAGAGTCATATCGCTTAGGCTAACTGCGCCCTGTCGGACCAGCGCCCATCACGAAGTGACCCTCCAATTACTGGACAAAATTTGGTCAATCAAAATGCTCTTTGGTGATATTGTGCGAATCATGCATGATTCTCTTATTAGTATCTTATGATGAGAGTATATTTCTTGATCATGCCCAACAGGGAGCAAAGTTTGAGTACCAATGGTATGCCAAGTACGGGTGATGCATGCAACATGGGGATATATGTGATCATAGGTGCACGTGGTGTGAAGTATACACAGAGAAGTTTCTACAAGTGTGTGAATATAAGCATAAGAATGAGGTACACATGAGTGGTAAAAGGGGAAATACATATGGGGGATATATAAGAAAATAAAATACCTATGTAAATAGAGTCTAGCCCTCAAAATGAAGTAGTCCCCAACAGAGTCGCCACTGTGGCCATCCTTGATCCTCGCGGCGGGAGAGGATCCCTTTGGTCCCTCACGTCCCTCTCGGGAGCGCTTCGGTCGGTGTCATTGATGAGGTGAAAAATGTAGAGAGATAGAGTTTCCAGTCTATTTTACTCAAAACAGATAAAAGAAAATGGATTCATCCCGAAGGACAGCATCCAAAGACATACTGATACATATGAAACCAAAATGATTCAAAAAAGGGTTCGGAGGCTAAGTTACGAAATGGGAAGGTGTTAGGCACCCATTCTGCCTTTACGATCTCTCATGGGTTGTTGTTATTTTACTTTATTTCCCCGTGATATGTGTGTATGTCTATACGTGGTGGAGATAGGAATCATCGACTTGTATCATAGAAGAGATAAAGTGAGTCATCCGTAGGAATGTTCCTAAGAATAATATTAGAAAATAGGATTTGCGCGATTATTCTTGCGCTGATCGTTATAACGGAACGATAACGCACATGGAATAATACGCCACTAAGAACAAATATATGAATATATAGAATTTAAGAGAATTGAGTTTAAAGAATATAGAGAAAATAGAAAATGAGAGAAAAGTAGGAATAGGACTCGAGTCACGAATTTTACCCCGAGATGCCTACGTAGCCTATAGAGGCATCAAAGTCCACGTAGTTCGCATTCAAAATGAGGGGTGGAATTTATTCCATAAATCCAATCAGGGACTTCTCTTGTATGTGTGTGTGTGTGTGTGTAAAAAAGTGTTATAGTTGTGAGAAAAGTGTGAGAATTCCCGTTTGGAATTTATGAGCAAATCCACTTTTTCTTATTTTTTGGGTTTCATTTATATGAAAATAAGAGATGTGCAATAATACTAGATAAAAAGTATATTAAGATATGTGAGATGAGAGAATAAAAGTGCTAAGTAATAAAACAAGTTAATGCTAATTTAGGAAAATTTAAAGAGAGAGTTGAAAGAGTTGGACCTTCTTGGAGATCTTGAGCTTGGTCTTGGATGTTGGAGAGAAGCCCTTACACTTGGATGATGATGGAGGGTACTAAATTCACCAAGCTTGATGAAAGGTGAAGGTTGGAAAGGAATTTGGATGTGGAAATCACGCTGACTTCGAGAGGGGTTTTCTGAGCTTGCTGAGAGTAACAGATCTCTGATTTTTCTTCTCCTTGGAATGAGGTTAGGCCCTCCTTTTAATAGGCCCAAGGCATTTACGATCGACATAGCCCCGGTCCTGCCAACCGACAGGTGTGTTTAGGCACATTGCCGATAGGCAGGGTTTGAAACCTGTCGTTTGGCAGTCTCTTTTAGGTTCCTTCGAAAAATCGGTTGAAGTGCGCAAACTGTTGATCCAAATCGTACACGGGGTGAACTGTTGCAAAGGTAATTCCGATACATTAGAAAGTCTTTTGGACTTCTCTTGGGTCCGGGAGTTGACTTTGGGTCAAATGTGGCTCGGAAGCGTTCGTCGGTCCTTTGGACGGGGAATTGTCAGACGCAAACGGATCGTTGGTCTGCATGGTAAGTCAGAATTGTGCACGGGGAGGACCGTTGGAAAGGTGAGGAGGTGTTCTTTGACATTCCAAATAGTTTGACCCGGTTCGGGGGAGTTGACTTTGGTCAACCAGAGCCTGGAAACGTTCGGTGATCTTTCGGAGTAAAACGGATCGTTCATCCGCACTGTAAATCAAAATCGTGCACGGGGTGGACCGTTGGAAAGGGGTTTCAGTGACCTTTGAAGATTCATTCAGTCTCGATTGAGATGAAGAGTTGAGTTTGGTCAAATGGAGCTTAGGAGCGTTCGGTGACCTCCTGATCGAGTTTCGAGGGAAAACGAGTCGTTTTCCCGCACCATAAGTTAGAATTTCACACGGGACGGACCGTTAGAAAGGGGATTTAGTTCCCTTCGAAGATTCATTCAGTCTCGTTTGAGCTAAAGAGTTTAACTTTTGGTCAAACAGAGCCTGGGAGTGCCCGATGGCCTTTAGGTCTGTACTCGGGGTATGACTTGGGTTTGCATTGATGAAGGGAGGTTCTAGGGACCTAAGGAGAGGTTGGGGGGGGGGGGTATTAGAATGGGGTATCTATAGTTATGCGTATGTATATAGGAGAGGTTGGGGGGGGGGGGGGTATTAGAATGGGGTATCTACAGTTATGCGTATGTATATAGGCAATATATATTATTTTGTTGCTCGTGGGGTAAGTGCATGTAGAATTGGGTTTATGGGTGCCATATTATGGCATCTTACGAGTAGGCATATGTGAGCCTTATTTTATGTTACGCGATTTATGTTTGATGTTTGTGCTTCGTCTAATTTCGAGGACGAAATTCCTTTGCTAGTGGGGAAGTATGTAACACCTCGTGTTTTTAATAGTTAATTAAATTAATTAATTGGGAAATTTGAGAAAAAATTAAATCTTGGACTTAACTATTCTTGGTAATTAAATATGTTGGTTTTTATATATAAAATTAAGGTTTTAAGTCGAATTTAAATCGGGATTAAAAATTTGGAAATTATAACTTTTTGTATAAAAATCGGGGGAGGATCCGAGCTAATGAGGATAAAAATAATATTCTTAGAAATTCGACCGTCCGATCGAGATGAATTTTTCACAACAACCCTGTCACGCCGTTCGCTATAACATACTAAAATTTTAAGCGATTTTGACGGTTCGATCGTCCGTACTGATATTTCGAGTGTTTGTATTTGATTAGGACTTTAATTCTTATTGGTATTTAAACATAAAGTGATGAGTTTAGGTCTTTTAAAACACATTTTATCCCTCTCAAAAATCACAAATCTCTTATCTTCTTCATCTTCTTCAACCTCCAAACCCTAGCCCCATTATACATAACTTTCAACTCAAGTTTTGTCAAGATTAATCGGATTTTCTTAAGACACATCAAGAACGAATCTTTGTAAATTTTTTTGAGAGGAATACACATTCAAGATCATATTTCTAAACCAAATTTTATTCAGGCATAAATACTCTATTCTTTTCCTTTAGTATTATGCGTTTTAAGCGTTACCTAATCCTTAATTCAATGTTTTCTTAAAATCAATTAGCAATCTAATTAGAGAAAGTGGACACATAAAACTTGAGGATGTTTTTATGAAATTATTTAGTATGATTAATATTTATAACCTTTGGGTACGTAGGATTCATGAGTGAATTTTGGATTTTGTTTGTGTAGGTTGCATGTAGAAAAACCCTAGTTTTAAAATAAATGAAGTTGGGGGCGTATAACTCATGTAATTTGTGTAGAGATAATGAAATTTGATTTTTGATGTATAAATGATGAAAAGTCCGTATATTTAATTCAAAATAATTAAATGAGATTAACTGGGTATTTTGACGTTGTAATAATTATATTAAGATTTAATTGAATTGGACTATCATGCGTAGTTTAATACGTTGATTAATTATGCTTGCTTGTGTGACTTGTTAGTATGATTATATTGCCTTTGTGACGATGAGTTGTTGGGTAATTTTTCTCTCCCTATATTTTAGTATGCCTTCTAGGTATGGGACTAGTGGGTATGCCTTTTGATGATTTACGCCTTCTAGGTATGGGACTAGTGAGGGTAGATTATTCCGACTTTATTATGTCGGGGGTGGGCTGGCTTTTTATACTTTATCATCGTTATGCTAGTCTAGGAATGAGACTAGGTCGAGGTTTAGGTTTGAAATTTATCCTATACATAGGGTAGGACGAATTGATAACTTGGGGACCCTTAGGTATGGGACTAAGGGGTATTTTGAGGATCTCACATCGATAAAAGGAAGGGGCAATTTATAAATTGTGAAATTGAGGACTAATGCCTAAGATAAAAACTGGTATTAAAATTTGTGGCGACATAATGTGTCGGGCCGACAGTTTAAACGGGTTAGAGGATGATTTATGTCGTGTCGTGTGTGGAACCTTGTCATGTATCGGGGCCAACAGTTTAAACGGGTCAGAGGACGATTGACAAGGGGAAGTGTGTCACTTTGGTGGATTACCACCCGGGACGGGAGGACCGTCATAATAAAAAGTGAGAATAATAATAAAATGGGCTAATTAAATAAAATTATCATCGGGGGACTTGAGAATTTAAAATCATATTGGTGTGCCTTTATAAATGGGGATCTCTACGGGTAGTTAGTAATTTATATTTATCGCGTTTAATTATCCCGTTTAATTTAAAATATTCTATTGTGATATTTATTGCGTATAATGCTACCGTCTGGATTCAAGGATCCTATTTGAGGGGAGTAGTGTGTATTCATGCTCGGGGCTCTGACCTCGTGCGTTGACTAACTTTTCAGGATAAGATTTGGAGAAGCTGCATAGAATTATCGAAATTATCATTTGGAGGTGCAGCTGGAGTTATTCATTTTATGGCATAGTTTAGTTAGACTTTCCTTTTCAGTCGTATTTAATTATGAGACTTCATTTGAGTTTTATTGGGCCATTCGGTTCCAAAGTTGTTTAAAGGATTTCTGTTGGATTATTAAGATCTTTATTATCCATATTTTATTTAATCATTACTGGAGATTGAATTTATTCGGAGTTAGCATGTGATGGATCTTTTATCGCTTAGTTGTTTATGATCATTTGAGATTGATTCAATTATTTATTTTATGGACTGTTTTATTTATGTCTCATATCTGTCTCATGGTAAGAATGATATTTATTTAGTTCACGCTCAGCATAGTTCGGCGGCGATGCCTGGCCACCCCGTTTGTTGGATTTTGTGGGATGTGACTGATGGTATCAGAGCATGGTCTTAGGTCTCGTAGGTTATGAGTCTGTTTGGCTTTCGCATTTTTTATCTTTGATTCCCTTTGTTGATTCGTACTCCTTAAGGTAGAGGGTCTAGCACACGTGTGATGTATTTTTTGGAGATAAGAAGCTTTGTGCTAAGGACGTCGTAGGCATTGAGTTTAGAATTATTAAGCTTAATATGAGGATCCTTAAAATGGATTTTGGAGACGATAATTATTTTAGAGATTTTAGTGCATATGTTAGGTATCGTATATATCGATTTTTGATGTTGAGATTTAATTTGAGGATGTTAGCATTTTGAT
Source organism: Sambucus nigra (assembly GCA_949130495.1). Taxonomy (NCBI): domain Eukaryota; kingdom Viridiplantae; phylum Streptophyta; class Magnoliopsida; order Dipsacales; family Adoxaceae; genus Sambucus; species Sambucus nigra. The sequence continues at coordinate 218,287,405 of OX422213.1, forward strand.
GACTTTCGAATATAGGATCGAGTGGGAATTTGTGGGAGCGAGTGGTACGCCGTTATTTTCATAGTTATGCGTATGTATATAGGCAATATATATCATTTTATTCCTTATGGCATAGGTGCGCATAGAATTGGGTGTATGGGTGTCCAATTATGGCATTCTACGGGTAGGCATATGTGAGCCTTATTTTATGTTTCGCGATTTAAGTTTGAAGTGTGCTTCGTCTAATTTCGAGGACGAAATTCCTTTGCTAGTGGGGAAGTATGTAACACCCCGTGTTTTTAATAGTTAATTAAATTAATTAATTGGGAAATTCGAGAAAAAAACAAATTTTGGACTTAATTATTCTTGGTAATTAAATATGTTGGTTTTTATATATAAAATAAGGTTTTAAGTGGAATTTAAATCGGGATTAAAAATTTGAAAATTATAGCTTTTTGTATAAAAATCGGGGGAGGATCCGAGCTAATGAGGATAAAAATCATATTCTTAGAAATTCGATCGTCCGATCGAGATGAATTTTTCATAGCAACCCTGTCTCGTCGTTCGCTACAACATACTAAAATTTCAAGCGGTTTTGGCGGTTCAATCGTCCGTAATAATTTTTCGAGTGTTTGTATTTGATTAGGACTCTAATTCTTATCGGTATATAAACATAAAGTGACGAGTTTAGGTCTTTTAAAATACATTTTATCCTTCTCAAAAAAAAAAAATCTCTCATCTTCTTCATCTTCTTCAACCTCCAAACCCTAGCCCCATTATACATAACTTTCAACTCAAGTTTTGTCAAGATTAACCGAATTTTCTTAAGACGCATCAAGAACGAATCTTTATCAATTTTTTTTAGAGGAATACACATTCAAGATCATATTTCTAAACCAACTTTTATTTAGGCATGAATACTATATTCTTTTCCTTTAGTATTATGCATTTTTAGTGTTGCCTAAACCTTAATTCAATTTCTTAAAATCAATTAGCAATATAAATAGAGAAAGTGGACACATAAAACTTGGGGCTGTTTTTATGAAATTCTTTAATATGATTAATATTTATAACCTTTGGGTACGTATGATTCATGAGTGAATTTTGGATTTTATTGGTGTAGATTGCATGTAGAAAAATCCTAGTTTTAAAATAAATGAAGTTGGGGGTCTATAACTCATGTAATTTGTGTAGATATAATGAAATTTGATTTTTGATGTATAAATGATGAAAACTCGATATATTTAATTTAAAACAATTAAATGAGATTAATTGGGTATTTTGACGTTGTGATAATTAAATTAAGATTTAATTGAATTGGACTATCATGCGTAGTTTTATACGTTGATTAATTATGCTTGTTTGTGTGATTTGTTGGTATTATTATATTACCTTTGTGACGACGGATTGTTGGGTAATTTTTCTCTCCCTATGTTTTAGGATGCCTTCTAGGTATGGGACTAGTGGGTATGCCTTTTGATGATTTACGCCTTCTTGGTATGGGACTAGTGAGGGTAGATTATTCCGAATTTATTATGTCGGGGGTGCGCTGATTTTTTATACTTTATCGTCGTTACGCTAGCCTAGGTATGAGACTAGGTCGAGGTTTAGGTTAGAAATTTATCCTATATATAGGGTAGGATGGATTGATAATTTGGGGACCCTTAGGTATGGGACTAAGGGGTATTTTGAGGATCTCACATCGATAAAAGGGTGGTGAAATTTACAAATTGTGAAATTGAGAAATTGAGGATTAATGCCTAAGATAAAAACTGGGATTAAAATTTGTGGCGACTTAATGTGTTGGGGCCGATAGTTTAAACGGGTCAGAGGACGATTTATATCGTTTCGTGTGTGTAACCTTGTCATGTGTCAGGGCCGGAAATTTAAATGGACCATAGGACGATTGACAAGGGGAAGTGTGACACTTTGGTGGATTACCACCCGGGACGGGAGTATCGTCATAATAAAAAGTGAGGACAATAATAAAATGTGCTAATTAAATAAAATTAGCATCGGGGGACTTGGGAATTTAAAATCTTGTTGTTGTGCCTTTATAAATGGGGATCTCTACGGGTAGTTAGTAATTTATATTTATCGCGTTTAATTATCCCGTTTAGTTTAAAATATTCTATTGTGATATTTATTGCGTATAATGCTACTGTCCGGATTCAAGGATCCTATTTGAGGGAAGTAGTGTGTATTCATGCTCGGAGCTCTGACCTCGTGCGTTGACTAACTTTTCAGGATAAGATTTGGAGAAGCTGCATAGGATTATCGAAGTTATCATTTGGAGGTGCAACTGGAGTTATTCATTTTATGGCATAGTTTAGTTAGGCTTTCCTTTTCAGTCGTATTTAATTATGAGACTTCATTTCATTTTTATTGGGCCATTCGGTTACAAAGTTGTTTAGAGGATTTCTGTTGGATTATTCATAATTTATTTAATCATTACTGGAGATTGAATTTATTCGGAGTTAGCATGTGATGAATCTTTTATCGCTTGATTGTTTATGATCATTTGAGATTGATTCAATTATTTATCTTATGGACTGATTTATTTATTTCTCATAATTGTCTCAAGCTAAGAATGGTATTTATTTAGTTCACGCTCGACATAGTTCGACGGCGGTAGCTGGCCACCCCGTTTGTTGGATTTTGCGGGGTGTGACATTTTTTTACAGTTTTGCAATTACGGACATACACTAGTGTGTGTGTGTGTGTGTTATAAAATTTGTATTTAAGTGGATTTCCACTTGTATTCCAGTCTACTACTATTTCGCAATTATTAAGGGGTCTATTGGATTGCCTTATTTTGAACTATAAATATGGGTCATGTCCCTTTAGTATTGGTATATCAGTAAAATGAAAGACTCACTCCCTCTAAATTCTTTTCATGTCTCTTTTATTTGACAACACGTTATCAGCACAAGTGTCTCTTACGAAAACACTACAATGACCCGATATTATAGAATGTTAATGCATGTTTGAGACCTCTTTAATGGGTGATAAGAAGATAGAAAATAATGGGGTACCTGGGCAGCCCGGTCATTTAGATTTTGATTCTATGAAGAAACCAAAAAGAAAAAAAGAAATAAGCGAGTTTTTTTGTTGGAGCACTACTACTGGGTTTTGCAACCACCTATGCAATTCTCATGATTGGCCGATTAAATAAGGTAAGATCAATTTCCTTCTTAGGCTATCATGGTTTCAACACTAGTTTCATGAGCATACACATATACACACACACACACACACACACACACACACACGGACATATATATATAGAGGCAGGCTCCTGTGCACACTAAGTTTGCACACTAAGTTTGCACATTACCTTTTATATATAGTAAAAAAAATATTTTTGAGTTGATTTTTTTTGTGTGATATTATAACATTTCAACGGACTCACATAAAAAAAATTAGCTCAAAAAAACTTTTTTTGCTATTTTTAAAAAATCGGTCAAACTTTCGCAGTTTTTAAGCCCTTTAAAAACTGCGAAAGTTTGACCGATTTTTTAAAAATAGCAAAAAAAGTTTTTTTGAGCTAATATTTTTTATGTGAGTCAATTGAAATGTTATAATATCATATAAAAAAATTGGTGTGCGCCAGCACTAAGTTTGCACACTTTTAAAAGGTAATGTGCAAACTTAGTGTGCAAACTTAGTGTGCATAGGAGCCTCTCTCTCTCTCTCTCTCTCTCTCTCTATATATATATATATATATATATATATATATATATATATATATATATATATATATATTACAATGATGATATATAAATTGTATGAAAATATATGTGATATAAGTATCCCCGATTTTCTAAATCTTCAAGAAAATATATATTATGACATTAAACACTTTTGGTAACTTACGTATACCATTCAATTGAATTTCTAAACTAATGAGGTTTTTGGAATATATGCACACACACACACACGCACACACACACACACACACACTCACACACACATATATTCCAAAAACCTCAATATATATATATATATATATATATTGACTGGCATGTGGTAATCATTGATGTATTGTATATATATATATATATATATATATATATATATATATATATATATGATATTATTTTTGAGAATTCATTTATAACTCCGATGTTTGTTTATAAGTTACAATAACATTAAAATTTGGAATCATAAATTCCATATTTTTTATTAGGACTCGACGTTTCTAATTATCATTCAAAATTTGGAATCTAAAAAATTCTCATACAGTAATTTTATTTTGGGGCAAGAAGTTCCCAAATCGTTTAAAATTAGGACCTGAAGTTCTCAATTATTGTTCAAATTTTTTAAAATGGCAATGAAATGTGCCCTAAATCAAATAAGATGTTTTGATTATTTCTATAATAGTGCAAGGGATACTAAAAGTTCCATAACAATTATATACAATTTGGACCCGAAGCTCCAATAATTTTGTAATCAAATATGAAGTTTTGATTATTTATTTAATAAGGGTAAGGATATTAAGTGTTCCATAACGATTATTTATAGTTTGGATCTGAAGTTCCAAACAATTTTACCCCTTATCAAACTTGAAGTTTGGATGGGCAGTGTGTTTAAAGTCCCTAAACATTTAATTGTCCTTAATATTTATAATTGGATCCCAAAGTTGTCTAATAATTATTCAAATACGAAAATTGAATATTCTCCGTTCAAATTTTGGGACGTGGAGTACGAAAATTATTTCGACCTAAAGTGTCAAAAGAAAATATATTACAATCAAACCTAAAGTTTTGATTATCAAATTGAAAGGGTATTGACCAAGAGTCTTCCAATTATCATTTATTTTTTTGTATGAAAGTCCATCTTTATTATTATGACCATGAGTTCACAAAATATTATTTGTAATTGAGATATTAAATATGTGGACATGAAGCTCCAACAAAATATATCATAAATTAAAACATGAAGTTTTGATTATTAACAAGGTAGGGATTTTAAAACTTCTCAAAATAATTATTTATAAGTTGGACCAGAAGCTCCAGAAAATATTTTTTGTTAGGATTAGTTTCAGAATAAATTGGATATTAGAATGAGTCTTCCAAACGTCTTGACTTTTCATTTTTGTTAATAAATAAAATATATTTTTTTAAATACTCTTATAATGATTAAGGGTTCCTTAACTATCACATTAATGGTTTCACCATTAAATTTTTATCTCTTGACCTTTCACTTCATTTGAGTATTAAATTATTTTTAATGGTATTTAATTTAACTCATTTTTATATTCTAATTATTTAATATATGTTGGAGCCTTGAGGATGTTAGAGAATATGCAAAATTAATCCCCTCAATTTTTAATAAAGAGGCTGGATTATTATTGGTCGGAGTTAATAAAAAATTATTTGACACTTGTTCGAAAGATTCTGTAATATTTTTACCCTCTAATCAAACCTGAAGTTTTTATACAAAAGTGTAAAGAATTTAATGTCCTTCGACATTAATAATATTGAACTTGAAGTTTAACTATCTGTGTAGAACCAAAAGTTCTCACATACAAATGATAAAAAAACTTGAAGTTTTATATATAATTCTCACTAGGTACTTTGTGAGTTATTTTAATATAGGACCTGAAGTCCTAAGTTTTAATTTGATAATTTATATAAACCTGAAGATTTCTATACATGTGACATTACATAGAGACCTTCAGTTCTCATTACTTTCAAAATGAAATATTTGTCACAATTATTTTAGTGGCCCTAGTTATATATTGGAAACCTAAAGTTTCTTAATTTCGAGCATGAAGTCTCTCACATATAATAAAATTGGGAAATTTTGAGTCATCAGTTATCAACCCAAAATTTTAAACTTTAATTGACAAAGTTTTTGCTATTTATCCCGTTCTTTGAATGAATGATAATTATCTGATACGATTTTTTAAATACTTTTACTTCTTAAAGTTTGGTCACTAAAATTTTTGATAATAACATATATTATTGTATTCTTTAGCATCTCTATATTTCAATCTTGACTCTTAAAAGTGGCAATTATGAACAGTCATCATGTGATGACATTTCTAGTAGATAATGAACAAACGACACTATTATGAAAAATCAGAAATCTTTTCTGACTTGGTGTGTAATATATTAAAGGTTTCAAGCATAGTTGAACCTAAGGCTCCATAAGACCCCATGTCATGTTGTTATTTAGTACCCTCCCATACATATGCGATGAGTTATATGAAAGCAATTCTCTAAGTAACTTGTTTTATTTTATGAGCATCAATATACATAGGTATCACATTGAAATAAACAGTGAAAAGTAATTTTGAGTCACTTCTAATGTTAGAAGCCAAATGTTTACACTAGTAAATAATCATTACATTATTCAAGGAGTTATACTATGCAGTATTTAACATTGTAAAATTGCACTTTTTTATGAGCCTGTAGCTCCATGGTTTAATTATTTATTATTATACAATGACCATTTGGTCACCTTAAGTTTTTTCATAAGACATTGTGAATGCAAATGATATCTATCACAAGGGTATATATGCCGCTTATGATTCACCCTTTATTGAACCAATAATAGATATACTGTTTATGGTATATTTGTAATTTTATTTTCATGAGGCACTATTCTCGTCATTAGGGGGAAGATAAAGCATACCAGAAGTACAAATTATACTTAAAGCACGGTTCGTTTCTGAAGAACGTCGATAATTATAATGAAATACTTTCACTTTGTCTCATTTAATCCATCGTATCACTCAATGTGAAAATGAAGTGAAAAATTATATTGCAACATCAAATGTTACATGGACTAGTTGCAAATGTGCTCATTATCCCAGAAGGATAAAATAAATTCGATAGCAAATAAATTTATTACACGCCAGAAGCGTAGCAAACCTATAGACCCTAACTACTTGACTCCTCAGAAGTGGAGGTTAAATAAAATCATGCCCAAATAACGCTCTGAAAGATGTTATACATACTGCTCCAAAAGAGGTCATGAACAAAATATTCACTTTCTCTAAAATCCTAGAAGAGATTATTGTCTATGAACAGATACAAGTCCCTCAAGTGACTATAAAGCCCTTGAAGTTGGCAAAGGTACTTAATATTAAATGAGATCTCTATATTTTTTATATATAAGAGAAAAGTGGGATCAACAAAGATAATCATAGATGATATAATATTATATGTAGTAGCTACACAAAAATCTAAGGGCAATGACTACAAATTCACACACTATGAATGAATGTCGACAAAGAATATATTGGTCAAAATGAGAAAATTCCATGATGGCATAATTTGATTCTCTTAATATACGTGGTGTATTTGAATCTATAGTAAATCCCAAAAGATGTTAACCCTGAAGGTTACAGATGGGTGTTTATAAGAATGTGAAGTGTTAAAACTCACTAAAAGATGCATGAATTATGGCACAAGGTCTCCTGAAGAAACCAAAGTTGATTATATATGAACATACCATCCTGTTTTGGTAGTAAATACTTTTCAAATATTTGACTAGGTTAGTAGTTTTTTGAAATATATTATATGAGACTCGTGAGTATTATAATTGCTTATTTATACGGGACTTAGACAAAGAATACATATATAAATCCCAGAAGGATTTTCTTTGCCAGAAGCAAAGATAAGGAATACGTACCCAAATGCAGTAAGACGTTCATTGTACAGCAGGTAATCCAAATGGATATAGGTACAGCCGTTTTAGTAAATATTTGTTTAAGGAATGGTACGAAAATAATAATATATACAATGTGCCATTATAAAATATCCTTAAATGGATGTGCTCCTGAAGGGCTCAATTGAAATGCAAAATGTCCGTAGATGGACATGCTTCTGAAGAGCTCAATTGAAATAAAAAAGTTTCCAAATAAGAAAAAGAATGAATGATTTGGGGGTAACTAGTTATTGTCTCGACCTGCAAATCGAGCATAATTTATATTTAACTCAGATCCATTAGCAAAATATATTAAAAAGTTCCGCAATGCTTTAATATATATTAAACATACAATTTTAGTATACCCATGGTCTTTGGTATTTAGATATTAAATTATCTATATCATCTTAAAAAAAGGATGACAAATATAAATTTTATCTCGAAGTATCATATGTGCATATTATTATAATATTTGGTTTAAAATTACCATACTTGTGCATTATCAGTATATAGATAAACATAACATAACACAATGCATGATATTAGATATTATAGTTACAATCAATATCTTAGCAAGAAACAATTATCATTGACTTGCATAGCATGGGACTATTACCAATCATATCATAGGATATTTTTATATCTAACCATCTATGTCCAAATAGTTATATAGATACAAGTTATCTCTCATATCCTAACAAAGAACAATCAAAATACTTTTGACTTGCCTCAAATAACATATATTCCTACTATTACTTATGAATGATATGATTCTTATATAGCCCACGCATAAAAAGGCTACAACAAGGGATATATGATTAATACATTTAAGTTTTTCTATATCCATGAACTCTAGACGAGTTATGTAACACATAAACTCTAGAAAAGCTATATTACTGATGTTAAATAAATCTGATAAAGTGGCATGCTCATCCCTCTTCATCCAAGTCTTGTGGAAGTTGAGCTTATGAAGAAATGTGAAATTTAAGTAACAAATAATCAAATCTATTCACCATGTCAAAGCAACATTTCAGAAGGTTGTGTATGAGACTGATATGCACTAAATCATCGAAAATATATCATAATCATGGGGATTATCCAATTAAAGGGAGCAATTAACCAGGGGGAGAATCTAAAAACATGTTTTGGACATATGCGCGTTGTACTTTTTTTCCTTTAACTAAGTTTTTTTCCCATTGTATTCACCAGTTAAAGGTTTCAACGAGGCAACATTAAGCGCGTCCAATACCGATTAAATTATTACAAAAGTTGTGCTCTTTTTCATTCACTTTGTTTTTTCCACTGTGTTTTTTCTTAGTAAGGTGTGACACCCCGCTTATTAAAATAAGCGGTGGCCAGCCCGCTACTCCAATAAAACAGGAATCTTAAATCCTCCATTCTTAGCATCATTGTCGCATAAAAGATAATATGATACGACCACCCAACATTTTAAAAACGGATGTCAAAATATTTTCCAATTCTAAAATGTATTAATTTAATCATATACTTCCGTAACAAAAGAGGTTAATATACAAGTGACAGTTTGATAGCATTTACAAAACATAACTAAATAAGCTGTCGGTTAACAGACAGATACAAAAAGGTCACACCAAGTATAACAGTAGCTATGAGATATAAACTTGGGCAACACTCCCGAATACCACTGACGAATCATAACTAGAATATCCAAAAAGAATTCGATGCGTCTAATACAAAAAAATCCTACAACATCCGCAATATGTCGTAGCTCCTTGACACTGGAAGGGAAGGTCAGAACGGGCACCCTTGCGGCGGGACACCTGAACATAAAAAATAACCACAACAAGAGAAAAAATATAAACAGGACAGGGCTCGATTTGATATGATATAGAAGTGAATAAAATGAATAACATTTATGAATGCTAGATTAAATAAGCGGGTTAGATTCGCTCTCCGCTTGAATAATTATACTCACCTCTCTTCTAAAGTGCACATTCTAATGTGTACAATTCATTTTCAAGTTAAGCTCCCCGACAACTAAATAGGAATAACCTAACTTTATCTAATATGCCTGGTCTACCAATTTAATATTTATCCTCACAAGTCAGTTAATCATTAATGATCACATATAATCAGAATTGATTCATAATTCCATTGAATCATTTGCGTTAAAACATAATTCGAATGAGAACAATTATATTCATACAATAACATTTCTAATACCATCCTTACAGGAATTATCCTACTAGATGCGTTCCCTAATTGCTATCATCTTCCAGGGCCTAATTTCATGACCACCTGGGTACCCTAAATCACAACGCATGGGAAGCGGCCATATACCTTCGACAGTGAGGCGTAACCATACCCGAAATTACTTCACTTTGAATAACAATCAGATAATGTAACAACTGGTGCTCTGGCCTGAGGAATATACTCTCGCTGCATCAATAGCCAGGGGATTCACCTCTTTCACGTAACTTCCCTTATGATAGCATTTAGAGAGGTATGTACATATATGCCATGGTCACAAGATATATTAGTTTAAACACGTAATTCTTACTTACGAAACCACATGTGCATAGTAAAATTAAGCTACAAGGTATAAACACTCCCATACTATCCCCCGCAAGTCAAAACGACACTAACTAGCTCTACACTAGTCCTACAACCATTTAATTAAGGAAATGAGGCATTATGCACTCGTAACTAATCCCCAAAAATAAGCTCGGACACCCCTTACTATCCTAGGGTATCACTCCCCTTAGTGAGACCATAATAATCTATAATACATCATATGAGAAGGTCTTTAAGCCTCAAACCCAAGAGGAAAGGAGTAGAAACAAAGTTAGAAAAATTTAGTAAAACAAAACTATTTCTGAACCAATCCGCCTTAGCCGAATCGATTCGCCCTTGGAAGTGAATCAATTCGCTCAAAAGAATCAAACTTTCTGCTAAGTTGATGAATCGATTCGCTAACTAAGACTTGTAGCCTACTATTTTACTGAATCGATTCGCCAGGGGTGAATCAATTCTCCTGGGTCGGACAACCCAGTTTTGGCTACGGGTTTATATGAACACTAAATCCCAAAACCCATCTTCTTCCATCTAAACCCAACATCATCAACCAACATCATCTACAAATCATTCCTACATGATAACTCACCTTTATGAACTCCTCAATCATGTTTACATCATATACATAAGGGTTTAAACATCAAACCCAAATGGTTTAAACTCAAGAACACTAACAATTTATACAATTTATTCACACACAATCATACATCTATGCAAGTTAGAAAACTTGCCTCAAGATTGAAGTCCCATATTCCTCCTCGTTCAAACGATTCCAAGCTCAAATCACCAATTCCTCTCTTTTCTCTTCTTTCTCTCAAGCTCTTCTCCTTTCTCTTTCTCTTTCTTTTTCTAGGTTAAACACAAATGAGCTTTAATTGATCTTGTAAGACTAAATAACCAAAATATCCTAATTACATTTAAGTCTAACATTAAATGCTATTACATGCTTAAAATGACTCGTAGCATCATACTTGAGTCGTAACTAGCCAAAAGTGCCCCGGAAATCAAAAACACACTCGACACTTATTTTGACTATCTCAGTCGTTCCCGGACTAACCGTGACCTCTAAACTAACATTCGAGATATCATTTATAATTTCCAATCCCAATGTCATATTACCTTACTTAAATAGTTCAATTGTGATATAAGCCACAACCGTCGCTTTAAAGTGCAACGACGCAACATAACATAATATTACACTATTTACATTCATGTAATAGTAAATATGCAATACTCATAAATATTAACTCTTACGTCATACAAATTACTATTATATTCGATTTTCATTTATTTTAAATGACTAATCCACATGGCAACTAATATAAAAATAATTACTCAAAAGTAAGGGGTATTACATACTCCCCCCCCCCCCCTACAAGGAAATTTTGTCCTCAAAATTTAGACGTACTTGGTTCTCTCGAATATCGTCCTCTCATTCCCAAGTTGATTCCTTGGCATTGTGGTGTCCCCATTGGACTCGAACCAAGGGCACCACTTTCAACCTTAGTCTACGCTCACCGTGGTCTAAGATAGCGTTCAGTTATTTCTAATACGAAATGTTGGGCTGCAACTCAATATCATCCAATGGAATATGCCAATGATCTCCCTCGTATCTTTTATACTTATTTAAAGATGAAACATGGAATACATCATTAATTTGTTGTAGGTGTTCCGGAAAAGCAAGTCGATATGCCACGAGGCTTATCCTTTCAATAATGGGAAAAGGGCCTACATATCTTGGCCCAAGTTTTCCTTTCTTCCCGAATTGCATAAGACCTTTTATTAGAGACACCCGAAATAAAACTTGATCCCCTACTTCCAAATCCATATGCCTCCTATTTGCGTTGGCATAGTTTTTCTGGCGATCCTGTGCAATCCGTATGCAATTTCGAATAAGCTTAATCTTTGAAGATGTATCTTGGATCATTTCAGGCCCAAGGAGCTTATTGTCTCCTACTTCCAACCAACACGCAGGCGATCGACACGGTCGCTCATACATTGCCTCATACGGTGCCATACCTGTTGTGAATTGGTACGAATTATTGTATGCAAATTCGACTAATGGAAGGTATTGCTCCCATCCTCCTTTAAAATCAAGTATGCACATTCGAAGCATATCCTCCAATATTTTGTTGACTCTCTCTGTTTATCCGTCGGTCTGCGGATGGTATGATGTACTCAACTGTAATTTGGTTCCCATTGCCTCTTAGAATCTTCGCCAAAAATGGGATACAAAAATTTTATCTTGGTCGGATACGATATTTATCAGCATCTCGTCAAGTCTCACAATCTCTACTATGAAAAGCTGAGCATAGCATGCCGTATTTTAATCCGTCTGCACTGGTAGGAAGTGTGCCAATTTGGTCAGGCGGTCGATAATGACCCAAAGAGAATCATGCCCACTTTGCGTCGTCGGCAATCCTATGATAAAATCCATTGAGATACTCTCCCATTTCCACACCGGTATTCCCAATGATTACAACATTTCAGTCGGTCACTGGTGGTCCACCTTCACTAATTGACAAGTGGCGCATTGGGAGACAAACTCATAAATGTCCTTTTTTATTCCTGCCCACCGATATTGATGGCGCATATCTTGTTACATTTTGTCCCCACCGGGATGTACTGTAAATCTAGAACCATGGGATTTTGTCATGATAGCATGCCTCAAGTATCCGTCATCTGGGACTATAAGTCTTCCATGGAAACGTAACCCACACTCAGAACCAATAGAGTAGGATTCCGCTTCCTCAGTCAATAGCTGTCGTACCTGGTCTTGACAGTCTTTATCCCCTACTTGTGCTTTTACTACACACATAATTATTTCGGTCGTAATGGTTAACACCGACATGCATACTCTAGCTACGGCATCATCCTGGCTAATTTCCTTCCACTTAGCTTTCCACACTTCCGCTCATTGCCCCATGGGTCTTCGACTCAGGGCGTCAGCTACCACATTTGACTTGCCTGAATGGTAGTGGATATCAAATTGGTAGTCCTTCAAAAACTCTAACCATTGACGTTGCCGCATATTTAGGTCTTTCTGTGTGAACAAATATTGCAATGACTTGTGGTCCGTAAAGAGGTTAAATTTCTCACTCAAAAGGTAATGCCTCCATATCTTTAAGGCAAACACTACTGTGGCAAGCTCTAAATCATTTACGAGATAATTCTTCTCATGGGACTTAAGCTTGCGAGACGCGTATGCGATGGCCCTATGCTCCTGTTGTAACACACCTCCTAATCCCTATAGAGATGCATCAGTAAAGACTAAATAATCTACTGCTAATCTTGTCAACGTGAGTATAGGGGCAAAAGTCAATTTATCTTTTAGCTCCTTAAAAGCTAGCCGATAGGAGTCATCCCAAGTAAATCGCACTCCCTTTCGGGTCAAGTTTGTTAAAGGCCCAACAATCTTCGAAAAACCCTTAATGAAACGGTGATAATATCCCGCCAACCCTAGAAAGCTACGGATCTCAGTCGACGTCGTGGGCTGACCCCCAAACCCTCACTATTTCAACCTTGGTTGGGTTTACGAAAATATTCTCAACCGTCACAATATGCCCCCCAAATTACACTTCTTGTAACCAGAAACCGCACTTCTCAAACTTCACATATAGATGATGATCCCATAGTGTCTGCAGGACCAATCTCAAGTGTTCATCATGATCAACTTTAGTTCGAGAATAGACTAGAATGTTATCGATGAACACTACTGCAAACTGGTCTAAAAAGTCTCGAAATACTCGATTCAAAAGGTCCATAAATATCACAGGAGCATTGGTTAGCCTAAAGGGCATAACCAAAAACTCATAGGACCCATACTTGGTTAAGAACGTTGTTTTGGACACGTCCTGCTCCCGAATTTGCAAGTGATGATCCCCAGACCTCAGATCTATTTTAGAGAAGTACGACACTCCTCTCAATTGATTAAACAAATCGTCGATTCGAGGTAACGGGTATTTATTTCAGATGGTCACCTTATTCAATTCGCGATAGTCAATACATAATCGGAGGAAACCATTTCTCTTACTCACAAGTAATGCAGGGGCACCTCATGGTGATTTACTACGTAGAATGAACCCTTGCCCCAATAGCTGCTGAATTTGATCTCGTAACTCCCGCATTTCTAAAGGAGCCATGCGGTATGGAGTTCGCACAATCGGCCTAATCCCCTGTGCTAAGTCAATTACGAACTCAATCTCACGACTTGGAGGTAAGCCAGGAATTTCCTAAAAGACATCCTCGAATTCTCTAAAAACAGGAATCATGTCTAAGTAAATAACTATACCTTGCAAATTCTCCTCCTCAATATAGTATAAGTGAGTGCTTGGACCTCCTTCCGGAAGAGGCATGGCTACTAAAAATATTTCCTGCCCCGGAATGGCAAAGACTATACTCCTCCCATAATAATTCACCATGGCCCGGTACTTCACTAACCAATCCATGCCCAGAATAACATCATAACCGACCATATCCAGGACAAGCAAGTCGGCTTCAAAGTGTAATCTACCAAGGTCTATTCCCACCCCTTTACTAATAAAGAATATAAGTGAGCCATCGCCCATAGGAGAATCTACACTCATAAGAGTACTATCGGCAAACTCTAACAATCCCGCTGAACGAGCAAAGTACGTAGCTATAAATGAGTGTATTGCACTCGTGTCAAATAACACTCGACCCACAACCCCATGGATGGAAATCTTACCCTTAATAGCTGGTGGTGCTGGAGGCAACAAAGCATTTTGGACATTGTACATACGCCTAAACTGAAGTTGTCCCTACTGTAGTGGACTGCTGGAATAAGTGATGGAGGTTGTAAAGGTGCCTATTGATTCTGAGGGCCTCCAGGCAATTTTCCCCAGTTCAATTATGGACAGACCCTCTTCATGTGACCCGCCTAACCGCACTGAAAACAACGACCCGTAAAATTTTCCAGATGTCGGCCCCGATTGTTATTTCGAAACTGCCCGTACCTTGGCCCTGCTGGCCTCGACCTCTATTATTCCCTCAACCGGCTTAGCCCTGTGGGACCATTTACTACTGTTGTTGAGCTCCCTAGTTTTGCCTAAAACCACCTCCGCCAAAACTGAAACCCCCAAAGCGTTGTTTCTTAGTCGGATCCCCCTACTGAAGGTCCTGCTCTTTCTGCTTACTCCTCGACTGCTGTGGTGGTGATAGTGCTCCACCGGCACCATTTCCTCCTGGTTTACTAGATTGCCCAGAATCCCCTATTTTCTTACTCACCTTCAAATGAAGGCAGTGATCCTAGCAATGAAGTAAAGATGCATTCATTACGTCGCTAAAAGTTTGTAAGGCAGGGTTCCCCAACAGGTGCTGCCTTATCCTCTAATTCAAACTCCCGACAAATTTAGAGATTATTTTCTCTTCCGTACTTACCTCGCCCGACATAAAATTTGCCAAACGGGTAAATTCCTCTTCAAACTTCGCCACTGTTCGCTCCCCTTGAGTAACATCTTGAAGCTTCCTCCTTGTCTCCTTCTAGACTATTGGAGGAAAATACTTTCGTTCAAACAGAATCCAGAACTCCGAGATAGTCATAGTATCCCTTTGTTCCGGAGTTATCACCGACTCTCACCATTGGAGTGCTGCTTCCACCAATTTAAAAGTGGCGAGAATATGTTTCCTCTCCTGACTACATTCCACCATTCGAAGATGGCGTTGAATGGCGTTGAATATCGTTCCTCCATTGATTTGCCAAGATCACATCAGCGCCACCCTGAAATTCTGGAAGGTAACCTTTCTAGAAGGATTCTCTAATTCTTTCCCACGTGGACGGTATCATATGGGCTTGAGCCACTGGTGCTACCGGTTGTTAAGCTTGTGGAAGTTGTTGTGCCATAGCGGTCATTGCATCATTGACTGCCTGGGCAACAATATTAGCTACCTCCATCGCATTCATAGTTCCATGCGGGGGGGGGGGGGGGGGGGAATCTACATCATCTGCAACTCAATTTACCCTTGACGGACGACCTCGTTTAGGTGGCATCTGAGATAAAAAACGACTGAGTCAATATAGAGTTAAAATAATTTATCCTTGCAGAAGATCGCAAACATGCATAAACAAAACAATCCTAATAATAGGACTCTATATAAAATAACGGTACGATAGAATGTGATAAGTCCACACAGATCCTAAAGACTCTAGAACCTAATGCTCTGATACTATCTATGACACTCCGCTTATTAAAATAAGAGGTGGCCAGCCAGCTACTCCAATAAAACAGGAATCTCAAATGGTCCATTCTTAGCATCACTGTCGCATAAAAGATAATATAATACGACCACCCAACATTTTAAAAACGGATGTCAAAATATTTTCCAATTCTAAAATGTACTAATTTAATCACATACTTCCGTAACAAAAGAGGTTAATATACAAGTGACAGTTTGATAGCATTTACAAAACATATCCGAATAAGTTGTCGATAATCAGACAGATAAAAAAAAGTCACACCAAGTATAACAGTAGCTATGAGATATAAACGTGGGCAACACGCCCGAATACTACTAACGAATCATAACTATAATATCCAAAAAGAATTTGATGCGTCTAATACAAAACAAATCCTACAACATTCGCAATATGTCGTAGGTCCTTGACACTGGAAGGGAAGGTCAGAACGGACGCCCTTGTGACGGGACACCTGAACAAAAATAATAACCACACCAAGAGAGAAAATATAAACAGGTCAGGCCTCGGTTTGATATGATATAGAAGTGAATAAAATGCATAACAATTATAAATGCCTTATTACATAAACGGGTTAGATTCGCTTTCCGCTTGAAGATACCCGACTACTAAATAGGAATAACCTAATTTTATCTAATATGGCTGGTCTACCAATTCAACATTTATCCTAATAAGTCAGTTAATCATTAATGATCACATATAATCAAAATTGATTCATAATTCCATTTAATCATTTGCGTTAAAACACAATTTGAATTAGAACAGTTATATTCATACAATAATATTTCTTAGACCATCCTTTAGGGAAATACCCCACTGGATGTGTTCCCTAATTGCTATCATCTTCCAGGGCCTAATTTCATGATCACCCGGGTACCCTAAATCACAACGCATGGTAAGCGGCCATATACCTTCGACAGTAAGGCGTAACCATGCCCGTAATTACTTCACTTCGAATAACAATCACACAATGTAACAACTGGTGCTATGGCCCGAGGACTATACTCTCCCTGCTTCAATAGCCAGGGGATTCACCTCTTTCGCGTAACTTCCCTTATGATAGCATTTTGATAGGTATGTATATATATGCCATAGTCATAAGATATATTAGTTTAAACACCCAATTCTTACTTTCGAAACCACGTGTGCATAATAAAATTAAGCAACAAGGTATAAACACTCCCATACTAGCCCCCGCAAGTCAAAACGACACTAACCCACTCTACACTTGGCATACAACCATTTACTTAAGGAAATGAGGCATTATGCACTTGTAACTAATCCTCGAAAATAATCCCGGACACCCCTTACTATCTTAGGGCATCACTCCCCTTAGGTGAGACCATAATAATATATAATACATCATATAAGAAGGTCCTTAAGCCTTAAACCCAAGAGGAAAGGAGGAGAAACGAAGTTAGAAAAACTTGGTAAAACAACACTATTTCTGAATCGATTCGTCCTGGCCGAATCGATTCGCCCTTGGAAGCGAATCGATTCTTCCTTGCCGAATCGATTCAGTCGAAGGAATCAAACTTTTTGCTAAGCTGACGAATCGATTCAGACTGCCCGAATCAATTCACTAACTAAGACCTGTAGCGTACCATTTTATCGAATTGATTCACCAGGGGTGAATCGATTCACCTGGGTCGGACATCCCAGTTTTGGCTATGGGTTTATATGAACCCTAAATCCCCAAACCCTTCTTCTTCTATCTAAACCCAACATCATCTACAAATCATTCCTGCATGATAACTCACCATTATGAACTCCTCAATCACGTTTACATCATATACATAAGGGTTTAAACGTCAAACTCACAAAAATCCCCAAATGGTTTAAACTCAAGAACACTAACAATTTATACAATTTATTCACACACAATCATACATCTATGCAAGTTAGAAAACTTGCCTCAAGATTGAAGTCTCGAATTCCTCTTCGTTGAAATGATTCCAAGCTCAAATCACCAATTCCTCTCTTTTCTCTTCTTTCTCTCAAGCTCTTCTCCTCTCTCTTTCTCTTTCTAGGTTAAACACAAATGAGCTTTAATTTCTCTTGCAAGACTAAATATAAAAAATATTACAAATACATTTAAGTCTAACATTAAATGCTACTACATACTTAAAATGACTCGTACATCATACTTGAGTTGTAACTAGCCAAAAGTGCCTTGGAACCCAAAAACACAACCAACACTTATTTTGATTATCTCAGTCGTTCCCGGACTAACCGTGCCCTCTAAACTAACATTCGAGATATCGTTTATAATTTCCTATCCCAACATCATAGATACATTTTTAAATGTATTATTTTGGTAAATATATAATTAAAGTGCATATTTAAAAAAAAAAACTTTAGGGATAATTATATTTAGGTCTCATTTATCGGGTCAACATACTTATAAGTCCTATTGACTTTTCAACATTCTTATAGGTCCTATTCCAACTTTTTAGGGAATTTTTTCACAATTTTACCCTTTTATAACTAATCATCCGTAACTTCCTTTAGGAAGTTACATAAGTGGTTGGATTTCTTTTTTTAATCTTTAAATGATCATAACTTTTGATTCACAAATCCGTTTTTCGCAAAATTACTATTTTTGAAATCTGTTCGACGAGATCTATCAAACAAGATCCATGAAGGCTATAAAATTCCAAAGAAAAAAATTTACACAAACAGTAAACTTTACTGTATGCGCTAGAATATGAAATAGTTTTATATATGTGATATTTTCACAAACAGACAGTAACATTTACTGTGGTAATACTACACAGTGTATATATATATATATATATATATATATATATATATATATATATATATATATATATATATATATATATATATCTGGTGGATCCAAACCCTATTTTTTCAAAAATACCTTATATTTAAAGGTTCGCGCTAACGGCATCCAATCCTTACCACCATTGTTGGAGCTTCAACGACCTTCGTTAGAGCTCCGATTTGGGGTGGGTAAGGGTGGCATGTGGTGCCGCTGGCGCGGACCTTTGAAAATAAGAGACTTTTGAATAAATGAGTTTTGGATCGACCGGAGTGTTATGGGTTACCGCTGGCGCAGACCGTTGAAAATAAAATTGGATAAATGAGATCTAGATCGTATTGAGCGCCGGTTTGGGGTGAGTGGGGTAGCATTAGGTGCCGGTTGCGCAGAGCTTTAAAAATAGACGCATATTGGATATATATATATATAATGTGATAATACAGTAAATGCTATTGTTTGTAAAAATGCCATAGATATTAAACTTTATTGTATACACCAGAAAATGAAATAGTTTTATATCTGTGACATTTTCACAAATAATAACACTTACTGTGTTAATATATTTATGAACAAGTTTTATATATAGAACATATTCACAAACAGTAACATTTACTGAGTTAATATTACACAATATATATATAGCATTTTCACAAACAGTAAAATTTATGAGTTAATATTACACAATATATATATATATACACACACACACACACGATAGATTCAAACCTCATTTTTTTTTTCAAAATTACCATATTTTTGAATGTTTACGCTAGCGACATTCAATCCCCACCACTACCCATCCCCCATTATTGGAGCTTTAACGATTTTCATCAGAGCTATGATTTGGGTGGGTAGTAGTGACATAGGATGCCGCTGGCGCGAAACTTTGAAATTAAGAGAATATGAGATAAATGGGGTTTGGATCCACCGGAGCTCCGATTTAGGGTGAGTAGGGGTGTCATTAGGTTAAGTTTATATCTATAACATTTTCACAAACATTAACATTTACTGTGTCCATATAACACAGTATATATATATATATATATATATCCAAACCTCTTTTTTCTGATATTATCTTGTTTTTAACGGTCCGTGCCAGCGGCATTCAATCCCCACCACCACCGACCCCCTTTGTTGGAGCTACAACAATCTTCATCAGAGCTCTGATTTGAGGTGCATGGGATGCCGATGTAACATTTTCACAAACAGTAACGTTTATTATTTGTGAAAATATTACATATGTAAACCTAACCCAATGCTACCCATACTCATCTCAAACTGGAGCTCCGGTGGATCCAAACCCCATTTATCCATTATTATCTTATTTCCTAAGATCCGCGCCATCGGCACTCCATGTCACCCCAAATTCGAACTCTAATGAAGGTTGTTGAAGCTCAGACAATTGGGGTTGGTAGTGGTCGGGATTATATACCGCTAGCGCCGATCGTTAAAAATAAGACAATATCAGAAAAAAGAAGTTTGGATCCACCGTATATATATATATATATATATATATATATATATATACTGTGTTATAACACAGTAAATGTTACCGTTTGTGAAAATGTTATAGTTATAAACCTAACCCAATGCCACCCCTACTCACCGCAAATCGGAGCTCCGGTGGATTCAAACCTCATTTATCTAATATTCTCATAATTTCAGAGGTCCGCGCCAGCGACACCCTATGCCATTACTACCCACCCAAATCATAGCTCTAATGAAAGTTGTTGAATCTCCGACAATGGGGGTAGGTAGTGGTGGGGATTGAATGTCGCTAGCGTAAACCTTTAAAAATATGGTAATTTTGAAAAAAAAAGAGGTTTGAATCTACCGTATATATCAAGGTTCTAAAAAAAGCGGGGCGTGATCGAGGCGTGGAGGCCAAGCCTTAAGCCTTAGAAGCCTAGGCGGGCCTAGGCGTAAAAAGGTGTGAAAAGGCGTTTAGGCCTTTTTAATATATTTTAATATTTTTTAACCATAACAAGCCTATTAAAATACTAAAATTGTACATATCATAAAAATATGTCTGAATTTTTGCAAATAAAAATACTATTTGATTATTTTGAATGAGATGATGGTCCGGTTTGTAAAAAAATCTTTAAAAGGCGATATCGTTTCACTAAATCATTGTTGTTTTTAGAAAAAAAGTACGCCTTAAGGGTTTTACCAAGAATAAGGCGTCAAAATCTTAAGGCGGGGCGTTTCTCCCAAGCCTCAAGCCTAGGCGGGTTTTTTAGAACAGTGGTATATATATATATATATATATATATATCCAATATGTTCCTATTTTTAAAGTTTTGCACCACCGGCACCTAATGCCACCCATACTCACCCCAAATCGGCGCTCCAGAGAATTCTGATCCCATTTATCCAATCTTATTTTCAAAGGTCCGCGTCAGTGGCCCCCCATGATACTCTGGTGGATCCAAAACCCATTTATTCAAAAATTTCTTATTTTCAAATGTCCGCGCCAGCGGTACCACATGCCACCCTTACACATCTCAAATCGGAGCTCTGACGAAGATCGCTGAAGCTCCAACAACGGTGGTAAGGATTGGATACCGCTAGCGCGGACCTTTAAGTATAAGGTAATTTTTAAAAAAAAGGATTTGGATCCACTGAATATATATATATATATATATATATATATATATATATATATATATATATATATATATATATATATATAATTGTGTAATATTAGCACAGTAAATGTTACTGTTTGTTTGTGAAAATGTCACATATATAAAACTATTTCATATTCTAGTGCATACAGTAAAGTTTACTATTTGTGTAAATTTTTTCTTTGGAATTTTATACCTTTCATGGATCTTGTTTGATAGATCTCGTCGAGGAGATTTCAAAAATAGTAATTTTGTGAAAAACGAATTTATAAATAAAAAGTTATGATCATTTGAAGATTAAAAAAAAAAGTTCAACCACTTATGTAACTTGCTCAAAGAAGTTACGAATTGTTAATTTTAAAAGGATAAAATTATGAAAAAAAATTTCAAAAAATTAAAAATAAGACTTATATATATAAAAAAATATAATAAAATTAAAATGTATATAAAAAAATATAATAGATTCTAAACGTAAATGTTGCGGGAGACTGGGTGAAAAGGTGAAAAGACTAGTGTAAAAAGTAGAAAATGGATAGGTAAGTACACTGATTCACTGAAAAAGATTGTACTATAAAAAATCAGAACATAATTGTGTCCAAGTCATTTTAATTCCGAGAAATTGTTCTCGCCCTTCTTTATTTGGTGGGCTCTTTTCTCACCTATCTGTTTCTGTTTTTTTCGCTCCTCGTCAAACAGTGAAAAAACAGATTTACATTTCTCTTAGGTAACGAAGCACTTAAAAACTAGTAAACCACACAAGTAAACTATAGATAATCCAGTTACATTTGAAAGCAGGAGTGATTTTAAAAGTAAGTGGGGTAG
The DNA here is from genome assembly GCA_949130495.1 of Sambucus nigra. Classification (NCBI taxonomy): domain Eukaryota; kingdom Viridiplantae; phylum Streptophyta; class Magnoliopsida; order Dipsacales; family Adoxaceae; genus Sambucus; species Sambucus nigra. The sequence goes on from OX422213.1 coordinate 218,310,044, forward strand.
TCATATAATGTAGCACTATCAAGCACAAGAAGAACTGTTTACAAGTATTAATTATGTTATTCCATAAAAAAATAAAAAATAAAAGACAGGCTGAAAAGATGCCATGTACAGTAATTCAACAAACCAGAAAAAGGTGAGGGAGGATGATGTAGTTTCTTTTGGGTGAAGCAATAAAAAGAGAACTAGAGAGATAAAGAAGGCAGAAAAGGTGAAAAGAGGTCGCTTTCAAAATGGATGGTGGTAGCATTTGAAGGATCAATCAATCATTCTAGTTATCTCCCAAAGTGACAGTATTCGAGCTATATAACCAACGGTTTTAACTTGTAACTAAGAAGTTAAAAAATATAAATATACAAACACCAAAATGATAATGAAATGGGAAACAAAGACCTAGAGAAAAAGAGATTTTTAGGGTTGGTATGTGTGTTGTGGTTTAGGCTGTACATAAACAGCAGCAGCAGTGGGCAGTGATGAGAATACAAAGATCTTTAATCTCAATTCTGACCAAACACTGCCATCCTTACCAGTGGCATCAAAAGCTCTTATTATAGGCCAAAAGTAGTATTCCTCTTTATCGCTCTCTCTTTACGAGCCTATATTTACGGTTCCCACAGCACGTCCAAATCCTTTTTTTTTTTTTCTTTCTGCACAAAAATGAAAGGATTGTAGGAAAATTACTGGAACCCATCTTGAATTTTGGCGTGCGCTTGTTTTACTGGGTGGTATTCGTAGCCATATTCGCAGTTCCCTTTACCTTTGTGCAGTTTTGGTTTGAGCAATTTAGTACATAGAGTTAGTGCTGATATAGATAGAGGGGGAAGAGAGATGGGTTAGAGTTAGAGTAGATTAGAGTGGGTTTAGGGTTTTTTGTGAGTGTAGTAATAGGGTTTGATGGAATTTGGGAGGTTGAATGGCAGGGCCTTTTGGGAGAGGCAGAGGCAGCAGAAGCAGGATCAGGTATCAGTTTCAGAGTGGTGGCAAGTACAGAAGAAACAACAAGAGGAGAGCAGAGAAGCAACCCAGCACAAGTTGTACTAAGAAATCAAAAGCTGGAACAGGGAAAGCACAAGGGTCTGAGTCTGGATCCTCAGAGGAATCACCATTTTCAGAATCAGAACCAAAATCAAAACAACCAATTTGTTTCCTCAAGTCATGTAGCGGAAGAAGAAGAAGAAGAAGAACACCACCGACAGTATCGTCAACAAGCCCAAGATTTACACCAAAACCTCTTGTACCAAAGATTAGACACGCAATCATCACCTCCTGTTCCACCACCCTCACCCAAAAAGCGCTCTTATTTCCCGTCTTCCTCTTCATTGGAGCAAAGCGTCGAACATGCGACACTGCGAGAAAAAATGGAAGACGACCACCGAAACACAGCGTCAAGATTGGGGTTGAGGAACACCGGCGGAGAAATCGTGGAGGTCCAAGGCGGCCACATTGTCCGCTCCACCGGCCGGAAAGACCGTCACAGCAAAGTTTGCACTGCAAAAGGCCCAAGAGACCGTCGTGTCCGTCTCTCAGCTCACACCGCCATTCAGTTCTACGACGTACAAGACCGTCTCGGGTACGATCGACCCAGTAAAGCCGTCGATTGGCTCATCAAGAAAGCCAAATCTGCTATCGACGAGCTTGCTGAGCTCCCTGCTTGGAAACCCACTACTGGCACAGATTTTCAGCAACATCAGCAGCTGGTGGATATTGTTGAGAATGAGACAAATAACCATAATCAAGTGGGTAACGCGAATGAGAGCAACCCAAGCTTTTTGCCGCCCTCCATGGGCTCTGAGTCCATAGCTGAGACCATCAAGTCCTTTTTTCCAATGGGAGCTTCCGCGGGAACAAATTCATCACCTATGCAGTTTCACCAGACCTTCCCACCGCCGGATTTGCTGTCCAGAACAAATAGTCAGAGTCAAGATCTGAGGCTCACTCTTCAATTTCAAGATCCCATGCTTCTCTACCATAACCAACAGGATCAACATCAAAACCACCAAAACGAGCAAACCCTTTTCTCTAACCCCACCCCGCTTGGATTTGACGGCTCCGGATGGGCAGAACACCCTTCCTCCGCCGAGATTTACCGGCTTCAGAGAATGTTTGCTTTGAATGCCGGCGGAGACACCGCCGGCGGTGCGTTCATGCTCAACCCGCCGCCCTTATGCGGCCAAACACAGTTTTCTCAGAGGGGACCCCTTCAGTCCAGTAACCCATCTTCAGTTCGTGCTTGGATGGAACCGCCGCAGCCCATTTCTACTTCCACAACTGACCATCATCATCACATCCACCCACATCATCAAATGCTACCGTTTCATCCATCCTCCATACCTGGTTTCGGATTCGCCTCCCAGGACGGATTCTCCGGTTTTCGCATCCCCGCACGAATTCAAGGTGAACAAGAGGAACACGACGGTATCTCCGACAAGCCGTCCTCTGCTTCCTCCGATTCTCGCCATTGATTTACCTCCAACAACTGAGATTCTCTCTCTATCACTAACAGGTTCTCCATTTCCTAATCTCATTTAATTTTGGCGTATGTTTTCAAGTATTATATATTGTTTGACAATGAAACTCAACTTGCAGGAATTTCAGCCAAATCAGCTGTAGTTGATAAGCAGATCTTAAACACGAAAAGAGAGAGAGAGAGATTCCAGTGAGTTCAATCTGATGGCTGCTAACCGCGGGGAAGTCTGAGGGCATTTCAGGTTTTTTCGATCGCGGTTCGCCACTCTATTAGTTGTTTAATGTTTTAGTGTTCACATTTCATGTTTTGAGTGAGGGCTAGTAGCTCAACTTTGTTAATCCTTCATGTTCGATTGGTTTTGTGTTTCTTTTGTTTAGACTTCTATGTTAATTGATACCAGTGTCTTGTATGCTTAATTTTCATTTCTTGACTAGTGACTCTATTGAAGTTGCTGCATTTTCAGATTTGAGTAGCAAATTCTGATTTGAAAAAATGGTTGAGAAACTTTTATTACTAACCAACCATCTCATCCCATTAGTGTTTCACAAAAGGGGCCGAGTCCGGGCTAGGCAAAATGTGATGTTTCGCACAAAGGGAGTTTAAAATTAGAGAGAAATAGAAATGGAGAGTAAAGTTTGGCTAAATGAACATATCAATCAATCTATTCTTTTCTGTTACCTATATATAAGTGTGTGTGTGTGTATGTGTGTGAGATTTTGGAAGTGTATAATAGTAATTTACTTGTTTTTTTTTTTTTTCTTCTCAGTTCGCAATATATTATGTCTTTGCTATGCTGATATTGATTTGAATTGGTTGTTGATTTCCATTTCAAATAAGAGGACGAGAGGAAGTAATGAGAGGTTTTCCTCTATTTAGAAATGGTCAATTTGTAGTGTGGATGATGTAAAGATCTCTCTTTGTGATAGATGTTATTTACTACCTCAAATGGAAACATTTGATGCTGTCATTAAGCCAACAAAAAGAATTGAAGGAATAGCTTATATCTTACATCTCCATCGCTGCTATGTTTTTTGGGAGCATTGGCTTGGAAGTCATTTTCGATCAACAGGAACAATGGTTTGAGACAAGTGGGTAGTGCTTTTAGCTAAATTTCACACTTCAATTCAGATTTCAATAGTGTTTTGCTGAATATGGTAGTGTTATTTACTCCCTATAGCTCGCTTTTAATCAATTTAAGGTCTTGTTTGTTAGTTCTATTTTAGAAGAGAAAGGAAAGGAAAGAATTGCATTTTCTTTCCTTCGTTTGGGAATTTAAATATGAAAGAAAGAGTATTTCTCTCGTTTGAGAGTTTAAAAGGAGAGAAAAGAAAAAAAAAATTTAAAATTTTTTCCCTTCCTTTCTATGCAAAACTATCTTTTCAAATCGGAAAGAACGGAAAGTTTTTTAATGAATTATACTTTCTTCCTCTTAAAAAAATTATTTTTCCTCCCAAACTCCCGAACATCAAGAACGAAAGTTTTCTATTTTCTCTTAAACTCCTTTCTCGCCTCATTTTTTCTTCTCTCTTATTAATATACCCTTTTTTTTCCCTCCTAATAAAATTTTCTTTTCTTTCTTTTTCTATTCAAAATTCCTAAACGAGCCCTAATAATAGATTGACAATTTGGTATTAGAATTTTGGAGATCTTATTTTACATAACACCAAATTCAGCCTCTAAAAGTCTAATCTGCCTAACTTGTTTGAACTCGGCAAAGACTTCTCTCTAAGTGTTTGCCAGTCTGCTGTGTATTGGACCATATAATCTTTTTAGTCAAACTATTAGGCGAATTTTCACTATTTCAAACCATATGAGTTTCGGTCCATTTATTTTACTAAGATTAACTCAATACTCGTAATTTATCTCCTCTAGCTATTTTGGTCTTCCTTTCATACCTTAACAATTGTCTGCCTAGAACCTCTCCGATAGATCCAATTAACATTATTACAAGCATTCCTCCATATACAGAGATTATTGAGTCAATATAACAAAAATGTTAACAATTTGGTTGACTTTTATGTGCTAAATCTTTGTTCTATTAATAGCAAACATTCTTAATTCTCGAGTTTTCTCCACCTTTCTATTCTAATTTAACGTTAGAGAAAAAATATTATGTACTTAGTGCACCATATGTCCGTGCTCAACGTCAATAATAATAATAATAATAATAATTATAATAATTTTTACATGTGCATACATGTTGTGTCGTTATTGGTGTTGAGCACGACCGCGCGTAATTCTTTTTCTCGGTTAGCAGAGTACAAAATCTCTTTTTGAAACCGGATCTAGGCTGTGCTTATGATTCATAGGCTAAGGTCCCCAAAATTACTTTAGCATCAGAGATGAGGTTGTGGAACTGGAGGAATCTAACTACAGTCTATGTACGTATTGTATGAAAGGTGAATGTGAAGAACCCAAACCTCAATTATGGAAGAATACACATATATGCCACCAAATTTTAGTACTTAGCCATCACTTCATGGTCCCCATTCCCTACATTTTTTTGTGCTCAATAAAAATCTTTCCTCTAGCTGGAAACCTTTGGAAACTATTTTTTTATTTTTTATTTTTTTTATCAGGGGAAGAAAAACTTATTACTTGGCTTCTATTGAGACAGCGACAATTGCTTAATCAGTTGTTGGTACTTCTTTACTATTGTTTCTTTCTGCTAGGTCTACAATAATGTGGTTGTATGATTTGATGATGCATCTCCTCCAATAGTGTGCATTTTTCTCTTATTTGATATTTTAATTTGGGCATTGCCTCATCCAACCTTAGTTGATGTTTTGCAAGAGAGATAAAATTGTGATCTTTGTGTTACTAAGGTTGCATGTTTTTTTTTGGATTTAAAATCTGAATTTTAAATAAATATATATATTTTTGTGTTTGGTTGTATTTAGATAGATTCAGAGTTTAGATTTAGCCACTTTATGTTAATCTCGTAATCATTTAGAAAAATAAATATCATTTGGAGATTTTTTCCCCTTTTTCTATTCTAAAATATATGTATGACCATTGACCTGATTAAAATGACAGGGGGAGATGACCTTAGGTAAGCTTCCAAATTACAAAATCTTCCGTGTCTTTACCCCTTAATTTTTTAATTTTATTTTATATTACCACATCATTATTACATCAAATAATTATGTGTAGCGGGATATGTATATTACATTATAAAAACAGTTTGCTGCAATGCGGGATTCTAGAAACGCACAAAAATAGACAATAAAAAGTTGTGCGCGTCTTAGATTCTTGTGATGGCCTTTCAGCGCTTAAACAACTTGAAGAATTTGTACATTTTCTCGCGGAAATATAATTTAATTGCTGCTGGTGAATTGGTTTATTTTTTTTGCTAACAAACAAATGCTTAAAATCTAGATGATCTAAAGGGGACCTAACATTTGTGTTGTCTTTGGGAGCATTAAACCCTAGGATGAAAGCCAATATTTGTTAAGTTCAATAATAAATTTTACTGCAAGTACAATTTTAAAATACTAATTTCATGCTCCCAAGAACACCTTTATTCTTACTCAATTTAAATAACAAATCAGAGGGCTTGGCAGGATTATCATTGCTTTATTCATGATAAAATAAACAGGAATTTACGGGGGATAGGATTTGGGGGGGAGCTAGTGGAGGGAAGTGTGTCAGTTATTTATTTGGATTCAAATGGGTTCGCGCAACGAAAGAACAATAGATATTGGAATATAATATTACTATGGGTGCATGAGTTGGATTGTACAATGTCTAAACTTGTTTAATCAAGAGGAGACAAAACGCAAATCATGATTGTCCACGTTCAATTGGACCCTTGTTGATGGTCAGACCAAAGACAAAGAATAATTGAATTGAATAAATAAATCTGCACTCGAAGTCAAAACAACTTCCAAATACCATTATTTTGTTTTTTTTTTCAAAATTCTTATTTTTTTTTATTTTTTTATGTATAAATTTTAAAATTAAATCTCTCAAAATATAAATCTAATTGAGATAAATTTTATAAATTTGGAAATGTCTCGATGAGATTTATCAAAAAAATTCATGATCGATATATAATTTTGAGGTTTGAAATTTGAAATTTTACAGGGCAATTTCTTATGAGTACTCCGGTGATAAAATTTCTTTGTGAGAAATTTTGCAAATAACAGTGGAATTTTGCTGTGAGAAATTTTGCATGGTGAGAAATTTCAAATTTTACATTGTATATATTTATGTGTGCGCGCGCGCGCGGACACACACACACATATATATGTGTGTGTGTGTGTGTGTGTGTGTTGTTGCGAATTACAAGAATTTTGCATTGTGAAATATGTTATATCTAATTTTGAAATGGTTATAACATGAATCATATAGTTTTGTAACCCCTCAAGAACTAACACCATAAAAAATTCAATGAGTAAAAATATTTATTAATATTTGTTTACTTATTGAATATTTTATGCTATTAGTCCTTGCTAGAAAGGTTTAATATTTATATAAAGTTTCAGCTATACACATAAACACAAACATGCGGTGTGTATTTTTCATAATGCGAATTACAATAATTTCACATTGCGAAATATGTTTTTAACCCTTTTATTGAGAACTAATACCATAAAAGAATCAATGACAAAATATATTGATTAATTTTTGTTTACTCATTGAAACTATATATGTGTGTGTAGGGCTGTCAATGGATCGGGTCTGGATCCGGATGGGATCTGAATTAACGGATTTGAGCAAATTTTATAGACCCGATTATCCGATTAGTTAATGGATCAGATGTGAATAAACATGACTTCGATCCGATAAAAACTCGACCCGAATGTGTATATATATATATAATATAATAAATATGATGGGCGTTATCCAACGGATGTAAATAACGGGTGAAGGAACGGGTTTGCTTAAAAATGAATGACACATGCATAAGAGAGGTTTTAGGCAACAATACAACAAATACACTTCAACTCCCCTTTTGAACATATCCTCTCTCTCTCTAACCAAACCCACCACGTCAACCTGAAAGATCCTATGCATAAATAAGGTAAATCTTCATCAAATCATCACATTATTTTAAGACTACCTTGTCAATATTGAGTATAGATCATTTTTTGTTTGTTGCTATTTTTTTTAAACCCTCTATTAAAACATATCACTTTTAAAAAAAATATACATGTTAGATTTGTTAAAAGAAAATAGTTCGGATTTTTTTTTTAAATGTTGTCCGGATTTGTATTTTTTAAATTGTTGTTCCAATCTTTTGTGTAGATCCATTTTCTTAATATTGTTTTTTTTAAACCCTTCATTAACATATCACTTTAAAAAAAATACATGTTAGATTTGTTAAAAAAAAACAGTCCGGATTTTTTTTTAAATGATGTCCGATTTTTTTTAAAAAAAATACAGCAATATATTACTGTTTAACTTTGATTATTTGGCCAATCTTTTATATTGTTTTTTTTAACCCTCTATTAACATATTACTTTAAAAAAAATACATGCTAGATTTGGACATAAAAAAAAACAGTCCAGATTTTTTTTAAATATAACAATATAAATATTACCGACCAAATAATAAAGTTAACCTATTTTTTTCTACAAAAATCCGAATTTTTATGGTTTTTATTTTTATAATGTTTATTATTTTTTATGGACATAAATTAATAATATTTACTATTTTTATATTTTTATTTATAAGTTTGATTTAAAATGAATAATGACGAGGAAGGCACCTCTTCAAATGTTTCAAACCCTCGTCCGTGAGCTATATGCTCACCCCCATTTACAGAAAGACCAAGGCCAGTGGCGGATCCAAGATTTTTGTTCAACAGGGGAAAAATTTCGAGTGGTGTTGGGGTTTGGGGACATGAGCCCCTGAGGGGATTTTTTTTGGGTTATTTTATGTTTTATACAAATTATAGTTTTATAATGTCCAAACAACTACAAATTATAGCAAACCTTATTTTTATGTTTATTATTTTAATGTCCAAACAACTACAACTACAAATTATAGCTTTATAATGTCCAAACAACTACAATTACAAAGAGATAGCAGACATTGTTTTCATGTTTATTATTTTAATTAATTACAATCTTTTTTACACCCTCAGTTTTGTAAAAATTCAGATTTTTTTAGGAAACAAATAGTTTAACTTTATTATTTGGTCGGTAATATTTATATTTTTATATTTAAAAAAAATCTGGACTGTTTTTTTCCAAATCTAGTATGTATTTTTTTAAAAGTAATATGTTAATAGAGGGTTAAAAAATATATAAAAGATTGGCCAAATAATCAAAGTTAAACAGTAATATATTGTTGTATTCTTTTAAAAAAAATTCGGACAACATTTTAAAAAAAATTATGGATTGTTTTTTTAAAACAAATCGAACATGTATTTTTTTAAAAGTGATATGTTAATAAAGGGTTTAAAAAAAACAATATTAAAAAAATGGATCTACACAAAAGATTGGGACAACAATTTAAAAAAAAAATTGGACACCATTTAAAAAAAATTCGGACTGTTTTTTTTAACAAATCTAACATGTATATTGTTTTAAAAAGTGATATGTTAATAGAGGCTTTAAAAAAAACAACATAAAAAAAAGGATTTAAACTCAATATCGGCAAGGTAAACAGTAGTAAAATAATGAGATGGTTTGATGAAGATTTACCTTATTTATGCATGGGTTCTTTGAGGTTGACGTGGTAGTTGGTTAGAGAGAGAGGATACGTTCAAAAGGGGAGTTGAAATGTATTTGTTCTATTGTTGCCTAAAACCTCTCTTATGCACGTGTCATTCATTATTAAGCAAACCCGTTCCTTTACCTGTTATTTACATCCGTTGGAGAACGCCCCTCTTATATATATATATATATATATATATATATATATATATATATGTGTGTGTGTGTGTGTGTGTGTGTGTGTGTGTGTGTGTGATATATATATGATATTTTTACAGTGTTTATATGACAGTTTATATATATCATATATATATCTCTCTCTCTCACACACACACACACACACACATATATATATATATATATATAGGTATTCGGGTCGGGTTTACGGGTCCTTAATGGATCCGGGTTTGGATCCATTTCCTGAGACCCGGCGGGTAATCGGGTAAGACCCGATCCATTAAAAAAATACCCGGATCGGATATGGATATACCCTTACACGATCCAGACCCGGTCCGTTTACACCCCTATGTGTGTGTGTGTGTGTGCACGTTTTTCGTAATGCGAAGATTCAAAGGCCAAAAATATTTATTAATCTTTATCTATAAGATTAATCATATAGATTCAATACGAATTTTGAAAATTTCACTATGCAAAATTTTACACTCCTATTTCTCGCTGCGAAATTTTCCACTATTTCTCACTATGAAATATTGAAATTTCACATTGCGAAATTTTACCATTGGAAAACTCATCGAAAATTACTCTGCGGAATTTCAAATTTTAAATTTCAAAATCATATATCCTTCATGAGCTCTTTTTATAGATCTCGTCGAGACCTTTCGAAATATATAAATTTTATCTCAAACGAAATTGTATTTTGGAAGATATTTCAAAGTTTAAACGGAAAAAGAGAAAATAAGGATTGTGGGAAAATTTGTTCGAAAAAACACTATAAACACATGCAAGGGGCTTTATAGTAAACATGTTTGCGAATGGAGTCAATACTTGTACACATTTGTTTTCAAGAGGGACTCAATTAATCGCTCTTAAAAGTATTTAGTCCCAGTTTTAAACTTATTAAAAAATAGAGGGGGCTACACTTATTCTCTTCAAAACTACTAAAAAACACTTGACAATTCATTAGTTTTTTAGCATGTTTGGCATTATATAATTTTTATATAATATTTAATTACTCTAAAATTAATTTTTGCTATTCTTTATGAAGTGATTGTGTAATACTTTTTTGACAATTTGCAACACCTGTGGGGTGCAAGGTTGTCAAGAATGAGTGCTAATATCCATATCCTATAAAACTGGTTAAATATATTTGTTTTTTAAACATTAATGTTAGTTTATTGTGATTTGTAAAAGAAAAAAAGTTGTAGTTTGTTAATTTTGACAAATTAGTATGAATTTGATAGAAAGTGAAAAATAACTAAAGTTTTTTTATAATTATTACTTTTTTCAAATATTAGTGGAATATAAAGCATGGATATAGCAATGAAAAGCACCAAGATAGAAAAAGGACTACATAAGGTCTGAAAAGTTTTTTTATGGAAAATTCTAGAGAGAGAAAGAGAGTCTAATCTCTCTTTAGATTTCTTCTCTTTTTGTCGTGAATTCATTTTTACAATCATTACAAATTTGGATAATTCATTCCAACCAAACGTAAATCCAATCTATACTCAAGAAATAACATATCAATTGAACGCTAATGTGATTAATGCTTCAATTTTCAAGAATGGCAATGAAACTACTAAGGTGGTTACTGTAAACACCCCATCTTGGTACCCCTTAAATATTTCCTTAGGTCCCTAACACTTCTCCTCCCACCATAAGACCCCAGTTCCACTTTAAACCATGATCTAGAGGCCACGATGGCTCCCGAGCCCCGTTTGATCTCTATCAGCTCTCCAACTTGAGCTAAGCTCATTGAACTCTCGTAGGGCTCTGAATCCCCTTTCCAACAATCCATACCATGCACGAATCGGCCTCACGGTTCGCACGTACTCATATTTTTACTCCAAACCCCAATTTAGAGTCCACTTGATGCTCTCGAGCCCCGTTTGACCTTGGTCAACTCTCCAACCTGAGTGAATCTCATTGAATTCTCATAGGACACTGAATCCCCTTTCCAACAATCCATACCGTGCACGAATCGGCCTCACGGTTTGCGCGTAATTGCCTTTTTACTTTAAAACCCCCCGTCTCGAGGCCATCTGGTGCTTTCGAGCCCTGTTTGACTTTGGGCAACTCTCGAACCTCAGAGTATATCAAATGGATTTTTATACGGATCTGAATCCCATTTTCAACGGTCTCGACAGTGCGCGATTCGAACTTACGGTTTGCATTTTATGTTCATATTTTCGAAAAAGTTCGTTCTGGACTGCCTATCGACAGCGTGTACTTTTCTTCACCAGCAAGACAGCGGTATGCTAATAGGAAGGCCAGGGTCTATGTCGATCGGCACCCTCTGAAACCCTAATTTTTTACTATTTAAGGAGGCCATGACTTCATTCCTAGAGGCTCCCTTTCTGAAGTCAGAAACATTCTCCTCAAAATTCAGTGTGTCGAAATTTCATTTTCCAAACATTCTCCCCACTTTCTTACATCAAACTCATCCATATTTCATCATACTTCTTACCTTTATCGCACCATCATTCAACCACCTAAAAATAACCTTCCACTACTCCAAAATTAGAATTAAAGTCCTATCACTACACCAAACTGGGCAAATAGTCACGAAAAGGGGTCACGACTCATATCCGTGACCATACCCAAAATAGGCGTGATGAAGTCCATGATGTAGTATGGTAATGGATCGTCTCGAATGTGGTCACTGATAATAATCGTGATTCGTGTGAGTCACGAATATGAGCTGTGATCCAGCCGTGACCATTATGGCACCAAGTTTACCTTCAAATTGGGTCTCGAATATGGTCACGACCTTAGACCATGACCATAAACCAAAGCCACACTTACATAGTAACGGATTTTGACCGTGACCATTATGGGAATCGAGTCACGACTTTTGACCGTGACCAGTTTATTATTTACATGCTGACGGGTTAAAAATTAATATGGTCACAACCTTAAGACGTGACCAGGGTCTTTATACTTAATTTGCAAATGAACTTTTCATTTCCCTAAAAAATTCCTAAACCATCCAAATTTACCCTCTCTCGTGCGATTTTGTGCTCCTGTCTGGCGATTTCGGCTTTTAATCTCTCTTTCAATCTCAATCGTTCTTTCAATCTCTAAGGTAATATTTCAATCTCAGTGTATTTCAATGTGTATTTCAGTGTGTATTTTTGTATGTGTATATATGTGTGCATTTGTGTGTGTGTACGTGTGTGTATTCATTTGTGTGTACTTCAGTGTGTATATATGTATGTGTATGTGTGTATAGGTATATGTGTATGTACATGTGTATTGTGTATGTGTGTGTATTATAGAAAAAATATATGACTAATGTTGGTTTAGGTTTAGGGCTGCAATATAAAAAAATAAAAAAATAATATGTGTCCTTTAATATTGATGCTAAAAAAAAAAAAAAAAAATATGACTAATGTTGGTTTAAGTCTAGAAAAAAAATATGACTAATGTTGGCTTAAGTTTAATATTAATGCTAAATTCAGGATTAATATTAGGGGTAATGTTCGTAAGGGATTAATTTTATGACTAATGTTTTTAAGGGTTAATTTTACGACTAATGTTTGTAAGAGTTAATTTTAGGGTCCGTTTGATAGAAAACTGGGAAAATGCAAATGATTCCAGGGCAAATAATTCCAAGGCAAATGAATATTTTTCAATTTGTGTCTGTTTGATACAAGTTGGAAAATCATCAATTTTCCACATTTTCTATCTAACGCAAAAGCTGAAAAATAGATATAAATGTGGAAAATTTGTTTACGGAATATATATATATATATATATATATATATATATATATATATAATAAATATATATTATTAAATATACAAAATATATGAATGTATATTATATTATTTGCGGAATATATATTATTAAATATACAAAATATATGAATATATATTATATTATTTGCGGAATATATATATTCCGTAAATTATTATATATATTCATATATTTTGTATATTTTGTAAATTATTATTAATTTTTGAAAAAATATACAAAATATATGAATATATATAATAATTTACGAAATATATATATTCCGCAAATAATATAATATATATTCATATATTTTGTAAATTATTATTAATTTTTGAAAAAATATACAAAATATATGAATATATATAATAATTTACGAAATATATATATTTCGCAAATAATATAATATATATTCATATATTTTGTATATTTAATATATGAATATATGAATATATATTATATTATTTGTGGAATATATATATTTCAGAAATAATATAATATATATTCATATATTTTGTATATATATTCATAATAATTTTATATTATTAAATGTATATAATATATAATTTTGTATATATATTCATAATAATTTTTATATTATTAAATGTATATAATATATAATAATATATATTTACGGAATATATGAATATATATTATATTATATACTGAATATACTAAATATATATTATGTACAGAATATATAGATATATACATATATATGTAAATAATATATATATATATATATTAAATATAAATATATTTTGAATAAATGAAATATAAGGAATAAATATAAGGAATAAATGAAATATAAGGAATAAATGAAATACATGAAATATACAAAATTTATGATATATAAATATATATTAAAATATATGAAATATATAAATTATATAAATGTACGAAATATATAAATATATGAAATATATATACATATACGAAATATACGCAATATACATATTTGTGCTAAAATATATAAAATATATAAAATATACGAATATATACGAAATATATATTTATATATTTATTAACAATATATATTTATATATTTATGAAATATATTGAGTTATAAAAAATTTTTGGTTTTAAGTGATTTGCCACCCAAAGGTGGCAAACAAAAACCTGCCCCCCCCCCCCCCCCCCCCCCAAAGAATTGAATTCTACCCTAGGGTGGCAAATTGTGCTTAAGGGGTGTTGTACATAGAAAATAATTCCAGGGCAAATTAACGCTATTAAACAGCCTAAAAGTTGGAAAATACTAGAATTTTCCAACTTTTGAGAATTTGCCTTGAAATTTTTGTGCTATCAAACGGACCCTTAGGGTTGATGTTAGGATTGATTTTAGGGATTGTTACCTTAAATGACAAAAGTAGGTATTCAAAACCTAATCAATTAAGGGTGACATACACACACATATGCGAGATTCACTCGTGGAAGACTCTGTGGCTCCGCTGGTTTATTTGGAGTTTTGTCTGGACAGTCTTTGGACTAGTGCCCTGGATTTTTACAACTATGGCAAGTGTTCCCATTATTGATTTTAGATGGTGGAGTTCGATTTTGTTGAGTAGGGGGAAGTAAGGCTTGTTATGAAACTGATATAGTCACGACTTTTGACTGTGATCATTATGGGAATCGAGTCACGATTTCTGGCCATGACCAATTTATTATTTACATGCTGACGTGTTAAAAATTAATGTGGTCACGACCTTAATCCGTGACCAGGGTCTTTATACTTAATTCGCAGACGAACTTTTCATTTCCCTCAAAAATTCCTAAACCCTCCAAATTTTCCCTCTCGCGTGCAATTTTGTGCTCCTGTTCGACGATTTCATCTCTCAATCTCTCTTTCAATCTCATTATCTCTTTCAATATCTAAGGTAATATTTCAATCTCAGTGTATTTCAGTGTGTATTTATTTATGTGTGTACCTGTGTGTATTTTTCTGTGTGTGTACGTGTGTGTATTTGTGTGTGTGCGTATTTGTTCAGTGTGTGTGTATATATATATATATATGTATATATATATATATGTATATATATATATATATGTATGTATGTGTGTATAATGTATATATGTGTGTATGTATAATGTATGCGTGTGTGTATTCTAGAAAATAATATATGACTAATGTTGGTTTAGGTTAAGGGATGAAATATAAAAAAAATAATAAAAAAATGTGTGTCCTTTAATATTGTTGCTAATATACATATATATATATATAATGTTGGTTTAAGTTTAATATTAATGCTAAATTCGGGATTAATTTTAGGGGTAATGTTTGTAAGGGATTAATTTTATGACTAATGTTTGTAAGGTTTAATTTTACTACTCATGTTTGTAAGGGTTAATTTTAGGGTTGATGTTAGGATTGATTTTAGGGATTGTTGGCTTAAATGAAAAAGTAGGTACTCAAAACCTAATAAATTAATGGTGAGATACACACTCATACATGAGATTCACTCATGGTAGACTACGTGGCTTCGTTGGTTTATTTGGAGTTTTGTCTGGACAGTCTTTAGACCAGTGTCCTGGCATTTTACAACTATAGCAAGTGTTCCATTACTGATTTTAGATGGCGGAGTTCGATTTTGTTAAGTGAGAGGAAGTAAGGCTTGTTATGCAACTATAGTTTGATTCCACGCTCTCCTTCTCAAATGTCATATTGTTTGTGGAAATTTCCATTATAAAGCGAAGGCTTAATATGAGTGAGAAAGTAACCGTTGTGTGAAGGAAATCAAAGGTTGGGTCATAAAGATTTTCGCGACCTGGGAGGTACTGTTCTCTAATTCAATTACAAGCAATGCCAGTTGAGGAATTATTCGACCTGAAGTGACTCCACAATCTCATTCATATATCTTTACATGTGTATGTGTATATATATGTGTGTGTATTATATGTGAATGTGTGTATTTCTGTGTGTATGTGTGCATGAGATTCAAACTATAGTTCATACTAACTAGTTAATGATTCATTAGAACCATTATTTATAGGAATCATAATCACGCCCTCATTAATTTTTCCTAGGAAAAATGAGTCACGGTGCTAATAAATGGCAATAAGAGTGGGAAATGTTGCAATTGGACCGCACTCATGCATCTTTTGTTAATGAGCCTCATTTAGTGGGTACTCCGGTGTTGATGATTAAAATAGGTCTAATTAGTTAATCACAGATAATATTTATACGTAAAAGAAAGATACAAAAAAGTTTTTAAAGTGGTTCGACTTATAGAGAAAAGCCTATGTCCATTGTGCTCATTATTGCCTTGTGTTTGCCTTTCAATCACTTGCCCTTGAGAAGGGATTACAATGTATTTATAGCCCAGTAGGGAGATAAGTAAATGGAATGTTAAATGATGGAATGCCTTTATAAATTAGGCATTTACATTAGTACGTCCATAACGTTTCTGGATGTTAGCGTTTTGCTGGTACTGCTGGTCGGCCTCCCCACTATTGATCGGGCTTCCTGGTGTTAGTCAGGCTTCCAGTATTCCGGTCGTCATCCCAGGCCTTGGTCGGTGGTTATGCCTTACTGACTACAATTATTTCCATAGTGGATGACACATGTCTATTTCTGATTGGTCCACGTAAGTGGGTAATTTTTGGTATCAACAGAAGCCCCCAATGTTCTATGCTTTATGCTTGCTTGAAAGTATGAATAATTTAGTTCTGGTAATAGCTTGGGCTACACTTTTGATGCTTGGTCGGTTGATGACTTCTCATACTTGTAATTTATTATCTTTGTTGATAGCGTGTATGACTGATGGTTATTTTTGTAAATATCCAGAATTACAATGATTCATTTTTAGGGGAAATATGTCTTTTTCAATTGTCGTTTCACTTTAATCATTACGTTCGCTGATTTTCGAGGCAATCTATAAAAGGCGATAAAATATTGGTCATCTCTTACCTCAAACCCTTTAAGTTTTTGCTATAATTTCTTGAGCTTTCGTGCCATCGTTCTTCCTGTCTTCTAGTTCTTGCTGAATCCTTAAGTCTTTTGAAACAATTCTTTCTCTTTCTTCTTTTCTTTATATCAAATCATGGTTTACATTGTTATCTCTCTAGATTAGTTTAGAAAGGAATGTAACATACCAGGCTGGGTAGACTTAGACTTCCCCAATCCCCCTATAGACATTTTTCTTTTTCTGAAGGTCACTGTATCCCTCCCTTATTCGTTGTTAAATGCGGCTTTACTTTTCCCCCAAATCATATTTGTCTAGAATTTTGTCAATACTTTGACATTGTACCTGCTAAAGTAGCCCCTAATACTTAGGGGGCTATCAATGGTGTTCATAGGCTCAATCAACTCCATAGGACCCACATATGCATTCCCAAAATCATATTTTGTTATAAGTGGGTCATAAGTGACAATACTAACTATTTAAAAACAAGGGCTATAAATAGAGCTTTAGTTGTTAACCTTCCTGAATCCAATATGGATTATTTTTACCAAGGAGTGATTGCCAAAAATTGGCAATATGTACCCCTATCAGGAGGTGAAGTGTACAACGGGCCAAAGTTCCCTTAGGAGGGCCATGGGATAGGTTGTTTTAATTCTTATGTGAATTTATTAACAATTTTTATGTTAAAATTTTAATTAATCATTGGTTGTTTGTTTACTTGCAGTTGATAGGAAGAGGAAGTGTCCCATGGAGGGTGTGTGACACCCCGCCTAATTAAATACCGGGCGATCACTCCTTTATTAAATTAAAATCAAGGTGAACAGTTGGTTCATTCTTAGCATCACTGTCGCAAATGAAAATCTTTTCCAATTTAAACACCCTAATTAATTAAACTAAGTGTCAAAACTTTTAAACCTTTATTCTCATTTTATTAAATCCGATTATAAAACCTTAAACCATTAACATTTTAAGAGTCACACAATAAGTATAAGAATAACATGAACATTCAAGAGTTTACCCATCAATAATAAATCCCAACATTAAAATACTAAGAAAAACATCCTGACAGTAACAAATCCCGAAATAAAGATACTGAAATTAAAAGAATTACAATATCTGACAATACCAACTAAATAATGGAAAAAGGGCGACACATGCCTCCACTGGATAAAGCTGAACTAAAAGTAGAGTCAACAATGAGGTCGTCTAAGCAATAGCCTGCAACTCCCACAAAAGCTACAGCGCGTTCCATCCAAAGAATCCTAAGTAAGACGCCCCTGTGGCTGGGCACCTGTAATACATATATATATATATATATATATATATATATATATATATATATATATATATATATATATATATATATATATATATATATACACAAGAGAGAAGAGGTAACAACAAACGGTTCAGAGCCCGAATGTAAAACAGTTTAGCAAGTAATTAAAATGCTTTCCGGTTAATGCAACAGTCATATTAGTATGCGACACTCTCTTGAGAATTCTTACCTCTCATATAGTGTACACGTCTACCGTACTAATGAACCCCGTATATATCTCTAACTTATTCTACATAAGTCTTAACACGTGAAATTAAGGTTATGATATTCACTTTAGAAAAGTCTATCTCTTCAAGATTTCTTACGTTATTTAGAAAAATTCCGTATTGTTATAATGTTTTCGAATACTTATAGTGAAGTTGAAGAATTTCATACTTTACTTGACTACTATTTTACTCAGTAGAAAGTTCTCATATAGATACACATATATATATTAATTACACATATAATATATATACAAACGGCACCCCACATAAAATCTATGGTGCAACGTTTCCATAAATAAGTATATATATATACCAATCACTCATATAATACATATATACTAACGGCACCCCACATAAAAACAATGGTGCTAGCATACTCTGCTATCCAGTCCCCGTATCACTCGTTCTAAGGGAAATACAAGTTCGGAATCACTCACGAACTGTATTAACACATACACAAATAATATTGAGGCGAAGCATAGATTCCAAGTCTCTAAGAGGATAGCACATGCCCCCACGTCTCTTAGGACCGTCTGAACTATCGATTCAATAGCCTGTACCAAGGATATCTATCTTCTAGGGTACGAGTCAATATCCCCCATAAAGGTCCCATCGAGATAAGACTGTCCCAGCGCGGTAATCTCAGGGATGGCAAGTATCGCAGTCACGATTTTCACACAGATATAATATATGCATAATCACACAGTCATATATATATATATATATATATATATATATATATATATATATATATATATATACATCCACATTATTAAATTTGGTGCGCTCACGACCCATAATTATAATTATCCGCTATTACACATTTTACTCAATTATATCGTAAAACGGCCTCATTCCCGTTATTCTCGTAATTAAGTCATTTTTAACTCACTTCTCATCTCTCGAAGTATTTCCTTTATCTAAGTACAACCCTCTCTTGCCTTGTAAATTAATTTATCTCAATTAATTGTACTTAGATAAAGGAAATACTTCGAACGAACCACCCCCAAAACGGCCCTGTGAGCGGCGCTAACACCTCACATGGGACCAACATAGCTCATAGGAATCGATCGCGTGGTCACGAGACCCACGATTTGAGAGCACGACCCAATTTTGAGAATATCAAGACTTAGGCCTAAAAACGTGTCGTTCGAAGGAGAAAGCCCGTAATTCCCCCCAACGGCCCCATGAGTGGCGCCAACAACTCGCATGGAACCAACGTAGCTTATAGGAACTGATTGCATGGCCACGGGACCGACAGTTTGAGACCACGGCCCAAATTTTAGAATATCTACACTTAGGCCTGAAAATGTCCCGTCAGAGGGAGAAACCAAGAACCGCCCATCAAACGGCCTCATGAGTAGCGCTAATACCTCCTATGAGACCAACGTACCTCGTAGGAACTGAACACGTGTCCAAGGGACCCACGATTTGAGAGCACGGACCAAATTTAAGAATATCCATACTTAGGCTTGAAAATGTGCTATCAGAGGGAAAAACCATAAAGTACCCACCAAACGATCCCATGAGAGGTGCCAACAACTCAAACGGGACTAAAGTAGCTCGTAGGAATCAATCGCGCGACCACGGGACCCATGGTTTGAGATCACGAGCCAAATTTTAGAATATCCATACTTAGGCTTGAAACGTGCCATTAGAGGGCGAAACCATGAACCACTCCCCAAACACCAACACCTCCCATCAGACGAACATAGCTCGTAGGAACTGACGCGTGGCCGCAGGACCCACAGTTTGAGAGTACAATCCCAATTTTGAGAATATCCACACTTATCCCTGAAAATGTGCTATCAGAGGGCGAAACCATGACCCCCCCCAAACGGACCTGTAAACGGTGTCAACACCTCGCACGGGGCCAACGTAGCTCATAAGAACTCATCACGTGGTCACATGACCCACGATTTGAGAGCATGACCCAATTTAAAAAATATTCATAGTTAGGCCTGAAAACATTCCGTACGAAGGCGAAACCCCTTAACGCCCCCCAAATGGTCCCGTGACCAGTGCCAACAACTCGCATGGGACCAATGAAGCTCGTAGGAACTGACCGCATGGACACATAACCCACGGTTTGAGAGTATGACCCAATTTTGAGAATATTAACATTTAGTCCTGAAAACGTGCAGTCAGAGGGTAAAACTATGAACCACCCCCAAACGGCCCTGTGAGTGGCGCCAATATCTCGTACGGGACAAACGTAGCTCATAGGAACCGATTGCATGGTCACGGGACCCACGGTTTGAGAGCATGACCCAATTTTGAAAATATCCACATTTATGCCTGAAAATGTGTCATCCAAAGGAATAACCCCGTAACGCCCCCTAACGTCCCTGTGATCGGTGCTAACAACTTTCAAGGGACTAATGTAGATCGTAGGAGCCGATCGCGTGGCCACGAGACCCATGATTTGAGAGCACGAGCCAAATTTAAGAATATCCACACTTAGGTCTGAAAACTTACCGTCAGAGGGTGAAACCATGAACCACCTCCAAAATGGCCTTGTGAGAGGCTTTAACACCTCGCATGAGACAACCATATCTCTTAGGAAACGATCGAGTGGTCACAGGAGCCACGGTTTGAGAGTACGACCCAATTTTGAGAATATTCACACTTAGACCTGAAAAGGTGCCATCCAAAGGAGAAACCCCATAATACCCCCCAAACGGCCTTGTGAGCGGCGCCAACAACTCGTACGAAACCAACGTAGCTCATAGGAACCAACCGCGTGGCCATGAAACTCACGATTTGAGAGCATGGGCCAAATTTCAAAATATCTACACTTGGGTTTGAAAACGTTCCATCAGAGGGAAAAGCCACGAACCACGCCCCAAACGGCCTCGTGAGTTATGCTAACACCTCCCACGGTACTAACGTAGCTCGTAGGAATTGACCACATGGCCACAGGACCCATGGTTGGAGAGCACAATCCAAATTATAAAAAATACACACTTAGGCCTGAATACATGATGTTAGAGGGCGAAACCACGGACCCCCTCCCAAATAGCCTTGTGAGTGGCACCAACACCTCCCACGGGACTAATGTAGCTCGGTAGAATCTATCGCGTAGCCACAGGACCCACAGTTTGAGAGTATGACCCAATTTTGAGAATATCCACACTTAAGCCTGAAAACATTTCGTCATAGGGCGAAACCACAAACGACCACTCAAACGGCCCCTTGAACGGTGCTAACACGTCACGTGGGACCAACGTAGTTCGTAAGAACCGATCGCATGGTCATGGGACCCACAGTTTGAGATCACAACCTAATTTTTAGAATATCCGCACAGGCCTAAAAACATTCGTCCAAAGACAAAACCCCATAACGCCCCCCAAACGGCCTCGTGAGTGGCGCCAATAACTCGTACGGGACCAACGTAGCTCATAGGAACCAACCGTGTGGCCACAGGACCCACAATTTTAGAGCACACGCCAAATTTTGGAATATCCAAACATAGGCATGAAAACGTGCCGTTAGAGGGCGAAACCACGGACCAACCCCAAAACTGCCCCTTGAGTGGCACTAACACCTTGTACGGGACCAACGTAGGTCATAGAAATTGATCGCATGGTCATGGGACCCACGATTTGAGAGGATAGGCCAATTTTTAAAATATTTCTGTGCTCTCAAACTGGGGGTCTCGTGACCAGGCGGGCTTTTATAATTTATTGTTTAGCATTATGGCTGTGCGGGGTATACATTACGCAGGTTTTAGAACGTCCAGAAAATAGATAAAATTATGTCAATTTTTTTATAAATATATTTAAACATGGTCACAGATATAGTCCATGGCCAGCCTTGTTTTTTTATTACACATAAATGGGGACACGTCTCTGGGCCATGACTAACCTGATTACATGAGAAGTATGGCTCATGGTTCATGATCATGTCAAGGTCTGTGACTATTTTCATATGTCGAAGGGTGGGTCATGAATTTGAGTCGTGAATATGTCCGTGAATATTTGCCTAAGTTGAACATTGGGCGGGGTCATAGCTAGTATCCGCGACCACAGTCCGTGACCCATAGAATCCGCGACCAGTACTGTGGTCAGGGATATGGGCCGTGACCAATGAATATGGTCACGGACCAAATCCGCGACCCACGTCCAATGGTCAAGGATAAAATCCATAACCATTCGCCCAATTTGATGTAGTGTATAGAAAGTCAACTCTCATCCTTTTACAACTCATTTAATTAATATTAGTCATTTACTTTTTTTCCATTTTTAATGTATCTTTTGCTTTACTTCGTCTCCTCACCTCAAACTAATCTCCATTTTCATTATTAGTACACATAAAAATATTTTCATAAAATCTAAAAATGCCCAAAAAGAGTTTTTTTATAAACCCCAAAATAGAATTTCCCCATTTTTTACACTTTATGCACACAATTTCTTAAAACAAACTAAGGGAAGCTATAATTTTGGATTTATGGCATCCTGAGACAATCTCAAAATTCGAGTCCTATTTTCTCAATTAGTCACTCAATGTTTTCTCACATATAGTAGTATGGCGGATATGCGTACTACTACATATTAGTGTTCTGGTCGATATACACATTCACTTTGTCATAGTGATTTGTGATGAGACGGACACTAACCTTATATTTTTATGTTATCCTTTTGTACACTCTTTAGAATGATTTCGTCTCTTCTATCCCATGATGTGAGTAGGATGATTTCGTTCTCTCATTATTCACATCGCACACTTTACACACGTATCGAATTTTGGAGAAAAGAAAAATATTATCATATCCCATGACAGACCAAAAGAGCTGAATGGATGCCTAACACCTTTCCATTCCATATATTAGTCCCTGGACTCCCAACTCATTTGGTTTCATACGCATCACTATGTGTTTGGATGCTTTTCTCTTGGTACGACTACATTCTTTTGCTTACTTTGAGTAAAATAGGATGGCAAATCTAATTCTACATTGTCATGCCCTTTGATGACAACTGACTTATATCCGTGGAAGCTCACGAAAATAGTGCGAGTGATGGAAAGAGGATTCCTTATCCTCTAATCCCCACACATTCGGAGAGAAATTTCTCCTATTTTCTCTCCTCTCCAATTTTGGGGCCAACCCGTTCCGGAGGAATTTGCCCAGGATGACCACGGTTATGATTACCAAAAATGGAAAGATATCTAATATGCATATGAATAATGTAACATCTTATGTTGAAATAGTGAATCCCCCATCAATTAATTTTTTAGAGCCTCCACAAATCCATGGTGATAAATCCTACATTCAAATCAATGGGAATTTGTGTCAAGAACAGTTGCAAGAATGTAAAAAGAATTTCATCGGGAAAATAACTTTGGGGAAGAATTCAACCTATCCTAATTTACCTATGCTTAAGGCTAGTCTTCAACCAATTTGGAAACCTATTCTTAATTGGAGGTTCATACACTTTGGAAAAGGTTATTTTGACATTCATTTTGATGGAGACGATAATAAAAGGAGAATTAAGGCTGCTGGGGCATGCTTTCTACCTTATGGCACTATGAGACTTACACACTGGATTCTAAATATTAAGTTCGGCTTGGTTGGTCCCTCTTATCATGCTCAGATCCAGATTAGACTATAGTCTTAGATAAGAGTTTTGGCATCTATGAAATTTCATGAAAATTGCTAAAGATGAGAGGATCCCTATAAGATTAGATAGGGATACTAGAAATAAGTAATTTGGTCTTTATCCCAGAGTTTTAATAGAGGTAAATATTAAATCTACATTGACCAATTTGTTGTTATTGATAGCTATGGCTTTAAATATCTTGTGAAATGTGTAGATATTCCAACTTTATGCACCAAATGTGGAGGAATTAGTCGTCAAACCCCAGATTGTAGAATTGAAGAGAACATGAGACGTAAAAAGATATCCCATTTCCTTCATTTCAAAGATGTTAAAAGAAATTGAAGGAAAACCCTCTTATGTTACATAATTTTGATAAAGGAACCATTGATAAAGACCTTGAACTTCCTTAAACTTAAGAACTTACAGATCAAGAAGCTATTCAAGACCAATATTCATCCAATTGGTGAATGTTTTTAAGTCTCTCTTAGGACAGTTGGAAGATACTATTAGCCATAAAAATAATACGCGTGATGATATACATTTTAACTTAGGCATTATTCACAATACACTAAAATCTTAGAAAAAGGTTTTCAATCACGATTTTGAGATTAATACTACTCAACCTTAGAATAGTTATGAAATCAGAGATGATAGATTGAAGGATGTTCCTCCCACTATTATTTCTGAGAAAATTGGTCCAATCCAACATGATATCAATGCCATCATTTCAGATCATAAGAAGGAGGATACTAAAAGCTACTCCATCAAGGCATTGTCTATATTTGCGAAGAGAATAATTAGAAAGACTCGGAACAAAATTCGGATGAGAGAGCCACACCACACTCGTAGCAGTGGGTTGGTCACCCTATCATGAAACTGTTGTTCTATAATTTTACAGGTTTAGGGAATTCAAGCACTCAAGATGAGCTCTTAAACCTTTGTAAATCTTATAGTCCTATTTTATTTCGTATTACAGAACCTGTGATTGAGTTAATAATATTTTTACTTCTTATTGGTCTTCTGTTAATTTGAATATTGTTTATACTAATATTAGGGATAGTTTTATTCCTAATATTTAGATTATTGGTGATACTAATATTGGCCCTATTACTATTATTTCTAAATCCGACCAACATATTACAATCTCTAGCTGGATTAATGAGATATTTTCTCATTGTACATTTGTCTATTCCCTGACAACTATTACTGATAGAAGACCTCTATAATGTAATATTACCAAAGATATGGTTATAATGATTAGACATACTATGATTGGTGGATATTTGAATTATATTCTTGGGGCTCATAAGAATAAAGGAGGTAATCTTCCATCTAAAATGTCATGTGTTGAATTTCAATCTTTTATTGATACTTGCGAGATGATTCATCCTGATACTCAAGGGTCATTATTTTCCAGGGATAGAGGAAACTATGTTTCCAATGATGTCGAAGGTAGATTGTATAGAGTTATATGCTTTCAAAGTTGGTTTGATAACGGGTCTAATTATTATGTCGAAGTCCTTCCTAGATCTACGTCTGATCACTCTACTCTTATCTCACTACACCAAAAAAGGACACTTGTCCCCTTTTACCCGCAAGGACTTGTCAAGATAAAAAATCATGACAACAAAACATGGAGGTGTTGTCATAATATTTGACCCTGACATGTGATAACCTATTGTTAAAGATCGTGAGAACATCTTCGTGATTTGTTGTCACGATCGTGTCAGGGTCAAAGACCGTGACAACATTGAGATTAATTAAAGCCCTCTGTCCCTTTTTTCTTAGAAAAAACATAAACCATTATCCTCTCTATTTCCACCATCGCTCTCAGTCTCTCTCCACCACCGCTCTCTCTCCCACAAGCGAATCCACCACCATTGTTGGCAGCGTCTCTCTATTTCTCCTTTGTTGGCAGCCAACACCATCATTTTCCACTACCAACACCTCCACTAAGATTTCTACCACCAACACTGCAGTTAAAATTCTCTCTCTCTCTCTCTCCAACTCTTTTTTTTAAAATTATATGTAACATTTTTAGTTTTTACATACACAAATCAAAATGAATAAAAAAAGTGAAGATTAGGTTTTATATAATAATAGTTAACAAATATAATAACAGTATAACTTAGGGTTAGGAGTTAATTTCTTTCATTTGTATAAAATTTTGAAGTTTTTTACATATCATTCTCTATTGTGTAATGTATGTTCATGAATGGATCGGTTCTTAAGGTTTTGATTTGTATTGTTGTTGTCATTATGCTTGCTCATTTAATGAGTAAATAATTCAATCTTTAAAGTGGATTTTATTAAATGGTGTGGTTTATGGTAAATAAATAAATGACCTAGTTATATGTATGTGTAGATATATATTGAATGTTCAAGCACACATGGTTTGATATTGATAAGTGGACGTGAATGTGTATTTATTTTTGATCTCCTAGTGTTTTTTGTTTGTAATGTTAATATGTTGAATGTGTTTTTCCCTTTAAATTATGAATTATTTTTAAATCTACAAGCTCACATAATCTGAACATTCTATGAATCAATTTATTTATGATATATTACAGCAGTTTGTGTATGATATATTACATTAGTTGAATATTGAGTGTAGTTCTTGCCTTTGAAATTTTCTATGAAATCAAGGTGAAACTAAATCTCTATATGTGTTTGGTATTATAACGTGGAGCGTATAATGTCATATATATGTCTACTAGATATATCCATTGCAAGGTGGTAAAAGTGTTAGGATTATTCGTCTCTTTAGTGCGACAATAAATTATGACTAGAACATATCACGTGTATCACGATGAGGACACAGTTGATCAATACCATATATTCAAAATTATTTATAAGTTATTTAGACAAAATATATAGAACCATAAAAAACTTGTTTACATCTTTTGAATTGTAACTAAAGTAATTATTTGAGGCTACTTCAATAGTAAACTTTGAAGCAGGTTTAGATTCAATAGGTTTACTTGTAAGTTGGTTTCTAATACTGAATTTATAAGAAAGTAAGAAATTGGGTAAAGTGCAAAATTAACATTGAAATTTTAGGTCATTTTCAATTTCGTACCCGATGTTTTAAAAGATATTTATTTGTATATGTATGCTTGTATGTTGGAAATTAGTATGTTGATGGATAAAAATTATTTATCTATGTATGATGGTGTTTGTTATGTGTATATGATGTTTGTATGTTGGAAATAGCCCATAAATTTATTAATTTATTTGTGTATTTATATTGACCTATGGTTGTTGATTAATCCATGAATATATGCTTCTTACCCATAATCCATGATATTAATATATGTGTATTTGTGTGTTCGTAGTAGCTGTGATGGGATATCCTCTATACAAAGAGTGTATGGATGAGACGAATAAACTAGGGGATGAGTATCGTATAGGTGCCAATGATTTTGTAAGATTTGCAAAGAGATGTCTTAATGATGAAGATTTCCCGTGCCAGTGTGCATATTGTAGGAATAGTAAGGTGTTTGAGTAGAATACAATTGAACTACATTTGCTTAGATAGGGTATGCAACATAATTATTGATCGTGGTTTTTTCACGGGGAAATGCATGTTCCCTTTGTCCCCAAACTACCTTCACAACAATCATCAAATAGAATAGATGTAAAAGGTTAGGAGGATAATGTAGATCATATTTGATGATGCTTATGGAGTTCATGACAAGCGAGTGCGACAGATAAAAATCTCGTTGAAGCAGAAATGACATACTATGCTGTCATTCAGTATATATTTGAATTATACTATATAAACTTCAAAGAGGTTGTGTTTTAATATAATTGGGTTAGAATTGAGTACAAAAATGCTTGTAAAGTTGATTCATGTACCAATTTGATCATGGTTGACTTGTCCAAGATGAAGAGCAACGAGCACATGATCAATGATCTGTTTATTTATCCTTATCAAAAGGTCAAGCAAGTGTTTTACTCAGAGTATATCAATAATGAGCCATGGTCAATCGTCTTACACGTGCCAAAGCATCTAACAGTTAGCGTGGATGACTTGGCTGCTCCTAGCGAATATTAATCCATTTTGGATGACAACCCGCGTTTAAAAAAATTCTTAGAATTGTAATCAGGATTCCAATTATTTGAAACAACATTTGTCGGTTGGTTAGTGAATATGTTAACTTGAATTTTAATCAGTTTAAGCATTATTTGAAACAATTCTTAGTTTGGGTTATGATATGAATTTGTATTCTTCTAATGTAGTTAATTTATTATGCATATTATCTAACAATTTCAAACTAATTCATTATTTATATTTCTAATCATCTTCTTTTATATATATATATATTTCTAATAAGAATTTTTTTTGCAGGATATATCTTCATCAGGGCGTGATCAGGGAAGCGTTACTGAGGAAGGCTCGTTTAGCACTCAAGTTGGGGAGCATAGTGTAGAACAAGACGAGCTTCCAAAATAGGGCCTTGTAATTGAACAAAATGATTATTGGCCCTAGGTACACTAATTGGAGGAGGGTGCCCATTTGGGGGGCATTACATTTATATGCTTGATTCAATAATATTTAAATTTACTTTTTAATTTGAAATACGACTAAGTCACTTACTTTAATATTTTTTTGTATTTGTTGGATATGAACAATTAGATTTGCCCTTAGAATCACGTACGTTTTTGTTATTTCATCTAATCGCGTACTTTATATTAGATTTTCCCTCAAAATAATTATTTATATTTACATACTTTTTTTTTTTTATTTCAGGAACAACTTAAAGAAGTCCATAACTCGCCCAGTGATCTATGAGTTTGTATGTACTTAGATAACTGCTCGAGTAGGATCATAAAGGCCGTACTCGGGGTGTTATCTCTCGGGTGGGGAAGTCGAAGCTCATCGGGATTTCATCGAGCAACAGTGGATTGTCACGAAAGGTCAACGAGTTAAAAACCAAATCAGATCAAAAGTATGACAACATCGCAAAAACATTGAATAAAATGTTTTCGATGGTTAAAATGCTATTCAAGGTCGAGCTGGGAGCATCTCAGGGAAGGGAAAGGATAAAGTAGTGGATGGGGGGGACCACTACTCCATCTTTATCACCCTCACCGATAGACCCCTCATATCCGTATGACGTATTATCCTCCTTCCCCATCCCAACTTTCCCAACTGCATTTACAATTGTTTGGGTGAAAGTCAATTTACTAGACTTATGGGGAGGAGATAGAATTTCTAGGGAGTCGAGGGACCCGAGTATACGCCCAGGTTTCGTGGTGGATAATTGTCCGCTACAACCTCACGAGGCTCGGGTCCGCATCACTGACGTTGTGGTGGGGAAATAATATGAAACCCTGTGATTGAATGAACAATGTGGTGTGCGAAGTATTGAGGGGTGTTTGGTTCTTATATTGTATGGCTTACCTTTCTCATCCAACCTGAGAATTAGTGAAAATTTACTTTTTACATAATTATTTGTATGTAACATTCAAATTTGAGTTAATATATCGTGTTACTTATTTATATTTGGTTAGTGGTTAATTATTAATAATATTGGTGTTGATTGTTGTTAGGTATTGTTAAAATATATCTTTGATTGCTGCTAGAGGTCAAATTATATACTGCTAGGCAGTGACAGTGACCATATTGTCTAGAAGTTTTTTTTATTTCGCTGCCTAGTTTTGTCACGAACTTTGACTTTGACATGTCCGTGACAATTAAAAACTTATCGCTAACTTTGATCGTGACAAGTCCTTAAGTTTTCACCCCATTCCTATCATTGTTTTTGGCCGTGTCAAGTTCGACTTGTCAAGGTCTATGATTGTGATAACTAACGCGTTTTGGTGTAATATCTTCAACACTCATAAATACTCTATGGGTATTTGTCCTTTTATATTTAAAGCTACGTGGATTAATAATTTTGATTTTAAGAATATTATCTCTAATTCTTAGGAGTGTGTTAAGATGGTGGGGTATCCTATGCTCAAGCTAGTTTTTAAACTCAAAGCAGGCAAGCAAACTTTAACAGAGTGGAACATAAACACTTTTGGCCATGCTTAAATAATATTAATGAGGCTAAAGATAATATAAGAGAGGTCCTAAACCATCTTAAGATGAAGGTATGTATGATTGTAAATTCAACCTTCTAGTTAATGCTACGAATTGGATAATGTTATTCATAGGAATAATATGTTTTGGAAATATAATGCTAATGTGGAATGGCTTACTGATGGATATTAATGCACTGCTTTGTTCCATAGTTACGCCAAAGTCAAAAGAGATAAATCTTATATTCATTATCTTATGGATGGGGAGTCTAAGATTGTTGATCTCAATCGATTGGTAGACCTTATTCTCAAATTTTATTTTGACATTTACCATGAGAATAATTATGATAGATATAAAGCTATTGATATGATTTATGGAAACATTTCTCATTTGGTATCTAATTCTACTAATGAGTTGCTCACTAAATTTCCTACCGAAGTGGATATTCATGATGATATTTTTTACATGGATGGTAGTAGAGCCCCTGGGCTTGATGGCTTTATTGGAGTCTGTTATCAACAATGCTGGAGTATTGTAAAAAAGTAGGTGGTGGGTGCTGTTCAGTATGTCTATGACAATTTATGGATCTTTCAAAATTTAATTATAATATGATTACTCTCATTCCCAAGGAGATTGGAACTGATAAAATCACTCAATATACGCATATTGCTCTAGTCAATTTCATTTTTAAAAGTCCATCCGGATATTATCACTGAGAGAATCAATCATATTTCCTCCAGAATTATTTCACCTCAACAAATCCCTTTCATTAAGGGGAGAAGTACAATGTATTGCATTAGAGTGGTGTTTGAAGGTTTTAATTTGACTGATAATAATATCTTTTGGGGGAATTTAGGGCTTAAAGTGGATATTACCAAGTCATTTGTCACTATATATTGGGATTATCTTATTTGTGTTCTTTTTAAATTTGGTTTTTGCCAAAAGTTTGTTCATCTCCTTCACATTCTTTTAAGATCTTATAAGCTTTCTGTTCTTATCAATGGTGCTCCTATGTTTTTTTTCTTCCAGTAGAGGGGTGAGGCAGGGATATCCAATATCCCCTATCTTGTTTTGTTTGGCTCAATAAGGATTAAGTAGAGGCTTATCTATTTTATTTACTCTTAGGGGAAAATCAAATATATATATCTCATCCTAGATATTGCAATCCTATTACTCATTCTCTATAGGCAGATGACCTCGTTGTCTTTTCTAGAGATAATTCAGAATCTCTATCTAATCTTATCACTTTTATTAATTTATATGGAAAATCTTCTCGCCAATTCATGACCAAGGGAATGAGTATATTTTTTTTGGCAGACTTTCTACTCACAGGAGGAATAAATTTAGTGATATTCTTGGTATAAAATAAGGTGTTATCCCATTCACTTATTTGGGAGTTCCTATTTCCGTGGGAAGTCCAAATAAAAGATATCTTCAACTTCTTACTGGTAGAGTTATTAATAAACTTTGGAGTTGGAAAAGATTTCTTTTAACCATGGATGGGTGAGTTCAACTTGTGCAGTTTGTATTTCAAGTCATTATTTTCTACAATTCTTAGAACTACAAGTGTCCCATTTCTTTACTTACAAAGCTTAATTTTTATGCCATAAATTTCATTCGAAGTGGAGGCATTAATACTAGAAAGATTATTTGTGTTTCTTGGAGTAAAATTTTCACTGCCAAATGGGAGGGAGGCTTTGGATTGAGAGATGCTAGAATCCTCAATAAAGATGATATTCTTAAGCTTGCTTGGGGAGTTCTTAATGAAAATACTTTTTGTACTTCTTTATTCAAGGGAATATTCAAGTTTTCTTCGCGCTCTAGTGTTAATCACTACTGCAAGTCCTTTATATGGCGTGGCTTAAAGGAAACCATTCCTCTTAGTAAGCTTCATTTTAGATGGATTATTTATCACGAGACTCTACCAATGTTTGGTTTGATAATTTGCTTATCACTCCTTTAGCATCTTCTATGAATATTAATGCTTCGGCTCGGCTTAAATCCCACGTCCTTGATCTTATTGTTGATGGTGTTTGGGACTTACTTGGTTGATTCATTAACTCTTTCATAATCTATGTGATTTTATGCATAGAATAAAACTCCCAATTTTACATACTAAAGATAAGGTAATCTAGGGATGGTCAACCACTCGTGGTTTATCGTTATCAGAAGCTTATAGATATGTTACAGGTGATGTGAGCTTGGATGAAAAATTATAAAGCCTTGGAATAACTTTATGCCTCTCAAAATTTCTATGATCAGTTGGAGATTATTGCATAATACCTTCCAATTGGCGACATACTTAAATTTAGAGGTATTCTAGTGTTTTTCACCTGCCTTTTATTTAATTCTTTCAATTGTGTAAGAGAAAATATTCTGAAGTTGCTTAAATCTTAGGCTTGTATTTGCATATTTGACGCATCCCGTTACAAATCGACACACACCTACATATCGAACTGAACTCCAACATATCCAAGTTCTAGACTCCTCTACATCTCATGAAGGTATAAATCTTTAAGGGGTTCAAAATTATTCATAATAATATTTGGGATGTGTTTTTAGAAAAATCAAAGATGGATTTTTAAGAGATTTACAATTATTTTTAGCCTCGTTCGAATAAAAAAACCTTTTCATTTGATCTTGCTTTGAATGAACATCTAACGAGATTGGGATTGCACTATACAGAATTCTTGTTAGAATCTCGATAGATACAAACTTTGAATGAAATGGGATTTTTGTTAGAACGAGATGCTTCCTCATTTGAACGAAACCTTATTCTCGTTCTAACGACCCTTCTTTTCGTTCGAACGAGTCACTGCCTCAAAAATCGTGTTAGGTCTATAAATACCTATTTTGAACCCTTTTTGCATGGGATTTTGAAAAAATGTGAACAGAAAATTAGAACCAAAGTTTTTTATATTTTGTATTATTTAAACACTTTTGGTTCAAAAACTTTACATCCCAAATATTTTGTGAATCCTTTTGAAACCCTAGAAAGTTTCTGTATCTTTCATACACCTTGTAGAGAGGATTATCTACGGATGATATTGTGAACCTAAGGGATCACGGCTAAAGAAACAAGGAAGAAGGTTGATCGGTGGATACCGAGGGTAGACCGCTACCTGTGGACGAATCTGGATTAAGCCGTTTTCTTTAAAAGGTTTTGATGACTATGCGCGCTATACTTATCCGGTCTAAACAGTCTGTAAGTCGATTGTCTACAAAATTTTCTAAAGTGTTGAATATAGGTTTTTGCTGTAAAGGGATTTTTGCTCATTTCTGAGTGTTTGCATGTTTGGTTTGATACTTGTAATTATATATTTAGAACACATATTTGCATGCACACCTGATTTAATACAAGATTAAAATTTGACTAAAATTGGATTTGTGTGTGGGATTTAGATTGAAAAAAATACAAAGAATAGAAATTTTGATTGTGACCATCCTTGCCGGGTGTGTTCACGCGCTTACAAGTAGTATCAGAGCGGGTTGCACTAATTTATCTTGTAGATCCTTGTTTGGTGTGATTGTTTACTTTTCTCTCTTGATTTCATTTTTTTCTTCTCGATGGATTCCCATAGGGATAAGTTGTCCAATGAGTTTAATGACAACGAGGTTGATATTCGAGAGGAGTTTAATGCACTTTATAACGGTGCTGAATAGTTAAATTATTTGGATTTGAAGTTTTCTAAAAGAATTGAAATTGTTGATTTTTTTTTTGTTTTAAAGTTGCTTTGGAACTTTTGCAAACTTTTCAAACTTAAAGAGATTTATTTTGTGAGAAGTTTGGAGACCTGATTTTAAAATTTTAGAATTGTCTAAGAAAGAGTGATGATAGAGTCCGTTTTTTAGAAAAAGAATAAGAAGACTCTAAAATTTCTAGGGTGTGTTTATGTTCCAATGAGGATAATGATAAATTAATTAATAATTTAAGGGCGCGTGAGAAGAATCTTAGGGATAATATTGCTTGCATTGAGGGGGAGTGAGATAACCTTCAAGGAATGATTAAAAATTTAAAGAAGGAATGCCTAAAACTTTGAGAGTCTAATTCTTTGCTTGAGTCTAAAATTTTAAAGCCAAAATATGATCTAAAAGACTGTAGTGTTGATAGTGTTGGTACTGGCTTTAATGATTATAATGACTCTGTTGCTAAAGATATAGACACCCATCCTACGACCCTCTTAAGCACCTATTTAGGTCCCTCTTTAGGTTATACTCCTAGTACCAATCTATAGGCCACTAGACGCTCTTGTGCCCGTTTCACTCCGGTAAACTTTCTCACCGGTGAAAGCTCAATGAATCTTCTAGGGGCTCTGAATAACCTTTCCAACGGTATGCCTTGTGAATGAATAGGCCTTATAGTTCCAACAAATGGTCCATTTTACTATTAAAAACTGACCTGGAGGCCATCGAGCGCTCCCGAGCCCCATTTGATTTCGATTAACTATCTCGCCCGAGCGAAAGCTCAATGAATCTTTGAAGGAATATGAATACCCTTTCCAATGGTCTATCCCAGGCGAACGGTCCGTTTTACCTCAAAAACTGATTCGGAGGCCACTGGGCACTCCCGAGCTCCGTTTGACCCCTAAACAACCCTTTCAGCAATTCAGAGTTGTTCTTTCCTTAAAAGCCCATTTCCAAAATTTATTCCTTCCTTTTCATACTCCTTTGAGTAAATTCTCACCCACCTCCTTAAACCACCATCACCTCATCTTGAGATCAACGCATCTACAATCAAGATCTACCTCAAGTCTTCACAAGGAGGTCTAATTCTTCCCCTTTGTCTTTAAATTATATTATTTTTTCATTAGTTATTTCTTTTTCACTTTTGTAGTTTACTTCATTACATCACACGTCTTAATTCCAAACCTTTTATTATTAGTATTCGCACATACTTTATTTTCATAGAAAAACCCAAAAGCAAGAACAAGAGGTTTCACTTATAAATTCCAAACGAGAATTCGTTATCATATTTTCTCACACTAAAACACCCTTTTCTACACACACACAAACACACACACACACACACACACACACGTATAATAAAGTCACTGGTTGGATTTATGAATTAAACCCCACCTCATATTTTCTTCGAACTACGTGGACGTTGATGTTCTCCCGAGCGACATAGGCTTCTTGGGTAAATCCCTCGACTCGAGTCCCCCCACATATATTTATTACTTTATTCTAGTCATATATATAATAAAGTAGGATGGTGTTTTCACTATTCACAAGTTTGGAAGACAAGTTTGTCCTTTACATATTTGAGTTCCCCCTCTTTTTTACCTTTCATTTCCTTTCCTCCTTTTACCCAAAATTCAAATACAAGGATAAAATTGCAAATTAACACTAAGAAAGTTTTACACACTACCGAGACTACCTTCACCGTCTCTATCGAGCGCGGGTTTAAGAAATCAACCTCTCTCTCTCCATTTCGTTCTTCATCGAGTACACACTCCTCTCTCTCTCTTCATTTTGTTCTTCACCGCTCTCCATCCTCTCTCCATTTCGTTCTTCAGCAGGTAACGGTTTTAGGTTTTTCAATGGGTGTTTCTGAAGAGGTTTTTTCATTGGGGTTTATCAATAGGTTTACATTTGTGTTTTTTTATGCTCTGTTGTCAATGTTATCAATGTTACAGCAACGGGTTACGGGTATCAATGTTATAACAAACATTGATAATGATTTTATCAATATTACAGCAAACACTCTCATTAATGGGTTACGGGTATCGATTTTATATCAATAGTTTTATGGGTAATGATTTTATTGGCCGAAATGTTTTGAAAATGCAAAAAAAAAAAAAAAATACTCTGTTACAATGGGTTTATCAATGTTATAGCAAACACTCTTCAGAATGTCTAAATGGGTTTACACTCTTTAGTATATACTGTGTTTGCAAAAACTCTGTTTCAATGGTTGCATTTTTCGAATTTTATTTGATAACTCTAATGTTCCTCTAATGTTTTATGGGTTTATTACTCTTTGGAGTATTACTCTAATGTTCCTCTAATGTTTTATGGGTTTATTACTCTTTGGAATGTTAGTATTCATTTGTGTTGCATTCGGTACAACAAAAACTATGTTTGCAAGGTCTATAAACATTTGTGTTGCATTCGGTTTTGATTTCTTATCGGTTTATGAGAGTTTAAATGGTTGCATTTCTGGGAGTTTGAATGGGATTTCTTATTTGATTGAATATGGGTTTTGATTTCTTATCGGTTTATGAGAGTTTAAACGGTTGCATTTCTGGGAGTTTGAATGGAATTTCTTATTTGATTGAATATCTTATGTAAACAATGTATATTGCCGATTCGTATAATGTTTCTAATGTTTTATGGGTTTATTACTCTTTGGAATGTTAGTATTCATTTGTGTTGCATTCGGTACAACAATCACTATGTTTGCAAGCTCTATAAACATTTATTGGGAAGAATGTATGACGATTCATTATTACTTTTTATTGGGAAGAATGTATGACGATTCATTAGTACTTTTTATTAAGAAAGTTTTCATTTGGTATAGTTCATGTTGTGTTTTAGTCACATTTAATAATTACTTCTCATTTATTCATTTTGTAGTTGACTTCTTTGTTGACATGGAGAACGTTACCGTGTTTGGCAACGTATGTTACTTTTAATTATACTCTGTTTCACTTAAATGAGATCAATTCATACTTCCTAATAATTTTCTTATACATTTTCATTCTTTACTTATAGGTGAATGAAGATGCAGCGATTGCTGTAACAACCGAACTCCTCTCATCAATATTTATTCTCCTCACTTATATGTTTATATATTGATTCCATCCATTGCCTTTTTAATTATAGATTCAAAGGTTGCGTCAAAATAATATCAGTGTTGATGTCCTCGATGAATCTGATCTAAATAGTGTTCGTTTCGTGGTAAGAAACTGCACTTTTGTTTTCATATAGTACTTATAAGAAGTTTCTCCATTCGTAATCAATATCTTCTTTTCTTATCTCCGCTACAGCCTATTAACATTTGCACACCTTCAATACGACATGGGAAGGAAAAAGGGAACTTGGCACCCACTAAGGTTGAATTTTTTTCTATTCTCATCTATTCGAATATATATAACATATTTCTTTATCTAATTATATACACTTAACCTTTTCATATAGGATATACGAAAAGGAAAAGGGGAAAAAAGTGCCACTTTAAGTGTGGTATGTTTAACTAATTATAGGTTTACTATGATTATATCTACTATTTTCTCATTTTGTACTTAGTGTTCTTCATTTCTTTATAATCTACTATTTTCTCATTTTGTCCTTAGTGTTCTTCATTTCTCTATAATCTACCTAATTTGTTTTTCAACATTTCTTTCTTTGTTCATATAATCAAAGGCCGCATGGAAATAACATTGGTATCGTTATACGTGATGATGTTCCACCAAATGTTATGCATATTGGGGTAAATACTAGCTACTAAATGCTTTTATCGTTTCAACTTCATATTTACAACTTCTTCACTCCCCATTTATAGTATCAATCTTACAATTAACAGACTCAAACTATACTCAATAATGCAAATGAGAAAGACAAGGGAAGGGAGAAAGAAGTTCCCACACGTAAAAGGGTAAAACCCATCTCAGAAACTTTTATGATAATATTCTTTATGGCATTATGTAATATTATTTTTATATGATTATATTTCTTTTGTAGGCGGCATGGATGGGGAAGTATAATGTTTGTCCAGAAGTGGTTTGTTTTTATCATTAACCTTTTACATTATTGGTGGTGTTATTTTACCCTACAGTAATGGTGGTGTTATTAAATAATTAAGTGATTAATGTGTACCATTAGGCTTTATACAATCTCTAAAGTTTACACCAATACTTGAAACTTAATTTCACTATATTATTAAGACTATGAGCGCACCCCTTTCCATTATCACGCAATGCAGATAATTTTTTTGTTTTCTTTAGGCAATTGATCAAACGTTTGTCTCCAAAAGTTCCCTTGCACAACGATTACGACGAGAACGAGAAAGAGAAAGATGCAATCCTCCACAAGCTACATCTTTCACTTCTGCCCCCCTTACGCCACAATCGCCCGTAAGTGTTGAAATTAGAGAACCACAACATAACTTCATCTCAAAACGCGCACTTGCCCAACGACAAAGACGTGATCGAGAAAGCGCATTTCAGTTACATCAACCTATTTCTGGTCATACTCCCCATGTTAACAATTCTATGGGGCCACCTGCTTTTGCTTGCACTGAAGGTTCTCCTAAGCGATCAAGGGTTTCACATTTACCGTCAGTTAATGATGTGGCTCAAATCCCGTCGTCAATAACTAACCAATTTATAGAAGTTAGTACCCCAAATCCTTCACACATTTCTATTCGAAGAATTAGTCCTTTGACGAATAGTTTACCAATCCCAGTCGTGGAGACAAATATACCCCCATCTATGTCACCTCGAAACCTTTGCCAAGATTTCGACCTAATTGATTCTGAAGAACAGTGTGTCGGGGTCCTCCAAGAACACCCTCCGACATCAAATTCTCTTCAAAATGTATTGGTCCCCAATACGTTAGAAATTATACCCCACCTTGAAACAGAGAATAATCAAGATGTTCAAAATTGCCATTCATCTAATGCACATAGTTATAGGTATAATTTCTTTTTATCTATTATCTAATATTGTTTTACGTTGTGAACTATCCTTCATTTTATTTTTCACACCTTCTTATTTCATATATAGATCCACTATACAAAGCCGTGGAAATATTGCGAGCACTAGTGCACCTCAAGAACCACATACCCATTTAGAAAGACATTTTCTTGGGCCCATGGATGTCCCTTGCCGTCATTGTTCAGCTTTACATTGGATGGATGAAAGATTATCGACCTCATCAATGATTCGCCCTCTATTTGAGAAGTGTTGTAGACAAGGACAAGTTCGATTACCACATCTACTTGAACCCCCACCGGAAATTAAACATCTGTTCGATGGTAATGATGTTCAATGCAAGTCTTTCCAGAGTCATATTAGAGAGTATAATGCTGCTAACGCCTTTACAAGTCTTGGTGTTCAAATGGATGATAGGGTCCTCAGAGGTAGGGGTCCATCATCTTTCACCATTCATGGCGAACTACGTCATCGTACTGGATCCTTATTACCGGAACCGGGACATGAGGAAGAAGCTTCATATGCCCAGTTATACATTTATGATCCCAGTGTGGCTTTGAGTGTTAGGGAACGTAGGAATCCACAATTACGAAGTGATGTACTGTAAATAATTCAAGGTTGCTTGGAGGTCAACAATCCTTTTATCCACAAATATCGTCAGGCGTTTGCTATTTTAAATGAATCCTCTGGATCCGGCCTGAACATGCCAGCATACTTACTTTACAATTCTGCAGCAGATCGTAGAAGGTATAATTTGCCTTCGACTGATGAGATTGCTGTTATTTTACCCGGCGATGGCCATAATTCGTCTGCAATGAGAGACATTATTGTTCGCCTTCGAGGGGGGGATCAATTGATGCGAGTTAATGAATGTCACCCAGCTTACCTACCTCTACACTACGTTATTTTATACCCTTATGGTTAACTTGGTTGGGACCCTGACATGAAGTTATGGGACGTGGCAAGCAGTGTTGATCAGGATCATCGACTAACTCAACTGGATTATTATAGTTATCGTTTGTTTCAACATGGCACTGAGTACTCTATAATTTTGAGAGGAGGTAAACTTATGCAGGAGTTCATTGTGGATGCATGGGCTTCAACGGAACAAAATCGCTTAACTTCTTTCAGACTTAATCAAAGCACACTTCGGGTAGAATTATACAAGGATCTTAGCGATTGTATGTCTGAGGGTGTTGAACCATTGCAAATTGGTAGGCGAATGATTTTGCCATCGTCTTTTACTGGTAGTGCACGAAATATGTTTGAGATTTACCAAGATTCGATGGCCATCACTCGGTACAATCAACACCCTGATATTTTTCTCACAATGACCGCCAATCCTAAATGGCCTGAAATCAGTAAGGAACTTTTACCGGGTCAAAATTCTCTCGACCGTCCAGATTTGGTTGCACGTGTTTTTGAACTAAAGAGAAAAGCCCTAATGAAGGAGATTAAGGATAAAAATATTTTTGGCAAGAAAGTGGCCCATGTGTTTACAATCGAATTTCAAAAAAGGGGGTTGCCCCACATGCATGCTCTTCTTTTCCTCGAATGTCAAAGCAAGATTAAAGCATGCACCCAAGTAGATAATTTTGTCTATGCTGAGTTTCCAGATCCCACTTATGATCCTACACTCTTCCAAACTATATTGAGTTGCATGGTACACGGCCCATGCGGCTCCCAGAATTCGAATTCCCCTTGCATGGAGAACGGTATATGCACGAAAAAAATACCCTCGAGCATTTGCAGAAGCCACAACAATGGATAATAATGGATATCCAATCTATCGTCGTCGTGATGATGGTAAGGAATATACTACTGCCAGTGGAAAAAAGGTATCAAACAAAGATGTTGTCCCCTATAATCCATATTTGTCTAGACTTTTCAATTGTCACATTAATGTCGAGGTTTGTGCTGGGTTACGATGCGTTAAATATATAAATAAGTACATATATAAGGGTCATGATAGCACAACTATGGTTTTGGGAGGTGCTGATGAAATCCAAAAATATTTAGATGCAAGGTACATTGGACCTCCTGAAGCAGCTTGGCGAATTTATGGTAATCACATGCATCAGGAGAAATCGCCTATTACACGATTAGATTTACATTTACCTGGCATGCATCATGTTGTGTTTGATCCTTCACATTCATCAGCTACGATTGCTCAAAGAGCCAACGATCAAATGAGTTCGTTAACCGGGTTTTTTGCTTTTTACGCATTGAATCCTTCTGCACGAGAGTATACCTACCAAAAGTTTCCCCAACATTATGTTTGGAGCTCTAAAATGAAACTATGGACTGCACGGAAATCATCTGAGTTTGCTATTGGGCGAATGTACTATGCTAGCCCGAATTCTGGAGAAAGTTTTTATTTGCGATTGCTTTTGACCGTTGTTAAAGGGCCCACATCGTTCGAGTGCTTACGCACGGTGAATTGTGTATTACAAGAGACTTTCAAATCGGCATGTATAGCGAGGGGATTGCTTGAAGACGATAATGAGTGGGTTCAATGTTTACAGGAGGCATCCATCATGCGCACCGGATATCAACTTCGGCGTTTGTTTGGTGTTATACTCACACAATGTTTTCCTTTGCATCCGGAGTTATTATGGAATCAATTTTCCATTCATACATGTGATGATCTGATTCATAAGTTACGCACATTATTTTCTATCCCAAATCCAACTGACATCCAAATTGAGGATTATGGTTTGTATCTTCTAAATGAGGTGCTTCAAGAGTCTGGTAAGAGTTTAAGTGACTTCCCTCCAATGCCTCTGCCAACTTTTAATTGGACAACTGTGGGTGGGAACAGATTACTCTCAGAACATCATCAGTTACAATCGTTAGCAATGCAAGGTGATGTACAATTAGATATTGATCGCCTTAATGAGGGACACCGTATATCTTACTCAGCGATAACATCATCTGTTTTCGAGAATAAGGGGACTACATATTTTTTGAATGGAGGTGCTGGCACTGGAAAGACATTTTTGTACAATACAATTGCAAACTTCTGTCGTAGTTTGGGTCATACAGTTATTACTGTTGCTTCGTCTGTTATTGCTTCTTTGTTGTTAGTTGGTGGTCGGACTGCACATTCAACATTTTTCATACCTTTGGACATTCTTGAAAACTCAAATTGTGGATTTACAAAGCAGTCGATACATGCAGAGCTATTCAAATCAGTTAAACTTATAATATGGGATGAAGTTCCTATGCAACATAGGCATTATGTTGAGGCTGTAGATAGGACACTGCAAGATATTTGTGATGTTAAAAAGCCATTTGGAGGAATTACAGTAGTTCTTGGCGGTGATTTTCGACAAATCTTACCAGTTATCCCTAGAGGAGTTAGAGAAGAAATTGTTTCCGCTTCATTAAGGCGGTCTATGCTTTGGAGGCACATCCATATTTTGACCTTACATCTAAATATGCGACTAAACCCATTGGAGCCTGAGACAATTCATTTCTCTACGTTCTTGGATCAGGTACTGCTATTTACTCTTTTCTATTTTTTAACAATCTTCGTTCAACATGCATGCATTTGACTTTTTTTTTGTAGATTGGGTCCAATCCTCTTGAAGTTGTATCATTGCATTCCTCAATACAAAAGTGTAATGATGTCCGTGATCTAATTGCGAAGGTGTATCCATTGTTGAATGTGGTCGGTACTGTTACACCAACCTTCCTCACCGAACGAACAATTCTTTCAGCGCGGAATGACGATGCGACTACTATAAATAATTTGGCATTGAATATCTTTCCGGGTGATACAAAAACTTATTTTGGTGCCGATAAAATGTGTGACGGCGAGTCCGGTAGAGACGTACACAGTCAGTACCCAAATGAGTTTTTGAATTCTCTCAGTCCTTCTGGTTTACCCCTTTTAAGTTGGAGTTAAAGGTGGGTTCTCCGATAATGCTTTTGAGAAACATTGCTCCGAAGGATGGTCTTTGCAATGGTACGCGATTGGTGGTTACAAAATGTGGAGAGCATGTAATTGAGGCCCAAATATTAACGGGTGATAAGTGTGGAAAT
Organism: Sambucus nigra; assembly: GCA_949130495.1. Lineage (NCBI taxonomy): Eukaryota > Viridiplantae > Streptophyta > Magnoliopsida > Dipsacales > Adoxaceae > Sambucus > Sambucus nigra. Next base: position 218,352,861 of record OX422213.1, read on the forward strand.
TTAGTATTCATTCCCAGAGTCTCACTATCTCCTTCATCTACGGAGATCCCTATAAAAATGACGAGACGCCAATTCCCAATTTGACTGGCATATGCAATGACCATCAACAAATCACAGGGTCAATCTGTAAAGTTTGTGGGAATTGACTTGCGCACGCCAGTTTTTAGTCATGGTCAATTATATGTAGCGTTATCTCGATGCACAAGTGCAAATCGCATTACCCTTCTTTTTGATGATTGTTCGCTTTCGACAACAAATGTTGTGTATCCGGAAGTCCTCCTATAAAGTAATTAGTGTTATTTTCCCTATAAACTACACATTTGATCCCTTTATATCATCTTTTGACAATTTTTTAATTATTCTTAGGATTGGGAGCCAATGGTAAAGCATCAAGAGCGGATAAATACCCGTAGGTTGCTTACATGGGGTTCCCACAACAAGGTACTTCGTCTTTAAAATGTTTCTTCTTTTCATTCATTTTTAAAAATTAGTCTTAACTAATAATATTTCTTATAGGTGGTTGTAAATTACGCAAATCTTCATATCAAGTACGTCGAGATGGATACGTGGACATTTCGTAGAGTTATTATGAGGATGTTTCCTGCGAATCCATGATTGACTATTAGAGGATAATTTTTTGGGATGTCGATCGTTTCGACTTTTTGTAAAGCTTAGGCTTAGAGTTACTATACGCTATTGGATGATTGCTAAGGCTATTTTTGTATAGTCTGCTAAGGCTTTTATTATATATTCTGCTAAAGCTGTCTTTAACCTTACATCATCCATAGCTGTATCTGTGTAAGTATCTCAGATCAATAAATGAACTATTTGGGCTTTGGGTTTGAGTTTGTATGCTTTTGGTTTAAGATGTTTAATAGTTGTTATGTTAATATAGTTACGGACTTCATTTGAATTTTTATGCTTCATGTTTTCAGGATACTTTGTAATAGTTTCTACAATTTTGTAGGATAACATATTGTAATAGTTTGTACATCTGTGTATATATCAGTTTATGCAAGGAGAAATTGGAGGTAAATATATGAGGGTATGTTGTGTTGCCAGCGTAATGTTCTATATTGGTATGCACAAGACAACCTAAACATATGACATGCTACCAATGTAGAGTACTTAATAAATTGATGGATCACATGACGAAGATGTTAAGCTTATGTTACGACTGTGAATCTAACTCCATCAGAGACTAAAGAAGTTGAGGATGTGTGCAGTTCTATAACTGGCCCAGAAGTTACTGAAAGATCATTGGATTTGAAAAGTGAAGATACTTCCACAGACACTGCATTAGTTGCAGAAAGTGGAAAATAAGACATAAAGGATGAAACAGGACCTTCGTTTATGCTTCTCTAATTAAGTTTGAGTTTTCATTCAGTCTGTTGTTGATTGAATTAAACAACCAATTTTAGTATTAGATGATTTTTGACTTGCATTGTCCTTGATGTATATAAGTTTTGAAGAGGCCATACAATTGGGTTTGCGATGTAATGATTTTAAAGGTTTTTGTATAGTTTTCGCACTTTATGTCTTGAGGGCTGCTTCTCTATTTTGTTTCAGTTCAACATTTGGAACTTTTTTCTCTGATTCTTCTGTGGTCTTTATGACTATAATCAAGTTCTATATAGAAATAATCATGAGGCACTAGGTTTTGAGTATCGTATCCATACTTTCAATATCTTGAGTATTACAAAATAACCCATAGTAGCTAAACTCTTTGAGTATTACATATTTCAACTCTATAAGTCCCATGTCCCATTACAAGAATTATGAAGAGTATGTAATTACTTCTAATCTCATGTTTATGATTGTAATTTTGTTTGAATGAGTAAGAAATTTCGTTTGAATGGTTTCCGCATTTTATATGTTGTTTGGAATAAATTTCGTTTGATGTTCTCATGCTCTCATGTTTGTTACGGTGGCCTGAGTTGAGGGCCAGACATAATTTCAGGTATTCTATATCGAGCTCTTTTGTATGCTTGAAATCAACGAATGGTAATACGATACACACTCTTATTGTGTATTGTTTTTTGCATTTGTTGCAATTTTGCAATTAATATACATTTTTTCTATTTAAAGATAAATATTTGTTTATATATTTGTTGCAGAGCATAGACACCCAACAGTTTGTGCAAGGATCTTGAAAATCCACAGATACAGGAGGCAAGCTTGCAGTATATTAAAAACAATGCCTGGGTCAAGGAGGTCCCAATTAATGGCTTCCATGGGGGGTTCCCTTAATGAAGGGTCACTGAACAAGAAGAGGAGAAGAATAACATATGATAGCTCTTCAAGTTCTGCTCGCAAATGCAACTTTATCATCTCTTTCATGCCCCCTTTGGTTGCTGGAGGCTTCAACTGAACATATGAAGTTTGGTGATATACACAATGTATATATAAGGTCTTTCAACTTTAGTGCTATACACAATGTATTAAGGTAAATTTCTATGAACTCCTCTTAAATTAGGGATAGTTACAAAGGGATCCCATCTAGTTTGAGAAAATAGAGTTGCTATAGTTGCCTCCCTTACTTCCAAATTGTTAGTGATAGAATCCAACAGTGGTTAGAGTCTTAGTGGCCTAATAAAGTTTTTTCTTCTATCATTCAAAAAATATTTCAAAATGCCAGTTCTGGCATACTGATAAAGAAACATAAATTCCGCTTTAAGAGTGTCCTTCATCCTCTTTTTTTTTTCCATTCGTGTCTATAATCCAACAAGGTTTCTTAACCCAGAATCATGAAACCAATCACAAACACCATCGTACATACATAATCACTCACCACCCACCATACCTTAAATAAAAGATCGGAAGATCATGAAGCTTTTTGCAAATGCGGCAATTATAATGTAATATGGCTCATGACTTTATAGTAGTAGAATTAAAGTAGCGTATGTTGATTGTCTTTACAGATTACACTTTATAGGAGTTAAAGTAGTAGAATTATAGATTGGATTAGAGTAGAATTAAAGTAGTAGAATATTTTCAACTTCATGTAAGATTCATTTCTTCTAAGTTTTTATTCCTATGTGATTAACATATGGCACTCAACGCAGCCATAACAGGGGTACCCTCCGCAACTGCCACAAAAGACAACTTTGATTTCTCCACAATGGGTAAAAGGCGACCAACTTTTATAGGAGGGTTCAGAGTCATTTAATGCAGCTGTTGACATTGTTTAACTGCAGTTAAAATGACTCAACGCAATATGTCCACCCAATTTTCTGAAATCGAGGGAGAACATTCAATCAATAGAGGCATTACACTATTAGCTTCTAGCTCTGTGCATTTTTCTACGTCCCATTTGCGGAATATGATATAAAATTTACTGCCTATTCAACTTCTCTTTATTTTTGTTCTTTTATTCGTTAATTTCATCATATTTTTACCTTTCTCCATCTTTTCGGAAGCATTGTTCAACTCATAAATTTTCGGTAATATCATCTGATGTTTGGAATTACATATTTAGTGTATGTTTTCAAAATTTTAGTGTCTGTTTTGCATACTTAGTGTATTGTTTGCTCATATTTTACATATAAAGTGTATTTAGCTTAGACTTTAGATTCTAAATTTCAAAGTAGGGTTTTCATTAGGTTTCAAAGTAGGGTTTTCATCAGGTTTCTTTCACAGATGTGGAATAATTTGTAGAACTATTACTTTTTTGGGCAATGTGACGTACACTTTACTTGGTTGAATCTTGCAATGGTATAACATCAAGGTTAACAAAACATTTTACTATTGAACGTATTCATCCCAAAAATTTGACTGAGGTTGGTTTAGAACGGATATATAAGGTCACATGTTCATTTTTTACTATTTTATTACATTTTTCTTTTAATTATTTTATAATTTTATAATTTAGTAGTTCTTGAACATCCTTAGTGATTTTAACTTCAATCCTGCTAATTATGATGACTATAGCATAGTCTCTCAAAATTTTTATTGTTACTTTTCATCATGGAAGATTTCCTTTTTTTTTTGTTCAAAAAGTGATAGATTGCTCAAACATATAATCTATGTCTAAAATGAGCTTTCCTCATTTCTGAGTATTATTTACAGGTGGCTCGACTACCTCTACTTCTAGCGTTTTTGAAATGTGGGTGTTGGATAATTGTTGTAGAGACCTACTAGCAGGTTTTGTCCACTTGCCTGAAAAAGACATGCCCATCATCTCATATATCTTCCCACTAAGGTACGCTGGACTGTTCGGAGTAAACCCACCGTATATTCTGCAATGATGATACAACGAAGCAGCAGTTCCATTTGAAAAGTTGCGACAATTATGAGAGTGGACACAATGCAATGGAATGCCAAAATGAGATGATGAAAGAGCATGAGTATCACTGTCACGTATGCTCCAAATCAATGACCAACATGTCTAAAACCTGGGAAAGATTAGACGACGTGATCTAAACCACGTCCATGCCAGAGGAATACTGTTATGTTTTATTCATTTATTTTAAAATCTCTTTGTTTTACATTTATTTTTTGTTTTTTGGTCTGCATTTTTAGTTTATGAATGGAATGTGTTTTTCTTTAGTTTATACATGCAATTACGTACGTTTAGTTTTAAATTACACTTTGTTTTGTTGGGGAATGAATTTTTCACCGTTTTGCAATTATGTACATAAAAAATTTTCACCGTGCCTTCAGGCACGGGCATTCCGCTATGCAGCGTGCCCCAATTTACACCCTCAATCAATTGCTGCAACTATGCAGCCATCCTATTTGGCAACAAAATGGGGATTTCACAAAGGGGAGATCAAGGCAGAAAGCCTAATCCTCCAAGGAACGGTTTATCCTCAATGAATTCAACACGATACCCTACTAATGGTATCCTCGATGAATTCTGCACGATACTCATTTTTCTATGTTTGTCATGACTGATTTGTCCTCACTACTCTGTTTATTCAGTTGCTGAATTGTACACAGTAGTAATTCATTCACCTAACTTATAGATTAGGCACGAGAAGAATCAAACCTAACTTATTTTTGATATAATTAATGGAGGGGTACAATAAATGGAGTGAAGGCAGCCATTGTTTCGAAGCGTGACTGAAACTCTTTTAGATAGCCTGAATCCTTCTTTAATTTTACGTTAAGAATTAATCAAGTTAATTTTTATAAAGTTTTAATTTCTAAATTTAAATAACTTCATCTCGATCCAGGTACAAGTCATTTTTCTTGGGGAAAAACTTTATCCCCATAATATATATTCCTGACTGATTTAATTATTTGTATCACAATTTAAATATACGTGGGATGATGATTTAGTGGAAACCTGCTACTTGAACTGATGAATTAATCATTTTCTCCCCAGGCGACTGATCTACCATTAGAAAGATCAATAATCTGTTACTTCAATATGAGGATCATTCCGGTCAAAATATGAACCTTGGTAAAATTAATAATCATGCTCTAATCAGCTATCTATATCTTCCACGAGAAGAATATGTAATAGTTTTGTAATGTGATTTATTTCCTGAGTGGACAGAATCTAGCACATTGGAGATACAAATGGGGATGGTCCAACAAGGTAAAATTTACTTCTCTCATAATATTTCAATGATTATTTTTGGAAATACACATGCTGTATGTATGCAACTCTCCTTATTCCCCTGTTAACGATTTCAAGCAAAACTATAACATTCAAGCAAAACTTTGGTTTGAAATGTTATATTTGAAATGCAATATCTGTTTGAAATTCTATTATGTGCGCTATATCTATTTGAAATGCTATTATGTGCGCAATATCTGTTTGGTATATCTAAGAATTTTATGAACTACTAACTACTTGAAATGCTATTAATGAGTTGCTACTATGTTCACTTATTTTGTAACGGATATAAGTTGTTATTACATGGTATTTGAAATGCTGTTTTTATATGTTTTATCTTTCTAAATGATATTCGAAATCATAATACCATTGTTGATTTTTATATTTTTATAATACCATTGTCTTTCTAAATAATATTCAAAATCAAAATCATAAGTTTTTATACCATTCGAGTTTAAATAGTTGAAATGTTTTATATGACTTTCTAATTTTATAAGGTGAATGACAGTACCATACAACACCTGATCGCAACACTTAGAGGAAGCGCCTCAATCCTGATCATAAACAATCCCGTACCGGATATTCCCTTGACTTAAAACTTTAAACATATCAGCGGTGATGGCAGGGGTTGGCAGGGGTGATGGAAGGGGTTGGCATGGGATTTTGGCCATGGGTTAGCACATATCAGCAGCCATTCTAGGCTGATTGAAGCAGCAGCAGGCCTGCGCACTTAAAGCAGCAACATCAGCTGTTCACTCTACGGTGAGGTTCTAAGCTTTTTTCTTCTCCACAGTAGGTTCTACCAGATCTGAAGTGTATTTCGTATTCACGTTTCATTTTTTAAATTTGATTTTGATTTTTAACAGATATGTTGGGCTATGTTGAAGCTATGTGTATGCTCTTTGATAAACCACACTAAGAGGTATTAAACCCCTGCTGCGTATGCTCTCTCTTTATCCCTATTGATTTGCGATCTATTAACCCCTATGTACCCCTTTATATGACACGCATAAAGGTAACTTTACACAGGTAGTCAGTAACCACATATGGCGTGAAATTTGAAACATTTAGACTCAATGTCCAACGAATGATATCTAATAGGGGTGGGATGAACTATAACCAACAAATTCACAATGTGGATCAATAATCAATTTTCCTGGAATTAGCTTGGTTGTTGATTAGACGATCAACGAATTCGATAGGAATTGCATGATCATATAGGGACAAATGGTTTATGACAGTCCCATTCAATAATGTGATGGTGTCAATTTTTTTTTATAATTAGAGGCATCTCGCTCTGAAAAAAATTGAAGCGGACCATCTAATTCACCTCTGACCAATGGGTCCCCAATGGTGAAGCAAGTGAGCATAGTGTGGGACACATATGTTTGTTTTCCTTTTCAACAATTGAGGGACATAAATTTTTCACTGATTGAAGAACAGGATCTAGTATTAGGAAGTTCAATTGTGTGACTTTTTTTACACATAAATTTTTCAACACATAGTATGCATACACACATGCGCATTGCATATACGAAAACACGCGCACACGTACACATGCACACACATGCCCCCTGCCCCGTCCCCTCCCCCATTCCCCACTCACACACACACACACACACATAAACACATGCACACACACATGCACACACGCGTCCCCTGCCCGTCCCCTCCCCCTTCCCCACTCACACACGCACACGCACACACGCACACACACAAACAGGCACTCACACACACACGCGCCCCCTACCCATCCCATCCCCCCTTTCCCACTCACGAGCACACACATAAACATGCACACACACACACTGCATATATGCATATGCAATTATTGAAATAGTTCTTTTTTCCTAATATTGTTATTTGTTTTATTTGTAGACCAAATATGATGGGATCAAACTCGAAACTGCATTTTTGTATAAAAGAGGTAATCCAATTGGATGTGATTGTATATTTCATTTTACTGATTGTATATTTACTTATGTGACTGTATCTTTGTTCGAGAAACTGATTAATTATGTTTATTATTTGTCAAATCGTATAGAAAATCGAGAGGGAGAGAGTGATCATGACTAGAGGTCGGAAGAAGGATGGGAAGACAACAATAGTAGCACCTAATCCAGAAGCACCATGGCACATATATTTTGAGGAAGTCCCACATATTCTCATTTCCCTGCCTTCTAGCTCCCATCTTCGAATTTGGGAGCTTTTTTTTTTAATTTGTTGGATTTGTTGTTACCCCTTAAATAGGGTGGATAGTCCAATAAATAAAGGAGATTATGTCCAATTTTTTTTTTTAAAATTGACACTTTGTTTTTTTAGACACAGTCAATTTGATTGGTGAATATTGTATATTTCATTTTATATGTGAATTTGTTTGAAGAATTTAGACAATTCGGATGTTGGACTATTTGTTATTTGTTAAGCAGGGTGAATCGTTCCATAAACAAAGGAGATTATGTCCAATTTTTTTAAAAATTTGACACTTTGTTTTTTTGAGACAATGTGAATTCGATGGATGAATATTGTATATTTTGTATTATATGTGAATTTATTTGATGAATCTAGACTATTTGAATGTTATTGGACTATTTGACATTGCTTTAAAATTACACTTCGAAATTTTTGCGTTTCGCTATTACGTACTTTGAAAAATTATTACCGTTTCGCGATTACGTACTTTGAAAAATTTCATCGTGCCTTCAGGAACGGGCATACGCTAGTGTATATATATATATATATATATATATATATATATATATATATATATATGCTTTCTTGCTTATGTCGTGTCTGATATATGCAATTATTCTTCTATAATGATTTGTGAATCGATAAACACTTACATTATATTTTTAATTTCTATTTTGGGAACACTCCTAAGGATGACCTCACTCCTCTTTTATCCATGATGCGAGTCGAGAGATTCCTTCCTCCATTCATACTATGCACAGAAGCACACACATCACAGAGTTCTACATGAGAAGATTAACACATGCCCATGAGAGATCGAAAGTGTGGGATGGTTGCCTAACACCTTCCTATTCTGTAACTTAATCCCCAAACCCTTAAACTACTTGGTTTCGCAAACATCAGTATTGTCCTTGATGACGCTGTCTCGAGGCGATAACATTCCAATTGCCTATTTTGTGTAAAATAGGTTGACGACTCTATCTTTACATATCACTCCACATCGATGACAACCGAGCGCCCCAGTAAAGTACACAATCCCATGCTCATGCCATAAATAGGGGATGGAAGGTAGGATCCACCTCAGGAGATGCATTTTTCCTCCGGGACCCCCCGGAGAGACATCTCTAGGGATAACCACTGCGGCGACCCTACTAGAGACATTTTAAGAGGACTATACTCTATTTTTGCATTGGAGTTTTTCTTTTCTGTGTGTGCGCGTATGCACCTACCTGTATGTTCCATTTTCTCCTACATATATCTTTTTATATATCTTTATCTCATATATATATATCACTCACTTCTACCCTTCACACACTTGTAATTACTCTCCATGTACACTTCACACACTTACACTTATTTTAACTTTACACACACATGCTTCGCACAACACTTAGAATATCCATGGTTAGGCTTAAATATCACACAACCACACTTCTTGCACTTGTATACATGCTCACTTACACATGTCACACACCACTTTTAGTTGATCCATGTATAAGTTCACTACCACACACAGTCACTTTTATATACTCCTATGTCACAAACTCACCCACATGTATCCATGTGTAGTATAGTCTCCATGCTATATTTACTTTTCATAACACTTGTATATGCTTCCCATTAGTAAAGGATTCCCTTTATTCATCATGCTAATAAAAAATACTTTCCCTCTATAATATGTTAATTAAGACTCATGCTTTTTTGCACACTACATCACCAAGAGCATGGCTATATTGACCAAAATTTTATCCTGTATTGGAGGGTTACTTTGTGTGCTGGTCCTGAAAGTCGCAGTTAGCCTAAGCGATATGACTCTCACCTTCCATTAGCCTCGTACCTTCGATGTATATCGAATGGTTACTCCCGCATCGTACTACTTGACCAAGCTTACGATGGGAGGTATATAGTAGGGAACTTGTTTATGTGCGTCGAGTATATCGAATTATCTCTCACACGTACTGTCCCTTACGAGGTCTATAATGAGGCATTTAATGTACACTAAGGTATATCAAAAGTCTTGTCCACACATATCGATGAATGATTGCCTTTATAGGCAAGGGGTGTATCGTGGAAGTCATACCAAAGGGGAAACCCTTCCACTATCACAAAAATTGCATAAACCTCATATAGGTGTCCAAATCTAGGACACTCATATGTAGTTTGTCAGTTACCATGCAAAACTCTGTCGAAATTTTGGGTCAGCATACTGCCTAAATTTTTGTGCAATTTTGCCTTTTTTAAAAAATGGACCCCTCGTGCCATGTGTACACCTTCTCCCAAGGCTATTTAGTTTCCAAAAGAGTATTAGCATGCTTAGCGTGCCTCGCCCTTCCAATGGGCCTTCGCCATCTCAACTCCCTATTTCGAATCTTGCCCAATGAGGGGCTAACCTTCCAGTAACCACAGGTCCTAAGGAGAAGGAACTAGACAAGGTCAAGGAAGACCACAAGCTATTATGGAAGAAGTTTGACCAAGTCAAGATATTCAAAAACTATATCGACTATAACTATATGTCTCCCTATCCCAAAGTCAGACTTCCATAGAAGTTCAAGATGCCATACATCGAGAAGTTAGAGGGAAACGAACCCCTAATTATTCACCTTAGAAGCTATCACTGATCCATGACCCTAGTTGGTGCCTCTGAAGAGATAATGGTCCAGATTTTTAAGCATACCTTAAAACAAAGTGCCCTCCACTGGTTTCTGTCCCTCGAAGAATCCAAAATCTATAGTTGGGAGAATGTCAATCGGGAATTTATGTCTTAGTATAAGTAGAATGAGGAGTTAGAGGCTACGCGTCGAGATCTTTTTTATTAGAACCTAAGGGAAAATATTTAGAAGCTTCATATGAAAGTGGAGAGAGAAAGCTCCTACCATGACCAATAGACCCTCCGAGGAGGAACAAGTCAGTATCGTGAAGAAGAATTTCTTGCCTCATATCCTAGCATCCATGGGAGAATAATACTACCTACATTTCGAAGCCCTCCAAGAGGCTAGTGTAGAAATTGAGGAAGGCATTACCAAAGTTTAATCTGAGCTAAAGAAAGTGACTGGACAGTTCACTCTCTACAAATATGAGATGCCCACTAGTGATACAGTCTTAACCATCAATAACATTTTCGAACCTACTACCTATTGGGCACTAGAAAGTTTCCCCAACCATACCTTGAAAGAGTACACTGAGCTCCATTCTCCCTTATCCAAAGTCTACCAGGTCTTACTGAGCTGAAACCTCATCAAAACCTTGGACACTCGTCCACTACCAAATCCACTTAGTGAAAAATTTAAAGCTGATGCTTGTTATGATTTCCACCAATATATTGGCCATACTATTGACCAATGCTTCCAACTTTGGAATGTGATCCAATGTTTGATTGACCGGGGTATTATCGCTGCACTAGCTAATCCTAACCCTAATATTACTCATAACCGACTTCGAACCCAAACAAATGCCATCTCTCTAGATAGTGACCTAGATTTTTATCCACCTATTCAAATTATTCCCAGCAAAGCACCTACTCATAATCCCACCTAAACTACATCAAGTTTGTCCATATTTTCTCATAGACCCTATCTGCTTCTTCGATCTAGCTTTATCACTCCTTACAAGGGCCTGTATTGACATCCGTACTCAGTCTGAAGGGAAGGATATGGAGTTACCAGCTGTGTTGAACCAACTCTTGGAGTTTGGGATGAAATTTCGCACTGAGATGACTGTTAATTAGCATAAATTCACTGGCCTATTAATAAAAGCCAAAAAATGGCCTTGGGAGTCATATGAATGGGTAGTATCTGTTGAAAAAGTTAGTCTCGATGATGTGCCATAGATAATGGCTGATGCATTTTGACATACAAGTGAAATTTGCAGCATTGATGTGCTACTCATCGCTTTGAACCTTCAGGAACGATGGTCACTTCATTTTAGCAGCTAACCATTCAGTGGAAAGGTTTATACGATGAAGCTATCGAGGTTATTGAATGTATTGATTTCTCTTGTCAAGAGGACATAGTCACCATCGAATAGGGGGTGACTTTGACAGTATTGATGATGAACTTAGTCGGGAAGGAACTAGTCTAGTTGCCAGTCTGTGCAAAATGATATCCTTTAAATATTTGTTGGGGGAAATTAACAAGGTATCCATTCAGCTAGAGGTAGATGAAGACACCGGGTTACAATTCTTCCCCGCCTCAGTAAATCACATAACTAGGTTAGGAATACACTATTAAGATTTCATTCCTCATGTCACCGAGACAAATAAAGTAAATGGAGTTACAAAAGAACTTCCCATGCTAGAAATGACCATCAAAGAATGAAAATTCCTTTACCAGCTCGAGAAGACCCAAGCCAATGTCACCTTATTGGGGCTTTTCATGTCCGCCAAAACGCATCGAAATGCTCTAATAAAACTCCTCACCGGTCCTATAATACCTCCTTTCACCACTCCTGATGAAGCCATAAACATGGTTAGGTCCTTAACCTCTTTCAAACTCCTATCCTTTTCCAAAGCAGAGATACCAAAGATCGGCCTTGACGACAATTATGCCCTTAATATCTCCATTGAAATAATGGTAAAGGTAGTCCCACTCTCACTTATTGATAATGTATATGCCCTTAATGTTTGTACTCTCATAACCTTCAATTACTTGGGCTTAAAACTCAGTGATGTCACTCCCACTTTCACCGTCCTACGTGCTTATGATAATAACCGTCGAGAGGCAGTGGGGTCCATAAAACTCAAAATAGGAGCGGACCATTTCAATCCTATCACCGCGTTCAAAGTCAATGACATACCTGCATGTTTTAACCTTTTCCTTGGCCATCGACGACTCCAAAGTATTAGAGGGGTACCTTCTTTTCTTCATCAAAAATTAAAATTATTCACCAATGACCAGGTTATCACCATCTTGGGGATGACAATAGTTCAAACACCACTAGTACTAGATATATAATATTAGATATCCCGCATGGGACAAATGATATGCTCCTCTCTGGCTTCAGAGTTGAACCACTTCCCCTTCTAATAAGAGATAGTTTTAAAGATCGGCTCTGTCTAGAACATAACTTGTATGGCAATGTCAACGTGATTTAAACGTTCAAGAACATGCACTTCATGTTTGAAATGGGGTTAGGGTAACACCAGCAAGGGAACCTTGATCCCATAGTCCTGAAAGAGGTCTCTCCCCATGTGTCCTGGGCTACCAACCCTCACCAGAAGAAATCAAAGCACTCAGGTAACCACGATCGAAAAGAATCTTAGAAGAAGAAAGGACTATTTTAAGAGACTCTTTGGATCGAAGGTTTATTAAGGAGAGAGAAGACTTTTCTTTTCGTAGCTTCCCTAAACCATGGTATGACCATGTTGACTAGAATGAAATCAGGGCTGGAAATCTTCTTTCAAGACAATAACTCTTAGGTCACAGACTGCCAATATGAAGTTCAACCTCTTACCTAGAAAGACATGATAGTTACTGAGGATTTTGAGTAAAGTGATCTAAAAAAATCATTTAATCTGTAGACACTAAGGTCGAGTCTCTGCATGATCCATTCAGATGCCGCACCGTCAGACCCGTCTACTCAAATTAGAGTTGATAACATGCCTCTCCTTAATTGTAATGCCGTGCTTTTCCAACCTTCCAGATTTAACCTGGCCCTGCTGCCTACCCTCTCCAAATCTCTTCATCTGATTTTGATGTTCCTTTTTCTGATATCAATGTAACTAAGATATCTTTTGACGAGGTTCTCAATGCTATTTTTCCTAAAAATGAAATAAACGAAGATTTCCTGTATCTTGCTGTGCCTTACATTAATTATATTGGTTCTAATAAAACTCTTGATGATGAGGATTTTGTAAATGAAAAATTCTTAACCGATTTTAATAAGGAGAATAATAAACAACATAACCGCGTTATAAATTAATGAGGATGGGACGATTGTTATTAATCTCAATTTTAGTAGCCATCAAAGCAAGATTAGGATAGGGTTCACCCTTAATGAGCATGAATGTGCGCAATTCAAATATCTATTGAAGGAATTCATAGATATTTTCACATGGTCCTATGAAGACATGCTTGATATTAACCTAGAAATATCCCAACACGAGATCCCAACATTCCCAGAATGCAAATCTATCAAACTGAAGCTATGAAATCTCCAAACCGAATTATCGCTCCAAGTCAAGGAAGAAGTGGTTAAGAAATTGGATGTGGGTTTCATTCGCATAGTTGAATATCCTACATGGCTCGAAAACATCCTCCTTGTACCGAAGTCAGTAGGAAAAGTTCGCATGTGCATCAACTACCAAGATTTGAATAAAGCATCCCCAAAGGACGATTACCCATTACCCAACATCCACATGATTATTGCCAACACATATATCCATCCCCTCAAGTCATTTATCGATGGATTCACCGGATACAGCCAGATCAAGATGCACCCTGACTATTGAGAGAAAAATGACTTCATCAGCTTACGAAGAACCTTCTACTACACTACCATGCCATTCAAACTCAAGAACACCAGGGATATCTACCAAAGGGCTACCATAACCATCCTGCATAACCTTATTCATAAAGAGGTCTAGGTTTATGTGGACGATATGATCATAAAATCCAAGACTTGAGAAGGTCATATTCCTGCCCTCCAATTTTTTTTTGAGAAACTACAACAATACTAGATGCGACTAAACCCACAAAAATGTGTTTTCGGCATCACAAAAGTAAGACTCTTGGCATTCATGGTCAGTGAGAAGGTAATTGAAGTAGACCCTTCCAAGTTGAAAGCTATGCTTGAGATGCCACCACCAAAGATAGAGAAGGAAGTCCAAGGATTCATGGGTAAACTAAAATACATCAGTCGGTTCATCAGTGAGCTGACTTCTATCTACAAACCCATTTTCAAAATTCTCCAGAAGGATTCGACTAAAGTCTGGAATAAGGCCTGCCAAGAAGCCTTTGACCAAATCACGCGATACCACCAGACCTCCTATGCTTATGCCTCCACAGCCAGGTCTCCCCTATTCCTGTACTTGACTGTGATAGATACTACAGTAGGGGAGTTACTAGCCCAATACATTGAAGAATCTCATAAGGAAAGAGTTATTTATTACACCAACCGAAGGTTGGCTGAGTATAAAGTCAACTATATTGGTTTGGAGAAAGTATGTGTCACCCAGGTCTGGATCACTCAGAAGTTACGGTACTATATGCTTGCCTTCCCCATCAAACTTATATCCCGTATGGATCCCATTAAGTACTTTCTAAAAAATCCCACTTTGTCCAGCCAAATGGCCCATTCGTTAATGTTGCTAACCCAGTTCGATATTGTGTATGTCACGCAGAAAGCTATAAAAGGGAGAGCCATCTCCGACTACTTTGCTGAATACCCCATAGAAGAAGTCTATGTTTGGATCTTGAAATTCCCAAGAATATATGTTCTTTACATCTCTCTAGAGGGCCTCAGATGGCATATGTTCTTTGATGGAACTGCCAATAAGAAGGGATACAAGATTGGAATACTCATAATCTCCTCTAATGACTCCCACACCCCAATTTTCACCAAACTAGACTTACCCTATGCCAATAACGTGACTGAGTATGGGGCATGCACTGTAGGCCTCAAGATCATCCTCAAGAAATAAATTCGACACCTAGACATATATGAAGACTCTGCCCTTATCGTCATCCAAATCCTCAAAAAATAGAAAGTCAAAGAAGAGAAACTACTACCCTTCCATGTCCACCTAGAAGAATTAACCTCACAGTTTAAAGATGTCACCTTCCACTACTTGCCCCATGAAAAGAAAAGCCTTGCTGGCACCCTTGCTATTCTGGACTCCATGGCCGATATGCTTGATGGAATAACAATGGCCCCTTTTCTGGTTCAGAAAAAAGATAAACCTACCCATCGATACCACATTGAAATCATTCCCGAGGATGATTCTGATATGGTTGGGTTATGGTACTATGACATTTGACGCCTCCTCAAACGTGGTAGGTATACCCAAGACACATATAAGAAAGATCGTACGACCCTTCGCAAACTGGATGTGAAGTACATCACTTGTGATAAATCACTATTCAAGAGAAACTTCTATGGAACCTATTTGCAATGCCTAATAAGGGTTGATATTGATGAAACGATGCAAAAAATTCACAGTAAAGAATGCGGTCCCCACATGAATGGTCACATGCTTGTCAAAAAGATTATCCGTTAAGGGTACTATTGGGCCACCATGGTTCAAGATTGCACTGCCTATGTTCGAAGATGCCTCAAATGCCAATAATTTTCCAATCTCCAACACGTAACTCCCCGAGAGATATACAACATGACCTTTACTTGGAACTTATCCACTTGGGGCGCTGACATCATATAGAAAGTTACTCTAAAAACTTTAAATGGTTACGAATTCATCCTCTTCGCCATTGAATACTTCACCAAATGGGTCAAAGCCGAGTCATAGGCGGTGCTGAATGCCAAAAAAGTAGCCAAGTTTATTAAAAAGAACATCATTTTCTGATAAGGATTTCCCCACGAGTTAGTGTAAGATAAATGGATCCATTTCGATGCCGAGGTCATGAAGCTAGTCAATAAGTATGGCATTCAGAGACACACATCTCTTCCCTCTTGACCCCAAACCAATGGTGCTGTTGAAGATGCCAATAAAAGGCTCAAAATGATAATAAGTAAGATGATTGAGAGTTGTGGAGATTGGTCCGAGCGGATCACTTACGCTTTCTAGTGCTACCGCACTTCAATCTGAATACCTATTGGGGCTACCCCTTATTCTCTAGTGTACGACATGGAAGCAGTCCTACCCGTTGAACTACAAATATCACCTCTTTATATCCTTTTCGAAAGCAAAGTTGATGAAAAATAATGCATCAGAGCCGCTTTGATGAATTATCACTCTTGTATAAAAAGAGAACGAAGGCTTTGTACCATATATAGAGGGGTACCATCGCTGGATTGCATGATAATTCAACTAGAAAGTCAAGGATTGTGGTATACAGGTAGGAGACCTTACCCTCAAAGAGATCATAAAATACGTATGGGATCCCAAAGATAAATTCAAATCAAATTGGAAAGGTCCCTACATCATGAAGATGATTCTCTTAGGAGGTTCCTCTGTGCTCATAGACCTTGATGGAGAAGAGATGATGCGTCTGGTCAACTTGGACCGCCTCAAGAATTTTTACCCTTAGTCTGAAATCTCGTTGCGCTACGAATCTTCTCACCTTCCTTCTATTATATAAATAATTCTTTATTCCCCCTACCCAGAACTACGTGGAACCTAATCGTCTCAAAAATCTTTCTTTTCAAAATGAAACTCATGAAAATTTTCAAAACCCCCAGAGGTACATAGGTAACCCATACGCCATACATAGGTCTGGTCCCCTTCTTTTTTATAGAATGTTATTCTATTATAACCTCCGAGAACGAGATTCCCTTTTATTATTTACATGAACAAAAGGATTATGTATGCCTTAGCAATTTGTATGAATAATTAAAATATAAAACTCATCAAAAGGCATAACAAAATATGATAAAAATAACTTTTTATTTATAATGAGGACTACAACGCTCTTACATAAAGTATCAGCGAAGGGAGTTAAACCAACCACCCCGTTCTGCTGACCAAATTGTTCCTAAATAAACCGAACCCTAAATCAAGCTATACAAAAATTATCTCCAAAACCCCCAAAAAAATAGAAACACCGAAATAATCATAGCTTCATAAAAATCACCCAAGCTTCATAAGACACTGCCTTTAACTGCCAGACAACCTCACTTCATCATCATTATGAGCCCCTAGAGGTCCCCAAGTTTCCCACTCTTGGTTCACATTTCGTATGCTCTCCATGGAGAGGTACGCCCTGACAAGTCTGGACAGAATCACAACACCATATTTCATGCTATAAAAACCAATGAACGGCCTTTAACCAGTCTCTTCCTCCATGACTTTCTCTACTAATCGCTTCCATAACCACTTTAGGTAGTCCCCATACACATGTCAGGCCCTCTCACAGATTGTGGGAGACAGATAGACGACCGAAGACACTGACACAAAGAGCCTAACATCATCCGTAGTGATTTAGTTAAATCTTCCACTGTATAGAAGTTTATTTTATAAGGAGGAAAAAGTTGCCAAGGGAAGTAGAAAGAAGCTTACCAAAGGCCCACCAACTGCACGTATCGATAATGTTTAAGCTACAAGACAGGGAGTAAGTTCCCCACCATGGAACTGACCAGTGAAGATCCATACTCTATAATCTAGTTCACCCAACTCTTTACAGATGGGCTAAAGCTGAAGAAGGGACGGACAAAGAAATTGGGCACAACCACCAAGGGGTATTCAAGAGGGGCCGCCAGGAGAAACCTCTCCGTAAGCTACACAAATAGCGTCACTAGGCTCCCTTCAAGAATCTAGATTGTTCAGGGTCTCAGCCAGCACCACCACACCATGATTTTGAAGGTAATTTATCCAAACCATTATTGTAGCAGCCTAAACATCCACAGTCAAGTCCCCCATCACTAACAATAGCCTAGCTGTAAGGCCTAAGGCGACAACCCCAATAAATTTGACATCCTCAAAACCCTTACAGTGCATTGAAAACATAACTACCAGAGGAAAAATGTGAAAAAACTCCAATAAGAATACCCGAGGAGAATAGGAGAAATTAGGCATAGCTGCTACCACACTGGTGCTAATCGCTAACATGGACAGAATCTCGCTAAGAATACCCAGGGAGAATAGGAGAATTCAGGTATAACTGCTGCTACACTGGGGGAAGACCCTCAACATGGTTAAAATTCCTTATAGGTTGGATAAACCTCATTTAGGACGAAATAAAAGACACGCTCTTCAAGATACTAGAAATATACTACTGCTACCAACAAATTTCAGTCTATGGCTCGATTACACCACAAAAAAACATGACGCAAATTGAAAGAATCATAATCCACATTGTATAGTCACATGTTCTCCAGACCATGAAGGTAAGAAGAGAATCCTTCACAGATGGTAAGAGCCATTTGAGAATGAGAAATATGAAGTAAGAAAATAAACGTGGGTATAAGTGGATAAAACCCATCCCATATACCTCCTTTTAAACTTAAAACCTTTGGCAAAGCACAAGAGCTCTAGAAACACAAGTAAAATTCAACCCCACAGGATTACTCTAATGTGTATGAAAGTGCAATCAAAGCATGGGTATGATTTAATTTGACTCCCATGCCGATAGGCAAGTTAAGGCCTATGTCAATCGATAACCCCCTGTTTTGGAAAAAATCCACATTTCCTCTTTTGTCAAAATCAATTTTTAAAAAATCTTAATTTTGAAAAATTACCCCTAGGTTATTTACTCATTTTTTCTCTCAAAGAAAATCATTTTCTCTTAAAATAAATTCGTACTAAAAATTCTTTTCCCTGAGTTAAATACTTTTACTCCTTTTCATAATAAAAAATCCTTATGCCTTTCCTTATCATTTCCATACCTATCTCCTTCTTTGCATAAAATAAACAATCTTAGTAAAAAATTAATAGTGCATATAGGATAAGTCACTAAATCAAGAAAAATGCTAAAAAGGAAAATGCACATTTCTTCATATATATATTTTGCTTCACTGAGCTACATTTTTTAGATAAGAGAAAAAATAGGAAAAAACAAACGGGACTTTGCCTGAACCCTTAACTCTCTCTCTCTCTCAAACTTTCGACCCCCACAGCAAATGTGCTTTCCCCTGAATGAGTAATAAAATTGATAAGAAAATATTATTGATATTATTGAGACAAGGGTTAGTATTTATTTATATTGAATATTACTTAGTGAATGAGTAATAAATTTGATAAGAAAATATTATGATTGTCGTGAGTGAGAAATACGGCAGTTGTGGTAAATTTAGTCGGGACACGCATGCCAGTTGTGTCGAGACTTAATTTGGGGAAATAAAAGGTAATTTCATTTTAGATAATTGAAATTTTCATTTCTAGTGCGCCAATGTGTCTAAAAGGGTCGAAATAGTAAAAAATGTGTATTCAGGGGTTAGTTTGGGTCCCAGAGAATTTTTAGGCCAAACCGACACCCCATGAAGGTATTTTGGTCTTTTGGATCTTTGTAGTAAAAGGACCTACGAAATTTCTAAGTCTTTATCATCTCGTAGGGTGAAGGAGTTAGGGTAAGAAGTTACTAAACGACAGAGAGGCCAAAGGAAGAGGAAGGAGAGGAGTTTCAAAGGCTTTCCCACACTGTTTTGCACGACAACCACCACCGGAGCGTAGATCCGGAGGAAAGCAAACTAACCATACCATTATTATGCAAAGAATAAGACCTACTAATTGAGGTAAGTATTTATCTTGCTGATTTATGAGTATATATAACATCCATGTTAGAGTAGGATGACTATCTTATTGATTTCATGAATTTTGGCTTTAATTTGGAAGATATAAATCATATTCTTAGGTAGGAATTGTGATAGACTCGATCCTTATAAATATAGGATAGACTCGATCCTTATAAATATAGGACGAATTTGATGAGTTAGTGTAACGAATTCGTGAAGAAATCTGTATCGATGTTGAAGTTCTTGAACAAAAATGATAAACTAGACTTCTTAAGGATTAATCTTGAATTGAATAAATTTGAAGGTGTTCTTTAAGGATTTAATGATTCTATTACGTTAAAAATGTACACATAGTTCTATGATATTTAAGACCTTTGGTTGGGCGTTTGGGGTCGTGTAATGGTGGTTTAGAGGACTAAAATTGGTGATTCCCGGTACTGTTAAAATGGAGAAGACGAGACCTGGTCTAGGCGAAGCGATTCGGCTCCTTGGCCGAATCGATTCGATTTCCCAGATTTTGACTATTTTCCCTTTTTTTGATTAGAATTCATGGGGAACGATCGGGTTAACTTTTAGAAGAATGTTTTTTACATGTAATTATAGATACTTTAATTTCTAGTAGGCCAATGTTGGGCTTTGGACCTAGTCACATGAGGGGAGTTAGGACTAAAGTTAATTAGGTTTAATTGGGGAATAAAACCTAATTTGGAGAATGATATTGTATCATGGGAAATCAAGAGAATGTATTACCTAGACCAGTAAGGTACGGGTGAGGTATTTACTTAATTGACTTAAGGGACAATTTGAAGCCCTTTGAGTATTGGAAAATCCCCAGGGTTAGACGATGAGAAATATTATGGTAATGTAACGATACGTAGAATATTCGAGAATTATCATACTACATACGGGATATATATTATAGGTTAAGTGAATACCTATACTGAATATATATATATATATATATATATATATATATATATATATATATATATATATGTGTATATATATATACCTATTGTTTGACTTATTATGAGTAAACATACCTAGGCTACTTACTATCACAGGAGGTTTTCGCGTTGTGGATAGTCTTATCCTGATGGGCCCATTAGGGGGATCTTGACTTGTGCCCTAGAACATAAAACCTAGGTACGTGCTATCTGAGTGTATGATAGTTTAGACGGTCAATTGGTCGCGTTTGGTGTGTGCATGATCAATAGACTTGGAACTATGTCAACCTCCAATATGTGTGATTTGATTTACGGTACGAGCGTGATATCCGAATTGATGTCCTTATTTAGTACGTGATGTTCCAGGACTTGATAGCATAGTATGCCCGCATCACAGGTCTCCACCTAGGGATGCTGTGTATGTGTATATTATAAAAGCGATATAAATATATATACGTGCTATTGATTCTACTACGAGTGTAATAGTAGATAAGAAAGATAGTGCTATTTGAATTACTCTAAAAATATGAGAACTTTTAATTGGCGAATCTTAATAAACAGATGGAATTGGTAATTTAATATTGTATTATATGGGCAATATGGGTGGGCCTAACAAATACATGGGCGGGAAGAAATTTAAATCAATCTAGTTAGGCAGGGTAGCATAACTAAGGGGCTAGAAGAGTACGTTAGGCGTGCACAATAGATGAGAAGTGAGGATCTCAAGTGAGAGCACGCGGAGCTAACATGTATATAATATGTAATCTTTAATGCATTTTAAATACTTGCTAAAATGTTTTCAAACTATTTTACTTGGGCTCTGACCCGTTTCAAATCCATTTTTGTAAAAACATTTTAGGTGCCCAACCACAGGGACGAAGGACTTAGGAGTTCCTTCACTTGCGATGCTGCAGCTGCTGTGAAAGTTGCAGGACCTTGGCATTAGATGCATCCACATTTTTCACTTCTTATTTAGAATTTTGATACATTCCAGTTGGGCATGTCGCCCCTTTCTTAGTCGGTGGTTATTATTGAGACATTGCAGTTTTGTTTTGTTTCTAGCATTAGATTTAGATTTAATTTATGGATGACTGTATTAGGATTTTTATCTGGAGTGTTATTCCAGACACATTTATTTATTTCGTTATCTTATCATTCATTACTATGTGTGTGGAAATGGTGAATGTGATTTATTTATTTATATTAATTGCATATTAATAAAAAGAATATAAAATTTTGACACCGGTCCATTAGGGTATTAGTAATTAATTGGATTTCAACAGTGATGTTGAGAATGAAACCATTAGTGATTCCTGTTTCATTTAATAATGGACCGATCACCAAGGATTAGAATAGGTGGGGTGTGACAAAGGGTATCAGAGCATCAAGTTCCAGTGTCATTAGGATTTGTGCGGATTTTCACGTTTCAGCTTAGCGTTCTTTGATATAGAGCCTTATGATAGGGTTATTGTATTCTTCTACGTATGCGAATTACGTTCTCCTTCTATTAAGTATAGTTGATGTGATTCATAAATGCGTTTGGTTGGGTTTCGTACACCAAATAATATAGGATGACCAATGCGGACCGTTAGAAGGACTGCAGGAGGAGGGGCTCTGCAGAATCCATAGAATATTTCAAAAACAGTGATCGTGATAGAAGTCACCATGATTATTGTTTAGGAAGACGAAGATAGGATAATAACTTGAGAGCAGTAGCGTCCCTAAGAACTATCGTAGATAATAGTAGTGCAAATTCGAACTCACCTAGTGTAGTCGACAGGGGGAGTCGGAAGGAACTATTTCGAAGAGATGCCTGTAAGGATGTAGAGAATATAGGAAGTATGATGGGCCAATGGGAGGAGGCGATCCAAAGGAAATTATGTAGGGTGGAGTGCAGTAACACCCAGGATTAAATTTTGAGCGATTTTTTTTATAGGAGCAACATAGAGTGATGAAAGTTAATTACCACATATGAAGAAGTATATATGGAATTAAATGAGAAATTTGGGTGCATCTTTCCTGTAAGACCATCTATTTGCTATTCAAATAGATATGCGAATGGAGTTTTGAAACTTATCACAAGTGGGCTAGATAGAGACCGATTGTGAGAGAGAAGTCGACTTATTTAGTGAACTTCATACCCGACGAAGGGGATACGGAGAATATAAAAAGGGTTTGTAAGTTGATAATGGACTTGTGTGTAGAATACACAAGCATGGATGGGAAATTAGGCTAGGATGACTAGTGCCAATGTAGTCAAGGTCGTATGTTTACAAGTTTATGGCAATGATTCCATGAGAAGGGAGCCCAACAGGTTGGATAATTTAGCCAAAGAGAAAGACTAGAGTAAAACGGTGTTAGTGAAGCATCACAGGAAGGTGCACCAAGTAGGGGATCAATTTAAATGGCTGAGACCAATGGAAGTCCTACCAAGCAACAATGGATTTAGTTAAGGTCGTCAAGGACAACATCAAGTTCCATGGCACTAGCAGAGCCAAAGGACAATGGGGGTAACAATGAGGGCCAAGACTACCAGGTCCAAGAGAAGAAAACCCTGACATAGATAATGGGGCCAGAGACAGGGGTATGGCATAAAAAGGTGTCCCATATATGGAGAGTAGGTACACCTGAATTGAACTTATCCATCGCGAGTAAGTGAGACGAGTCAGACTGGGAAGGTAAATGGGAAAGATGCCAATGGGGCACAAAAGTAGCAGGTGTGAGATTTTCGAATGGAGTTTCAGGCTAATAGATTTAAGCCCAGAAGTTACCAACCCAAGTAATGGTGGATCCAGATAGGACCAACAGGGTCCTCAGAAGCAATAGCATCTCGTTTCTCAGGGCCGCTAGGTCCAAGAGAAAGGCGAGGAAGGCTAGCAGGGCCATAGGCAGGAGAGTTCCTCAAACAGTCACTAAGATTATGGAGAGATGGGCCACAGAATGAAGTATTGACCCAAAGAGAGGTAGGGGCAACTGCATAAGGAGATCCTGGATATACAACCATTGAAACAGATTATGGGTTAGTTCCAGCACGAGGGTTATGCTCAGAGACTCGTTGACCAGGCGAGGTAAGTCACAAATGGAAATGGATTTTTATTTTATCCTTATGAGCATAAGGTAGGTTTGGGGTAACATGGTCACATCACAATATGACGTGTAACACTACTATTCGAGTGTGAGTAGGGTTTAGTGGGTGAATTTGCGATATCAACCTTATTATGAATGTATTTACCATGAGGTAGCATGAATTTTGGTGGCTCCTGTGGGGAGGAGCGAGTGTGGACACCAAAAGAATTTTTATATTATGTATCACTTTTTTCTCCTTTTAAGGGTTATGAGAGCAGAGCATATTATTATTACCTTATTTAATGACTGGATACTGAGGTTTTGTGCGGTAGTATATTGTGTGATAAGACTATCGTGCTTGTTATTCTAGGGTGAGTTATATTATTTTTACGAGGCATCACCCGAAAGAGCGTTGGGCCTATATATGTGTGTAAATTATATTGTATCGTAGACTTTTTTGAGTATGTTGTCTATCTATATTTGATCTTAATGCGTAGGGACTTTTTTTTACTAATGTGATTCAGGGTGCGATGCGTTATTTGTCGAGCAGAGAGATATAACTAGTTATTTATATAGCCCTGAAGACTTGTAATAGTGAGAGAGCTATGTTGTATGTCGTCTTTAGTGACATGAGAGTGGATGTGTAGACTTTTTATGTCAAAAGATGAGAAGTTAGGGGTACATGTTGTGTGCCGAGGGTCTAACGGATCTCGACGATCGACAGTGTTAGTTAGTAGTGTATCGAGGGGGGTCGTTGATTGGATTTCGCTTTGCGAGACATCCCACCCATGAAACATAGCGAATGTTGAGAGCTGAGAAATGTTTGGCCTTTAGGACACAGGTTTAGTACCTTAGTTTTTATACGTCTGTGTAGTTATAACTAAGAAATGATAGTTATATTACGATTTAAGGTTAATAAAGCCATATGATGTTGATGTGAGAATGATTAAGTTATGATTAGTAGGTTGGTTGAGTGTACCCTTAATGTATAGTCGTGCCTAGTATACAAGGCTTAATTTAAAACTAGTATATTACGGTGGTTTGATTTATGCATAAATGCACAGGACATAGGATGTATGGGCGCCCTAGTTAGTTGAGATTTTCAGTGTCATTCGAGAGGATAAGCTATGGAAACGTGTGAATAAATATAGATGTATGAGTAAATTAGAGGCAGAACTAGAATGAGATAAAGAGAATATAGTTACAATGTGATTAAGGCGTGTCACCAGAAATCGAAGAGTAGACAGAAAGGGGTGATTATAGTGTTGAAAAGTACAAGGAATGTACATTTTAGATTTTTGAGGATAATCAGGAACTACTTTGAGCAGAGGAGTAAAATGACGAGAGTTACATCATAACCAACTATAAATGTAAAAGTCTGATGTAAATAGTCGGGTATGATTGCATATATCTTCCACGAAGGGAGTATATGATTTAAAAGAGGGAAGTTGGCACCTAAGGAGGAGGGGACCTTTCCCAGGATAGTGAATGGTATAACCATTATAATATTGGCCCAACCTGTTGGAATATTATTACAAGAAGGGAAGCTGGTTTCGTAGGCGTCAAGAGGAAACGATAAGGAAAATGAAGGAGCATTTCGGAGCAAAGTGCTTAGGGTAAAATGATCAAGATGTGTATTCTAGAGTTTAGGGGAGGGTGAGAGAAGTATCTTTCACTGGTGGAGTCTGCATATAATAACTTCTGTCAGTTTACAATTGGCATGGCACCATTTGAGGCATTCTTTGGTAGAACTTGTCATTTGCCTGCTTATTAATTGGAGGTGGGTGACAACAAGCTACTCGGATGATATTTGATTCAGGATACTTCGGCCAAGATTGAGTTGGATTGGAGTCATATAGGGATAGCTCAGGATAGACAAAAGAGTTATGATGATGCCAAGTGATTATTCCTAGAGTTTAATGTGGGGGACCAAGTGTTACTATGTGTATCTCCTATGAATGGAATAATGAGGTTCGGTAAGAAAGGGAAGTTTGCAATCATTAAGCGGATTGGGCCAATTGCATATAAACTCATATTGTCGAAGCATTTACATCAAATTCATGATTTATTCCACATTTCTTCTATGAGATGATATCTTCGGGATAAGTTAGATCACACTCAGATTTATTTGGAGGAGATTGGTTTGCAGCCCGATGTTTCATACAAGGAGAGTCCAGTCGCTATCCTAGACTATAGTGCGAGGAGATTGGGGTCGAAAGTATTTCCACTTGTACGTGTTCAGTAAGGGCATCATGATAACGACGAGTCTACTTGGTAGCATGAGCATGAGATGCAAGATAAATATCCAAAGTTATTTTTACCAGGTATTCTTTTTATCCAAATTTCGAGATGAAATTCTGTTATTAGGGAGAAGTATTTAAAACCCTGTAATTTTAATGATTTTTATATTGGGATTAATTAAATTAAAATGGAAAATTAATTCGAATTAAAGTAAATATTAATTATCGAGACAAGGGTTAATATTTATTTTAATTAATATTACTTAGTGAATGAGTAAAAAATTGATAAGAAAATATTATGATTGTCGTGAGTGAGAAATACGGCAGTTATGGTAAATTTAGTCAGAACGCGCATGTTAGCCATGTTGGGACATAATTTTAAAAATTAAAAATCAATTTCATTTTATATAATTCAAATTATCATTTATAGTGCTCCAATGTGTCTGGAAGAGTTAAAATAGTTAAAAAATTGTACTCGGGGGTTTAGTTTGTATTCCGGGGCATTTTTAGGCCAAACCAACACCCCAGGAGGGTATTTTGGTCTTTTAGATTTTTGTAGTAGAAGGACCTACGAAATTTCTAAGTCTATATCATCTGGTAGGGTGAAGGAGTTAGGGTTAGAAGTTACCAAACCACGGAGAGCCCATAGGAGGAGGAAGGATAGGACTTTAAATTGCTTTCCCACACCGTTTTGCAGCATAACCACCGCCAGAGCGTTGATCGGGAGGAAAGGAAACCAACCATGATTCAGATAGATAGTGCTATTGTAATATCTCTAAGAATGTGAGAACTTAATCATTAACTAGTGACTCTTAATAAACGGAAGGAATTGGTAATTTAATATCGTATTGTATGGGCAATACGGGTGGGCTTAACAATCTATTAGGCAGGAATAAATTTAAGTCAATCTAGTTAGGCGGGGTAGCATAACAAGGTGGGTTAGAAGAGTACGTTAGGCGTGAACAATAGATGATAGGTGAGGATCTCAAGTGAGAGCATGCTGAGGTAGCATGTAAATAACATGTACTCTTTAATGCATTTTAAAAACTTGCCAAAATGCTTTCAAACTATTTTACTTGGGCTCTGACCCGTTTTAAATCCATTTTTGAAAAAAATATTTGAGGTGCCTAGGCACAAGGATGCTAGACTTAGGAGTTCCTTCACTTTCCGTGCTGCAGCTGCTGTTGAAGTTGCAGGAGCTTAGTATTAGATGCCTCCACATATTTCACTTCATGTTTCGTATTTTATCCATTCCCATCGGGCATGTCGCCCCTTTCTTAGTCCGTGGTTATTATTGAGACATTTTTCTTTTGTTTTGTTACCATCATTGGATTTATGTTTTATTTAGGGATGACTGTATTAGGATTTTTATCTAGAGTGTTATTCCAGAGACATTTATTTATTTCGTAATCTTATCATTCGTCATTATGTGCAGGGAAATGGTAACTGTGATTTATTTAGTTATATCAATTGCATTTTAATAAAAAGAATTTAAAATTTTGACGCCGGACCATTAGGGTATTAGTAATAAATTGGATTTCATGAGTGATGTTGAGAATGAATCAATTAATGATTCTTGTTCAATTTAATAATGGACTGATCACTGAGTATTAGAATAGGCGGGGTGTCACAGGGGAGTAACTTGAATGATAGGAGCCTCCTCTACTACCGCCGTCGACGTTCCACCATCTGCGCTGTGGGATGATCCCACCTATACACTAGTCCCCCTGCCCGAAGCCGTGGTGAGTGGAGGCATGTTCTCCACATCATAGATTCAAGAGGGCTTCGATGAGCTCATAAAAAAATCCTGATAATCGTAGCTCACCGCTGTATCTGTATAGTGGGTATAGGGCTCACCAATCATTTCTATTGCCCGAGCATCCTTCGATATCTCTCTCACCTGAATCATGTACTTAGGTGGCACCGAATACGGGACCGCCTCCTCCTCCATGATCTACCTGACTACCCTTTCCCCTAGGTACCTGATGCACCCAAAGTCATATGTGATCAACCGCCGCATCCGCGCGCGTAGCTCCGTCACCCTCATATAATGCAGAGTCACCCCCAGGGGTAGAACGTCACCTGTAATTCCAATAGAGAATCATTATCTACCCGAGAAATGAAAATTTCGAAGGACTCAAAAAATATAGAAAGATTACCTGATCGCTCGTCAGGGCATTCAGATCCCTTTACACATCTGCCATAGACAAAGACTGATTCGACCTTCGAGTGAAATTTCACCACCGAAACATCCAATAGAAGTCCCTAAACCCTCATCCTTCAGGCCTATCAACCATGCATTACACCCGATCAACTCATAGAGCCACATCTGCAAAAGACCCAAATTAACAAAAATATACCAAAGAAGAATGCAAGAAAATGCATAAAAAGGAAGATAAAATAAAAATTACATCCAATAAATGTGCGACACCCATAAAAGTTTATCGGGAACACCAACTGAAAGCGTATAAAGAAGAATAAAGGTATGCCAAGGTCAGGCTCCCCCAGTCATACAATCGGACGTCGAAAATCATCCACAGGTACGATAAAAACTAGAGATGGATGACTTCACCACTCATCGCCACTAGAAAGCCACGCAACATATGAAAAATAAATAGAAAGTTCATATGTCTCACCTTCAACCTCTTCAAGAGATCCCCCTTAAAATCATAAATACGGATTGAATTACCAAATACGATCCTACACACATCCCCCAAGGTTGCATGCACTGCCTCCTACGTCAGCCTCAGCGTGCCACCCACCACTATCTGAAACCCCTGACAATCGACCCCTGTTAGATGTTGAACGTATATGAGAGTAATCTTCATCTTTCTAAATCTAATATTAAGCGTGGGTAGTGTCCCAATATCTCTCCCTAGAGCACACAAAGCCGCAGTAGAACGTGGTGTCTCATCCAAAACCTCGACAAAGCATCCAAAACCCACATAATAAACCATACAGTATACCAGTGCAGGGAGCTTCTCCTGAACCTCCTTCAATCCCATAATTCCTCGAGACCAGATGGTAGAAGGAGAAATATCAGTCTGCTAAAGAAAAAGAAGAAAAACCCTTCATTAGCACAAACGAAGAAAGAGAAAAATGAAATGAAATACCAAAATTCACCGCACTTATATAGCCACTAGGGTTTATCACCCTAGATGAACTGTGGTATTCCTTCTCGCGCAATAAAGTACACTCATCAACCATAGGCTCGAGCAGATCAAAGGCATTTTCATTGCCCAAAGTAGGAGGGACCCTAGACAGCTACTCCAGGATAGCCCAGTCATTAACGTCTAGCCACTCATTATTTTACACCTCATTGAACAAACCATTTGTAGTCATAAAGCAAGAAAAACTTAGGAATTATTTTTAAAGAGATAAAGTAGAAGATTCAAGGTGTGAAAAATGGGGAGGATTCGCCCCTTTTATGTAGAAAGCTTAGGAGCCTACCGATCGGTAACCCCTGACCATGTCAGTTGACAGTCATCCTCCCCCCCCCCCCTCCCCAAGGAAGCCCAGGAAACCATGCCCTTGCAAACTGGAACCCCCTTCCAAATTTTGTACAAAAAATGTCAGAAAATTCTATAAAAATCCAAAAATTTCTCAAAAGTTTCCTAAAATTCCCAGAAAAATATAACCTCAATTTCCTTAAGAAAATATTTTTTTAAGCACTAAGCCCCTTACAAATTTCTTATAAATCCCCGGTAGTATTAATCTTATGCGCTTATCCCCAGTATAAATCCCCAACCGGATTAATCTTGCACACCTATCCTTAACATATTCCACAAGCAGAACCAATGATCCGTCTGCATCCAAGTCTACTACAATTCCCCAGCCTAAACATTCCCCACTGGAGTATCAAAACAACACAATCCCTAGTCAAAATCTCAAAGATAAGGCCCTCACCAATAAAGTCTTCCCCAATAAAGTCTCCCCCAAAGGGACCACAGATGCATCTGTACCCCCAAGATAATTTAAAATTCTCTAGGAGAGCAAAACGGCCTCAGAATTGACCTCGACCCCCAAAATTGTCCATCACAACTTAAGGCCCTCGACCCTCAAAATTTTTCATCACAACTTAAGGTCCTCAGAATCAAACTTGGCCCTTAGAATTGGTCGCTACAAGTTAAGGTCCTTATAATTGACCTTGGCCCTAAAAAAAGCTCGCTATGTTGACTTAAGGTCCTCATAATTGACCTTGACCCTCAAAATTAGTCTTCACAACCTTAGAATTAACCTCGGCTCTTAGAATTGGTAATCCCAACTTACGATCCTCAGAATTAACCTCGACCCTCAGAATTGGTCACTACAAACTTAAGGTCCTCATAATCGACATTGGCCCTCAGAATTGTTCATCACAACTCAAGGTCCTTGACCCCCATAATTATTTGTCATAACTCAAGGTCCTTAGAATCGACTTTGACCCGCTAAATTGGTCATCCCAGCGCAACTCAAAAATTAAGCTTGAGGCGCTGAACCGGTCATCTTCATCTCCTTAATTCCACAGAATCGACCTCAACCCATAGAATCGGTTATCTTCGTCCCCTTATGACCTCATAACTAACTTAACCCACTGAATCAGTCAACCTCATCCTCTAGGTCCTCATAATCAACCTAAAATTCTCTTTCCTAACGTTGATTTTATGTATATCATTTCGCGGCCTTCACTTGTCCCAAGCTCGCCCGTCAAGAGGATATTTGAAGACACCCCATCCTAGGATCCTCCTAAGAAACTCCTTAGGCCCTAACACTCACTCATTTACCACTAGCCTTAGGTCCCCGATTAACTTTCTCGCTTGAGTGAAAACTCATTGAATATTCAAAGGGCTCTAAATACCCTATCCAACGGTCTACCTCGTGAGCTAATCGTCCTTACGGTTCAGATGAACCATCCATTTTACTATCAAAAATTAATCTGGAGGCCACTGAGCGCTCCCGCCCCGTTTGACTCTGATCAACTCTCTCGCCTGATGAAAATCTTAATTAATCTTTGAAGGGGTTTGAATATGATTTCAAAAGGTCCACCCCATGCATGAATTTGCCTTATGGTATGGACAAATGATCTGTTTTATCCCCAAAAAAGATCAGGAGGCCACTGGGCGCTCTCAGGCTTTGTTTGGCCCCTAAACATCCCTCTCAGCAATTCAAAGAGAATTCCCCCATATTCAGAGTTGTTCTTTACTTAAAATCCCATTAACCACATTTTTTCCACCCATTCATACTCTTTTGAGTAAATTCTCACCCACCTCATGAAATCACCATCACCTTATCTTGAGATCAGCGCATCTACAATTAAGATCTACTTCAAGTCTTTATAAGGATGTCTAATTTTTCTCGTTTGTCTTTAAATTATCTTATTTTTTCATTATTTATTTCATTTTCACTTTACTACTTTACTTCATCACATCACACATTTTAATTTCAAACTTTTTATTATTAGTATTCAAACATACTTTATTTTCATTGAAAAACCTAAAAATAAGAAAATGAGAGTTCACCTATAAATTCCAAACGGGGATTTACTATCACATTTTATCATTTTAAAAAAACTTTTTCTAACACACACATATAATAAAATCCCCGGTTGGATTTATGGGTTAAACCCCACCTAGTATTTTTTTCGAACTACGTGGACGTTATTGCCCTCACGGGCTACGTAGGTGTCTTGGGTAAATTCCTCTACTCGAGTCCTCCTATATATATTTGTTACTTTGTTCTCATCATATATTCATGATATATATGTTTTATATTCTTTTTTTCTTGTGTTTTGTCCTATATACGCAATCGTTCTTCTATAACGATTTGTAAATCGACAAAAATTTGCATCATATTTTTAATTGCTATTTTGGGAACACTCGTAAGGATGACCTCACTCCGCCTTTATCCATGACGCGATTTGAGCGGTTCCATCATCCATTTATATTATTCACATAAGCACACATATCATGGAGTTCTACAGGAGAAGATTAACACACGGCTATGAGAGATTGATAGGGCGGGACAGGTGCCTAACACCTTCCCATTCCGTAAGCCACCGAACTCTTAAACTACTTGGTTTCACAAGCATCAATGTTGTCCTTGATGCCGTTCTCTCGAGGAGTCAACATTCCTTTTGCATGTTTTGTGCAAAATAGACTGATGACTCTATCTCTACACATAACCCCAGATCGACGATGATCGAGCATCTTGATAAAGGAAGCAGTCCTGTGCGCATGTAAAAAAAAGAGTAAGGAAGGAGGGATCCACCTCGGGAGACACATTTTTCCTCCTGGACCCCTCGGAGAGACACTCATCGGGATGGCCACAAAAGCCAAGATCATTGTTTATTTTAGAGGGTCAATTACATCCGTGGGTGTTAGAAAAGGTCAACCTGAAGGTACCATTTCTTATCACGTTTATCCGTGCACACACCGTGGTAGGGAAGGTCAGCTTATCCTTTTTTGCTATGATCCTAGAAAAGTCCCTAGGAAGTTGAAGTCTATAATTCCTTTGGTTCCCAAAAACTGACTCGTTAACTAGAAATCTATTTGGGTTAGGAAATCTATTTTATAGGCAATAAATTTTAGATTGATTGATTCTCGCATGCTTGCTCATGACTCTTCACATGCTATATCTTTTGGGTGATTACTTGCATGTTTTTGTTTGTCCTACTCTAGTTGTGATTCATGATATATGCTTTGCTAGTGTTATGACAGGTGTATCTTTTGTATTTTATTTTTCTTTTATTAAATCATAATGAAAAATACAAAAAGATTTTGTTTGTGTTTTAACTTAGAGTTTGTTTTCAAAAATAAAAAATTTGTAATTTTCTTTTGAAAAATTTAGAAAAAATCAAATTTTTATTTTTATTTTTGTGTAATTTAGTTTTACACATTTGGTATGTCATATTGGCGTGTTTGAATCCAATTCATTTCGTATTCCCATGTGGCTAGGACATTTGATTATAATTGTAGATACTTAGATTGCTCTTAACCATGCTATCATGAAATTATTTCAAATTTGTTTGGCTTAATGAATTCGACTTTGTATATGTCTTCGCACACACATGCACGAGCTTTTTGAACGTTAACTTCACTTGTATATTTGAGCTTTGTGTGATGTTCTTCCATCAATTTTGTCATCTACATACTTTGTGATATGGGATATTTGTGCATGTAAGAACCGTTGCCCGTAAGCTTTATTTGATTAGTTTTGAAAAGATAAGGGAACACGGGAAAGGGATATGAAAGGAGAAACTCTCCTTTGTGGGAAATCCACCATTAGAAAGAGCCTAATGAAAAGATTCAAGGCAATACAAGTTGAAAATTTGGCTAAGGTCAACATAGTTAAGTTTATTTGAACTTTTAAAAAGAAATATCTTTAAAAGAAATTGGGAAAAGAAAAAAAATATATAAAATATGATATATGTTTTTCTTTTTAGGGTCTTTAGTTGAAGATCAATGGGTTTTACAATGAATCCTAGTTATCCTTATTTTGTCATGAAGCTATTGATTTGTAGAATCATCAATATTTTAGGCTTGTAAGCATTGTGCTTATTTGTTCATTAAGTTACTTTATCTTTTCATTTGATGCTAAATCTTAGTTTGATAAGATAAAGTAACTTAATGAACAAATAAGCACAATGCTTACAAGCTTTGAATAAAATGGGATTTTCGTTAGATAATATTTTAGACATACAGAGAATTCTCGTTAGATACATGCTTTTTATTAGATAATATTTATAAGATAACGAAAATCTATAAGATAGCAATCTTTTCATTACACGCCATATTTATCTATAAGATAACAAGCTTTTCAATGGCTAATGAAAAGCTTGATATCTATAAGGTTTTGCTTACAAGCTTTGAGAATTCTCGTTAGATACATGCTTTGAATAAAATGGGATTTTCATTAGAACGACATGCTTCGTCGTTTGAACAAAACCTTAATCTCATTCGAATGACTCTTATTTCAATTCGAATGAGCCACCACCTTGAAAATTGTGTCAGGTCTATAAATACCTGTTTTGAACCCTTTTTTCATGGGACTTTGGAAAAAATGTGAACACCAAATCAGAACCAAAGTTTTTCATATTTTGTGTTATTAAAACACTTTTGATTCACAAACTTTACATCCCCACATATTTTGTGAATCTTTTTGAAACCCTAGAAAGTTTCTGTATCTTGCATACTCCTTGTAGAAAGGATTTTCAATGGCTGGGCTTGGAACCCAAGGGATCACTACTGAAGAATGAAGGAAGAAGGCCGATCGGTGGGTATCGAGGGTAGAGCACTACCTATGCCGACTTTGGAGTGAGACATTTTCTTTAGAAGGTTTTGAAGACTTTGCGCTTTATACTTAGTCAGTCTAAGTAGTCAGTAAGTCGATTTTCTGTATAACTTTTCAAAGTGCTGAATATAGGTTTTGCTCTGTAAAAGCATTTTTCCTCATCTCTGAGTATTTGCATGTTTGGTTTGATACTTGCAATTATATATTTAGAACACATATTTGTATACACACCTAATTTAATCCAAGATTAAAGTTTGATTGGGATTTAAATTGAAAAAAAAATACAAAAATAGAATTTTTAATTGTGTCCATTCTTACCGAGTGTGTTCACGTGCTTGAAAATTGTGAGGAAGATGCAATTTATATCTTTATGGGGTCTAAAATGGCTATCTTCTTATGGAGTTGGATAACTTTTTCTTCAATATGGTTATGGCCACTACTGATGATGTTAGTAAGTCCTGAAAGTATAACAATCAGCCCCATTATGGCCCTCAAATTCACAATATTTGGAAGGTTGCTTCCCATTACGGACCTCAAATTCATAATATTTGGAAGGTTTCTTCTATATATGTTGTTTATAAAATCTGGTGTACAATAAAGAAGCTTAGAATTGAAAATATATCCCATAATAACGTGGTCATATGTAACAATATTAAAGCTTGAATTCAATTTATCAGCCCTTAGGTTCACGGGTATTATAAAGATAGTGTAGTATTCAATATTCTATACAATCTTGATATATCTAGTGGCTTGCTAAGAGCCATTAATATCACTACTATTGTGTGGACATCTCCCCCATTCATTGGATAAATGCTAACTCAGATGGTTTATAAAAAGGAAATCCTAGCCCAGATGCATTTGGTATCCTCTTCAGAAATTATAAAAGTGAGTTTATGGACTACTATTGCAAAGATATTGTTCCAAATAATTCATTCTTTGTTGAGTTGATGGGAGATATTAAAACTATTGATCTAGATTTTTCTAAAGGATGATGGTATCTTTGTTTAGAATATGATTCTCATAGTGTTTTTTCTTTCTTCAACAATAAAGATTTTGATCCTTCTTGGCCTCTAAGGATTACTTGAATTACTTGTCCTCATCAAATTTCTTGTATAATGTCCAGATGTTCCGACATATTCAGGGAGGAAATATAGTTTAACTGATAAATTGGATAATATAGGTTTAATGTTTCAAAATGGCTATTAGTGGGAGTAGTACTCGTGTTCTTACTAGTTATGTTTTTATAGACTTTCTGGGCTTGTTATCTTATAGATTTCATTGATTTTTGTAGACTAGTTATAGTATATATTATGTCGCTCTTCTTCTTGTTAGGGAGATGAATATGATTGTGGAGTTCTGCAGTGATCAACATAGTTGAGATCAACTTTTATCCTTTTGATACTCTTTCTCCTTTTTCCTTATATTGTAAATTTATTCTTTTTATTTGGTGATCTAATAAAATCTTCTCAATTTTACGTTAAAAATATTAATGGGATGACTTCTTGTACTCTATAACATTTAGTGAGTTTGATGGGAATTTATAAAAGATAATATATATATATATATATATATATACACACACACACACATATCTCTAATTAATGACATGACACATGTCATGATCTCCTCAAAGATGTGATTTCATATAGTTATGCATTACATAAACATTCTCCTCCGTAATTTTATAACAAGGATGTTCAAGCGGGTTCAACTTTAAACATAAGTTCTATTTTTTTTAAATTCCAGCAAATGCTTATGTGCACTAAGAAAGTGCTATTAAGTTACACAAAATGACGTGAGAATTCAAACAAATGTTATATATTGTAATAATATGAAAAAAATTATAGTACTACGTCATTTTTTGTAACTTTCAACGCATGGCTTGCTATTGAACATTACTCTTATTTTTCTACATCAGTCAATAATATGTCTTGATGTGGGAAAGTAATTATATGAGAGAGGATGAATAACAACCTCAATATTGTATTAGATCATATTAGGGAGAACAACATTCCCTACGTGGAATATAAAATAGATTAAAAAAGTAAAATAAAGTTAATTTTATAAACAACCAACAATATAATTAAAAAAACAAAGACTATGTACTAATCGACTGAGCCCTAAGGGTAATCGACTACAACTAAAAACATGACAAAATTTAGCACCATACGCCTCTTCTTCAGACCCTCTTCAAAAATTGATTGTTTGGGATACCCCTTTTATTCATCTTAGCATATCCTTGAATATGTTTGGGGAGATGAGAAAATTTCTCATATTCTCTATTACACCTCAAGGTGCATCCCTCATTAGCCAAAACGCCCGCTACAAATCTTTCTTCCTAGGAGTAATGTGAGAATTTAATGTGAATTCCTTGCAAATCTTTGGAATGCCTCATCAGTCTGCAACTTCCCATGGAGTATCGCCTCCATTCACTAACATATTGATCAATTTGAGAGAGTCATACTCAACCTCCATATTTTAGTATCCTTTCTAAAAATGTTTTGATTTTTTCTATCAAAACATAAACTTTAACTTGCAAATTTGTTATGTGGCCATAAAATGGATGAAGTCCAAAAAATTATGAACATTGAGCTTGATGTGTGTTGGTTTCCTCTATGGTACTAGCACACAATCTTGATGTGTGTTGTCTTGAAACCAAACCAGGTGTGTATCCCTTTTTTTGTTGAATGAATTGAAAATTCAAATTCAACACACTTTTTAATATCAACAAGATAACAAAGGCATCAATTAGCTTTGTTAATACTTGTTAGAAAACATGGTACGAAGTTGTATGGTTTGATTTTGTGTTTATATTTTTGAGTTACTAGTAGGATGACCTAAATAAGTTTGAATAAATAATTAATTGAACCTATTACAAACATATATACCCGATTTTAAACGTGCCTACTTGGAACATACATAACATACACATAATCATTCAACATTAGTGTCAACCATCATTAAGGATCCATGTGGTCAGCAAGAGAACTTGGCCTAGATGAATACAATTGCAAAAATATTTAACATGAGCTAAAGGCCTCAATATGTCTAGAGGCATATGTCATTATAAGGTTTTAAACCAACATTGTCTTTATTTATCTTATAGGGTTGTGATCCTATAAACAGTTCATTGGATCATCCAATCGTTACTAGAATTCAATCATATGTCCTGGATATACCATGAACATATGACTCTAGCATATTCGGGGTTGTTCAAAAATACTTTACCAAGTCAGGTGAGCCCGACTCCAGGCTTCAACCATCTATTATAATTATGATCCCTCCCTCATCTATTGAGGAATGGTAAATTCACTCATTACCCTAGGTAAATCCCTGTCAAATTGTAGAGCCTCTCTCACTACATCATCTTGCTGACTTAAATAGCCTTTTATGATTAATTCGTTATAGGGACTCGACTTTAGGCCCTTCATTTCTTGAAGAGGCCTCAGCCTGGTGAGGGTTATGAGCATCATAAGAATACTTTTTCCTCCTTATGTGCTATAAACTCATATTCGAATGGATATTTTATGTATGGTAAATGATAAATGCCTTATCAATATCAAACCCCATAAATATTCTTGTTATTTAACTCTTCTCTGTGTTTATTTACTTTTATGTTTAGTCAATTAATGTATTTATTGACAATTGGTTATGAAACCCATAAATTCCATATTTAGGTTGATCATTCCTAAATGAACAATTTATGATATTCAAACAATTAATAATATTCTAATAACATGTAATAAGATAAGAGTGAAAAAATATGGATAAACTCAAGCCATACAAATGTTTCAATAAATAAAAAAATTGAATATCCACATGCATACAATATCAGACAGAATAAAAATAACCGATGCAACTTAAACATCACAATAACTCTTCTGACTACAATTGATTAATTGAATAACAAATACATAATACTCTAACACTATAGAACTGAAAGAGAGAGATCACCACACTACACATGTCCTTAGGTATGATCCCTACTAAGGGCTCAACAATTATATGAACATCATCTGGTACCTTAATGGAACTTAAAAGTTCATTGAACTTAAAAGTGTTAGTCAACCCTCTTCAAGAAATCTTCAACTTAACCCAATAATGATTAGAATAAATCATGTTAAAAACATATGATCGTTAAGACATAAAATTTAAACTCTCCAAAGGCGTAAACAATAACCTAAAAATATTATCTCATAAATTCCTAAATAAAAGCATAAGTCCTAACATATGATGTATCGTCGTTATAAGAAAAATGTAATCTAAGGATTCTCACTATATAACACTGACCATATATAGAACCACTCTCATACCTGAACTACTAAGACTGCCATAATCCTTCCCATACTTTCTCAGCTACTACTAACTATCCAATAATATCAAACAACTTAACTCAATTCGAATATCCTTAAAGTTCGTCCGAGACTTAACCGTCAAAACACCACATCTTCTCCCAAATTCCAACTTGAACTAGACTATATACGCGAGATGTAAAAATCCAAATAAGAAAACCCACCAATAAAATTTTGTCTAACCCACCTGGTCGTCAAGGTCTAACAAGTACTGGACCATAATTGTAAGTGCACAATCAATTTACATTAAGATACTACCTTACTGGATGATACCAAAGATATCACCACCTGAACTTGTATGGAGCTCAAGCTAGCAGTCCACAATAATGGAGATAAGAGTGCAGTAAAGTAAATACAGAAGGAGATGAGGAAAATAAGATAATGCAATGGTATAAGTGGTTCAGTCATAACTTACTCCACTGTGCAAGGTGTTTGGTGGTGTTTTCTTTATAAAATGAGGCACTAATGGCCTTAAGTATACAACTCTCAAGATTTATCTCTCTACTGTATATCTGGACAGAGTTTAGCTTAGGATTTTAATATTCCATCCCCCTCAAGGAATAAGATGAATGGTATTTATAGCCTTAGGCGTGCACTATGTGCCCCCCCAAGCATGTAATAAGCATGCACACGATGAAGTAACCAATTAGATCTGACCACCTGTCCCTGGCACACATATGTTATGATGATGAGACTACTAAGGATGAGACTACTACTGAGGATGGACCGCACTAGGTGACCCATGGCTATCCAACTCGATGAGTGAGTAAGATCGACTCGGTCGAGTTGGGACCTATCTTGGACTTGGTCACACTTGCATATCAATCACCTCTAGCCCTTAGTCTTCAATGTTAGTGGAAGGCTTAAGGGTATAGCTGTCTGACCTTTTAATATCTGAGGCATAAGATGCAAATTAATTTGGCTGAGGGTAAGGACATCCTTTTAATGCCCTAGGCTGAATAAATTTTTAAGTGTCCTTTCTTGGACACTTATCATTAAGTATGTGGTCTGGCATGTTGCCTAAGTATGGAACTTGCAGGCCTGCCTATGGAAAATATATCCTAATGATGATTGTTTGGGAAAGTGCGCATAATGATTAGGCCATTTAAATAGGTTTGAAATTTCATTTTCTCTTTCTTCTCCAACTTTTCTCTTTCGTGCCTAAGCCATTCTTGCAAATATCCCTTTCCACACTCACTTTATCGTTCAAGTCCATTTCAGGCTTGTATTTAGGAGTTCTTTAGCTTCCCAGGTGCTTCTCTATACTCAGGTAACATTTTAGTGCCCTTCTTTTGAGTTTTCTTCCATTGATTACTCCCATTGCTTGTTTTTCAATTTTTTGGCCATTTTTTGGCTTTTCCAACGACATGTACAGGTGGATTTATCGTTAGCTCTAGGAGATTTAGTGGTGGTATTGTGGTTAATAAGTGGTTAAAGATGCTTTAGTGGTGTTTTCAGGAGATTTGGTGTCCCGTTTGCCTACTATGAGGCTCACCAGTGTAACTCTGGTTATCTTCTCCGGTGAGTGAAGTTCTAGTGTTCTTGAGTGAAACCCTTTGAGTTCCCTATTTTGATCCAAAAGTCAACTTAGGTCAAAACTGTTACTGTTTGAATGTTAAGGACTCTAAATGGGTTAGCTGACTAGTACTCGACCCTTAGGGTGGGAATCTTCAGTGAGATACATAAGTGTGAAGCTAAGTCTGAGGCTAAGCGTAAGGCTGGGGCCGACCATAAACATCCCATTTATCTCGTCCCTTTAGTGATCATACATCCTAACACAATTCATATCAGTTGTGATTCCATGTACGAGGACTCGTATCAGGGTTCTCGATCTTCCTCATCCACTTATTGCTATATCCCTTCTGCCTCCTGTATTTCTGGGGAGGTTGACTCTTTTGAGGAAGCCATGTAAGTCCCCTTATCTCGTATGGTAGACTCTGACGCTGTTGGATCTAGAGGACATGACCAAAATCATGAGGTCCCAGGGGCCTAAGGTCACAATTGCTAAGTATACACCCCCACGACCATTGCCCTATCGGCCATAATCGAGGGAGAGTTTCGTGAGAGATTACCAAGTGGAGTACCGACTATTGAGATCATCGATTGTGATGATGAGGTCAAGGAAACACTTGACACTTTTTAAGCTGAAATCTTTAGGAATACTAATAGAGAGACATACCATTTATTTTGGAGGCACCTGTATGGCATCAAGTCGACTGTAAATATAAAAGTGGCGGATAAGGATGCGAGAGCTTTCCATGGCCGAGAGGGAGAGATAACTATCTATGAAAAAATGTTCAAGGTCAGCTTTAGGATTCCCATACATCCCACTGTGCAGTATATCCTGTCCAGTATGGCTCTCGCTCCATTGTAACTTTTTCCAAATGCCTGGAGAATTTTGCTCGGCTTCATCTCTCTCTGGAAGTTCGACTACAGAGCCGACCTTCCAGTTAATGTTTTCAGGGCGTTCTAAGTCATTTCCCCTTCTAAGAGTCAACCTGGATACTACCATTTCGTGGCTAGGAAATATAATAAGAAATTTCTAATGGTGAACTAGACATCAGACCATAATTGGAAGCCCCATTAATTTTTTATCTCGGGTGCATGGAAATTTGAAGCCAATGCCGCATGAGGTACCTCTGAGCTCAGAATTCCCCCAAGATGGGATAAGGCCTCCATGTCTTCCAAACTTGACCCTGGTTTTAGCACTGACGATCGAACTAAGGTTGATACCATAAGAAGTCAGGGGGAACATGGTGGTTTGGTGGAGTTTGAACAATTGAGTACTCCCCACTTCCTTGAAGAGACGGTTTGGGGATCGATCCCCTGACTGAGTTATGTAAGTGTCTTTCTAGTTTCTTTCCTTTCCATTTGTATTCTTTTTTTATAACTGATCAAATACAAATGTCTTCTTCATTTCAGTGGTCACCTAGAGAATACCTCGAAGGCTATTTGGGATATGGAAGCTCCTAACATATCCAATTTTCTTAATAATTTTGGGAAGAAGTCAAAAGTACCGGCCGAGTCAATATCGAGGCATCTAAGAAGAGAAAAGAGGTTATTGATGACACCCCTGTCCTTCTTCCTCACAATAAAAATAGAAGGGAGACCTCAACCAAAGGAGGGTAGGACAAGGCGATCCCAATTCCAGCTGAAGATGCTCTGGCACCCCACTTGAAGCAGCTGAACCTCAGTGATGAATCCTTGATCGACGAGCTAAAATAGACCAGGGCAGCTGCTACATCTATGATGCCTGAGGTCGACTAGAATTTCTTAGAGGCTATAGATGCCTCTCATCTCATTCATTTTGGCCTTCACAAGGGCACTCAAGTAGTTATCTCAACCTTATTTTTCTTATTTGTTAACACATGTTCAAAGTGTTGTCTCGTACTAACCAATATCCTTTATTATTTTGCAGTCTCTGTTCATTTTTGCACCAGTTGGTGGGTGGATTGAGGAAAATTTACCTCTAATCCAAAAGGGTTAGGATGCCCATAAGGTCAAGAAGGAGCTAAAGAGGGGGCTGAACATGCTGATCATCAAGAGGCTGTGGCCGTGCTCCAACAGAAACATTTTAATGCCTTAGTCAAACTTAAGAAGGAACACAATGATGTGCTGAAGGCCCATATCGATAAGCATAAATCCGATGTTGATGTTGGTATTAAAAATGTCGCAGAGGAGGCTAAGGAGAAGGACCTAGTTGAGTTCAAGGCCTCGGCTAAAGACGAGGTTAAAGAGAGGACGATAGATGAATTAAAGTCCTTTGGGTAATTTTCAGGGTATGATTTCTAATACATTATGATGTTTAAACAACCATAATAATTTTGAAATCACAAAATTAATGATGTTTATAATGCAAACCCCCTCTCGTTATTTTTGGGAGTGTATGAACGAATATCATCTCTTCATACACTCTCGTCTTCACCAAGGAAGTTTTGACTCTAAAGTTACCACATAGTAATGTTTACATAACCATAATTAAATGATTTTTAAATTAAAACCACCAAATTAGTGATGTTAATAATACAAGTCCCCTCTCGTCATTTTTGGGAGTGTATGGACGATTCTCGTCTCTTCATACACTCTCGTCTTCGTCGAGAGAGTTTCGACTCTAATGTCACCACATAGTGATCTTTAAATAACCGTAATTAAATCATTTCCAAATTGAAATCACCAAATTAATGATGTTGATAAAATAAGTCCCCTCTCATCATTTTTGGGAGTGTTTCATACACTCGTCTTTGTTCAGAGAGTTTTGACTTTAATGTCACCACATTATGATGTTTATGTAACCATAATTAAATGATTTTTTAGGTTTTGTTTCTCATCACTAATAAATGATGTTCTTTAGTCTAGCATCATCAAAACCATGCAACAGTAACTGAAGAACGCAAATATTAAGAAACAATTTTATTTTCTCATTCAGTAATCAACTTAAACTTTATTACAAAGTACAATTTCCATATAAGAATTTGAACCATCATACAATTTTGAGACATCATACAAACTGACAAGGAGGATATGGTCACTGATAATATCTCTTTAGATTGTCGACATTCTAGGGATTATAGAAGGGTTCTCCTTCTTAGTTCTCCAACATGTAGGTTCCTAGAATGACTTCTTTTGTGACCCGATTCAGTCGATGTCAGTTCTGATGTAGTTTGTTTGGCTTCTGCCAAACCTTTTTCAATACTAAGTCTCAAATGAATATGGTATTGGCTTTAACCCTCTTGTTATAAAATCTAGAAAATATTTATTGATAAGCGTATTATCTGACCTCAGCGTCCTCTCCTCTTTCTTCTATCAGGTCCAGGTTAAGCCTTATCTCCAAATTATTAGTGTCATGGTCATAGGTTTGAACTCTATGGATGGGAAGCCACAATTTAGTAAGACTAACCACTTTTGAGCTGTAGGCTAGTATGAATGGTGTCTTGCCTTTCGATGTTCTCTCTCTCATCCTGTAGGCCCTTAGAATTCCATGCAACTCCTCAGTCCATAAGCCTTTTAAATGCTTCAACTTCTTTTTTATGCCGTCCAAAATAGTCTTATTTCTGACTTCAGTCTAACCGTTAGCTCAGGGTCAGCCACGCACAAAATAGAATTGCTTGATACTGACTTTTTCACCATAAGCCTCCAATGATTTATTATTAAACTGAGTGATAAAGATTATAGCTTCAGCCTCTACTCATTTAGAAAAATAATTAATGGTCACAATCA
The DNA here is from genome assembly GCA_949130495.1 of Sambucus nigra. Taxonomy (NCBI): domain Eukaryota; kingdom Viridiplantae; phylum Streptophyta; class Magnoliopsida; order Dipsacales; family Adoxaceae; genus Sambucus; species Sambucus nigra. The sequence continues at coordinate 218,397,049 of OX422213.1, forward strand.
GATACTGATAACTGTCGACCACCTTTAGGAGTGAACCAACAAGGTCAATTTCCCACACTACAAATGGCCATGGCGGTGTGATAGACGAGATTGGCTGATGAGGTTGGTCAGGGATAATGGAGAACTGCTGACACTTACCGCGCCTCTTTATATACTCGTCTTCATCTTTAGATAGTGTCAACCACTTATAGCCTTGAGTTACTATCCTTTTTTCTAGAGATCGTATGCCAATATGACTTGTACATGGCTATTCATGAACATCTCGTAGCATATATTCCATCTCAGTGGGATGGACACATCTGAGCAGAGGTACAAGAAACCCCCTATTGTATAGGATATCTCCAATAAGGGAAAATTTAGATGCCTTATATCTGAGTTTCTTCCTTTCTGCCTTAGAGTCTGGGAGTTCACCATCCTGGATGTACTTTACGGATGGGTCCATCCATGAATCTCCTAAATTCTTGTTTAAGAAAAATTCCACCCCACCATCGTCCTCCTTAATGCTGGGTCTATGAAAAATCTCTACAAGAATGATTCACCTGATCTCTATTCTGTGGCCGAGGCTAACCTTGCCAATGCATCGACTCAGCTGTTCTCAAGACGATGGATTCTCTTCACCTTTACCTACTTGAAGTTGGCCATAACTTTTTTCACTCTTACCAATTACTTGGAAATTTTCTCATGTTTATCCTCGTCGATTCCCAGAATTTGGTTCACCACTAGCTGACAGCCATTGTGCACTATCATGTGGCCAACGTTTAACACTTTGGCTAGGGAGAGGTTGTCCAAAAAGGCCTCATATTTAGATTAATTATTTGAAACTAAACCTTAGGGCGTATTCAATGTTCATTCCGTCAAAAAATGAGAGTATCAATTCGACACCACTTCCATTTTCACAGAACGGGCCATCAACAAACATGTTCCATACACGAACTTACACTGAGAAGGGTCCTTGACACAAAATACCATCTTTGAACGACTAATCTTTTTATATGATGTCGGCCTTCTCAAAGTCGATCGTAGTGGGTTCTTTTAAACCTTCAGTAGTCTACCCCATATCTTGGCTGATGCATGATGTCAAATTCTCCTAACTCTATTGACCAAGCCATCACCCTACCCAATTTATTAGGTTTATAAATGGTTTTCCTTAACGGAGTGTCTGTATGAACCACCACAGTATGATCCTAAAAATACGACTTCATTTTTCTTGACGCATGAATTAGTGTGTATGCTAACTTTTCCATCCTATGATATTTTAGTTCGCCCCCTTATAGTGCCTTGCTGTTGAAGTAAAGCATCTTCTGGACAACTTCATCATCTCGTACAATTGCATCACTGATGTCTGACTCAGATACTGCTAAATATAAAAAAAAATTCCCCTTGAATCGACCGAGATAGCATCATAGGGGATCCCCAATAAGTTTTTAGATCCTGGAAAGACTTATCACATTCTTCATCCCAGAAAAAAGCTATTCTTTAGATATTAAAGAATGGCAGATAATGATTTATGGCTCTGGAGATGAAACAGTTGAGAGCAATAACTCTTCCTATCAACCTCTGAACATCCTTTATAGTTTTTGGTGTCTTCATATCAATCAATGCCTTGATCTTTTCGAGGTTTGCCTCAATCCCCCTTTGGTTGATGATGAGGCTGAGAAACTTTCCACTACCGATGCCGAACACACACTTTGTCAAATTTGAATTCATCTTATAGAGATTCATGGTGTCAAATGTCTTCTCAAGGTTGGCCATATGATCCTCGGCCTGGAGGCTCTTCGTCAGCATATTGTCAACATAAACTTCAATAATTTTCCCAATCTTGTCTTCGAACATTTTATAGACCAACCTCTGATAGGTTTCCTCAACATTTTTAAGGTTGAATTACATGACCTTTATAAAGGAAGTCTTTTGAGCATAATCTTTATTCATAAAGATCTGATTATACCCCGAATAAGCATCCATAAAACTCATCAGATTGTGCACAACCATGGCATCCACCATTTGATCTATTCGGGGTAAAGAGAAATTATCTCTAGGGAAAGCCTTGTTTAAATCCATGAAGTCTGCACACATCCTCCACTTTTCATTGGCTTTCGACATAGTCACAACATTGTACAACCAATCTGGGTAGTGCACTTCATGAATAAACTCGACTGATTGAAGCCTTTTAACCTCGTGTTGGACGACCTCATATCTATCTCTCACATAGGTCCGTCTCTGCTTCACTAGCTTGGAAACTTTTTCAATGTTTAGATGATGGCAGATAATCTCAGGGTTAATCCTCGTCATATCTCCATGGATCCAAGCGAAGATGCTCTCTCTCTCTCTCTCTCTCTCTCTCTATCTCTCTCTCCCTCCTTTAGAAGCTCCACTAGATTTTCTTTCACCTATTTATTTAATGATATTTGAATGGTTTTTTTACTCTTAATCGTTGAGGATGATGGATTCTAGCTCATTCGCGACCTCATCTTTCTTCAACTTATTCTCGTCCCTTGGGTCATGAGTGTCTATGCTGTAGGATGTCATGAGCTTCTTATGGGCCTCCTTTCATTCTGCTGAACTGAAGTAACATTCTTGTGGTTCCACCTGGTCACCTTGGACTCCCATACCCTATAAGGAGTCAGTAATTTTACCATTTGGTCAATTGTAGAAGGGACCGATTCAAATTCCTCGAGTGCTACTCTATTGAGAATGATGTTATAGGTCCAGAGTACATTTCCATCCATTATAAAGAAGTTTAATCTATTTGTTAGGCACCTCGTCCAGGTGCCCATATACACGTCCATATCAAGCACCCCAGGGGTGCACCTTCTCCCCACTAAATTCGATTAGCGATTGATAATACGTAACTAATAACTTCTTGCTGAGTTTCATACCCTGGAAGCAATCCTAAAACTTAATCTGGGCTGAGCTACCTCTGTCAACTAGTATGTGCGACACATCATATCTATGAACCTTGATGCTAATGACCCAAGGGTCGTTATATGGGGCAAAGATGCCCTTGAAGTCCATTCATAAAAACACCACCACTAGGGTATCCATGTCCACTTTCTTCAGCTTCCTCGGCTTCATCTCTGTCACATACGAGTTCATATCCAACCGCTTAGGTGTCGACTTTGCTTCTATAACGTGTGCCTTACGATCAACTGGCTCCATTGTTGTTCTAGCCAACCTCCAATGATCATCTTTTTGTAAAAGGAAATCATGTGAATATGTCCCTTATGCTAAGGGGTTTAGGTGGGAGATCTGGATCATCTTTATCAATTTCTGATTCATCATCATCTTTCTTATTGGCCTATTCTTGTCAGCCTGGATTTTTGCATTTTCCCCCATTGTGTTTTGCCTTGAATCCCCTTTGGCTCCACTCCGATCCATATACTTATGGGGTTTCTCCTACTTCAGCATTTTTTATCTCATCTTATAGACCAAACCACTCGTCAGTTGTGTGTCTATGATCTTAATGGAAATCACACCAAATTCTCTTGTCCCTCTTGTATAGAGGGGACTTGAGATTTTTGGGCCACCGTAGTGCTTGTCATCCTTAATTTCATTCAGGATTAAGTTGATACTCACTATTAATAAAGTATAACTAGCAAACTTATCATCAAATGACCTTATCTTTCCATCAAACCCTTTTGCTTTCTACGACTTTCCCCCACTGGTTTTTTTCTCATCTTCTCCTTTGTCCACCATGGCCTCCTTATCGTTCATTACTCTCTCTGATGTGGCTAGAAGTTCTTTCATGGACTTGGGAGGATCCTCGGCCAACTTCAAGAGCATTTTGCATTTTTATATCCCGCTCATAAGGGTTGTTATTGTAATATTTTCCTCATAGTCCTCCACTTCAAGCGTTTCTTTGCTGAATCAAGCAATGTAGCCTCTCAGTGTCTCATTTTTTCCTTGTTACACATATAACAGATGAGTCACTTTCTTCGAGGGTTTCATGTCAAAAAAAGTTATGAATGTTCTCTCGACTAATTGCTTGAAGTTCTCGATGGAGTTCTTAGGCAGAGATGTACACCACATATGGGTAACACCCGTAAGGGTGATGGAGAAGGCCCAACATCTCATCTCATTCAAAATAGAATAAATATTGATCGCTGATTTGTAGGAGATTTGAACTTAGATGGAGTTGGGAAATTAACTATCTTAGCTACGAAGGGAGACCCTTCCACATAACCCCAATGGATTGGGTCTTGGCTTTTCAACAGGTCATTGATCTTATCCTTTAGTCTCTGAATTGAGTTGTTTAAAGGCTTGTCTGTTATAACTCCATTCTCTCCTCTTCCTTCCTTATCGACCGGAATAGGCAGCTCCTTTTGTCCAATAGTTCCTAGATGACTATTCACTTCCCTTTACTTTCCTTCTCAACCTTATTGTGGCCGACCCACGCCATGTCCACCATTATCTCTAGAGGAAGCATTACTTTGAGATCAAGATATCCGATCACAAAAATCACCCACGGGGTTGAGACAATAAAAAACTGACCTTCTACTGAGTTTGTCAAAGGATGAAGTTCGGGGTCGACCTTGCACTATTTCCCCTGTTAGTTAGTGTTGGGCGAACTGTGTTGCCAGAAACCTCATATGGTTCCCAAAAATCCTCCTCGTCACAATCCTTATCATCTGGATCCTCTTGCACTTGTTTTTAGGCAAATTCAACTGAGGTCATCCACGTCTCTCCAACTTTGGTAGCATTACGCATCCTTTTGTGAGGCCGAGGGTGGTCCCCCTATCGCTGCATCCACAACCTCCCTAGAGGTCGGAGTGATGATCTTTGCCTCTACGCTTGACATCCTTTCCATAATGGTTTGGCTCAATGCTATAAAATTTTCCTATATCTTTTGCTAGATGGTCACCAACAATTGTAGTGCTCTTGCCACATTAGGCATTTCTTACTGAGGTGGTGCTTGGTTGAGCTGGGGCTAATGCCTAGAGGTTGATCTGAAGCCATATCTCCACTGAGAGTGTAGATTAACTAGATAATCTGGAAAAAGCTTGAAGTTCCCAACCAAAACTCTTTCAATATTAATTCTAGTCCAGCAATGGTGAAGCTAGATCACCACCAGAGATTCAAGTAGGAGCTAACCTAAAAATGAGAGGAAGAAGATGATACCTCTCTTTCCACAAACGGTGCCAAAATGATGATACCAGAGATATCACCACTTAAACTTGTATGGAGCTCAAGCTAGCAATCTACAATAATGGAGATAAGAGTTCAGTAAAATGAATACAAAAGGAGATGAGGCAAAGAAGATATCATGAGGTGTTTGGTGGGTGGTGGTGTTTTCGCTATAAAATGAAGCACTAATGACCTTGAGTATAAAACTCTCAAGCTTTACCTCTCTACTGTATATTTGGACAGAGTTTAGCTTAGGGTTTCAATATTCCATTCCCCTCAAAAAAGAAGATGGATGGTATTTATTAACTTGGGGGTGATTGTGAGACCCCCAAACATGTAATAAGCATGTATAAGATGAAGTAACCAATTGGATCTAGCCACCTGTCGCTGGAACACATATGTCATGATAATGAAATATTCCATCACGTTCCCTATGAAGATTTATTATAACGACATGCCTGTGTGGACTAACTATGCTAGGACCTTATGTCACATGTGGGGTACATGTTGTCCTTGGTAGTCCTAGCTTGGATGAGTCTAATATAGAGGAACTTCCTTATAGACAATTATGAGGCTAAGTCGAAGAGTGATCTCAACTTTCCAGGGTAGTACAAGGCCAAGATGAGACTATTGAAGATGAACTTGGTACGGTTGATGGGTCTCGGCCCCTTCATCTTAGTATGATATCGAGATGATAGAAGCAGTTGAGGACAAGACTACTGATGATGGCCCGCACTAGGCGACCCATGGCTATCAAACTCAATGAACGAGTTAGGTCGACTCGTCCAGGTTAGGACATGTCTTGGGCGAGGTCACACTTATGCATATCATAAGTGTGAACTTCAGAAGAGAAACAATACTACATTATTATTGATTGTACTCTTATTTTTCCTAAAGAATCAAATTCAAAAGTCCATAACCATAGATAAGGGCCCATAGTCCCTACAAGTTATGAATATTTAAACTAATGAATCAGAGGGTTTGCTCATATCCGAAGGTATTACCTCAAAATATGGATACATATAATCCAGGAATGCCATAACAAACATAGCGAAAAATATCACGGCATAACTCAACCTATAACCCATTCTCAACCAAGCATATTTACAACTCATCAATCCAGCTGGGTCATCCAGTCCTCCCATCATTGTGAACCATTTCAAAGGAAGCCAAAAATAATTATATAATAATCTAAACTATCGTGGGCAACTCGAACCAGATGCTAAAATTTCTAGTTAATCATAACAACTTATCCCATAACATAGTCCCACTTTAAAGTTAGTTTAAAACTAACCATCCATTTCCTTTAACATAGTCATTACTAAACCCTTTCTCTTATATTCCCCCTATAATGTTACCTTTTTATTATCAAGTTACAAAACAAAAAAATACAATACTAAATCTATCCATCCCAACTATATAACCATCTCAATCAAATTTAAACACATAATGTTTTCATAAATATCCATACGGGTACTCTCTACCCATCACATAGAATATAGGGCATCATGATAGTCCCCGCCAATAAAGCATAGGAAATCCTTACAATCCTCACATAAAATGTCTCATGAAAGTGTAGGCCTACATCTTTAGGGATTATGTGTCTCTACTAGTCTGACTGATTAAAGGATGTCCCAACTCCTAAAGTCATAAAAAAAATAACAAAGGGAACATCTACATGGAAGGATATATCCCCCATTATCCTCAAGAGGAGTGTCAATGGTATACACCCCATCCTAGGACCCCCTAAGAGCCTCCTTAGGTCCCTAGCACTCACTCATTCATCGCAAACCCTAGGTTATACTCCGAATACTAATTTCGAGGACATCGGGAGCTTCGGGACCCATTTCGACTCCGGTCACTTCCTTGCCTGAGTGGAAGCAAAATAAATCTTTGAAGTGATTTTAACCCCCTTTTAGATAGTCTGCCTTGTGTGCTAATCAGCCTTACGGTTCGAATGAACGGTCGGTTTTACTATCGAAAACTTCTCTTGAGGCCACTGGGTGCTCTCGAGCCCTATTTCAACTCCGATAACTTCCTCACCTGAGAACAAGATCAACGAATCTTTAAAGCGATATAAATACCCTTTCCAAGGGTATTCCTTATGTGTGAATCGACCTTAGAGTTTGGATGAACGGGCCATTTTACCTCGAAAACTAATTCGGAGGCCATCGGGCACTCCCAGGCTCCGTTTGACTCCCGTCAATTCTTCAACTTGAATGAAGATGAATGAATGTTCGAAGGAATATGAATACCCTTTACAACAGTCTGATCTCTACATGAATTAGACTCATGGTATGAATGAATGACCCATTTTACTTCGAAGGGTCGCCGGGCACTTTCGGTCCCCATTTGACTAAGGTCAATTGATCAAACCAAACAAAGCTAAATGAAATCTTGAAGGGCACTGAATACACTTTCCAATGGTCTGTCCCGTGCATGAATCGACCTAAAAGTTCAAACGAACGATCCATTTTCCTCTAAAAATTTCCTGTTTAGTGATCAAGAGGCGCTTCTGAGCCCCCCTATTGACTTCAGTCAACTCTCGAACCCTGGAGTGGATCATGGATTCTTAAAGGTATCTGAATACCCTTTCTAATGGTTCGCCCTGATAAAAGACTCTATCTCGTATGCACCCACAAAACAGGGGAAGGAAGGAGGGATCCACGTTTGGAGACGCATTATTCTCCAAGTCCCCCCGAAGAGACACCCGCTTGGGATGGCCACAGTAGCGACTCTGTTGGGGAGTGTTATAAGAGGACTAGACTCTATTTTTGCATGGGCATTATTCTTTTCTCCATATGTGCTTATGCATTTACCTGTATGTTCCCTTTTCTCAAATATTTACCTTTTTTTCTATATCTCTCTCAAGTATATATCACTTTACACCCACTTATGCACTTCACACACTTGTATATAGTCTCCTGTACACTTCACACATTTACATTTGTCTCACAAGCTTCACACACCACTTATAATATCCATGATTATGCCTCACTAGCACACACCCACACTTCTTACACTTGTATATATGCTCACTTACACATGTCACACACCACTTGTAGTTGATCTATGTATAGGTTACCCACCACACGCATTCACTTCTATATTCTTTCATGTAACATACTCACTCACATGTATCCAAGCGTAGTATAGTCTCCATGATAGATTTACTTTTCATAATACTTGTATATGCTCCCCATTAGTGCAATATTCCCCCATCATGTCAATAAAAAATAATAAAAAAACAATATCTTTCCATAATATGTTAATTAAGACTCATGCATTTTTGCACACAACATCACCAAGAGCATGGCTATATTGACTAAAATTTTATCCTGCGCTAAGGGTCACTTTATGAATGGTGCTGGTCCTGCGGGTCATAGTTAGCCTAAGACATATGGGTTACACCTTCCATTGACCTCATACCTTTGTCGTATATCAAACGGTCCCCCCCGCATCGTACTGGTTGACTGAACTCACGACTGGAGGTATATAGCAAGGAAATTGCTCACGTATGTCGAGTATATCGAATTCGTTCTGACACGTACTGTGCCCACGGGGTATATAGTGAGGCAATTCATGTTCAATCAGGTATACAAAATGGCTTGTTCACACGTACTGATGAATGATTGCCCTTATAGGCAAGAGGTATATCGTGGAAGCCATGCTGAAGGGGGGGGGGGGGGACCCTTCCACCAATCGAACAAATTGCATAAAACTCATATATGTGTCAAACCTAGGAAACTCATATTTAGTTTGTTGATTACCATGTGAAACTCTATCGAGAATTCAGGTCGGCATACCACCTGAATTATTGCGTAATTTTTCCATTTTTCAAAACAAGACCCCATTCGTGAGTCAGGAAACAAGTCCAACCGTGTTTTACATATTTTTCAAACCCCATTTTCCTAGCCTCGGGTCCTGTCCGTCATTTTTTCTGTATTTATGAAAACTTCATACAAGTGAAAATCTAATAAGAACCTTAATAACGACCGTGCAAAGATCCCTTTTTCCCTCCTTCTTCAGAAAACACCAAAAGAAATTTATCCTCCTTTAAAAGTTCCCTAAAATTTTCTCTCTACTTTTTTCAAAAATAAATTCGAATCATTTTCTATCTCAAGTTGATCACATACTCGATTTTGGACTGACTCCCTATTGGCTTCGAGCTTCCATTAAACCGACCCGAAGCTCCGTCGATTCTTCTGCTAACTCATCTGAGTTTTGGATTTACCTTCACAATCTCTTTACGGAGAATTCCAACCAACCATCGAATGTGCAGCCGGATCTGATGACTGTCTTATCCGAACTTAGTGCCAAGATTGAAAAACTTTAAATCAAGGTCCACGAGATACGATGTCATTGGTCCAGGATTCCTAAAGAACCCGAGGTTCTCTTTGTTCATGCCATGGGTCCACCCACTCCCATATGCATGTTTGTGTCCCAAAAGAGACTCAGCTAGGGGCTAACCTTCTAGTACCCACATATCTTAAGGAAGAGGAACTAAACAAGGTCGAGGAAGACCTCAAGTTGTTATCGAAGAAGTTTGACCAAGTCAAGATATCACGGAACTACATGGACTACACCCATATTTCTCCCCATCCCAAAGCTAGACTGCCAGAGAAGTTCAAGATGCCAAACATCAAGAAGTTTGGGCTAAATGGACCCCCAATTGATCACCTTCGAAGATATCATCGAGATATAACCCTCCTTAGTGCCTTTGAAGATATAATGGCCCAGATGTTCCAGAAGACCTTGAAATAAATCACCCTTCATTGGTTTATGTCCCTTGAAGAATACAGAATCTGTAGTTGGGAGGATGTCGCTTAGGAATTCATCTCTTAGTACACGTACAATGAGGAGCTAGAGGTTACACGATGATATGTAGAGATTCTTAATAAGAACTGTAGGGAAAGAGGTAGTATCTTCATAGGAAGGTGGAGTGAGAAAGATTATACTATGACCAACATACCCTCCTTGGAGGAGCAAGCCAGTATCGTGAAGAAAATATTCTTGCCTCATATATGAGCGTCCATGGGAGCATAATACTACTCGCACTTCTGATCCTTTCAAGAAGATAGTGTAGAAATCGAGGAAGGCATTACCAAAGTAGAATTTTAGTGGAAAAAATTGATCTGACAATTCAGCCCCCAAAAGTATGAGAAGCTCGTCAATGCTATTGTCTCAACCATAAATAACATTTCCTAACCTACTACCTCTTGATAACCATAAATTCTCCCCAACCCTAATAAGAAAGAGTACGCTAAGCTCCACGCCCCTATAAAAAATCTACCAGGTCATGCTAAGTCGCAACCTGATCAAACCCTTAGAACCTCATCCACTACCAAATCCACTCCTTAAAGACTTCAAAGTCAATGCCCATTGTGATTTCCACCAGTCTGTTGGCCATACTACCGACCATTGCTTTCGCTTTTAAAATGTGATTCAAGGTTTAATTGATAGGGGTGGTATCGCCTCACCGACCAATCCTAAACCTAATACCACTCATAACCCACTTCTAACACATACAAATGCCATCTTTCTAGAGAGTGACCCATAATTTGATCCGTCTTCTCAAATTGTGCCGAGCAAAGCACCATCATACCTGTAATCTCACCCAAATCACTCAAAGTTTGACTATATTTCTTTTACACCCTACCTGCTTCATCGATCAAGATTTATCACTCCTAAAAATGATATTCATGACCGTATGTACCAAGTTTGAAGGGAAGGATATGGAGTTACAACTTGTGTTGAACTAACTCTTGTGGCTTGGACTAAAATTGCGTATCGAGATGATTGTTGATAGTTACAAATTCAGTGAATTGTTCATGGAAGCCCGAAAATGGGCTTGGGAGATAGATGAATGGGTGGTACCTATTAAAGAAGTCAGTATCGATGATGTGTTACAGATAATGGCCAATGCATTTTGACAGGCAAGTGAACTTTACAGCATTGACGAGCTACTCACCGCTTTGAAGCTTTAGGGATGATTAGTCTCTTCACTCATGTACCTCCCCTTAAGTGGGAATATTTGTATAATGAAGCCATTGAGTTTATTCAATATATTGATTTCTCTTGTCAAGTGTACATATTCACCACTGAATGGGGGGATGACTTTGACAGTTCAGATGATGAGCCCGTTCGAAAAGAAACTAGTCTAGTAGCCAGTCAGTGCAGACTGATATTTTTTAAAGATCTGTTGGGGGAAATAAACAAGGTATCCATTTAGATAGAAGTAGATGAAGACATGGGATTCCTATTCTTTCTCGACTTTGTAAATATCATAACCAGGTTAGGGAGGCACTACAAAGATCAGATTCCTCATGCGATTGAGACATATAGGGGAAATGGAGTTGTTGAAGAACTTTTCATGGCATGAATGACCATCGAAGAAAGTAAAGTCCTTGATCATCTCAAGAAAACCCAAGCCAACATCACCTTATGGGGACTTTTCATGTCCTCTTAGCTGCACCGAAATGCTTTGATAAAACTCCTCACAGGGCCCATAGTCCCTCTTTCCACCACTCCCGAAGAAGTCATAAACATGGTTGGGTCCTTAATCTCTTATAGACTCCTCTCCTTTTTTGAAGAAAAGATATGAAAGATTAGCCCTTACCATAATTATGCCTTCATCATCTCTGTTAAAGTAATGGTAAAGACATTCCCACTCTCACTTGTTGATAACAAATCTGCCCTCGATGTTTTTCTTATCAGAAAATTCAATTGCTTTGGCTTGAAAGTCGGTGATATCACTCCCACTTTTGCTTCCACGTGTGCTTACGATAATGCTCGACGAGAGGTAATGGGGTCCATAACACTCACAATAGGGGCTGACCCTATCAGTACCATCACCGAGTTCCAAGTCATTGACATACCTACCAATTTAATCCTTCTCCTTGGACGTCCATGGCTCCACACTATCTGAGGGGTATCTTTTTCTCTTCATCAAAAACTAAAATTCTTTGCCAATGGCCAGACTGTCACCATCTTGGGGGACAACGACAGTTCAGAAAATGCCAGTACTAGTAACCCAGTATTAGAGATCAAGCATGGGACGAATGAAATGCTCCTCTCAGGATTCAAAGTTGACCCACCTCCCCGACCAATAGGAGATAATTTCAAAGTTCGAGTTTATTGATAACACAATTCGCATGGCAATGTCAGCGTGATTTAGATGTTAAAGAGCATGCGCCATGCCCGAAATGAGGCTAGGGAGATGCCAAGAAGGGATCCTTGAGCCCATAATCATGAAGGAGGCCTTTCCCTCATGTGGCTTGGGTTACCATCCCTCACTAGAAGAACTCAAAGCACTCCGGTGATCACGGTAAAAAAAAAGCTTAAAAGGAGAAAAGACTATTTCGAGAGACTATTTGAACGAAAAGTTTATCGAGGAGGGTGAAGACATCCCTTTATGGGGATTTACTGAATCATGGTATGCCCACGTTAATAAGAAGATGAAAGTGGGGTTAGAAATATTCTTTCAAGACAACAACTCTTTTTTCGCAAATTTCCAACATAAAGTACAATCTCTCTTCGAGAAAGTCGTGACAGTTATTGAGGATTTCGAGGAAAGTGATTTTGAGGACTCATTCAACCTACAGACACTGGAGCTGAGTTGCTTCATGATCCACTCTGATGTTGTGCCATCAAAACCGTCTACTCAAATTAGAGCTGCTGACACGCCTCTCTTAAAATGGAATGTCGTGCCCTTCCCACCTGCCCATATTCAACCTGACCCTTCTATCTACCCTGTCCAAATCTCTTCATCTGATGTTGTTTTTCCTTTTTTTTGTATCAATGTAACCAAAACCTCATTTGACGAGGTTCTCAGTGTCGTTTTTCCTAAAAAATAAAATAAATGAGGATTTCGAGTATCTTACTATGGCTTACATTAATTGTCTTGTATCTAATCAAACTCTTGGTGATGACGATTTTATAAATGAGCAATTATTAACTGATCTAAATAAGGAGAATAACAAATAACATAATCGCTTTGAAATTAATGATGATGAGACTATTTTTATTAGTTTCGATTCTAGTAGCCATCAGTGCTAAAATTAGGATAGGGTCCACCCTTAACGAGCATGAGCATGCACAATATGAAGAACTACTGAAGGAATGTGTGGACATTTTTGCATGGTCCTATGCTGACATGACCGGTATTGACCCAAAAATAGCTCAGCGCAAGATCCCAACATTCTCAAAATGCAAATCGGTCAAATAGAAGCTAAGGAAGTTCCACATGAAATGGTCGCTCAAAGTCAAGGAGGAGGTGGTTAAGAAATTGAACATGGGTTTCATTCGAATAGTCGGATATCCTACATGGCTTGCCAACATCGAACCTATACCAAAGTTAGAGGAAAAGTATGCATGTGTGTAAACTATTGGGATTTGAATAAATCATTCTCAAAGTACGATTACCCATTACCCAACATTGACATGATTGTGCATAATCTAGCTAGCCACCCTCTTAGGTCATTTGTCGAAGGATTCGTCGGATACAACCAAATAAGGATATACCCTGACCATCAGGAGAAAAATGCTTTCAACACCCCATAAGGAACTTTCTGCCACACTGTTATGATCATCAAATCTAAGACTCGAGATGGTTATATTCCCGGCCTCCAAAAGTATTTTAAATGACTAGGGTAATACCAAATGTGGCTAAACCCGCATAAATGCTTTTTTGGCATCATGAAAGGAAAACTCTTGGGATTCATGGCCAGTGAGAAAGGAATTGAAGAAGTCGATGCCAAGCTAAAAGCCATAATTGATATGACACCATCACAGATAGAGAAGGAAGTCCAAGGATTCTTGGGTAATCTACAGTACATAAGTCAGTTCTTTAGCCAACTGACTTCTATCTATGAACCCATTTTCAAAATTCTCCATAAGGATTCAACTAAAGTCTGGAATGAGGCCTGCCAAGAAGGCTTTGACCGAATCAAGCGATACCGTACTCGACATCTGGTGCTTATGCCTCCGTAGCCAGGTCTTCCCTTACTTTTGTACTTAACAATGACAGATACTATAGTAGGGGCTTTCCTAGCCCAATACATTGAAGAAACCTGTAAGAAAAGAGCTATTTATTACGCTAGTCAAAAATTGGTTGGGTATGAAGGCAACTAAATAGCTTTGGAAAAACATGTGTCGCCTTGGTCATGCAGAAGTTACAGCACTACATGATTTAATTCCTCATCAGACTAGTATCCTGTGTGGATCTCATCAAGTACTTGCTAGAAAATCCCGCTTTATTCAGCCAAATGTCCTGTTGGTTGATGTTGCTATCCAAGTTCGATATTTTGTATGTCACATAGAAAGCTATAAAATAGAGGTCCATCTTCGACTACCTCACTGATTACCCCATGGAAGAAGCCAATGTTTGGGTCTCGAAATTTCCAGACGAAAATATTCTCTGCACCTCTCAAGAGGTCCTCTGATGGAAAATGTTCTTTGATGGAGATGCAAATAAGAAGGGACATGACATTGGAATACTCCTAATCGCCCCTTATGACTCCCATATCCCAATTACCATAAAACTAGACTTCCTTGAACCAACGACATGACCAAGTATAAGGCATACACTGTAGGCCTCAAGATAACCCTCCATAAAGGAATTCGACACCTAGACATCTACGGAGACTCTTCCCTCATCATCACCCAAATCCTAAAAAAATGGAATGTCAAAGACGAGAAGCTCCTACCCTTACTTTCCCACCTAGAATAACTGGCCTCCCAGTTTAATGATGTCACCTTCCACTTCTTACCTTGTGTAAAGTATAGCCTGGCTAACACCCTTGCTACCTTGGCCTCCATGGTTAACATACCCGAGGGAATAACAATGTCACCTTTCCTGGTTCAGAAATAAGCCAAGCCTACTCACTCCTACCACATCGAAGTCGTTCTCGTGGAAGATTCTAATATGGTCGGGTTATGGTACTATGACATTTTGCACCTCCTCAAGCATGGTAGGTATCCTCAAGACACCGATAACAAAGACTGTGTGACCCTTCTCAAACTGGATGCATTATACATCATCGATGACATAGTGTTGTTCAAGAGAAACTTTTATGGAACCCATTTGTACTGCATAATGGGGCTGATGTTGAAAAAATAATATAGAAGATTCATAGTGGGGAATGAGTCCCCATATGAACAATAAAATTCTTGCCAAAAAGATTATTTGTCAAGGATACTATTGGACCACCATGGTTCAATATTGCACTGCCTATGTCTAGAAATACCTCAAATGCTAACAATTTGCAAATATCCAACACTTGTGTCCACATAAAATATACAACACGACCTCTACCTAGCCCTTCTCCACCTAGGGAATTGATATCATAGGGAAAGTTACTCCCAAATATTAAAATGATTATGAATTCATCTTAGTCTCCATTGACTACTTCACCAAATGTGTCAAAGTTGAGTCATAGAGAATGCTGAATGCCAAGAAAGAGGCCAAGTTTATCCAAAAGAACATCATTTACCAAAACAGAGTTCCCTATGAGTTAGTATCAGATAATGGGCTCCATTTCAAAGGTGAGGTTGGAAAACTAGTCAACGAGTATGGGATTCATAGGAACAAATCTTCTCTTTCCTGACCTCGAACCAATGGTTCCGTCGAAGCGCTAATAAAATCCTCAAAACCATAATCATCAAGATGACAGAGAGTTACAAAGATTGTGCTGATTGAACCCTTTATGCCCGCTGGGTCTACCATACTTCATTCGTAACACTTACTGGGGCTACCCCTTATTCTCTAGTATGCGACATGGAAGCCGTACTACGCATTAAGCTAAAAATACCTTCCTTTTGCATCATACTCAAAAGCAAAGTAGATGAATAAGAATGGCATCATAATCGCTTTGATGAATTATAACTCTTGGATAAAAAGAGACTGAAGGCTCTATATCATATACAGGAGTACCATCGTCGAATAATGCGATCATTCAATCGAAAAGTCGAGGATCGTGGTGTACTGAAAGGAGACATTTCCCTAAAAGAGATCTTATAACCCATCTGGAACCCCAGAGGGAAATTAAAAACAAATTGGTGAAGCCCCAACATTATGAAGAAGATTCTTTCAGAAGGCGCGCTATGCTCACAGACCTTGATGGAAAACAGATGGCGCATCGAGTCAACCTAGAACATTTCAAGAAAATTTTACCCTTTGTTCAAAATCTCGGCGCGAAACCTGATCCTCTTAAAACTATGTGAGAAAAAGAAAATTCTTCTCATCCCCCTTCTTTTCTAAAAAAAAGAAGAAAAAGAAAAACCTTTTCTTTAAACTCAAGAGGATTTTCAAAACCCTCAGAGGTACGTAGGCAGCCCATACGCCATATATGGATTTGGTCCCCTTCTTTTTCATAAAATGCTATTCTTTTCTAACCTACGAGAATGGTGGTCTATTTTATTATTTACATGAACAAAAGGATTACGTATGCCTTAGTAATTGGTTTAGATAATTCGAATGCAGAACTCATCAAGGGGAACAACAAAATATGATCAAAACCAATTTTTATTTCAAATAAGGAATATAAAGTTATTACATGTAGTATCAACGAAGGGAGTTAAACCAATCAACCCTCTCCACTGGCCAAACCGTTCCTAAACAAACATACCCATGCTACACAAAAAAATTATCCCCAAAATACAAAACACAAAAATTTGCATAGCTTCATAA
Organism: Sambucus nigra; assembly: GCA_949130495.1. Lineage (NCBI taxonomy): Eukaryota > Viridiplantae > Streptophyta > Magnoliopsida > Dipsacales > Adoxaceae > Sambucus > Sambucus nigra. The sequence continues at coordinate 218,413,859 of OX422213.1, forward strand.
AAATCACCGAAGCTTCACAAAACATTGCCTTCAACTGCCAGACGGCTCCGCTTCATCTCGTTACTAGACCCAGGAGGTCCCTAAGTTTTCCACTTATGGTTGACCATCCGTATGCACTCCATGGAGTGGTACGCCCTGAAAATTATGGACAAAACCACAGCACCATCTTCTTTAGTGTCAAAAGCAATGAACCATCTCTGTCTGGTCTCTTCCGCCATGAATTTCTCAACTACCCACTACCATAACCATTTTAGGTAGTCCTCAAACACATGAAAGGCTCCCCCCCATAGATTGTGATGGATGGATAGATGGCCAATGGTGCTTCCACAAAGAGCCCAACATCATCCTCAATGATTCAGTCAAATCATCCATCGAGTAGAAGTTTGTTATACAAGGGGGCATAAGTTATTCCTACCCGACTTGGTGCAGAAACCGTACCAATAATCTCTAAGCTACAAAGTAGGCAGTAAGTCCCTCCACCATTGTAATGATGAGTGAAGACATAGGGGTCCATTATAAACAAGCTAATTCACCCAACTCTCCACAGATAGGCCTAAGCTGAAGATAGGCCACATAAAAAAATTAGGCTCAATTTACAAGGGGTACTCAAGAGGGGCCTCCAGGCGAAACCTCTCTGCAAGCCAGATTGTAGGGGGATTCCCCACGAAAGAATGATTAACTTAGTTAATTCGATGCCTAACAGATAAAGAAGGAAGATAAAGATTACCCGAGAGAGTTCCCTCGAAGATCCTCCACAGACGTGACTAAAAGAATCTAGCTTGAAGATAAAAGTCACTCCAACGATGATAGTTTTTAATATAAAACATAATGTATTTTATTCTGTACTTTATATTACGATATATCACGAGCGACGTTATTCAGTATCCACGAGGGACCATGCCTAGCAGGAATGGGAGAGCTAACATTCTCTATCGAACAACCTCCTCATGGGAACCTTGTAGGGACATGGTTTAGAGGATTAGGAGCAAGGCATCTTTAGGAATGAAATAACTAACCCTTTTGTCACACTTGGGAAAAAATTCGTCCAGTATATGTGGTTTCTTGAGCTACCATAACTTCTACTCACTCGAGGGAACCTCCTCGAGGTACCTAAACCTTGCAGCCTTGGACTGATGATAGTTTTAGCCAACAAACAGAAGACTAAACACTCGAGCTACATATCAGCCGAGCAACCTCAAACCAAACATCATTCGTCTGATTGATGTGATCACATCCCTAGTCGGGTCAATGTTCACCCACTTTTCGACGTCATAATATCTGGAATTTAGGGACTCAAAATTCGAGCCCTCAAGTGTGGTTATCTTTAGTATGGCAGGCCTAGTCTACTAAATCTTACCTCTTCCATTCTAAGATAAGCCTCCGAGCTACCATGTTGTGTCCCTCATTAATGCTCACCATGCTTCCAACTGGTTAAGCAGTTTCCTATCAAATTATAAGATCCCATGCATTTAATGCAACACCTCCCACGTTAATGAAGGGGGTACTTACGCATTTAATACTGTTAATCACACTGAATACCAACAATGTTGCTCGAGTAATCTTGACTCCATATAAATACACCGACTAAATAGTTTACGACCATGGCACTCTGAACCTAGAACTTCTTCCCGATTTCCTTCATACATGAGAGATCTTTTGAGGACGTTATTCCCATACTCATTTAATACCCGTATCATTGAGCATTAACTGGACTTGAAGTTCATGCCTTGCCTTTATTATGCCCAGAGTGATTGCTCTTTCTCCCTTCGACCAAGTTACCTATTGGTCCCATCCATTTATTAAACTTATAGTTTGTGCACGGTGTAGAAATATCATTCAATACAAGTCTGAATATTCAATCTCATTGTCCCTTTTCACCTATATTCATTATCATTATTAAAAACTGTGAGGGGTTATGCATCACTTGATACTAACCGTATTCTGAGAACCCACATCTTACATTTGGCGACTCCACTAGGGAGGTATTCTATTTTGTGAATATTCCAGAGGATAACACCATTGGGACTATTGATTTTGATGCCATACAGGGCGAGGAGGAGGCAGACCTCTCTTTGTTACTTGAAGCAGTGAGAATAATATGAACGAAGCCTAGTGCGTCCAATACTGGTGAGACAAAAAATGATAGGAGTACACGCAGGAATGGGCTCAGCGCAAATAATGGGATTCATGGGCTTGTTTGCAGAGTTCATTAAGACTCCGACAACCCAGGAGATGTTAGGAGTCCTTGGGGGAGTGAGCTATTTTATGACACCACCAATAGGAATATATTCTCCTACTGTTATAGGAGGAGTTACCACACCTACTTTCAGTGGTGTTCCTCCCACTGCTTTGCCAACCTTGGGCAACGTTCCTCCCACTACTATCTCACCTATGATGATGGGTCTAGCGAAACAATATCGGGGAAAAACTTCAGCAGCTCAGGCCACCACTGGTGGCATGGGGAAAAGTACACCACTCGCTCCGGTAACGCCAACGGTGGTAATAGTGCAACCAACCAGATCTCCACCATCCATCTTGGAGGAAATGAAGAAGGATTTGTTGAACTTCATAGAGGTGTCCAAAGTGGTAGATAGTTCTTTGGTGTACGATGACTTACGTACTCCATATCCAGAAGAATATAATAATGAGCCCTACCCAGTAGGGTATATTCTACCAATCTTCGAGAAGTACGCAGGGAAGGGTGCAAACCCTAAAGAGCATATGAAAAGGTTTATTAAAAACCTTAGGGCCCATTTCAATGAAAAAAGACTGAGGCTGAGGGAATTTTTGAAGTCCCTGACAGAGAAAGCCTACACGTGGTATTCCCACTTGACCTCAGGTAGCGTGGCCAGTTGGGAAGAGCTACACATTATGTTCATACAAAAGTTATTTTTGGTTGAGGATGAGTTTACACTCACTGATCTAGCATGTGGGAAGCAAAAGCTAGGAGAAGATGATGTGACCTATGTTAGGAGGTTTCGCAAGCACTCTCTTGATGTGAGAGAGGAGAAGAGAGCGGATAAAATTTTGCAAGTCTGTGTAGAAGGGTTATTGCCCGAATATATTTATCATTTGATAAATGAGATGCGAGAGCATAAATTAGCAACATTTTTTTAAAGCGACGAGGAACATCGCCTTGGTGGTTAAGCCCGCATTGCCCCCACCTTCCTTGTCAAGTTTTCTGCTAAGGTCATCAGTTTCCTTAGGGAGGGGAGTACCTGTTGATACCAAAAGTTACCACCCTACATGGACCAATTATAAGCCATCACATGATTCAATGTTGCACAAGTCCAAGTCAGCATGATACAAAAGCCCAACCAACTGGGAAGCCCGACCAATAATAAAGCCTGAGCAACTAGAAGACCAACCAACTACTGGAAATCTAGCCTGTATAGTCAACGAAGCGACAACAATCATACAACCTGTGTAAATAGTGAAGTGACAACAATTGTGTATTTACTTGTCATTATGTATTGATGTAAATGCCTAACGAATGAGGGTAGTCCATCCTTTCACATGACAACTATCAATACCCCTCTTTTAAGTTGTTCAGATTCACCCTTTTTTTATAGACACGTGTAGTCCTCTATTGATAGGTTGCATTCCTTAAAGCCACATCTTCACGTACCTCTTTTAGCATGTCTAAGTCCAGCCTTCTCATCAAATAATTGATTGGGGTATTGAAGTTAAGAACTCTGTGCGTAGGTAAACCTAGCTCAGCAAGAATTACTGCTTCAGTACCAAATACTAACATGTAGGGAGTTTCTCCAGTAGCTATTCTAGAACTTGTTCGGTTAACCCACAAGACAAACTGCAATTCATTGATTTAATTTCCTTTAGCATTTTCCATCCTTTTATTCAACCCATTCAGCAAAGTTTTATTAGTTACCTCTATTTGTTCGTTGCTTTGAGTCTGTCCAGGAGCAGACTGGATTTTTTGGACGTTGAATTGGGCATAATAAGTGACAAATTCATCATTGTCGAACAGTGGGCCATGATCAGTGATAAAGGCATAGGGAAAGCCATACGTGCATATGAGATTCTTCCAAATAAACTGATAAATCTTTTCATAGGACATATTGATCAACGATTTATCTTCCACCCACTTAGTAAAGTAATCAACAGGTACAACTAGGTGCTTGAACCTTCCTCGGGTGGTCGGGAGAGGACTGAACAAGTCAATTCCCCACATAGTAAAGGGCCAAGGTGAAGTGAATGGTGTTAGGAAAGCTTGTTGAGCCTTGGGTATGCTGGAAAACCTGTGGAACTTATCACACTTCTTGGTAAAATCTGCACAATCTGCTCGCATAGTTGGCCAATAATACCCCTATGTGTTGATTCTTGGCAACAAAGTTCTTCCTACTACATGGGCTCCACGGGATTATTCATAGATTTTCTCAATCAAATCCTTTACTTCAACTGGATGCACACATCATTGTAAACCAATAGTTAATCCTCTTATATACAACACACCATTATCTAAAACATATCTCGAACTTTTTACTTCAGTTTTTTAGCTTCAAGTAGGTCGTCTGGAAGAATACCTTCTTCAATATATGATCTTATGGGATCTATCTAGGATGGACTTTAAAAGAAGTTCTTGATTCGTATATAAGGTCATACTCCTATAAGGCCATCATGGATAGATCCTTTTAAATCAGATATATCCCGAACTGCTATAAAATTTACTATTAGATCATCATCAATGCTCCTATTAGCAAGTAGTTCAATAGTAATATTTCTTCACAGCTCAGTTCTGGTGATTGAATCTAGTCGAGAAAGTGCGTATGCTCGGGAATTTTCCAACCTTAGAATCATAATCATCTGGACAACTAGTAGAGTGGCAATTATCTCCAAAGCTTTATTTAAGTATTTGGACATCAGTTTTCCTTTAGATGCATATATGTTCAACCCCTAATTTACCAGTAACTGTGAATCACTATATACCACAACTTGCTCGACATTCAGTGATTTTGCTAGGTTTAAACTAACAATCATAGCTTCACACTCTACCTCATTATTGGAGGCTTGAAATTAGAATCATAGAGCGTACTCTATATCTAGCTCGTCTGGAGTATTGAGAATGATTCCAGCTCCACATCCAGTTTCACAAGATGACCCATCAACATACAAACTCCATATGGGGATATCGCTGTCAAATGCTTGGTTTGTCAGGATCCCTTGATAGAAGATTTTATCCTTCATTTCCTTATATTTCTTCTTCATCTCTTGTACTCTGCTGGACGGTTCTGGTTGATCCTTGATGACTTTTTAGCAGTTTCCCTTGCTTGTAATTGGTCGGGCGTATCTCTCGTAGATTTGCTGACTCTTGAGAGTTGCTCGGCCAGAATCCCTTATTGCTCGGGGACCTCTGGGTAAGTGAATTATATAATAAAATTAGTAACAACTTGTCCTTTTAAAACAATTCTTAGTTCATATAAAAGGTCATATTCCCCTAAATCCCAATACATCAATCTCCCAGGTTTCTATGGATGATACAAAGCTTGTCTCAGTGTCATGACAGTGTAGACCACTATGATATGAGCTTGAAAATATGGCTTCATCTGTCTACTAGACTCAATTATGGCCAATGTTAATTTCTCCAGTCTGGGAAATCTAACTTCTGCTCCTCGAAAATCTTTGCTAGTGTTGTAAACTGGCTTTTAAACTCCATTCCCTTCCCTGATTAAGGCATAGCTAACAGCTGACTTAGAAACTGCAAAATATAGATATAACGTTTCTCCCAAAACTGTTCGGGAGAATAATGGTGGTGCTCACAGGTACTTCATTAACTCCAAGAAGTCTTGTTCTCATTCATCATTCCATTCAAAGGTTTTTCTGAGTACCTTAAAGAATGGTAAAAATTTGTCTACTGCTCGGGACACAAATCTGTTGAGTGCTGCCACACGCCCTATTAGCCTTTGAACATCCTTTTTATAGGTCAGTGATCACATTTTTATCAAAGCTTTGATCTTATCTGGATTAGCTTCAATGCCCATTTGATTTACTATGTACCCGAGGAACATTCCTTCTTGAACTGCGAAGACAAATTTGGTAGGATTCAACTTCATCTAGTGCTTTTCTAGTTGATCAAATGTCTGGCTGAGGTCGACAATATGATCAGTAGCTTTTTGCTCTTAGTGAGAATATCATCAACATACACCTCCATGTTCTTGCCTATATGCTCCTCAAATACTTTATTCACTAGTCTGTGATAAGTAGCACCTGCATTTTTTAGACCAAACAGCATAATATTATATCAATAAGTTCATTGGGGAGTAATAAAGGAAGTACTTTTTGTCTTTTCGCTTTATTTTGATTTGGTTATAACCAGAATACGCATCCATAAAACTCAATAGCTCGTGCCCCAAAGTAGCATCCACCAATTGATTAATTCGTGGTAAAGGAAAGGGATCCTTCGGGCATGCTTTGCTTAAGTCAGTAAAATACACACACGTCCTCCACTTATTATTTTTCTTCTTGACCATAACTACATTAGCCAACCATTCTAGATGCGTCACATTTTGAATAAAGGAAGCTTTTTGAAGCTTCTCCACTTCTTCATGTATAGCCTGGTTCTTCGTCGGGCTAAAAACTCTACTTCACTGCTTTACAAGTTTAACCTCCATATTAACATTAAGCTCATGGCATAGGAAATTTGGGTCTAAGCTTGGCATGTCTTCATGGCTACACGCGAACACCTGTTTTATTTATCTCAAGAAAACCACCAACTTCTGCTTAAGAACTGACTCCAATGACACTCCTTATTGAGTTATTCACTCTGGTTTATCGTCGTCCAGCATAATTGTTTATCTTCCCTTCATCACTTGGCCTTTAATGAGCTCAGATTTATCTCTTGGATCTAAGGTTTCAACCTCACAGTCGTTGTTTGGCTCAGGTATATCCTCTTAATAAGTGGTTATTTTCTTATTTCTTTCTAGCATATCTACCTCCTCGATAGATGAATAGTAGAATTACCGAGCTACTTTCTGATCTCCTTTTACTAAACCAACTCCAAAGTTGGTCGAAAACTTTAGGCATTGATGAACAGTAGAAGGTATAACTTTGAATTTCTTCAGACCAACTCTTCTCATGATCATGTTATAGGCAAAATGAACATTTTTATCCATTACAAAGAATCTCACTTTCATTGTTCTGCTCATCGACCATGTCCCGATCAACACATCTAGTTTGATTGTTCCCAATGGAAATACTTTCTCTCCAGAAAATCCAATAAGTGGCCTTGGCAAGGCTCCTGTTGGCTGAGTTTTAATTACAAACTATCAAAATAAGGATAAAACATGATGTCTACCAAACTACCATTATCCACTAATGTTCTTGCCACTAGTACTTCTTTCATCCTGACTCTGATCACTAAAGGATCGTCATGAGGATACAACACTCCAAATAGATCATTTTTGTAAAAGCCATTTACGAGCTTATCCTTGTTAACTTTTCTTTGTCCGTCTTCCTCGGCAAGGTTGATGTGCTGGATGTTGGAACAAGATTGAGCCTCATTGAGGTAATCCTTCATTTCATCTGTATGATCTCCTCCTCCTGCATCCCCACCTGTAATCATGTGGAAATCAAAAGAGCCAAAACTGAGTATGAATACCTCATATTTCGATTGTCTAGGCTTCAAGGGAAGATACATATCATATTATGGATCATCATCATGTTTCCTCTTCTTATCTTCTCTGGGCTTAACTGGTGATTTAGATCTCTGTCGACCTCTACCTCGAGTTCTTCCAACAGTCTACCGATCAATAAATCTATCCAGTTTTCCTCTTCGAATGAGTGCTCCTATCTCATTCTAGAGAGCAATGCACCAGTTGGTCGTATGATCATGATCTTTGTGAAACTTGCAATACTTGGACTTATCCCTCTTATCAGCAAGTCACCTTAACTTTTGTGGCCAACTCAAATAATTATTGTGCTTGATTTTCTCCAATAAATAATGTATATCCACCGTTAAAGGAGTGTAATTAGTGAAATTTTCTCCAACAAATAATGTATATCCACCTTAAATTTACTTTTGAATTGCTGCATTTATTATGATTATTGTGCTCCTTCTTATATGACTTTACTTATATCTTTGCTTCCGCCATTGCATCTGAATTCTTTTTAGCAACCATTGCTTCCTCGACGATCATAATCTTTGCTGCTTTGGCCATCAATTCTGTCATTGTCTTCGAGGGATCTTTTGCCAGAGTATAATATAGTTTATTAGGGAGAAAATCTCTCATGAGGGCATTGATTGTAGTCTTCTCTTTGTAATAAATGAATTCTAGTTTCTCGTTGTTGAAACGAGTGTTTCCATCCCTAGTATTTTCCCCTACCTTCTGTCTCACACTAAGCAAATGAGCTACTCGTTTTACTGGTTTTGATCCAAAGCAAAAATTATTAATAAATAACTCGACGAATTATTAAAAGTAAGAAATTTTCCCTCGAGGAAGACTATTATACAAGATTTGAGCAGCTCCAGTACTTGTTCCTAAAAATTCCCTCCCTGCGCCTCATCTCATCAGGAACATCATAAATATCATCCGCTGCATGGTATTGTTCTATTTGAAGAATTGGATTGATCTTCCCATCATACTTAGGAGTGACCACTGGATCTTTAAACTTGGTCGGCGTAGGGAAATCTACGATGGTTTGTAAAAAGGGAGATCCCTTAATAAAACCTTTTGTGAAGGGGATTCTTGGTCTTGGCCATTTGTGCCAACCTATCTTCCAAGCACTGAATGGAACCTTTCCAAGCATCACTACCAGCACCAGATTTATGGGCGACAGATTTTTTATGCTGACCAACTGCTTGTGCTGAGATTTCTTCTTGTGAGCCTTCTCTTTGGTAAGACCGAGTAGTTCCTCGGGTGTTTAATCTATATTGGGTTGAACCTTCCCTCAAATTACTTGGTCATCGAGTATTTCTCAATGCAACTCGAAGGGCATTGCCCCGAGGTCCCAAATTATCAAAAGGATAAGCCCTACTTAGCCTTTCTAAGACACTCAATCTTTTTAGGATAAGGGACTTTCCATCACAGGAATTAGTAATCCTGATAGAAGAAGTTTCTCCAGAAAGGTACGAAGGATCCCTTGAAGTTTTAAAATGGCTATGCCCAACACTCCTTGTTGGCATCGGTGGCTTATTCCTTCGATTAAATTGTGTAGGGACTACAGTTTGTAGAGTTTGGGCCAATTTTCATATAATATCCTTCATCAATAAAGGCCACCAACAAAATTGGTCGGTATCAATAAGGGCACTAACAAGGTTGGTTGTTAAACATATAAAAAAACATACAAGGCAAAATTGTAAGTCCCAAATGCTTGGTTAATAAAGACCCAAATGAATAATTTTCATCTAAACTGGGCTAAAAGATGGACAAATGTTCTACTCACGCCTGGGAACCGAGGTAACTAATGCAATTACCTAAAAACTTTGGGTGCATTAGTAGAACCTTGGTGATGCATTGGTAATTGATATAATACCTAGGATAAGCCTAAGGATATCAATAGAACCGGTGAAAAACTAAAGATTAACTCAAAGGTGATCAATTCATAATCAAAGACTAAGAAGGCATTCATAAATGCAGAGATTAACTAAACGTTGATCCATTCATAAAATAAACTTCTCATTAAATCAAATGATTACATATTGTTGTTTAAACGTGCAGAAACAAAATACAAAGCCTTATTCTATTGGACGTTTTCCTTCAGCCTTAGAAACAGGATCCATGCCAGCGAGGATCATCCAAAGTAAAAGGGGAGTTAATGAAGTTAAAGTTCTGAAGCATCATAGTGTTGCTGCTACTAGGGCGATCAAGCATATAATGAGGTCGAACGATCTCTGGTTCATCATGTAGCTCGTAATATCCTAAGTATTTTGAAATCTAGCATTGAGGAATACAATGAACTGGAATCCAATTAACATCTTACTTGAGTGGAGGATTGTCAAGCTCCAGCAAACCTGGATCATACCAATCCCATAAAGAGTTGTTACGATAAACCTTCATCACAGTTAAAGCATTCATCCAACCCCATTTATAGGATTCATTCATGACCTGTTGAAGTCTATCGTTAAAATGTCCCAAAGCTTCATTATACCCATCCATCCAAACTTCTCTTGACTACTTGTGGAATTGAAAGGTTAATTTATAAGCCTGAGATTGCAGTTTCTTCAATATGCCATCCTTAACCTCTAATTGGGAAGATTAAGTGGATAATTGTTCAGACAAGGTCTGCAGCTTCTGGGACATCTCAACAGTAGATCTTTTGCTTTTAACTGTGCAGCTTGATTGGCAAGGTCCTGTTGAGTCCTAACTTCTTTTGTAGTTCCTCGGCCAGGCTTATTTCTTGCTCAGGAGGAAGATGAAGGCTTAATATTTTTTAAAGCCTCTAACTCATCCCTTAATGCTTCATCTTTAGCCTCTAAAAAGGAATAACCTTCATTAGTAGTAGTAATAACAGCTCCCGAGGCAGACTTCAAAAGATTCACTTTATCCCTCAAATTATTATTCTCTTCTTCTAGGAGCTTGGTAATAGTTCTAGTTTCTTCCACTTCAAGCTTCATCAGATCTTCCTTTTTATTATAAATAGAAAAAAACCTACACTCAAATTTTATACTTTTTCTCATAGCTCTGATGCAACAGTGAAGTATATTCTTTATGTTGTTCTTGAAATTGTTCGATCATCTCATAGTAGGCAATATTGTTTACTACCGTCTGATCAAGTAAGTACTTCAAATACTTGTAGGCTTCTTTAGCCTGCTCTGATACATTATCATCGACCAACTGAACAATTTCTTCTTCGAACAAGTCAGTATGACCTGCTTTAAAAAAGCATTTCAGTTCCTTAATAGCTCGGTATCATTGGAAAATAATTGTTCCATCTCCGCTGTAAACTAGCAAGAAGAAATGACCACCAATCAATAACAAGAATTAAGAATAAGTATGACCAATAGGAGATAAAAAGGAATGAAAGATTCTTTTATTGATAACAAAGAGTTTAAATACAATCAAAGTAAAGAAAAAATAAGCAAAAGGGTAAATGCCGAATAACTTTACACCTTCTCCCTATCATTCTCAACCTTCTTGTCCTGCTCAGAGTAAGGGCCTACAGGCTGAAGTTTCTCGATTTGCTCGGATGGAGGAAGAAAAGGCTCAGAAATTTTAGATCGATCCGCAACAGATTCAACCACTAGAGAAGATATTATCTAGAACCAGCCTCATCTTCAACCTCATCCTCAATGACTAGAGGAGGACAATGAATATATCTATGAAAAATTTTGGAGCCTTCAGCTGTGTTCAGCTCTTAAAGGGTAGAAACCCATCCATCTCTGAAGCATTGTTGTCTTGTATACTCAATTTGAGCAGAGGCATCACAAATGGCTTTGTTTTATCCTTTGTCCCAACTAGTACTAAAGGAGGCCTCCATAGCTGACTTTCTCTTAGATCTGGCAGAGGATACAAACTCTTCAGTAGACTTTGCCCTATGCTCAGCTTCCTCTACCCTGCGCTCTTCTTCCTCTTCCTTACGCTTAGCTTCCTTAGCCTTGTGCTCCGCTTCAAGGGAATTTTCATCATACATTTGATGAGGAGTTTCATCCGTCTTCAGTTTATCCACCGAATTACTCTTCTCAGCCTTTAGAGCTTACTGAGATTCAAGTATAGACTTCTTCAAGCCAGCCAGGGCTTTATCCACATCATTCGAAGAAGCCCTAATATCATCATCCTTCTCTAGTACATTATTAAAGTGTACCCAGAAATGCAAGAGATGAAGACTAAGATGAGTATATGAGAAATGTAAAAGACAACCAAACTAAGAAAATAAAAACTACTTACTGATGTAAGACTTTGGGTAGCCAATTCAAAAACCCAATCTCGAGGGAGCATGGCATCCACCTATCTGTGGTATGGTAGAGTACCATACTTGATTAACTTTCTAGCCAAACCAAGAGTAACAGCCACCGTAGGAATAATATCAGAAGAGGGTAATTCAACCACGGACAGTTGATCAGTTACCTGGTCGACCTGCTTCTCTACAAGCCCTCTCTTAAGTCTCCTTAAAAGAACTTCAGCATCTTTGGGAGCTGCATCTTTGGGGGTTGGGACTTTAGGGGCTACGCCTTGGGAATTGGGGGCTTCATAACATCCCTTATTTTCTTCTTATCTCCTTCGATAGGTGCTTGGGAGCCAGAAGTGCTACCATTGAGAAGGCCAAGAAACTTCCCCTTCTTCATGATTTCAGATAGAGGAGTGTCAGAATCAACAATAACCTCTTGATCAAGATTAATTACCAGAATAAAAGAGGCAGTAGGTCTGGCAATAAAATAAGAAATGGTGTTTCTATATTGAAGCAAATAGGAGGCGGATCTAATGTACTCCTTATCAACTACCTTGTAAAGTCCCCAGATAAACTTCAATTCTTTCAAATTTACTTCACTCTCTTTGGGGGACTTTATTTTCTGGTCAACTGCAATTCAATTTATAAATCAACAGTCCGTATGACATTTTATCAAATATAAACAGGGAAAAATTACTAAAACATAAAACAACCTATTCTGTTGCCAAAGTGCGAACATCTAGGTCCTTGATATTTAGTACCTCCAACTAAAGGGTGTGTTGCCAATTTTTTATAACTACCCCATGATCAAAATAATCCCTATTAGAATTAGGGAGATTGACTATTAAAGCTTTACTAACTGTCCTAGTTTTCAAATAAAAAGTGATATCAGTAGTTACCCATTTATAACAAAACATTATTTCTAGAATCCCTAGATGGGTTCCATGGATTTGATTTAACCTATATACTCCATTCACTACTCTCCATGTGTTAGGAGACACTCTTGTAGGAACAATGTCAAAATATTGATAAAACTCCAGACACAGGGGATTGGGAGGAAATGTGAACCCACATTCAGCAATAAAGATGGATGGGAAACTATGGCCCTCAGTAAGAGAGAAAAAATCATAAGGAAAAGTGGGATGTTCCAGTACCTCCCAAGATGGAATGCTAAAATCAACTCTGAATTTCATCAAGCGACTTGATAGAATAAACCATGATAAAGAAAACAAAGAAGAAGAGAAGAAAAATTATTACAAAAGTTTAAGGATTAAGTAAGAACTGAAGACAAAAAAGAAAACGATTGCAAGAATGTTCAAAGAACACAACAGCAGAATTAGAAGTGAGAGGTAAGAGATGATCGAAGTTTTATCGCCCTTTTTATAATTCGCCACAAAAATTGGGAAAAGTAATGATTAAAGCGAACGACGGTTGGGTTTACGACGGCCCACAAAGGAAAAGACAAAGATACCCCATAAAATTTTACTAAAATTTGAAATATTTATAAAATTTCCCTTTGCGCCCAAAAATCGTTAATCAAGTGGATATATTTCACAAGTCTGGAAGGTCTGCAGCTGACCAAATAGCCCGAACTACTGTTAAAGCATAATATTTACCACCCTACGTGGACCAATGACAAGCCAACATGTGTCATTCAATGTGGCAAAGTACAAGTCAATATGATACAAAAGCCCGACAAACAGGGAAGCTCGACCAATAATGAAGCCCGAACAACTGGGAAGCTCGACCAATAATAAAGCCCGAGCAACGGGGAAGATCAACCAACTGCCAAAAATCCAGCCTGTATAGTCAACGAAGCGACAGTACTCATACAACCTGTGTAAACATTGAAGCGAAAATAATAGTCATTTAATTCTGATTATGTATTTATGTAAATGCCTAAGAAATGAGGGAATTCTATCCTTTCACATGACAACTATCACTACCCATCTTGGGCTATAAATACATGGTATCACCCTCATTGCAAGGGACTAAAAAACAACTCAAGGTAGTCAATGCATTACAGTGGATGTAGGCTATTCCATTGAGGCGAACCACTTTAAAATTTCTTGTGTCTTATTTGTTGTAGTTATTTTATCTATGATAAATTCATTAGGCTTAGTCTATTTTTTTGCATCAACAGTACCCTCGAGGATAAATTATGCAGACGATGGGGGTAGGGGAAAGAAGCAATGTTCGAGGAAGAAAGGGACAAGGAAATAAAAGAATATTTTAAAGCGAGGAAGATCCTACCGAGCTACCTTACACAGTAGAGTAAGACTTAAAATTATATGATCTCATGGTTCATGACAAAGTCTGTAGATCGATCAATGTCAGCATGGTGAAACTCCCTTGAGATGACAGGGAAAAGCCTTACTATTGTACACTTCAAAATAAAGTGAATCACCCAAAAAAGGTGTTTATTTTTCTAGGTAGGCTCATCGACCATCACGTGATGAATAAGGACATCCAGCTGCCTCAACCTAATGTGAATGATAATCCTTTACCAACTTATGGGCCCTATACGGCCAGTGCTTTTTATGAAGAAGCTGAATAACTAATGAGAGAGAAGTGGTTAGAAGAGAATGACTTTAAAGAATCCCTGGAGAAATTTACCCTCGAGCTAGCTCATCTCAAACTGAAGGATGAGACAGAGAAAGGAGATTAACGAGAAAAGGAATAATATGACTCCATCGAGGGACTAAGTAGGTAGATGGGAGCCTACTCCATAGAGATGGTAAATGCAGTGATAGCCTACGATGAGGCCACGTATAGAGAACTTGAAAAAGAAAAAATAAACCCCTGGATTGAATGCACGGCGATTTCCTGCACGAGCCATCTTGGAAATAGCAAAGAAGAATATAACACCACTGATTAGGCATAAATTCTTCCGATTTATCCCCTTAATTAAAAGGCTTTTATCTCGTCGTGAAGCGTAATTCAAGTGGGTTTATTTAATCTCTTTGATATTGGAAAGTTTCTAATGTGTATGCCGAGTTTTGTGTATGTTTCATCTATTTTGTAGGTGTTTAGTGATGCGATTCCAGTTCTGTACCAAAAGCTCCAAAGAAGAACAAGAAGGAAAGGTTTCTGCAACAGTTGATAAGATGGAACTGAACCCAAGGGAAAGAAAATGAACCGAATCCATCCTTGAAAATTTCTTATGAAGAGGTAAAAAGACGAAACCGAATCGAAGCAGAGAAATAACGAACCGATCCCATGCTCGAAGAATTCTCTGTGAAAGTTGCCAAAGATAGAACTGAATCGAACCCTTTAACAGGATCGATTCCGTTCTCGATTTTTTGGACTTATCCATTTGTAAAAATTAGAGTTCTACTTGGTTCAAACTCCTTTATTTCGTAGAGTATAACTTGTAAATCATCCCAAACGTAAAGGGGGGCTATTGATTCATTAGGGAAGCTCTGTAATCCCTTTTAGACGAGAATAACATATAAAACCTAGTTTTGATTCCAGCTGCAATTCAAGTAAATTTCTTCCAATTCCTTCATTTATTATTGTAGTAGTTCTTTTGTTAGTAAGTATTGGTTATTCTCTTCATATTTATTCAGAATTAAAAATGGTTTCTTTCATTGCAAACGTGTTATCTACCAGTTTTCATATGTCAGGCTAGATTTCTAAGGTCGGGATGCATGAACTCAACCTGATGTGGTAGTTGCATGTGTAAAAAATTAATCCTCTAAATTTAATGATTTGATTAGGACCGTATTGCATAGAAATACGATAATTGTAGATCTTTGGATCTCGTTTGCTTCAGGGTAACCAGGATGCTTCAGAATGCAATTCGAGTGTAACTAATGCAATACTGATTTAATCTTCCTCTGATTAAGTATAGTGCGGGCTTGAACCTCATATACGTAATGCTTGGGAGTACTAAATTCTGGGTCTAATTAATCATTTAAATTTATTATTAGTTTTATACCATCAATACATTAGGGTTGAGGGCTTGTATTCCCGTCCTGTTTTCTTCAACATATAGTTCAAGTTTCAGTTCAATCACTATCAGTAATTTAGAATAATTGCATTCCATTCATACTTTGGTGCATTAAATAAATAATTTCAAATTTTCATTTAGTTATAGTCAATTCCCAAAACAAATCATCTTTTCCTTTTTCTTTAGAGTCAGAGTTAGGGTTCCTTCGTCTTTCGAACATCGTTACAACTCTGTTTTCTTATTTCCCTGAGGATCGATACCCGACTTATTGGATTATTACTTGAGCGACAGGCTTGCACTTGAGCCTAGAGAGTACGCATTTTTGAGACACATTCTTAGTCGCGTCAAGTTTGTGGCGCCATTACCGGGGAAGTATGTTGACTTAGGATTAGATCAAGTCAATCTCAAACTTTGACAAAAAAAATCCCAAAAAAAAATTAAAAGCACAAAAATATCCCTCACCGTCTCTCGTAAGCCCGTTAATGCAAAATTCTGAACTCACTCCAACTCCCCATAATACTCCAACCCACATTCACGAAAACCCAATAGTTGAGTACGACCCTGATAGCCCTCACACTCCTAACGCTCCACAATTTTGGGTCCCACCTCCCACACCATCACACTCAATCGCAAATAACACTCTGTTTTCCCTCTTAGGACACACTTCAGAGCGCGCTTCGAGTATACCCAGTGAGGACACAGTGTCATCTAGTGAGAGAGCCATGTCACAACACGGTAGTGTATCCGACGGTGAGGAAAAGGACCCATACTGTCCTTTGAGAGAAATCTTAGATCTCGAGTGCACTGTCACTCCGGGATGCATTGTACTCCCGTATAATGCAAGGAGATTTGTTTTAAAAATGGGATGATCCAGATGCTCGCCCACAGCCGTGGGATGGAATCTGAAAAGCCATATCTCCATATCAGGGAATTTGAGGATGTATGTGAAACCCTCAATGATCAAACTTTCACACAAGAGGTGATCTGCCTCAAACTCTTCCCACTCTCTCTAAAAGATAAGGCCAAGACCTGGCTATGGTCTTTACCTCCAAGCTCGATTGCATCCAAAATGAGTTGCAATTTAAATTTCTCAAGAAATTCTTTCCTCCACATCGAAAGAACTCCATCACGACTCAAATTCAAACTTTTCGACAATTAGAAAATGAGTCGTTTGATCGATGCTACTAGCATTTCAATGAGTTAATTACTTTGTGCCCCCATCATAGATTTGATAAACTGCAAATCATTTCCATCATCCATAATGGGCTAAACATTAATTCTAAGTAACTCTTTGAGACCATGTGCGATGGTCCATTTGTTAAATTAAACGCCCACGATGGTGAGCTTCAGCTGAGGTATGTCGCCGAGACTACCCAGTTCTGGGATACATCTGACCCTAATGCTCAAAATCGAACTCGCCAAGTGACCACCACTCCATCGGCGTCCGGACTATTTCACATAGAGAAAAATTCTATAATGAATGGTCAACTCAATGTTCTAGAGAATGAAATGCGACAATTATTGGAGAAATGTGCAGAAGGACCACCTGGATCCATCCCAAACCCCATTGAGAGGGTGTGTGCTATTTGTGAGGCGGGACATTCAAGAGAGTAATGCTCGACGATAATCGCCTATAAAGTTATGCTTCAAGAACAAGTGAGTGGTATAGGAGGATTCAAGGGTAATTTCGATGAACTACACGGAAATTCTTACAACCCTTCGTGGAAAAACCATCATGGTTTTAACTATGCGCAACAAAATTCAGCGATGAATCCTAATTCACATGTTGCCCCTCCTCCACCATCACACTTTAAGCAAGCACCACACATGAAAGGACATTTGCAACCACCACCACCTACAGGGACATATATCATTCCACCACAGGGAAATCTAGAGCATATAATCAACCAATTTATCATAACCCAAAATGCAACCACTACTAGGCATGAGCGCATTATCAACGACATAAATGCGAACATTTCAAAGTTGCAATCATCATTGAGTATCCAAGAGAAGGGAAAGTTTCCTTCCCAGGTCCAAAGACTGCCCCAAGGTCAAACTAGTGTTAGCTCCACCTTGACAGAACATCAGGAGCAATGTCAAGCTGTGACCACTCTTCGTAGTGGGAGAGTCATTGATTTATCACCTCCATCACACGACGCAACTAAAGATAAGGAGATTTCTCCCGACACGAAAGAGGTCGAATATGTCCCCTTGAAAGAGTGTGATAAAGAAGACACAAGTGAGCTCGAGGTAGTAGTGAAACCCCCCACTGCGGCACCGTTTCCTCAAAGGCTGGTTCCTTCACACAAAGGAAACCCCGTGATGAAGTGATAGACATGCTAAAGCAAGTAAATCTAAATTTATCTTTCCTATATGCCGTTAAGAAAATTTTAGCTTATGAATTTTTTTTTAAAGACTTGTTAACAGTAAAGAGAAAGATGAAGGTAAAGAAAAACGTCTTTCTAGCACAGAATGTGAGCTCCATTCTACTTAATGATCTCCCACCAAAATTCAAAGATCCCGGTGCACCCACCATTTCCTGCATCATTGGAGAAAATAAAATTGAAAAAGCCTTACTTGACTTGGGAGCAAGTGTCAATATCCTCCCTTACGCCATCTATAGTCAGCTAGATCTGGGCGACCTTAAGCCCACAAAGATCACTCTCCAATTATAGGATCGAACCGTGAAGATTCCAAGGGGTATAATTGAGGACGTGATCGTTCCAGTTCACACTTTATACTTTCCGGTAGATTTTGTCATTTGGGACACGGAACCCTCCTTCGCCTCAAGCAATAATGTTCTCATCATTCTTAGGCGCCCATTCTTAGCTACGGCTAACGCAATTATCAATACTCGAAATAGGCAGATGCAACTCACTTTTGGGAATATGACCTTAAAGACTAACATCTTCCATATAGCCCAACATACGGGGGAAGAAGATGATCTTCACACGGTGATCCTCATTGATGAGGTCATAGAAGAGCACATTGAGGAAAATTTTTGTGGAGACGCCTTAGAAGCTTGCTTAGGGTCTAGTCATGAGAGGGAGGGAACTTATATCGAGTTTGAGAGAGTTAGGGGACATGAGCATGGAAGAATTTGAAAAAAATTCAGTCCGGTGGATGAGAGCCTTACTATTGAAGGCCAATCCCTAATAGGCTCTTGTAGTCACTTGGAAGAAAGCAAATGGAAAGATAAAATCAAGGAATTCCTTTTTTGTGACCATACACCCATACATTTGATGTCCCGAAGGCGATTGAGGAGAAGATTTATGTTTCATCCGACTTAGAGCCCGACCCATGCGATCCAAAAATTAAAAGAAACATAGGTGTTCCCTCTGAGTCGATGCACGCAGGCCACGCTTTGAGTAAGCATCACGAGGATCCCTTTCCTATTAGTCACGATAAGTCTCCCGATCATTTCTTTATCCATGGGCGAGGTCCCAATTTGTTCCGATTATTTGTTTACGATATGAAGACGGGAGAGACGAGGAGAGCATTAGACCCCATTCATGGGGTCGGGTGAGTTTGTGGAGAGATGAGAGTTCGCCGCACCCCCGACGCGTATGGGGTGGTTTTTATTGTATTATTGAGTCATGTGTTAGTGTCATTTAGTGTCATTATGAATTTTAAATATTTGTTTGTTTTATTTTCTCGCACTTTTCATTCTCTTTGAGTTAGATTTTAGTCCTTTTTGCTTGAGGACAATGCAAAAGTCTAAGTTAGTTGGGGTAACAAGTGCGTATTTCTAAAACTTTACAAATTTTCAAAAATGCGCAGAAATTTCAAAAAAATCATAAAATCTTAAAAAACCCAAAAATATTTTTTGTTCAAAATAAATAAAATTGGAATTCAAAATTTTCAAAAATATGTTTAAAAGTCAGTTTAAAGTCTCAAGTTATAAAATTCAAAATGCACAAAGCCGGAATTGACCAAAGATGGAAATTGAACTAACGTAGGTGACTTAACGAATAAATGTGGAGATTAGCAACCCCGGTGAGATTCAATCCTTTCATTTTTGCAAAATTTATACATCAAACCGAGTTAATTGTTAGCTCAAAAGTTCTTTTCAGCGTCAAATTAAGTCGTCGAGGATCTCAATTCTTTCACTTTTATCGATTATGGAAAAATGTGTGTGATATTACCTTGAAAAATGTGTTAAAATTGATCTCTAATCTTAATTCATCTCGAAACTCATATGGTAATGCAATTAGTATTTTGAACAATGAAGTAGACCCTCGTTTGTCACCCAAAAATATTGACCAGAAAAAGTAGCAAAAAATTAACCCTTTTGTAACCCAAGTTGAGCCGAATAAATTTTCCCCTTTCGTTTGACAATCCAAAAAACCCCAACTGGCCCGGAATTGTGAAAAGGGGACAATCCCAAAAATTAAGTCCGAAAAGTGCATAAAAAGGTGCAAGAAAAAATAACTATGCTCAACAAAAAATAGCAAGAAAATAAAAGAGTGAAAAATAGAAAAATATAGAAAAAAAAATGAGCAAAAGCCCGAAAATGCACTAACGGATATCATAAGAAAACTTTCCAATTCCATATTTCCCATACCATTCTCATTTTACCCAATACACCCTTAGCCCGAAAAAGTCCTAACCGAGTCCAAAATTGCGAAATTGGTTACCACGTGAAGAGCAAAAACACAAAAAGATAATAAAAGAGATCAAAGATACTAATTAGAGGCAATGTTCCCATTTTCTTATATCCATAATCCAATGATGAGATCCGGTTGCCATAAATTTTCGTCTTTCTACTTGTGTGCGTGAACTTGGCTCCACTAAATTTACTCTTAAAATCACGCATATCGAGAGAAAAACCACATTACGAGTGATTCGTTTAAGAGAGCATTTCATTAGATTTTAAAATCAAAATGAATTTTCGGATAAGTAACATAATGACTAATCGGTGGAAATTCGTGGTTAAATCTTTGGTTTCACACACGCGCACTATGATTTGAGACTCTTGAACATGAATTAATGATGACTATTTTCTGGAAAAGTTTGAATTATACAATTTTTGCGTATTTTGAGTTTCTTTGAGTCGAATTTTGTGGGTATATTCACTGCGAACCCTCACGAGACACAACTCGTCCTACTAGGATAACCTAGGAGTTTAAAGGCTTGTAGCATACGCTTAATGTAATCACACGCACGCGAAAGAGGTATCTTATCCCATTTTTAAGTTAAACCATGTTTTGATTCTTTTACATTGCTTGGGACGATCAAAGTTCTAAGTTATGGGGGTTTGATTAGGCATAAATTTTTCCCATTTATCCCCTTAATTTAGAGGCTTTTATAGCATTGCGAAGTGTAATTAAAGTGGATTTATTTCATATCTTTGATATTGGCAAGTTTCTAATGAGTACGTCGAGTTTCGTGTATGTTTGATCTATTTCGTAGGTGTTTAGTGATGTGATTCGAGTTTCGTACCAAAATATCCTAAGAAGAACAAGAAGGAAAGGTTTCTGCAACAGCTGACAAGATGGAACCGAACCAAAGGGAAAGAAAACGAACCGAATCCATCCTAGAAATCTATGAAGAGGCAAAAAGACATAAGCGAACCGAAGCAGAGAAATAACGAACCGATCTCATGCTCGAAGAATTCTCTGTGAAAGTTGCCAAAGATAAAACCTAACTGAACCCCTTAACAGGATCGGTTCTGTTCTCGATTTTTCGGACTTATCCACTTGTAAAAATTAGAGTTCTACTTGGTTCAAACTCTTTTATTTCATAGAGTATAACTTGTAAATCCTCCCAAACGTAAAGGGGGGCTTCTGATTCATTAAGGAAGATCTGTAATAACTTTTAGAAGAGAATAACATATAAACCCTAGTTTTGATTCCAGTAGCAATTCAAGTAAATTTCTTCCAATTCCTTTATTTATTGTTGCAGTAGTTCTTTTGTTAGTAAGTATTGGTTATTCTATTCATATTTATTCATAATCAAAAATGGTTTCTTTCATTTGAAATGTGTTGTCTACCAGTTTTCATATGTCAGGATAGATTTCTAAGGTCGGGATGCATGAACTCAACCTGATGTGGTAGTTGCATGTGTAAAAACTCAATCCTCTAAATTTACTGATTTGATTACGACCTTATTGCGTAGAAATACAATAATTCTAGATCTTTGGATCTCGTTTGCTTAAGGATAATTGATATTCTTCAGAATGCAATTCGAGTGTAATTAACGCAATACCGATTTACCCGTCCTCTGATTAAGTATGGTGTAGGCTTGAACCTTATATACGTAATGCTTGGGAGTACTATATTATGGGTCTAATTAATCATTTAAAGTTACGATTAGTTTTATACCATCAATACACTAGGGTTGAGGGATTATATTCACGTCCTATTTTCTTCAACATATAGTTCAAGTTTAGTTCAATCATTATCAGTAATTTTGGTAATTTAGAATAATTGCATTTTATTCATACTTTGGTGCATTAAATAAATAATTTCAAAATTGCATTTAGTTGTAGTCAATTCCCAAAACAGATCATCTTTTCCCTTTTCTTTAGAGTCAGAGTTAGGATTACTTCGTCTGTCCAATGTCGTTACAACTCTGTTGTCCTATTTCCCTGAGGATCCATACCCGACTTATAGGATTATTACTTAAGTGACAGGCTTGCAATTGAGCCTAGAGAGTACGCATTTCTGAGACACATTCTTAGTCGCGTCAACCACACTTGAAGTGGAAGAGGTGCATGGTCAAGCTCGTAAGAAGGTATCTCTCTGAAGAAACTTTATCATAGGCTCACAGATCGCTCACGTACCCCCATAACAGACTTCCATATGTTACAACATCTGTGAATTATTGCATTTTGTCTCGTGTTCTATTGGATGTCGGAGCATCCATCAACATAATGCCTATCAGATCCTTTTATGCCACTAGCTTATCTGAGACAAGGATAGTGACACATTCATTGGCAATCTCGGGATATGATAATCAGTTGTTCAAATCTACGGGATATGTTAATGTGGGCATCATAATGGGGAATATCATCTCCCACATCAAATTTCATATTATGGACTACGAGCCATCGTACCAACTTCTAGTTTGTAGGGTGTGGATGCACAACCATGGGTTGGTACTCTATAACAATCATCAATGTGACAAGGTGAACTTAAAGGGAAAGGATAGGGTGATTCGAGCTTCCAAGAAGACTTTTACAAAAGAGGAAGCGCATCCGGTAGATGCTGCCTTCTAAACAGAGCTGATAAAAGAAGCCACGACAGTAGCAAGGTATGCTGGGGGAACAGGGGTCCCGAATACTTGAGAGAGGATGCGAACACCCACTAGAACGGTGGTATCTATGAAGAAGAGATTGACTTCGATGTAGTAAGGCATCACAGTCTTTCTAGGTAGTAGTGGGATCTAATGACACCACGCATTGACCTAATCGAACACCAAGTCAAGACTCAGAGCATCCTCAACAGGCACAATGAGAGAGAGTTGGACGAGACTCACCGAAAGAGGACCTATAAAGAAGAGGCCTCTCGACAGTGAAAGGGGATAGTTTTGCGTAATG
Organism: Sambucus nigra; assembly: GCA_949130495.1. Taxonomy (NCBI): domain Eukaryota; kingdom Viridiplantae; phylum Streptophyta; class Magnoliopsida; order Dipsacales; family Adoxaceae; genus Sambucus; species Sambucus nigra. The sequence goes on from OX422213.1 coordinate 218,437,195, forward strand.
GAAGAATTATATACAAGTTATAAAGGTGTAAGCGGGCAGCTAAAGGTCTAGACGATGAGGATGTCCCGGTTTATGAATGCTTCCCAGTGGACAACCAAGGGCACTATTTGATGATTGATAATTCTGGGGTCTAGGAGTTTGTAAAGGAAATAGAAGAGGAACCTGAGTAAATGAAGGACATACCCAGGCTGCAAATCTAGGAGTTGGAGAAAATAGAATTGGACAAAAAAGGTGATGATCCTAACCCTATTTTTATCTCGAAGGACCTGGAAGTGGTGCCTCGAGAGTAGTGATCAAGTTTCTACTAAAGTTCAAATACATCTTTGCGTGGAAGTATATCGAGATACCCAGGGTGGACAAGGAGATGAGTTATCACAAGTTAAATATTTTGCCATCAACCATCCCGATAAAGTAGGCCACCCGAACGTACAAGGTAGAGTTGGATCTGAATATCAAAGAGGAGGTTCAAAGGTTGCTTATAGGCGGCTTCATAGTTCCAATCCAACATCCAATTTGGATTTTTAGTATTGTGCCTATGGGAAAGAAGGATAAGAGCCTGATCAGAATTTGTATGGATTTTAGGGACCTGAATCGAACGTGCCCAAAGGATTAGTTCCCTCTACCTTCCATTGATAGCTTGATCAATGCAACTGCGTGCCACGAGATGCACATTTTCATGGATGGCTATTTAGGGTACAACTAGATAAAGATGGATCTAACTGATGCAGAGAAGACTACTTTTCCAACGCCTTTAGGTAATTTCATTTACATGGTTATGCCTTTCGAATTGAAGAATACGAGGGACACTTACCAAATAACAATGATGGTTATCTTCCACAATATCATGGAATTTTACATTGATGATCTAGTAATCAATTCTAAAAAAGAGGGATCACACTTAGATGACTTGAGGAGGGTGTTCACCCGATGGAGAAAATACAAGCTAAAGATGAACCCCCTCAAATGTGCATTCGGGGTAACAAGCGGGAAGTTCCTGGGGTTTATGGTAAATCGAAAAGGAGTTCAAAGAGATTTGGACAAGCGTCTGGCCATTCTCAATATTCTAAGACCTAAGTCAGCAAGAGAGCTAAAGAGTTTACTAGGAAAAGTCTCTTACTTGAGGAGGTTTGTTCAATGGATGGCAGAGGTAACGCATCCACTGATGGAGTTACTGAGAAAGGGCGCTAAGTTCGCATGGAAATCGATGCACCAAGATGCCATGGTCAAGTTGAAGACACTTCTTACTTCCCCTAAAACGATGATTCCCCTAAAAGTAGGTATCCCTTTACGTCTATATCTTATATATAATGAACGATCTATTAGTGTGTTATTGGACCAAGAGGTGGATGGTATAGAAAAACTTGTTTATTACTTGAGTAGAATTGTACATCGGCTAGAAGCCAAATATACTAGCATTGAGAGGCATTTTTTAGCCCTCGTATTTGTAGAACAAAAACTTAGGAACTACTTACTGTCATTCACAGACCACATTTTCACCAGATGTGATCCTATAAAGTTTTTCCTTGTTAGAACTGTATTAATAGACAGGGCAGCCTGATGGTTCCTAATCCTCTCAGAGTATGACCTTAAATGCATAGTACCTCCAGATATCAAGAGACAAGTTTATATATATATTTATAGGTTATCTTCCCGTTTGGAACATTCGGGACACCCGTGGAGGATATTTTGGGTGAGGATCTTTAGGCCAACTTTATAGCAGACAACCTGGATGAGTGGAACATGGAGTTCGATGGCTCCTCGGCGAAAAAGAAAGGAGGAGTTGGGGACATCGTGAGAAACAACGGTGAAGATATTCGATTGTCCTTTAAGATGGAATTCGAATGTTCGAACAACGAAATTGAATATGAAACGCTAGTCTTGGGGATGCTTGAGACTCTTAGAAGGGGTATACAAGTCCTAACAATAAAAGGGTACGCCAACTTAGTGATGAAACAGGTAACAGGTGAGTTCTCTTTGAAACACATCAGCCTAGATCCCATCGAACAATCATACAACGGTTTCTTGTGCAGTTTGAAGTTGTGAAAATAAAATGACATCCCCGAACGATGGATCGGCATGGCGAATCTTATGATACCATTGCTCAAAAGATTTCCTTTTAGGGGGAGTCAACAGTCGTTTAAATCACAAAGAGGATAGATCCCTCGATCGTGTTGGAGATGCTGCCCACAGATGACAGGGATGATTCGAGAGGTAAAATTAAAAAGAAATTGAAAAGAGGTAAAGGCCCACTGAGCCTAGTTGATCTGGCGCAATATTTTGTTACCAGGGGCAACTTATATTACAAGAATAAAGGAGGATGGTTATCCAGATGTATAGACCCCGAAGAAGCTAAAAAAATATTGATCGAAGTGCATGAAGATAGCTGTGAAACCACTGAGACCCCCTTACATAAAAGAGTCCAACATGTGTATTTTTGGCCTTCAATGAGGCAAGACTCCACGATGATACAAAGAGATTATGAGAAATGCCGTTTGTTCTACCAGGTAGTAGAATGCAACTTCTTTGATCAACCTCAAGACTGGAGACAACCATACATGGACCTGCTGGTAGATGGATTAGTGCCAACAGATAAATAAGATGCTACGAAGGTGAAAAGACGAGCACCCATATATTTTTTCCAAGAAGGGAAGTTGTATCGATGAGGCTATCTTGACAGGCCTCTAAGGTGCATCAGGGAGAAGAAGCTAAAGAAGTGCTAAAGCAAGCCCACAAGACAGGACACATTGGAGGAGCCAAACTCTATGATCAACTCATAACCATGGGATAATATTGGCCTACAATGGATAAAGAGTCAGTAGAGTTCATTCGTAAATGCAAAGCTTATCAACTGCATGAAAATAGGATCCACGCTCCTTTGGTCGATTTGCATTCTCTCTCTGCGCCTTTTCCATTTCACACATGGGCGTTCGATCTAGTAGGGAAAATAAACCCTTCTTCCAGAGGAAAGATTTGGATAGTGGTTTCCACTGAATGTTTCACCAAGTGGGCAGAGGCCATACCACTCAAGAGGGCCACAACGGGGGTAGTGGTTCTATTTATGAAAGAGTACTTCATTTACCGATTCGGTATCCTGAAAGTGTTCCTATCAAATAACGACACCCTTTTCGTGAATAGTGAAGTGAGTCTACTAACGTAAAAGTACTCCCTTATCCACCATAAGTCGACAGTAGCATACCCGAAGTGCAACGGGTAAGAACAAGCCACTAATAAGATTTTAGTGAATATCTTGGCAAAAATATTAGAGGATTTTCTGGTCACATGGGATGACAAAATCCCCGCAGTACTACGGGCATATCAAACAACAAAGAGGAAATTGATGGGGTATACTCTATTTTCATTAGTCTTTAAGTCATAAGTTATTTAGCCAGTTAAGCTCGAGGTACCTTCTGCCCGCTATAATATATGAAGTGCCATGCTCCCTTATAGCCGACACGTTCAACTTGAAGCACTAGAAGAGCATAGGGACAATGTGGCAAGACATTTTGAGATGTATAAAAAATAGTTGTCTAGATCCTATGACCAAATGGTGAGGTCGAGGAAGTTCAAAGAATAGGATCTGGTCCTAAAGCATGCACCAGGCACATCAGGGGTTTGTCATTGCCAAAGTTTAAAGCCAACTGGGAGGGAGCTTACATCATTCGAGAAACTCATAATTCAGGCTACTGTAAGATATCCAAAGCGTAAGATGATGTTACCTTCAAACTAAACAACAAGTTGATGAAAAATTATCATATTTGAATGTATGTTTTGCCAATAATTTAATTTATTACAATATGTTTTGCTAATACTTATTCGAGAGGATGTCCCTCATAAATGAGGGGGACTACTTTTTTAACATGGTGTAAAGTGATATTTCCTTTAAAGATGTTGCCCCACTGTTCTTTGATGTTATTTTTCCCCCTTATTTTGGATGGGGTGACTTACATTAATGTAATGGATCATCCAATATTAAAACAAGATAGAACAGAAGGAAACAAAATGCCATAAATTTTATTTCATTAAATAAGTATTGTGATCACATGACAAAGAGGATCAAAAATAACAAAATGTGGGTAAATCAAAAGGATGAAATAAATAATGGCTGCTAAGGGTAATCCATGACAAAGCGGATGTTGGTCGAGCCAAGAAGAAAATGATGATGCTGAGTAAGAATCTGCTCAAGGCTACTCTAATTAGCGATTAGATCATCCAAATCCTTTCGGAAGAGCTCCCTCCTCCACTGAACATTCTACATGTTCTGCTTCTTTTTAAGTAACTAAACTTCTGCTCGATCAACAACTACATGTGCTTCCTGTACTTCCTGCTCAGACAAAACTAGTTTGGTATCCAAGCCAACAAATTCCTTTGAGATAGCTACCTATGAACAATGAGAACTCTGCAACTAATGATAAAGAGAAGGTAGGTTTACGTTCTTGAAATTGCGCAGTAGCTTCACTAACCAAGCCAGTAAGAACCCATCATTAATAAGCACATTGACCTTCCCCAATAGCATTTTAATTACATCAGAGCTGAGAGACTCCAAAGGAGTATTGAGGATTTCCTCTAAAATAGTAGAGGGCCCAAGAAGTAAACATGCCATCATCACAGGTATAGGTTGAAGGCTGTGAGAAGTAAAAGTTGAGGAAAATCTAGCTAATAGTTGCTTAATCAGTGCACGGGGTCCTTCAGTCAATATATGGGGGAAATCGATCAAGGTCTGCCTTAAAACCACTTCGAGGGCTGCCTCAGGAAGGTGCTCACTAAAAATGCTATCACTCGCAGAGGGCATTCTAGTGTGCGAAGAACTATCACTATCTTGGGCTCTGGAAGCAACCACCTCACGTATCCCACCAACACTGGGTACCATTCTTTGAACCTGAATGCTAGGGGCCTCGCCCATGGATGCAAATTCAGTCAAAGTCCTTGCATACACAATTACATGAGCGACACCCTCAACTCTTGGGTCGTGCGATATATATTGATCAACTTCCATCTAAAATACAATAAGTTATCAAGTCAGGAAAAACATACGCAAATTGTCTTGCAAGCATACATTTTAAGACCAATATGACTTTTCCCGCCACCCTCGGTTATGGGAGATTTTAAGACCAATATGACTTGGCCCTCGTGACCCTCGTTTATGGGAAATTTTAAGTCCAAAATGATTTGACCCACCTGACTCTCGGTTATGGGAGATTTGAAGACCAATATGACTTGGCAAAACTTGGAACGTTTAAATACAGGAGATACATAGAAGAAGAGCATACCTATGGCTTCTGGTAATCGGCAAACTATCGGATATCCATCTGTACCACATCTTCTTTCTCACACAAATTAGGTGTCATCAAAAGACTTTGTTCTGGGAGGGAAACCATACCACCTCCTACTTCAGCAACTTCCTCATGTCCCCCTTCTCCCTGGCCCACAGCAATAACTTTGACTCGCTCCTGATTGTGAATTGAGGGCATAAAAAGCGTGACAAGAACCTAGTCATAGGAAGAAGGGGGACTAATAGAGAAATGGGTTCGGGTAAAGAAACCTGCGAAGCACAACATAGAGAAAGTAAGAATAATAAGATAAAGGCATTAGAAGATCAGAAGAATAAGAGGGAAATCTTACCACCGAGGATGGAACAAAAATAACAGGGGACTTATGCACAGATTCAATAACACTTGCATCTGGAGCAAAAGCAGAGTCAGGCGAATTTCCACTACTAGATTCGATAGAAGTAATAGAAATATCTGCCCTTATGTTGAAATTTATAGTTACTTGCGAGGTTGTAGGAGAAACTATCTCCTTCTGTGCAACTTCTTTCAAAGCAAGTGAAACTTCGACTAGATTTTCCAACAGATCAATTTCATCAACATTATCGTGCGCACCACTTCGCGCACCAAATTGGAAAAAAAGAGGGTACAAATAGGAGTCATCATCACAAGGGAAAAGAGGAAATGTTACAGATTTGAAAGGGGAATAGCAGACATATCTCTTCTTCTTCATCCAAAACATCCTCTAAAACCTCATATTCACGAGGAGGTGAAGCACGCTTAGAAGAAGAATCCAGTATTCTTAACCTACGCCTTCAAACAAGAAGAGAGCACTATTCTTCTTCTTCTTCTTCTTCTTCTTCTTCTTCTTCTTCTTCTTCTTCTTCTTCTTCTTCTTCTTCTTCTTCTTCTTCTTCTTCTTCCTCTTTATTTTTTTCCTCCTCCTCCTCCTCCTCCTCCTCCTCCTCCTCACCTTCTTAAGCAGATGCGTATCTATCAGACTGCCCTTCTTCACTCACCTCACCTAATTCCTTTAATGCAAGTTTGACTGGGCTAATCAACATTCTCTTCTTGCAACCTTAGACAGCTATGGGAGAATAGGAAAACCCACGTAAGGCCATCTGGGCTGATATAAAAGCCATATCCTCCTCAGTAAAATTATCCCAAGTCTTCCTGAGTTGGTCAAACATCCAGCTAACTTGTTGGGTAATCTTGGGATTAGGAATTTGGATTAGAGAGACTTATTGGGTAATATTAGGATTCTTTGTTAGGGCTTTTCTAGTGGCCCTCACCGCCGCTCCAATTTAAGCAACACGGGAAGTATCACCCCCCTCGCCAGGCCTGGAAGTACTAGGGGAAATGGTAATTCCCTCAATCGAAATAGAAGGTTGGGCATCTTTATTACTCTTCACTACTGCTTGATCTACAGGGGCAAGTGGAGGAAATTCGTAGGGAATAGAACTGTTAGTGGTGCTGAGAGGAAACATTGAATTGAAGGTAGTACAATTTCTCAAACCCAACTCTATGGGAGGATACCTTTCAACCTCAGGATACTGAGGCTCCTCGAGAAGATTGCTCTGGAACCGACCAAGCTGGTTCTGCCAGAATACTGTAAGGTACATCGCTGACCTACCTCCACGTGCACCCTTACTTAGGATAATAGGGTTGGTAGGGTAATTCGTGCATAAATTAATAATGGTTGAAGAAAGGAAATTTTTTCATGCAAATGAGAAGTTGGTAGGATTTTCTCAGGTGAAATGGCTTAACATAGGGTTGCCTTGATCATAGCCAAATTGCATGGCTACACGATGCGGACTGTAAACGGAGTAAAAAGAGATCCATTATGTATAAGAAGGAATCAACAACAATGGAACATTACTCGATGTAAAGTTACTTGCCAAAGCTTCCTCGACGGGGGTGATGGGATGCTCCTCGTCCGCAAAGAACTGATTTGAAAAAAAATGGTCTACCCCAATGTAAGGACGAGTGACAAACCTTTCAGCACAGTTAATTAAAGACACAAGTGGTTTTTTGTAACTCTTGTGATTCCAACAGCAAACTCGAGGGACTCTAATGGGCTGAGAGCGGGGATAGCTACCGGCCGAGGCATAATATGGAAAGTGGGCATATAAGAAGGCTGTTAACAGCACATGGTTCGCATAATTAGAGATATCAAACCTACTAATGCTCCTACTCGAGTCAGCTTGTACTCGATCTGTCCAAGTATATAACGAACCAAGAGTGATAGAAATAAGGGGAAGTTTCACACCACTAGCCATGGGAACAACCATATTGATTAGCTTCTTTCTTGGGCAATCATGGGGCTTGCCTGGGATAAAGATCTTCGATAGCATAACCCAAATGTAGCCCCAAAGTTCAATTTGGGAGTTAAACCCCTTTCCAGTTGATGGTTGTTTGAACACTTGCTTCCCACGAGGGTTCTCTTTGGATGCCGCGCTCGCCTTAATCATAGATTTGTCCTCAACAAAATAAAAATACCTAATCACCTCCGGGTAGGTACATTTGTTATATGTTACGATAGTCTTTCACAACCACCTCCGAATCCGCCCATAAATCTTTTTCTTTGCTAGAAATAGCCTCCTCGAAGAAGGTGCTGCCGCCTCTAAACTCAATAGGTCATAAACATCCTCAAGGGTGATGGTAAACTCACCCCAAGAGGTCACACAATTGTGCGACCTATGACTCCAGCGAGATACAAGCCACTAGAGGGCGGCGTTGTTTTTTGCAAGGGTGAGATCACCCACCAACTGGTACATGACAGAACAATAAGATCTAGTTGCACAGGATACTTGGAGTTTATATAATATGTCCAAGGACCCAAACCTTCACAGGTGCCGGACCGGAGGAGGACTCAAACTCCACCTTTGAATACGAATAGTCACCATGCTGAATACGAAACCTAAAAATAATAGCAGTAGGGGTATATGCGAAGTATTCAATTTTGTGACTCTTCTCCATCATCAACCTCACCTTTTCTACTTTCATCGAGCTCACCGAAGTATGGGGCACGACGATAGCATGCCCATTGGTTCTGGCGCGCTTGAGTATGAGGGGAAGCACCCCTAGAAGATTGAGTCCTTTTCATGATGGGTGCCATGGGAGAAATTAAAAGGAGAAGGAAGGGGAATACATTAAAAAAAAGGACGGTAGAAGGAAAAGAACTGAATATCTTCTTTCACAAATATAGGCTCACTGTGCAAACGAAGGCCCAAGGGTGAAAATTTGATATGAAAGTAAACCCCTTTTTATAGGGGCGACACAAACCCCAACAGGCGGCAAATAGAAATGCTTTCGGAAGTGTAACAACAATCAAATCAGCTTACGTGGCTAACACACACGTGTAAGGACGGGATTCAAGGGTTATAATGATGATGCTTTGGGAAGCGACACATTGATAATCTCACGTGAGAAAGATGTGCTTAACCTGACGTCGCCACGTGTTACACACAGAAGCACAAGCGATAGACCCATTAAATGAGGCATGTTTAGTCTTTTCAAAATTGGGGGAGATGAAGAGCTTGAGGGTAAATTTAAATAAATCCCTTCACCTCCCCCAAGGTTTATAGCGCACGAAATCATGAAGTCCCATTAAAGAAAATGTTCTAAAAAATATATTACAAGGCATTTGAACAGCAACTTTAAAGACAGGAAAATGATTGAAGACTAACAAAGGGTTTCGTACATATATTTCTTCATGCAATAAACACATATCTCTATGAAGGGGCAAATATAGGGGGAGCCCCAACGAAAGAATGATTAACATAGTTAATCCAATGCCTAACAGACAAAGAAGGAAGATAAAGATTAGCCGAGAGAGTTCCCTCGAAGATCCTCCACATATATGACTCGAAGAATCTAGATCGAAGATCAAAGTCACTCAAATTATGATAGTTTGTAATATGAAACATAATGTATTTTATCATGTACTTTATCTTACACTATATTGCTATCAAGTTTGTTTGGTATCCACGAGGGACCATGCCTGGCAGGAAATGGGAGAGCTAACATGCTCTATCGAACAACCTCCTCGTGGGAACCTCGCAGGGACATGGTTTGGAGTATTGGGATCAAGGCATCGATGGGAATGCAATAACCAGACCTCTTGTCATACTTGGGCAAAACTTCATCCAGTATATATGGTTACTTGAGCTACCTACAGCTGAGCTACCATAACTTTTACTCACTCGAGGGAACCTCCTCGAGGTACCTCAACCTTGTAGCCTTGGGCTAATGATAGTTTTAACCAAAAAATAGAAGACTAAACACTCGAGCTACTTATCAACCGAGAAACCTCAAACCAAACACCATTCGTCTGACTGATGTGACCACATGCCTAGTGGGGTCACTGTTCACCCACTTTCTGACGTCACCTACTTTCTGATGGCATAACATCTGGAAATTAGGGACTCGAAATGACAGCACCAAATCTGACCTCTTAGTCGTTCTAAGATAGGCCTCTGAGCTTCCATGTTACATCCCTCATTAATGGTCACTATGCTTCCAACTAGTTAAGTAGTTTCTCGCCAAATTATAAGATCCCATGCATTTAATGCAATATCCCCCACATTAATGAAGGGGGTACTTGCGCATTTAATGTTGTTAATCACATTGAATACCAACAAGGTTACTTAAGTAACATTACCTCCATATAAATACACCAACTAGATAGTTTACGACCACAACATTCTGAACCTAGAACTGCTTCCGAATTTCCTTCATACATGAGAGCTCTTGTGAGGACGTTCTTACCACACTCATTTGATACCCGTATCATTGAGCATTAACTGGACTTGAAGTTATTGCCTTGCCTTTATTGTGCCCAAAGTACTTGCTCCTTCTCCCTCTCACCAAGTTACCTGATGGTCCCATCCATTTATTATACTTGTAGTGTGTACACGGTGTAGAAATATCGTTCAATACAAGTTTGAATATTCAAGATCATTGTCCCTTTTCACCTGTATTCATTATCATTATTCAATATTATCTTGAGAATTTCTCCCAATCTTGATAAGGGGTTATGCCTGAATTGATACTAATCGTATTCCAAGAACCCACGTCTTATATTTGGCGACTCCGCTGGGGAGGTATTCTCTTTTGAAAAGATGTTAGAGCCTCACTTGATACTAATCTCTACCTGGATGATTGGAGCCTCCTTTGTCGCCTCCACTGCCAACGTGCCACCACCTTTGTTGTGGGCCGATACCACCAGTGCTCTAGTCACCCAACCCGAAGTCTTGGCGGGTGGAGGCATGTTATCCATGTCATAGGTATAGGAGGGTATCAACCAACTCATCACAAAATCCAGATAATCGTAGCTCGCCGCTGTGTCCGTATAGTGTTGTAAAGGGTTCACTAATCATCCCCGCCCCCGAGCATCATCCTAAATCTCCCTTACCTGTCTCATATACATAGGGGCACTGATGGTGGGACAATAACATCCTCCTCCATAATTTTCCTCACCACCTTCTCCCATAGGTACTAGACGTACCCAAACTCATGCGCAATCAACAACCACATTTACGCATGTAGACCCGTCACCCTCGTATCACGTGGAGTCTCCCTAAGAGGTAGATGGTCACCTGCAATCCCTAACAAAGAATCATTATCTAATCAAGAAATGAATATGCAAAAAAGGACTAAAAAAGACATAAAGATAACCTAGTCAATCGCCAGGGCATTCATAGCCCATCGCATGTCCTCTGTTAATAAAGACTAATTCGACCTCCAGTTGGACTTCCGCCATCGAAACATCTGATAAAAATACCCCAAGCCTTTATCCTTCAAGGCTATCAACCCCGCATTACACCCGATCACCTCATAGAAACACATTTGTAAATGAATTGAATTAATAAAAAGAAACCAAAGAAGAATGCAAGGAAATACATAAAAAGGAAAATAAACTCAAAATTACCTCCAAAAGATACCTGGCTCCCATGAAAGATTATGGGTAGCATCGCCTAAAAGCATCCAAAGAACAATAAAGGGGAGACAAGTTTAGGCTCCCCCAATCATACAGCCAGACATCAAAATAGTATGAATGGTACAATAAGAACCAAAGATGGATGACGTCGCCACTTGTCGCCACCAGAAAACCACCCAACATAAGAGAAATATATTGATGGGTCGTCTTCCTCACCTCTCGCCCGCTAGTCACATATACCCTGTGCTTTAAGAAAGTATATTCAAAGAAAAATACAGATCGAATCCTCATATATGATCCTACCCACAACCCCTAAAGTTGCATGCACTGCCTCCTATGTCACCCTCGGCGTGCGATCCATCACTATCTGAAATGCCTCACAGTCAACCTCCATCAGCTGATGAACATCCATGGGAGTGAGCGTAATCTACTCGAAGCCAAGATGAAAGGTGTGGGTGGTGTCCCACCATCTCCGCCCCAAAGCACACAAAACTATAGTAGAACGCGGTGTCTCATACAAAGTCTCCTCCAAATGGCCAAAACCCGCATAGGATACCATCCAGTGTACCATAACAAGGAGCTTCTCCCAAACCTCCTTTAACCCCATCGTCCCCCAAGACCAGATAGATGAAGGTGCAATATCAGTTTATAAAAGAAAAAAAAGAAAAATCCTTCATAATCATAAAAGATGAAAGAGAAAAATGAAATGGAACACCAAAAGTCACTGCACTTACGTAGCCACTAGTGTTCCTCACCATAGACAAATGGTGGTATGCCAGTTCGTGTTGTAGAGCATTCTTATCAGCCACATGCTCAAACAGAGCCAAGGAATTTTGATTGCCCAAAGCAAGAGGCACCCTGGACTACCACTCGAAGCCAACACAATCTTCAACGGCCATCCACTCATTGTTGTAAACCTCACTTGAATTAGCCATTTGAAGTCTTGAAGAAGAAAATACTTAGGAACAGTTTTTAGAGAGATAAAGCAGAAGATTCAAACACTTGAAGGTGTGAAAAATGGGGAGGATTCGTCCCTTTTTTATAGAAGGCTAAGGGGCCTACCAATCGGCAACCCCTTGACCATGCCAGTCGGCATTTTACCTTCCTAAGGAATCCCAAAAGTCCATGCCCTTGCCAATTGGCACCACCCCAGGCCTGCCTATCGGCACCCCTAGCAAATTTTGTGCCAATAATGCCGAAAAATTCGTAAAAATTTCAAAAATTGCCCAAAAATCCTAGAAAAATGTGGAACCCAATTTATTTCAAGAAAATTATTTTTGGAGCACTAATCCCCTTACAAAACTTTCAGAAACCCCAACAAAATTAATTTTATTCTCTTATTTCCAGCATAATCCCCAGATAGATTGATCTTACACACCTATCCACGACATTTTCCACAAGAAGAACTAATGATGCATCCGCATCCAAGTTTACTATAATTCCCTAGCATAAACATCCCTAGCAAAGTATTAAAATGACACAATCCCTGGCAGAACCAAAGATGCATCCGCACCCCTAAGATAATTTAAAATTACCCAGGAGAGGAACTTTCTACGCTACAGCTTAAGGTCTTCAGAATTGACCTCGACCCTCAGAATTGGTCCTCACAACTTAGGGTCCTCATAATTGACCTCAGCCATCAAAATCTGTCATTATAACTTTAGGCCCCTAGAATTGACCTTGGCCCTCAGTCCTCACAACTTAAGGTCCTCAAAATTAACCTTGACCATCATAATTAGTCGTCACAATAGGTCCTCATAATTGGGCTCGACCCTTCAAATTGGTCGTCACAACTAAAGGTCCATGGAATTGACCTCTGCCCTCAGAATTGGTCATCACAACTTAAGGTCTTTAGCATTGACCTCAGCCCTCATAATTGGTCGTCACGACTTTAGGTCATCAGAATTGACCTCAGCCCTCAGAATTATTTATCACAACTTATGGTCCTCATAATTGACCTCGTACCTCAGAATTGTTCATCACAACTTAAGGCCCCCAGAATTGACCTTGGCTCTCAGAATCTAGCGTCACAACTTAAGGTCCTTAGAATTGACCTCGGCCCTCTGAATTGGTCGTTACAACTTTAGGTCTTTAGAATTGACTTCGGCCTTCTAAATTGGTCGCTACAACTTAAGCTCCTCAGAATTAACCTCGACCCTCAGAATTGGTTGTCGTAACTTAAGGTTCTCATAATTAACCCCAGCCCTCAGAATTGGTCATCACAACTTTAGGTCCTTAGAATTTACCTTGACCCGTAGAATTGGTCATCATAACTTAAGGTCCTCGGAATTGACCTCGACCCGCGTAATTGGACCTCACATAAGGTCCTTAATATTGACCTTGGCCTTCAGAATCGATCGTTACAATTAAAGGTCCTTAGAATTAACCTTGGCCCTTAGAATTAGTTGTTACAACTTTACATCCTTGGAATTAAACTTAACCCTCATAATTTGTTTCTATAACTTAAGGTCCTCAGAATTAACCTCGGACCTCAGAATTGGTTATCTCAACTTAAGGTCCTTAGAATTGACCTCTTCCCTCAGAATCGATCGTTACAACTTTAGGTCCTCAAAATTTACCTCAGCCCACATAATCGATCGTCACAAATTAAGGTCCCTAAAATTAACCTTGGCCCTCATAACCGGTCGTCACAATTTAAGATCTTCATAATTAACTTTGAACCTCTCAATTGTTCATCATAACTTTAGATCCTCGGAATTGACATCAACCCTTAGAATTTGTCGTCATAACTTTGGTCCCCAAAATTGAACTCGACCCATAGAATTGGTCTTCACAACTTATGGTCCACAGAATTAGACTCGACCCTTTGAATTGGTCATCTCTAGCACAACTCAAAAGTCAAGCTCAACTCTCTGAACTGGTTATCCCGCTGAATCAGTCATTCTTATATCCTTAGGTCCTCAAAACTAACCTCAACTCGCTAAATTAGTCATCCTTGTCTCCTTAGGTCCTCGAAATCGACCTCGACTCACTGAATCGGTCAATCCCACCACCTAGGTCCACAAAATTGGCCTAAAATACTCTTCCCCAACATCGATGTGGTGTCTATCATTCTATAACCTTTAATTAATCCAAGATCATCCATCAAGGGTATCTCTATATACATCCCATCCAAGGACACCCTAACCACATCCTTAGCTCCCTAACACTCACTCATTCACCATAAATTCTAGGTCAAACTCTCAGTACTGATCTAGAGGTCACTGGGTGCTTCGGGCCCTATTTTAACTCTGATCACTTCCTAGACTGAGTGGACGTTCAATAAATCATTGAAGGTCTCTGAACCTCCTTTCCAACAGTCTTCCCCATGCATGAATTAGCCTTACGATTCGAATAAATGGTCCATTTTACCATAACAAACTAATCTGGAGGCCACCGAGCACTTTCAGTCATCATTTCGACTCCGTTCACTTCCTCACCTTAGCGAAAGCTTAATGAATCTTTAAAGGGCACTGAATTCCCTTTCCAACGGTCCATACCATGTGCGAATAGTCCTTACAATTTGGAGAAATGGTCTGTTTTACCATAAAAATTGATTCAAAAGCCATCGGTCACTTCCTGGCTCCATTTAACTCTTTTCAACTCGTCAGCTAGAACGAAGATGAATGAATATTCGAAGGGCTCTGAATACCTTTTCTAACAGTTCACCCAATGTGCGAATCAGCCTTACAGTACAAATGTACGACCCATTTTACTCTAAAGGGTCGTCGGGCACTTTTGGGCCCTATTTGACCAAGGTCAACTCTCCAAACTTAACAAGCTGAATGAATCTCGATGGGCACTAAATTCCCTTTCCAATGGTCCATCTCATATGTAAATCAACCTTACGATTCGGATGAACGATCCATTTTCTTTCAGGAATTTCTTGTCTAGTAACCAACTGACACTTCCGAGCCCCGTTTAAATTTAGTCAACTCTCAAACTCGGGGGTGGATAAATGGATTCTTAATGGGATTTGAATACCCTTTCCAACAGTCTGCCCCGTGAGTGATTCTATAAATTCCAAATGAGAATTTCTCATTACATTTTCTCATACTAAAACACCTTTTTCTAGACACACATATTATAAATTCCCCGATTGGATTTATCGGTTAAACCCCACCTCATATTTCCTTCGAACTACGTGGACTTTGATGCCCCCAAACTATGTAGACATCTTGGGTAAATCCCTCGACTCGAGTCATCCCACATATATTTGTTACTTTATTCTTGTCTTATATTCATCATATATATATTTTATATTCTTCCTTTCATGTGTCTTGTCCGATATACGCAATCTTTCTTCCATAACGACTTGTGAATCGACAAATACTTACATTATATTATTTAATACTATATTGGGAACACTCCTAAGGATGACCTTGCTCCCTCTTTATTCATGGTGCAAGTCGAGCGATTATGTCCTTCATTTGTATTATGTACATAAGCACACGCATTACGGAGTTCAATAGGAGAATATTAACACATGACCATGACAGATCGAAAGAGAGGGATGGGTGCCTAACACCTTCCCATTCCGTAACTAGTCCCCAGATCCCTTGAACTACTTGGTTTTGCATGCATCAGTATTATCCTTGATGTCGTTCTCTCATGACGAAAAGACGAAAATATTTCATTTTTAGGTTTTGTGCAAAATATTCTGGAGACTCTATCTCCACATATCAACCCACATCGACTACGGTCGAGCGCACCAAGAAATGATGCAATACCATGCGCACATTGTAATAAGAGGAAGAAAATAGGTATCCACCTTGGGAGATGCATTTTCCTCCTGAACCCACTCGGAGAGACGCCCCATCGGGATGGCCACACCGATATTAACACAAGGATCGAGATAAAGGTCCCACGCATAATCAACATAATAAACTTGAGGGTTTTAACCACAACCCCATGTACATAATAGACCTATACCCAACTAGCGTCATTATCCTTGGAGTTTTAATCGTAGTCCAAATATATGCAACCCATAAAATCCTCAATTAGTAGATTCTCCACGAGATTACAAAAAATCTATGGTATGTTCACGCATGTAAGCGAATACAAGTAGATTCACACAATCTTCACCTAATAGTCTATCCAATCAAGTACATCTAACCTATACATCAATGTTAACAAAATTTATATCGATTTTGAATTTATTGATTAACGTTACACACATACCCCTCCATCTTAATGAGTCTAAATTATTACCTAACTAAACAAAGACACTTAACGATCCTAATTCATATTTCAGGAGAATTTTCACTACCATTTTCTTCCATGAGTTACCAAGGACATTAGTGTAATATCAACCACCTCAAACTGGTTATCCTTCTTGGTTAGCTGGAATCAAGATTTAGGTGAATAAGTGTGAACGTATGGTTATTCAAACACCGAGAGGGAGAAGTCTCCGTAGGGGTATAGGGTATCCTAATTGTAGACTTTGGTATCATCAAAGATTCAAAACATTCCAACCTCTTTATAATTAAGTTAGCCATGGGGACCAAACATAGAAATGCAGGGTTTTGATGGCGGCTTTCGAGAGGCGAGACCACCTCACGACCGGTTATCTTTCCTACTTAGCTAGAGTCGAGGATGATGCGGCTAAGTGTGACCATATGGTGATTTAAACATTGATGGGGGAGAGCATCGCAGCGGTATATGGTGTCCTAATTTTAGACTTGGTCTTAGCAAAGATTCAAAACATTCAACCTCTTTCTATTTAAGGTCACTACAGGGACCATACGTAGAAATGTGAGGTTTTGATGGTATCTAACGGGATGCGAGACCACCTCACGACTAGTTATCCTTCCTGGGTAGCTGGAATCGAGGTTTAGACAATAAAATGTAAACGTATGGTGATGCAAACATCGAGCGGGAGAGTGCGTCGTAGGGGCATAGGGTATCCTGATTTTAGACTTGCGTCTTAGATAAGATTGAAAACATTCCAACCTCTTTCTATTTAAGGTCTCTATGGGGAACATACATTGACACACGGGGTTTCGATGGAGTCTTTAGATATGTGGGAACACTACACCACCGAATATCCTTCCTTATTAGTTGGAACCAAGGTTTAGGCGATTAAGTATGACTGTATGGTTATTCAAACACCAATAGGGAGAGAGATATCCATCGGGTATAAGGTATCCTGATTTTAGAGTTTGGGCTTAGCAAAGATTTAAAATTTTCCAACCTATTTCTATTTGGGGTCGCTATGAGGACTAGACGTAGAAACGCGGGGTTTAAAATGCATCATTCGGGATACGGGACCACCTCATGATTGGTTATCCTTCATGATTATCTCTATAATGCCTCTGCCCGAATTTATGGGTTACTCGTGGTCAACTCGATCTTAATCGAGCATTAAGTGTGAAGTGCAGTGAAATAACCTACATAATGTTGCTAGTCCAGTTTTGTTTAATTAACATTTCACTTGTTTAGCATGCAATTTTCATTTAAATCAAGCTACATGAGGTACTCGTGGGAAGCGTCCCCAGAATTCAAGTATACACATAAAATACAAATAACACTTACTTGTATAATGCTCTCAAAATACAAAATCACACCCAACCTTTCGTAACAAAGACGAGGGAATGAGCCAAATGCCTAGTGGGAAATTATAACAATGCAATATAGAATTGAACGGCGGAAAGGATACTATAACATGTTATATCTATGTTCATATGAAACTACCTTATATATATAAATAAATATATATATATACACACACACACTTACGTGCATGAAACCATTTTTATTCCAAAAATGTTACTTACCCTGATTAGTTCACCTTAATCCCATAAAAGAAATTCCCTTTTTCTTGACTAGACGGTTATTTATTGATTTAACACACCCAAATAAATATTTTAAACAGCACCCCTTACTTTAGGAAAATCATTTTTTTTTTATCAAAATTTCCTTATTTCACTTGCCATATTTATCTTAGTCTTTTCATTAAAATTCACCTTTCAACACACGTAAATACCGTGTTAGAAAATACTTATTTTTTTAAAATATTTCATAAACACATTCATGTGTCAATTATGGGTTAAACCTCATTAGGTTGCTCAATTAACCATTTAATCCCTTTACTTAATCATTCCTTTATCTTATAAACATTAACAAATTTTCTCATTACTTGTACACTTTATTCTTTACCGGAACATTTATTTATTTATTCATTCAAGTTAGATTGTCTTTTTCATATATTCACCACACAACCCATTTCTTGACATGTTCCATTTTTATTATCTTTTTTTAGGAATCTTCTAATATTCGCATACATTAACAAATTCCATACCGCTGGCTATGCTACCATATGCTCTGGCCAGTGATTTTGGATCTTTCATCCCAGAGCTTCGAGTCCTCCTTAGTTATCCCGGTGTCATCCGAGTTCATATTAATGTTTATTAACATTTAAAGAATATCCACATTATTCCACTTTTTCTTTACCGACCAAAGGCAAAACTCGGGGTTTCACCCCAACTTTTGTTACACTTTCAAACCATCATTTCTTATCCTTCATACCCTTATATTGATTTTTATTCCAAAAATCATGTTCACTTAGAACCATTTTGTGTAATACCCTTTTCAACATTTTTATTTCATAAAAATATTACACTTTACGTAAAATTACCATTTTAACCATTTATTTCCAAACTTGACCTTTCCTCCATTTCACAAGTGATATTTCCCAAATATTATTAAGTTAGCCACACTAACTTTTGAGTGTTTTCAACTCATTAACAATTATTTAACACTTTGGAGTAACATTCTTCTCAAGTTGAAAATATTTTTATTTCATTACTTTCTTTCTTTAAGAAATCATTGGACATTTAAAGACTTCTTTATAAGAAAAGCATCAATCTCTTGATAAATACATGTAGTCTCACAACCATAAACTTATCACATTTACAATACATTTTTCACACTTTAAGGGCTGAAATTTCTATTTTCTTTATTTCATGTTTAAACCCAATAAATCCCCATTAAACTTATTTTTATGTTCATTATCAAAATACTACAAGTTTATACGCATGAGAATATGAATTTAAAGTCCAAAAATCCTATCAAATGGGTCAAACATGTGATTTATTATAGAAATTTCATAATGTTTGCACAAGCATACTTTTCAAGGCAAAAGACATTTTTGCTTCTTCAATACTTGAATAAAATGTCCATTTATATAAAAATCCCAATTTTTTAAAAGAAAACTTTTAAACATTTATTCATAAAATATTCTTAACAAAATGAGCATTCTTTCAATATTTTTATTCCATAAAAATGTTTAAACACCAAGTTTTCTTGAAATATATGCTCAAAACCATTGAAATCCCTATTTAAACCCATTTCACATATCATAAGAAATATCATTCTTATATCATAAATGCATCCTACTCTTACAAACTCTATCTACATGACTAACACACGGAAGAATAAAGTTTTGAACTAAAGAGTAAAGTTTTCCCACCTCAAATGTAGCTCCAAAAATGGTTGAATGAAAGAGAAGGTGATGAAAATCACATCACCTTCTAAAGTGGCCTCAAGGAGGGGGTCTAGCTCCACAAAGATTATCTCCATGAAAGCTCCAAGAAAATACCCTTAAAGACTCCATAAAGTTCTACTTCTTCTTTTTTAAAACCTCCATGAACAACTCTATAAATTCACAGCTCTACCTAAAAATGGAGGAAATGGGTGTATAAGGCTTATTTATGGTAAAATACTAGTAAAATATGGTGGCATAAGGTGGAAATATATTGGTCTCATGGTTGAAGAGTATTTAGGGTAATGAAACATCCTTGAAACTATAGAGAAAGAGAGATAGGAAATCTGAAGGATTTTGGTGGGTAAAGAACCTCCCCATCTCTCTTCCTGTTCACACCTAAATAAACCCATAAAACTACTTAAAAATCAGGCCCTAAACACAAAATTCTAATTTTGGTCATCTGGACTCACCAGGAGTCGACATGTCATCTATCTAACGGTCCAAAACATGAAAGAAAACAAGAGAATAATGATTTAAAAAATTGTGGGTAGGTGGTTCGAAACAAAGTAGGACCTTGTTCGAACGAGATTGGGATTTCGTTCGATCTCCCATCGAATGACCTTTTAACGAGGTTGGAATCTTATGCAGATGTGGGTCATTAGATCGTCGTTAGATGTCCAATTTGAACAAACTAGACTTTTCATTTGTACAATCAGTAACCTTGTTCAAACGAAATGGGAATCTCGTTTGAACGACTTTTGAGTTTGTTAGATCAAGACAGATTCCTTAAATCTCTAATTTCACCCATAAACTTTCGACAATTACCATCAAGGCCACAAGAGAAAATTAAATATAAAGATGAAAACCAATATACTAATAATCCCAATCCCAATAATTAATTGTGATTATAAATAACATAGGTGAAGGGTAAAATCCCAAGGGCAGGTATTACAAGCTGGAATTATGAGATTATGTGTGAATGTATGGTGAATCAAACACCGAGAGGGAGATACCTCCATAGGGGTATAGGTGTTGGGAAAATAATTTGGGATTGACATTTTAAATGCAGAAAAATTCATCCCTATAGATCTTTGATTAATCATGTATTAAAAAGAAAATAAGAACTAGGGTTGAAGAACAAACCTAGGGTTTAGAATACAATACGTTTGTAGATCCGGTTGTGATCCGATGTAGAGAAACGTTTTTGTTAATAATGTGGATGTATTGTTTTGGATCTCTAAAATCTTGAGTGATCTTATTTAAATCTTTGATCTTATAGTGTATGATCCTCCACAAAGTTAGGAAGGTGTGTGGGCACCTTTTGAGAATAAAACTCTTCATTATGAGTGAGATATGGTCCTCTCTCTCTGGGCCTCATCACAAAAACGTGAATAATATTTTCTATCACCTCTGTCAAATCATAATGAACCATTATATTGATAAAAAAACTCTTTTTTACACCTTTATATACAAGGACAAAAGGTGGGATTGGGCCAAACTGGGTTTCTTGACAGTCTGGGCCTAACTACTTGGGTATATCGATTACACTAGGGACCCATGATAAATAATTAAATTAACTCAAAATAAATACTCTAAAATACCAATTGTATTACTTCAACTATTTCTTGTATTTATTTAATTATGAATTAAAACCCACTATATAATCAAGACTGTACTCCAATTTAATTATATCAGAAATCAGTCGGAGATAATGAGGTTTTACTTGCAAAATTTATTATGGGAATCAATATGATTCCCAACATTAAGATTCCGATACTCGTTTAGTCAAATAAATTAATGTTAAATGATTTTTATCAACATCTAATCAATTCGTTGATTCTCAGACTTAACTTATTTTCTACTCCACCAGGATTAAAACAATAATCCACCAATCGAGTTTTTCGTGATGGAATCAAAACATATAAGTCTGTCAAGGGGGTATCACACTCCACAATATCCATTGGACGTGGATTCCTCCGAATTATGATCTCAGACATACTTACACAACTATCACCCAATATACGGAGGTCATTTGACCCAATATAAATCGAATCCCACCTAGACAATCAAAGTGATATTTGCACAAGCATTCCAATCCTCACAATTCTCGAAATTAAGAATACATGAATCCATTGAAAATGGTATGATATTTCTTGAGTCTAATCAAGATATCCCTTAGACTCAAATCTCATAGGTGTCCCTGTTCAAATCATTTCTGGGATGTACTGATCACAATCCTCTGCCAAACTATCGAAAAATTTCTCGCACCATTAAATAGTATCCACTAGTTTGAGATGAACTAAGGTTTAAGCTCCCAATCTAGGTTGTGAACATTTTAATAGTGCTAGAACCAAAATTTTAATTTCCCTATGATCAAGCCAAATTCGCATCCCAAGAATTCCTACTATGCTCTATTGATCGACATGTCTATAATATATTTAAACCAAATATAAGTTATTCTCGTAACCATGATTCTGAATTTAAAATGAATTGACATACTTTTACATGAAACTAACCATTATACATAATTTTAAGAATAAATCCCAAAAATCTCCCAATTAGTCTTGCAGACATGTAGATAACTCCCAACCCATTTACATGAAAATTTGTTGCTTATTAATAGAAGGATTAACCGAGTGTTATCCGATACAACCTTGTGATAAACTTATCACCTATTCTATTCAATATCCTAAACCTGGTGAAACCTACACTCAATGTGAGTAACCCTTTTATCGATTATGAGTTCTCTTAAACTTGCAGTTATACAACCATGTTCACTGAAAAGTTTAATAACTAGTTACATTTGTAGGAACCTTCCCAAAGTTAGGAATTAATCAATCCAT
Source organism: Sambucus nigra (assembly GCA_949130495.1). Classification (NCBI taxonomy): domain Eukaryota; kingdom Viridiplantae; phylum Streptophyta; class Magnoliopsida; order Dipsacales; family Adoxaceae; genus Sambucus; species Sambucus nigra. The sequence goes on from OX422213.1 coordinate 218,459,728, forward strand.
ATTGCCTCTTTAGTTACCTCCAAAATGGCAACAACTTAGGCGTCTATAGTGGAGTCAACAATCCAAGATTTTTTCACACTCCTCCAACGTATAGCTTAACCTCCTATTGGAAAACGCATATTCCGAGGTGGAATCACTTGGAATCATTATCTGACTGAAAATCTAGTCTTTGTACCTCAAAGGTAAAAGACTATTAGAGTGAAATTTGTTAACCATGCTAGAGGCATATTAGACTTTGGTATAGTACACAACGTAGCATATGTGAGGGTGCCCACAGTCGAAGATTTATGTATATACCTCATTCCTTCCATCTAATCAAGTGTCTTTAGACATTTATTCCCAGGCAGAATGATCCCAAACTTAAAAATAAGTTTTTTTCATGAAATCCTTATGCTAATCTTATGTATACAAGATTAATATAATCAACCTGGTATAAGCTTAACATCCACTGCAACCAATCTAGCATAAGCTTGATCATAAAGATGTGACTATCTTGTATTAAGTACTTCATATTAAATATTCGAACAACCACACTCCTATGTGAAACAATCCTCTCACCTCCTTTTTTATTTGGTAAGTATTATCCATAAATTGTACTAAGAAATAACACGAAGTTTTGTCATGATTCTTATATGAATAAGACTTTTCAAACTTTAATAAAAATCAAAACTTGATTACCTGATTAAACCAAATGACCCAAGACCTTGATGTTAGCTTAAATACATAACTGGATGTAACAAGCTTTCATCACTTTTCTTTTTTCGACTTCTTATTATGTGCTTGTCAAGACTATAGTTTAAGAACACATTTTAATATTAAATGAATTCTGACACATTTTAGCATGGCTATAGCGAGAAGGTTTACTTACAGTTAATCCCTTTATTTTTTAGTAAACCCTTTAGTAAGCCTTGCCTTCAAGGTTTGTACCATCCCATACATCTGTGTTTTAACTTATTGTAGGACCACTTGCGCCCGATGGATTTTACACCATAAAAAAGTCTACAATACATAGAACTTGATTCGAATACATCGAATCCCTTTTGGTAGCCATTGTCATAAACCAAAGAAAAAGTCATCGTCTTGGAATGCTTCATTGTAGTTCGTGTTTGTATGGGATCATATAGAAATGATTACCCAAAATGTGTATCCTAATCATTCGGGATGATTCTTGAAGAGCCCACTACAACGTGGAACCCCTTGTAATCCAGTATAAGTGACACGTGTATCCTAATCATTGATAATTCTCCTACTACGACAAGGTAATGTATTATCGATATTAGGTCGTATTTGATCTTATATGGGTGGTCTAACAAAATTGATAATATGATGTTTCATTATGCCTTATAAGTCCAATTTACACTGGGGCCTAAAGTTTATTACATAATCCTCTTACAACAACTTGACGTACCACGTGTGCCGGGCAACCCCAAATCTAAACATGCCCTAGAATGATCTTGCTCCCACTCTAATGTTTAATGGGAGACCGATTAAGAAGAAATTAAATTATAATGTATATGCCCGTCTCTTATATGAAAATCCTAATAAGAATATGGCAGTCCTGAATAACCTATCGTGGACCTTGTCATATCCAAAAGAGTCTAGAGCCCGATTTCTTGCTCTAATGATTATCCATATATGTTATTCATTTCCATATTTAACAGCGTTGAGATAAAACTTATAATTTATAAATTATTTTCCAATGTACTAAAACAGATTAAAGATGTCCAATTTTAACAAAATATTTTCATAAAATCAATTGAACATCTATTCCAAAACAATTTTAGAAAATCAAAATTAATTTGTAAAACCAAGTACATTAAATTTTTCGCCATTAATTTATGTCCTCACCATTATCTTAAATATATCCTTACTGCTTATAATATTGCCTTATTCTTAATTCCCATAACTAGGAACATCTCTCTAAAGTAATTACCCAGTTACCTAGGACCTTTGCAATGAGTTGCAATCCTGCTTTGTTGTTCCCGAATCTATATACTATGTTACCTTAGATCGGACCATAAATCATGCATTCATTTTTAAAAGAAAAACCACTACTATGTTCAATTACAATTTCAGTCTTTGACACTTATTGCAATTAAACCTTTAAGACTAAAACAATGAGAAAAATATTAGATTCAATTTTAAAATCTTAGAAACATGAAATTGAAAAAAAAATTCCAATTAAACTCGAGAATTTTTTTTTATTATATTTTAAGTGGCATCCCTCAACCGCTAATTTAAAATTAATCCGTCGGACATCCTAGTTCCCTTTATGAGGTTATATATCTCGTTGGGAGATTAAATCACATCATCTTGAACTAGACATATTTTTATCATTCTTTATACTATCCGATTTGTTCAGGATCCTCTCTCCAACATAGTGAGCAACCAACGATTTTTGGACCAACTCCTAGTAACAACGACTGCTCTAGGAGTATATCAAAAGTCATGTCTAAGTGTATAACAATAACTGATTTTAGATTATCCCATATCACATAGACACCTACTTTGGTCCATTAGAAAATTTGTACCGACCACCACAATAATTAGTATTCCTCTTTGGAGGACCTACATAATATTGAAAGTCTACAAATCGTTGATGGAGACCATGGGATTTATGCTAAAACCCCTCTCCCACTTAGTTTTTTAAAACTTAACGGTTTTGAAAACTTAAGTGTTTTGAAAAACTAAATACCCGAATTTAAATACCTGAATTTAAATCCTTGAAAATTTCCAACTTACTTATATAAATTAAATCAGTTGATCTTACCATTTTAATTTTCTTAAAATAAAAAATACAATTCATATTTTCCAAAATAAAAATTCTGGAGATCTCAATTTAAATTCATACCTTTAAAATTAATTACCCCGATTTAATTCAATTTAGGAAAGAACAAAACACAACACAAATTTTCAGAGAAAATTGGTGATCTAAACAAGTCTCAAAATAAATAATCTATGTTGTCTATAAAACAAGTGTTCTTAATTATTCAGTTAATTAGCATACAAATTATGCAGCATAATAAAACAAAGAGACATGTAAGATATTAAATAATTAAATGTAGAAAAAATTAAAAGAAATAAAATCCCTTTCCACCATGACCTAGACTTCTACATGAAGTAAAAATCTTCATGCAATAGAATTCTTATTGAAATAAACCTAATTTTTGGGGAAGAGTCCAACTTGAAGTGAAAATCTCCATGTAAAAAATACTTATTGAAGAGGACTTTCGTTTGAGAAGGAATCCAAATCAAAGTGAAACTCTCCATGTAAAAGAATATTTATTGAAGAAGACTTTTTTTTGGGAAAGAGTCTAACTCGAAGTGGACTTCATCAAAAGGAGATGCAGGTGATCTTAAAAGTTTGATTAAGTTGATTTTCGATTCATGCCTTCATATCGACTCCAACAAGAACATACTCGAGAATCAATGAACTCCAACGGTCTGATTATCGGCTAATAGATGTTATGGCCCATACCTTCATCATCAAAGACGATGACATTAGTGGAAACCTATCAATCTGATTTTCTCTAGCTGGCTTTGTTCTTTTTCTTCAGAAGGAACATATGTCAAAATAAATGCGTTCCAACGGTCCGATCATCAGCTATGGATGTTATGGCCTAAAAATTCATTGCTAAATAAGAAAACCTTAGTGACATCCGATCAATCTAATTTTCACTAGACACATATTTTTTTACCTTCACAAAAAGCATATCTAAAAATCAATGAATTTTAATAGTCTGATCATCCGTTATGGACGTTAGGCCCAAAACTATTGAGATAATTTTGATTGGGAACCTTTATTTATTATTCAGAAAGAAAATATAAAAAATCAATGAATTCCAACAGTATGATCATTGTCTACGCACGAAAGAAGATTTTTAATTTCTGTTACATGACCTTATTCTTCTTATTCAGATTTGCATGGAAGAAAACCTCCATAACTCTTACAATTGTTCATGAAACTTCATGAAACTTATCCCAATACCCACGCATATGTAAATCCATGATACTAAACGTAAATAAATATTATAACCCTCTTCCAACACCTCCAAAAACATTGGTAATGAAATAATTACAAAAACTTAATTATTATAACCCTATCAAATCTAGGAGCAAAACTAACTACAGATAAACCACTGTAGTATCCAATTATGATAAGAAGGATACAAACTTAGAATATCTTCAAAACCATGTTAGCACGATACCATACACAAACATGTATAATAATACAACATGCCAAAACTAGGGTTTTTGTTGGACAACATAGATCTTTTCAATAAAAAAATCAATCTCAATCGGGGCTCTGATACCAGTTATTAAAAAAATCAAATTTTGATTGATATTTTAAATTCTAAAAAATCCAAACCTATGGTTCTTTGATTAATCATGTATTGAAAAGAAAACAAGAACTAGGTTTGGAGAACAAACCTAGGGTTTAGAATACAATACCATTACGGGTTCGGTTTTGATCCCATAAGGAGAAAGGTTTTTGTTAATTATGGGATTGTCTTATTTTGGATCTACAAAACCTTAATTACTCTTCATTAAATCTTGGATCTTCTAGTGTATGATACTCCCCAAATTTAAGTGGGTGTGTGAGCACCTTTTGGAAGAAAACCCTTCCTTACGAGTGAGATATAGTCCTCTCCTTCTAGGAATCTTCAAAAAAATATGAATAGTATTTTCTCTCACCCCCTCAATCCCTAATGAACCATTATATTAATAAAAAACCTTTCACACACCTTTATATACAAGTACACAAGGTGTTCTTGGGCCAAATTGGGTTTCTTAAGAGTCTGTCCCAAACCACTTGGGTATATGGATTACATTAGGGACCCAACATCAATAATTAAATTAGCTCCAAATAAATACTCTGAAATCCCAATTATATTACAATAATTATTTTCTTTATTTATTTAATCGTGAATTAATTCCACTAAATAATCATGATTTCACTCCAACTTAATTATCTCAGAAAGCACTCGGATATAATGAGGTATTATTTGCAAAGTTGATTGTAATACACAATATGATTCCCCACATTAAGTGTCTGATGCCCGTTTGGTCAAATCAATTTACTATTAATCGATTTAAACCAACATCTAATCAATTCCTTGATTCCCAGACTTAACTTATTTTCTACTCCATCGGGGATCATACAATAATCCACCGACCAGATTCTACTTGGTCGAATCAAAGCATATAAGTCGAATCACACTCGGAGTAATCAACGTGATATTTGCACAAACATTCCAATCCTCATAATTCTTGGAATTAAGAATTTATGAAGCCTTTGTAAATGGTGCGAGATTACCTAAGTCTAATCAAGACAACTCTTAGACTCAAATTTCACGGGTGTCCTTATTTAATACATTTGTGGGATGTACCAATCATAATCCTCTGTCAAACTATCGAACAAGTACTTGAACCACCAAATAGGTTCCTATTGTTTTAGGTGAACTAATAGGATTTGATCGTAAACACTCGGATAGGGTGTCACCCCTATCTAGGTTGTGAATATTTCAATAGTGCTAGAATTAGAATTTTAATCTCCTTGTAATCAACCGAAATCGCATCACTATAATTCCTACTAAGCTCTATTGATCGATATGTCTATAATATATTTAAACCAAATATAAGTTATTCTAGTAACCATGATTCTTATTTTAAAATGAATTGTCACACTTTTACATAAAAATAACTTTCATACATGGTTTTAAGAATAAAACCCAAGTAATAAGGTTTCTTCATTTTATACTTTGGTCTTAGAAAATATTCAAAACATTCCAACCTCTTTCTATTTTAGGTTGCTATGGGGACCAGACATAGAAACACGAGGTTTTTATGGCATTTTTCGAGATACGGGACCACATCACGGCTGGTTATCCTTCCTTGTTAGCTGGAATTGAGGTTTAGGTGATAAAGTGTGAACGTTTGGTGATTCAAATGCCGAGAGGGAGAAATTTTCGTAGGATCATAAGGTATCACTATTTTAGACTTTAGTCTTAGAAAAATTTAAAACATTATAATCCCTTCCAATTTATGGTCTTTATGGTGGCCAAACGTAGAAACGCAGGGTTTTAACTGCTTATTTCAGGATTCGGAACCACCTCACGACTGGTTTTAATTCATGCTTAATTGAAATCAAGGTTTAGGTGATTAAGTCTGAATGGTGATTCAAACACCGATAGGGAGAGAACTTTGAAGGGGTAAATGGTATCCTGATTTTAGACTTTCGTCTTAGTAAAGATTAAAAATATCCAAACCTCTTTCCATTTAAGGTCTCGCGGGGACCAAACGTAGAAATGTAAGGTTTAGACGGCGTATTTTGGGAGGAGGGATCGCCTAACAACTGGTTATCTCTCATCTAAGATCGCTCACAACTCTCCTACCTCCCTCTCAAAGTTGGTGTACGTCCCGTCACTCTCACTCGTTGAAATAAGACACCCTTGTAGTGAATCCCCACTAAAACTTCTAAAAATATGCTCATCTATAACCTCCTTTATAAGATCCATATCACGGAACTCACCCTCATCACACACTTGCTTGATGATGTTGAATATATTAGTCTCAAGTGTCATGTTCCCGAATGTGAGTTGCATTTACCCGTTTTGAGTGTTAATCAATGCGTTAGCCCTAGCTAATAATGGGCGGTTAAGGATGAAGGGAACATGATTACTCAAGGGGATGGAGGGCGTTGCTTCCCAAATGATAAAATCTAATGGGAAGTGGAAAGTTTCCACTTGGACTATAACGTCCTCAATAATACATTTAGGTATCTTCACGGTACGATTCGCGAGTTGGAGAGTGATCTTAGTGGGCATGAGGTCCCCTGAATCTAATTGCCAATAGATGGAGTTAGGGAGAATGTTAACACTCACCCCTAAATTTACTAAGGCTATATGGATATCGTTCTCTCTAATGATGCACTAAATGGTCGGTGCACCCGAATCTTTAAACTTTGGTGGGAAATAACTTAGTAGAACTGAGACCACATTTTATGCTAGGAAAATGTTCTTTTTAACCTTTAGTCTATGTTTCACCATTAATAAATATTTGAGGAACATTACATAGGCAGGAATTTGTTTGATTGCCTCGAGAAAAGGTAAATTAAACTTGACTTGCTTTAGCACATCTAGCACATCTTCACGGGAGGCCCCTTTAGGAGGAGGAACCAACCGTTGAGGGAAAGGTGCGGCAGTTGGCAGTTTCACTACAACTTCAATTCTAGTGGTGTCACTATCTTCACTCTCATTCAAGGGGTCATCTTCGGCCTCTTTCGTGTCGGGCTAACCTCCTTATCTTTAGGTTCATCGTATGGGGGAGGTGATAAATCAATAACTCTCCCACTACGTAGAGTGGTAACAACTTGACATTGCTCTTTATTATCTTAGAACATAAAACTAACACTAGGTTGGCCTTGGGGAGGTCTTTAGCCTTGGGCCGAAAACTTGCCCTTCTCTTGGACACTAAAGGAAGATTGCAATCTATAAAGGTTTGCATAAATTGGTCCAATGTATCCTTAATATTTCTCCGCGATGGGTTAATATAAGGCACAGAAGGTGATGGTTACCGCGCCTCATAAATCGCACACACCTTCTCTCTCAATGCTCGAGTGGAGATGGATGTTTCTCTTCCTCGGATTCGATTACGTCTTCCAATATTTTAGCAAGTTGGTTGATTTAAAGTTTTAACTTAGCTTCTTTGTATAATTGCTAGAGTCCGAACGCAGGAGATGTGGACGTTTATCAATCCTAGGTTTGGACATTTGGATCACATGTGTCCCATGCTTGAGTATTCTCGATGACATACTTAAGGTGAGCCTCGGCATCGTCTGCATCCAACACTAGAAATTTCCCTTGAAACATAGTTTTCAGGAGTTGTTTGGAACTTAAGTTTTGCCCTTGATGAATGAGGGAGATAAGTCTCCACTTCTTAAATCTGTGGTGTGGTCACATATTAAGCAACTCGTTAAACTCGTCCCAACATTTATCAAAAGGTTCATTTTTCGTGTTGTTTAAATATTGGAATTTGAGCTTTTATGGAATTGGTTCGATGTTGGAGAAGTAATTTCAGGATAAAATTAGCTTGCATATTTGTCCATGTTCCAATCGAGTTCGGTGCCAAAGATCATAGCCATTTTAGGCGAATGATATCTTGGGTGAACGCTTGATCGCTAAACGCTTCACATGCCTCTTCGAATTCGCGGATGCGGGGGTATGGTTTTTTTACTCCAAACCAAGGAATGTGGAAAGAATCCTAATCATTCCGCTGTGAAAATGGAATTGTCCCTCATTATACGAGAATATAATGCATCCCGAAATGATGGTTTCTCGGGATATAAGAGTTATCTAATGCGGCCATTTGGTATGTCACCCTCACTCATATCATAACTAGCATTGTTTGACACTTCTCTCTCTCCAAATGACTCGATATCCTCACTCAACGCCCAAGACGTGTGATTCAAAGTGTGACTCGTGATGGAATCGGATGGTGTAGGAGGTAGATACCAAAACTATGAAACACAATGAGTATGTGGACTAACTATAGGATTTTCGTGAATTTTGGTAGGAGTAGATTGAGGAGTTGGTTCAGGGTTTTGCATTTAAGGATTTGAGAGATTCAATTTTTTTCTTTTTTTCTGAATTTTTTTGAATATTTATTTTATGATTTTTTTAAAGAATTAGGGTCAAATGTTGGATTAATTCAACCTAACCTAAATGTCTACCTAGTCACCGACAACGGTGCCCAAAACATGACTCAATTTAAAGTGTATCTCTAACGCGTGTGTTTACGACTCAAGTGCAAGTCATTCACTCAAGTAATAATCTGGTAACCGGGCGTCGAACTCGAGGAATAGGATGCAGAATGTGATGACGAGTAGGAAAGACGATTAACCCAATGGTTGACTCAGAGAAAGAAGGAAAAGATGATGGTTTGTGAATTTCCTATCAAGTAATACAATTTAGTAAAACTAGTAAATGAACTACGTATGCAATAATAACTAAGTGAGTTTTAAATCATTGTGGGAAAAGGGAGTTAAGGTACACTCCCCCGAATCATCGGAGATTACTTAGAACATAAAAACTTCAAAAACCTAATTTTCAATTCAAGGTAACATAAAATACTTTCAAAGCATTCGATATATGAGGATTTTACTCCTTATAATATCAAATAAAAAATTGTAATTGATGGGAATGAAAAATTACCAAAACTTGTATTGCATCCTTAAACATGTCGATTACCTAGGGCAAACATAATTAAAAGACTTACAATATTCATTGTTGATACCAAATTTAATCTGCTGACTTGGACCAATCATATGAAGACACGTGGCTATCTACATGGCTACAACAAGCACTTCTGAGATGATCACACGCTCCGAGGAACCATGTTACTCCGAGGAACTCATACGCTCCGAGGAACAGATCTCACCGAGGAACTCATATGCTCCGAGGAACAGACCTCTCCGAGGAACTCTTGAATACTAGGAAGCTTAGGGGGTCCGAGCAACTTAGACGGTCCGAGATGCATCTCGAACAAAGCATTAATAGCTGGATAACCAACAGTTTAACCGATTCATTAAATGCTTATCATTAAGACGCACACGCAAAGAGGGCATTAAATGTATTACCCCTTCATATGCATATCATTTAATGTATTACCCTTTCACATTCAGCCTCAGGGCTATAAATACATTGTACAACCCTCATTGTAGGGGGACCGGATCTAGAACGGAATTTCTTGTAATCGAGAATTCCCAAACACTATGCAATAAAACAACAGTGGACGTAAGCCATTCTTATAAGGCTGAACCACTTTAAAATCTTTTGTCTCATTTATTTATCTGTCATTGAATTATTAGAGTGATCTAATTTTTTACATCAACATTCATTTTGGTAATAAATCAAGCCATTGAATTGGTCATGAAATTTTATTCGCTTTTAAATCCATTCGAAACACCTAGGTTGGGCTCATATATTACAACCCTCTAAAATATTAGTCGGACATATCTTCATGGGAAATAACTAAAGTTTTAATGTTGCATGGTTGAAAATCATGCTGAAACTATTGCTAAACATACATGGAAGACTTAGAATCCCAGGAAAATAAATAAAAGCGTGCAAAAAATATTACTTCAAGAACAAGGTAGAAGAAAGGCAAAATATATTGATGAAAATCTTTAACATTAATCCTTAGAAGTGCAATCTTGATGAAAAAAATTGAAAACTATCTTCTTGACTCTTCTCTTCCTTTTTTCTAGGTCAAAAACTCTCTAAAAGTTATCTAGAATGATGAATGAATAATAATACCCATTTTTCTAAGAGTTTTAATCTTGTACAACTCTAATTTTTTAGTGGATAGAAAAAAATTATGTTCAGATGCCATCAAACTGGCTTGGTATGGCCTTTGTAAATGGGAAAATCGATTCAGAATTCCACTAGCGAGGTCCACTTCTACGAACAAGAGAGAACTGATTCGCTTACGACCCAAACTGGTTCGATCCTCAAAATTTTCTTCTTTTCTTACTTGAATTCTTCTTATTTTCATATCATCATATTTTCTCAATCGAAACTCCAATTTGAATTTTGTTTCTTCCTACGTGCTTGTGAAATCGGGGTCTTCGACTTCTATTTAGGTTTTACATCCAAATTCCAGTTGTACAATTGCGTTACTATCCTTGAATTTCCTTATTTTCTTTTCGATCTTTATTTCGGTTTCTCTCTTGTCTTCACGTGCATGAACTACCGGTAAAATATAAGAGAAATATACGAAACTCGATATACTTGTTAGAAGACGTCAGTAAAAATGATATGAGATAAATCCACTTCAATTGCATCACACAAGGTGATAAAAGCCTCTAAATTACGAGGACAAATATGAGGAATTGATGCTTAATCAACGGCACTTCATTGTTAGGAACTCAACAGCATCGAACTTTTCTCCAAGAAACCCTACAATAGAGTATCTTCAGAAGTGATTGACCTCATGAGAATGTATTTCTTGCCACCTATACTCTCCGTACGAGTAGGACACATAAGATCCATATGTATCAATTCCAACAAACGAGATGTGGTGATGGATTTCAACTTTCGATGAGGAGTTTAAATTTGTTTTCCTTGTTGGAAAGGACCACAGATCGAGGAAGTTGGTTTTACGATAGTAAGTCAAGAACTAGGTCTTTTTTCACTAACCTCTAAGTGCATTTAAAGTTCACATGGCCTAGTCTTTGATGCCAAAGGTCCATAGAGGAGACTGTGGAATTATTGCACACAAAGGAGGACTTGGGAATGATCCCATTGCAACTATCGTTGGTCCTCACTCATTGTAATAGTTCACCGGATCTATCATATACATTACAATCTGACTAATCGAACTTTACCGCAAAGTTTTCATTATAAAGTTGGCTTATGCTAATCAAGTTCACTTTCAACCCTTTGACGTACAACACATTTTCTATATGCAAAAATTCGAGTATCTCAACATAACCTTGTCCTAAAATGCTATACTTCCTCCCATCTCTAAATATGACTTTATGTTCCTTGCGATCCACGAGGTCGATAAAATACTACTTGTCACCATGTGACTCGAGCAAACCCTATCAAAATACTATTAGGAATTAGGTTAAGCCTTGATATCAATGTGAACAATAAGGTCTTTGTCGTCTTGCTTAGGTACCCAGGTAGAGGTAACCTTTTGTTTGCCCTTATTGTTGTTTGCTCTAGTCGTAGAATTAGAAGTGTTCTCAAAAGGAATAGACATACTTTGAGATTCTTCTATTAAGCTTTGATAAGTAGCGACTAGGAACTCAACCTGTTCTCTAAGTTTAGCAAAGTCACTATAGAGGTGCGCGGGAGTATGTGTACATATAGAAAACTTCCCTAAGGCCACCTTGCTTTTTGCAATAGTTGAAAGAATAGATTTGTTTAGGTCTACCATGGTTTTCTCATTTAGGTTGAACTTTCTTTTGTAGTTTAGGTAGAGGACATAAGGATTCCAGTTTCGGTGTGACATGGGAAGTGGAAGCACCATCGTAACCTATTCTTTGCCTCTCCTTAAAACTTAAAGTAGGACCCCAGAACATCTTTCCTACCTTATTCAATGTATCCTCTATAGTAACATTAACCTCTCGGACACGTTCGAGATTTTTCTCGAGTTGGAATACAAGGGCTTTAAGTCTCTCACAAGTCTCTAATAAATCTTGAAAGTCTCTCGTAAGACTAGACACTTTGTTGGTCAAGCCACCATTTTCCCTCTCCACTAAACGACTCTCTCTCCCAAAGAAACTCTCAGCAAGGACTCTCTCTCCTTCTCGAATTTCTCAACTCCTTCTCTAAATCTAACACCGTAAGCGTCAAATTTTTGTTTTTTATTTTTCATCTTGAGGGACACGGTTGAAGATTGGCCTAAGGACATTATATGACACTTTTACCCTCACTCATAACTTCATCTCCCTCACTCACTTTTGAATGACTAGACTCACTATCGAGGTCATTATGTTTAGAAATGTCCTCATTGGTGTGAGACGTACTCAATGTACCAACATGACTAATCATGAATGTGGTAAAGTTATGTCCATCCGATGATTCATCCTTAGAATACACAAACTCGACATCGCTATCACTAAGAGTGTGATGGAAGGGAGCTTTTCCTTTGCCCTATTTTTTTAATCTCGAATCACACTCGTGATTATTCTGAACCTTACCCTTGCACTCATAGAAGCTCTCCTCATCTTTCTTAAGGTACGCTCCTCTCGCTTTTTCAAAACCTTTCTTAACCGATTTATACTTTTATCTCTCTCAAAACTTTTGTTTTCTTTGGAGTAATTTTATTTTCTTAGCTTGAGAACTTTTTTACAAAAAGGGCAAGATCATCTAGATCAAAAGCATATTCAGATTTAGAAGAAACCTCCTTTTTCCTTTTAAATTGAACTTTCAAAACAACTCCCTTTTCCCGTGGCTTAATAATTTCAGAAACCATATCAATTTCATAAGTTTGAAGGTGTCTTACAAGTTCTTCTAACTTATGCGTATCTAAAATTCCCAATAAATTAAGGACAATGTAAGATCCAAAAAATGATACATGGCTCAAACCCTCGATATTTACATATAAATATATAGTTATATTTATTTGATACCCCTACCCACGTATAAAATTCTTGAAATTAAAAACTTTGAATATTAACTACATGAACCATAGAAAAAGTTAAATTAAGGAATTACCCTAAAGTTTTAAATACTAAAAAATGTCCCCAAAAGTTTTTATTTAGATTTTAAACTTTCTAGATGATTTATAAACCCCAAATATTTTCCATACTTTACTTTGAAACTATTATAATTTACAAACCAACCCTTACAAATATCGTACTTTATTTTATAAAATTACATAAAAGCCCCTAGAGTTTGAAAATGTACAAAAAATTATTTAAAAACTAAACCAAAACTTCCTAAGGACCAAAACTTAACATCTTAACTTAATCCCTATCAGTTAAGATGATGATAATGCCACCCAAGTATCCATTTGGGCAAATAGGAGATAGGTATCATATGCCTTCATGTGTAACTTCAAATTCCTTCACAAGTATCCTCTCGTAAGCTAGCTTAAAACCACCTCTTTTTTTCCCAAGCAACTCTGCCCAATGTACCTGATAAAAGGAACTACATGGTACAAATAAATCCACTGAATCAGTAGAGTAAAAACCAACTAAAATTTTTGGCATTTTTGAGTATTCTCATATTTTATGCACATAGCTTGGTTTTATCAATTCAACTTAGTTTCTGCAGTAGTTTCCAATCAATTCATGCTTTTACATGTAATAGTTAACCTGAAAACAATTTTTAGAAAACACCGAGTTTGGTTTAATGGTGAATTATGTATTCCTGACCTTAGACCAGTTTCAAGGTGGGAATGATTGTCCTTAGACCTTCAAGAAGTCAAAGTTAAAATTCTACTCGTATGCTATGAATTAACACCCCAAACCAAAACCATTTTACTCAAATATTCACAAAGAAACAAAACCATATTACTGCCATAGATCGAATTTCACTTTAACTCCATGAATATGAAACTGAAATTTTTGCAATTTTACAGTTCATATAGATGAGGCTAGAATCCACCTCAATCCATAAAAGTTATATTTTTGAAATCCTTGTGAAAAAGTAGAAAGAATGGATTTTGAATCATCTCAAACGGTATTACGTACTGAATTTAATTGAATGTCAAATTTTGTAACCCTAAAGTCAAAATTACGAATGTTAAAGATGAAGTGGTCAACACGAGCGCGAGTGAGATCAAAGTCAGCACGTGGTAAATTTGACTGAGCACGTGAGAGCCTGCGTCCAATCTGAAAATTTTGAAATCTTTTCCAAAAATTTTATTTTATTTTTATGGTCAAAATGATATATTACAACTCCTTGCTTGGTCAACCAGAAAGAAAATTTGAGGTATCACCCAAATTTGATTTTAAAACTTTAAACTATTTTTCACATAAACCCCTGAAGTTTTTTAACTACTGAATTTACCCCCAAACTTTACCCGTTGATTTTTGACACCATTATGAACAAAAAAGTCTATTACCACTAAAAACTTGAAACCTAAGGAGTTATAAGAAACAAATCCAAACTTTTATTTACGTATTAAACCCTTAAAAGTTATGTTATGCGCACTTTTAAGTATACGCACCTTAAACGTTTTAAAATCCGACCTTACTTGGATACTTTTCACTTTTCAGACTTTCTTGAACCCCCGTCTTAAATCAAATCAAATGGACTTGTTTTTTGAAAGCCCTAAACACAAGTAGGTGACGTCTTATTCAGTATTATTTTCACACAATGCTTTTGATTGCACCTACTATTGATATCACTATATAATAGTCCCAATTTATCTGATTCTCATTGATGAACTCATTTGAGTAGTTCAAACATTTAAATAAAATTGATTCTAATTTTAAAAATCTATATTTATTTTATGCACTGATATCATTTAATATGATTCAATTTGAACCTATTCCATTATAGGATACATTATGGCCAGGGAATAATCTATCGTAATGCCCAGGATTGTATTATTTGGCATGTGGGGCTCATATTATTGAGGGCCTAGTTTTTTCTACCATATAGAATGTTTGTGATTGACTTGGCATGGTTAATTTATCTCGGCTATCTAGATTGATTTACCTCTAATTTATTTGGATTGATTGTTGTATGTATGTCTATTGCCTTAAAGCCTATAAAAGGATAATTATGGGTTATTTATTTAGAAACCATCCACGGCTATTAACGCCTTGATATTTCTAGTTATAACAATATCATCATATATTATTGTGCTCATCTCACTCTAACTATTGAATATCTTTTTTTATGATGTCTTTGATATTACTAAACTCTGATTTTTTTTACAAACTATATAGATTTGAATTATCTACTAGGTAATTTTGCTTATTCTTTAAAAATTCTAGATTGACCCAGAGCACAAGGAAGGAAACATCCCCCCCCCCCCCCCCCCGGACACACACAATTTAAAGCATCATCTCATGTATCTCTAGCCATCGTATACTCATGGAAAATCAGTAGCAGTTCCGTAAAACCCGTTATAATTTCATATGTTACCACATATAAGACGACGTAGTCTTATGTTGTACTTTTATTTTATTTTCATTTCCTTTTTTTTATGTAACACGGGAATAGTATTATTACCTAGTATGTATGTAATGAATAAAGTGTCTCATCACTATACTTAGACGATGTAATGTGATACATCCTTTATTATCTTATTTATGAATGAATTTCAATCTTTTCTTATCTGTCAATTGCTTAATCACCCCAAGAACCCGAGATGCGACAACATGGTATCAGAGTGAGCGTCAGGTTTATTACTCCCATGCAGGATTTATTTAGGAAATAAAGTTATTTTAATTTCATAACTTCTTTATATTATTCGATACTAAATATTGTCTTACAACTATAAACACTTGGACTCATATCTATACGAACCATGAAGGGATCGGTCAAGCTCAATTTAGACATACCATTCAAGACGAAGGATACAATAAGCTATGTAAAATAATTCGAGATATCAATGGTCAATCGCGACCCCTAGCATCAAACACTACGTATTAACATGTCGGTTAATGGGAGAAGAACAAGCTATGAAATAAGCTCGCTAATTTTCGGAAGAGAAAGAATTCCTATAATAAGAAATTCACTTGGCCTAAAATTCAGCATCATCAATAAAGCTACGTGCAACTCCACCTATTCTCCCGACTACTATGGGCCAGATATGCCATATCTCAATGCCATGACGTCTTCGACAGGATCAAGTACGGGAGGCTCGAAAAAGAAGGAGGAAGAAAAAGGCTCGCTAGTATCGCAAGTGGGATGAGAACATTGAGAAGATGACATAACCATATATAAATAAACTCTTAATAAGCACATATGGTGTGTAGTGTGAAGAAAGGCAGTGAAGAGCAAGCAGTGTATTATGTTGACATATTAAAATATTGTGACAACCATGATATTCTAGGAATACTAATTTTAATACTTTTGTGTTAGAACTAAACCCCCTATATTTTGTACTCTTAGGGACCGGATTTACTTGTTAAAAAGTCTATCAATAAAACTAACCTGGTTATACACAAATCTTGTTATATATATTTCTTTAATTTTAATTTAATTCTGTAGGATGGTAAGAACACGCAATGTCAACTTGTCAGCACAAACAACACCACAATCAAAATCAAGTCGAATAAATTCGTCCACAGCTATGGACAACATAGATCAGTTTCTTTAAGAACTCACGATGTTGAATCAAGTACATCAAAATCCATTACATACTCTAGGGATCAAAATGTCAGCCGAAACTCGCAGAATGAATGCCTTTGAAGAATTTTTGCGCCAATGACCTCCAGCATTTCACTAAAAACCCGTAGCTTTAAAAGAGTAACAATGGTTTAGGTAGATATTAAAAGTATTAAATAATGTAGTAATAGTACCCTAACTGAGAGAGGACTTAGAAACATATATGTTCGAAAGAGAGATAAGCCATTGGTGCTAGTCAGTAAAACGTACCCAAAATGTAGAGAATTTGACATGGGCACAGTTTGAGGACATGTCTTTCAAGAATTATTTTTTTAAAGCTTTACGTGACCAGTTAACTGTATAATTTCTAGGATTTCAACAACTTAATATGATAGTAGCCTAGTACGAGGATCGATTTACCGAATTATCTCGCTACACTTAAGAGTATATAGATATGGACATTAAAAAATGCAGACATTTCGAGCGCAAACTAAAAGCTAATATTAAGACCTCTCTTATTCCCTTTTGGAAAAATGATCGAAGTAGCTAATCTCATTGAAAGAAACCCGTCCCCAAGCGGCAGTTCTTGAAACATCGCTCCAATTTCAAACCTAACGAAGGTCGATCATATAGTCAAATTCGTCATCAGTACAGTGCCACAATAATTCGTTGCCATGAATATAATGCTCCTGGACACATTAGACCCCAATGTCCCTAACTTCACAAACCCAACTTTAATCGAGAATAAGCCACAAATGTAGGAAGGACAACCGAACCACAATGACCTCTAGGAAGAACCCAAGTTTCATAAGGAAAAGTGATATATAACTAACCTCCAGGAAATTCTAAAGGACCGGTAGTTGGTAACCAAACACAAGGTCGAACTTTTACTCTCCAAATACAATCTAGTGGTCATGATATGATTGAAAATAATATTTCTTTTAATAATCTTACGGCTTATATAGTGATTGATTCATTTATTATTTCCAAATTTATGATCTTATTAAATCTTACTTCTTCTACCTTAGTATATCCTTTAGCAATAAGTATGCCTACTAGTATTACGGTAAAAACACACCAAGGCTGTAAAAATTATGAAATAAAATTTGATGTAGGAACAATTATCATTGAATTAGTAGTATGGGATATAGTAGGATTTGGCATCATCATTGGGATAAATACATTATCAGTAAATAATACCTATATACATTATTATCCAAGGAAGGTGACCTTCAAAAATTACAAAACCAGGAAATGTGAATTTCAAGTATTGTGCTCTGAAAATACCAACCACATATCTTCTTACACTCTTTCAGATCTAGATAACTATGAAGATGTATTTCCTGAAGACTTACCCAACATTCCTTTGCCAAGGGAAGTTGAGTTCATAACTAACCTATTTCCTAATACTTTTCCTATCTCCTTACCACCTTATCAGATGGCGCCCTTAGAATTACGAGATCTTAGAACTCAATTAGATGAATTTCTAGCCAAAGGATTCATTTGAGCCATTACATAACCGTGGGGAGCCCTAATTCTGTACCGTAGATTGAACCAAGTTACCATTAAAAATAAATATCCGTTACCCAGAATAGGAGATTTATTTGACCAGCTACACGGAGAAAAAATATTTTCAAAGATTGATTTAAGATCAGGATATCACTAATTACGAGTAAGAGAAGATGGCATACCAAAAATTACATTTAGGTCTCGTTATGGACATTTTGAATTCCTAGTAATGTATTTTGGACTTACTTATTCGCAAGTAGCTATTATGGGCTTAATGCACTGAGTATTTCAACCATTTTTGGATCAGTTCATATTTGCATTCATAGAAGATATCCTAATATATCCAAAAAATGACCAGGATCATTAAATTCATTTACAAATAGTACTAGAAACACTTCGGTGTCATCGATTATATGCTAAGAAAAGTAAATGAAACTTTCTCATGAAAGAAGCAAGGTTTCTAGGACATGTCATCATTGAACTTGGAATCCAGGTAAATCCAATGAAAACTGCAGTTGTTAACTTTAATAACATAAGTTTGTAGTTTCCTCGGATTATCTAGACATTATCGAAGATTTATGAAAGGATTCTCCACCATTGCATTACCTTTAATGAAGTTAATGCAAAAGGATATATGCTTCGAATGGAACCCGGAATGTACCCAAGCATTTTATATTTGGAAATAATGTTTAACTACTACACCTGTACTCACTATACCACCCAACAATGTTATTTATGATATATATACTGATATTTCTTTACAAGGACTAGGTTGTGCAGTCATGTAGTTAGGGAAAGTAGTAGAATATGGATCTTGTCAATTAAATTCACGAACGAAATTACGCATTCAATGACCTGGAATTAGCCTCAATAGTCTTTGCATTTAAGATTTGGTGATGTTATTTATAAAGTGCAAAATTTCAAATACTTTCAGATCATAAGAGTCTCAAATATATATATTTACACAGAAAAATATGAATTTATGCCAACGACGCTGGATCAAATTTTTAGAAGATTATTAATTTTGATTGCAATACCATCCAGGTAAGGGCATTATTGTAGCAGACGCCTTAATTCGTAAAAATAGTGAAAGATTAGCTAGAATTTCTTCTTATCAGATCGTAACTACTTTGGATGACTACAAAATGCAAAGAGAAGTCCCGCGTATTCTTCATAACGTTATATCTAATCATACGCTTTTAAAGTAAGTAATGGAATAATAATCCACTGATGATTTTCTTAATAACCAGCATCAGAAAATCGAAGAAGGGAAGACAGGTAAAGATTGGACATATCATCCTGAAAACAATATGTGTACCCTCTAATGCCGTGTTAAAGTAAGAACTTTCATAAGAAGTCCATCACTCCAAATTTGTTATACATCTTGGAAATACCAAGATGTATCATGATCTCAAAATATGTTATTGGTTGACATGAATGAAATAAGACATTAGAACTTTTATTGCCAAATGTCTCACCTGTTAGCAAGTCAAAATTGATCACTAACACCCATGTGGATTATTACAATATCTCCTAATTCCTACTTGGAAATGGGATCATGTTACGATGGATTTTGTTAGAGGACTACCCCTATAGCCCAAGGTTAAAATTTAATTTGAGTGATCGTAGACCAGTTGACTAAATCGACACATTTTCTTAAAGTACGTACCACCGATTCATTCAAAAAACTTAGTACAATATATATTCATGAAATCGTCAAATTACATCGAGCACCTTTATCCATCACATCAGACTGTGTCCCTCGATTTGTAGGACATTTTTAGCAAGCCTTACAAACAGCCAGGCTACCAAGTTACACCTCAGCACTGCATTTAATCCCCAAACGGATGGATAATATGAACGATTAATTCAGACACTCAAGCATATGTTACGTGCATGTGCACTAGATCTCACAGGAAGATGGAGACACCACTAGCTTTCGTATAATTTTGCTACAATAATAGTTATCAAGATAGTATCAAATCCGCTCCATATGAAACACATTTTGAAAGACCGCGTCGTTCTCCACTTTGTTAAAACAAATTAGGGGAAAATTATATTTTTGTCTTTAAAATAATAGAAGAGACAACATAAAAGATACATTTAACGAGGGAGAAGCTACAAGAAGCTCAGAGTCGACAAAAAAATTATACGGATCATCATAGGCAACCCTTAGTACTCAAAGAAGGGGATTAAGTTTTCTTAAAACTATCACCCAAAAAGGAAATTTTAAGATTTAAAAGAAAAGGTAAAGTTGCACCACGATACGTGGGACCTTTTTTCATCATCAACCATGTTATACCAGTAGCCTATAGATTGACTATACCCCCAGATTTATTAAAAAATCATAAAGTATTTCATGTCTCTCAATTACAAAAATACATTCTCGATCCGTATCATGTCCTTTCGTGGGAAGGACTCTCGATAGAACCCAATCATAATTTTAAAGAAAGACCTTTTCGAATTTTAGATTCTCAAGATCGGATTCTTTGTACCAAACCATTCCCATAGTTAAAGTTCTTTGGCAACATCACGGAGTGGAAGAAGCGACCTGGGAACTTAGAGATGTTATGAAACAACAACATCCTAAACTCTTCGAAGGTAATTTCGAGGATGAAATTTTTTTTGGTAGGGATAATTATAAGATCCGAAAAACGATACCATAGCTTAAACCCTCGACATTTATATATATATATATATATATATATATATATATATATATATATATTTATTTGATACCCTTACCTAAGAAAAAAATTCTTGAAATTAAAATCATTGAATATTAACTACACGAACCTTAGGAAAATTTAAATTACAGAATCGCCCTAAAGTTTAAAATATTACAAAATAGCCCCTAAAGCTTTTATTTAGCTTTTAAATTTTCTATATGAGTTATAAACCCCAAAATTTTTCCATACTTGACTTAGAAACTATTCTAATTTACAAACTAGCCCTTAAAATACCTTACTTAATTTTGAAAATTACACAAAATCCCCTAAAGTTTGAAAAAGTATAGAAAATGGACTAAAAACTAAACCAAAACTTCCCAAGGATTAAAACATAACATCCTAACTTAATCCTCATCAGCCAAGCTGATGAGAATGCCACCCAAGCTGCCATTTGACCCAATAAGAGCCAGGTAGCACACGTCTTAATGTGTAAATTCAAATTCCTTCACAAATATCCTCTCTTAAACTAGCTGAAAACCACTTTTTTTCGACCAATCAACTTTCATCAACATACCCTATAAAAGGCACACTAGGGTGCAGATAAAGTCATTGAATCAGTAGAGCAACAACCAACTCAAAAATTTGGCATTTTAGGTTATTCTCATATTTTATTCATAGAGCTTAGTTTTATCAATTAAACATAGTTTTTGCAGTAGCTTAGAACCAATTCTTGCTTTTACTGTAATAGTTAATATAGAAATACATAGCTAAGGGTCAGTTATAAAAAAAAATCGTGAAATCTTCAGATTAATGGTGAATTGTGTATTCCTGACCTTAAACCAGTTTTAAGGTGAGAATAATTGTCCTTAGACCTTCAGGAACTCAAACATAGTATTTAATTTGATTATAGTATACCTGCATATCTCAAGATCAAGTTTTTATATTTCGATAATTAAAATTTTAAAGTTAATATTCTCCATGGGTACTATGAATTAAAACCTCAAATCAACATCATTTTATTCCAAATTCACACATAAACAAAACTGTACTACTTACACGACTCATATTTTACTATAACTTCATGAATGTGAAACTAATATTTCTACAATTTTACAGTTCATGAAGATGAGGCTACAATCCACCTTAATCCAAAAAGTTAATATTTTTGGATTACTTGTGAAAAATCAGAAAGAATGGGTTTTGAATCATCTAAAATGGTATTTTGTATTGAATTTAATTGAAGGTCAAACTTTGTAACCCTATAGGAAAAATTGAGAAGGTTGAAGATGAAGTGGTCAACACGCGCACGAGTGAGGTCAAAGTAAATTCGACTGAGCACTTGTCTAATCAGAAATTTCAAAAAAAATTCCAAAATTTTATATTATTTTTCAGGTCAAAATGGTATATTACAACACCTTGTTTGGTCAACTAAAAAGAAAATTCTATTTATCACCCAAACTTTGATTTACAACTTTAAACTACGTTTGCACATAAACCCCTGAAGTTTTTTAACTATTGAATTTTTACCCCAAAATTTACCCACTGACCATTATGAACAAAAAAGGCTATACCACTAAACTTGAAAACCTAACAGCCACAAGAAATAAATCCAAATTTTTATTTACATATTAACCCTCAAAAGTTATTTTATACGCAATTTCAAGTATACACACCTTAAACTTTTTAAAAGTCGACCTTACTTAGATACTTTTCACTTTTAAGACTTTCTTGGACCCCCGCCTTAAATCGAATCAAATGGAGTTATTTTTAGAAAAATCCCTAAATGCAAGTAGGTAATTTTTTATTCAGTATAATGTTCAGGTAATGCTTTTGATTACGCCTATTGTTGATATCACTATGTGATAGTCCTAGTGTATCTGATTCTCATTGATGAACTCATTTGAGTAGTTCAAATATTTATGTGCAATTGATTCTTATTTTTAGAATTTTATTTTATTTTATGCAATGATATATTTTAGTATGATTCATTTTGAACCTATTCCATTATATCATACATTATGAATAGGGAATAATCTATCGTTATGCCCACGATTATATTATATGGCTTGTAGGAATCAGATGATTGAGGAATTAGTTTTTACTACCACGTGAAATGTCTGAGATTGACTTAGTACGGTTACTTTATCTCCAATTATCTAGATTGATCTATCTCCAATTTATTTGGATTAATTATTGTATGTATATCTATTGCCCTAAAGCCTCTAAACGGATAATTATGGGTTATTTGTTTAGAAACCATCCATAGCCATTAACTTGTTCTAGCCCTGATATTTCTAGTTGTAGCAATATCATCATATATTATTGTTCTTATCTCACTCTGACTATTGAAACTATTTTTTATGATGTCTCTAATATTACTAAACTCTGATTTTGTTTTACAAACTATATAGAATGAGAATTATCTACTGGGAAATTTTCCTTATTCTTTAAAAATTCTAGATGGATCGAGAACGTAAGGAAGGAAATATCCCCCTCGACCCCGTACAATTTAATGCATCATCTAATGGATCTCTAGCCATTGTATACTTATAAAAAATCACTAGCAGTTCCGCAAATCCGTCATAATTTCATATATTACCACCTATAAGTTGATGTAGCCTTATGTTGTACTTTTTCTTTTATTTTAACATCCTTTATTTCTTTTTTATGTAATGTGAGAATAGTATTATTACCCAGTATCAATGTAATGAATAAATTTCCTCTTCACTATACGTAGTCGATGTAATGTAATACAACCTTTATTATCTTATTTATGCGTGTATTTCAATCTTTTCTTATCCGTTAATTTTTTAGTCACACTAAAAACCTGGAATGTGTTAGACAGTGACCTTAGGAATAAAGAAGGAGGGAAGGGATCTCAAAATATTTTTCACAATGCGCATCTCAATAATTCTCTCACCCAAATTAAAACTAGAATTGACAATATTAGATAATCTAGCATAAAATTTATGAAAAGTATCCGATTCTAGCATGGTAATAGTCTCAAACGATATGGTGAGATTTTGTATCGTAGAAGCTTTCAAAGCGTTGGTACCCTCATTAGTGAACTCAAGTGTATCCCACGTTTCCTTAGATGTGGAGCACGCCACGATGCGACAGAACTCTTCAGGGGTGATGGCTCCAGAAATAGTACTTAAGTCACGGGATTTAAACCTGCTCCATTTAAGTCCATTATTTGTCCAATTGGTGATGGGTTTAGGAGTTATGACATTGCCATTAGTCACATTGGATGGTATCCACCCTCTTTCACAAATAAGTCAGACACGCTAGGCAATCTCTTTTAAAGACGACCTCATTTGAGCTTTACAATATGCATAATTTGACCCATCGAGAATAAGAACCATATTATACAAATTATCTATATAAACACAATTTAAAGATCACACAAAAAATCTGTGTAACCTGCTATGATACCAATTTGAAAATGTAGGGTTATAAAAATCACTTATATTTTAGGTTATGCACACAAAGATCCAATTTTTAACCAATTTTTACCTTGATTACAATTTAATGCCCATACAATAGAATCCAAATTAAATATTCCAAACCATAGAATCAAACTAATCATATGAAGAAGGATATTTGAGGAAAAATCCCTTTCAGGCAAAACCTATATTTCAACACTATAATAGAGTTTTACAAACTCGATGACTTACAAACTACTTAGAGCTCCACTATGTATAATGCACAAGCTCTTCAAATCTTTGGCAAAAAGTGCTGCAGTCCAGCACCACCCAGAGGAAGAAGCTCTTACCTCTGTATCGATCGATCTGCCTCTGGATTACAAAATCCTTTCTTCTTCAACAGTAGAATCGCAACTCCACAGTTAGCCATAGAGAAACCTATACAAGGGTTTGATGTCGTGTAAGAAAATTGGGTTTAACAAAACTCAGCAAATCCTATTAAGGTATGTATGATTTGGAAAATAAAAGTTTTTCTATGAAATAAAAAAAAAAGAACTTTTGGTGTAAGTATAGTAGTTGATTTTTGCCAAAAGAATTGTGGAAAATGGTCCAAAAGAATTCTTCTTATAGAAAAACATGTTTTTTAAGGCGGAGAATGAAAATTCCACTTCATTTTAACAAAAAATATAGGTTCTGTCTAATGAGGTGAAGTCTCGTTTGAACTAATTGCATAGTTCGTTCCGACGAGCTTCCAAGGAGAGTGTGTCTATTAAAAAGAGTCCCTTCATTTTAAGTTCGTTCGAAGTCCTTTCTAACGAAATCATCTAGTTGTTCCAATAAATTTTAACCTAGTTCTAATGAGAAAAAGATCTCGTTCTAACGAGATTACGATTTTGTTTACATTCCAACGAACCAAAAATATTATTTTGAAAAAAGTTTTATGAAAAAAATGCCTAGAGTAAAAATAAAACATCCCAGAATATAATTAACTCGGAAATAATCTAAACCTTAAATTTTTATACCATCATTAAGTGTTCGTGACAATTTCGACGGCTCAAAATTTGGATGCTATGCTCGAACACTAACATGTCTTCAAATGATCATGGAAGCATATGCATATGTAGTGTTCTATTTGTAATGGGATAAGCCAAAATATCTAAACTATGAGCAATTATAAAATCTTGCTCTTATATGTGGGATACGACGTTCACGTTCCATTTACTAGTGGGCGAGATGACTATGACCCCTTTGGAATTTTTAGATTTTACTATTTGACGGAGTGAAGCTGATTGTGGACTGAATAATAACCATTAGACATGAAGGTAGGCTAGGTGTTCTCTTTTAACAGTAATAGGGGACATGTTAGTGCCGGGGACCTCAAGTGGAATTAACTTATGGTGGTTGCCATTTTTGATGGAATTTTTATGGATTTTTGGATATTCCTAAGGACAATTGGGATTGGTGAAGATGTTCCACTCCATGTCCCTGTACTCAAGGTATTGCACATATAATTTTAGGGATTTTTCTTATTTTGGGGAGGTACGTGTTTACTGCCTTTCTTTCTCAATTGTTCCACTATTTATTTTAATATATGTTTTTGCGCACATGTGTAATAATGCCTTTATTCTTGTTTATTCATTTTTTT
Organism: Sambucus nigra; assembly: GCA_949130495.1. NCBI lineage: Eukaryota > Viridiplantae > Streptophyta > Magnoliopsida > Dipsacales > Adoxaceae > Sambucus > Sambucus nigra. The sequence continues at coordinate 218,485,775 of OX422213.1, forward strand.
CTAGTTATGGTTTTTTACTTATGTGTCTACTTATATTGAGCCATCTTGGGTCCCGGCGCAGATGGAGGGTATCTTTACTCTTTTATACATACTGGTTCTCTTTCTTTTATGATTCAACATATATATGTTTATATACTGATTTTCTTTTCTCTTTTGATTTTTTTTTCTTATTTTAGTTGACTTGGGTCTTGACCCACCATATATCGGGAGATGAGATGGCGTCTGAGGTGATGTCTAGAGGAGACAGTTGGTGGATGATCCGTTTGGAGCCATATTTTATCTGGAAAAGAGGGTGACTCGCCAGCATATATAGGATGCACCAGGGAGAGTACATTTCCACCCGCCTTACTTTTTGAGGCATGTAGAGGGGTAGTTAATGCAAACATGCATCTTTTTATAGAGGGTTTACTGATGGAGGACTTCTTACATGGTGACCATGAATACTAGGGTTTCGTGGGACGACGACTGATATCGATATCCTCCCCGTGACTAGGGAAATTTTAATATCCCGATCCAGGGTGGTATTTATAGAGGAGGTTCCTGTAGGGGTAGGGGAGCGGGTATCCCGAAAGATAGATCCAGAGAGACCTAATAGAGGTCAATATGAGGAGATCTTAGTGACCTAAGAGGTCGTTCGAGAGATAGTGCCCAAGGTGGCTGAGACGTACATGTGGAGCTCGTGGTGGAGGGTTCGAGGGCTCGAGTAATAATCCCCGGGGTAGATGTAGAAAGGGAGGTCCCAGCCATAGGTGGTGGAGATAGGGTGGAGCGTAAGCCTTGACGGAGGGCTTACCCACTGGTGTCAAGGGAATTCTTAGGGTTGCATGATGCAATGGGAGTGCATGTTATTAATTTATAAAATATCGCAAGTGCACGGGATATTATAGAATAGAGAGAGTTAAGTACCGATTGAACCCACAAAGATTTGATCAATTTTATAGATCAATGACTTCCAAATAGACAGTACGATGTAAAGATGAGAATTATAATCTAAAACTAAAATAAAAGCAATTAATGGGATCTACCATGAATATGCAACTAATTATGGGAGAAATTAAGATTTCGGATCCATCTATCAATTTTTCTAGATATTATGCATTAATTTAATTTTGTCATTACTGATTTTATAACTCAAATTAATCCGACTCTCGTCGTGTTCAATTCTAAAAATAAAACATTTAAGTTCACATAAAAGTTTAACGTTTCTAATCTAGATGGCTAAAATTCCTATTCCCTAAAACATATCAATTATAAGTTTTAAATGTAGTCTTAAAGCATGTACTATCAAAATAATCGAGTGCGAGCATAACCCACCAAAAAGTACTCACACCAAAAATTAAAATATGAATTATCAACTTAAGTATTAACGTTGTACTTAATCATGAGATATAAAACAAATTAATGTAATCATAGCCCATAAAAAATTACACACTTTAATTCTTAAAATATGAATTAGCAATCACTTTCGAAGGTTTAAAACATACTCTCGTGTTGTTTTAAGTAAATACCAAATTTTTAAAACATTTGAAACATGTCGGGAATAAAAACAAAATAAACTAAATGCATAATACTTCAAGCATGATAAATTTCACCTAGTCCTAGTAGATAATTTACGCTAACATAATGATAGACATAATAAGATTTCAAAAATGAATAAAAAGTTTCATTAACGATTCAAACTTACAATAATTGTACCTTACAATTAAGCTTGGCAAAATTCGCCCCATAAAAGTACAATTCTTGGCCCTCAAATTGAATGAAATCACTCAAAAATTGCTTCTCGAAATTTCGTGTGAAATTAAGTTCCTTTTTATATGATATGGGGGTTTGGGTTGGAGTGAAACTCCCTTGAATTGGCCGAACAATATTGGAACCGAACACTCTACCTTTTTAGTCTTTGGATCGGAGTAAGGTACTCAATATCCCCCCACTCGTGGACTCTTGCTTTTGCTTGACGAACAAGATAAAAAATTTTGACTTTTTTTCGATTTTGCAAGTCTAAAAATATTTTTTTTCGAATGACCCTAAAAATTAGCTTTTTTTCACTTTTCTCGAGTTGATCTTCAATTTACACCAAATTCCATCATTAGCAGCAAAATTTTCACTAAGAATTTTTTTTCACAAATTAGCATAAGAAAACTGCCTCTCATCCCATTCAATTCGAAAGTTAAAATATTTACGTTCACACAAAATTTAACGTTACTAATTTAGATGGCTAAAATCCCTATTCCTTAAAAAAAATATGTTTTAAATGTAGTCTTTAAGTCTTAACGTTGTATTTAAGCATCGGATATCAAAACTATAATGTAAGCATAACACATCAAAAATTACACACTTTAATTCTTATAATATGAATTAGCAATCACTTATCAAGGTTTTAAACATACTCTCGTATCATTTTAAGTAAATACCGGATGTTGAAAACATTTCAAACATGTTTGGAATGAAATTAAAATTAAACTAAATACACAATATTAATCAAGCATGATTAATTTCATCTAGTCTTAGTAGAGAATTTATGCTAAAATAATGATAGACATAATAAGATTGCAAGAATGAATAAAAAAATTATTAATGATGCAGACTTATAATAATTTTTCCTTATAATCATGCTTGACAAAATCTGCCCCATAAAAGTACAATTCGTGATGCAATCACTCAAAAATTGCTTCTCGAAATTTTGTGTGAAATTGTGTCCCTAAAGGTCCTTTTTATAGGACATGAGGTGAGGTGTTTGGGTTGCAGTGAAACTCTCTTTAATTGGACGGACAACGTTGCAACCGAACACTCCACCTTTTTAGTCCTTAGATCTGAATAAGGTACTCAATTTCTCCTCACCTAGGACTCTTATTCTTTCTTGCCGAACAAGATAAAAAATTTTGACTTTTTTTCAATTTCACAAGTGTAAGAACATCTTTTTGAAGGATCGTAAAAATTAGCTTTTCGCGCTTTGCTCGAGTTGATTGTCAATTTGCACCAAATTCCATCATTACCTGCAAAATTTTCAATAAGCAATTTTTTTTTAAAATAAGCATAATAAAATTATAAAATTATCGAAATGCTTATTTTTACTTAAATTACCGTTTTGAATCTGAATTCAATCATTCTTGTATTTGTCCTTTTATAATAAAATGGTACTACGAACTTATTAAATAAAATAAATTGTACTAACAAAGTATAAATCTGGGTATAAAATATAAAAAATAATGCACTCATCAACGGATCTATGGGTAGGAGGGGATAATGAGGGTCCCTCATTGCGAGTCAGGATAGTAGGGAAATCCCTTATTTTAAGAACCTTTTCTCTTTGGAAAATCTAGAAGACTTAGATTCGTAGGATCTTTCGCTAGTTACGGAGGAGAGGGCCCGAGCTGCGGAGGAGGGGATAGCCCGAGGGAGGGTTGATATAAAGGGGATAATTATCATTCATATTTTTACCCTAGAGGCTAGAATGAGGGATCTAAAGGAGGAGGCTCAACGGAGGGCTGAGGAGGGGGTTGCAACTCAGGTGGAGCACCTATTCAGGAAGGAGTGACTGATAGGAGGGTGGATCTTCTCATGCTTTTGCCTGAGGTGAAGTATATGGATGATGGTTATATAATCAGGTCCCCGATCTAGACATCAACTCAGCACTTGGATCGCTTGCATCCGGTATTCCTAGATTCCTTAAGAGTCGAGGGGGTATACTTATTTCCTTTCCCATATTTTTTTCATTTTCTTTATTTATCATCCTGATTTCCTCCTGCTAATTATTTTTTTATTTTGGTACTTTTTAGGAGGTGTTAGTACATGTAGCCAGTTTACAAGATGTGATGACCTAGTGGTCGTCCTATCTTTAGCGCTTACTCATTCTTTACTAGTCTTTGGTCCTGTTATGTCCTCGGGAATTTGGGCGATATCCCGTTCCCGTACTAGGACTCTCTCTCATGCGCCCTCTCGTTGTGAGGAGGCTTAGAATTCCCCTACTGGGTAGTGCACCCTCATGTGATTCTTCTTTTTCCTGTCCAACTGAGCCCTAGGCAACTCACGGATCCTGATGCGATAGGAGATATAATTAATGCTACTAAGAGTGCCAATAAGGACCGTCATTATTGAGCTTTTAGGATTTCGTTGGCGGGGGGAGGGGGGGGGGGGGGGGGGGGGGCTCTCTCCACCTATATACATTTGACCCTATTTTTCTTATATTCCACATTTGTGATCATTTTAGTGGTATATTGGATGGGCTATTTTTAAGATTTTAAATAGCAATCATTGAGTTTTGACTCCTGTTGCTTCCATTGTATTTTTTTTCTGTTGATAGCCTAATATTATATGTGCAATTTTACACTTATGTGAAGGATAATAAATGTTGAATGTGCGTATGAAATAGAATGAGCCTAAACTCCTTTTGTTTAGAAATAGTATAGACCCATGTTGATACACTTTTTTTTGTAAAGGTATCAAAATAAAATGAAAGTAAAATTGTAACTAAAATAAAATTAAAAAAAAAGAAGAGGAAAACTACCCGAGGAGAGAAAGATATAACTGTAATACCCCATACTTTTGAGAGTATTTTATTTCCACAAGTGCATTGATTTATTAATTTAATTGGGGAAACTAAATCGGTTTTGATAAATATTAATTAGCGAGTTAGGATTAATATTTATTATTATTATTATTATTATTATTTACTTTCATATAATAAGTAAATATCGATGCTAATTATTATATTGTTGTTTTATGAGTGGAAGGCGACAGATTATTATATTATGCCGTTAGAGAGTTGGAATGACGGATTAAAATGGTTTAGGGGAGACGCGTACTGTACGCACGTTTCAAGCCCGATAATGATATGGTGGAATATTTTTAGTTCGGCGACTCGAATGTTCTTTTTGAGTGTATCGATGATCCAGAATGGGCCAGAATAATCCATAATAGGTGCCGGGGTTTATAGTTAGGTTTCGGGGGCTTTTTAGACATAGTATGGCATGTATGGGGGTACAGTCATCATTTTACCCTTAGGGCTAAACTTATAAACGATATTAAGGTAAGATTAGGAGGTATTTAAGGTTAAGTGAGGTAGATGACAATATCATTCTAGCCTCTTCTTAGTAAAGATTAAGGGAGAGATTAAAGATAAGGGAAAGGAGAAGAAAAATAGATAAGGAAATCTTAGAGAAGAGAGAAAATCCAAACTCCAGATTCAATACATCTCTACGAATAAGACTTTGGATTTCTATCCAAAAAATTAAGTGTTTACTTTCTTAAGATTTGAAATTTTATGTAGTTGATTATGTTCATAGTTAATTGAAAATTATTCTCGATTGAAAGGGTTTGATTGAAAGGGTTTGATTCGTGTTTTACATATTCATGTGTTTGAGAATTGATATGGAATAAATTCGTGGTATAAATCTGGGATTAAGATTTGAACATGATGAACATTGATAGGGTGTTATATTAATGGTAATTAGGGGTAGATTAATTATGTATTAAATATATTAATTAATGATTAAGAATCCTTGAGATTTAATGTTGGATTCGGGTCTAAATCGGGCTTAAAATAGTTCTGGGATTAACATATGCCCATGAGAAACCGAATGGGAGGTATGGGTGCCTAACACCTTCCCATTTCGTAACTTAGTCCCCAAACCCTTGAACTATTTGGTTTCGTAAGCATCAATATTATCCTTGTTGTTGTTCTCTCGAGGTGGTAACATTTCTTTTTCTCATTTTGTGCAAAAATAGGCTGGCAAATCTATTTCTACCTATCACCTCACAGCGACGATGGTCGAGGTCTTGATGAACGAAGTAGTCTCGTGCGTATGATGGAAAGGGGAATGAGGGATCCACTGGCGGAGATTGCCCCCTTAGGATGGCCACAATAGTTATATTAGCCATTAGCATTTGGAGGCATTATTTATTGGGAGATAAGTTATATTTGTTCATGGACCACAAGCCATTGTAGTATCTTTTCACACAGAAGGAGCTAAATATGAGGTAGCACAAATGGCTCGAATTTGTAAAGGACTACCAGTTCAATATTCAGTATCATTCGAGAAAGGATAATATTGTGCCAGGTGCATTGAGCCGTATGCTTGCACGATAATTGGTAGCAATATAAAAGGAGAAGTGAGATGAGAGCTGTGAGGAGGAGAAGGAGGTTATCAAGGCTTGCACGACAGTGATGACCATCACACTCGAGATGTGAAGGCTTAGGTAGGTGGTTTTTCTTGTCAAGAGAAGGTGAGACATACATTATCAAACGAAGAAAAATCCTATTCAATCAGTTCTGAGGGTGGCTTACGCTTCAATAGGAGGTTGATTGTCCCAGCCGATGAGGACCTACGACGTGCAGTTATGGAGGATTCACATGGGTCATGATTCTTGGTTAATCTTGGAGAGGATAAGATGTACCAGGATATGAGGAGGCAGTATTAGCAGGCCAGTATGAAGCAGGATATAGCAGAGTTTGTCTTCGAGTACACCACTTATCAAATGGTGAAGGTTGATCATCAGAGACCAGGCAGGGTTTTACAACTAATGGAGATTCTAGTGTGTAAATGGAAAAATATATTGATAAATTTTATTATAGGGTTACTAATGTCATAGATGGGTCATGATTCCATTTTGAGTTATAATGGACCGTTTGACTAAGGTAAGTCATTTCTTACATTTATGGGTGGATTACACAATAGGATAGTATGTCCAACTTTTTATTACAGAGACAGTGAGACTGCATGAAATGTCACTCAACATTGTTTTGGATCGGGATAAGATCTTTGTGTCCCACTTATGATAGAGTTTTCAGGAGGCGATGGGGACGGAGTTACATCTGAGCATGGTTTATCACTCGCATACTGATGGGAAGACAGTGAGAGTGAATTAGATTCCAGAGGACGTGTTAAAAATTTATATTCTCAACTTTAAGGATAGTTAGGAGTGGTACTTATCGTTAGTGGATTATGCGTATAATAACTCGTACCATTTTACAATTAGTATGGCACCTTTCGAGGCTTTGTATGGGAGACCTTATCATTCTCCCTCATGATGGTTAGAGGTGGGGAATAAAAAGCCTCTCGAGATAGACGTGATTCAGGATACGTGGTGAAGATTACGCTGATCAGGAGTCGTATTCGGGTATATCAAGACCATCAGAAGAGTTACACCGATACAAACCGGAGACACTTGGAGTTTGATGTGGGTGATCAGGTGTCATTGCGGGTGTCTCCCACGAATGGAGTGATGTAGTTCATGAAGAAGGTAAAGACGACACCTAGATATATAGGGCCTTTTCCCATCATTAAGAGGGCAGGAATGTTTACGTATAGTCTTGCCTTACCGAACCACTTGTAGTGGATTCATGAACTCTTCCATGTGTCATCGTTGAGGTGGTATCTCAAGGATGAATTGTCTTACTATCATATAGCATTATAGGAGATAGACTTGCTGTCAAATATTACATACAAGGAGAGACATATTGCCATTTTAGGTCGGAACGAGCGAAAGCTTCGATCAAAGGTGGTACTGTTAGTATGCGCCAGTGGGTGCATCACAATGACACCAAATTGACTTGGGAGTGTGAGGATGACATGGAGGAAAAGTATCCAGAGCTCATTGTGGCAGGTACGTTTGAATTTCGGGGATGAAATTCTATTATTAGGGGGGAGAATGTAATACCCCATACTTTTAAGAGTATTTTATTTTCACATGTGCATTGATTTATTAATTTTATTGGACAAATTAAATTAGTTTTGATAAATATTAATTAGCGATTTAGGATTAATATTTATGACTATTATTTACTTACATGTAATAAGTAAATAGCGATGCGAATTCTTATATTTTCATCTTATGAGTGGAAGGAAGTGGATTATTATATTATGTCGTTAAAGAGTTAGAATGACAGAACGCATGTGTTAAGATCGACTAATGATATGATGGAATATTTTTAGTTCGATGAGTCTTATGGTCTTTTTGAGTGCATCAATGACCCAAATTGTGTCGAAATAGTCCAGAATAGGTATCCGGGAGTTATAGTTGGTTTTCAGGAGCTTTTTAGGTATAGTATGCCACGTATGGGGGTACGGTCATCTTTTTACCCTTAGGGAAACACCTAAAAACGAGATTAAGGTGTTATTAAGAGGTTTTAAGTAGGTGGATGGCAGCCTCATTCTAGCCTCTGCTTAGTGGAGATTAAGGGAGAGATAAAAAAATAAGAGAAAACGAGAGAAGGAAATCTTGGAGAAGAGACAATAGCTAAGCTTAGGATTCAATTCATCTCCACGTATTAGACTTTGGATTTTAATCCAATAGATCAAATGTTTTCTTGCTTTAGATTTTCGATTTTATGCAGTTAATTGTGGTGATTGTTAATTAAAAATTAATCTGGGAATTTAAAATGAAACCATGGGGATTAATTCGAAGGGTTTGATTCGTGTTTTACATATTAATGTGTTTGCAAATTAATATGGAAGAAATTTGTGATATAAATCTGGGGTTATGATTATGAACATGATGAGCATTGATAAGGTGCTAGATCATTGGGTATTAATGTTGGATTAATTCTAGATTGAATGAATTAATTAATGATTAGGAATCCTTGATATTTGATGTTAGATTTAGATTTTAATCTATGTTAAAACAATTCTAGTATTATTATGTATTAAATTGGGTTCTTAACTTATGATTTTGGGAGGCTTGGGACCTCCACTGATGGGTTTTGGAGGTGAAAACTTGAGGTTGAAGATGAAGGGCAACCCAGCAAACAAAATCGATTTGTTGGGGGAGTGAATCAGTTCGCTGATCGAACTAGTTCGATCTTCCAGGGAACCAGTTTAGTGTACTAGTCTGTCCCGATTTTGTTATGTGTTATTTTGATTCGTTAGTGTTTGGTTAATGGGTGTATGGGTTCCCGAGGTAGATTGAGATTATCGGGGAACCTTATAAGGTGTTGGTGCATGTTTTAGGAAAACATTTTATGGGTTCGAGAGAGACGAATAGGGTTACAAGTGAGTGAACACTTAAATGGAAAATCGATAAGTCAGTCTGGACTTCAGGATTGGTAGACTAGTATGTTATGGAAATTCCGTACGTAGTAATATATATATATATATATATATATATATATATTATGGGTTACTTATATACATGTGTGGTTACCTTTGTGTTTGTTTTGAACATACCTACTCTTTAGTGCAATCGTTAGGAGGTTGCACATAGTGGGAAGTCCACCTTAGCTTTGACCAACAGGTGTTGGATTAATTCCACAGGTCATAGTACTATTGCATGGTCACTATACATTTGTGAGTATAGGTGTTGATTTGGATACCGATTTGTGCATTATGGTATGGTTACGACCCCCGGACATATGTTTATAACTGTCTCTATTGTTTGTATTTATGTTTTGGGTTTAATGGTGAGATTTCGAACCGATGGCCCAGTTGTGGTACGCGGTATACCTGGAGCCCAATAGCACACGAGCGATCAATTTGCGAGGTCCTTGCTCTAGGAATGCAGTGTATACGTATATAGTGAGCGATATATACATATCCGTATATGAGATAGTTGTGTGAATATCTATTTAGAGCATGTGTGTGACTATGTAAATAATTATAATGATATACCTAGTGAAGTTTGAGCATATTGGCTAATAGTGATTATAAACGGGATCGACTACATTAGCGCTTATGGTCCTAGTTAGACCGAATAGCTTAATTAGGATAATAAAATGAACACATTTGGTGCACATTGTAGATGGGAGGTGAGAAAATGTCTCATGTGAATGCCACTAGAAAGTTAATTATGAAAATAATATACTGAACTTTTACATTGAAAGCATTTAAATACTTGCAAATATTTTCAAATGTTTTTTCGAGATTTGACTCACTAGAAAATATATATTTCAAAACCCCGGGTTTTCAAAAGCAGGGACAGCAGGGTTAGTCTCTTCATCATGTCGTTGTGTGAAGTAGCTATAGATCATGCGAGATTTGATTGTAGCCATCTCAGTTCATTCTATCTAGATAGGTTTCAATTTTTAGTATTTTCCTTTTAGGCGTGTTGCCCATAGATGGATAGGACATTTCATATATGTTAGATATTTTGTATTATTCCTAGTAGCTTGTTACGTCGATATTATTTATTGTAAACAATGGTTTATTCGATTTACGTTATTTGTGATTATTCTCTTATCAGTTTTATTATCATTTTAATAAGTGCATATTTATGATGGTTTAATTTAATATTTGTTACGAGAGTGATGCTAAGAATGAAATCAAGTTTGATTTCCATTTAGTTTTAATAAATCCCTCATCAACTAGTATTTGAATAGGCGGGATGTCACAATAACAAAAAAAGGTACCCCGTCCTTTTGAGACTTTTCCCTTGGGGAGAGATAACTTTATGTGTCTTGTTAATGAGATGCATTTTTCGAATGGGCGTGGGAGCAAGAGAGGAGGGTCCCCATTTTTCTTTCGACTATGATAAGATAAGTATATTTTTTAGGTAGCTTCGGGGATAAGAACACCGTCCTTTTACAAAATATAGGGTGCGATTAGCGGGGAGCTTTGGTGAATCTGTCTTCCTCAATAATTTTCCTAGGGTGCAGGGTGTTTTGAGCGAGAGGCACGAGAGTATTAAGAGGTAAATTTGGAGAGAAGAGCTTCTTCCTTTTACCAAAAATAGGGTGTCGATTAGTGGTAATCCCTTGGTGAATTTTTTGGGCTCAATATTTGTCCTAGGTTGCGGGGTGTTTAGAGAGAGAGGGGCAAGAACCTTCGGAGGCATCTTTGCAAATAGGAGCGTCGTCCTTTTACCAAAAATAGGGTGTCAATTACTGGGGAGACCTTGGGGAATCTGTCTTCCTCGATATTTGTCCCAGTTTGAGGGGTTTTTTGAGGGAGAGATATGTTTGACTTTTGGGAAGAAGTATATAGGGGTGGCGTGGTCTCCCATTTAGGCTCATTTTTATTTTTCATAGTGTTATCCTTTGTGTGTAGTTTAATAATTATTAGACTGTGGAGTCTTTAAAATGACTTAGAGAATGGTTTTCTATTACTTTATTATTGGTCTACTTAGATTGTGCCAGTATTTTTTAGAGCAAGATCATAACAACATTAGACAGGGTTTTCCCGTAAAATAGTTTTTTTGTGTTTATTTGGATTGGGATCGAGATGATGTCTCAGGATTCCTACGTATATCTGATTCAAAGATAGGTGGGTGTTTATTTGAATGTTTGTGATGCAAATATATTGGAGAATTAGGTCCTCGTAGTTCTCTCACAAAATGAAAAAAGTTGGGGGCTTAAAGTTTTGTAGATGACTTCAAGTGATATCTTAATGGCTCACGTGGGCTTTTTTATGTAGGGTTGGGTAATGTGTGGGGGCTTGCATAGTTTTTCCTTCTCATTATGAGCAATCTTTTTTGGCTTTTTCCTCTTCACCTAAGTCAAGTTTAAGCATAAAAAATTCTCCAATCGGTTGAGATTGAATGATTGGGAAAACATGACTCCGTCAAGATCAGCTAAGGTAGCCACCCCATCAGACATTATTTTGGTGACGAGGTAGGTTGGTGAAAATTTACTACCTAGAGTCTGGGATGATTTGAGATTCTCTTTGAGGACAAGATCTCCCTTTTGGTTATTTTATTTTTTTACTCATTTATTGAACACCCGGGCGATGCGTTATTGGCAGTCCCCATTGAAATAAAAAGCTTTAAGCCTCCTTTCATCGAGGAGAACTAGTTCGTCGTAATAGTCCTGAACCCAGTCAGCTTATGTTACTTGACTCTCAAATATAACTATAAAGCTAGGGCACCTCGAGTTCTATGGGTAGGACTACTTCCATGCCATAAACTAGTTAGTAGTAGGTGACCCCAAGGGAATTTCTCACTGTAGTACAGTAGTCCTAAAAGGTTTGTGGGGGTTTGTTTGACCAGTCGGTGTACGTTTTAGTCATCTTGATATTAGTTTTTTTAACATTCTTGTTAATAGCTTTGACAGTTTCGCTGATTTGAGGTTGGTGGGGGATGATTTTTGATGGGTAATACCATACTCATGCAGTACGTTTAGGTTAACAAAATTAACATATTCGTAGCTAAATTCGTAATTAGCCTAAGGCACTATATTGGCCTAATCATAAAAGGCCCAAAACAAGCCCCAAATAGTCCCAAACATGGCACAACGCATATACTAACCCGATTGACTAAACTTTCAAAACATTCGACAAATTTCGCCATTCGGGCCAAATTCCTCCAGCATGGGCCAGCCCCAAAATTAGAGGGGAGTGAAAAATAGACAAATTACTCTCTCAACGCATGGTGGGATTTGAGGATAAGGGAATCCTGTTTTCACCACTCGCATTGATCTTCACGGGTTACCACAGATATAAATTTGTCGTCATCAAATGGGGAGAAAATATAGAATTGCAGTTGACAGCCTATTTTTCTCAAAACAATAAAAAAGAAATGTAGTCGTCCCGAGGGAATGGAATCAAAATATATTGATGCGTATGAAACCAAATGAATCAAGGGTCCAGGGACTAAGTTACGGAATAAGAAGGTGTTAGGCCCCAATAACGCCCTTTTGGTACCTCACGAACTATGATAATATTCTCATTTTTCTCCAAAGTGTGATACGTATATATATGTGTGCGGTATGAATAAAGAGAGAAAGAAATCATCTGACTCACGTCGTGGGAAAGACATAGTGAAATCATCCTAAGGAATTTACAAGAGAAACAACATAAAAATATAATGTGAATGTCCATCAAATCACAATTCACTACAAATAAATGAGTTTTTATATAAAGAGAAACATGAATATGTTCAAGTATACATATCCGCAATACTACCAAACATAAGAAAACCTGAAATGAATATGTCAGAGGGTAGTTTAAATAAGATGGAGGCGTAACCCCTTTTGAGTACGGTAATGATAAGTTAATTAGCCAAAACCTTGGATTAATTATAGGACATGCACACACAAAATCAATGAACATGAACTCAGTTTAAACTCCCAAATCTCTCGTGTATAACTCAGAAATAGTAATGGACTTTGAAGTAACTCAGATAGAGGGAGAGAGAAGTAAGCACCCTGGATACACCTTGGCAAACAACCAAACACAACAACCACCCTCAAGAATCTCTATCAAATATTAAAAGCTTCGTAATAAATGACAATGGTGGGTGAGTAAAACTCTTTGGTTTGTAATAACTCTCTCTAATTTCTATTGTCTCTAGCAATAACTTCTGAACTCTCAAAAAGATCTCCCCTCCTCAAATGTGGTCGGGGTCCTTAAATAGCCCCCCACACCACCCCCGAGGCAACTCAGTCATCAATGCATGTGAAAGATCTCCCTCATACTTTATGTCACAAACATTAAATACCTGATGCACTAGTTGTCTCCACGTCATAAACATTAAATGCCAAGATATGTATTTTGCCTAACCACTATGTGTCAGGGGGCTGTTGTCACAGAGGTGTCTCACCAACTGCCTAATAGCTCCAAATATCATGATGGTTTACTCAAGTGCGTGTCTGACATTATTTAGCTGGCTAATGACATAACCTACAGTAGATGTGACATTAAGTAGAGGGTTGTTTGGTTCACAACTCAACGTCCGATGGAACTCCAAGCTGCTCCACCCGAGGTTCCACGATCAGGGTTCTTCGGTGTTTTACCAGGTGTATCTAAGATGGTCAGACAAACCCCAATGGTGCCTCACTTCTCAATCCTCCAAACCAAGTCCCTTTAAAGTTCCCACAGCGAGGTCTTTCGATAGAGCATGAAAGCTCTCCTAAGCCCTGCCAAGCCTGGTCTCTCGCTAGTACCATTTGACCTCACACTAAAATTCATTATTATTCTCGTTACATCATTACAACCATTATAGCTTACAGTCAATATAAACAAAGATATAATATGACTAATATAATAAGCTAAAATATAAGTTTCCATGTTGAGCTGCCACGCTGAGCTGCCACAGTGCCTTAATCCCCAAAACACTGCTGCTAATGTGGAATTACCTCTAATCTCAAAATTACCTTCAAGCCCCCTCTATATTTTCCCCTTCATGGAGAGATTTATTGGGGAAAGAAATGTCTTCACGAAACTTCTCAAATCGATGAACCTTCTCTATGTGAAAAAATTATGTCCTCCTTTCCTTCGTTAGAAGCACAACATTATAATCTCCAAGAAAAAGTAAAATTCTCCCCGATGTACCTTAGCCGAAGAACTACAACTTGTTGGGGCTTTGACAAAGGGACATTGTCAGTTTTTCCTTATACTGCGCTTCAGCCGTTCTAGTTTTATTATTTGAAATTATCCCGAAAGGCTTGCTAACCTTCTGAAATAATCGTTTTGATTCTTGGTAAGTGAAGTTCTCCCTTGTAATGCTTCGCTATGTTCGAAAAAGTAGAAATTCTTCCCGATGCAGTCGAGTCAACATTTAAAAAACATTTGGACTTGTGTCAAGGGGGCATCGTAGCTTTTTTGAACCATTGGGACATCTTTTCCGTTGGGAGTTATTGGATATGTCTGATAAAAAATTCTAGCGCTAAAACTCAAACTTGATGAAGAAGGCAACCCCTTATGTTCCCCAGGCATCGCTTCATACATGATGTGGTGCTATCTTTTCAATTGTCAAAACACTTCCCGAAGTGCCACGTGTACATTTGAAATGATTATAGGTGGCCTTGCACGTGTGGTGGTGGGAAACTTAACAGACGAGTTCCTTAAAAGGTTTCAAACGTCTCTTTTTTCAAACCCTTCTCTTTCCTTCTTCTTCTTATCAAAGATCCCGTATTTCTTAGAGATAGAAACTTTGTGCGAACTCCATTATTTACCAAGCTCTTACCTAGCTTCTTCCTCCTCTCATCTTTTATGCCACCACCTGTGGTTATGCTGCTCTACCTTCATTCCCAACCATTTTTTTACCAATATTTTTTCTCGTACCTCGCTATTATTTGTAATGGACTCCTCAAGAAACCCTGCCACACCTGCCACCAGTGCTCCACCTGCCATCTCTGGCACCGCCGCTGTCCCTAGCGTCGCTGCCCCGGATGCTGCTCGTCAAGAGCAACTACGCTTCTATCACTAGGCTCCCATCTTTGGCGAAGGTGATAAATTTTTTGATGCATTCAAGACTTGACATTTCTCATCCAAGTTTGACCCCTTAGTGTTGGGTGATGAGGAAATGGATATATCAAAGTGGGGATATCTTCCACCAGAAGGGACTCTGCATTTTTGTCTGGACCGTGGTGACTTTCCCTATTCTCAGATTGACTTCGAAGAACCTAGTGGGTCACCAACTTATTTCACTGCCTGGCACACACATATCAGAGCTCTCATGATGCTGCTCTTATAAAGGTTGGACTTCATCGAGCCTACTGGTTTGGGGAGTTCACCCTTTCCAAGCACAACGCGATGCTCCAAGTGCTAGTTTCCAGATGGAGCATCATAACTCACACATTTTTTTATGCGTAGGGAGAGTTCACCATTACATTTGAGGATGTTTGTGATCTCCTTGGGTTTAAGCCAATGGGTGAGTTCATATATCACGATGAGGCCCTGGATGCCGAAGAGGCTGCTGATCGAGTTGAGTTGGACCGAATCTTTCGTAGTTGCACTAGTCCCTCAAACAAAGCCACATTTACTCCCCTCATCAGCTATTTTTTTAAGCTCCGACCCCGAAGGATGTCAATGATGCAACGGGCTAAAGTAGAGGTACATCCCTAGATCTACCTGCCTACATACTTGTGTCTCTTTCACGCTTCTTCCTGACTGGGAAACCCAACGATCATCCCAGGAGGGAACTTATAAACATTTCCATTCATTCGGCTAGAGGTTTCAATGTTCCTCTGGCCGCCATTACCTTAGGGTCCCTCTATACCTGGTTGGATCGAACTCACATCGACATGGCACGATCACTGGGTCGTTACAACTTGGCAAATTTTTCCAATACCATCATTTTGATGGGCTTCCTCTACACCCATTTTCCTACCATTGCCGCCAGGTCTATTTCTCTGCCTGTGAGCCAAGGTATCAAGCCCCCACACCTCCTATGTTTTCATAAAAAATAAAGTCGAAAGGAGATAATTGAATTTTTTATCTTTTAGACTCCTTTGTGATGAGGCCATACAGTGAGTCTACATTTGCCCATAGTTGGAATTTCTTTCCTTCTGCAGCCACAACGGCCATGTTCATCCCAGCTATAGAAGATCCTTTGCAAGTCGTGGTGCTTCTATTTACCCCTGGGTTTCTTCCTTCCTACACTGAATGGGGATACACCTTCGAACCCTATAACCCAGACAGATGTAGCAAACAGTTTGGGTTTGATTAGGGGGCCCCTCGACCTGTGTTTCAACACAACCATATAAAGGCCACTTTCGTTGAATCCTGCACTTTCTATATTGCGGCCGCAGTGCTTGACATGACGTCCACCATCGATGGCTGTGCCACCCTTGCTAGTGTCACTAGGAAGGGAGATATATCCACCTCTTTTGCAACAAAGCTCCATTTGGGGCAGTTGGAAATTATCCGTGAGTACATTCAGTCCCCCCTCAATATCCCCCAGTCCTTTCTTTATCTACTTCTGAATTAGGTCTTAAGGGGAAATTCGTGCTTGGGGTTGAGATTCCCTTGAGTAAAAACCTTAAATAATCTCCTCAGGAGATACCCCCTCATTGCCCAATGATCCCCACGACCACTATGAATCCCAAGGCCGTTACAGCTCCCAAATAACCTGCCCCTTCAACCGAAGCTGCAACAGGTGAAGGGCCTTTTCAGCCACCCACCAAAGAGACCAAGAAGTTCAAGTCTTCAAAATCCAAGCCCCAGGCTCAAGCACAAACTCCTTTGTAGGTGTTCCCTATTGCCTCCGTTCCCTCTGCCATGCCTGCAAAAAAGGCTGAGGAATTTAGAAGGAAAGCCCAGGCAGAGGTAGAATGAATAAATATCTAGTTTCAACGATATGTTATCATCGTTCCCCCTTCAGCTGCCTTCCCCACGATCGTTCCAATTGAGCCAACGGTGAAGAGGAGGAAAAGGTCGAGGGTACCTGAAGGTTCTGATGCAATGGGCGTAAGGAAGAAAACTCTGGGCATTAAGTCCCAAAATAAATGGACAGCCGAGGTACCTCCATCCCCTGCCCCTTCTGCTGCTTCCTCCTCGCCACCTTCACCAGTTATTATACCCTCTCGTTCTCCCTCCAGATCTCAGGTATGTGTGTATGTTTTATTCTTGTTCCCCTTTTCCCAAGGCAAGTTGCATTCATTTATTTCTTTGATAACTTTGGTACAGGGAGTTGAAGAAGAAAGGCCCAGCCCCTCTAGTCCTCCCATTCCTCCTGTAAGCCGTTTCATGGGGGGGCGTTGTGGTATCTCTTAAGCCGATACCACTCTTCCCCGTTCCCACATGATAGGCCTCACCTACTCTCGCCGTTTGGCCTCCCAATGGGCCAAACAAGCTTCTACGGGGGCTGACACTGTTGGCTTTGTTAAAATTTCTAGCCAACCAGAGGCAACTACTCAAGCCTCCTCTGAATTACTTTGAGCAAGAGGTCCCTCTGCCCCTCGTTGTGGTCGAGGAGAGTGCCCCTGAGTTAAATTTCTTATCAAGTCTCACGTCTTTTATTTGTCCCATTGATTTGTTTATCATTCTGATATGTTGAGCTATTTTAGGTGGAAGTGGTGTCTCTTATAACTAACTTTATCTTTCCCACTGTAGTGACAAGACTTCTGACTGTAATTCCCCTCTTTAGTGCCATAACTGGGGTAAGTAACGTTTATAAGTATTTCTCACTTTTTGAGTACTGATTTTTCATTTCTAACACTTAGCTTTGTTGATGAAGCTTTCTCCAAGTCTCTCTCCACCCTTTGCACTTAGTGGACTTTTCCTTTCCAAGGCCAAGGTTGATGTTGTTGCTCCTTATGTTAGCTCTTCTGTACCCACCGGCGTTGGGGCATCTCTTGAAGGTCCAACGTCTTCTTCTGATGATACACTCGTGTTGGCCATAGTCCCTTATATTGGCAAGGGAGGTTTGCCTACCATTGAGGCTTCTTCATCCAAGGGCCCCTTTGAAGCTACTGAGGCAATGAGCCCGCCCCCAATGGTTTCTACCATTATGGCCCCCATGGTGACTCCCATTCTCACTTCTACTATTATTGAGGTATTCCGCTAATTTCTTTGCATTTCTAAGTTTCTCCAGCTTCACCTATGTAGGTGACTTAATAATGAAAACACTCGTTAAGGTTTTTTTCATAAACTCCACCTATATCAGTGACTTAACAACAAAAATGCTAACTCCACCTATATCGGTGACTTAACAACGAAAACACTTGTTAAGATTTTTTTCATAAACTCCACCTATATTTGTGACTTAATAACGAAAACACTTGTTAAGATTTTTTATAAACTCCACCTATATCGGTGACTTAACAACGAAAACACTTGTTAAGGTTTTTTCGTAAACTCCACCTATATTGGTGACTTAACAACGCAAACACTTGTTAATATTTTTTCATCAACTTCACCTATATCGGTGACTTAACAACGAAAACACTTGTTAAGATTTTTTCATAAACTCCAACTATATCGGTGACTTAACAATGAAAACACTTGTTAAGATTTTTCCATAACTCCACTTATATCGGTGACTTAACAACGAAACACTTGTTAATGTTTTTTTTCATCAACTCCTTATTTCCTCTAACTATTTTCAGGTTGCTCGGGAGGATTCTCTACCAGTTCCTTCGCCCATGGCCTTGCCCCATCGGGAACCTGCCGTTTCAAAAGATTCTAGCCATAATGATCAAGCTTACACGATCGGTGCTAGTGCGGAGAGAGAATCTAGCTTTGAGCTTCCTCTACCCGACCTAGATCCTCATGCTTTCTACCTGATGGTGCTTCAGTGTTCTCCTCAGATTTCTGCCAACCATCGTGTGGTCATTGAATAACTTTTAAATCATTATCCTAATACGTTCACGGTGGATTGCCTTCATTCAAACATCCATGTTATGAGTTATAGGCTTCAGGGCATGGCTACCATCGTTGCTGAAATTGCCAACACTCTGACCTCAGACATTACAGACCCCTCCTTACCTAATTTTTGGGTTATCTAACGAAATTGGGTCGTGAGGACTTTCGTTTTAGCTGGCTTATCACGAATTTGAAGACCTTGAAGAGCCAACGACTGGACATCCAGAGGGAACCTTTGGGAAAACATCAGGAGGACCAGCGGGCTGAGGAAGCTAAGTTGACTGAGCTAGCACATTTTCTTAGAGCTATTGATAAGGAGGTGGAGGACATCTAAGAAGCTCTGCGTTGGCGAAGCTGAAAGGAGAGAAACTCCTGATCGAGCGTACACAAGCTCAAATAAGGTTGGAGGTCTCTATCAATGCTCAACGGTCTTTCCAAGTAGCTTCTTTGGGCCTCCCTAGATATTTTTTGTCTTCTCTAGATCTGTGGTTCCTCTTAGGCCAATGAACTTGTATATATATTTTTTCTTTTCTTCACATGTAATTCTTGGGCAATAGATCCTAATTTTCTAATTCCCCAAAGTTTATGAATGGAAAAAGATATTTATGTTCTCATGCCATTTCTTTGTGTTACAATTGTTTACATAGATTGTGAAGTGTGAAGTTCTGTAATTCTTTCGTCCGCCCTTGGATTATAAATAAAGAGAACTTACATTTGTCATGGAAGAGAACTTATATATTCATAACAGTTAGATACATCGGTGGCCCAAACATAACTGCTTACACATGATAGACTTTCAACCATTTGTTGTTAATATTTAATGGCATGTCTTCTTCTACCTTAGAAATTAAGCAATAACCTGAGTCATGAGCTTCTTTTACAATAAAAGGTCCCTCCTAATTCGCTACAAACTTGGGTAGAGGAAGCCCCCTCATGTGTTTTACTACTGCTTTCAATACGAGGTCTCCCTCCATGAACTTCCTTGGTCTTACTAAGTTATCATATGCCCTCGAGATCTGCCTTGTATATATTTGAAAGTGTTGCACCACATTATCTCTGTGTTCGTCCAACCCTTTCAGCTTCACATGTCTATTCTGAGGGAGCATGCTACTTCGCAAAGCATATCGAGCAAAGGGAACTTCTAACTCCACTAGGAGAATCACCTCGTCCCCATAAATAAGAGAGAACGGTGTATACTCTCTGGCCTTCCTCTTAGTTGTTTGATAGTCCCATAATACGACTGGTATCTTGTCATCCCACGATCCTAGGAAATCCTCCATTATTTTAGCCAAGATATTAACCAAAGTTTTGTTAGTTATTTTGGCCTGACGGTTTCCTTTTGGATATGCCACCATCGAAGTATGATGGACAATAGAGTACTTATCTGTGGGCATCGTTACTTCTGAATTGATGAAAGGGGTTCCATTGTCTGAAAGGATAACCTTTGGGATCCCAAAACGGCAAATGGTGTATTCTCTGATGAAGTTGCTCACCACCCCGCTGTTGCCCTTCTTAGTGGTATCGCTTCGGCCCACTTTATGAAACACTCCGTTGCTACTAGTATCCATATCTTCCCCCTCGAAGAAGGATGTATTACCCCCACCAGGTCGAACGCCCAAGTGTGGAAAGGATAAGGCATTGTCAAGGATTGTAGGACCACCAATAGGGCATGGATCATATTTCCATAAAGTTAGCAAGTCTTGCACCTTCGAACGAACTCAATAGAGTCTTTATCCATCATTGGCCAATAGTATCCTAAAGTCATTAACTGGTCATATAACTTGGCCCCTCCTATGCGAGCTGGATCGTGAACCTACTTGAGGACCTCGGCTACTTCTTCCTTTGTGATGCAGCGCAACGGCTTGTTAAACTATCCCCTTCAATAAAACTGTCCCTCCTGAACGTAGAATCTCAAGGACCTTCGATGGAGTCCCATTGCATCAATTTTCTCTATGGGGATAAATCCATCTTTAATGAAGTCAATATAGGGTTGTCTCTAGTCATCCTGAGCCTTTACGAAATGACATTTGGCTGCCTCGAAGAATAATTGGCATTTGTCGCACTTTCATTGTAGCTCTGTCGCCTCCTGTTTCATTTTTGGCCAAAAATACCCCTCCCTTTACATTCTTCGGTAGAGGGGTATCTCAGTTGTTTCACAGTGCTCTTCATGTGTTTTCTCAATCTTCTCTCTGCTTCCTCTGAGCCAATGCACCTCGACAGCCATCCTCCTATATTTCTGAAGTAAAGGTTACCCTAATTTGTAAATTATTGGACTAATTATCTCAGCCCCATCACTCCTTCCCCAGATTCTAATTACCTTTTGATCTCTCCCCTCTAGTCTGCGTCCTCTTCCATTGGTAGAATTAACTGTACCATCGAAGGAGATGTTCTTTGTTAGATCACGATAGTGGTTGTATCATTCCTCGTGACCATCTTCTGGGCAATGGTGGCATATGCGTCTGCGTGACGATTCATCGTTTTGGGCTGCCTCTTGATATTCGTCCAATGGAACTGGCAGAGGAGCCTCTGAATGACTGTTCTCTATGGTGTTAGGCTCATGTGTTTCAATGTGTACTCTCTATTCACTTACTGAACCACCAAGTTTGAATCCCCTTTGATGCAAAGTGAATGAATCCCCCTTTAAAGACCCTCTAGCAATCCCAACACCAATCCTTCATATTCTGCCTCGTTTTTAGAACAATGGAAATTTAACTTATAGGAAAGGCAAATCTCCTCCATTCCTTTTGAAAGAATAACCCCTTCTCCTCCTTTCTTTTCTGCCGAGGATCCATCGAACTGCATTGTCCATTCCTCATCCGTTGCATCTAGGTGATTGGCCTACAAATCATCTCCTGGAATACTTTCTATGGGTGGCTCAAACGTTCCTGAGGGGAAAATAGCCAATAGATCAATGTACGCCTGGATTTTGATTACACAAGGAACCACGCACTTCAAGTCATACTCGGATAGGCTAAGGAACCAACTAGCTTCTATACCAATCAATATCGTTCTTGCTATAAAATACTTAATAGGATCACGTTTAGTTACAATATCAATTGTAAAAGACAACATATAATGTTTAAGTTTTTGTGCTACAAATACTAAGGCTATACAATGCCTTTCTAAGCTACTATATCTGACTTCTGGCCCATGGATGATCCTGCTGAGGTAGTAGACTGGTCATTCTTTCCCGTCAATCTCTTGTGCCATTAATGCTCCCATGGACCTCGTGGTGGATGTGAGGTACAACTACAATGGTATTCACGCCTTTGAGGAAACCATGGTTTGTGGTGAAACGAGACGTTTCTACAGCCCTTCGAGAGACTCCTGGTGAATCTCCTCCCACTTTAACTTCGTGTTCTTTCACAATAGTTGCATCAACGAATGTGTTATTTCGTCCAATCCAGGCACACATCTCCTAAGGTAGGATACTTTATTGAGGAAACTCTTCAGCTCCTTCACCGTTCTTGGGCATGGCATTTCCAAGATTGCCCACTATTTGTCCTGGTCCATCTGCACCCCTTGTCGATTAACCACAAAGCCTAGGAATTTCCCACTTGTCACTCCAAAAACACACTTCAGTGGGTTCATCTTTAATTTATACCTCCTGTAATGGGAAAACACCTTCCTCAAATCGCTCAGATGGGACTCCTCCTTCCTTAATTTTATGACCAAATCATCCATGTAGAATTCCACAAATTTGTGGAAAAAGTCATGAAAAATGGCCATCATTGTTCTCTAGTAAGTCGCCCCAGCATTCTTAAGACCAAACGACATCACCTTGTACATGAAGTTTGCCAACGGGTTCTGAACACTGTTTTCTCTGCATCCATAGGGTCCATCTTGATCTGGTTGTACCCTACATACCCATCCATGAAGTTATATGTTGTCTATTTATAAAATACCGCAAGTGCACGGGCTATTATAGAATAGCGAGTGTAAGTACGGGTCGAACCCACGAGGATTTGTCAATTTTAATTATTAAAAGAATTACAACTGTCCAACTAGATCAAATGGGGTAGAGAATAATTATAAATTATACAAAATAAAAGAAACTACGATAAATGAGAGTAACGCAAGAGATTTGTAAACAATTAGGAAATAATTAGGATTCGGGGTCCATTTATCACGTAACTAATATTGCACACTAATTTAATGTTGTCATTCCCTTTTTATAACTCAGATTAAACCGACTCTCGCCGTGTTTAATTCGGAAAATATGACGGTTATGATCAAAATATTTTTAACGTCTCTAATAGACGGCTAAAATCCCTATTCCCTTAGAAAATACAAGTTTTAAAATTCGCAAATGTATTTAAGCATGGACTATCAAAACAATCAAAGTGCAAGCATAATCCATCAAAAATTACTATTTTTAAATCTCAGAACTTGATTTGACAAAACAATCTTGAAGGTTCTAAAACACACTCTCGTGTCGCTTTAAAATGAATACCGAATCTTTAATAACAATTAAAACAAGGAGGGAATAAACAACGTTAAAATTAACGTGACAATATTAGCTAACTATGATAAACTTCACCCTACTCCTAATATAAGAATCAAGCTACAAGCTACCATAATGAAAGAGAAATTGCAAGAATGAGTAGAGATCTTCATTAAAAAACCAAACTTACAAATAGTTCTCTCACAACAATCTTGAATCCTCTAAAAAAAAATGATAAAAACTTTGCCCTCAAATTGATTACAATCACTCAAAGTTGCTCCCTGAAATCCTCCACGAAAGTCCTCTCTAATTGTGTAATTGTCTCTACGGAATTATGAGCCCAAGGGTCCTTTTTATAGGACAAGTGGTGAGGTATTTGAGTTGTGGTGGGACTCTTTCTGATTGGCCGAATAGTGTTGGTAGCTATCTCTCCACCTCTTTAATCTTTGGATCGTGATAAGGGACGGAATTTCCCCCCACTCGAAAACTCTTATATTTTCTTGTTGAACACGCATGCCGAGTTTCGTCCAAATCGGAGAATAAAAATTTCCGATTTTTTTACGATTTCACAAGTGTAAAAACAGCATTTTTTCGAACGACCGTAAAAATCAGCTTTTTCGCGCCTTTTTTGAATTGATCATCAATTTGCACCAATTTTCATCATTATCTGTAAAAAATTCACTAGGCAACTTTTTTCACAAATTAGCACAAGAATATTATAAAATTATCGAAGTTCCCATTTTTGACTTAAAATTGCCATTTTAACTATGAATTCAATCATTCTCGCATTTTTTCCTCTTTTTAACAAAATAGTCCTAAGAACTTATTAAATACACTAAAATGGGACTAACAAAGTATAAATTTGGGTATAAAATATACAGAATAATGCACTCATCATTATACATCTCATAACCAGCCGTTGCATCTATCAGGATATCGATGGAGGGCAGAGGAAACTCATCTTTGGGACAAGCTCTGTTCAAATATATGAAATCCACATAGATCCTTATTTGGTTTTTGTCTTTCTTTCCCGCTGGGATAATGCTAGATAGCCAGAGTGGGTGTTGTATCGGTTTGATGAACCTTATCATTAGTAAGTGTTGAACCTCTTCCTTGATCTTTAAATCTAGCTTGTCTTGTACGTTCTCATCGCTTGTTTCACTGGAATGGTTGAAGGCATTACGTGTAACTTGTGGTAGCTTACTTCCTCATCCAGCCCCTCCATCTCCTTGTATTTCCACGTAAAAACATCTATAAATTCCAAGTCAATGGTGGTGGGTCCTCCCTATCTCTTCAAAACTTCCTCTTATTGTCCTTGTTCGGTGCCTTGCCCCTATCTACTCCCTCGATGTACCCTACCCGTGGGGGCTAAGACCTCCCCCCCCCCCCCCCCCCCCCCCCCCCCCCCCCCCCCCGTATGTTGCATCGGCTGCCTAAACATCATTGGCACCACCACCGAATTTGGTCGTACCACCAAGGAGATGTTTTTTGCCACTTTTAAGAACGCTAAAAAAGTCCCCTCGCGCGTCTCATTGATAAGATGGCAGATGTACTCAGGAAGCGACCCCTCAGCGCATATTTGCAATAACTTAGATTCTTTGGCCTCCTCCCTCAAGTTAAGAGATCTTTCCCTGAACCTTCGAACATAGGACACCACTTCTTCCCCGGGTCGTTGCTTCTCCCTCCCCAGTTGGGTCAAAGTGAACTCATCTTTCGCCAAAAAGAACTTCTGGACCAACAAGACATGCATCTTTGCCCACGTAGAAACGCTTTTGGGAGCCAAATGAGAATACCAGGTATATGCTTTATCGGTTAAGGATTTAGAGAACTCCCTCAACCTGAGCTTCTTATTATTCCAATGTTCTCCCAAGTGTTCAATGAAGCGCTTAATGTGTTCTTTCGGGTTCCCACCTTTCCCTGTGTATTTTTCAAAAATAGGAGGAATATAGTCCTTTGGGTAGGGCTCATCGTTGTATTCTTGGGGATAAGGTGTTCGGAAGTCATCATAGACCGAAGCTACCTCGCCAGCAGATTGCGAGGAGGCTTGCATGAACTTCAGCATCTCTTTCTGCATCTCCTTTCTCATTTCCTCCATGGGTGATGCTACTGGGGTAACAACCAATGGGATCGTGGGCTGAGTACCCATATTAGCTGGAGCAGCCATCATAGTTGGGGCCGTTGATACTCCTGGTGTTCCCACTGCTAGGTTCACAACAGAGGGTATGCTCGCTGGGACCGTTCCCGTTACACCTGCACTCGGTGGGGCTGTTGGGGCTACTCCTAGTGTTATTGAGGAATTGGCTTCAAATCCTCCCAATGCCATCGAAGCTATCGGAGTTTGTAAATACTCATAAAACTTACTCATGAGGAGTGCCACCTAAGTGGGTCCAACCCCCTACACTCGTGGAAGCTTGTGTCATCCCTGGAACGCCAATCGTCGCCTGAACTGGAAGTACATCTATTACAGGATCCCCATCCCTTAGAGCCTCCAGTTTTCTTGTAGCTTGTTCTTCATTGTGTTGGATGTCATCAAAATTGAGCCTTTGATTAACGTTATCTTGTGCCATACTCCTTACTTAGAAGAATGCCTCCCCAATAGAGTCGCCAAATGTAAGAGGCTAGTTTAGATAAGATGGAGGCGTAACCCCTTTTGAGTATGGTATTGATAAGTTAATTAGCCAAAACCTTGGATTAATTATAGGACATGCACACACAAACTTAATGAAGATGAACTCAGTTTAAACTCCCAAATCTCTCGTGTATAACTTAGAAGATGGTAATGGACTTAGAAGTAACTCAGATAGAGGGAGAGAGAAGTAAGCACCCTAGATACACCCTGGCACGCATCCAAACACAATAACCACCCTCAATAATCTCTATCAAATATTAAAAGCTTCGTAATAAATGACAATGGTGGGTGAGTAAAACTCTCTGGTTTGTAATAACTCTCTCTAATGTCTATTATCTCTAGCAATAACTTCTGAACTCTAAAAAAGATCTCTCCTCCTCAAAGGTGGTTGGGGTATTTAAATAGCCCCCCACACCACCCCCGAGGTAACTCAGTCATCAATGCCTGTGGAAGGCATCCCTCATACTTTATGTTCACAAACATTGAATACTTCATGCACTAGTTTTCTCCACCTCATAAACATTAAATGCCAAGACATGCCTTTTGCCTAATCAGTGTGTGTCAGGGGGGCTGTTGTCGCAGAGGTGGCTCACCAAATGCTTGACAGCCCCAAATACCATGGTGGTTTACTCAAGTGCATGTCTAACATTATTTAGCTTGCTAGTGACATCACCTAAAGTATATGTGACATTAAGTAGAGAGTTATTTGGTTCACAACTCAACACCCGATGGAACTCCAAGCTATTCCGCCCGAGGTTCCACGATCAGGGTTCTTCGGTGTTTTACCAGGTGTATCTAAGATGGTCGGATAAGCCCCAAAGGTGCGTCACTTCTAAATCCTCCAAACCAAGTCCCTTTAAAGTTCTCACGTCGAGGTCATTCGATAGAGCATGAAACCTCTCCCAGGTCCTGCCAAGCCTAGTCTCTTGCGAGTACCATTTGACCTCACATTAAAATTCATTATTATTCTCGTTACATCATTACAACCGTTATAGCTTACTGTCAATATAAACAAAGATAGAATATGACTAATACAACAAGCTAAAATACAAGTTTCTACGTTGAGTTGCCTCGCTTGAGCTGCCACGCTGAGCTGCCACGGTGCCTTAATCCCCAAAACACTGTTGCTAATGTGGAATTACTTCTAATCTCAAAATTACCTTCAAGCCCCCTCTACAGAATAAATGAGAAAATGGGGCTCGAGTCCCAAGATTGGCTCGGGACGCCTACGTATCCCAAAAGGCCTTAAAGTCCACGTAGTTCGATAACAAACAAGGTGGGGTTTAACCCGTAAATCCTAAGTTAGAACTTCCATTAATTTAGTTTTAGAAAATGTGCGCAACTGTAGAGAGTGTGAAAAATGAGGAATTTCTAATTTAAGATTTATAAGAAAACCCTCTTTTTGGATTTTATGAAAATAAGATTTGTGAGTACTAAATAATAAAAATTGAGATTAGTTTTGAGGTAAAGAAATAAAAATAAAGATATATCAAAAGTGGAAAGAAAAATAAACAACTACTACTAATTGAGTGAGTTGTAAATGAATAAGGGTAGACCTAATAGAGAACTTTAATTCAAATTTTACAATAGTAGGGGAATGATTTTTAGTTGGTTGGATGATGGTAAGGTAAGAGTAAAAAGGGTGGTGAAAGATGGATGAAAATGATATAAGAAAATAGAGAAAATGTTTGGAAAAATGAAATTTTTACGTACTCATTTCGAGGAGAATGTTCTGACTTCAGAAAGGGATCCTTGGGATGGCCTCCTTTAATAGTAAACAATTAGGGTTTTAATGGGGTCTTGGTTGGCATGGCCTATTTCTAGCCTATCAGCATAGCCCTGCCTTATTGGCCAATAAAAGTACACTATGTTGACATGTTTTCCCTTGGGGTGCCTATAGGCTGTTCGAAACGAACTTTTTTTGGAAAAATGAGCATAAAATGCAAACCATAAGTTTGAATCGTGCACGACCGGGACTATTAGAAAGAGTATTCAAATCCGTATAATAATCCATTAATCCATTCCCGGGTTCGAGAGTTGACCAAAGTCAAATAGGTCTCGGATGCACCTAATGGCCTTTAAACGGGGGGTCCTCGGAGTAAAAAGTCAAGTACGCACAAATCGTGAATCTAATTCGTGCACAGTATGGATCATTGGAAAGGGGATTAAGAGACCCATGAGATTTCAATGATCTTAGATCGGGTTGGCGAGATTATAAATAAGGATTGGGAGCTCCCTATGGCCTATAGATTAGGTCTCGGAGTAAAAAATTGAGTATGGATGAACTGTGAAGCCGATTCGCATACAATATGGACTGTTGAAAAGGGAATTCAGGTCCCCATGAGGTTTTAGTGAGATTCCCTTAGGTTAGAGAGTTGACTGAGGTCAATTGGGGCTTGAAAGCACTCGATGGCCTCTAGATCGAGGTTTGGATTATGACCTAGGGTCTTACGATGGGAGGAGGAGTCTTAGGGACCTTGGGAGGTATTTATGGGGTACCAGGATGGGGTGTCTATGAATCCCCGCAACAAGAGATCTTAGAATAGCCAGAGGTCATCGAAAAATAGATACCTCATCGATGTTTTAAGAGTTGAGGACCCTGTTGGGGGTTTGAAGACGGTTGACTGAAGGGTTGAGGTCAGTTTTACGGACCTAAAAAATTAAGGTGACTGATTTAGAGGGTCGAGATCTATTATGTGGACCTAAGGAATGAAGACGACCAGTGCAGATGGTCAAGGCCAATTCTGCGGACCTAGGTCAATTTTGAAAACCTAAAGAGTTGATATGATCGATTCAGAGGTTAGAGGAAAGTTCTGCGGACCTAGGTTAATTTTGGGAACCTAAAGAGTTAAGACGCTAATTTATAGGGTAAAGATCAATTGTACGGAACTAAAGAGTTAAGACGACCAATTTAGTGGGTCAAGGTCAATTATGCGAACCTAAGGAATTGAAAATGAGTTAAAATCACCGATTTAGAGGGTCAACGTTGATTTTATGAGCCAAAGGAGTTAAAATGATCAATTTAAGAAGAAAAAGTCGATTATGCAGAAGTTCAAGAGACCAATTCAGAGGTTCCAGGTCAATTATATGGATCTAAAGAGTTAAGATGGTCGATTCAGAGGGTCAAAGTCGATTATGTGGACCTAAGGAGTTAAAATGACTCATGCAGAGGGTCAAGGTCGATTCTTCGGACCCAATGAGTTAAAAATGACCAATTTAAAGGGTCAAGGCTGATTCTGTAGACCTAACGAGTTAAAATAATTGATTCAAAGGGTTAAGGTTGATTTTGCTGAACTAAGGAGTTGAGATGACTAATTGAGAGGGTCGAGGTCGATTTTGTGGACCTAGGTCAATTCTAAGGACCTAAAAAGTTGTTAATGGTAAGTGTTCCTCAATTCTGATTCCGCTGAGGAGGGTGTTGGTAATGCAACTACAGGCACACTTGGATTTTGGGTTCCGTTGGAAATAAAATATTATAAGCGAATTATGCTTCTAATCTTGTTGGGGATTGTGCTGGTGATGAGAGTTTTTAAGTGGTTTAGTTCTTTTTGATGATTTTACTCAGAGTTGTGATGCATTCGACCTTGCAAGGACTTTCTGGGGATTTATTTGTGAATTTTTTGGGCATTTTTGGATTTTTCTGGAATTTTTGTAATTAAATTTTGAGCGGAGTGATGATAGGCATAGCCAGGGTTCCTATTGACATATGTCATAGGCTCCTGGGCATCTTGGGGGAGAGGAAAGGTTATTTTCGATAAGCAGGTCCAAGGGACTACCGATCGACATACCCCTTAGTCCCTTATAAAAGGGGGGTAACCCTCCTCATTTTTTCACACCTTCATTCGAGTGAATCTCTTTCTTTCTCCCTTTTGTAATTGGTTCCAGTCTTAGAATTCATGGAGGGAACCTTAAATAATAACTAAATGGCAATCGATGTCTGGAGGGTTTGGAATGGCTCGTTATTGTGCCGTTGGTATTTGGGGAATGAGAATGTTTATGATAATTTCGAGCATGTGCTTGATGAGAGGGTTCTGTTATGAGATCTAGAATGTTATCTCTCCACGAGGTTGAATAACCCTAATGTCTATGTAAGTGTTCTCCCTTTTGTATCTACTTTTTTTTCTTTCCCTTTCTCTCTTTGGGATGCTGAAGGGTTTTTCTTAATTTTTGGTGCAGGTTGACATAGCTTCGTCGAGCATTAGTTCTCGAGGGTCGACTGGAATGAAGAAAGTTTAGGAATTCCATATGTGGTTGTTCTATTTATGGTAGAGGCTACCGAATTCGACTCATTAGAAGGAGGTTTAGATGAGACATCGCGTTCCAGGGCAATACTGTGCTCCTTGGGTGAGAGGTGGTGGGATAAAACCCACACATTTCATTTAGGCACTAGGGAGATGACGGTTACTCTTCCATATGTTCATCATTTGATGGTGCTAGAGTGCGAGGTCCGGCAGATAGTGGTGGACTTCACCCTTCACATTTTTGAGATGGCAGTGTGGGCTACCTTGGGTAAAATAGGGAGGATTGTATCATGCGACTCTGTTTGCATCTTTGTGCTGAAAGAGACTTTGTTGTCTAGGAAAATTGATGATACCAATGAGAGGCGAGTGAGGTAGGCAGGCCTCTTATTTATTTTTCTTCGGTTGTAAGGGTTTTAGTGGTGACGAGTGGCGATGTCGTCCACACGTGGTTTCTTCCATTTTTAAGGATCATCTCGGAGGCCCACCTATACGACTGGGGGAGCTTTAGTTGGCATACCTCTATTCTTCTTTGGATGCTTTCAGTCGGTGTTGCCGGCAGACTTTCACGAGGCCCAGGTATCATTTGGAGGTAATCTTTAGATTCAATTTCCTCTTATTTTCTTGTGGTTTTTCCATTTGTATTCTCTTTGAAATTTATATTGCCTTCTACAAGTATGGTTTTATAAGGAGATTAAGAAAAACGTTGGGATGATATCCCTGAAGGCGAGGAATCCAAGGAACTTCTCCAGGATGTACAGGTGGAGGAAGTCAAATAAGAAATCGAACCAATCCCTGTATTTGAAGGATGTACGGGCGGAGCTGAATGCCTAGACGAGAAATCAAGCTAGGCTTATATTTTTGTCTTTTTTGTGATTTCAACACTCTATTTTTCACTTGGTATATTACTTAATCTTGTTGGGGAAATAAGTTACCTTCTACCCCCGGCTCTTGTCTTCGATGGCCGCGGGGGTTATGGGCATGCACACCCAGATGAGGAGGTTGCTCACACACGAGTTTGGGTAGGTCTGGTACCTAGTAAAGAGAGTGGTGAGGTAGATTATGGAGGGTGAGTTGGAGTTCCCACTATTGGCACCTTCAGAGTATATGAAGTTGGTGAAGGAGATGTTTGATGAGGCAATGGAGGAGGATGAGATGATGGGAAAGCCCTATACGTACTATACAGACATGACGGTGGGCAATGATTATCTGGACTTTACAACCAACTAGTTGATGTTGTCGTGCATTTATGATGTGGAGAATATGACTCCACCAATAGTGGGGTCAGGGAGTAATACCAGCAATCAGTGGCATCGGCCCATAGCACGAGGGGAGGTGCGACGACAATAGTGGAGGAGGTTCCTTTCTACCACATTTCCACCCTTTTTTTATCATATTCAGGTGCGTATTGGGGAGGTGGTATCGGTGTCTCATTGCCCGCATGCGGAGATAAAATACTTTGCGGGTTTTCCTAACGAGTCTCTCCGAAGAGATATATGACCCTTTTCCTCTTCCATATTTCTATTTTCTTCTTCTCATTACTAACTCACATTGTCTTTGGTGATTTGGTTTTTTTGCAGACTATCCACGTATTGATGACCAAGTTGGTGGGATATTTAGGACTGGATGGCATCATTATCCGACTATATAAGGAAGTCGGCCAGTTCCTGCCTGGTGTCCCCAGTTACATCTGAGGAGAGATCTGGTTTTAGGAGTAGGGGTCTACTACACATCATTGGGGGAAGCATGTTTTTCGAGTCACTTTGTGTGGGGATTTTATTGAGTTTTTGGAGGGTTTGAGTTGCGCCCCAATTTATCTTATCTTTTTCTTTCTTTCTTTTTTTCTTTTTTGTACTTGTAAAAGCAATGTAATCATTTTTTACAAGTTAATATAAGGTGCATTTTTTTTATTGTCGTGATTTAGTGGCTTACTCTACATGCACTTTAATTTTATGCTGAGATTTTATTTAAAAGATAAGATAAAATGGAACAAATAGGTGAAAAATTCGAAGGTTGATTTTTTTATAAATAAAAGTCTTTATTTTGGAAGTTATATACAAAAGAGGAAAGTAAAGGATTTCCAAAAATAGGGGGTTACCGATAGGCATACCCCTTGGCCTTCCTATTTCCAAAAATAGGGGGTTATCGATAGCCATGTCGAATTTTTCTCGTTCCTCTCGGGTGTCACTAGCAGAGTTTCTCCGTATCTCTCCTTCAACTACCCGAATGTTTGTGGAGAATATTGTCCTCCCAGTGGTAATGAAATTCGTGTGTCAGAAGGATTTCACTGATAATGTCTTTGCTAGCGTTGTAGACCTGGGATTGACTGTCAAGTTTCTTTTAGTGATAGGTGATATGACGGCTAACCCTGAGGTAGGTACGATAGTTTTGTGGATGTCTTACCACTGTAGTTCAGCTGTTATAATATTGGCAGAGACACTAAATGGCCTGGACGCCTAGAAGGGAGTCATGATGATTTCTTATGGAGGATCCCTGTTATATTGTTGATGAGGTTGTCTGAGAGATTGTGCCTATCGACCCTCCTGCGTACCCACTTTTGGGTGTTCCCAATTTTTTATCTCAGTCTTTCTTCATCTTCGGCTTGACTATAGAGAACAGGGTGAACTAGCTTGTAGAGCATGGGGCTAGGAGTCTTAGTTAGTTTGTACCGTGGTGGGGCAATCTGTTGTTTGTCTTACAAATAGGTGATTATCGATATGTGCGGTTGGAGGACCTTTGTCAGACCTATTTTTATGTTCCTTGGTATCTTTTGCGCCAAGTAAGATGGTGGAAAATCATTCCTCCGTATATATCTAACTTCTTTCCCCTGGAGGACCTGATCGAGTCGCTGAGAATGATATTAGGGCCTTTATGGAAGTTTCACCGACTGTCTACCCATCCGTCTCAGTCTATTTTATAGGTTGGGTTCATATATGTGGATTACTTGAAGTGGTTGTAGAAGTGGTTGGTTAAGAAGATTCTAGCGGAGGGGACTATTCAGAGATGGCTTGTGATGTTTGATACTTTGGAAGAAGGTGTTGTGATTTCATCCAAGCTTATAAAGGCTTATTGCTGCAAGGAGCGCATTCAAAGCCGCAACCAAGAGTGGTATTCTTGGGGTCCTCCAGGGACAGGAAATAACTATAAATCGGGTCTATTAGGTTGTCGAAGGCAAGGTCATAGACAAAAGAGGAGGCGAAGAAAATTAATGAGAAGTTTGTGTAGATTCTGAGAGGTGTTTGGTTTTTTTTTTGGTCTTGATATTTTTGTGAGGCTTGTAAGGGAGTGGGATGTTTTTTATTCCCAATACTGATATCTCATGTAATAGTTGTAACCCTTTTTTGTATAAAAAGTTATCTTTGATGAATTTTCTTATTGAACTCTCTATACCAATCTCTAAGGCATACATAATCCTATTGTTCGTTTAAATGAAGAGGGAGACCATTGTTCATAGAAGGCAAAAATACAATCATTTTATGAGAGAAAGGACCGTGACCATGCGTGTCTTATGGGCTTCCTATGTACCTCTGTGGGGTTAGAAAATTGGGAACTTCTTTTTTTGAAAAGAGGTGATTTTTTATAGGATCGAGTCCTACGTAGTTCCGAGTAGAGAGGAAGGAATATTTTTTTAGAATATAAGGGGGGTGATAAGAGTCATAGCACGAATAGAGTTCGAACTAAGGGCAAAATTTCTTAAAATGGTCCAAGTTAATTGAACATGACAATTTTCTCCATCGAGTTCTTTGAGTATAGCGACGCCACTCGATAGGATTTTCTTCACGATGTAGGGGTCACTCAAATTGATTTTGAATTTTCCTCTTGGATCCGATACCGTATCTATAATTTCCTTGAGGGCAAGATATCCTTCTTAGACATTGCATTCCTTGACCTTTTTGTTGAATGATCATACAATACGACGGTGGTATATAGAGCATTCAACCTCATTTCATCTAAAAACATGAGTTCATTATAGCGGTTTTAATACCACTCTTCTTCACTGGCCTGACTTTTGATCATAACCCATAGAGAAGGTATTTTAAGTTAGACAGGGAGTACCACCTCCATATTGTGTATCAAAGAATAGGGAGTAGCCCTAGTGGGTGTTCTGATGGAGGTACCATATCCCTAGAGGGCATATGGGATCAATTGGCCCAGTCTTCATATCTTTCAATCATCTTGCTAATGATGTTTTTTAGGCTCTTGTTGGTGGATTTGACGGTGCTATTGGTTTACGCTCGGTAAGGAGAGGACTTATGACTTTAAATTCCATACTCGTTAAGTAGTTCTGTGACCTCAGACTCAAAATGGATTCCATTGTCTGACATCAACTCGTGAGCAGTTCGTAATGGAAGATAATGTTCTTTCTTATGAATTTGGTTATTTTCTTCACATTCAGTATCGCATATGACTCATCTTTGACCCATTTCGTGAAGTAGTCAATAGCGGTTAGGATGAATTAATGCCC
The DNA here is from genome assembly GCA_949130495.1 of Sambucus nigra. Lineage (NCBI taxonomy): Eukaryota > Viridiplantae > Streptophyta > Magnoliopsida > Dipsacales > Adoxaceae > Sambucus > Sambucus nigra. Next base: position 218,520,501 of record OX422213.1, read on the forward strand.
GTTTGAAGCATTGGGAGTGACTTTCCTAATGATGTATATGCCCCTAGTGGAGAAGGTCTGGTGAGAGGTCATGTTTTATAGATCTCGAGGAGGCAAGTGCTGGAGGTTGGCAAACTACTAGCATTTCAGGCATCTTCGAACATAAGTAGTGTAGTTTGAACTATAGTAGTCCAATAATATTCTTGATGGAAAATTTTCTTGAAAAGCATATAACTGTTGATATGGGGTTCGCATTCCCCTCTGTGGATCTTCCATGTCATGTCTTTAATCCCAGCCTCTATTATGCAATGCAAGTGGGTTCCATCGATATTCATTTTAACTAGTTCCTTATCACAAATGATGCACTGAGCAGCCAGCTTGCGAAGGGTCACACGATCCTTGTTGTCAGTGTCTCAAGGATACTACCATGTTTAAGGAGGCGTCAAATGTCATAATATCACAATCCTATCATATCAGGATCTTCTTCTGTAATAAGCTCAATGTGATAGCAGTGAGTGGGTGTAGCTTGTTTCTGGACTAGAAAGGGGACCATAGATATCCCCTTAGGCATGTCGACCATATAGGCTAAGGTTGCCAGTGCATCAGTTAGGCTATTCACGAGCAAAGAAGGTAATGTAAGGTGACATATTTAAATTGGGAGATGAGCCCTTCTAGGTGAGCGTGGAAAGGTAAGAGCTTCTCGTCTTTAACTTTCCATTTCCTGAGGATTTGCCCCATAATGAGGGTTAAGTTTCCATAAACATCCATATGTTTTATTCCTTTCTCAAGGGTGATCTTGAGCCCTACAGTGCATGCCTCGTATTTTGTTATGTTATTGGTTAAAGGGAAATCCAATTTGATGAAAATAAGCGTGCGAGAATCATCGGGAGTGATCAGGAGTATTCGAATACCATACCATTTCTTATTTGCAACTCCGTTGAAGAAAATCTACCACTTGAGGTCCTTATGAGAGGTGTAGAGCATGTCTTCATCTAGGAATTAAAAATTCCAAAGCTCAGTTCCCTTCTTGGAATTTTCGGCAAGGTAATCGGTTCATAGCCTTTTGCATGACAAACTCGGCCAGTAACATCACCAGTAGGCCATGTGACTAAACAAGGAGGGCTTTTCTAGTAGTTATTTTATTGGATCCATTTGGGACACTAATTTGATAGGGAATGTAAGTATGTAGTGCCGGAGCTTCTGCCTCACCCTGACCAAGCCGGCACATGCCTTTTCTAATGCAGTGTATTTTACCTCGTACCCATTTAGTTTTTTACTAGAGTAATAGTTTAATATCTCCTTATAATATTCTTCAATGTATTAGGCTAGCATATCCCATGTTGTAGTGTCAGTGATGGTCAAGTATAGGAGGAAGGGGAGAGCTTTCTACGTAGGCATGAGTACCGGAGGTCGAATGATGTATCAATTGATCTAATCGAAGGTTCCTTGACATGCCTCTTTCAAAACTTTAGTTGAGTCCTTCTGGATAAGCTTGAATAAGGGCTCGTAGATAGAGGTCAGTTGGCTAATGAACTAACTAATATATTAGAGCTTACCCAGGAATTCATGTACTTCTTTCTCCATTATCCAGGGTGGTAGCATCTTGAGTATGGATTTTAGTTTGGCGAGGTCTGCATCAATACCTTTCTTACTGACCGTGATTTTGAGGAGTTTTCCCCTGGTGACATCGAAGAGGCATTTCTATTGATTGAGTCGCGTTTAATATTATCGTATCTGCTCGAAGAATTTCCTCAGAGAGGGAATGTGACCTTCTCGATTCTTGGATTTGATGATCATGTCATCGACATAGACTATGATTTCCTTATGGATAAGGTCATGCAGGATGGTTGTAGTGGCCCTTTGGTAGGTAGCCCCGACATTCTTAAGATCGAACGACATGACTGTGTATCAAAAGGTTCCTCATAGGGTGATGAAGGCATTTTTTCCAGATGGTCTGGATTCATCTTAATTTGGTTATACCTACCAAAACCATCGATAAATGATTTGAGGGCGTGACTGGAAGTGATGTCTATGATAATGTCGATGTTAGGTATAGGACAATCATCCTTTGTGGATGCCTTGTTTAAATCTCGATAGTCGACGCATATGTGAACTTTTCCTCTCGATTTCGGCACGGGGACGATGTTTGCAAGGCACGTAGGATATTCTTCCATGCGAATGAATCCTACGTTTATTTATTTCACCACTTCATCTTTGATATTGAGGGATCACTCTGTCTGGAGTTTTCTCCATTTTTGCTTGACAGGTTTGCTTTCTATAAAGGTATGATTTCATGATGCACTATTTTCGGGTCAATGCCAGACATGTCATCATAGGACCACGAAAAGACTTATCCAAACACTTTCAGAAGATCTTTACGGTTATATCTCTCATTATTGCAATGGTGGACCGTATCCTAATCTCGCACGGATGGCTACTAAAATTGAGATTAGTAATGATAATCTCTTCATCATTAGTTTGAATGGGGTTATATTGTTTATTATTTTCCTTGTTGAGATCAGTTAAAAATTGGTAATTTATTAAATCATCTTCATCAAAAATTTGATTAAAACAAATAAAACTAATGTAAGGCACAACAAGATACTCAAAATCATCTTTATTTCATTGAAAGTGTTTCCAAGAAATACAACGGTGAGGACCTCATCAAAGGAGGCCTCGTTAAAAATTACATCTGAAATAGGAGAAAAATAGTAGACTCAGATATTTGTTAAATAATATGAGCAGTAGGGTTCAGGGTTGATTGGTGCAGGTGGGACATGAATGGCATGCCCATTACGGAAGGGTGCATTGGTGGCGGTGATCTTCTCGGATAACTGATATTGTGTATGTCAAATGACTCATCATTATCAGTATCCTCAGAATTTTTTGCGCTTTTGGTATCTTTGTCTGTTGGAAGGTCTATCTCATGTTTCTGCCTTTTATCCTAGGTGATGTAATTCTCGAAGAAGATTTCTAGCCCCAATTTCATCTTTTCCTCGGTAGGGTCATACCATGGTTCGGGGAATCTGCATAAAAGGTAAATCCTCGCCTTCCTTGACAAACCTCCCCTTCAGGGATTCTCCTGAGATTATCTTCTTACTTTATAAGCTTCTTTTTTATATGGTCGACAGAGTGCCTTGAGTTCAGTTAGTGATGGTTGGTAGCCCAGGTTGCATGAGAGAAAGGCTTCCTCTATGACTATTGGCTCTAGAATTCCTTGTTCACGTCGACCCATCCCCATTTCGAGAATAAAGTGCATGTTTTTTAACATAAAAATTACATTGACATTCCAATGAGGGTTATGCTTTAGACACATTTGGTCTTTGAAATTGTCCCCAGCTGGGAAAAGAAGCGGGTTGATTTTAAAATCGAAGATAAACATGTCCCATATTGAATCTCTAGTATTGGGTTGTTGGTGATGGTACCATCTGAATTATCATCATCCCCGAGAATTGTGATAACTTGACCATTAGCAAACAAATTCAATTTCTGGTGGAGAGATTAAGAGACCATCCTATATTGTGGTTCCATGGGCGACCAAGGAGCAAGTTTGAACAAGTGAGTATGTCGATGACTTGGAATTCTGTCTGAGGGGGTTGGGGCCAGCCCCTAGTTTAAGCTTTATAGCTATAATAACTTCTCAACGAGTATTTCCATAAGCACGCACAATAGCGGATGTTGGAATGAGACTACTGACTTTTATCCCAATACACTTAAGGGTACTGAGTGGGCAGACATTTAGGGCAGACCCATTATCTACAAGTTCCAATGGAACTGTTTTCCTCATGACTACAACGGAGATGTTGAGAGCATAGTTATGATTAGGAATAATCTTTAGAATTTCCTCTTCAGAGAAGGTGAGAAGTCTGGTAGCAGTCATGGATCCAACAATATACGTCGCTTCTTTAAAATTAGTAGTGGTAGGAACCATGGGTCCCATGAGGAGATTTATTAAGGCATTTTTGTGTAACTAGGAAGACATGAAGAGACCCCATGTGGTGATATTGGGCTTGAGTCTTTTAGAGATGGTCAAGGGCCCTGCTTTCTTCAACTGTCATATCTAGCTTTGGGAGTTCCTCAGTAACTACTTTTCCCTTATTTGTTCTAATTGACGGAGGAATTACATCTTTATAATGTCACACGAATCGAGTCATGTGGTTAACAGAGGTAGAGAAGAATAAAAACCCTATATCTTTATCTACTTCGGTTAATATGGATACCTTGTTGACCTTTTCTAACAACTCTTTAAAGGAAATTATCCCACACAAAGAAGGAACGGAGATAGCTTCCCTACAGTTTGATTCATCATCTAAATTATAAAAATGGCCCCCCATTTGGTGGAAACGGTGTCATCTTTCCATAAAATATTGATTCACTCAACAACCTCTATGACTTCACCATACAGAGCTTCCCATTTAGCGGGGAAGTGATGGAATGAAGGGACCAGGTGACCTTAGACTTTTATAATTATGAGCAACTCGGAGACAATGCATATCTCTCACTTTTGGAGGAATATATCTAACATGACCTGCACAATGTCATCTAGGTTGAACTATTCTATGGGCAGAACTCATTCATCAGATTCTCGGTCCCGCCTCTGGGCTTTCATAAATAAGCCATTGATCTTCTCATAGCAAATGGTCATCTCTGAGGGCAATTTCATCCCGAACTTCTGACGCTGATCTAGAGCCACAATCAATTCAATGCCTCATATTTTTAATGGGTACGAATGATAATACAGTCTCGGGTAAGGAGTGATAGAGGTTGATCAGCAGAGTTTATAAGATGTAGGAGAAAGGAAGGAAATATTTGTAGGGGTTTAGGTTAGACGCCAGGTAGATTAGGTGTTTCAGTGGGTTTGATTCTGATTAAGGGGTCGATTTCTGGATCTCCTTTTGAAAGGATGACATTCACCCCAATTTTATGAGTTAGGCGAGCATTATGGGTGGTATTGGTATTAGTATTAGATGGTGGGGCAATGATACCCCTATCTATAAGACTTTGGATAAAATTTTTGATATGTAAGCATTGATTAGTTGTATGCCTAGCGATTTGGTGGAAGTTACAATGGGCGTCATGTTTGAAGTTTCTGGAAGAAGATCTAGAAATAGTTGGGGTTTAAAAGGTTTAATAAGATTTCGAGAAAGAAAGGCTTGATATACTTTTGATACGGAAGCATGAAGTTCAATATACTCCTTTTTGGAAGGGTTAGGAAGACTTTCAGGTGTTCAAGAAGTGGCAGGTTGGGATATATTATTGATGGTCGAAACTGAGGTATTGGCCAACTTTTCATACTTTTACGGTGCAAACTGCCTAGTTAGCTTTTTTGGATCAGACTCTACTTTATGACTTGCGGACCCCTTTTTTATTTTTACCCTAGCCTCCCAAAGGGATTTGAAGTAAGGTTAGTATTGACCTCCCATTAAAGCTCATATATGGGACAATAAGTTCTTCTTCACTATGAACACATGTTTTTCTTCTGACGAACGGTTTGTCATCGTAGCTATTTTATCTTTCCACCTTCCAATGAAATTAGTGACGGATTCTCCTGGATTCTATTTTAGTAGTTCTTAGTCTCTGGGGGTGACTTCCAACTCTTCTTTATACTTATATAGTGTCATGAACTTTCTGGCTACATCTTTCTAACTGTGGATTCTGGATTCATCGAGGGACAGAACTACCTGAGGGAACCTTCCTTGAGGGTTTTTTGGAACTTTTGGGCCATTATCTCCTCTGAATCCCCAAGGAGAGTCATGGCATGATGATATATGCGTACTTGCACAATTGAAGGCATATTTCTACTGAACTTCTCAATGTTTGTCATTTTAAATTTCTTTGGTAATCAGGCCTTGGGATAAGGAGATCTGTGTGTGTAGTCCATGTAATTACCTAAGATCTTGGCCTTATAAAATATCTTAAGCAATAACTTAAGGTCCTCCTTAACCTTGTTCAGTTCTTATTCTTTGGGATCATTCAAAACTCGTAGATTAGCCCCTGATTGGTCAAGATTCAGTATTGGTAGATGGGCTGGCAGCGACCCATTAGTAGGTGGGGCATACGAGGCATGTTGATACTCTTCTGGAACCCATATTAGTTTAGGATCACATGGACCAATGGCATGGGGAAAGAGGATTTTGGGATCGGTATCCTCAAGAGTCTAAACCCAATGTCGTCGCATTTTTTGTACTTTTATCTGAAGGTTGTCAATCTTAGCGTTGAGATGGACAAGGATCTTCATCAGATCTGGTTGGGTGTTCATATCCTAGTCTATGTTTTCCTTTAATAACTTTAAGAGGGACAACTCGAACTCTGTAGAAGCATCAAAGCTTTAGGGTGGTTTGACGGATGACCATAGCCAATAGGGATCTAAGCTAAAAATCAAGGTAGGCGATCACACCTGAGAGGAAAAATGATTTAGGGTTTATTTTGAGGGAAAGAGGAATATTTGTGGTATTTATGTTCTTCTTTTTCAATAGGGGAAATATTTTTGGTATATTTTTGAAAAGGGGAAAAAGGAAAATCCCCAGCATGGTTCTTTTTATTAGGTTGAACTTGTATTATGTTTTTCCTAGAATGCAAGAAAAATATCGGATAGGACCCACGTCTGGGGAAAAGATAGGGTAGATGATGGTAGACACAACTTGACTTGTTTCCAGACTCACGGATAGGGTCCAGTTTTCAAAATGGGTGAAATAGCACAAATATTCGAGTGGTAAGGCAACCCAAAATTTTGGCAAAACTTCGTGTTGGAACCAACAAACTAGGTATGAGTGTCCTAGTGTAGATGCCTATATGAGGTTGATGCAATTGGTGGGTTACTAAAAAGGTTCTCTACTTTGGCATGACTTCCACGATATACCTATTGCCTATAAGGGCAATCATTCATTGGTACGTGTCGACACGCCATTTGATATACTTGAGTGTACATGAATTACCTCACGATATACCTCGTCGAGATGGTATGTGTGAGTGCAATTCAATATACTCAGTGTACGTGAACAAGTTCCCTACTATATACCTCCCGTCATGATTTCGATCAAGTGGTACGATGTGGGGGGAACCGTTCAATATATATCGAAGGTACTAGGCCAATAGAATATGGGAACTGCTTAAGCTAACCATGCCCCACAGGACCATCACTCATCACGAAGTGACCCCCCACTATGGGACAAAATTTTTATCAATATTACAATGCATAAGTGATGTAGTGTACAAGAATGCATGAGTCTTAATTAGTATCTTATGGAGAGTTTTATATATGATAAGTGGGAAAAATACTACCACTATGAAAGAAAGCAAGAAATATACAAGTAGTATGGGATAAGGTGATAAACATAGAGAATAAAACTAGAAAGTATGTGCATGGAGCATACAGACTATACATAGCATAGTGATAGATACAAAATGTGAGGAATCTGGATATACGCGAATACGTGAGAGATATGTGCAAAGTGAGAGAGTGACATATGAATATATGTGATTGAAGAAAGTATGTGGATATCTACAAGTGAGAGAAAAGTGGAAGTGTGTGCTGGTGAGAATAATCATGGATAATCTACAAGTGGCGTGTGAAACATGTGAGTAAGATTGAAACTATGTACGAGTGACACTGAAATATAGTGACTATATACAAGTGAATAAAGGGTGAAACATGATAAATATATACAAGTGATGCGAAAAGAGCATGGTAGATGTAAATTTCATGATAAGAACGAGGAATATATACAATATATAAGTGTGAGAGTGAGAAGAACATACAAGTGGAGGCATATGTACAAATGTAGAAAAGTAGAAGAGGGAATGAAATAAAACCCATGTGAAATAGAGTGTTGTCTTCTTAAAAAAAGGTCCTCAGTCGAGTCGCCACTGTGGCCATCGGTGTCGAATTCCTATGGCGTGGACCAGCCCCAAAATTGGAGGGGAGGGAAAATCAAAGAAATCCCTCTCTTCGTGCGTGCGAAAATTTAAGGATAAGGGAATCCTCTTTTTGCCACTCGCACTGATCTTCATGCGCTACCACGAATATCAATCGACCATCGTCAAAAGGGGAGAAAAATGTAGAAATGGGGACGCCAACCTATTTTGCTCAAAACAGGCAAAAGAAATGTAGCCATCCCGAGAGAACGGCATCAAAAGACATACTGATACATACGGAATCAAATAAATCAAGGGTCCGGAGACTAAGTTGCGGAATGGGAAGGTGTTAGGCACTAATTCCACCCTTTTCCGTCTCTCATTATTTATGATAATATTCTCCCTTTCTCCTAAGTGTGATACATGTGTACAGGTATGCGGTGTGAATAAAGAGAGAAAGAAATCATAGACTAAGTGGAATCATCCTAAGGACTATACAAGAAAATAACATAAAAATATAATATGAGTGTCCACCGAATCATAATTCACTATGAAGAAATGAGTGTGTATATCGAGCAAAACACGAATATGTTCGAGTACGCATATCCATAATACTACCAAAAATAAAAAAATGAAAAAAAATGAACAAATAGGACTCGAATCCCAAGATTGGGTCAGGACGCCTACGTAGCTCAAAGTCCACATAGTTCGATAATACGCAATGATGGGGTTTAACCTATAAATCCTAACTTATAACTTCCTTTAATTTGCTTTTAGAAAATTTGCCCAATTGGAGAAAGTGTGAAAACTGAAGAAATTTCAATATAGGGTTTATAAGAAGACTCTCTTTTGGCTATTTGGCTTTTATGAAAGTAAGATTTGTGTGTACTAAATAATAAAAAGTGAGATTAGTTTTGAGGTAAAGAAATGAAATAAAAATAAAGAAAAGTAAACAACTACTACTAATTGAGTGAGTTGTAAAGGAATAAGGGTAGGCCTTCTAGAGAACTTTAATTGTGATTTTGCAATAGTAGGGGTTGATTTTTAGGTGGTTGGATGGTGGTGAAGGAAAATTAAAAGTGTGGTGAAAGATTGATAAGAATGATGTAAAAAATGGAGAGAATTATAAAAAAATGGAATTTTGGCTCACTGATTTTGAGGAGTATGTTGTGACTTCAAAAAGGGACCCTTAGGAATGAGACCATGGCCTCCTTAAATAGTAAAAACTTAGAGTTTCAGGAGGGTGCTGATCGGTATGGCCCCTAGCCTACCTATCGCCATAGCCCTGCCTTACCGGCCAAGAGAAGTGCACCCTACCATTAGGCAGAGGGTTTGAGGTGCCTATAGGCATTTCGAAACGTATTTTTTCGGGAAAATGAGCATAAAATACAAATCGTAAGTCCGAATTGTGCACGGCCATGACTGTTAAAAAGGGTATTCAGATCCTTACAATAATACATTGAGTCAATATTGGGTTCGAGAGTTGAATAATGTCAAACAAGGCTCGAAATCACTCGTTGGCCTCTGGACATGGGGTTCTCGGAGTCAAAAGGCAAGTACGCGCTAACCATGAGAATGATTCGCTTATGGCACGGGCTGTTGAAAAGGGAATTCAAAGCCCTATGAGATTTCAATGAGCTTCTCTCAGGTTGGAGTGTTTACCGAAGTTAAAAAGGCCTCGAGAGCGCCCGGTGACCTCTTGATTAGGTCTCAGAGTAAAAAGGTGAGTACGCGCGAATCCTGAGACCGATTCATTCACAGTATGAACCATTATAAAGTGATTTCAGATGTCTACGAGGTATTAATGAGCTTCGCTCAAGTTGGAGAATTGATGGAGATCAAATGGGGCTTGAAAGTGTTCAGTGGCCTCTAGATCCGAATTTAGATTAGGACCTAGGGTCATATGATGGGAGGATGTGTGTTAGGGACCTAGGGACGTATTTAGGGGTACTAGGATGGGGTTTTTACAACTAATGTACCCAAAAGTTAAATATTTCGCGTGTTAATTATTTAGTTAAATTTTTTAACTAACCCATACGTATAGTTTTTAATTCAAATTCAATTATTAATTGATTAATTGTGACTTGATATTATAAGAACATATTTTACAATCTGAAAGACCCAATTCCAAGAGAATAATCCAAACAAGGAAACCCTTGACAAATAGCCCCGTGATTGCTCAATAGTCACCCTAATACTAAGTCACTTATTAGATGTCTTAATAAATTAATGTGAGTTAGTCAACTAATATAATAATATATATCCAAGCAACACAATTGAATTACATAGTATTACATATGCAGTAAGTAAATCTAGCAAATGACATACCGAATGCCATAAGTGATAACTAATTATCATGCAAGTAATAATCAATTAAAAAAAACTAAATGCTATAAAAATATGGGGTATTATAATATGTTCAAGTGGTTACATCTTATGGAGGGCATGTAATTGAAAGTTTATGAACTTAATAAATGGACTAATAAAGCTCGAGCTTACTTAAACCGATAATTCAACACCATTGAGCCATTTTTTTCAATTCATTTTCAAACTCCCCACATTCATTAAAATGTAAAACAGAAATCTGATCTAAACTTATAGATCTCAAATCTTAGGGGGAAAATCCATATAAAAATAAATGATATTAATTCAAATACATTAACAAAATTAAAAAAAACAAAGGTATGACAATATGAAAGATGAATATTATTAGAGAGTTAAAGAAAAGGGGAATTTGCCATAATTTTAAGAGTAATATAACACGGACCAAAATATTTATCAACGCATCCTCAAAATGTATTAAGTGATTGTAATTTATGTGAGTGAGACCCCAATGTGCAAACACTTAATATACATTGGAGGATATTTTAGGGGATAAAGTTGAGGTACATATTATTTTCCTTATGTTAATAAAGTGAGAGAAGGAAAGGCCAATTATTATAGAAAAGGGAAAGTAGGGTTGTTTGTTGTTCAGTATGACATTTTTTATATTTTAGGAAAAAATAGTCAAATTGTGGTTTCTCAATTATTTTTTCTTTTAAAAGAAATAATAGATATATAGAGAGCCTTGATCGTATATGAACCTACTTACTGTCCAAGCTAAAAGTTAAACCATTTAACTGTAAAATTACAAAGCCTATCATTCACCCTTACAAGTTGTCGTATAAGACAAAACCAACCCACCTACTTGATAACTTGCATCAATCAAAAGGTAAATGATTGGAATTTGGATGAAGGAGTACATATAAAATAAAATAGAATTAAACTGCGGTTTCTATAAAGTTAATTTTGTAAAAACTATTTTTATAAAAATAAAAGTTTATATAAATTAATTTTTATGAAAAGCTAAACTAAGCTTTGGCCTATTTGATTTGCCACTATAATTATGTTTTTTGTATTTAAATACAATTTTGATAAAAATTTGCATTTGATAATCTATTTTTAAACACTGAATTATAATATTTCTGTGTTATAATCAAGTTTTTTAGAAAACAGGTTGAGAGTGTAACTTCTGTTTTTTATTTTTCAACTCATAATTATCCATTCTTAATATTTTAATGCATTTATACCTTAATATATAATATACTTACATAACACATTAATATGTATGTAATTCTTATAAATAAAAAATATATGTGTAAATGTACACAAAATTACGTATGAAAAAATATAAAGTTGAATAATATTACCAATAAATACATGACACTTATATATAGTTATATATGTATTATTAATGTATGGAATAATATAAAATATACATATAGTACATATGTATTAAAAAAATATTATCAATTCATGTATGTATATGATTTTTAAGTGAATTATACATGCAATATCATTATATCAATATATATATATATATATATATATAAACTCTCCAACATAACTTATTAAATATACATAAAAATATATGATAAATGTATGTATGTATGTATGTATGTATGTATGTCTACAATAATGTATCATGTATGTATAAAAGTATTATGTATGTGTGTGTGTGTGTGTGTGTGTGTGTGTGTTTGTGTGTGTGTAACACACACAGACACACACACACACACACACACACACACACACATATATATATATATATATATATATATATATATATACATGTTTGCCAATTTTGTCAAATATTCAAAAAGCTGTATTTAAAAATAAGTTTACCAAATGCGCACCAATAATTATAAACACAAAAAACTAAATTTTAAAACTGTATTTAAGAACGACGTTTAAATCGAATTTTCTGAATACAGAACCAAACGGACCCAGAATTTTTAACTTTGTTTATTTATTTATTTGTTTATTTATTTTTTGTTTGAACTATGTTTATATTTAAAACAATTTTATAATAAGGTACAAAATTTTGGATATAAAAATAATTCAAAAATAATGTACATTTTTTAAAAGTAAAAACTATTTCTTTTTATAAATTATTAATTTTTTAATGTAAGAAAAATATTTTATATATAAAATACCTTTTTATATGGAAAAATGTAGGGGCATTAACTAATAAATCCCTTGGAATTATATTTATATATGATTAGTCCAAAAGGTAATCTTGTTGGTATCATAAAAGCATAAACTTCTTAATTAATTAACGATAAGTCCATACGATACAGTTACACGTATTAATGGAGATATAATTACATTTACTAATGTAGATGCAGTTGCAATTGTTACTCTTTCTATATTAATATGTGTAATTGTATCTACATTAATAAGTGTAATTGTATCTATATTCATCGGTATAATTTTATCTACATTAATAATTGTAACACACGTAGACTTATTGAAAAAAACTAATTTTAGCTTGCCCTTACCCTTAATTTCTATAGTGTCTCCTCAACTTTTCCACTATTATTTGGTTTTCTATCTTCTAAAAAATAAATAAATAAATTGTTGATGCAAAAAACTAGACCATCTTAATTAATTGATCACAAATAAATAGAAATAAGAGACAAGAGATTTTTTAAAGTGGTTCGACTTTATGGAAGAGCCTACATCCACTGTTGTGTATTGCTTTGGGGTTGTTCAATTGCCTCTCTTTTTGTGTGTCCCTGTATGTAGGGTTTACAATGTATTTATAGCCCTTGGGGGGTGTACAAGAGCTGGAATATCATAGGATGGAATGTCTTTATATCATAGACATTTACATCTGTACAATCATTAATGTATACAATTGTTGGTATTCGCCTGTCGTCATTGGTCGGCATCCCTGGTGTTAGTCGATCGATATTCCAAGAGTTGGTCGGCATTCCATCCATAATGAATAGGATTAATACTCAATTGTATAACACGTGTCAGTATTTGAATGGTCCATATAAATGATTAATTTTTGGTATCAACAGAAGCACCCAATGTTTCACGCTTGAACTGTTTACAAGAATATGGAGCATTTAGCTCTTAAAGTTGCTCGAGCAACAACAATTGTACGCCTGGTCGGTTGTCGAATGTCCATACTTGTAAGATTTTATGGTTTAATTATGGGGATATAATGCGTGTGGCATTTTTGAAATTATCCACCAGTTTAACGAATCATTTTTAGGCAAATCCGTATTGTCTACCTTTTAATCATTACTTTTCCAGTTTTAAAGGTGACTTATAAAAAGCGAGAAAATCCACGAAATTTTGCCATCTCAAATCTTTTGAGTGTTTCTGGGCTACAGTGTCTTCAAGCTTTCTTTTTCTTTCTCGAACGATCATTTTTTGTTCTTCGGTTCTTGCTGAATCCTTAATTCCTGTAAGAATTCTTTCTTTTCTCTTATATTCTTCATCATGGTTTGCTCTGTTGATTCTCTTGATGAATTCAAAAATGAATTTTAAATTCCATCTTGGATTGTTTTGGAACACGTTATTTTACTTGTTGATTTTTTCTCACTTGTTGAGGGTCACTGATTTCCATCTATTGTTATGATTGAATGTGGGTTTATTTTTCCTCTTAACCCATTGTGTCTTGAATTTTGTCAATACTTTGATGTTGTCCCAGCTTGGGTAGCCCCCAATACTTGGAGGGTTGTGAATGGAGCGTATAGGTTGAATCAAATTCATGGAACCCATCTAGGGATTCTAGATATAATGTTTTGATACAAGTGGGTAACTAGCGATACCACTTTTTATTTAAAAATTAGGGTTGTAAATAAAGTATTAGTAATCAATCTTCCAGACTCCAATAGGGACTATTTTTAGCATGGGGTTGTTATAAAAAACTGGCACTACGCGCCTTTGACTGGAAATGGTGAGTACTAGGGGCCTAGATGCCCTCATTTTGGAAATGGGATAGGTTATTTGTCATTTAATTGCTTTTTCTTGTACATATCTTATTTAAATATTGTAGTTGATCAGAAGAGAAGGTTCCCCAAGAAAAGTTAGGTTAGTTTGAAGGAGTTGAAGTATATTTGGGGACTTCATCAAAGGACTGGCGAGGAGCACATCAGGTATGCATCTTATTTGCTACACTACAAGAACGTAATCTCTTCCTTTGTTGCTCGTCCTGCTTCTTCCCCTGTAATTGATCTTGAACAAGAACCTCATTCTACTTCATCAGCCATTGCATCTAGTAGTGGTGATCTTTCTGCCCTTTCCCTTTCCTCCTTAGATTCAAATTTACCCCTTGTTGCATCCATTGGGAAGAGGAAGATTCCCAACATTTTGGGAGATATTGTTGCCAATACCCCTTCTAAACGAGCTGATATAGGGTGAAAAATAAAAATAAGATTGGGAAGAAGCCCCCAATCAAGCAAACTGAAGAGAGCTCCCTAATAAAAATAAATAAAGGGTTGCCTTCTAAGTTAGCAGCAGGTTCTTCTGCTCATCCCTACCAACGTGAGTTGGTCGACATATCTTCTTCTTCCTCTCCAGTGGTTCTTGGCCCTGGATTAGTAAGATAATTAATACAATCTGGGACTTTGCCAGACCACGGGAGTGATGTTACTGCATTACCTCGCTCCAAGAGTTCTGACAGGGATGCTCAAAGCCTTGCTATGGTATATTCTTTTTACCTTCTTTAATTACTATCTGTTGATTTGTTCTTCACAATACTGACTTTTCTTGTTATTCTTGTGCAGTTCCTCATTAAATTTAACAATATGTTGAAGAAAGATGAGGTTTTGAGAGCTTCTTCCTCTGGTGAGGTTGAAGAAGATTTCAATGAATTGAAAAGGTCTTTTCTTTAATCCCAACAAGCCTTATCTATGAGCAAAAGAAATGGGAGGGTAGGATGAAAGATGTTGAATAAGCTACTGAGACTACTCAGGGTTTGGCTAACACATTGCAGAAGGAATTAGATGCTGAGAAATTCAAGTTTGCCCATCTTCAAAAGGACCTGGATTCTGAGAAGGTGAAGAGAGCTAAGGCCAGAGTGGCTGGCTTCAACAAAGGCTGGGATAAGGCCTTTAGTGCAGCTTCTTCATAAATTGAGTTTGCAAAGAAAAAGTGCTTCAAGGATGGATGGTCTACTGCTTTGGTGGAGGTTGGTACTCCAAAGCATTTCGATCTATTCTCTCAGTATGATCCTAGGACTCCTCCAAACCTAGATGAGGAAGTTGATGATGGAGGTTCCAGTGAATCTTTGATAATGATGGAGTTTGTCGATTAATACTAGAATGTTGACTCCACTGCGCCCTCCAAAGTTAATCCTCCTCCTCCTTCAACTCCCACTTCTTCTTCAGCTAACCCTGAAGTAGATAAGAAGAAGGTGTAAAATCAAGCAGCTTTTCTTTTCTTTTCCAATAGTTATACTTTTTTTCTTTTTTGAAGATGTATTTATACTTCCCTTTCTATTAATGAAAAGAGAGATATTTTTATTCATCTGCTTGTGTTTTTTCAATACTTTGCATCTTGTTGATTGATGATTTTATTTTTCTGAATAGTTTATGGATAAACTAGAATACTTCTCATCTACTGACTTCGAGCTACTCCAGAGGTGTAATAAGCTTTTCAATACTGGTCATTTATTTCTGACTGATGCTGACCTACTACAGTTGTTCAGAGAAGGGGTATCCGAGCAAGCCAAAGAGGCATATGTTCATCTGAAGTGTGTTCTTGATCGTGCAGTGGTGAATAATATTGCGTACTTTGAAATGATTGAAGATCTACAATAGGAGCATAATGAAGCTAGGACACTTTTGCATGAAGATTAAGAGAAGAAATTCCATGCCCTTAGTGAAGTATGGGGTTTTGAGCAAAAGTTAGATAAAATTTCTTCTCATTTTCAAAGGCAATAATTCTTATTGAAACATGAGACAGATGAAGCAAGGGACATTGCTAAGCTTCTAGAGGAAGAAAATAATAACTTGAGAGATGAACTTCATGATCTGAAGTCATCCACTATTGTTGTTGCTACTACAGATGAGGGTCATTCCTTCTTGGAGGCTGGAAATATAAGGTTGAGTGAGGAGTTGGAGGCTCTGAAGAAAATAAAACTTAATTCTTTATATTCCTGAGGTAGAATCAAAACTGGCTGAGGTACTATAGAAGAAGTTAGGACCCAACATGCCCTTGCTGATTAAGCTGCGCAGTTAAAAGCTATAAATCAATCTATTGCTGAGATGTCCCAAAAGCTACAGACCTTGTCTGAATAACTATCCACCTAATCTTCTCACTTACAAGCTAATGATGGAGTGTTGAAGAAGCTGCATTCTCAGGTTGACAAATTAACCTTTCAATTCCATTAGCAACCAAGTGAAGTCTAGATAAATGGGTATAATGAAGCTCTAGGGAATCTTGATGATAAGCTTCAACTGGCTAAAAATGAGAGCTACAAATGGGGTTGGATGAACGCTTTGACAGTGATGAAGGTGGATCAGAACAGCTCATTGTGGGACTGGTATGATCCAGGCTTTCTTGAGCTTGACAATCCTCCTTTCAAGTTAGATGTCAATTAGATTCCTGTTCACGGTATTCCTTAATGCTTGATTTCAAAGTACTTGAGAGATTACGATCTTCATGATGAACTAGAGATCATCTGATCTCCTCACTAGCATGATCGTTCGAGTAGCAACAATACTAGAATACTTCAGGATTTTAACTTCGTTAACTCTCCTGCTGGAATGGACACTATTTCAAAAGCTGAAGGGAAACGTCGTGTAGAATAAACATTGTATTTTATGTTGTAAACACAGTCATGTAATTACTTTGAATGAAATGGAAATTTGATTAACTTATCTTATGTTAAATGTGAATCCTTTCTTTTATCATTAATTCTATTGATACACTTTGTGTATGTTAAGTATCAATAATCAATGAGTGCAGATGTTATATTAGCATACTTATATTAAAATCTAAATTTAGAGCTAATTAGATGAATACATAGTTTCTACTAGCATACTTAGATTAAAATCTAAATTTAGAGCTAGTTACCCATGTGTCTCCAAAGGTTTTACTAATGCACCCAAGTATTTAATTTTTGCATTAAATACCAATGGTGTGACGAGGCGTTTGTTGAATATGTTATTATGTTCCTCTTGAGAAAGCTTTGCAACGTCCTTCCTGTACTTTCCCCAGTAGGATAAAGATCTTATTTTATCCTTATATTTGCGGACCAAGTTTCTTGAGGATTTTAAAATCCTATTGACTTAGACTTCATGTATCAACGATCAAGTTTGTAGCTACTCCAAGCAACTTATTGCTTATGTTGAGTAACTTTTAGGATAATATTTGCTAAGCCAAAAATAATTTTACTGGACCGAGAAATAATTTTACTAAACCGAGCAATAATTTATCAAGCTAATGTAGTGCATAACACGAGTACTCCCAAAACAATGAACAATAAAAAGGGAAAGAAATTGAATATTTTATTAATATTGCAAGTTGAAAACTAATTACAACATCATGGATAATACTTTCGAAGATTCTACGCATGCCATGGGTTTTTGAATTCTTCACCTTCCAAGGTTTCATTACGATAGGTTCGAGGTCGGATCACTTCTAAAACACGGTAGGGCCCATACCAATTGGCTTCAAGCTTGTTATTTTTCTATAACACTTTATTCAACATATAATCTCTTTCCTTCAAGTTGGTCAGTTTCATCCTTTTATTATAAAAGCGGGTTGTTCTTTACTGATAAGCCACATTGTGTAGGGAAGCGTCTTCTCTTACTTCTTCCATCATATCTAGAATTAACCTTCTCATTAGGTCACTTACAGGAGAGTTAAAGTTCAAAACTCTGTGGGATGGTAAGCCTAGCTCGGTAGGAATGATAACTTCAGTCCCAAATGCTAACATGTATGGAGATTCTCCAGTTGCTGTTCACGATGTTGTTATGTATGACGACAAGACAGAGTGTAGCTCATTTATCTAAATTCCCCTTAACATCATCAAGCCTTTTCTTCAACCCATTAAGCAAGGTTATGTTCATAACTTCTCTTTGTCCATTACTCTAAAGATGTCTTGGAAAAGAATGCAATTTTTTAACATTGGATTGAGCACAGTAGTTTGCGAACTCCTTATTGTCAAGCTGTGTTCCATGGTCGGTAATAAAAGCATAAGGCAACCCATACCTATAAATGATGTTTTTCCATATGAATTGATAGACCTTGTCATAAGGCATATCTATCAAAGGCTATGCCTCCACCCATTTTGTAAAATAATCCACATCGACCACCAAGTATTTAAATCTTCCTCGGGTGGTTGGCAGTGGCCGAACTAAGTTTATACCCCACATGAAAAATGGACATGGTGAAGTGATTAGAGTGAGATAATCTTGTGGAGTTTTGCGAATTATGAAAAATCGCTGACATTTATCACACTTATGGGCAAAAGTTGCACAGTCTGCTCGCATTGTTGGCCAGTAATACCCTTGAGTACTAATTCTTTGTACAAGTTTTCTCCCTTCTATGTGAGATCCACATGATCCTTCATGCACCTCCTGAATTAGATCTTGGACCTCTGAGGGATGTACACAGCATTGTAAATTGACTGTTAGTCCTCTCTTATACAAAACACCTTTATCTAACACATACCGAGCTACTTCATACTTTAACTTCTTGGCTTTTTCCATATCTGCTGGGAGAGTTACCTCTTTAATGTATGCTCTAATGGGGTCCATCCATAATGGAACCATGTCTATAGTGATAAAATTGACCATTAGATCTTCACCTATACTCCTATTAGCCAAAATCTCAATAGGGATAGTTCGTGAGAATTCAATTCTAGTAGCAAAGGCTAGCCGAGTAAGGGCATCAGCTCGGGCATTTTCCAACATTGGTATTTTATCCATATAAATAGTTGGTAATGTTGCAATGACTTCCATCGCCTTAGATAAATACATGTGTTGATACCAAATTTAGTCTGCTGACGTGGATCAATTAAATGGAGACACGTGTTAGTCTATATGGCATTCACAAACATTTATGAATAACACCTTGGCTACGAGGAGCTCAATCTCCCTGACCAACTCAGGCGCTTCGAGCAACGAGTTTTCTCTGAGGAACTTTAGTACACCGAGAAACTCATGTATGTCGAGCTACTTAGGCGATAAGAGCAACTTAGGCGGTCCGAGCTGCATCTCGTACAAAACATTACATTTATGACCGAATAATCAAGAGATGCTGCGCATTAAATGCTCATTATTGTCATACAAATGTACACATCTATTGGACAGCTATGTATTATTCTTTCACATGTACAGCCCCAAGGCTATAAATACATTGTATCATCCCCATTGTAAGGGGACTCAGAATTTCTTGGTAAAACCTGTTATCGAGAATTCCCAAACAGTCAAGCAATAATCAAATAGTGGATGTAGGCCATTCTTTCAAGGTTGAACCACTTTAAAATTCTTTTGTCTTATTTATTTTTATCTCTGATTGAATAATTAGAGATAATCTAATTTTTTACATCAACAGATTAGCGCCGTCTGTGGGAAACGACTGTAATTATCGTTTTTCACCAAAACAATTCATCACCAATGGTCGATAATCCTGAATCCAGTAATCGAAATGCTGGAAACCCCCCAAATCCATTTGCTCCTCCAAATATCCAAGATCTGTCCGGAATAATGGCTAATTTGACCCAAGGCCAGACAGCCATGCAAGAGACTATGCGACAACTCATACAAACTGTCCAAGGTGGAGTACCTTCCCATTCAGGACAACGAAGCGTTCAGAGGAACACCCATTTACCTTCTACTAGGCATACCGATTCATATCGCACTGAGAGATCTGATGATTTTTCTTATCAACCGGGTCGAACTTCATCAGTACGAATCACAGATACTAAACAAAACATCACTCTCTCTCTCTCTCCAGAAAGGACTAGTGCATTGGAGAGATTAAGTAGGGCCTCTCCTTTTGATCGTTTGGGCCCTAGGAGAAATAGAATTCCTCCCAAGGCTGTGTCGAGGAACTTTCGATGACCATCCGATCTGAGGGAGGGTTCTGCCCAATCAAAACCAACTGTCTGTAATGAAAGATCCCAGGAAGAAAATCCAACATGATTAGTTGCTCGAACCAACAGGCCCGAGGAGGGAAATGATGCATGGAAAGGCTCTATTCAAAGGTTAGAGGATAGACTAGAGAAATGGTTAAGGCCAAGAATCATATACAAAGAACTTTTGTCCAAGGGACACCTTTTATCCAGGCGATTGTGGATTTTCCCACACCATCGAAGTTCAAAGCACCTGTTGTGACTCCTAAATATGATGGAAAAACTGACCATGTCCTTCATATAAAACAATACCAAGCTGCTGTCGACATCTATGTCGTGCCAGATGAGATGAGATGCAGGACATTTTTGGGAACTCTTACCGGATCTGCTCAAATATGGTACAATAATCTTCCTCGGGGGAAGATTTCAACTTTCTTTCAACTAGCCGAGCTCTTTATTGAAAATTTCTATTTTGGAGAAAAACCAGTTAAACGAGTAGCACATTTGTTAAGTGTTAGACAAAAAGCAGGTGAGAGAACCAGGGATTATATAACTCGTTTCAATAACGAGAAGCTCGAAGTTATTGATTACGAGGAAAAGACAGTGATTACTGCTTTGATGAATGGACTGGTACCCAAAAAATTGTACTACACTTTTGCCAAAGATCCACCCAGGACCATGTCAGAACTGATGGAAAAAGCGGCCAAAATCATGAATGTCAAGGAGGCTATGGCTACGAAGAATAATATGGACACCAAAGAAACCAAGGTGGAGGTTGATAAGGCTAAAAAGAAAGAGGATAAGAACAATGGTGGTGACAAGCAGTCAAAAGCAAAGCCATCATGGGAAATGTTTAAGAAATTTAAAAATTATACTCCTTTGAAAGTAGATATAAACCATGTTTTGGAAGAAATCAAGAACAGCGAGGAGCTAAACTAGCCCGGGAAAATGAAGACAGATCTTGACAAGAGGAATAAGGCCAAATATTATGAGTTCCATAAAGACCATGGTCACACAACCAAAAATTACATAGCTCTACAGAATGAAATCGAAGCACTAATCAGACGAGGAAAGCTGACCAAGTATGTTGATCGTAGAAATGAAGGAAGAAGCAAAGATCGGTCAAGATAGAGGTCTAGATCTCCTCGTCGAGCAGAGGAAAACAAGAAAAGAGATCATGAAGATGATCCAAAAGACGACCCTGATCTCCCCAAAAGACCAAGACAACCAGAACGTGAGGTATTTTCAATTCATTTTGGATCATTTGATTGTAATGTTATTACAGGTGGAGATGCAGGAGGTGGAGACCTTACTGCAGAGAGAAAAGCTTACCTCAATGAGGCTCAAGCTTGTTCATACATCCAACGAATAAATCTAGCTGAGGATGATCGCCCGAGGAAGGTGAACAAAGATAAACTGGTCATCGGATTCTCCAAGAACGACCTCGCAGGTGTGCTATATCCTCATGATGATCCACTGGTTATCAAAATGAGGATGAAGGAAGTAATGATCTCAAGAGTACTGGTGAATAATGGTAGCTCGGCGGATATCATGTTCTACTCATTCTTCGACAGCTTAAATCTAAAGTTATCTCAGTTGGAGCCTTATCACAGGCCCCTCCTCGGTTTTACCGGTGAGAAAGTTTTTCCACTTGGGATGATCAAGTTGGATATGTTCATCGGTACATGGCCTGCATGTCGAACAGAAAGAGTACGTTTCTTTGTGATGGATAAGAATGTCCAATCAGCTTACAATATCATCATGGGAAGGGTAGGTTTAAAGAAATTCGAAGCAGTACCATCTACTGTACATCAATATCTGAAGTTTCCAACCAATTTTGGAGTAGGAGTTGTAAAGGGTGACCAAAAAGTAGCTCGGGAATGCTACTATTCATCTACCGAGCAGGAAGAGCTGGAGGAATCTAGGAAAAATACTACTACCTATCAAGTAGATGAAGATGCAGAGATTGAAACATTAGATCCTAGAGATGAGTCGCAGTTCGTGAAAGGCCAGGTGGTGGAAGCTACTAAAATGTCATTTTGGATGACGAGCACCCGGAACGAATAACTCAAATAGGTTCATCGTTGGATGCCTCACTAAAATAGGAATTGATAGTTTTCCTAAAAAGAAGAAAGTAAACTTTCTTTGGAGTCATGAGGACATGCCAGGAATAGACCCAAATTTCTTATGTTACGAGCTCAATGTGAATAAGGAAATCAAGCTAGTGAAGCAGAGAAGAAGAGTGTCCAGCCCCGAAAAGACCCAAGCTATACAAAAGGAGGTCGAGAAGCTCCAGAAAGCTTGCTTTATTGAAGATGTCAAATATCCAGACTGGTTAAAAAATGTGGTGATGGTGAAGAAGAAGAACAACAAGTGGAGGATATGTGTAGACTTCACCGACCTCAACAAGGCATGCCCAAAGGATCATTTTCCTTTGCCCCGAATTGATCAATTAGTGGATGCTACCTCGGGACACGAGCTGTTGAGCTTCATGGATGCTTATTTTGGTTACAATAAGATTAAAATGAAACCTAAAGACAGGGAGAGTACTTATTTTATTACCCCTAGGGGAACTTATTGTTATAATGTTATGCCTTTTGGATTAAAAAATGCAGGTGCAACATATCAGCGGCTGATGAACAAGGTGTTTGCAGAGAAAATAAGTCATAATATGGAAGTTTATGTTGATGATATGCTGACGAAGAGCAAGAGAGCTTCCGACCATCTAATTGACTTAGGCCAGACCTTTAATCAACTAGATAAATATCAAATGAAGTTGAACCCTACCAAGTGCATATTCGGAGTACGAGAAGGCATGTTCCTCGGGTATATTGTTAACCAATGAGGTATCGAAGAAAACCCTGAGAAGATCAAGGCTCTATTGGGACTACGATCTCCAACAACAAAGAAATAAGTGCAAAGTCTCACATGGCGAGTTGCAGCACTTAATAGATTTGTATCACGAGCAACAGATAGATGCCTCCCATTATTCAAAACACTCTGAAAAACATTTGAATGGAATGATGAATGCGAGAAGGCCTTTCAAGAATTGAAAAAATACCTGGGAGCGCCCCCACTGTTGTCCAAGCCAGTGATGGGAGAAAGATTGTACTTATATCTAGAAGTTTTGGAGAATGCAGTTAGCTCGGCATTGATAAGAATGGAGGACGGAGTGCAAAAACCGATCTATTATACTAGCAAGGCCTTCCGAGGAGCAGAGATGAGATATCCAAGACTGGAAAACTTAGCACTAGCGTTGATCGAGGTGAGTAGAAGAATGAGGTCGTACTTCCAAGCTCACACCATAGTTGTGTATACTGATATGCCATTGAGGCAAGCTCTTCATAAACCAGAAAAATCAGGGAGATTGATGTACTGGGCAGTAGAACTTGGTGAATATGATATAATTTATGAGCCTAGATCGTCACTTAAAGGGAAAGCATTAGCAGATTTTATAGCAGAGTTCACTTATCCTAACACCCCTGAGGAGCAGAAGCTGAATACCGACCAACCTGTGGATGTTACAGGATCATCAAATTTAAACCCCGATCAACTTAAATTGGTTGACGAGCAAGAGAAGATGGTCGACGAGCAGCAAGAAGTGCTAGAGGAGGATGTAAGGAAGCAACAAATATTCCACCGAGGAACTCTGTCCAACTAAGAGTTTGATAATAACATACCTGTGTGGAATTTGTATGTAGGTGGATCTTCGTGCACTACAGGTAGTGGAGCAGGGATCGTTTTAAACAGTCCGGATGAGATCGATGTGGACTATTCTTTGCGTTTTCAATTCAAGGCTTCTAAATATGAGGTTGAATATGAAGCTATGATTGCAGGTCTTAGGTTAGCAAAAACCATGGGGGCAGAACAGGTCATTGTATTCAGTGACTCACAGTTGATCGTAAATCAAATGCTGGGAGTATATGCAGCTAAAGGAGAATTAATTATCAAGTACCACGCAAGTGCAATGGAGATTTTGTCAAGCCTGATTGCAGTACAGATAATTAGAATACCAAGATTGGAGAATGCAAGAGCAGATGCCTTAGCTCAGTTAGCTTCAGCCACACGCACCGAGCTACGAAGAATAATCCCAATCGAAGTCTTGGCTAGTCGGAGCATAGACAAAGATCTGATGATGAACTTTATTACCCTTAATTTAGGACCATCTTGGATGGATCCCATCAGGGCATATATTGAGGAAGGGAAATTACCAACTGACAAACTCGCAGCCAAGAAACTGAAGTTTAAAGCTGCTCGTTATGTACTAAATAATGGTATTCTATATAGACGAGGAATTATAGCAGGTTTGCAGAGATGTGTGCATCCATTCGAGATGAAAGACTTGATTGAAGAGGTCCATGAAGGGTCCTGTGGAGCCCATGTAGCAGGTCGGACGCTTTTGTAAAGAATAATGACACAAGGATACTATTGGCCAACAATGAGGGCTGATTGTATAGCATATGCCAAGAAATGTGACAAATGTCAACGCTTATCCTCTATTCGAAGAACTCCCCAAGCGTTGTTAGCACCCATTACTTCCCCTTGGCCATTTGCTATGTGGGGAATAGATTTGGTCGGGCCACTTCCAACGACCAGGGGAAGATTTAAATATCTCATGGTCGCGGTGGATTACTTTACTAAGTGGGTGGAAGTTGAGCCCCTTATTGATATGACATATAACAAGGTGTATCAATTTATTTGGAAGAATATCATTTGTAGATATGGTCTTCCTCATGCATTCATCACAGACCATGGAACTCAATTTGACAATGAGGAGTTCGTTGCATATTGTCATCAGTCAAACATCTTGAAGACCCACTCTGCACCAGGCCATCCCCAGAGCAATGGACAAACTGAAGTGGCAAACAGAACGCTGTTAAATGGTTTGAAAAAAAGACTTGATGATGCGAAGGCAAATTGGATTAATGAGCTACATTCTGTATTTTGGGCTTATCGTACTACTCCACGAGAAGCAGTAGGATTATCTCCATACGTGCTGGCATTTGGAAGTGAAGCTGTTATACCAGCCGAGATGGGCCTCCCAACACACAGGGTGCTGAATTTCAATTCTCCTATCAGCGACTTGATGAGAAGATTAGACTTGGATATGCTCGACGAAGTTAGAGAAGAAGCAGCAATCAGGAATGCTGCATACCAGTAACGAACAGCTATGTTCTACAACAAGAGAGTAAAGAAATGTGATTTGAAAGAGGGAGACTATGTGCTAAAGAAAGTAATTCAAAAGCACAACAAAGTGGAAGCTAACTGGCATGGTCCCTACAGAGTAACAGAGGTTGTTCGACTAGGGACATATAGGATTGAAACCTTAAAAGGAGAGGAGTTTAAGAATGCATGGAACGCAGAGCATCTTCGCAAATATTATCAGTAGTTCAATCCCTATGTAATGCAGTTTTCTTCAATATGAATAAAGTTTTCGATGTTTTGCCCAATACTCTCCTTTTGTTGAAATTTTTTCGGAATACTAGTGCTACACACTACGCCTCAAGTCCAGAATAAAAAATCCACCAACTACGGTTGGTCGAGAATAAAAATCCACCAACTATGGTTGGTCGGGAATAAAAAATCCACCAACTACAGTTGGTCGGGAATAAAAAATCCACTAACTATGGTTGATCGGGAATAAAAATCCACCAACTACGATTGGTCGGGAATAAAAATCCACCAACTACGATTGGTCGGGAAAAAAAAATCCACCAACTATGGTTGGTCGGGAATAAAAATCCTCCAACTACGGTTGGTCGGGAATAAAAAATCCACCAACTACGGTTGTTCGGGAATAAAAATCCACCAACTACGGTTGGTCGGGAATAAAATTCACCAACTACGGTTGGTCGGGAATAAAAAATCCACCAACTATGGTTGGTCGGGAATGAAAATCCACCAACTACGATTGGTCGGGAATGAAAATCAACCAACTACGGTTGGTCGAGAATAAAAATCCACCAACTACGGTTAGTTGGGAATGAAAAATCCACCAACTATAATTGGTCGGGAATGAAAATCCACCAACTATGGTTGGTCGGGAACATATGGTTAAACAAAGAAGGATCATGGGATGAAAGTCATTTCATAGCTTAGAATTAAAAAGTGATAAGTCACTACAATAAAAAAATAAACAGAATTTCTTTACTTGTGACATTTTAAATTACCACCAACTCTAAGTTGGTCGGGAAACAAAATATCACCAACTCTGGTTGGTCATCAGATAATTATCACCAATTCAGGATAGTCAACAATAAATTTTCACCAACTCTAGTTGGTCGGCAATTTAAAATAACACAAAACATCTTTATCTTTTTAACAGACGTACATACACATTCATCAGTGAATAAAAGAAACGTTTTACAAAATATGTCCAAGACAATGACAATCAAGAAATGTTTTACAAAATATTTCCAAGAAAATGACAATCAAGATTGCATGGAAAACTAGAAAGTTCTTCATTAAAATCAAGACAAATTACATAGAGAACAAATTACATATCACATAAGGAAATATTACATGAAAGATCCTATTCTATTGTCTTTTTCCCTTATTCCTTTGAAACAGGTTCTACTCCAGCAGGAGGATCGTCTAAAGCATAGGGGGAATTTATGAAATTCAAATCTTTAAGCATCCTGAAGTTCATCACTGAGGGCCGATCAAGTAAGTGCTCCGGCCGAGATATCTCAATATTGGAATGAAGACTGTAGTCGCTGAGATACTTGGAGATTAAAAATTGAGGAATTTCCCGAGCAGGAATCCAGCTCATATCAAGTTTGAAAGGTGGCACTAGCAACTCGAGCAACCCAGGGTCATAGTAATCCCACAAATAGTGACCCTGTTCCAATTGTAGCACACCCAAGGCATTCAGCCATCCTTGCTTATATCCCTCGTTGTTTGACTGTTGGATCCGGTCATCAAGGTGATAGAGGGCTTCATTATAACCAGCCATCCAGAACTCTCTAGGTTGTTTGTGAAATTGGTAGGTTAACCTC
Source organism: Sambucus nigra (assembly GCA_949130495.1). Lineage (NCBI taxonomy): Eukaryota > Viridiplantae > Streptophyta > Magnoliopsida > Dipsacales > Adoxaceae > Sambucus > Sambucus nigra. Next base: position 218,547,696 of record OX422213.1, read on the forward strand.
TCCAGTTGCTCATGGAGATTTTTCACTAAAAGTTCTTTATTCTCCAAGGCAGAATTTTGTGTGGAGAGCTGCTCGTTGAGGTTCAGAATCTTCTTAGACATCTCTGATAAAGCCTGATTCTTCGCCATCAACTGGAAGGCCTGATTCTCCAAGGCTGCCTGCATTCTAGCTTCTTCAATAGTAATTCGAGTAGCCCTTGCTCATCCCCGAGAAGCTCTTTCTCGTCCCCGAGCAGAAGTAGAAGGTCCAGTCCTCTTTAAAGTTTTCAATTCATCTCTCAAATTGGCATTTTTGACTTCCAGGAAAGAGAAACCTTCATCATTGACAGGGACCAAAGCTCTTGAGGTAGATGCTGCAGATTTTAGTAGGGATATCTCTCCTCGCAGGTTATTGTTTTCCTGCTCCAGCAATTTCGCGGTCTGCATATGCTCTTCAACCTCGGTCTTCAAAGTCCTCTCCTTCATATCATAAGTAGCGACCAACTTATCATATCCTTTGTCAAAACTTAGTTGCTGATACTTTTTCTCATATCCCTAGTGCAAAAGGGCAGTAGACTCCTTATATTATTGTTGAAGTTCCTCGATAGTACCCTGGAGGTCCTCAATCATCTCATAATATGCCACATTATTGGCAACTGCACGATCGAGCAAGCATTTCAGATACTGGTAGGCTTCGACTGCTCATTCTGAATCATTTGGACCGAGGATGTCGATGATTTGAGATTCATTCAAATATGCATAACCAGCCTTGAAGTAGTCATTGCATATTTTCATCAGTTCAGTATCGTGGCCTGACAAGAGCTCCATTATAGCCATAAACTAGCAAAGAGAAACCACAAACAGAATTAATAAAGACAAAGGCAGAGCAAGAAGAAAATGGATCAATAATAAGGAAAGGGCAAGAACAAGGGAGTCAACATGAACAACCAAAACTTCAAATTTTATTACATCATAAAAAGAAGTACATGGGCCAAAATTACATTCAATAAAAGCAAAGAAAAAAGGTCCGAACAACTCTACACCTTCTCCTTGCTTCCTAAGACTTCCTCGGGAGGCTTGGACGAAGAGGTAGGTTTCTCGGAGGGTAGAGAAAGAAGATCGGTAGATATATTGGCTAGCTGAGGTTACTCGTAGCGAAGTTCAATAGTAGGGACCTGATCCTCAACCATCATTGAAGACTCTTCAGAGGCAACTTCATCCTCTTCTTCATCTCCAGGAGAGGGAGGAGGACCATGAACATGGTGCTAAAAATTTCAGAGCTCTCAGAGACCTTTAACTCATATAGAGCGATAATCCAACCATCCCTGAAATACTTGAGGCTAGCGAACTCCATCTGAGAGGACATGGCATCTAGGCCTTTGTTGCAACCTTTGTCCTAGCCAGCGCTAAAGGACTTTTTAATAGCCAGTTTCCTCTTCACCTTCTCCAAGGAAATCCTTTCAGTCAGAAGTTCCTCGGCAGCCTTTAATTTCCCTTCTGCCTCTTCCTTCTGATGATCAACTTCACAGAGTTTGCCCAGTTCCTCTTCAGTAGCTTTGAGCTTGGTCTCAAGCTCTCCAGTATTTTTGAGCTTTTCCTCGAGCTCATTATTCTTCTTCTCACATTCTTTTATTTTCCTCTCCAACTCCTGAGAGGCCTCCACGGCTTTCTCTCTCTCTTGCTCGATGGATTTTAGTTGCTTCCCCTAAGAAACTTTGTCTTCGTCATATTTCTGACGAGAATTCTTTAAGGACTGTGTCAGACCTACAAAAGCCTCCTCCACACCTGATGAGGAGCTCGAAGCTTTAATAGCTTCATCCTTTTTCAGAATGGTGTTGAAACAAGTTACCAACTGGAAAAAGAAAATAATTGTAAGTCCGTGCAAGGACATAACATTGAAAAATGAAAGTTTAGATTAGTAATACTTACTGAGGCAATATGTTGAGCTGCCAAGGTGGTAACCCTCTCCCTAGAAAGATTGTCTTCAACACCTTGGATCTCGAGGATAATCCAAGACTTCATCGAGCTCATAGCAGAGCTCAGAGCAATAAAAGTGGTAACACCACTTCTCGCAGTTAGAGGCTGAGAGATAGATTCAGCCAATTTATACGAGGAGCTTTTCTTCAACTTCCTCATTGGAGCAGGAACATTCTCAACCAAGGACGTTGTCTTGGTCGGTGATATAACTATAACCTCACTTGGAGGAGAAATAGCTACAACCTTGCTCGGAGCCACAGGGGGCTTCTCGGCAACCCTTTTAACAGCAACTGGAGGAGGTGCATCAATCTTCCTTGTCCCTTCCTCTGGGACATCTTGCTTACTTCTCTTTGCCTCCACATGGTCAGAGTCTGATTTATCAAAGAAGGAGGGTGCTTTTCGTCTGTTCATTCTGATGTTGAGGGGAATATGTGATTCAGGAGAAGAATCTTCAGAAACTGGTACTGGACGAGCAGGAAAAGATGAAGTGTAGCTCTTGTACTGTAACAAGTAAGAGGATGATCTAATGTGTTCATCAGCAACGGTTTGGTGCAAACTCCAGATAAGTTTCAAGTGCTTTATATTAACCTCTGTCTCCTTTAGAGACTTTCTTTTACTGTCAACTGCAAATAAACAAAAATTAAAATGTCAATGACGCATTTTATCAAACACAAAGAAAACATAATTTCAAAAATAAAATAAAATAAAATAAAAACAACCTATCCCATTGCCATAGGGAGGGCATCTAGGACCCTGATATACATCATTTCCATTTAATGGAGCATGTTGCCAATTTTTCATAACAACCCCATACTCGAAGTAATCCCTGTTGGCATCTGGGAGATTGACAACTAAAGCCCTATTTAAAAACCTAGTTTTCAAATAAAAAGTGATATCACTGACAGCCCATCTATAGCAAAACATAATTTTTGGAATCCCTAAACGGGTTCCATGAATTTGATTTAACCCAAGGACTCCATTAACTATTCTCCATGTGTTGGGAGTTATTTTTGCAGGTACAATGTCAAAATATTGACAGAATTCCAAACACAGGGGATTTGGAGGAAAAGAAAAGACACATTTGGCCATAAAGAGACTCGGGAACCAATGTCCCTCAGCCAAAGAAAAATAGTCTGAAGGTTCAAAAAGCTTTTCCAATATGACCCATGAAGGAATAGAGAAATCAGAACGAAATTTATCAAGCGACTCAACAAGGTAAACCATGATGAACAAAGAAAATAAAAAAGAAGGAAGAAGATCTTACAGGAAAAGGATGGATCAGTTGAAATGAATAATGGAAGAAATGAACGCACAAGATAGAGAAGGAGTGAAGAAGTTCTCAGAGGCTGATTTGAAAAAGTAAAGACGATCGAATTTTCTGAAGCATTTAAATGCTTTACCTCGGGAATAGAAAAATATAATGATTACCAGGATGGATGACTGCGTATCCGGTGGCTAAAAAGGAGAAAGGGGCACAAAAAACGAAGCAGTTATGAAAATTCAAAATACTTTAAAACCCTGATACTATGTACTCAATAAAAGAGTTATGTACAATGAAAGTTTGTCTTAAATCCACAAAATAGTGGACGTAGGCAGAATGTTCCATACTTTTCTTCAGCATTAAACTATGAAACATTGGGGGCTTCTGTTGATACCAAATTTAGTCTGTTGACGTGGATCAATTAAATAGAGACACGTGTCAGTCTAAATGGCATTTGCAAACATTTATGAACAACACCTTGGCTATGAGGAGCTCAATCTCCCCGACCAACTCAGGCGCTCCGAGCAACGACTGTTCTCCGAGGAACTTTAGTACACCGAGCAACTCATATATACCGAGCTGCTTAGGCGGTCCGAGCTGCATCTCGTACAAAACATTACATTTATGATCGGATAATCAAGAGATGTTGTGCATTAAATGCTCATTATTATCATACAAATGTACACGTCTATTGGACAGCTATGTATTATTCTTTCACAGGTACAGCCCCAAGGCTATAAATACATTGTATCCCCATTAGAAGGGGACTCGAAATTTCTTGGTAAGACCTGTTATCGAGAATTCCCAAACAGTCAAGCAATAACAAAATAGTGGATGTAGGCCATTCTTTCAAGGCTAAACCACTTTAAAATTATTTTGTCTTATTTATTTTTATCTGTGATTGAATAATTAGAGATAATCTAACTTTTTACATCAACAACCTGGTTGTCAATTCTCTTTTGGCTCCATATAAACCCAGTGTTTGGTTTACTACCAGCTGAGAGTCACTGTGTGCCACAACTTGCGCGACACTCAATGAGTGGGCTACACTTAAGCCTATAATAAGAGCTTCATACTCTGCTTCATTATTTGAAGCTTGGAATTGAAAATGTATTTCATACTTAATATTCATACCATCTGTAGTATTAAGTATTATACCTGCTCCATTGTCGATTGAACAAGATGAGCCATCAACATATAAGTTCTATATGGGGATGTTGTTGTTGAATGCTTGATCTGTCAAACTCCCATAGTGGAATACTTTTCTCTTTACTTCTTCATACTTCCTGGTCATCTCTTGTGTTCAGGAAGAAGATTCTGGTAGGTCTGCACTTTCTTCTTTTGAAGAAAGTTCTTCGGGAGATTTTTTGGTAATATTAGCTTATCATGATTCTTCTTTTGTCTGATCACTTTGTTGCTTAGGGACCTCAGAATAGGTGAACTCCTCTATGAAATATGCTAATTTTTGTCCTTTCAGAGAAAACCTTGGTTCATATATGATATCATACTCCCTCAGTTCCATAGCCTAGTACATTAATCTACCAGATTTCTCTGGTTTGTGCAAAGCCTGCCTTAGAGGCATATCCGTGTAAACTGTGATTATATGGGCTTAGAAATAGGGTTTCATTCGTCTAGATGCTTCAATCAATGCCAATGCCCATTTCTTCAAGTGAGGGTATCTGATTTTTGCTCCTCGAAAAGCCTTACTAGTATAGTAGACGAGTTTTTGAACTCGATTCTCCTCTCGAATCAATGCATAACTCACATCTGATTTAAAAACAACTAAGTACATATACAACTTTTCACCTATGAAGGAGAGAAATGGAGGAGACCCTAAATACTTTTCCAACTACCCAAAAGCTTTTTCACATTCTTCATTCCATTCAAAGATTTTTCTAAGAACCTTGAAGAATGGCAAGTATCTATCTGTAGCTCGGGAAATAAATTTGTTCAAGGCTGCTACTTGTCGTGCTAGTCTTTGCACAACCTTCTTGTAGGTCGGGGATTTCATTTCAATTAGTTCCTTGATCTTGTCTAGATTTTCTTTAATTCCCCTTTGATTTACAATGTACCTGAGGAACATTCCCTCCTGCACTCTAAAAACACATTTGTTCGGATTCAGCTTCATCTGGTGCTTCTCAAGTTAATCAAAAGTCTCGCTGAGGTCGACAATGTGATCATATGCCTTTTTTTGTAAGCATATCATCTACGTAGACTTCCATATTCTTGCCTATTTATTCCTCAAACACCTTGTTGACCAGCCTTTAATATGTAGCACCTGCATTTTTTAAACCAAAAAGCATAACATTATAACAGTATGTTCCTTGGGGAGTGATGAAAGAAGTGCTTTCCCTGTCCTCGAGCTTCATTTTTATCTGGTTATAACCAGAATAAGCATCCATAAAGATGAGAAGTTCATGTCCTAATGTAGCATCCACGAGATGATTTATTCGGGGCAAAGGAAAGTGGTCCTTTGGTCATGCTTTATTTAAATCTATGAAGTCTACACACATTATCCACTTATTGTTTTTCTTTTTACCATAACTACATTGGCCAACCAGTCTGGGTATTTCACTTCATTAATAAAAGCTACTTTCTGAAGCTTTTTGACATCTTCCTGTATGGTTTGGTTCTTCTCGGGGCTGAACACTCTTCGCCTTTGTTTGACTGGTTTAACTTCTTTGTTTACGTTGAGCTCATGACAAAGAAAATTGGGATATATCCCAATCATGTCTTCATGACTCCAAGCAAATACATGCTTTCTCTGTTTAAGGAAGCTCATTAGTTCCTATTTAAGAATAGGATCCAATGATGTCTCTATTTGAGTGGTGCATTTCGGTTTATCACCATCTAACACAATGCTTTCAGTTGCTTCTAAATATATCCCTTTACCATCTCTGTTTCCTCTCTTGAATGTAAGGTTTTAACCTCAGATTCTTCATCAAGTTTAGGAGTATCCACTTGGTAAGTAGTGGTTTTCTTCTATATTTCTTCTGAGACTTCTTATTCGGCAGAACAATAATAACACTCCCAAGCTACTTTATGCTCACCTTTCGTAATTCCCACCCTAATATTAGTAGGGAATTTTAGACACTGATGAACAGTGGATGGTACTGATTTGAACTTCTTTAGCCCTACTCATCCCATGATTATATTGTAAGATGAATGGACATTTTTATCCATTATAAAGATACGAATCTTCTCTATTCGGCTATCTAGCCAAGTGCCTATCATCACATCCATTTTAATGGTTCCCAAAGGAAATACTTTTTCACCTGCAACGCCTATTAGTGGTCGATGATAAGGATCTAATTGACTAAGTTTAAAATCCAAGTTGCTGAAATAAGGATAGAACATGATATCAACCGAGCTACCATTATCTACTAATACTTTATAGACAATGATTTCTTCTTTTCTGACTTTGATTACCAGTGGGTCTTCATAAGGATATAGTACTCTTGAAATGTCATTTTTAGAGTAACCAAATACAAATTTGTCTTTGTTAACCTTCCTTGATCGATTCTCCTCTGCAAGGTTGATCCTCTGTATGTACGAGCAAGCTTGTGCCTCATGGAGGTAAGCTTTTCGCTCTGCTGTATGATCTCCTCCTCCTATGTCTCCACCTATAATCATTTGGCAATCAAAAGAACCAAAATTAAGACAGAATACCTCACATTCTGGTTGTCGGGGTTTTTTAGGAGATCTCTATCATCATCCTGATCATCTTCATGAGTTCTTTTCTTCTCCTCTTTAGGCTTGTAAGGGGATTTTTATCTATGCTGACCTCCTGCATTGTTCTGCCGATCAACTTACTGATTCAGTTTTCCTCTTCGAATGAGAGTTTTAATCTCATTTTGAAGAGCTATGCAATGTTTCGTCGTGTGACCGTGATACCTGTGAAATTTGTAGTACTTAGTTTTATCTCTCTTGGTCGGGAAACTTCTCAACTTATCAGGCCAACGCATATCTTTATTATCCTTGATTTCCTTCAAAATATGGTGAATTCCCATAGTTAACGGATTGTAGTCATTGTACTTCTTAAGTGGCTCCAAAACCCCTTTTTGTCTTAATTCACTGTGTTCTCTAGGTTCTTTATGATCTTTCTTATCATTTTTGCGATCAACTTTTTTGCCCGAGCTACGCTTACTGTCATTCCTTCCTCGGCATTCATGATCTTTTCAGCTTTGGCCATCAATTTTACCATTGTCTTCAGAGGATCCTTAGTAAGAGTATAATACAGTTTTTTGGGGAGCAATCCATTCATGAGGTAAGTTATTGCAGTTTTCTCCTTATAATCTACTACTTCGAGTTTCTCATTATTAAAATGGGTGATGTAATCTCTGGTGCTCTCTCCTTCTTTCTATCTCACACTAAGTAAGTGTGCCACCCTTTTCACAAGTTTTGCTCCAAAGTAAAAGTTGTTAATGAATATCTCGGCCAGTTGGTTGAAGCTAGAAATTTATCCCCGAGGAAGACCATTGTACCAGATTTAGAAAGATCTGGTAATGGTTCCAGAAAATGCTCTCCACCTCATCTTATCGAGGATGGCATAAATATCAACAGCTGCCTGGTATTTCTTAATATGGAGGACTGGATCAGTTTTTCCATCATATTTGGGCGTTATTACTGGAGCCTTGAACTTTGCTGGAGCAGAGAAATCCCCGATTTCTTGCACAAATGGAGACCCTTTTATAAAACTTCTTTTTAGTGGGTTTTTTGTCTTTGCCATTTCTCCCAATATATCTTCCAATCTCTGTATGGAGACTTTCCATGCATCATTGGCAACACCAAATTTATGCGTTGCAACTTTATTAGTTGCTGAGCTTTCTTCTTGAACCCTTTTCTCGACCCAAGTAACAGTTCGGCGGGCATTTGATCTAGATTGAGGCGTGCTTTCCCTTTGATTATATGGTCGTCTAGTATTATCAGATCTTGCCACGGGAACATTTATATTCCCACTGGATCCCAAATAATCAAAAGGAGATGCACGACTTAATCTTTTTAAGGCGCTGGGCCTTTCTGGAGAATAAGACTGCATATGAAAAGATTCTGATGTTCTGAGTAATGAAGCTGACCTTGGATGAGAGGAGACATCTCTTACTGATATTGAATGATTGCGCCGACCACCTTTTAGTGGGGGTGGGGGCATATTTTCTTGAGCATGTAGAGCAGGTGCTCCGACTTGGAGTGTTTGTGCAAGCTGCCTAATAGTATCTTGCATGGCCTCTTGGCCTTTTGCAAGACTAGCCGAAATCACAGTTAAATCATTTACAGATGGAGGAGTAGAAGAAGCAGGCAGAACACCTTCATTCCTACAACTTGATTCAGGAATTTCAGCCATTTAGGTGTTTAATTGAGTGAGATCGATTAGAAATATCGTTCTCACAGATGGCGCCAATCTGTTGATGCAAAAAACTAGACTAGGCTAATTAATTGATCAAATGCTTGATGGAAGAGCCTACGTCCACTGTTGTGTATTGCTTTGGGATTGTTCAATTGCATCTCTTTTCGTGTGTCCCTGTATGTAGGGTTTACAATGTAGTTAAAGCCCTTAGGGGGTATACAAGAGCTGGAATATCAAATGATGGAATGTATTTATATCGTAGACATTTACATTTGTACAATCATTAATGTATACAATTTATTTGTGTTCTCTTGTCATCGTTGGTCGGCGTCCCTAGTAAGAGGCTGATCTGCAGTCAGAGCTTGAGACTGAGAGGGATAAATTGGAGAGTGCCAGGACAGAGCATGCAAGGGTCCTGGACGAGCTGATGAAGCAGCATGATGCAGACCTGGAGGCCAAGGAATTGCTTCTTAAAGAGAAGGATGAGGCCTTGACCAACCTGGGGGCTCAATTCAAGACTGAGCTATCTGAGGCCATGAAGAAGGCAGAGGCCGATGCTATGGAGGCCTACAAACTCTCAGATGAGTTTCAAGGCTTTGATCTCGAATACTTGGAGAAGCGGATCAGGACGGCCTTTCGGTGGGTCGTCCTCAAGTTTGGTGATGTCGTCTCTTCAGTTCGTCCCTCTCTTGAGGAAGTTCAATTGGACGACCCATTAATTGCTGAGGCCTTAGCCCACGTGAAGTCCCAAGTGCACGTCGAGGGTATCGGCACGTCTAAGGATCAGTCTGTCTTGGTCGTTGAGGAGACTTCTCTTATCGATGTTGAGGCCCTGCCCTCTGATGCTGCTCAATAGGGTGGCTGTTTGTAGCCAATACCCTCTTTATGTACCCCATTTTTTTACCTTATTTTTGTAGAACAAGCATCATTTTGTAATACTTCATGTATAATATCATCTCTCTTGTTGTCTTCCATACTCGTCTCTTGTGCGATTTGTATTGTGAATTTTTTATATTAACAACATCACTATCCCCCTCCCTCGTCTTTCTTGAGGGTAAAGGAGGGGTCGTCCCCGCCCTTGACCCTCATTATAGCCGAGGGTGGTTTTTAACCAAATAAATAGTTTTTAAGTCCTCCCTCGTCTTTCTTGAGGGCAAAGGTGGGGTTTTACCCACCATTGGCCCTCATTATAGCCGAGGGTTGTTTTTACCAAATTAATTGTTTTCAAGTCCTCCCTCGTCTTTCTTGAGGGCAAAGGTGGGGTCGTCCCCACCATTGGCTCTCATTATAGCCGAGGGTTGTTTTTACCAAATTAATGGTTTTCAAGTCCTCCCTCGTCTTTCTTGAGGGCAAAGGTGGGGTCGTCCCCACCATTAACCCTCATTATAGGTGAGGGTAGTTACCACCAATTTTAATTGATGTTTAATTAAGTCCCCCCTCGTCTTTCTTGAGGGTGAATGAGGGGTCGTCCCTAGCATTGACCCTTATTATAGCCGAGGGTGGTTTTTAACCAACCTAATGGTTTTTAAGATAATGTCCACCCTCATCTTTCTTGAGGGTGAATGAGGGGTCATCCCCAGCATTGACCCTTATTATAGCCGAGGGTTGTTTTTAACCAAATTAATGGTTTTTAAGTGTCCTCCCTCGTCTTTCTTGAGGGCAAAGGTGGGGTCGTCCCTACTATTGACCCTCATTATAGCCGAGGGTGTTTTTAACCAACCTAATGGTTTTTAGATAATGTCCATCCTCGTCTTTCTTGAGGGTGAATGAGGGGTCGTCCCCAGCATTGACCCTTATTATAGCCGAGGGTGGTTTTTAACTAACCTAATGGTTTTTAAGATAATGTCCACCCTCGTCTTTCTTGAGGGTGAATGAAGGGTCGTCCCCACCATTGACCCTCATTATAGTCGAGGGTGGTTTTTAACCAATCTAATGGTTTTTAAGATAATGTCCACCCTCGTCTTTCTTGAGGGTGAATGAGGGGTCGTCCCCATCATTGACCCTTATTATAGCCGAGGATTGTTTTTAACCAAATTAATGGTTTTTAAGTGTCCTCCCACGTCTTTCTTGAGGACAATGGTGGGGTCGTCCCCACCATTGACCCTCATTATAGCCGAGGGTGGTTTTTAACCAACCTAATGGTTTTTAAGATAATGTCCACCCTCATCTTTCTTGAGGTTGAATGAGGGGTCGTCCCCAGCATTGACCCTTATTATAGCCGAGGGTGGTTTTTAACCAACCTAATGGTTTTTAAGATAATGTCCATCTTCGTCTTTCTCGAGGGTGAATGAGGGGTTGTCCCCAGCATTGGCCCTTATTATAGCCGAGGGTGGTTTTTAACCAACCTAATGGTTTTTAAGATAATGTCCACCCTCGTCTTTCTTGAGGGTGAATGAGGGGTCGTCCTCAGCATTGACCCTTATTATAGCCGAGGGTTGTTTTCAACCAAATTAATGGTTTTTAAGTGTCCTCCCTCGTCTTTCTTGAGGGCAAAGGTGGGTTCATCCCCACCATTGACCCTCATTATAGCCTAGGGTGGTTTTTAACCAACCTAATGGTTTTTAAGATAATGTCCACCCTCGTCTTTCTTGAGGGTGAATGAGGGGTCGTCCCCAGCATTGACCCTTATTATAGCAGAGGGTGGTTTTAACCAACCTAATGGTTTTTAAGATAATGTCCACCCTCATCTTTCTTGAGGGTGAATGAGGGGTCGTCCCCAGCATTGACCCTCATTATAGCCGAGGGTGGACTTAGCGAGCATTATCCCAATCACACTTGCTTTAATCGAACACAAAATGAGGGACCAATGTGACATTCTCATTAACTTTCCAAGTGTTCTGTTGGAGCAACACATTCATTACAACTGTCGCCCGATAGGACTTTACAAAATTACTGATAGTATTTCTTCAAATGATCTGCATTCCTGGGGTTGGAAAAGGGTTCCCCTTCTAAGTTTTCTAGTCTATAGGTTCCAGGAACAACTTCATCGATGACCCTATATGGGCCATGCCAATTTGGATGCAGCTTGTTGGGCTTCTGCCAAGTCTTTTTTAGGACCAAGTCCCCCACTACAATTGGTCTCTGCTTCACCCTCTGATTGTAAAACCTTACGGTTCTCTGTTAGTAGGCGGCTTGCCTTATCTCGGTGTCTTCCCTCCTTTCCTCAATCAGGTCTAAGTCAAGTCTCCTTTCTTCCATATTTCTTTGGGGGTCATACATTTGGACCCTATGAGTAGGGAACCCAATCTCAGTGGGGATGATGGCTTCTGAACCATAAGCCATCATGAACGGGGTTTCCCTAATTGAGGTATTTATCATCGTCCTGTAGGCCCACAATACATCATATAACTCCTCAACCCATCTTCCTTTTGCCTCCTCAAGTCTTTTCTTGATCCCATCTAGGATTGTCCTATTTGTAACTTCCGTTTGCCCGTTGGCCTGAGGTCAGCTTGGGGTAGAGAAGAATTATTTGATACTCACCCTTTCACAGTACTTCTCTAGAGATGTATTCTTGAATTGAGTCCCGTTATCCGAGATGAGGGTGTTGGGGAGACCATATCTGCATATCATATTTTTCCAGATGAACTGGAAGGTCTTCTGCTCGGTAATCATGACCATTGGATCTGCCTCCACCCATTTTGAAAAATAGTCAATGGCCACGATGAGGAACCGATAGTTATTGATGGCCCTAGGTAAGGGGCCTACTAGGTCGATCCCCCATACTGCAAATGGCCATGGGGATGTAATGGAGGTAAGAGGCTGATGGGGCTGGTGTGGTATGGTTGCAAATCTTTTACATTTATCACACTTTTTTACATATATTGTGGCATCTTTCCCCAAGTTCGGCTACCAGTACCCCTGGGTGACCACCCTTTTTGCCAAAGACATGACTCCAATGTGGCTTGAACATGATCCTTCGTGCACGTCTTGTAAAATGGATGGGACTTCAGATGGGTGCACACACCTAAGTAAGGGGAGCAAAAACCCCTTTTTGTACAAGGTATCCCCGATGATAGTGAACTTTGCTGCTCTGTATCTTAACTTCTTCCTTTCTTGCCTTACTTTTGGCATCTCTCCCTCTTTAATGTATCTGATCAGAGGGTCCATCCATGAAGCTTACTTAGAAATATTCAGGCAAGTGCTAAGTGTTCCCTCAGCATCTTCTATAGTTGGTCGAAGTAAAATTTCCACTGGGACTGTCCTCCTAATATATGTCCTAGTCGCCGAGGCCAACCTAGCAAGGGCATCATCTCGACCATTGTCGAGCCTAGGTATCCTCTTACATTTTACTTCCCTGAAGATCTTCAGCAATGATCTCACCTTCTCGAGGTACTTGGTCATCCGCTCATCCTTGGCCTCGTAGGTTCCTAGTATCTGATTCACTACTAGCCTTGAATCACTATGGACCAAAATCTTACCGACACTAAGAGACTTGGCCAAAGAGAGTCCTGATATCAGGGCCTCATATTCGGACTCGTTGTTAGACACTCTGAAGTTTAATCTCAAAGCGTACTCAATATCTGTGCCATCAAGTGCTGATACTATCAGTTCATCTCCACTTCCGCTGTCGCATGAGGACCCATCGACGAAGAGGCTCTACACCGTCTGTTCTTATGAAAAACTTCTCTAGGTGAGGGACCCCTGTCTAAAGAGATATATTCCCTCTTCGTTTTTGGCCACTTTTCTTCTAGCGGTACTTATCTCAGCCTTATCTGCAGGTGTGTCGGTGAGTCTGCCTTGTAGGGTATCTGTCTTCCCTAGGCTCTCATCCTCAGCTTCATCATCTTCCCAAGTAAATTCAGCCACGAAATTTGCCAATGCTTGCCCCTTAATGGCCTTCCTAGGTTTATACACAATGTCAAACTCCCCCAACTCTATAACCCAGTCCATTAGCCTCCCTGATTTTTCTGGCTTGTGCAAGACCTGCCTAAGAGGAGAGTCAGTGAGGATGACCATTGTATGGGACTAGAAGTATGGCTTCATCTTTCTTGATGCATGGATCAAGGCATAAGCTCACTTCTCCATCCTTGGGTACCTTTGCTCTGCCCCTTAGAGTGCCTTACTATTGAAATACACAGGCTTCTGTACCCCGTCTTCGTCTCTCACAATGGTTGCGCTGATGGCTAATTCTGAGACAGCTAAGTACACATGTAGTTGTTCGCCCTGTACTGGTCGGGACAACAGCAAGGGAGACCCTAGGTATGACTTTAACTCCTTGAAAGCCTCATCACACTCTTCACTACATTCGAAGGCCTTCCTGAGAATTTTGAAGAATGGTAAACACTTATCTGTGGCTCTGGATGCGAACCTATTTAAAGCAGCCACCCGCCCCGTGAGCCTCTGAACATCTTTAATGGTCTTGGGGGTCTTCATTTCTAGGAGGGCCTTTATTTTCTCAGGATTGGCCTCAATGCCTCTTTGATTTACGATGAACCCTAATAATTTCCCTGCTCCAACCCTGAAGACACACTTGGTCGGGTTGAGCTTCATCCGGTACTTATCCATCGTGTTAAAGGTCCTCTCAAGGTCAGCCACATGATCATCTGCCTTCAAACTCTTGGTCAGAATGTAGTCTACATAGACCTCCATAGACTTCCCAATTTGGTCCTCAAACATTTTGTTCACAAGGTGCTGATACATTGCCCCTGCATTCTTCATGCCAAAGGGCATGACCCTATAATAGTATGTCCCCTTGTCGGTAATGAAGGTTATTTTCTCCGAGTCTTCAGGGTCCATCAAGATCTGGTTTTACCTTAAATAGGCTTCCATGAAGCTTATGAGCTCATGGCCTGCGGTAGTGTCTACCATCTGGTCAATGCGGGGGAGAGGGAAGCTATCTTTGGGATAATGCTTATTGAGGTCGGTGAAGTCCACACACATTCACCACTTCCCGTTGGCCTTTGGGACAATGACTGCATTGGACATCCATTCAGGGTAGATGACCTCTCTGATAAACTCAGCATCTTCTAATTTTTTGATCTCATCCCTTATGACCTCATACTTTTCTCTAGAGTAAATTATCATCTTCTGCTTTACCGGTTCTGCACCCTCTACCACGTTGAGCTTGTGGCACATGATTTCAGGGTCGATCCCCGGCATATCTGCATGACTCCATGCAAAGATGCTCTGTCTTCTCCTCAACAGTTTAATGAGGTCTTCCTTGATATTTGGCTTCAAAGACTTGCCGACTTGGACGGTTTTTTCTGGGTCATCCTCATTGAGGATGATGGATTCTACCTCTTTTGCGACCTCTCCTTTCTTCAGCTTCCTCTCATCTCTGTTGTCTAATGTATCAATATTTTAAGTGGTTGTAGCCTTCTTATGTGCCTCTCTTTCTTCAGCAGAGTTATAATAACACTCCCGCACTGTCGTCTGGTCCCCCTGAACTTCCCCCACCCCGTAAGGAGTTGGAAATTTGATCATCTGATGGACCGTAGATATCACAGCTTCAAACCTCTTGAGGGTTACCCCCCAGTATAATATTGTAGGCCGAAAAGATATGTTCATCCATCACAAAGAAGCTGACCTTCTTGGTAAGCCATCTCGGCCACTCGTCCCCCATCCTGACATCGGCCTCATACACTCCAACGGGATAAACCTTTTCCCCACTGAAACCAATCAATGGGTGATGGTAATGGATGAGTCTAGCATGACTGGGATCTAAGGCCTTGAAACATGGCCAAAACATCACATCTGCAGAGCTACCTCCATCTACCAGGATCCTTGGCACCTTGCACTCGTGCACCCTGGTAGTGATGACAAGAGGGTCATCATGTGGTGCTAAGAGGCCTTTGAAGTCCATTCTTGAGAACCCTACTATCATAGTATCCATATCGACCTTCTTCCTCTTTTCTGACTTTGCCTCCAGAGAGGTTGAGTGTACTATCTTCGTCATTGCCTTGGCTTCAGCTACGTGGGCCTTCCTATCTGCGACCTCTGACCCTCCTCCTTCTAGGCCCTCGGAGATCATCCCCACATCGAGAGAGATCATATTGAGTCTCTTGACAGGGTCGTGGTCGTCTCTTGGAGGGAGGCCAGGGTCGTCCTCCTCATCAGAAGGGTCATCCCCTCTTTTTGGAGGATCTTCTCGGCATGCATCACCTCGCTTTTTTTTGGGGTCGTCCCCTCGGCCCCTCTTAAAGGAACTCTTATCAACGTACTTCCTTAGCTTCCCCTCTTTTAACATTCTTTCAATCTCGTCCTTCAAAGAAAAGCATTTGTCTGTCACGTGGCTATGGTCTTGGTGAAATTCGCACCATAAGTTTTTATTCCTCTTATTGGGGGTTGCCCTCAACTTATCAGGCCACTTCATGGATCGATCACTCTTTATCTCATTGAGAATGTGTTCACGGATGACCGTTAGAGGGGTGTAATCAGCAAATTTATCATCCGTAGACCTCTTCTTCCCCTCTTTGTTCTTCTTGGGGTACTTACCCCCAGTGGTGCCTCCTTTTTCATCTTCGTATTTTGCAGCCATCGCCTCTTCAGCGTTCATCACCTTCCCTGCTGTCGACAGCAATTCAGCCATCGTCCTCGGAGGGTCTTCAGCAAGCTTCCATAGTAGCTTCCCCTTCTGGAGTCCTCCAATGAGGGCGGTCATGGCTATGATCTCCTCATAGTCTTCCACATCTAACTTTTCTTTGTTGAATCTGGCTATGTAGTCTCTTAGACACTCATTCTTCCCCTGCTTAACATAGAGCAGGTGTGTGGTCTTCTTCTGTGTCCTCACCCCAAAGCAAAAGTTGTGGATGAACCGGTCTGCCAACTGCTTAAAGTTTTCGATGGAGTTTTTGGAAGAGATATATACCAGACATGTGCAGCCCCAGTCAGAGTACCAGAGAAGGCATGACACCTCATATCATCTGAGATAGAGTATATATCTACCGCTGATTGATACATCTCAATATAGTGGACTGGTTTGGTACTCTCATCATATCTTGGGGTGACTACAGGTGGCTTGAACTTCGATGGCGTAGGAAAGTTGACTATCTTCACCACAAAGGGTGAGCCTACGGAGTATCCTCTCTAAAGAGGGTCCTGTCTCTTCAGTATATCACCGATCTTATCCTCCAATCGCTGGATCGAGTCATTCCAGGGCCTCTTAAGGTCGGCTTGGCCGATGTTATCCCCTGCCGCCTCTTTGAGATGGACGGGGGGTTCTTCTGCGGCAGGCCTGTGTCGTCTATTTACTTCCCCCTGACCGTCGTCCCGTCCTTGGGGTCGGCCCCCATGGGGTCGGCCATCTGTTGCCTCCCTTCTGGACCTCGCAGCACCTTGATCTGGACAATTTTTCTCGTAGGTCATTTACTGAGCCCAGCCTCTCAAAGGCCGACCCCCTGCTCAGGCGATCGAAAGCAGAGCCTCTCGGGTGATCGTCAGGATTTTGCCTTCCACACTTCCCTCTGCTCTCCTGGAGAGGCGGTACAGTATTATTGGAGACCTCATACGACTCCCAGTATTCTATGAGGGCCTCCTCCCCCTCCATATCATCATACCTATCATCAGGGCAAGGGTTTCCTTACCTCCCCAGGCATAGACGTTGGGGGTCAGCAACATCCCTCCGCCGCTGAGGAGGTGGAAGGTCTTTGCGCGATGCCTGGGGTGGTCCCCTGGCCTCATGCTGCCCTGGAGCCGCTGTCGGAGTAATCATCTTAGGTGATACCCCTGGTGGTCTTAGTATGTTCTGGCTTAGATCTGTGAACTGATCCTGCATGATCCGCTGGCTTGTTGACAAAGACTTCAAGGCTGCCGCCACATCAGCCATCTCAGACTGAGGTGGTGGCTAACTGGAACTGTGTCCTACTCCACTATCCGGTGGAGGAAGTGGTGGTGGTGGCATCTCCTGCGCCATCTATTTGATCTATGATAAGATGAACTGAAGGAAGGACTAATGAGCTTGAGAACCTTAGTGGGTCTCTTTCAATGGTGAAACATCTCCTCACAGGGGGAGAACTGGCTCACCACCAGAGTGCCCAGTGAGGTCAAGTTGTACAAAGGAAGAGATGTCTTCTCGTTCCCACAGACGGCGCCACACTAATGATGCTGAAATCTAGCACCACCAGATAAGTGATGATGAGCTCAAACAGCAGTAACCATGGCAGCCATGGAGATATGTATGTATAAGTATATACAAGGATATGAGTATAAGAGGAATAAGATAATGATGTATAGTGGTTCAGCCAATTAGGTCTACATCCACTGTGAGTGTGTGATCCACTAAGTATGGGCACTAATGGCCTTGGATACAATACACATAAGCTCACTTTCTCTCTCTACTATGTGTACAAGCAGAGTTTTTGCTAGGGTTACAATTATCGATCCATCTCCTCGTAGGATTGTAGGTGACAAGTATATATAGGTCTTGGGGGGTGTAGTGTACCCCCCAAGTATGCATGGTGCATGTGAATGATGATTTAGCCACTCTCCTGTTGACACCTGTAGATGCCAAATGATGACATAATATTCCCTCACGTGAGGGGGTGATTTTGTTATAATGGTCTTCCACGTGCCCTGTGAGCCTCACGCGCACTGTTCCACGCATCTCCCAAGCCACGCACTATGATGATGTCACCCTCAGCCTGTGATATGAGGCCGAGGGCAAATTTCCTTCTGGTAGTGAGTCTGGCCCAATTTGGGCCTCGTACTGTCGTACCCTCGGAGGGTCGTCTGGGCCTGATGAGGGGTTAGCCCCTTGGAGGGTCGTCCGGACCATGATGAGGGGTCGACCCCTTAAAGGGTCGTCTGGGCCTGATGAGGGGTCGGCCCCTTGGAGGGTCGTCTGGACCATGATGAGGGGTCAGCCCCTTGGAGGATCGTCTGGGCCTGATGAGGGGTCGGCCCCTTGGAGGGTCGTCTGGACCATGATGAGGGGTCGGCCCTTGAAGGGTCGTCTGATATATGTTGAGGGGTCGGCTCCCTGGAGGGTCGTCTGGGCCTCGTCCAGTTGTAGGGCCCCCTTGGCCTGGCCGAGGGTACATATGGGTATATCAACGGTCAACCCCAAAAAATAATACATGACATAAAATCTTATATTTAAAGTAACACATATACGACTCATATAACATGACATGGCATATTATCATTTTTACCTAACATGTACACGAGAAAAATAAAATGCGACACGATATAAAGTTATATTTTTTTTACCTCACATGAACACGACCTAATTGAAACACACCACAACAAGAAATCTCTTTTTTTTTTAAACAAAAATAATATTAACTAAATAAAACACGACTCAACATTAAATCGAATTTCTTTTACATAACAAAAAAACGACTCAATATTATTTTTTAACTAATACAAAAATGTCCAAATAAAATGCAACGTTACTTAATACGAACATGCCCCATTTGAAGTAGCATGGAACACAAAATAAGCTCCAACGCATCCCAAAATGCACCAGAGCTTCTCACGCTAAGATCACCAAACACAAATAATCAAATTCATTATTGTAACAAGGAACACACAACTCAAGCAATGAACAACTGTGAAGTATGAGAAATAGAAAATAAATAAATAAAATAATTTAGAGTTGTAAATCAAACATAACTCTTTGGACTGGTCCCGACGAGGCTCGAACCCACGACCATCGGCTCATAAGACCAACGCTCTAACCAACTGAGCTACGGGACCTCATGCTACCTATCACGGTAGATAAAATTAATAATCTATTAAGAAACTAACTGCATTTGGGGAACCTGTTTCTTTATACTTTTTTTTAAGAGAATAGGAAGTAGGGCTTAAAAGGAAAGAACAAAGCAATGTAGAAATGCGCGCCCATTATGGCAAGAATCCACCCAATTCAAATTAACCTTGCAATATTTTTATCATTATTTAACAACTTAGTAAATAATTCATAATTAAAAAAATGGTCATTAACCATCCAAATGAAAGCTATTGTCTGTTCGTTTGCATTCTATGCATTTTATTATATAAAACGCAAAGGTAAACGGAAGGATGCAGTTTCTTTGTCAAAATTGGAGTTTATTTATTTATTATATAGAACACAAAGGTTTTGTTTTTATATCTACTTGATTTTAACCCCCCGCGCGAGCTTTAAATATGTAAGAAAAATTATTGTTGAATCACAAACTATGCATATGACAAGAAAGAATTCAAAACTATAAGAAAAATTTGAAGGCGGAATATTATATAATCCAACTACAAATCTGTAACACCTCGTATTTTTGGACATTTATTAATTAATTAATTCGATAAATTTTAAATTACTTGTGTGTCGTAATTTAATTTAATTAATGATTATTATGATTATTATCATATAAATATTAAATCGGTGAGTAGACGATTAATTTTTATGTTTTAAACTGCTAAGTGTATAGTAATAATTTAAAAGGTTAATAGGTGAACATTCACTTTTAGTATAATAATTCAGATGGTAATTTTGAGTGTACGGTTGAATCCAGATGAGTCGTAATAGTAAAAAAAGAGTGTCCGTGACATATTTGAGCCCACATAACAGTGTTTGAGCCCTTTTAATAAATCACACAAGACTAAAAATGGGATTGATTTAATAAACCCTAAAAGTGAGTGGGTATGAGAGCCATAACTCATTTTAGAAAATCTAATCAAATTGTGAACAAAAGAGGGAGCAATTAGAGAAACCTTAGGAGCCTAAATCAAGAACAAGTGTGGACATTCTTCATCAAATCATCATCTACACCAAAGAGATTCAAACCCAACAAACCCTAGAAGGTAAATGGTTAAACTTACTTTTAAATTAATTGCAGTTTTCATTTCATATCATAGTGGGTGGGTTAAGATGATATGGTTCTTGGGTTTGTTGACATCTAAATTGGGACTTTTATTAATTTCATTTTAAAATCTGTAGAGGATTTCAAAATTGATTTATTAACCATAAATTTGTGTGGGTGCTTAATTAAGATTTGAGAATCTTGGAACCTTAGGTTTGATGTTAATTCATATGGATTTTTGTGTAAAATGTATGAGCCGAAGTTTCTAAAAATGGTATTAATGGTGAATGGTTTGAGCAGCGAAGAAGGAAGGAGGGACTATAGGGTCGTTCAAATGACCTGGGTCTGGTTTGAACGACATCCACTGTCTTTCGAATGACATGCTGCTTCGTTCGAATGACGTCATTGTTCCAACCGCCATTTCTTTCTTTCCCTGTTTCGACTGGGGTTCACTGTTGGGTTTACTGTTTGGAGGGTTTGGTTTTTGGTGGCTACAGTTATGGGTTGGTTTATGTGAAATATTAATGGGACAATTAGGGAAAGGGAATTTAGGTTGACATTGAGTGATTTAAGAACCTTAGATTAATAAGTGTGTAAGACTTATTGAAAAAAAAATTGAATAATAAATTCTGATTATTTTACATTTGGACCAGGTGAGAAAGTACGGGTATATTGGTTGAGTGAGGCCAA